>JAPQWN010000010.1:22960777-24210777 GCA_028538565.1 Umbellularia californica
TTAGCTACAGTTCTTGATTCGCCATTTGTTCAATAGAAGTGCTAACTCGATGGGAGACATTTTGGCAGAGGAAGTAGTTCGGAGTCACAGTTTGGATGTAGACCAAGTTGTCTCAGTCTTTTATGATGTTGTTGATTTCTATGTTTTGAGTCTTTGTATTTGAGCTTTTTGGCAGCTTTTCAAAATATGGAACTTGTACTTTTTAGCTATTTTTAATAACATGGAAACTACAAGAAGCTTCAAACAAAGGACAATTACAGAATGATCAGTGAAGAGACTCATTGCCATGAACTTTTTTTTGAAGATTTAATTGATTATCAATTAAAGATATTTACTTTATTAGTATTATATGATTTTTATATCAATATTTCCTACAACTTTAAGTAAGTATATTTCACTCTATCATTTAACTTTAAATAAGAAATAAACAGTTTCTACTAGAGTACCAATACAAGATGTCTTGGCAGGTAACCTTAAATTTCGTTATAACATGCCATAATTGAAAAAAAATTTGAAATCTAACATTTCCCAGTATTCTATATTTTCTGATTTTTTTTTTCAGTCACTGCAGCATAGGTTAGCGACCTCGAAGCTCACCGTGACTGCGGTTTTGAACCATCAATGACATGGGTTTTCTTCACAATGATCATTCAATCCACGAAAGGGGTAAAAGAAAAAACCCAACAAAGAAGAACCCAGTTCACAGATTTTCTCAAAAAATGATATTTTCTCACCTTTCGCTCGATCTTCCTGCGAAGAGAAGTCCTCAATCTCATCTTCGGCGTTCAAGAGCTGTGCAGATTTTTGGGGAGAGATAGGTAGAGGTGGAGGAGTTCGAGGGCGTCGCCTCAGACGCTTCAAAACAGGAGGTGGATCGGGATCTGGAGTTTCTTGAAGCTGGAAATCGTCATCTTCGAGAGTTGGGAAGTTTGATTTGATTGAGGAATGTTCATCTGATTTGGGGAGAGATTGTTTGGGAGGGGAGGTTGAAGGGGCAGAATCGAAATCGAAATCGAGATCGAGACCGAGAGAGAAGGAAGGAGCTCCGAAGTCCAAATCGGCCATGGAATTGCAGAGAGAAAGGAAGAGAAAACGGACAGAGGGAAGTTTGGGGGGGAGAAACATGAATGTATCGTTTGGGAAGGGGAAAAATGGGGCGGGGGAGGAAAAAAAGGGGGGCAAGTGGAAGGAAAATAAAAAATGAGGGTGCCTAGGGAGGGGGGAATTGGGGGAGGGGAAAATGGAGGGAAAAAGCAAGTGGGGCCCACTCAAAAATCTCCTCCTAAATTGGGGGGAAAATGAGGGCAAAAGGGGGGAAATTATGGGAAATGACTAAACTACTCTTTTTGTCCAATTCAAACTTTTGCAAAAGTAAGGGTAAAATGGTCTTTGTCTCTCTACCTCACAAACAAACAAAATTATACTTTTTCATCTTTTTTTCCCCCACTTTTTAACTTCCTAAACAAGAGGAGGTCAAATTAATTTTCCCACCCCGCAGAAAAAACTGAGAGGGAATGACTTAGGAGCGTGACAAATATAGAGCATATATTAACGAGAAATTTTAAAAAAGGTATAAAACTTTGGGAGCTACTGTTGGCATAGCTCCACTTGCTCATTGCACATTCTTTTTTCTCCAAGAGTGCTGCTACCTGCCTACTAAAAATGGCTCTTCACACAGTGCAACTATTTACACAGTGATTTTTAGTGTAAAATATTTTATTTTTTTCTCTCTACACTCTTCAGTTTCCCTAAAACGACCATTTCCTGAACTCCTTGTGATTTCTCCCTACACTCTGCATTTCAACTCCTTCTTCCCTCCCATTTCAGTGACTCGACGATTCGCTGCACCTCCTGGACTCCTTGTGACCTCCACGACGATTTCGATTTTGACGAGCTCCCCCACCAAAACGTTTCCGCTGCACCTCCTCCTGACTCAGCCATCTCTCTGTGCTCTCTATGCCGTCATCTTCAATCTGCATTACTGTTCTACTATACCATTTCAATCTCTGTGAGTGACTTCGATCTCTTTGCTTGCTTCGAAATGCTTGTAGTGTTCTTTTAAGATCCATTATTTGGTTTCTTAAAAAGGTTTTTTTCCCTCCTGCGCCTCTATCTCTCCCATTTCCAGCCATTGTCGTCTTTTCTTTTTTTTCTTTTTAATCAGTTTCTTGACACTGTTCGGCACTGTGGGCCCGAATACGAAGAACCTTTTCGGCTTCAATGTACCGTAAACTTCGTACCTTTGCGGCATTATAAGTTCGAACATATAGGATTTAGACAACCTTACATAACCGAACATGTCACAGTATCATGGTGAGTTAATGCTGAACATACAGTATCCACACGAATAATTAGGGCTGAACAATGTTTTAGAATGCTGTGACTCAGTGCCGAACAGTTCACTATCTAATTTCCTATACTGATTTTTTACTGGTTTTGTTTTGTTTTTTTCAGATATGGATGTGCCTAGCACCTATAGGATTCAACCCACAGCGTCGAACAGGAGACTGCGTTAGAGGTTTGTCGCTAATGATATAAGGGGAACTGATGAGGCCGAGGATACAGTGGACGTGGATGCTGAAGAAGTAGTTGAAGAATACCCTGAAGCCCAAGAGCAAATAGAAGTCCACGAATAGGTAGAAGTTCGTCAACGAACTTCAATTGTTGTTCAGGTAAGGACTGGAGAAATTCCTGGGAGGCCTATAAGTTTGTCGCTGATACACAATTTCCAGACGCATATTGCTGCAAGTATTTGGCAACAACAGGTTTGTAATTAATCTTGGTAAACGTGTTGTAACTATTTATTACCTTCACTAATTTATTTTTATTCTCTGTTGCAGGAGAGAACGCCACTTAAATGCCTAAGCCATGCCCAAAAAATATCAATGAATGGGCATGAAATGCAGAAGGAAGGCAGAATACAGTGTTTAGTGGACTCATTGGCCGTTTAGAGTTGGCTTCACTAGTGGCGACTGTTGGAAGTAGGTGGGCCTCGTGGATAGATTTTCAAAAACTTTTGACCCACTTGACTCAGGGATCAAGTATCCATAAGGCCAAAAACCCAATCCAGGATGCAAACCCTCAATCTCACATATCAAGATCAGTAAAAACATCTATCTAGAAGATAGAATCAGCAACATAAAAGCTTCAAATAAATCTACAACATGCAAGGCAGTATATTATACCTTCGGAGCTCGGTTGTGCTCTAATGGAGAAGTTGCTACTTTCTTTGATGTCTGTTGACACCAAAAAAGTCACTATGTCTCCTCAACATCAAGAAGCCTCCTGAAGCTGCATCCTGCTAAAAATAGGCAAGGCTATTTCAAGCATCAGATTTTGTCAGAATCAGACAGAAACTGAGAGATCCTTCAAGACAGCTAAAAGAGGGGTACACCTGAGGTTTCGGGTCATTCCGACATCGTTTGGCCCAACTTCACCGCTCCGACAACTAAACGAGCGCTCCCGGCGGCAACATCATCAAAGACACCAAAACTTTGATCAAAGCCTACGGATGACTCCAGAATGTCTCCAAAGGGCTCCATGCCAAATTTCAAGTCAAACCGACAACGTTTGACCCTCCATCAATGCTAGAGCAGCAAAATCAAGTCTCCCGGTGGCGGCAACCACCGAAGCCATCACTCATCAAACAAAATACATGAGTGGCTTCAACATGCTTCCAAAAGGCTACACGTCAAATTTCAGGTCATTCCGACAATGTTTGACCAGGTTTCGATGCTCCGAGAGAAAATCAAGCCTACCGGCGGCGGAGCAACCCGGGACCATGACATCCAAAACGGAGCCCATGGAACGTCTCAAAATGACTCCAATAGGCTCCCCGTCAAATTTCAGGTCAATCAGACATCGTTTGACCACATATCAAAGCTCGACATTTTTCCCGCAGCAAAATCAAGTGAAGCATCGATGGGACCCCAAACGGCTTCAAAACTCAAATAAAAGCCCATGGTTGGTCCTATCCACTGCTCAAGAAGCTTCACCTCAATTTTCAGGTCATTCCAACATCGTTTGACTTAGTTTCGACGCTTGACGGAAAATCGGCTACAAAGTCTTCGGCTTTCCCGAAAAATAGGAAACTTTGTGCTCCGATTTCGCGAGGGTTCTCGTCAAGATTTCTCCAAGAAAATCAAGTCAATAATTGAGGAAAAATGTCAAGAAAAATATAGAAGAAAAAAGGAACGAAAAAGATGAAAAAACGACCGAAAACGACGCTCGGCGACCAAACGGGCCGAAGCCCTATGGTCGCCGGCGACCCTGGAAATCCGGGTCGCCGGATTTTGCACCAAAGTGTCCGTTTTCGATGGTTTTCGCGTTTCGGGTGTTCCGGCCTCTGTGATTTTCGGAAAATGCAATGTTTGATGCTTGAAAACGACTGATCTTCGTCGACATCTCGGATCCGCCGTCAAAAGCATGAAATCATCACCGATCGTCTCAAGATTGCCAACCGGCTGACCAAGAAAGTGCACTTTCTGTCCGACCGATCGTGAAATCGACAAGACAGACGTCACCGGCCCGCCAACATCAATCAATGTCTGAAATTGCATCGCAATCCGACATCAAAAAATGCGTGGATCCACCCGTGATGATCGCAAGAAGAATCTCAAAGGCGCAGCATGGCCCACGACTCTTCACATGCCTTGGCAACCACTTAATGTCGTTAATTGACCTATTCAAGCAGTCATTAACTCATTATTTTGGACGGCGCAATCAAAACCAAGCATTTGGGAGTTACAAATCCAAGTAATCATGGCATTAAACCCATGAAACTCCCATCATCATGAAGCATAAAGGTGTTTAAATGCCCACTACCTTCATCGGCCAATCACAAGCCTTGAAAAAGGAGTTACAAAATCGATTTGTAACTCCTCATCAATTCTTTCATCATGGCCATCAATGCCAATAAACACCTCATGGCTACCAAAAGCCTATAAAAGGAGGTCCATTCCAAGAAGAAAGCATGATGAAAAAAGATCCCAAGTGCAAGCTCTGAAAAACCAGAAAATCCAAGAGAGAGACGAAGTCCTGCTACTTTGCTTCCGGAAGCACCACAAGGTGATCAACGTCCCTTGGGGGGCCACCCCCCCAAGGTCACCTCCTTCTCCAACATGGCCTAAACGCGGCTTTTCAGCCCGTTTACTCGGTTTTTCATTGGATATAGGACCTTCTCTTGGTCCTTGTCCTTTAAAAAACTGAGGTTAGGAGCCAAGCCAAAGAATCAAAGCATCACATGTTCTCATTTGAAGGACGATGGCGAAGCCCATACATGACTTGCGACCGTCGATCTCAACGTATCCCCACAATCTCCTGAGAAGTTAGATCTATTTTCTTCCTTTTCTATTGTAGTTTGTATTTCTTAAAGAGACAAAAAGAAATCACAATTCTTGTCTTTCATATTTGATGAGTTTTGTAAAAACGCCTTTCACGGCAAAAAACGCCTTTCACGGCAAACAAACAAAACGCCTCTTACGGCATTCTAAAAACTTGTCTTTTTTCTTAATATTAATGCAATTTGAAAAGTTAGAAAAAATGATTGATTTCCTTTCCACTTGTGAAGGTGAATCTCCAGATTATCACCATTCCAAATTCCAAGTAGAAAGTAAATCTGGCATATCCGTACAAAAATGTTGATGCCCGAGATCTTCCTTCCGCCGCCGAAACCCAGGACAGCCCCCGGGGTGCGGAGGGAGAGGACGGAAGATTCCCCTTCTTTCGGGTCCATCAATGTCGAACTCTTTCGCAAATCAAATCAAGATCTCCAAAACCCAATTGTCTTCCACACTATGTCCCTTATCAGATTTCTTTTCTCAAGGAGATGGGTGGGATCTCCTAAAGAAAACTACTAGAGAACAACTAGAAAAGGAACTAGAAGAGATGTGCAACAACTTGCACAAGAGATGAGAAGAGAGAGAGAGAGATAGCCTTGCACAACTCTTGCACAATAATGCATTGGACGTCCAAAGGGGTTTGCTACCCTTTTATAGCCTCTTGCAACTCCTCTAATACTAATTCCCATAGAAGTCTCACTTCCATTAATTAGTAACCTTCTCTTTCTAATTAAAATAGAAGTCCTACTTCCATTAATAATTAGTAGCTTACTATTACAACTATTAGAAGTCCCACTTCAAATAGAAATAGTAATTCTCTAATTCCTTTCTATCTAGAGTTCTACTAGAATTAGTATCTATCCAATACTTGGGCTAGTGCGGGGACCACTAGGGATTCCTTAGAGAGCTGGCTCCAACTGGGACACGCGACCCCACATCTCATGTGCAATCCGGGCCCACAGTTAATTGCAAATAACTCCACTATATAAATGCAATTGAACTCCAGTCTTAGGAATAAATTACATAGAAGACCCTAAACTTCCCTATGACCACAAGTAGGCCCCTCCATCTATATCCATGGATCAATTGGACCTGTCCACCAAATTAGATCCATATCTTATTATCCTTGAGCCCCAATTAATTATAATGATCGATTGGTACCTATCCAATTAACTCTTAATCGGAATGGGTGCACACTTACCAATGATAAATCCATTAATTGGCACAAGGGGATAATCAGGATAGATTTCATCTTGACTATTGAATGTTCTCACAGCTCTACTACCACTCACCCAAATCACCGAGGTGTTGACCTACAATTGGCCTCACTCATTGGTGACTCAAAGCAAATGAATAGATAGAAACTTGAGTTCATTAATGTCTCAAGATTGAGAGCCTATTGCTAGGGAATTATGAGAGCAGACCTTAAAGTAAAGACAGTATTCTTAAGGTACTTCTCATGGTCCTTCAATACATCCAATGTATCAGCACATTGATCCAAAATCTTCCATTATGATGATCAAGACAAATCACACTATCTCATAGTAATCAAAGTGTTGTAACCTTATCAGATGAGATGCCCAGTCTCATCACTGGTTGTGAAGATATTTTAAGTATAAGATTTGTGACATATATCTCCCGTGTGTGGATCTCATCCATACACATATATCACATCTAATATACTAATGGGACCCGGTTCAACTCATGAACCATTATGTCATATGTATTGGTCATGTGCATAAAGTAATAAAATAACATTCATCTCATGAAAGTAAAACATGATTTTATTGATAAATAAAGAAATTAATCAATTTATGACATCAACTGATGGATTGAGTCCATACAATCTAACAGCGACATCCTATCGTTTCATCAACAGGAACATGATATCGGGTTTTGTGGAAAGATGACAGCCTGAGACAAACACATTCCACATGCCTTTTGATGAAATGACAATTACCCTTGATGATGCAGGCACCATTCTTGGGATACCGGTGACAAGAAAATCAATATCAGTTGAGCAACTGTCATTTGAGCGAAAAACACTTGTAGAGCATGGTCTTGGGGTCACATCCGAGTAGGCACACGAAGAGTTAGCAGCTGTGCGGGGCTCATCAGTTAGATTGGAGTGGCTCAGGGACCCATTTGGAGCTTTAACCGCATCGCGAAGCCAGAAGAGCACATTAGGCATGCCGCTAGAGTATACCTATTGTATATATTGGGCTGTACACTCTTCACAAACAAGAGTGGCACTAGGGTCCCAGTGATTTACCTAAGGTTGTTAATGAACTTTGATGGGGCACGCACATATGCTTGGGGTGTTACTGCACTGGCGTACCTATACTGACGGTTGGGATTTGCGACCCGGACTGGCGTTGGGCAGATTGCAGGGTATCTAACTCTTCTAGAGGCATGGATATAAGAGCATTTCCCCAGGTGCAGGCCTAACCCCAACCGCACATACACAGAAAACCTACCTCAGGTGCATCGTTGGGTGCCACATAGAGAGTCTGGGGGTAGTATGTCCAACCTGCAGTCATTACGAGAGGCACTTGATGATCTTGGTGCCCATGCGATAAGGTCTTATAATTTATAGGATAAAAAATGAGTATATGAATCACGTTTCTTTAAATAATGCATTTATTCTTTACTTGTAGGTAGTGTGGGACCCCTATCGAGAGCACATGGCAGATCACCCCTTTCACGAGATTGCTTATTACACAGGCTGTCTTAAATTCATGGACACCGTTGAACTATATCATCATGATTAGGTGCTTAGGCAGTTTGGTAGGGTCTAGCCCATTCCTCTTGCTCCACAACGCACCGTGAAGGGTGCCAATGCAAATCAATATCGGATTGCATACCATTACCTGAACCAACGTGTTGTCTCCTATGGAGCGCGATGTGCCAATGGTGCATCCGTGAAACTGCGCACCCAATTATATGGAATGATTCACACGAGTGTCGCACCCGATCATTCAGAACCCTGAACATCGCTCTACGTATAATCCACGTGTTCAAGATTCCTAGGGCAGCTTTTTTATAAACCCCCGATTGGTATGATGCCTAAGCACTTCTATTATATTTTAATTGAAGCTGGAACAAACTGACTAATTCGTACATTATGTGATCAATGAATAGCGCATGGTGAACGCTCAAAATATTATTCAGCCGATGCTAAGGAGGGCGCATAGTCTGAGTGTCCGAGATCCTGATGCCTTGTACATGGCCCTAGAGGATGTCAACAGGTTGCTAGATGGAGCTTATCCAGAAGATCTTCGTCAAAGACTGCCTTGTAGCGAGACACGTACATATAGCCGAAGAGGGAGACGAGGCATCTAGCTTTTTTATTTAGAATAATCTTTTTTTCCACACTTCAATTATGTAACCGATATGGTTTTTGGGTACCAGGGATGGTGCCAATTATATTCATTTCTTAAAATGTTAAAAGTTATGTTTATTGTAAAAATGATAATCTTGCAAATCCAAAATGAACATGTTATTTTACCCTTATGTTTAATGGATGGCTTTGCACTTGAATACCCAAGTTTATTTCTTTTTCCAATTAATTTTATATTTTTTCCAGTGTTGTCCGGCGTCTCAAGGCCGAATATGTAATACATATATGGTGTAATTGCGTCGTACAAATGGCTTCTGTTCGGTTATAAGAGGCCGACCAAACTAAACTTTTTCGGTTATGTAGGGCCGTGCAATTAAATCTTGGCCGGAGTCTCAAGACCGTGCAGTATAACATAATTAGCCTTTTCAATTAAAAAGTTGTATCATACATCATTAAAATATTTGGAACGTTCTTCATAACAATACAAGTGAAAAGGTTACAACAAGGCTCAATTTTATTGAAAAATAAACGATTACATCCATCTACATCCTTATAAAATAAAACAATCATTCCAACTCAATGGTTTCACATGTGGCAACTGATGAACTGATAATATCTTTGAATAGTTGTATCCGGTATTGATAAGCTGTATCCCAACCATCTGCAGAAGGGTGATTGTAAGGACCTGACCTCTTAACCTTAAGGTTAGAACTAGTAATTATGTGGTTAGGTTTCTAAGTGGGTATTAGAGGCCATTTGTGGTGTTTTCTATGTTAGGATAGTCCTTCATCAGCCTTGAGGAGTTTTGAGAGTCTCTGAGTTTAGTTTAACCCCTTTTTGGAACATGTCTGCGTTTTCGATTAAGACCAAGAAATTATTCTTGAATTCTGACAAAATATTATCTTAATCTCATTTGATCGAAATCATCATTCCAGTCAACCTTTCTATTCAACTCGAATCTATTTGAGACCTTGAAACCCTTCCATTGACCATTTCCGTCATAATTGATAGGCTTTGACCCGACAGTTGTCATTTTCCTTGGAACCTTGAATTGAGCGACTTTTGAGCTCAAAATCTAGATCTCGACCTGCCTAGCATCTTTCATGTTCAACCCAAACTCATCTGAGGACTAGAAAGCCCAATTTGACCCTGGGCACTCCTTTCGAGATAAATACCACAGTTTGGAAAATATTAGCTCCTGCCCCCGATCTTAGAAAATTATGATTGTTGGCTTGTTGGAAATCCCTTCTCTAGACCTATAATTCTTCTTCTTTGACCTGATCCGTCCGAATGCCCAAAGTCCTTCGTTAACTCACTCCAAGTTCAGCTTAGGTGGTAGCAAACTCACATCATAAGCTTTTACAAAATATCTCACCTACCACCACCTACTCCATTGAATGCTCCTACCTACAACTGCCAATACTACAGCTCTCATTCATTCCCTCCTTTGCAACCAGCCACAACAACTCAAGAGATTTCTCTATTTCTCTCTTTTTTTTATCTTCTCCTCTCTTTCCATGGCTTGTTGGAGAACATTTCTTTGGAGGCTTTTCTTGCCGATCCAGCCTTGCCAACCACATTCTTCATGACATACTCTGTTTTGGTTCAAGTCTAACGGTGGCAGCCCTCTCATGCAACCACCTTCTTCTTCTTTGATCTACTAAGAGATAGGCCCTCTTTCTTGGCTAGGACCCATCTTCTTCTCATCCACTGTGTTTTTCTATTTGGGATGGGTTTTAACAGTGAGTAGGTTTTTCTTATTAGGATGGATTTTTGGGGCTTTGTTTATAGAGAGGGAGAGAGAGCTTCCGGTTGGAGCTTGGCTTGACGAGGTTTGGGGTTTGGATTAGCTTCCAATTAGAGGCAAGTATTTAATTTAAATTACATACTTTGGATGGTTAATCTTGATTTGATTTGATCTGTCATGTTAATCTTGTTTAAGAAAATAAATCTGTTTTTCTTTGCCTTTGCCATGATTGAATTTGTTTGGGAAAATTTTGATTTCTAATGGTTTAGATTAAATCTGTTTTATGGGTTCTTTAATGGAAAAATGGATTTTTCCTTAACTTTGTGAAGCCAGCCCTTACCCAGTTTTTACTGTGAGACCTCATTGGAAAAGGTTACCCTAGGCATGTAAATATGGGTGGGCGGCTCAAGCCCAGCACGGGTCTGGCATGGAAAAACCATGCATGGCCCCATTGACTTGGTCAACGGGCCAGCACTGCCCGGCCCGACAGTCCCCACTGGGCCAGGGTTGCCAGGGTCAAGGTACGGCACGATTAAAATTCGTGCCATGCTGGGCCAATGCCCCAAGCCGCGGGGCGGCGGCCCGGCCCGGCCCGGCACGAGGCACGACTCGAGGAGCCCAACGGTCAGATTTTTGAAAACCCCCTCTCAAAAAACGGTCAAAAATGTTCTTTTTTTTTTAAACCCCCCAGCAACTATAAACGGTCAAATTGGGGGGGGGGGGGGGGGGGGTATTAGTGTCACCACCCAACTACTATAAAACGGTCATATGATGGGGTATTTTATGTCATTTTATCACTTGAAAAATTCTATAAATAGCCCTCATTCCTCTCATTTCTCTACACTCATCTACTCTCAGTTCTCACACTCCCTCTATCGTTCTGAGGCTCTAAGTTCTCTTAAGTCTCATTCTAAAGTCTAAGCTGTCTACAAAGTTTTCTAAGAAGTGAAGAGTGAGAGTGACTTCTCTAAAGTGGAGGATTCAACTAAGAAGGACTTCTCCATTATGATGGACCCAAAAAAAAGGGGGGGAATCTTCCGTCCTCTCCCTCCGCACCCCGGGGGCTGACCTGGGTCTCGGCGGAGGAGGGAAGATCTCGGGCATCAACATTTTTGTACGGGTATGCCAGATTTACTTTCTACTTGGAATTTGGAATAGTGATAATCCGGAGATTCACCTTCACAAGTGGAAAGGAAATCAATCCTTTTTTCTAACTTTTCAAATTGCATAAATATTAAGAAAAGAGACAAGTTTTTAGAATGCCGTAAGAGGCGTTTTTGTTTGTTTGTCGTGAAAGGTGATTTTGCCGTGAAAGGCGATCTTACAAAACTCATCAAATGTGAAAGACAAGAATTGTGATTTCTTTTTGTCTCTTTAGGAAATACAAACTACAATAGAAAAGTGAGAAAAGGGATCTAACTTCTCAGGAGATTGTGGGGACACGTTGAGATCGACGGTCGCAAGTCATGTATGGGCTTCGCCATCGTCCTTCAAATGAGAACATGTGATTCTTTGATTCTTTGGCTTGGCTCCTAACCTCAGTTTTTTAAAGGACAAGGACCAAGAGAAGGTCCTATATCCAATGAAAAACCGAGTAAACGGGCTGAAAAGCCGCGTTTAGGCCATGTTGGAGAAGGAGGTGACCTTGGGGGGGTGGCCCCCCAAGGGACGTTGATTACCTTGTGGTGCTTCCGGGAGCAAAGTAGCAGGACTTCGTCTCTCTCTTGGATTTTCTGGATTTTCAGAACTTGCACTTGGGATCTCTTCTCATCATGCTTTTCTTCTTGGAATGGACCTCCTTTTATAGGCTTTTGGTAGCCATGAGGTGTTTATTGGCATTGATGGCCATAATGAAAGAATTGATGAGGAGTTACAAATTGATTTTGTAACTCCTTTTTCAAGGCTTGTGATTGGCCGATGAAGGTAGTGGGCATTTAATCACCTTTATGCTTCATGATGATGGGAGTTTCATGGGTTTAATGCCATGATTGCTTGGATTTGTAACTCCCAAATGCTTGGTTCTGATTGGGCCGTCCAAAATAATGAGTTAATGACTGCTTTAATGGGCCAACTAACGACATTAAGTGGTTGCCAAGGCATGTGAAGAGTCGTGGGCCGCGCTGCGCCTTTTGAGATTCTTCTTGCGATCATCACGGGTGGATCCACACATTATTTGATGTCGGATTGCGATGCAATTTCAGACATTGATTGATGTTGGCGGGCCGGTGACATCTGTCTTGTCGATTTCATGATTGGTCGGACAGAAAGTGCACTTTCTTGGTCAGCCGGTTGGCGATCTTGAGGCGATCGGTGATGATTTCATGCTTTTGACGGCGGATCCGAGATGTCGACGAAGATCAGTGGTTTTGAAGCACCAAACATTGGATTTTCAGAAAATCACAGAGGCCAGAACACCCGAAACGCAAAAAGAATCGAAAACGGACAATTCGGCGCAAAATTCGGCGACCCGGATTTCCAGGGTCGCCGGCGACCATGGGGCTTCGGCCCGTTTGGTCGCCGAGCGTCGTTTCGGCCGTTTTTTCGTCTTTTTCGTCCCTTTTTTCTTCTGTATTTTTCTTGACATTTTTCATCAATTATTGACTTGATTTTCTTAGAGAAATCTTGACGAGAACCCTCGCGAAATCGGAGTACGAAGTTTCCTATTTTTCGGGAAAGCCGATGACTTTGTAGCCGATTTTCCGTCAAGCGTCGAAACTAGGTCAAACGATGTCGGAATGACCTGAAAATTGAGGTGAAGCTTCTTGAGCAGTGGATGTTGACACCAAAAATGTCACTTTGCCTCTTCAACATCAAGAAAGCTGCATGAAGTCGCAACCTGCCATAAATAGGCAATGCAATTTCTCCAAAAAAATCAAATCTTGTCAGAATCAAACAAAAACTGCAAGATCCTTCAAGATAGCCAAGAGAAGAGTACACATGAAGTTTCGGGCCATTTCAGAATCATTTGGCCTAACTTCGCTTCTCCGACAGCTAAAATGGCGCTCCCGGCGGCGACATCATCGGAGACGTCAAAACTTCGATCAGAGCTTACGGATGACTCCAGCATGTCTCAAAAGGGCTCCATGCCAAATTTCAAGTCAAACCGACAACGTTTGACCCTCCATCAATGTTCGAGCAGCAAAATCAAGCCTCCCGGCGGCGGGAACCACCGAAGCCTTCGCTCATCAAACCAAGTGCATGAGTGGCTTCAACATGCTTTCAAAAGGCTGCACATCAAATTTCAGGTCATTCCGACAACGTTTGACCAGGTTTCGATGCTCTGAGAGAAAATCAAGCCTACTGGCGGCGGAGCAACCCGGGACCATGACATCCAAAACGGAGCCCATGGAACGTCTCAAAATGACTCCAATAGGCTCCCCGTCACATTTCAAGTCAATCGGACATCGTTTGGCCACATATCAAAGCTCGGCATTTTCCCCGCAGCAAAATTAAGTGAAGCATCGATGGGACCCTAAACGGCTTCAAAACTCAAACAAAAGCCTATGGTTGGTCTTATTTATTGCTCAGGAGGCTTCACCTCAAATTTCAGGTCATTCCGACATCGTTTGACCAAGTTTCAGCTTCTGGCGGAAAATCAGCAGCTCTACGCGACAAAGTCTTCGGCTTTCCCGGAAAATTGGAAACTTTGCACTCTAAAAATGCAAGGATTCTCATCAGGTTTTCTAAAGAGAAATCAAGCCAATAAATGAGAAGAAATGTCAGGAAAAATATAGAAGAAAACGGCGACGAAAAAGACCACAAAACGGACCAAAAACAGAGGAAAAACCCCCAGGGTCGCAGGCGACCCTGGCCCATGGTCGCAGGCGACCCTGGCCCATGGTCGCAGGCGACCCTGGCCCATGGTCGCCGGCGACCATGGAAGTCTGGGTCACCGGATTTTTCGCCGGTGACCCGTTTTTCCACCCTTTTTCGCGTTTCGCGCACTTTGGCCCCTGTGGTTTCCTGAAAATGTGATTTTTAGTGCTTGAAATTGACTCATGTCCTCCGACATCCGTCAAAATCACGGGTCAACCTCCAAAAGTATCAAAATCAACATTGATCGCCAACCGGTCGACCAAAAAAGTGTACTTTCCGCCCAATCGATCGAAAAATCGACAGGACAGATGTCACCGGCCCGCTCTTAGCTATCACTGTCTGAAGTTACATGTTCATCCGATGTCGATCAGCATGAAGATCCATCGATGATCATCGCCAGAAGAATTCCAGAAGACACGGCACGGCCCGCGACTCTTCGACTGCTCGGCGACCAATTAATGTGGTTAATTGACTAGCTTTATTGCAGTCATTAATTCATTTCTTTGGACGGCCCAATCAGAAGCAAGCATTTGGGAGTTACAAGTCAATTGATTCATGGCATTTAACCCATGAAACTCCTCCCATTATGGTAATTAAGGTGATTAAAAGCCCTTAATCTCCATCGGCCAATCAGATTCAAGGAAAAAGGAGTTACAAAATCAAGAAATAAATCTTGCAACTCCTCCCATTAAAGCCATTAAAGCCCATAAACTCTCCTAAATGGCTACCAAAAGCCTATAAATAGGAGAGCATTCCATTGAAATCCGGATCGATCAATCGGAGATCACTTCCAAAGCACCACAGACCCAGAAATCTGAGAGAAAGAAAAAGAGAGAAAAACTCTGCTGAAGTTCTGCACCGGCCACCACTACAAGGTGACAAAAGTCCCTTGGGGGGTACCCCCCCAAGGTCTTTGCCTTCTCCCGCTGCCTCCAATGGCTTAGACGTGGCTTTTCAGCCTGTCTACTTAGCTTTTTATCGGACATAGGACCTCCTCTTGGTCTTTGTCCTCTAAAAATCTGAGGTTATAGCCAAGCCAAGCGAATCAAGAGCATCCTCTGTTCTCATCTACATGGATGATGGCGAAGCCCATACATGGCTTGCGACCGTCAATCTGAACGAGTCCCCCACAATCTCCTGAGAAGTTAGATCCTCATTTTCTTGCTTTTCATTGTAGTTTGTATTTTTCTAAAAGAGACAAAAATCACAACTCTTGTCTTTCATTATTGATGAGAATTGTAAATCGGCTATAAACGCCAAAATTGGCTATAAATGCCAAACAAAATCGCCTTTCACGGCAAACCAAGAAAATGTCTCTTTTCTTAAATATTTGTGCAATGGAAAACTTGAAAGAAGTTGATTTCCTTTTTACTTGCGAAGGTTGATCTCCGGATTACCACTTGCAATTCCAAGTAAAATAGAAAATCTGGCACACCCACACAAAAGAAATGTTGATGCACGCTTCATGCCCCCCGGGCGCGAAAGGGCCGGACCCGACGGACTCCCACGTCCGCCGACCCCGGTAGCACCCACGGCATTCGGAGCGCGTTCCATCAAGCTGGCACACCCGGTGGGACTCGTTCATTTGAGAACACGGTGCTCGGAAATGAAATATTTGCATATCATACTTTTTGCTCTATGCTTATACTTCTTTTCCGGATTCCTTGGCTACTTTCTAGCTGGTAGCCTATGTTGGATTTGGCATCCTAAAAAAATGAGATGGGATTTTTTGGAAATTTCTATTTCTTTGAGTTTGTTTCCATTCTTTCTCTTTTCAAAAAAAAAAAAAATCAGTTTTCTTAGTTTGAATTCAAAATTGAGAAACTTTGATCCTATCCTATCGTTCTTTGGTGCTTGCAGAAATTGTTGAGCCCGTTTGACTAAGGTTTTTGACCATCGTTTCTCTTCGATGAGTTCATTAGAGATTTCAAAAAAAAATTATTAAAAAAAAAAATAAAAAAAAAATCAGTTTTCTTAGTTTGGATTCAAAATTGAGAAACTTTGATCCTATCCTATCGTTCTTTGGTGCTTGCAGAAATGTTGAGCCCGTTCGACTAAGGTTTTGGACCATCGTTTCTCTTCGATGAGTTCATTAGAGATTTCAAAAAAAAAATTTATTAAAAAAAAAAATATAAAAAAAATCAGCTTTCTTAGTTTGGATTCAAAATTGAGAAACTTTGATCCTATCCTATCGTTCTTTGGTGCTTGCAGAAATGTTGAGCCCGTTCGACTAAGGTTTTGGGCCATCGTTTCTCTTCGATGAGTCTATTTGGGATTTAAAAAAATAAAAAGACATAGACCACTAAGGTTAAACCAATTGCGTTCTTTGATTACGATTGATTCAAGAAAAGCCTTGTCCAGAGTGTGGAGACAGCCTGACTGTTCTAGGCAAGGGTCCTCCAAACGGGTTCATTAAGTAATCCTACCCTTACCTGGGGGCAATTCTATCAATTGAGATTTCATAAGACCGGGTTAGGAGGCCTATGTGTACTCTCTCGTCTTTAAATCTTAAAAAAAAAAAAATCAAAATAAAAAAAAAATAAAAAAAAAGATTTTCAAAAAAAATCTTAAACAAAAAAAAAAATAAATAAAAAAAAAGATTTTCAAAAAAAAAATCTTAAAATAAAAAAATCTTCAAAAAAATAAAAATAAATAATCTTAAAAAAAAAACATTTTTTTTAAAAAAAAAAAATAAAAAATAATAAAATAAAAAAAATCATTTCAGAAAAAAAAAAATCTTCAAAAACTCGTCACTTTTGATTTCAGATCTGAGAAATTTTGGTTTCTTCTTTTCTGAGCACTGGCGCTCGCGAAAATCGCCGAGACCGTGTTTAGATCAGAATACCATTTGCTCTCCTTGATGGAACCAATCTTGACATTTCAAAAAAAAAAAAAACTCGTCACTTTTGGATTCAGATTCGAGAAATTGTGGTCTCTTTCCTTCTGAGTACTGGCGCTCGCGGAAATCGTTGAGCCCGTATTTGAATCGGAATGCCACCTGCTCTCTTTGACGAATCCATTTCTGACCTTTCAAAAAGAGAATCCCATCTCATGGATGCGATTTCCAACATTTGTGCCTAGCAATACTGGTACGCCCTTTCAGGGTCTACTGTATCTGTGACCGGCACATTTGTAACTCCTACCTTATATTCTTCTTATCTCGAGCAAGCTCCGCTTCTCGATAAGTCGAATTTAGGTATACAATTGCTTCTAGCAGTCATTGGAACGCTCATTTCGAGCCTACCATGCTTGCAACCAGAACAATTGTACCCTCTATGGCTTTTTGCCTTCTTCATATTGCTTGGGACATGTCCCTTGAGCGATTTGAAAAGACAAAATCATAGAATTCCCCATTTATGATCATTATATTCTTGTGATTACTAATGGATGTGGTCTTGTTTCAGAAAAATTTTGAAACTAACAATGGCAGCTTCACTGATCATCACCTTCGATGAAAACAAGCACCAACTCATGCTTCAACAGAAGCAAAGCGCGCGCACTCATAAGCGCCTTGTCAGCTGCCGAAGCATCAACTCCCTCGGCAACTCTCCGAACTCCGGGTAAACCTCGACTCCCCGGACCATCGTCTTTGGGACACTGGGACCATTCCCACTTCCCAAAGAACAAGCTGCTCCTGCCAAAAAGCAGAAGATCGCCTCTCAACGTGTCACTCTCGTGACACCAAAGGCGAGTGCCCAAAAGCCCGAAGCCCGCGGCACCCCCGCGAAGCCTCGACCCACAAACAACCAGGTCTACCCTAAGACTTGGTCTCCAAGACCTTCCCCAAAACAAAGAAGGTCTCAAACCTCCACCAAGCCAGCATACCTGGCCCCACTCAAGGAGAACCAGTTCTACCCTCTTGCCTACATGAAAGAGGAGAGACCCATCTCCAACTTGACTTCCAAGTCAACCCAGCATGAGCCGGCTTGTTCCTACAGGCCCAAAATCAGATCATGCATCACCAGGCCTCTACAAGCACCTGCTAAGGCCTACACTCCTTCAGTTCGACCCTTCATCTCTACAGGGGCCGAATTCAAAAGGTTCAAAGCTTCGCTGCAACAGGCAAAGGACCGGGTCCGGATCCTGTCCTTGCCTAGCTACAAAGAAGACAGGCTCGGCTGCTGCGCCCGAGGGAGCACATCCTTCATCGTCAGAGCCCAGCCAGAGCTGACCGAAGCTCAAATCGCTCGTCGAGCACGCCGCCGTGCGTCATATCGACAAAAGAGACTAGAGAAGCAACGGACCCAGCCTCCTACACATCAAGTCTCCCATAAATGGGTCGAAAAAGAAGACCCGACCAAGTTGCTGCCGTCCATATGGTTGGAAAAACCAGAAGACGCCAAAAGTCAGCATAAAAAATCCATGTCCGATGTCCGGTGACCCGTAGCATCACCAGGACACAAGGACATCCAGAAGAATCTCCTGCCCCTTCCAGCCAAGGACGGGAGAGTAATCCTTCATCAAGCTCTTCATAAAAAAGAATGAGCCTCAGCTCAGTCACCAGGACGGTTTCTTCGTTCGAATCCCGAGGCATGAACGTCTTGGCTACAAGTTCTGAGCCACCACCTCGGAATCCACCTTAAGATGATGCGCTCACACGCATCCAGCAGTTGGAACAAGGCCAGCAGAGGATTGAAACTCTGATGGAAAACCTTCTCCTTGTTGTCCAAAATTAGGTGAACAATGAGCCTCCTCCGAATCATAGCAATAACGAGGGAAATGGAGAAGAAAATGAGTCATGCGCCCTTACCAAAAAGGACGTAGACAGTATCCTCGCCAAAGCAAAAGAAGAGGATATACTCAAGGAGCATGGGATCAAGCCACCATATCCTTTATGGATGGACTCGGTCCCGTTCCCCACAAAATTCAAACATCCTACTCTCCAAACATATACGGGGAAAGGATCAGCCAGACAGCACGTCATCCACTTCAAGATTTTGACGAGAGCATCGCGGATCAAGATGCACTCAAGATCCGCCTCTTTGCAAGTACCCTAAAAGGTACGGCCTTCGATTGGTACTCCACTCTTCCGGAGAACTCCATTCAGAACTGGGCTATGCTAGAGACACGCTTCCTGACCCACTTCCAAGGTGAGGATCATCCTGTTACTATGGCTCAGCTCTGCAGCCTAAAACAGGGAGAGAATGAGTCAACTTATGACTTCATTCACAAGTGGAAAGCAATGGCATACAAATGTTCAGATGTATTGCCACAGGCGTCGCTAGTCGACATTTGCCGAAACAACATGAGAGCCAGAATACGCTCCATGATCATCGGCAACAAATCAAAAAACCTGGGAGAACTCCTGGAAGCTTCTATGGAAGCTGAAACGGTGATTAAAGACCTCAACAGTCAGAAGTCATCAAGAAAAGAGCCAACCGCCATTGCAACCTCTAAACCAAAGAAGAAAGAGGTCCTCAATGTGCAAACCAAGTTAGCTCCTCAGCAACCAAAGAAAGCTGAAAACAGAGCTGCAGGTAAGAGACCTGAACTCTCTGATGCCTTCAAAGAGCGAGTAGAAAAGAAATACCCGTTCGATGAAGATGTTGACGAAATCTTCGGGGCTCTCGTGGCAAACGGCAAGCTCACCTTGCCTGAACCCAAAAGACCGGGCGATGTTGGCAAAACCAACGATCCTCGGTACTGTCCATACCACCAGATGATCTCGCATCCTCTCAATCAATGCTTTGTTGTGAGAGAGAAGATCAATGAGATGTGCAAAACCGGAGTCATCACCTTTGACAAAAACTATGGGACTGCCTCCGTCAACATGGTGTCATGTGGACAAACATCAAAATCACCGAAGAAGAAGATCACTACTTCCTTCATGGTGATAAACAAAATTCAAGCGTCCGAGGAGCTGGTTCCCTATCCAACACCAGATGGACAACCTATATGGGTACATCCCGATCTCCTGGAAGATGAAAACTGGGAGATCGTAAAAACAAAGCCGATAGCTCAACAGCGAAGGCAGGCTAGGAAACATCTCCTCAGGCTCAAACGGCAAGAGAAGACCCAGCCAAAACAAGAAGTCCATGAAAAGGCAGAGGCCTCCTCTACCACTTCACTCGGGGCAACAAAAACGTCCCTTCCAGAGACTTCAAAGGCGGTAAGAAACTTCACTCTTAGTGATTTCATGCCACCTCAATTCAAAAAAGAAGCTATGCAGGGGGCATCATACTCTTGCAACTCGGTAGTTGAATTCTCCATTGATGGATACGAGTCCAGCGACACCGATGATGGATTCGAGTCCGGCTACACCGATGAGTGGGAAGAATCCCTTGAAACAGGAGAATATCTCTCCGATGAAGAATGGGTTCCTGAAACTCACCGTATGCCAGTAATCTGGTATAACCCTTTGCAACCATAAGAATCCTGGTCTGATGATGAAGAAGATCAAGTGGCTGCACAAGAAGATGCTGTTAACCCAGCACCTGTCATTGCTCCAGTGGAAATCAACTATGTTGAGCCACACGGAGAAGACGAAGAAGAGGATCTGGCTCCCATGCCTGATCTTGAAGAATATGCAAGGATCTTGCAGCGTCTCGCTCTAGAACAAGAGCAAGATCGTGTTAACGAGCCTCCTCGCAACCCAGAGCCTAAAGTCCCTGAAGATAATCAGGTACATCCACCCTTAACTCCTGAAAATGGAGAACATTGCTGGATTGACGATCCTCTTACATCCGAGGATGAGTCTGACTCCGAGCAGGCAATATCTCCTATCAGAGCTTCCTGTAATGTAATATATCAGGACTATAGCTCTTCTGAAGTGTCGTCTGATGAGATTACCTATACTCCGACGACGCCTAGCAATGTATCTTCTGGAGCTACCTCGTCTCACGTGACTTTCACAGAGATGACACCCTCTCAGGTTTCTTCTCCTGAGACTGTGACTTCAGATTACAAATTCTTCCCGACTCATCATCATGAAGAAAACCCAACTTGGGATGATGGATGGGTCAACGAAGAAGAAAAGCTGCTGGATGCTGTTCAGGACTCGCTCCCGGAAAATGCTCCGTGTAACACAATCACTGAGGATGGCAACTCTGCTGCAGATGCATCCCCAGTAGATGAAAAACGACAGCCTCTTGATCATGAAGACAATCTTCCAAGCGAAGATCCTTCTCAAGAAGCTCTCGAAGTTGGTAGAGGCACCCGCTCGGGCCGGGACTACCACAAAAATTACAACCAATCTTCCTTTACTTATGTAAATCCTTCGGGAAAAGATGTTGTAAGTGCCCCCAGTGGCAACAATGATGAACATGCAGGCCCTAAGGAGGCTTTCAAGTATGACTTGGTTGAGCACTTCAAACACATACCTGCACGACTGCACATCCTGGATTTATTACGAATGTCTCCATGCACTCGTGATAATCTCATCTCAGAATTACAAAAATTGAATGAGGATGTCGACAAACACGCCCCGCAAGTCCTCCAAATTGAAATGGACTACCGGGTCAAAAACTCTGAAACTTCCTCAAAGGGAGAAAAGAAAACTGAGGGATCATGCATTGAATGGCTCTCGGTGCAAAAAGCAGCCAGTGCAACCATCGCCTTCACAAAGGACGACCTCCTACTTGGCGAAGCAAGGCACAACCGACCCCTGTACTTCACAGGGTACATCAAAGAAATGCCGATACATAGAGTTCAGATCGACCCAGGTTCTGCACTCAACCTTATCTCCACTTCTGCTCTCGAAGAATTGGGCATCCCACCCAGCAAGCTAAGCCACACATCTGTATCTATCTTTGGATACGATGGGAGTACTCAAAGGCCTATCGGCAAAATCAGGTTCAAATTGCAGATCGGTGATCTTATCTCTGAAGTCACTGTGTATGCAATAAAAACCCCCTCATGCTACAACATCCTTCTCGGACGCCCCTGGATACACGAGAATGGTGTTGTCCCTTCAACTCTACATCAATGCATCAAGTTCGTCGGCGACGACGGCATGGTACATCGAGTCTTTGCGGACAGAAAACCCTTCAAAGGTAAAGAAGTCCACTTCGCAGACTCCCAGATGTATGAAGGAGAAAAAGAAGAAGAGGAAATAGCACCCCCTGCTGAAAATCTCCAGAAAGATAAAGGCAAGGCTCCTCAAAAATCACCGGAAGAAAACAAACCCTCCGGCAAATTAGAAGAGAGTAGTCAATCTCCCTTCCTCATCTCCCTCAAATCTTCAAAACCTTTGGTCATCACAACCAGAGTGAAGAAGGCAAAGCAAAAGCCTGGGGGCAAATTTGTTGTTTCTCTCGTGTCTATCATGCAAGACACAGACTCGGACTCAGAGCCAGAAGACGATGCATCGTCAAGCCAAGCTGAGTCTCAGCATGTTCAGCCTGCTCTCACTCCGACGGAGACACCTGCTGATGTAGAAGATCCTACGTCTACTACCTTTGTTGTTCCGACAACATCACCAAAGCAAAAGCCGATCTTCTTCCATAGATCGGATGCTTCTTCATCAAATTCCTTGCTTGAACCTTTCCAAAACGAAGGTATGCCTCAACTATCTCTATATAGTCCTGTGGCACAAGCTATCATGAAGAAAATGGGCTTTGACGCTCAGAACCCAGTCGGTTTGGGAGAAGGCCGCGGTATTCTCACGCCATTGGGGCCCGCCTTGACCAAAAGCCAGCTGAAAGATTGGAGACTCTACGGTCATGTAGAAAAGTCTTCATATGGGTTAGGGTATGATCCCGACACTCCTCTGAGACAGTTGACACAAAAGCTTAAAAGTCGTTTTACCGACCAAGCCTCAACATCTCAAGTCCATGAAGACATCGATCTCCCTGGATATCTCTTTAAAGAGTTACCTGACAGAGATCCAGGAAGCTCATCCAATTGGTACAATTTCTCTGATGATAAAGAGGAATCGTCAGATAATACAGATTTGTGCTATTCTGACCCAGAAGAGCCCTCGTCTCCAAAAGAAGTACCTTACTTCGACCCAGTTTCAACAGGCGATTGGGACCATCTCATAGCAAGCCTTGAGAAGATCACCAATCAAGAAGACCCGTGGACAGGAACAAACCCTCGGTCTACAAATGCCCTTGGAATCCCAGAAGGTTTTGTTGAGCTGGAAGCCTCCGAAAATATTGTGGAGGAACCACCTTCGAACCTTCTAACAGAAGATCCTGTTGAAAAGATAGACTTGGGAACACCAGATAACCCACGTCCTGTATTCATAAGCAAGAATATAAAGGATGATGAGTTACCCGAGTATATCGCTTTTCTTCGTGAGTTCGTTGATTGCTTTGCGTGGTCCTACGCTGAAATGCCTGGTTTAGACCCCAAAGTAGCAGTCCACAAACTCAATCTTCAAGAAGAAATCAAGCCTGTCAAACAAGGCCAAAGAAGATTCCGTCCAGATGTGATGGATAAAATCGAACAAGAAGTTCAAAAGCTCAAAAGTGTCGGCTTCATCCGTGAGGAACAACATCCAGAATGGTTGGCCAACATTGTCCCCGTGACAAAGAAAAATGGGCAGATCAGAGTCTGTATTGACTATAGAGACTTGAATGGCGCTTGCCCTAAAGATGAATTCCCGCTCCCCATACCGGAGGTGATGATTGACAATACCTGCGGATTCGAGCGAATGACATTCATGGATGGCTTCTCTGGTTACAATCAGATAAAGATGCATCTCGAGGATGAAAAACACACTTCATTTCGGACTCCATTTGGCGTGTATTGCTACACTGTCATGCCATTTGGTCTGAAAAATGCTGGTGCCACATATCAGAGGGTTATGATGAAAATATTTCAAGATATGCAGCACAAGACGGTCGAATGTTACGTTGATGACCTCGCCGTCAAAAGCAGAAGAAAAGAAGACCATCTCAAAGATCTTCGGGAAGTCTTCCTCCGACTCCGCAAACACAAACTGCGGATGAATCCTCTAAAATGCTTCTTCGACGTCTCGTCGGGTAAGTTTCTCGGATTCCTTGTTCGGAAAGCTGGAATAGAACTTGACCCCATAAAAGTCAAAGCTATTCTAGAAATGCCCTCTCCAAGAACCTTGTGAGAATTAAAAGGGCTCCAAGGGAGATTGGCCTACATCAGACGGTTCATCTCCAATCTTTCGGGGAAATGCCGTCCATTCTCTCGATTGATGAAAAAGGGTTTAGACTTTGTCTGGGATGCCGACTGTGAAGCCGCATTTCAAGATATCAAGTCATACCTAACCAAACCTCCAGTGTTAGCTGCCCCTGCCACTGGAAAACCATTCATCTTGTACACAAGAGCCCTTGATCACTCTCTGGGTGCTCTGCTTGCACAAGAAAATGATGAAAGAAAAGAAGCTGCTCTATACTACCTCAGCCGCATGCTAGTAGGTGCAGAGCATCGCTACTCCCTAGTCGAAAAGGAATGCCTTGCAGTGATGTTCGCCGTACAAAAGCTACGTCACTACTTGCTTTCCAACACAGTCTACCTGGTCTTGAGGATCAACCTCTTGAAGGTCCTTGTCACGAAGGCCGGTTCTCTCAATGCCCGACTGGCAAAATGGTCCATCCTCTTGTCACAATTTGATATTAGGTATGTACCACAAAAAGCAATCAAAGGCCAAGCTCTAGCAGATTTCCTCGCAGAGCATCCATTGCCTAAAGATTCACCACTCAGAGATGATCTCCCAGACGAACCCGTCTACAACGTGGAGACCTTCTCGCCAAATGCCTCCTGGGACATGTACTTTGACGGTGCAACCAGGACAAATGAAAAAAGAAAGCTGATCTCAGGAGTTGGCATCCTCTTTGTTAGCCCTGACAAATACATGATTCCACACGCTTTCTCGCTACTGGAACCATGCACAAACAATGCAGCTGAATACCAAGCTCTGATCCTAGGATTGGAACTCGCCATCGAATCCGGTATCACTATGCTGGAAGTCTTTGGAGACTCTCAACTGATCGTCAACCAGATGAATCAGATATATGAAGTCAGGAAGCCCGATCTGCTGCCTTATTACAACAAGGCGCAATCGCTTCTGCAAAAGTTTGACATCTGTCACATCACCCACATTCGTAGAGGTGAAAACATCCGTGCAGATGCCCTGGCCGGACTTGCCGCATCAATGGCGATCCAGGAAGGGGAAAGCATGCAAATTACAGTGTGTGAGAGAAAGGTCCTCCCTCCTTTTACACACACCAAGCAGTTGCTGAATGCCACCAAGTGGTTGGAAGTCGGATCTCTATCCTTCAAACTTCAATCGGCGACTGGAGGGATCCGTTCATTGATTACACTATGTTCGGAATCCTACCTGAAGATCCAAAAGAACGGGTAAGCATTCAAAGGCGAGCCCCAAACTTTCATTTGGATATTCCTTCGAAAATCCTCTACAGGAAATCCTTCAACGGAGTACTTCTACGCTGCTTATCACAACAAGAGGCCGAAGAAACACTCAAAGAAGTTCACGCTGGTCTTTGTGGAGCTCATCAGGCTGGTCCCAAGCTCTACGACCAAATCAAAAGGTTGGGTTACTATTGGCCTACCATGGTACCCGACGCAATGCAATTTGCTAAGCGCTGCCAACAATGCCAAGTTCATGGAGACTACATTCACATGCCTCCAGAATGGCTGCATCCTACAGCAATCTCATGGCCTTTTGAAGCATGGGGCATGGATATCATAAGTCCTATCTCTCCCCCTTCAAGCAAAGGTCATCGCTTCATCTTCTTCGCAACGGATTATTTTTCCAAGTGGTCAGAAGCATTTGCGTTCAACGAAATGAAGACATCATCAGTCCTTCAATTCCTACGCACCAACATCATTTGTCGTTTCGGCATACCTAAAAGATTCGTCCATGATAACGGACCACAATTCCGAGATCATCGATTCTACAGGTTCTGCGACAAATACAAAATTCAAAGCTGTCCTTCGACTCCATACAATCCGGCAGCAAACGGATTAGCAGAAGCCTTCAACAAGACACTCTGCAAAATCCTCAAGAAAATGGTCTCTAGTCACAAAAGAGACTGGAGCGATAAACTGTCTGAAGCTTTGTGGGCCTATCGAACCACATTCGAGGACCAAACCATAGCACACCATTCTCCTTGGTCTATGGATGCGAAGCTGTCGTGCCCCTAGAGGTACAAATTCCTTCTCTGAGGGTATCTCTACAAAATGACATGACTCAAGAAAGCAATGTCAAATTGCGACTCCATGAGCTGGACAATCTCGACGAGAGACGGCTCGAAGCTCGACAAAGCATTGAACTTTACCAAGCACGCATGGCAGGATCTTTTGACAAAAGGGTCCGGCAACGCACCTACAAAAAGGGTGACTTGGTTCTTGCGGTAAAAAGACCAATGGTCTTCGCATACAAATCGAAAGGCAAATTTGAACCAAAATGGGAGGGACCCTACGTCATCGACAAGGTCTTCTCCAACGGCGCATATGCCCTCCTGAACATGGAAGGCGACAGATGTATGCTGCCTATCAAAGGCAAGTTCTTGAAGTGGTACTACCCTTGAAGACTTACCCAACTGGGTAAGAGCAATGCCTGTATGGCCAAAACCTGTTCTCAGGTACTCGCTCGTCAAACCCACTCTCTTTAGAATTTTCATATCAAATGTCAAAATTTCTAGAGATTAAAAAACAATGCTTACTTTTATCATTTCATTGTTCAAAAATAAAAAAAAATCCAAGTTTAGGAGCCTCTCCCTGACTTGACCAAAACTTTCGATCCTTGAACCAAAATTCATGGTTTGAAACAAAAATCCGGATTCAGGGATTTCCACCCTAGTCCACCTTACCTTTTACCGCCAAATGGTTTTAGGTCAAAATTTACGACCCTCGTGTCTTTAAACAAAAAAAAAATGGTTTTTCAAAAAAACCGCGGGGAAGTGACACTTAGTCGATACTCGCAAAACTCAAAAATCGGAAGGATGCGAACCCCATTCGATACTTCCAAAACCTCTAAAAATCGTGGAGACGCAACATTTCAGTTGATATCCACAACCCAAATTTCAAAAATCGTGGAGAAGCAACATTTCAGTTGATATCCACAAACCAAATTTCAAAAATCGTGGAGAAGCAACAAACCAGTTGATATCCACAACCCAATTTCAAAAATTGTGGAGATGCAACATACCAGTTGCTATCCACAACCAAAATTACAAATGGTTCGAGAAAACCTTAAATTTCAAAAATCGCGGAGAAACCACATCAAGTCAGTACCCGCAAAACCAAAAGTTTTGGGAAAAGCAGGGAAGCGACGCTTAGTCGATATTTGCACCCCAATTCGCGAGGAAGCGACATTCCATCGATACTTGCAAAACCTAACCCGCGAGGAAGTGACATTCCATCAATACTCGCAAAACCGAATGAGCAAGGAAGCGACATTCCATCGATACTTGCAAGACCATTCAGCGGGGAGGCGACATTTAGTCGATACCTGCATTTTGAAAACCAAAACTCGGCTATAAATGCCAAAATCCGGCTATAAATGCCAAAACAAAATTTCCGGCTATAAACGTCAAAATCGGCTTTCATGCCAACAAAACAAAACTTGGTTTTCAAAAAACTCGGCTACAAATGCCACACAAAAAAAAAAACTTGACTCTCATGTCAAAACCGGCTATAAATACTACAAATTGGCTATCAATGCCACCAAGCCGGCTATAAATGCCACAAATTGGCTATCAATGTCACCAAACCGGCTATCAATGCCCCAAATTGGCTATCAATGCCACCAAACTGGCTGTAAATGCCATAAAAATTCGGCTTCCGTGCCAACCCAAATTTTGGCTTTGACGCCATAAAATTTCGGTTTCCATGCCAACCCAAATTTTGGGCTTTTACGCCATAAAATTTCGGCTTCCATGCCATCTCAAAATCGGCTTTCACGCCACAACCAAAATCAGGCTCCCATGCCAAAACAATTATTTGACAAAAGATTTTCACAAAATGACAAAGCTTTTGATCAAATCCCATTTAGCAATTGCTTTCATCACAAAAAGATTTGAGTGAGCGTAGGGAAAACAAAAAAAAAAAGAAAAAGAAAAAAAAGTACCAAAAAAATACATGTGGTACCAAAAAAAAAGAAAAGTGTTCACAAGCACTACAAAAAAAAGAGTACCAAAAAATATACATGTGGTACCAAAAAAAAAAAGAAGAATAGTTTCTGCTACAAAAAATCAGGAGCTCAGCCAAAAATGGTCTCCAGCCAAAGCTTCAGCTCCTCAAGCAAACTTTTGGCATCAGCCGTCAGAGTTTCCAAGGCACGCTTCTTCAGGAACTTGCCATGAGATGCTGGCGAATGCCGTAACCCTTCTTTAACACCGGGAAGCTCTTCTCCAGCAGTTTGCCATTTTTCGTTTTCTAGAGTCCTCTTCTCGAGAACTTGACCGGCATCTGCAACCCTGCGAATCAGAGTACTCTCCCTGTCACGAGCCGCTGTCATAGCAGTCCACTTAGCATCAACTTGTGCCTTCAAATGCTCGAGATGCTTCCTGGCCATTTCAACCTCTCCATCAAGGATGTCAAGGTCGCGCTTTAATCCAAGGATGACTAGCTCTTCCTTATTCTTCTCTCGGACTACCTGCTTCCTGCTCTGTGTAGCCTCATTCAGGTCAGACTTAGCCTTATCAGCAGGGTCCAAGAACATCTCCTTGAAGAATTGGTCGTCAGGGAAATCCATGGTCTCAAACCACTTGTCACCCAGTGCAATGATCCTATCAACGATCGCCCTGGCACCTGTAACATCCAGACCAACCTCTTCGGTATCAGTGAGAATCTCCTGTACATGTGGGATCATGCCAAATCCTGCCTCCAAGTGTCCAGAAAGGAGAGTCTTGATCCAAGAACTCAAAACCCGAGCCAGCACCTTCTTCGCAAATTGAAGAGACGAACTGGATGAAGATTCACCCTTCTCCGCTGATCGGCTGCTCATGTCAGGTCCCATTGGAAGAGTAACAAAAGAACTCTTTCCACTTGGAGCCACTGGAGAAATAATCTCAGCATGAGGTATCTTCTCTATCGCGTCAGAACTGGTTGTAGGAGTCTCTACCTCCGGATCGACCTCTGGCATCCCTTGCTCTGGTTCTGAAGAAGGCGATGGACTCTCTTCTGTCACTTCAAAACCTGCAAATGAAACACAAAAAGGTATGAATATGATCCTGTTAAAAAAAAATCATCAGGGTCATCACTACAAAGTACCTTCTTCGACGACTGGCGGAACACTCTCTTCCTCCATGAACTCATCAGAAGCATCATCAACATTTGCGTCCATTGATGGTTCAAAGTCATCGGAATCCTGTGGCAAGTCAGCTGACAAGAGAAATGTTAGCAAATCAAGTCGCAGGCAAAAAAAAAGAAGAAAAGAGAAAGCGAAAGAAGTTATACCAATTGGAGATTCTGAAATCATTCTAGAGTCCCTCGGTTCTTCTCCAGATGCCATAACCGACTCCATCATCGCCTCATCGGTCGGAACCTCAGGCATCACCAAGACTTCATCCTCTACTAAAAAAAAAAAAAAAAAAAGGAGCAGCAGCAGGGTGAGAAAACAAATCAGAACATGGAAAGCCCCATGAAAGAAGTAGAAAAAGAAAAAGGAAGAATCATACCTTCACCAATGGTCTGTTCCCCACGACTCCTCTTCTCTGGAGGCTCGTCGACAGCCTCTGGCACCTCCTCGTTGATGGTAAGAGGGATTTCCATGTCAGGAGAGTCCTCATGTGGCCCCTCGCTGTGATGATGACTCCTCCTCTTCTTACCTCTACGGGTTCGCTTCCTAGAAGAACCCGCCCCACTATCAGAGTCAGGTTTCTCACTTGGCTCCTCACTGGATGGTCTGCTCTCGCCAGTAGACTCCGCGGAAGCTCGCCTTTGTGCCGCTTGCATCCAAGCGTCGAGCTCAGCTTCCTCCTGTTCTAGCTGCTCCAAAGCCTCATCAGGTACTTCCCGAACAGCTTCAGAACCAATGACGCCCTGGTCACCGAGAAAGCCTATCTTGTGCTTCTCTCCAGAAAGGAAGGCCCAAACTTCCTCTCGCCGGACGCCATCCGACTTTCCAGTACCTTTCCCCGAAGACAGCTTTACATCAAGCTCCTTCTTGGAAAGCCCCCGATATGCCAAAAAGCTCTCCGCGAACCACTTCGTGAAGCCGGCAGTTCGGAAAGTCGACAGCTCAGGATAAGAGATCGTGGCAGTAGTGTCTTCAGCACTATAAAAAGCCCATACATTTCTGCCATCCTGCAAACCCCCAAAACGCTTCACCATACTCGAAGGCGCTCCAACAACGCCTTGAGAGAAGCCCAACTGAAGCGCAAAGCGAGAAGGTACATACGGTTGGATGTCGACGAAAAGATGTCTGCGGTACACCATCGTGCCGATTCGTATGCTGAAAAGCCACTCCTTCTCTGCATTGGTCAAAGGGTAATGCCTTCCCGACCCTGCTCTGGTAGAGTCTCGGGAGGCACCAAAATCAAAAGCCTTCTTCCGCAACTCCGGAGAAAGCTTCACTGAAGACTGCCCCATCTCGACGTCCCTGAACCGTCGGATCCTCATGCGGGCAAACAAAAGTGATTCGGATACGGCTTTTCCCTTAGCCAATCGAATCATCAGAGGATCATCATCCTGTGCAGCACCCAGCTGGTGGAAGCCAGGACAGTGGTATACAAACCACGAATAAAAGATATGGGCTGAAAATACCCTATTCATAGGGAGCCCAAGCCGAACCAAAAAAGCAGCAGCCTGCAGTTCGGTACACAAGTAGGAGTAAAGAGCAGGCACCAAAGCAAGCCGCTCTCCAAATGCCATCTGACAAGCCGGAAAAATACAATGCGGCCTGATGTGCGTCCCATCTCCACCAGCAAACACAGCCTCACCTAGCCAATAAGTGAGGTAAAAAGCAAGATCTCTCCGCAGTGCAATGTCAGAACAAATGGCATCTGTGCTCGCGAAGAAACCCTTCAACTCTTCCTGCATGGCCGAAGTCTTCTTCCTGTCTTCCCGGGTCATGCTATCAGAAGACTCTTTGCTGTCAAAGAAGTTGAAGAATGAAGAGCCATAACTCTTCCAACTGCTGGACCTGACTTTCGAACCCTCCTTAAAAAAATCATAGAAGGTGACGAGCTGAAAGTATAGGAGCCTGAACTCCTCTGACTGCTCCTCAAGGACGCTGTCAATCGGCATGAACTCCTCGTAGAGTTTGCCAAGGATGGGCAATCCGGTGATGGCGCTCAACTCCTTCAAGGAAAAACCAATCTCACCATTCGTTACAACGAAGGTATTGGTTTGTGGGAGAAATGATTCCAACATGGCCATGAAGGCCTCGTCGGAAAAAGCCACGGTCTCCCTAAAAGCACGGACCGCGTCAAAAATCCTGGCTTCCTTCAAAATGGTGCCATCAATCAGCAGGACGCGATCAGTCCACGACTTCCAATCGGAGTCAACACTGAAACGGCCACGAAGTCGAAAAGGCTTCACCCAATTGCTGCCGTCACCGCTGAAAACGCCAAGGCCCACCGGTCCCAAATCGACCGACGGATAATCAGAGCCCTGGTAGCCGCTGGCTGGCATCAACATGTCCATTTGGGCAGGCGACTTCTCCGCATATCCGGAGGGACCGCCAACAAAAACCCCGGTCTTGATCACACTGGTCCTCTTCACCCAGCTCGGAGGATCTTCCCTCTTAGGGCACGTGGAAGAAAGGCTCAGGATCGAGATGGTCCGATCAAAAGACGACCGGGTAGAAATAGTTCTCTCCTCACCATCTGCTGTGTAAGAGAACCGAAAACATCTCCTTTGGTATGCCAAGTCGTCAGGGACTGCATCTCTAAAGAAGAAGGTAGGCTTGGGTAAAACCCTCAGATCGTCCATAACCCAAGGACGGTTGCTTACCATGATCTTATAGAATTCCTCATTCATGAGAGCGATCAATCGCTATCTCATCTCATCGCGATTGAGGGAATCGCACTCTTCCAAGTTCTTCTCAACAAAGTGGACCTTCTCCCGGGCCTGCTGAACGGCCACATTAGAAGATCTGGCGGATCGACGAGGTACGCTTGTAGCAGGCTCTTTACCCTTGTTCGTTCTGGAGGAACCACCTGCAAAGGTTGGAAAAGAAAAAGATCATCATCAAAATGACAGAATTTCGCTAAAAGCAAATCTGGCGAAATTTTGGCATGGTTCCGGGGCAATTCCGGAGAAAAGGGAAATACCCCGAAAGAAATAGAAAGTTTTGAAGATGGGCTCAACATCGCTGCGAGCTCCGAAACTTCAAACTTTCGAAACCTCAAAATCTCCGCAAAATCAAGAAGGGCTCAACATCGCTGCGAGCTCCAAATTCCCAAATTTGTAAAGATTTTCAGGTATGCTATCATGCTCAATCTACAAAAAGTACATGCATGAACATCTAGATTTGCATAAAAAACGCATTATCATGATGAGCACAAAAAAAATAGAAACTTTCTCAAAAAAAAAAAAAAGGAGAAAGAAAAGAACAAAAAAAAGAAGAAACTTTCTCAAACAAAAAAAAAAAAAGAAAGAAAACAGCAAAAAAAAAAAAAAAAAATATCAGGCCCATCAGGCCGTGGCCCACAGGCCACGTGGCCGTACGGACCAGATCCGTACAGATCTGTCCGTACGGCCCACAAAAAAAAAAAAAAAAAAGAAAAAAAGAAAAAAAGAAAAAAAGAAAAAAAAAAGAAAAAAGAAAAAAAAAGAGAAGAGACACTTTTTTTTTCATCCTATTCTCTACATGGAGTTTTCTTGAAAGAAAAAGAGAGAAAACTTACTTGAAGCCATTGATGGAGAAGAAGAACGAAAAAGCTTGAAGATCCTTGAAGAAGAAGAACTCTTGGTCTTGGAGCTCTCTTGAGATTGTTGCAAAAGAAAGCAATAAGAGCAAGAGATCCTACCTTCCTTTGCTTTTATAGGAGAGAGCAAATCAAAGAAGGAAACAAAGAAGAAAGGTAAGTGTTACTAATTAGTAACCTTACCAAAAGAGAAGGAATTAGAAAGATTCTTTCCCAAAAAGAAAGATGTCTTTGAGAGATTTTCTCCCAAAATCAATCAACGAGAGATTCTCTCCAACAAAATAGGAGATTGGAGATTCTTTCCCAAAAAGAAAGATACCTTGAGATATTCTCTCTCAAATTAAGGGAATATGAGAGATTCTCTCCCATAAAGATATTTTTAGATATTTTCTATCCAAATGAGATATCTTTAGATATTCTTTACAAAAATGGCCCCACATGAGATCTAAGCCATCCTAAAAAGCTTAAGGTCCCATGGGCTAGCCCATATGAGCCAGGTTTGACTACCTAGGCACTATAAAAAAAAAAAAAAGGGCTTTTAGTCAGAAAAAAAAATTCCTCTTACCAAGAGCATACAAAAATGGTTCCATGCCTCTTTTGAGTTGATTGAACCATACAAAAAAAAAAATTCTAATCCCCATGAGCTTCCAAAAATCAAACCATCCAGCCTCATAAACCAAATTGAGCCAAAATCTTGAAATTGACATTCCACAAAAAAATCCAAACCACTCCAATGGACCCACACAGTCCCAAAGAGTGACCAAAAACCAAATCCTGGTCCCCTAACTTGCCATATACAGCTTGTTAGGTCACAAGACCAAAACCAAAAACCAAATCATGATCCCCTAACTTGCCACATACAGCCTGTTAGGTCTACAAGGTCAAAACCAAAACCCGACCCCCTAACCTGCCACATACAGCTTGTTAGGTCACAAGGTCAAAATCAAAAACCCAAATCCACATCCCTGATGTCATCTTCAAAACTTTGCCTCGAGATGGTATTTGATTCCTTTCATTACCACAAAATTCCCCTGGAAGCTCAAAGGCTACTCTACCAAAGGAAAGATTGCTCAAAGACTCTTGGTCAAGACACAAGCCCTCCTTAAAAAAATCTCTTCGAGGCACATCGACTACAAAAATCAAGCAACTCGTCGCTGTACCGCGAGGGGGCATTTGCTGACACCAAAAAATGTCACTTTGCCTTTTCAACATCAAGAAAGCTGCATGAAGTCGCAACCTGCCATAAATAGGCAATGCAATTTCTCCAAAAAATCAAATCTTGTCAGAATCAAACAAAAACTATAAGATCCTTCAAGATAGCCAAGAGAAGAGTACACATGAAGTTTCGGGCCATTTCAGAATCATTTGGCCTAACTTCGCTTCTCCGACAGCTAAAATGGCGCTCCCGGCGGTGACATCATCGGAGACGTCAAAACTTCGATCAGAGCCTACGGATGACTCCAGCATGTCTCAAAAGGGCTCCATGCCAAATTTCAAGTCAAAGCGACAACGTTTGACCCTCCATCAATGCTCGAGTAGCAAAATCAAGCCTCTCGGCGGCGGGAACCACCGAAGCCTTCGCTCATCAAACCAAGTGCATGAGTGGCTTCAACATGCTTCCAAAAGGCTGCACGTCAAATTTCAGGTCATTCCGACAACGTTTGACCAGGTTTCGATGCTCCGAGAGAAAATTAAGCCTACCGGCGGCGGAGCAACCCGGGACCATGACATCCAAAACGGAGCCCATGGAATGTCTCAAAATGACTCCAATAGGCTCCCCGTCAAATTTCAGGTCAATCAGACATCGTTTGGCCACATATCAACGCTCGGCATTTTCCCCACAGCAAAATCAAGTGAAGCATCGACGGGACCCCAAACGGCTTCAAAACTCAAACAAAAGCCTATGGTTGGTCTTAGTTATTGCTCAGGAGGCTCCACCTCAAATTTCAGGTCATTCCGACATCGTTTGACCAAGTTTCAGCTTCTGGCGGAAAATCAGCAGCTCTACGCGACAAGTCTTCGGCTTTCCTGGAAAATTGGAAACTTTGCACTCTGAAAATGCAAGGATTCTCATCAGGTTTTCTACAGGGAAATCAAGCCAATAAATGAGAAGAAATGTCAGGAAAAATACAGAAGAAAACGGCGACGAAAAAGACCACAAAACGGACCAAAAACAGGGGAAAAACCCCCAGGGTCGCAGCCCGCGCGACCATGGGCCAGGGTCGCCGGCGACCATGGAAGTCCGGGTCAACGGATTTTTCGCCGGTGACCCGTTTTTCTGTCCTTTTTCGCGTTTCGCGCACTTTGGCCCCTTGGTTTCCTGAAAATGTGATTTTTAGTGCTTGAAATTGACTCATGTCCTCCGACATCCGTCAAAATCACTGGTCAACCTCCAAAAGTATCAAAATCAACATTGATCGCCAACCGGTCGACCAAAAAAGTGTACTTTCCGCCCAATCGATCGAAAAATCGACAGGACAGATGTCACCGGCCCGCTCTTAGCTATCACTGTCTGAAGTTACATGTTCATCCGAAGTCGATCAGTATGAAGATCCATCGATGATCATCGCCAGAAGAATTCCAGAAGACACGGCACGGCCCGCGACTCTTCGACTGCTCGGCGACCAATTAATGTGGTTAATTGACTAGCTTTATTGCAGTCATTAATTCATTTCTTTGGACGGCCCAATCAGAAGCAAGCATTTGGGAGTTACAAGTCAATTGATTCATGGCATTTAACCCATGAAACTCCTCCCATTATGGTAATTAAGGTGATTAAAAGCCCTTAATCTCCATCGGTCAATCAGATTCAAGGAAAAAGGAGTTACAAAATCAAGAAATAAATCTTGTAACTCCTCCCATTAAAGCCATTAAAGCCCATAAACTCTCCTAAATGGCTACCAAAAGCCTATAAATAGGAGAGCATTCCATTGAAATCTGGATCGATCAATCGGAGATCACTTCCAAAGCACCACAGAGCCATAAATCTGAGAGAAAGAAAAAGAGAGAAAAACTCTGCTGAAGTTCTGCATCGGCCACCACTACAAGGTGACAAAAGTCCCTTGGGGGGTACCCCCCCCCAAGGTCCTTGCCTTCTCCCGCTGCCTCCAATGGCTTAGACGTGGCTTTTCAGCCTGTCTACTTAGCTTTTTATCGGACATAGGACCTCCTCTTGGTCTTTGTCCTCTAAAAATCTGAGGTTATAGCCAAACCAAGCGAATCAAGAGCATCCTCTGTTCTCATCTGCATGGATGATGGCGAAGCCCATACATGGCTTGCGACCGTCAATCTGAACGAGTCCCCCACAATCTCCTGAGAAGTTAGATCCTCCTTTTCTTGCTTTTCATTGTAGTTTGTATTTTTCTAAAAGAGACAAAAATCACAACTCATGTCTTTCATTATTGATGAGAATTGTAAATCGGCTATAAACGCCAAAATCGGCTATAAATGCCAAACAAAATCGCCTTTCACGGCAAACCAAGAAAATGTCTCTTTTCTTAAATATTTGTGCAATGGAAAACTTGAAAGAAGTTGATTTCCTTTTTACTTGCGAAGGTTGATCTCCGGATTACCACTTGCAATTCCAAGTAAAAATAGAAAATCTGGCACACCCACACAAAAGAAATGTTGATGCACGCTTCATGCCCCCCGGGCGCGAAAGGGCCGGACCCGACGGACTCCCACGTCCGCCGACCCCGGTAGCACCCACGGCATTCGAAGCGCGTTCCATCAGTTGTCGGTTTGACTTGAAATTTGGCATGGAGCCCTTTGGAGACATTCTGGAGTCATCCGTAGGCTTTGATCAAAGTTTTGGTGTCTTTGATGATGTCGCCGCCGGGAGCGCTTGTTTAGCTGTCGGAGCAGTGAAGTTGGGCCAAACGATGTCGGAATGACCCGAAACCTCAGGTGTACCCCTCTTTTAGCTGTCTTGAAGGATCTCTCAGTTTCTGTCTGATTCTGACAAAATCTGATACTTGAAGTAGCCTTGCCTATTTTTAGCAGGATGCAGCTTCAGGAGGCTTTGAGGAGACATATTGACTTTTTTGGTGTCAACAAATGCCCCCTCGAGGTACAGCGACGAGTAGCTTTTTGGAGTCGATGTGCCTCGAAGAGAAACTTGGAGGAGAGATTCCAACTTGACCAAGAGTCTTGAGCTTGTTTTTTTTTTTTTTTTTGAATAGCCTTCTGAGTTTCCTGGGGAATTTTATGGTAGTGATAGGGATCACGTATCATCTCAAGGCAAAGTTTTGAAAATGACATGGGGTATTTGGATTTTGGGTTTTGGATTTTGGTTTTTGACCTTGTGACCTAACAAGCTGTATGTGGCAGGTTAGGGGGTCGGGGTTTTGATTTTGATTTCGTCCTTGTGACCCAACAAGCTGTATGTGGCAGGTTGGGGGATCAGGTTTGGTTTGTAGGTTTTGGATTTTGATTTTGGTTTTGGTCTTGTGACCTAACAAGCTGTATGTGGCGAGCTAGGGGACCGGATTTTGGTTTTGTGAAATGTCAATTTCAAGATTTTGGCTCAATTTGGTTCATGAGGTTGGATGGTTTGGTTTTTGGAAACTCATGAGACTTTCTTTTTTCTTTTTTTTTGAATGATCCCATCAACTCAAAAGAGGCATGGGACTTTTTTTGCTCTTTTTTTTTTTTTTTTTTGCTCTTGGTAAGAGGAATATTTTGACTAAAAGCCACTTTTAGTGCCTAGGTGGTCAAACCTGGCTCATATGGGCTAACCCATGTGACCTTAGGCTTTGGAGATGGCCTATATCTCATATAGTGTCATATTTGTAAAGAATATCCAAAAATATCTCTTTTGTGTAGAGAATATCTAAAAATATCTTTACTTGGAGAGAATTTCTCAAGTTTTCTTTTTGTGGAAAGATTCTCTCAAAATATCTTTCTCTTTGGGAAAGTAGCTAAATTTTAGCACTTACCTCCTTTCTTTTCTCCTTGTTTCCTCTTTTGGCTTGCTCTCTTCTATAAAAGTAAGAGGGTTGATACTTTTGCTCTATTGCTTTCTTTTTGCAAGAAATCTTCAAGAGTGCTCTCCAAGATAAGAAGTGCTTTCTCTTCTTCAAGGATCTCCAAGCTTTTCTTCTTCTTCTCTATCAATGGCTTCAAGTAAGTTTTCTTCCTCAAGAATCTCCATTGTAGAAGTAGCTTCTTCATTTTTTTTCTTCTTTTTCTTTTCTTTTCTTTCTTCTTCTCTTTTTTTTTTCTTTTCTTTTCTTGTAATGCATGTTTTTTCTTCCTCTTTTTTTTTCGTGCTTCTCTTTTTTCTTTCCCCCTTTTTTTTTCTTTTCACGATTTTCTCTTTTCGTTTTTTTCGTGAACTCTTTTTTTTTCTTTCTTTCTGTTTTTTTTTTTCACGCTGATCCTTTTTTTTTTTTCAGCGTTTTTCTCTTCTTTTCTTTTGTTTTTTTTTTTGCTGTTTTTTTTTTCTCTGGCTGTACGGACAGGTCCGTACGGACCTGACCGTACTGCCACGTGGCAGTGGGCCACGGCCTGTGGGCCAAAATTTTTTATTTTTTATTTTTATTTTTTTGCAGAGATTTTTTTTTCTCTCTTTCTTTTTCTTTTTCCTTGTTTGCTCACTATGATAATGAGGCTATGCAATTTCAATATGTATGCATTTTTTTTTTTTATGCATCAAGATAGAAAGCTAGAGTCTCTAGGTCAAGCCAACATGATTTTTGACTTGGACAAAGTTTGATTGGTTTTGACCAAATTGGGTTGGAATTGGTCAAACTTTGGTCAAGGTTTTCCTAGCATCTAATGCATGATGATATACTTGTGATGCATGATTTTTGTAAATGGATTTGGAAGTATGATGATGCATACCTAAAAATCTTTTGCAAGTATTGGGATTTTGAGCTCGCAGCGATGTTGAGCTCTTTCTCGGTCTTGCTGGATTTTGAGGAAGTTTGCAATTTTTGGATTCTGAAGCACGCAGCAATGTTGAGCTCTTTTCCAGATTTTGCGGAAGTTTGATGAGATTGACTCGTTCTCGCAGTGATGTTGAATTCAAGCCTTCTTTGAGAATTCTCCACTGACTATGAGCTCGCAGCGATGTTGTGCTCATCTTCAGACTTCCTGTCTTTTTCAGAGTATTTTTCCTTTTCTTTGGAATTGCCCCGGAACCATGTCAAAATTTTGCTAGAATTTTTTGTAGCAGAATTCTGTCATTTTGATGTTGATCGATCTTTTCTCTTCCATCTTTTCCAGGTAGTTCTTCCAGAACGAACAAAGGTAAAGGTCATGTTACTGACGCACCTCGTCAGTCTGCTAGATCTTCCAATGCTGCCGTTCAGCAGGCTTGGGAGAAGGTCCAGTTTGTGGAGAAAAACTTGGAATAATGCGATTCCCTCAATCGTGATGAGATGAGATAGCGATTGATCGCTCTCAAGGATGAGGAGTTCTATAAGATCATGGTAAGCAGCCGTCCCTAGGTTACGGACGATCAGAGCATTGTGCTCAAGCCTACCTTCTTCTTCGGTGATGCAGTCCCCGACGACTTGACATACCAAAGGAGATGTTTTCAGTTCTCTTACACAGCAGATGGTGAGGAGAGAACTATTTCTACCTGGTCGTCTTTTGATCGGACCATCTCGATCCTGAGCCTTTCTCCCACTTGCCCTAAGAGGGAAGATCCTCCGAGTTGGGTGAAGAGGACCAGTGTGATCAAGACCGGGGTTTTTGTTGGTGGATCTTCCGGTTTTGCAGAGAAGCCACCTGTCCGTATGGACATATTGATGCCAGCCAGTGGCTACCAAGGTTCTGATCATCCATTGATCGATTTGAGACCGGTGGGCCTTGGCGTTTTTCGGGGTGACGGCAGCAATTGGGTGAAGCCTTTTCGACTTCGTGGCCGTTTCAGTGCTGACTCGAGCTGGGAGTCATGGACTGATCACACCTTGAGGATTGGTGAGGCCCTTCTTCGGGAGGCCGAGATTTTTGAAGCGGTTCGCGCTTTTCGGCAAACCGTCGTTTTCTCCGATGAGGCTTTCATGGCCATGCTGGAGTCATTCCTTCCACAAACCAACACCTTCATTGTGACGAATGGTGAGATTGGTTTTTCTTTGAAGGAGCTGAGCGCCATCACCGGGTTGCCTATCCTCGGCAAACTCTATGAGGAGTTTATGCCTATTGACAGCGTCCTTGAGGAGCAGTCTGAGGAGTTTAGGCTTGTGTACTTTCAGCTCGTTTCCTTTTATGATTTTTTGAAGGAGAAGGAGGGCTCGAAAGTTAGATCCAGCAGTTGGAGAAGTTGCAGCTCTAACTTTTTTTACAGCAGGGATTCTTCTGATGGCATGGCCCAGGATGTTAGGGCTAAAGCATCAAGTTTGAAGAAGATCGCTGCTATGCGAGAAGATTTGAAGAAGTTCTTCGTAAGCACGGATGCTATTTGTCCTGACATTGCGTTGCGGAGAGATCTCGCTGTTTACCTCACTTATTGGCTGGGTGAGGCTGTTTTTACTGGAGGAGATGGGACGCACATCAGGCCGCACTGTATTTTTCCGGCTTGTCAGATGGCATTTGGAGAGCGGCTGGCTTTGGTACCTGCTCTTTACTCCTATTTATGTACCGAATTGCAGGCTGCTGCTTTCCTGGTTCGGCTTGGGCTTCCCATGAACAGGGTATTTTCTGCCCACATCTTTTATTCGTGGTATGTATACCACTGTCCTAACTTCCATCGTTTGGGAGTTGCACAGGACGAAGATCCCTTTATGATTCGTTTGGCTAGAGGGATAGCCGTTCACGAATCACTTTTATCTGCCCGTTTAAGGATTCAGCGAATTAGGGACGTCGAGATTGGGCAGTCTTCAGTGAAGCTTTATCTGGGTTTGCGGAAGAAGGCTTTTGACTTTGGTGTCTCCCGTGATTTGACCAGGTCAGGGTCGGGAAGACATTATGCTTTGACGGACGCGGAGAAGAGGTGGCTCTTCAACATACGGGTTGGTACGATGGTGTACCGCAGACATCTTTTCGTCGACATCCAACCGTATGTCCCTTCGCGTTTTGCGTTGCAGCTTGGCTTCTCTCAAGGCGTTGTTGGAGCGCCTTCGAGCATGGTGAAGCGTTTTGGAGGTCTGCAGGATGGGAGAAATGCATGGGCATTTTATAGCGCCGAGGACACTACCGCCATGATTTCTTATCTTGAGCTGCCCACCTTCCGGACTGCTGGCTTCACGAAGTGGTTCGTGGAGAGCTTTTCAGTGTACCGGGGGCTTTCCAAGAAAGAGCTCGATATTAAGCAATCTCCTGGGAAGAGTCTTGGCAAATCGGATGGTGTCCGTCGGGAGGAAGTTTTGGCCTTCCTTTATGGAGAGAAGCATAAGATAGGCTTTCTCAACGGGCAGGACATCATCAGATCAGGAGCTGCACAGGGGATTCCTAGTGAGGTCTTAAGGCAGCTGGAAGAGGAGGAGGCCAAGATCGATGCTATGATACAGGCAGAGCATACGAAGGCTTCCATGGAGTCTACTGAGAAAAGTAGACCATCCAGTGAGGACTCTTGTGAGAGGCCTGATGTTGATAGTGGGGCAGGACCGTCGAGCAGATTGACCCGCCTAGCAAGAGGAAGAGAGGACAACGCCGTAACATGAGACGACACGATAGTCCTTTTGATCTTGAAGTTCCTCTCACCATTGCTGAGGAGGTGTCTGAGGATGCTGACGAGCCTCCGGAGAAGAGAAGCAGAGAAGAGGAGATAGCTGGTATGATCCCCTTTCTTTCCTTTTGTTTCTTCCTTCCCCTTTTTTTTTGTGAAAGATTTTGTTTTGATCCGCTGCTTCTTTTTTTTTTTAGCAGAGGATGATGACCTGGTGATGCCTGAGGTTCCTGCCGATGAGGCGATGACGGATCCAGTCGTGGCATTTGAGGAAGAGCCCAGGGACTCTGGAGTGGTTCCAGAACCTTCACCTGGTATGATTTGCTTTGGCTTTTTTTTTTTTTTTTTTTTTTTTTTTTTTTTGTGCTGTCATTTGCTAACATGTAGCTGACTTGCTAGAGGATTCCGACGATTTTGAGCCATCCATGGACGCAACTTTTGATGATGCTTCGGATGAGCTCAAAGAGGCAGAGAGTACTCCGCCGATCGTCAGAGCAGGTATATTTGCAATAATAATCTTGATATATTTTTGACAAGTTTATGTTCATGCCTTTTTGTCTTTTCCTTCTTTTTTTTTTTCTTTGACAGATTGTGAAGCAGCAGGAGAGATTCCTCCGTCTTCCTCAGAGCCAGAACAGGGGATACCTGCGGTTGATATAGAAGTAGGGGCTTCTTCCACTTTCAATGAGTCAGCTTCTTCCGTTGGAAAGAGTTTATTGATTACTCTTCCAATGGAGCATGACGTAGGCAGTCGGGCACCAGAGCATGGCGAATCCTCATCTGCACCGCACCTTCAGTATGCTAGGAAGGTGTTGAAGGCTGTCTTGAGCTCATGGGTTGAGACTCTTTCTTCAGGTCATTTGGAAGCAGGTTTTGGCATGATCAAGCATGTGCAGGACATCCTCGCTGATAGCAAAGAAGTCGGTCTGGACATCACAAGTGCCGAGGATTTGGTTGAGGAGATCATCACCTTGGGGAACAAATGGACTGAGACCAAGAGTTTCCCAGATGGTGGCTTCTTTGATGAGATGTTCTTAAAACCTTCCAGCAAAGTCAAAGCTGAGCTGACTGAGGTCACGAAGACTCGGAGGCAGATCGTTCGGGAGAAGAACGTTACCGAGTTATCCATCATGGGGCTGAAGCAAGACTTGGACCGCCTTGATAAGGAGGTCATTGAGGCTAGGCAACGTCTTGATCTTTTAGAGGAAGAGGCTGCTGCCAAATGGCCCGCCATTGTGGAGGCTCGTGACAAAGAGAGGACTCTCATTCGCCAGGTTGAGGAAGCTGAAGGTAATGTCCGGAGGAAGACTCAGGAGCATGAGCAGTGGCAGGTCCTCTGGGAAGAACTTCCTCTTGCTGCAGATGGGTCACGGCATTCGGCTGCGTTTTATGGGGACATTTTGAAGGAGCGTGGCCTAAAAACTTTGGATGTTAAGGCCAAGGGTCTGCTTGAGGAGTTGAACCTTTGGTTGAAGACCATGTAGGATTGAGCTCCTGAGTTGTAACAAACTCTTTTTCCTTTTTTCTTTTTTTTGGTACCTCCATGTATAAACAATTTTGGTACTATATTTTGTATCCCCTTCCTTTCACTTAAATCATTTTTTGATGAAAACAATTTTGAGCAAAAGTTTGATGGGAATGTTTGTTTAAGGATTTGATCAAAAGGTTGTCATTTTGTGAAAATCTTTTGTCAAATGGTTGTTTTGGGCATGAAAGCCAATTTTGTGGCGGAAAGCCTTGTTTTTGATGGTTTAAAAACCAAAATTTGGATGGCGGGAAAGCCTAATTTTGTGGCGTAAGAGCCAAAATTTGTTTTGCGGCATGGGAGCCAAAATTTTTGGATGGCGTGAAAGCCGAATTTTAGAATGGCATAGAAGCCGAATTTTGTTTTGTTTGTCTTGGTATTTATAGCCGAATTTTGGCATTTATAGCCAGATTTTGGCGTTTATAGTCGATTTTTTTTGTTTTGGCATTTATAGCCGAATTTTGGCGTTTATAGCCGAATTTTGAGATGGCATGAGAGCCAAAAATTTTTGTTTGTGGCATGAGAGCCGGTTTGAGATGGCATGAAAGCCGATTTTGGCGTTTATAGCCGAAAAATTTTGTTTTTGGCATTTATAGTCGAATTTTGGCATTTATAGCCGGATTTGGCGTTTATAGCCGAGTTTTGGCGTTTATAGCCAGATTTTGGCATTTATAGCCGAGTTTTTTGAAAACCAAGTTTTGTTTTATTGGCATGAAAGCCGATTTTGAGATGGCATGAAAGCCGATTTTGGCGTTTATAGCCGAAAAATTTTGTTTTTGGCATTTATAGCTGAATTTTGGCATTTATAGCAGGATTTTGGCGTTTATAGCCAAGTTTTGGTTTTCAAAATGCAGGTATCGACTAAATTCGCCTCCCCGCTGAATGGTCTTACAAGTATCGATGGAATGTCGCTTCCTTGCTCATTCGGTTTTGCGAGTATTGATGGAATGTCACTTCCTTGCGGGTTAGGTTTTGCGAGTATCGATGGAATGTCGCTTCCTCGCGAATTGGGGTGCAAATATCGACTAAGCGTCGCTTCCCTGCTTTTCCCAAAACTTTTGGTTTTGCGGGTACTGACTTGATGTCGTTTCTCCGCGATTTTTGAAATTTGAGGTTTTCTCGAACCATTTGAAATTTGGGTTGTGGGTATCAACTGGTTTGTTGCTTCTCCACGATTTTTTGAAATTTTGCAAGTATCGAATGGGTTTGCTTCCTTGCGATTTTTGGGTTTTGGAAGTATCGAATGGGGTTCGCATCCTTCCGGTTTTTTTGGGTTTTGCGAGTATCGACTGAATGTCGCTTCCCCGCGGTTTCTAAAAACCAACATTTTTGTTTAAAGACACGAAGGTCATAAATTTTGACTTAAAACCATTTTGGTTGTAAAAGCCGAGGCGGTCTAGGGTGAAAATTCCTAAGTCCCGATTTTTGTGTCAAACCATGAATTTTGGGTTCAAGGATCGAAATTTTGGTCAAGTCTGGGAAGAGGCTCCTAAACTTGGATTTTTGGATTTTGATTTTTTTTTTGAACAATGAAACAATGAAAGTAAGCATTGTTTTGAGAGATTTCTTTTTTGGAAACTTCAACATAAAGATGAAAATTTCAAAAGAGGTGGGTTTGACGAGCAAGTACCTTGGAAATCGGCTTTGGCCGTGTAGATATCGCTCTGACCCGTTTGAGGAAGCCTTCAAGGGTAGTACCGCTTCAAGAACTTGTCGTTGATGGGTAGCATACATCTGTCTCCTTCCATGTTTAGAAGAGCGTATGCACCGTTGGAGAAGACTTTGTCGATGATGAAGGGTCCCTCCCATTTTGGTTCGAATTTGCCTTTGGATTTGTGGGCAAAGACTATGGGTCTTTTTACTGCAAGAACCAAGTCACCCTTTTTGTAGGCGCGTTGCCTGACCTTTTTGTCGAAAGATCCTGCCATGCGTGCTTGGTACAACTCAATGCTTTGTAGAGCTTCGAGTCGTCTTTCATCGAGATTATCCAGCTCTTGGAGTCTCAATTTGACATTGCTTTCTTGCGTCATGTCATTTTGCAAAGATACCCTTAAGGAAGGAATTTGTACTTCCAAAGGGACAACAGCTTCACATCCATAGACCAAAGAGAATGGTGTACTATGGGTTGGTCCTCGAATGGTGGTTCGATAGGCCCACAAAGCTTCTAGTAGTTTGTCGCCCCAGTCTCTTTTGTGACTAGAGACCATTTTCTTGAGAATTTTGCAGAGTGTCTTGTTAAAGGCTTCTGCTAGTCCGTTCGCTGCTGGATTATATGGAGTCGAAGGACAACTTTGGATTTTGTACTTGTCGCAGAACCTATAGAATCTGTGATCCCAGAATTGTGGTTCGTTATCATGGACGAATCTTTTAGGTATGCGCAAGAACTGAAGGACTGATGAAGTCTTCATTTCGCTGTGCGCAAATGCTTCTGACCACTTGGAGAAATAATCCGTAGCGGCGAAGATGAAGCGATGACCTTTGCTTGATGGGGGAGAAATAGGACCTATGATGTCCATACCCCAGGCTTCGAAAGGCTATGAGATTGCTGTTGGATGTAGCCATTCTGGAGGCATGTGGACATAATCTCAGTGAATCTGGCATTTTTGGCAGCGCTTGGCAAATTGCATCGCATCAGTTACCATGGTAGGCCAGTAATAACCTAGCCTTTTTATCTGGTTGTAGAGCTTAGGGCCAGCCTGATGGGCTCTATAAAGACCAGCATGTACTTCTTTGAGAGTTTCCTCAGCCTCTTGTTGTGATAAGCAGCGTAGGAGTACTCCGTTGAAGGATTTTCTGTAAAGTGCTTTTGAAGGTATATCCAAATGAAAGTTTGGGGCTCGTCTTTGGATGCTTACTTGCTCTTTTGGATCTTCAGGTAGTATTCCGAACATGATATAATCAATGAACGGATCTCTCCAGTCGCCAATCGGAGGTTTGAGGATGGACATCCGACTTCCAACCACTTGGTGGCATTCAGCAACTGCTTGGTGTGTGTTGAGAGGAAGGGAAATCCTTCTTTGACACACTGTGACTTGCATGTTTTCCCCTTCTTGGATTGCCATGGATGCGGCAAGTCCAGCCAGGGCATCTGCACGGATGTTTTCACCTCTGAGGATGTTGGTGATATGGCAGATGTTGAATTTTTGTTGAAGCGACTGCGCCTTATTGTAGTAAGGTAGCAAATTAGGCTTCCTGACTTCATATTTCTGATTCATCTGGTTGACGACCATTTGAGAGTCTCCAAAAGCTTCCAGCGTGGTGATGCCGGATTCGAGGGCGAGTTCCAATCCTATAATCAGGGTTTGGTACTCAGCTGCATTGTTTGAACATGGTTCCAGTAGCGAGAAGGTGTGTGGAATCATGTATTTGTCGGGGCTGACAAAGAGGATGCCGATTCCCGATATTTGCTTTCCTTTTTCATTTGTCCTGGTTGCACCGTCAAAGTACATGTCCCAGGAAGCGTTTGACAAGGAAGTTTCCACATTGTAGACAAATTCTCTAGGAGATCATCCCTGAGTGGAGAATCTTTAGGCAATAGATGCTCTGCGAGGAAGTCTGCTAGAGCTTGGCCTTTGATTGCTTTTTGTGGTACATACCTAATATCAAACTGTGATAGAAGAATGGACCATTTTGCCAGTCGGGCATTGAGAGAACCTGCTTTTGTGACAAGGACCTTTAGGAGGTTGATCCTCGAAATCAGGTAGACTGTGTTCGACAGCAGATAGTGACGCAGCTTTTGTACAGCGAACATTACTGCAAGGCATTCTTTTTTGACTGGGGAGTAGCGATGCTCTGCACCTACCATCATGCGGCTAAGGTAATATAGAGCAGCTTCTTTTCCGTCGTCATTTCCTTGTGCGAGCAAAGCACCCAAAGAGTGGTCGAGAGCTCTTGTGTACAAGATAAATGGTTTTCCAGTTGTGGGGGCAGCCAGCACTGGAGGTTTGATGAGGTATGCTTTGATGTCTTGAAATGTACTTTCACATTCAGCATCCCAGACAAAGTCCACGCCTTTCTTCATCAGGCAAGAGAATGGACGGCATTTCACTGATAGATTGGAGATGAACCGTCGAATGTAGGCCAGCCTTCCTTGAAGCCCTTTTAATTCTCTTAGGGTTCTGGGAGATGGCATTTCCAGGATAGCCTTGACTTTGGTGGGGTCAAGTTCTATTCCAGCTATCCGTACTATGAATTTGAGAAACTTACCCGATGAGACACCGAAGAAGCACTTTACTGGATTCATCCGCAATTTGTGTTTGCGAAGTCGGAGGAAGACTTCTCGAAGTTCATCGAGATGGTCTTCTTTTCTTCTGCTTTTTATGGCGAGGTCGTCAACATAGCATTCGACCGTCTTATGCTGCATATCTTGGAATATTTTCATCATAGCCCTCTGATATGTCGCACCTGCATTTTTCAGGCCAAACGGCATAACAGTGTAGCAATATACGCTGAATGGTGTCCGAAATGATGTATGCCTTTTATCTTCAGGATACATCTTTATCTGGTTATAGCCAGAGAATCCATCAATGAATGTCATTCGCTCGAACCCATAGGTGTTGTCAATCATCACCTCTGGTATGGGGAGCGGGAATTCATCTTTAGGACATGCATTATTCAGGTCTCTATAGTCGATACAGACCCTTATTTGCCCATTTTTCTTTGTCACGAGGACAATGTTGGCCAACCATTCAGGATGCTGTTCCTCGCGGATGAAGCCAACGTTTTTGAGTTTCTGAACTTCTTGTTCAATTTTGTCCATCACGTCGGGACGGAATCTTCTTTGGCCTTGTTTGATAGGCTTGATTTGTTTTTGTAAGTTGAGCTTGTGGACTGCTACTTTGGGATCCAAGCCAGGCATTTCAGCATAAGACCATGCAAAGCAATCAACGAACTCACGAAGAAAAGAGATATACTTGGGTAACTCATCATCCTTTATATTCTTGCTTATGAATACAGGACGTGGGTTATCAGGCGTTCCCAAGTCTATCTTTTGGACTGGATCTTCTGTCGGAAGGTTTGAAGGTGGTTCCTCCACAATGTTTTCGGAGGCTTCCAACTCAACAAGACCTTCTTGAGTGCCAGAGAAATTTTCAGACTGAGGCTCTGTTTCTGTCCATGAATCTTCTGGATCAGTATCCTTCTCAATGCTATCCTTCTCAAGGCTTGCAATGAGATGGTCCCAATCATTTGCTGGAATTGGGTTGAAGTAGGGTACTTCTTTTGGAGACAATGATTCTTCTGGGACAGAGAACCGCTCGTCTGTGTCATCGGGCAATTCCTCTTTATTATCAGAGAAATTATGCCAATTGGAGGAGCTTTCAGGATTTTTGACGAGTAACTCCTCAAAGAGATATCCAGGGATATCGATGTCTTCATGAGATGTTGAGCCTTGGTCGGTAAAGCGACTTTGCAGCCATGGTGTCAACTGTCTCATAGGAGCGGTAGGATCATACCCCAGCCCATACGAAGACTTGCCTTTGTGAAGGTGGATTTTCCAATCTTCTGGTTGACTTTTGGTCAGGGTGGGTTCCAACGGTATGAGAATACCACGGCCACCTCCCAAACCAGTCGGATTTTGAGCGTCGTAGCCCATTTTCTTCATGATAGCTTGTGCCATTAGACTATACAGGGATAGCTGAGGCATACCTTCGTTTTGGAAAGGTTCAAGCAGAGAGTTCAGTGGAGATGCTCCTGATCTGTGGAAGTAAATCACTTTTTCTTCTGAAGAAGTTGCCGGAATAACAAAGGAAGCAGACGTAGGGTCTTCTATGTCTGCAGGTGTCTCCAATGGAGTGAGAGCGGGCTGATCTTGCTGAGTATCAGCTCGGCTCGATGCTGTGTCATCTTCTGACTCTGACTCTGAGTCTGTGTCATGCATAATAGACACAAAGGAGACAGTGAACTTGCCCCCAGTCTTTTGTTTTGTCTTCTTTGCTTTAGTAGTGATTACTAAAGGCTTTGGAGATTTGAAAGAGACGACGAAGGGAGCTTGGCCGCTTACTTCAAGTTTGGTGGAGGGTTTGTTTCCTCCGATGATTGCTGAGGAGCCTTGCCTTTATCTTTCTGGAGACTGTCGGCAAAGCGAATTGCGTTTTCCTCCTGTTCTTCCTTTCCATCTTTATACATTTGAGCATCTGCAAAATGGACATCTCTGCCTTTGAAGGGCTTTTTGTCTGCAAAAACTCGATGTATCAGGCCATCGTTGCCAATGAACTTGATGCAATGATGTAGAGTTGAAGGGACGACACCATTGTCATGTATCCAGGGGCGTCCAAGGAGTATATTGTAGCAAGAAGGGGTCCTTATTGCATACACAGTGACTTCAGAAATAGGATCACCGATTTGCAATTTGAACCTGATTATGCCGATAGGCCTTTGAGCACTGCCGTCATATCCGAAGATGGATACGGACGTGTGACTCAGTTTGCTAGGTGGGATGCCCAGCTCTTCGAGTGCCGAAGTAGAGATGAGGTTGAGTGCAGAACCTGGCATTTCTTTGACGTACCCCGTAAAGTACAAGGGACGGTTGTGCTTTGCTTCGCCTAGGAGGAGGTCACCCTTGTCGAAGGCAATTGTTGCACTTGCTGTTTTTTGTACCGAGAGGCATTCATTGCTTGATCCCTCAGTTTTCTTCTTTTCTCCCTTTGAGGGAGTATTTGATTTTTTGACCCTATAGTCCATTTCAATTTGTAGGACTTGTGGGGCATGTTTGTCGACATCCGTATTCAGCCTTTGTAATTCTGAAATGAGACTATCACAAGTCTGTGGAGACATTCGTAATAAGTCAAGGATGTGCAAACGTGCAGGTATGTGTTTGAAGTGCTCAATCAAGTCGTACTTGAAAGCCTCCTTCGGGCCTGCATTTTCATTATTGTTGCCGCTTGGGGCGCTTACAACTTGTTTTCCCGAAGGTATTACATAAGAAGAAGAAGGTTGGTTGTAATTTTTGTGGTAATCCCGGTCAGAACGGGTACCTCTACCAACTTCAAGAGCCTCTAGAGAAGGGTCTTCTTTTGGAAGATCGTTCTCAGGATCAAGGGGTTGATCCTTTGCTGAGGACGTCTCTGTAACAACATTGGCGTCTTCAGTGATTGTGTTGCACGGAACAATTTCCGGGAACAAGTCCTGAACAGCAGCCGGCAACTTTTCTTCATTAGCCCAGACATTGCCCGTGAGATCGGGTATCTGGGACCAATTGACTGAGTTTTCATTGAAGAAGATTTCATTGGCAGAAGTTTCTTCAAGATGATCAATCGGGAGCGGCTTGAGTTCCGATGTCACAATTTCAGGAGACGAAGGTTGAGAGGATGTTATCTCAGTGGAAGTCACCTGAGAGGGTGTAGCTCCGGAAGATACGCTACCGGTTGAGGAGTACGTGTCTTCGGAAGCTTCAGAGGCACTGTCGTCCTGAGCTATTGCATTGCAGGTTATCCTGACAGGAGATGCCCCCAGTGTAGACTGTTGGAAATCAGATTCATCCTCGGATGTGAGAGGATCATCGATCCAACTGTTTTCTCCATTTTCAGGAGTTAAGGGAGAAAGTTCCCGCTGATTTTCAGGGACTTCCGGCTCTAGATATGACGAAGATTGATGCGATCCTGCTCCCGCTCTATGGCAACATGTTGCAAGATTCTTGCATATTCTTCAAGATCAGGCATGGGAGCCAAATCTTCTTCGTCATTTGCTCCTTGTGGTTCGCCCATGTTGGGTTCCACTGAAGCATTTGCTGGTGCTGGATCAACAGCGTTTTTTTGAACAAGGTCCTAGTCTTCTTCATCATCAGACCAAGATCCTTGTGGCTGCAATGTGTTATACCAGATTACTGGCATAAGATGAGACTCGGGAATCCATTCCTCGTCGGAGAGGTATTCTCCTGTTTCAAAGGATTCTTCCCACTCATCTATATCACTGGCAGTGTCACTGGACTCGTATCCATTCATGGAGAATCCAACTACCGAGTTGCAAGAGTATGATACCCCCTGCACATTTTCATTTTTGTATAGAGGTGGCATGAAATCATCAAGAGTGAATTTTTTTACCGCCTTGGAGGTTTTGGGAAGAGATTCTTCCGTCGTCCTTAGTGAAGCAGTGGAAGAGGTTTCTGCTTTTTCAAGGACTTGAGACTTTTGCTGCTGTTTGAACTTGCGGAGCTGTCTCTTGGCTTGCCTTTGCTGCTGAGCGGTCGGCTTTGTTTTGACGATCTCCCAGTTTTCATCATCTAGGAGATCGGGATGCACCCATATAGGTTGTCTATCTGGTGTTGGATAGGGAACCAATTCTTGGGATGCTTGAGCCATTTTTATCACCTTGAATGAAGTAGTGATCTTCTCCTTCGGTGACTTTGAAGTTTGCCGACATGACACCATGTTGACAGAGGCGGGGCCATAGTTTTTATCAAAGGTTATGACTCCGTTTTTCCACATCTCATTGATCTTCTCTCTCACAACGAAGCATTGATTGAGAGGATGTGAGATCATCTGATGGTATGGACAGTATCGGGGATCATTGGTTTTGCCAACATCTCCCGGTCTTTTGGGCTCTGGCAAAATGAGTTTGCCATTTGCTAGGAGAGCCTCAAAGATTTCTTCAACGTCTTCATCGAACGGATATTTCTTTTCTACACGTTCTTTGAAGGCATCAGAGAGTTCAGGCCTTTTACCTGCAGTTTTATTTTCAGGTTTCTTTGGCTGCTGAGGAGCTGACTTAGTCTGCACATTGAGAACCTCCTTTTTCTTTGGTTTTGAGGTTGTAACAACAGTCGGCTCTTTCTTTGATGATTTCTGACTGTTGAGGTCTTTGATCACCATTTCAGCTTCCATGGAAGCTTTGAGGAGTTCCCCCAGGTTCTTTGATTTGTTGCCGATAATCATGGAGCGGATTTTTGCTCTCATATTGTTACGGCAGATGTCGACCAGCGACGCTTGTGGCAGTACATCTGAGCATTTGTACGCCATTGCCTTCCATTTGTGAATGAAGTCGTATGTTGACTCATTCTCTCCCTGTTTTAGGCTGCAGAGTTGAGCCATAGTAACAGGCTGATCCTCACCTTGGAAGTGGGTCAGGAAGCGTGTCTCCAGCATAGCCCAGTTCTGGATGGAGTTCTCCGTCAGAGTGGAGTACCAATCAAAGGCTGTACCTTTTAGGGTACTTGCGAAGAGGCGAATCTTGAGGGCATCTTGATCCGCAATAGCTCCCGTCAGGATCTTGAAATGGATGACATGCTGTCTGGCTGAACCTTTCCCAGTATATGTCTGGAGAGCAGGTTGTTTGACTTTTGTAGGGAACGGAACTGAGTCCATCCATAGAGGGTAGGGTGGCTTGATCCCATGTTCCTTCAATGTATCCTCTGCTTTTGCTTTTGCTTTTGCGAGGATATCGTCCACATCCTTTCTGGTAAGGGCGAGAGACTCATTGTTTGCCCTCGTCATCTTCATGAATCGGAGGGGTTTCATTGTTAGGTGGTGGATGCTGTAGAGTGAGAATCAAATTTTCCATCAGAGTCTCAATTCTCTGTTGTCCTTGCTCCAACTGCTGGATGCGTGCAGTTACGTCATCATGCGGTGGAGGCGGCTCAGAACTTGTAGCCAAGATGTTCATCCCTTGGGATTCGAACGAAGAAATCGTCCTGGTGACTTAGCTGGGGCTCATTCTTCTGGATGAAGAATCTGAGGAGTGGTTACTCCGATGTCCTTGGCTTGGAGGAGTGGAAGACTCTTCTAGATGTGTTCTTGTCCGAGAGACGCTACGAGTCACTGGACGTCTAACACTGATTTTGGTTGCCGACTTCTGGCATTTTCTGGTTTTGCCAACCATATGAACAGCAACGATTTGGTCGGGTCTTTCTTTTTCGACCCATTTGTTTGAGACGTGGAGAGTAGAACGCTGGGTTCTTTGTTTCTCGAGTCTCTTTTGTCGATATGCAGTGCGGCGACGCATACGACGAGCAATTTGAGCTTCAGTCAGCTCTGGCTGGGCTCTGGCGATGAAGGATGTAGTCCCTCGTGCACAGCAGCCGAGTTTGTCTTCTTTGAAGCTTGGCAAGGACAGAATCTGGATGCGGTCCCTTGTCTGTCGCACTGAAGACTTGAATTTTGCGAGCTCGGCCGCTGTTGAAATGAAGGGTCAACTCGCAAGAGTGCAGGCTTCAGCATGTTTTTGCATAGGCCTAACGATGCAGGATTTGATTTTGGGCTTGTAGGAGCAAGCCGGTTCATGATGATTTTGTTTATTTTTTGGGTGGAGGGTAGGTTTCTCCTCCTTCATGTAAGAGAGAGGGTAGAACTGATTCTCCTTGAGAGGGGCCAGGTATGCTGGCTTTGCAGATGTTTGGGATCTCCGTTGCTTTGGCGAAGATCTCGGGGACCAAGTTTTGGTGTAAACCTGGTTTCTTGTGGGTTGAGGCTTCGTGGGAACGCCACGGGCTTCAGGCTTCTTGGTGTTCGCCCTTGGTGCCATTTTAGTGACACGTTGCGGGGCGGTTTTCTGCTTCTTGGCAGGTACAGTGTCTTCTGCCAGAAGTGGGAATGGTCCCAGCGATCCGAAGACGATGGTCCGGGGAGTTGAAGTTGACCCGGTGTTTGGGGAGTTGTCGAGAGAGATGACGCTTCGGCAACTAGCAAGGCGCTTATGCTTGTTTTGCTTATCTTGAAGCATAAGCTGGTACTTGTTCTCATCGAAAGTGATGGTCAATGAAGCTGCCATTGTTAGTTTTAGAAAACTTCTGAAACAAGACCAAATCCATTAGTAATCACAAGAATATGGTGATCGTAAATGGAGAACAACTATGGTTTTGTCTTTTCAAATCACTTGAGGGGACATGGCCCAACCCAAGGACGATGAAGAAGGCAAAAAGCCATAGAGGATACAATTGTTCTAAAATGCAAGTATGGTAGGCTAAGAGTGAGCGTTCTAGTGACTGCTAGAAGCAATTGTAGACCTTAATTCAAATTACCGAGAAGCAAAGCTCACTCGAGGTAAAATGATATAAGGGGGAGATACAAATGTGTCGGTCGCAAATACAGTAAACCCGAAAGGGTGTACTAGCACCGCTAGGCACAAATGTTGCAAATCGCATCCTTGGGAAGGACACGAGATGAGATTTTTTTTTGAAAGGTCAAAATTGGGTTCACAAAGGAGAGCAAATGGTGTTCCAATCTGAACAAAGGCTCAACATTTCTGCGAGCGCTAAATTCAGAAGGGAAGGAACCAGAATTTCTCAGATGTGAATCCAATAAATACGGAAGTTTTTTTTTTTGAAAGGTCAAGATTGAATTCATCAAAGAGAGCAAATGGTGTTCCATTTCGAACAAAGGCTCAACATTTCTGCGAGCGCTAAACCCGAAAGGGAGGGAACCAAGATTTCTCAACTCTGAACTCAAAAGTGACGGAAGTTTTTTTTTGAAAGGTCAAGATTGAATTCATCAAAGAGAGCAAATGGTGTTCCGTTTCGAACAAAGGCTCAACATTTCTGCGAGCGCTAAACCCGAAAGGGAGAGAACCAAGATTTCTCAACTCTGAATTCAAAGTGACAGAAGTTTTTTTTTTTTTTTTTTTTAAGGATTTTTTTTAGAGAATTTTTTTTTGAAAGGTGCACATAGATTTCCAATTCGATCTTATGAAACCTTAGTAGATAGATCAGCCCCCAGGTAAGGGTAGGATTACTTAATGAACCCGTTTGGAGGACCCTTGCCTCGAACAGTCTAGCTGTCTCCACACTCTGGACAAGGCTTTTCTTAAATCCACTTTGGTCAAAGAACGCAATTGGTGGAATCTTAGTGTTTTTTTTTTTTGAAATCTCTTTTTTTTGAAAGGGTTTTTTTTTAATGAACTCATCAAAGAGAGCGATTGGTGTTCTAATCCGAACAAAGGCTCAACATTTCTGCGAGCGCTAAATCCGAAAAGGAAGGAACCAAGGTTTCTCAACTTTGAATGCAAAAGAGAGAAAACTAATTTTTTTTTGAAATTATAATTTTTTTTTGAAATCCAAATTGGACTCATCAAAGAGAAAAGATGCCCAATCCCCGATATGAACGATAGCTGCGAACATTTCTGTGAGCTATCGAGTTCAAGGAGGAGAGGATCAAAATTTCTCAAAGTTGAATCTTGAGAAAGAGAGATCATTTTTTTTTAAGAATTTGAAATGAAGGTATTTTTTTTGAAATCCCAATTGGACTCATCAAAGAGAAAAGATAGCCCAATCCCTGATATGAACGATAGCTGTGAACATTTCTGTGAGCTATCAAGTTCGAAGAGGGAAGGATCAAAATTTCTCAAAGTTGAATCTAAGAAAAGAGATTAGATTTTTTTTGAAGTGAGAAAGAACAATTGAAATCCCATCTCGTATTTTTTTTTAGATGCAAAATGCAACATACGCCACCAACTAGAAAGGAGCCAAGTGATCAAAGCATCACGTTCTCAAGTCAACGTGTCCCACCGGGTATGCCAGCTTGATGGACCCGAAAAAAAGGGGGGGGGGGGGAATCTTCCGTCCTCTCCCTCCGCACCCCGGGGGCTGACCTGGGTCTCGGCGGAGGAGGGAAGATCTTGGGCATCAACATTTTTGTACGGGTATGCCAGATTTACTTTCTACTTGGAATTTGGAATTGTGATAATCCGGAGATTCACCTTCACAAGTGGAAAGGAAATCAATCCTTTTTTCTAACTTTTCAAATTGCATAAATATTAAGAAAAGAGACAAGTTTTTAGAATGCCGTAAGAGGCGTTTTTGTTTGTTTGCCGTGAAAGGCGATTTTACAAAACTCATCAAATGTGAAAGACAAGAATTGTGATTTCTTTTTGTCTCTTTAGGAAATACAAACTACAATAGAAAAGTGAGAAAAGGGATCTAACTTCTCAGGAGATTGTGGGGACACGTTGAGATCGACGGTCGCAAGTCATGTATGGGATTCGCCATCGTCCTTCAAATGAGAACATGTGATGCTTTGATTCTTTGGCTTGGCTCCTAACCTCAGTTTTTTAAAGGACAAGGACCAAGAGAAGGTCCTATATCCAATGAAAAACCGAGTAAACGGCCTGAAAAGCCGCGTTTAGGCCATGTTGGAGAAGGAGGTGACCTTGGGGGGCTGGCCCCCCAAGGGACGTTGATCACCTTGTGGTACTTCCGGGAGCAAAGTAGCAGGACTTCGTCTCTCTCTTGGATTTTCTGGATTTTCAGAACTTACACTTGGGATCTCTTCTCATCATGCTTTTCTTCTTGGAATGGACCTCCTTTTATAGGCTTTTGGTAGCCATGAGGTGTTTATTGGCATTGATGGCCATGATGAAAGAATTGATGAGGAGTTACAAATCGATTTTGTAACTCCTTTTTCATGGCTTGTGATTGGCCGATGAAGGTAGTGGGCATTTAATCACCTTTATGCTTCATGATGATGGGAGTTTCATGGGTTTAATGCCATGATTGCTTGGATTTGTAACTCCCAAATGCTTGGTTCTGATTGGGCCGTCCAAAATAATGAGTTAATGACTGCTTTAATGGGTCAACTAACGACATTAAGTGGTTGCCAAGGCATGTGAAGAGTCGCTGGCCGCGCTGCGCCTTTTGAGATTCTTCTTGCGATCATCACGGGTGGATCCACGCATTATTTGATGTCGGATTGCGATGTAATTTCAGACATTGATCGATGTTGGCGGGCCGGTGACATCTGTCTTGTCGATTTCATGATCGGTCGGACAGAAAGTGCACTTTCTTGGTCAGCCGGTTGGCGATCTTGAGGCGATCGGTGATGATTTCATGCTTTTGACGGCGGATCCGAGATGTCGACGAAGATCAGTGGTTTTGAAGCACCAAACATTGGATTTTCAGAAAATCACAGAGGCCAGAACACCCGAAACGCAAAAAGAATCGAAAACGGACAATTCGGCGCAAAATTCGGCGACCCGGATTTCCAGGGTCGCCGGCGACCATGGGGCTTCAGCCCGTTTGGTCGCCGAGCGTCGTTTCGGCCGTTTTTTCGTCTTTTTCGTCCCTTTTTTCTTCTGTATTTTTCTTGACATTTTTCCTCAATTATTGACTTGATTTTCTTGGAGAAATCTTGACGAGAACCCTCGCGAAATCGGAGCACAAAGTTTCCTATTTTTCGGGAAAGCCGAAGACTTTGTAGCCGATTTTCTGTCAAGCGTCGAAACTAGGTCAAACGATGTTGGAATGACCTGAAAATTGAGCTGAAGCTTCTTGAGCAGTGGATAGGACCAACCATGGGCTTTTATTTGAGTTTTGAAGCCGTTTGGGGTCCCATCGATGCTTCACTTGATTTTGCTGCGGGGAAAATGCCGAGCTTTGATATGTGGTCAAACGATGTCCGATTGACCTGAAATTTGATGGGGAGCCTATTGGAGTCATTTTGAGATGTTCCATGGGCTCCGTTTTGGATGTCATGGTCCCGGGTTGCTCCACCGCCGTTAGGCTTGATTTTCTCTCGGAGCATCGAAACCTGGTCAAACGTTGTCGGAATGACCTGAAATTTGACGTGCAGCCTTTTGGTAGCATGTTGAAGCCACTCATGTATTTTGTTTGATGAGTGATGGCTTCGGTGGTTTCCGCCACCGGGAGGCTTGATTTTGCTGCTTGAGCATTGATGGAGGGTCAAACGTTGTCGGTTTGACTTGAAATTTGGCATGGAGCCCTTTGGAGACATTCTGGAGTCATCCGTAGGCTTTGATCAAAGTTTTGGTGTCTTTGATGATGTCGCCGCCGGGAGCGCTTGTTTAGTTGTCGGAGCAGTGAAGTTGGGCCAAACGATGTCGGAATGACCCGAAACCTCAGGTGTACCCCTCTTTTAGCTGTCTTGAAGGATCTCTCAGTTTCTGTCTGATTCTGACAAAATCTGATACTTGAAGTAGCCTTGACTATTTTTTACAGGATGCAGCTTCAGGTGGCTTTGAGGAGACATATTGACTTTTTTGGTGTCAACACATTAGCTCTTCCTCTATCATAAAGGTATTTATTATCTTTGATTTTGAGTTTTATTTAGTAATAATATACATAGTAATATTATATATTAAGTCTCATCTTCTCCCCTTTCTTATATAAATTATCACAAAAAACACATTATACATAATTATTTATTTAACCTTTTTTTAAATCTTTTATGTAGAAAAATGGCTGGACCATAACAACCTTTCAACCTTTACTTCTCTCTAAATGAGGAAGATCCTGGATTTATTCATTTAGATCAAAGTCCGGGCATAGAAGTAGATAGTAATAATCCCCAAGATCCTGATTGTTCGGTTTCTACAACTAAAAAGAAGAGAAAAACAAGATTGACTTATTCTGTATGGTCTTATTTTGTTAAAGTTACTGTCCCAAGTACCAAAGGAGGAACAAAGGAAAAGGCACAATGTAAATATTGCAAAGATTTCTTCAGTGCCAAATCATCAAGCGGCACTGCCCACCTTAATAGACACATGAGTAAGTGTGTGCCCAAACACACGAATACCGATAATGATGGGGTAAGAGGTGGGATGATCCAAACACAACTTTCTTAAATAGATTCATCTGGTGGTTTAGGATTTTTAAACTATGACCATACTAATGCTAGATATCAACTTATTAAGTTTATAATAGTTCGCCAATTACCATTTATACTTGCCGAAGACCGATCATTTGAAAGATTTTTGAGGTTTGCCTTTGTTCCTTCGTGTCATAAAATATTTAGAGTTACTACTAGAAATGATGTAATAAAAACTTTTTTGAAAGAAAAAGAGAGTTTAAAACAGGTTTTTGAAAATATACCTGGAAAAGTGGCTTTAACTTCAGATTATGGATCTCCTCTAAACAAAATCTGGGGTACTTTGCAATCACAACACATTATATTGATAGTGATTGGGTGATGCAAAAAAGAATGATTTCGTTTTCTTTATTAGAGTTCCCATACATTGGTGCTAGGATAGGGTCTACCATCCTTGAAAAACTTAGAGAATGTAAAATTGAAAATAAAATAATTTCTATAACTTTAGATAATGCAAGCACTAACAATGTCGCAGAAGATTTAGTAAAACCTAAGATTCAACTTGATTTAAATGAAGATCTATTTCACAATAGATGTACATGCCACATCATAAATCTTATCGTACAAATAGGGGTAAAATCTATTAGAGATGATTTAGAGAGCATTAAATGGATTATAGGATACATTTTTTGTTCTCTCTCGAAAAAACAATGGTGGAGGGACATATGTGTAAATTTGGATTAATACCAAAGAAAATATCACAAGATGTAAAGCATGGATGCAATTTTACATAAAAAAATGTTAAAAAAAGCATGTGCCTAGAAAATGGCACTAAATCAATATTATCAACTTTATTTAGAGTATGGAAATATTTTTATAAGTGATGATAGATGGACCCTTCTTGAGATAATAAGATATTTTTTAGAATTTTTTCATGATGCAACATTGTTTTTTTCCGGGATATATTATCCCACATCAAATCAATCTTTAACTCATTTTTATGAAATAAGTCTTACTTTTAAAAAGTATAGAGATTTTCAAGTTTTTCAACTTATGTGTTTATAAATGGAGGCAAAGTTTTCACAATATTGGAGAGTAGCTCATTTAACATTTTGTATAGCCGCTGCATTAGACTTAGATTGAAATTAAAAGGTGTAGAAACCCTTCTTGATGAAATAAACTCTAATATGAATACAACTAATATAAATGACATGTTTATAGTTAAGATACAATTAGAAACACTTTATTTGGATTATGCTACTGTATTAGGTAGATCCATAGCACTCACGATCCCAACAGGCCCTCACCAAGTACATAAAGGAAAAAAGAAGGCCATTTGGAGTATTATGAGGAAATCTTACGGAAGTAACTCCTCTTCTTTTGGAGGATCCTCTTACAACCTTAATGAGTACTTGGGGAGCGATCTTGCTTCAATCTCAGATGATGAAGAAGATGCTTTTGATCTTTTGGCATGGTGGAAATCATTCGAAACTAAGATTCCTGTGCTTTTCATCATAGTCCGTGATATACTAACAATACCAGCGTCTACAGTTGCATCAGAGCAGGCATTTAGTGCAAGTGGGCTCCTTATTGACCCCAGGAGAACCGTGCTCATAGAAGAAACCGTTGAGACCTGCACGTAGTTATGGGATTGGTATCAACTAGAGGATAGGGAATAACACATCGATGATGAGTTTGAGATAGAAGACAAGCTAGCGGCGTTACATATATCATAGTATAATTTTTTTTTAGAATGTATAATAAGCTTTCAAATTGAAATGTATTTTTTTAGAATGTATTATAGGGTTTTAAAGTTGTGATTTATTTTTTAGAATGTATCATAAGTTTTCAAAGTTGTAATTTATTTTTTAGAATGTATCATAGGTTTCTAAAGTTGTAATTCTTTTTTCATTTATTAGAAGGTTTGAATTTCATTACATATATATATTGATCCAAGTTCAAACTTGAAATTTTTTTGAACTTTCGTAACTTAAATTTCAAGGAAATACAATTTATTTGATGTATTTTTTCAAAACATCATTAGTGTTATTCTACTTATTTATTTCTCTTAATTTCTTTATTTTAATGAAATTGGTCCAAGACCAAGAGTCTAAGTCTAAGTTTGTGACTTAGTGTCCATCTAATTTTTAAAAAAATTAAAAAGATTTAAAAAATAAATAAATAAAGGGGAGGGGGATCTGTGGGCCTCCCACCGGCTGCATGGCCTAGGCCGGACTGGGGCCCGGCTTGGCACGGCACGACCAGGGCCGTGTTGGGCTGACCCCCCAAAGGGTTGGGCCCGGTATGGCACGGCCTGCATATCAATCATGGGTTGTGCCGGCCCGGCCTGCCCCGCCCACGACATGGCCCGGTCTTGAGTGGGCCGTGCCATGCCTAGGTTATCCCCATCTGTGATTTAGATTAGAAGTGTGCCACACCTCAGCCTTTGTCCATCAGGCCCAGCGGCCATTGGCCCTTCCCCTCTTCTTCTCCCTCTTCCTTTTGTCTCAGCTATCCACCCTTGCTTCCCCTTCAGTTCACCTGTCAGTAGGCCCAGCGGCCATGTTGTGAACAGGTGCTCCCTACCAGACCCAGCGGCTAGTTGCCAAACTCCCTTGCCCAGTGGCCAGTCACTTACATGACTTGCCCCAGCAGCCATTGCACTTTCTTCTCCTTCTCTTGCTTGCCTCGGTCACCCCTGCACAAAGCCATTTCCAGGGGCTAGTTGCCAAACCCCACCAGCTAGCAGTCATCATCTTTTTCTTGTTCAGCGGCCAACCCACCTGCACAGCCAGCGGCCAGCTCCCTTCCCTGCTCAGCCCGACCAGTCCTCTTCCATGTATTCAGCTCTTGGTCAGTCATCTCCCTTGTACAGTCTCTGTAACGCCCCACCCTATACCCATGCATGATATTGTCCGCTTTGGCCCACTGGCCTCATGGTTTTGCTTCTGATGGGCCTCAACCCATCAAAAGGCCTCATGCAAGGTAAAGGTGTAAGCTCTACATATAACCCCATTCACTTTCCTTTCTATAGTCGATGTGGGACTCCGGGGCGTCACATTCCACCCCCCTTAAGGCTGCACGTCCCTGTGCAGTAGCCTGTCAGCCCCTGTAGCCTGCCTGCCCTCTTGGCCCGCCCACATGGAGACCCGCCCATTTGCACCAGACCACGGCAGGGGACCCACACTCGAACTAGTCGAGAGTCGGCTCTGATACCATTTGTAACGCCCCACCCTTCACCCATGCATGATATTGTCTGCTTTGGCCCACTGGCCTCACAGTTTTGCTTTTAATGAGGCCTTTTGATGGGTTGAGACCCATCAAAAGCAAAACCGTGAGGCCCGTGGGCCAAAGCGGACAATATCATGCATGTGTGAAAATCACCCTACTGAGAAGTGCTACAAGGAGACAGGGGCATGTTTTCATTGTGGGCAGTTTGGCCATCGAGTTCGCGATTGTCCAATGGTGGTGGTCAGTTGCAAGCGTCCCAGTTAGCAGCTACTTGTGCTCCTATACAACAGCCTTGGAGGACAACACCTCCACAGGGACCACAACAGATTCCTCAAGCACCACAGCAACAAATGTACCAAGCACCAGCTCCTCAATACCAGCAATATAGGGGTGTGGCGCCACAGCAGTAGAGGCCAATTCTAGGTCAGTAGAGGCCGGCTCAGGTACAACAGAGGCCATTCCAGTAACAGAGGCAGCAACAACCAGTGGGTCAACCAAGAGCACCTAGGCCAGTGCAAGGGCAACAGTATCCAGCTCAGCAGATGGGCAGAGTATATGCAGTTACTCATGAGGATGCAGATGCTTCTGAAGAAGTTGTGGAAAGTATTATTCTAATCTCAAAGGTAGAAGCTAAGGCCATATTTGACCCTGGCTCTACACATTCATTTGCTTCCCATGATTTCGCTAGACATATCAATGAGGTTGTAGTGAGATTAGATGTTGCTTTAGTAGTGGGTACCCCAGTGGGCAAGCAGGTTCGTTGCCACCAATATTTTCCGAGTACCCGAGTTCAAATTGGGGATTTTATTTTACCTGCAGACCTGATTCTTTTAACGATGAAGGATTTCGATGTCATACTTTGTATGGACTGGCTAGCGACCTATAGAGCAGTGATGGACTGTTTTAATAAAACTATCATGTTGTCGTTGCATTCGGACACTATTGAATTTGTTGGTCGAAGGAAACCGATTCGGACATGCTGGATCTCGACATTGAAAGCAGAAAGATTGTTGAAATCTGGATGTGAAGGAGTCTAAAGGGGTGGAAGATATTCCAGTGGTTTGTGAGTTCCTGAATGTTTCCCCGGATGAAATTCCAGGCTTACCTCCAGTTAGGGAGATAGACTTTTCGATTTAATTGGTGCCAGGGACAGCTCCGATTTCTAAAGCTCCATATAGAATGGTTCCAGCAGAACTCAGAGAGTTGAAAAATCAATTGCAGGAATTGTTGGACAAGGGATTTGTGAGACCAAGTGTATCACCTTGGGGTGCACTGGTCCTATTTGTGAAGAAGAAGGATGGTTCTATGGGAATGTGCATAGATTATAGACAACTCAATCAGGTCACAATCAAGAACAAATACCCTCTCCCGAGGATTGATGAATTGTTTGACCAGCTTCAGGGAGCTGAATATTTCTCAAAAATAGACTTGAGATCCGGATATCATCAGCTTAGAGTTCAAGATCAGGATATTCAGAAGACAGCGTTCAGAACAAGATATGGCCACTACGAGTTTCTAGTAATGCCATTCGGGTTAACTAATGCTCCAGGAGTATTTATGGCCTTAATGAATAAGATATTTGCTCCATTTCTTGACCAGTTCATCGTTGTTTTCATAGACGACGTGTTAGTATATTCTCGGTCTCGAGAAGATCATGAGCAACATTTGAGGTCGGCATTGCAGACTTTGAGAGATCATCAACTCTATGCCAAGTTGAGTAAGTGCGAATTTTGGCTTCAGCAAGTGATTTTCTTAGGTCACATCATCAGCAAGGAAGGTTTGGCAGTAGATCCAGGAAAAATTGAGGCAGTGGTCAAGTGGCAGAGACCCATGTCAGTAACAGAGATTCGTAGTTTCTTGGGTTTAGTAGGTTACTACCGGAGATTTGTGAAAGGATTTTCATCCATTGCTGCTCCATTGACCAAATTGACATGAAAAGATGTACCGTTCGTGTGGACTGACGAATGTGAAGCAAGTTTTCAGGAGTTAAAGAATAGGTTGATTACAGCTCCTGTGCTCACATTGCCTTCGGAGAATGGTAAATTTGTTATTTATACGGATGCCTCAAAAGTTGGATTGGGATGTGTACTTATGCAGGATGGGAAGGTAGTGGCTTATGGCTCTAGACAATTGAAAGAGCATGAGAAAAAGTATGCCACTCATGATTTGGAACTTGCAGCAGTGGTTATGGCATTGAAAATGTGGCATTACTATCTCTACGTTGAGAAGTTTAAAATTCATTTAGACCATCTAAGTCTTCAATATTTGTTTACCCAGCCTGAATTGAATATGAGACAGACCCGGTGGATGGAATACATGAAGGATTTTGATTTTCCAATCAAATATCATCCCGGGAAAGCCAATGTAGTGGCTGATGCATTGAGTCAAAGGGCAGCAACTAATGCATGCTTGAGGGCAGAATGGTTTTGGGCAGAAATTTTCCTCGATTTGGGAGTGTCTTTGCAACCAGTTGATGACAAGGTGATGTTAGCCAACATGTTTGTCTGGGAATCAGAGATCTTGAGCAGGATCAAAAGCAGGCAGTCAAAGGATCCAGAGCTAGCCCGAGTGATTGAACAGATTGACAGCAGACCAGACTTCAGAATAGTGGAGGGTGTGTTGTACTTTCAAGATTGGTTATGTGTGCCAAATATAGAAAAACTGAAGAATGAGATCATGACGGAGGCACATCATTCCCGTTATACTATTCATCCGGGTAGTACAAAGATGTACCAGAACCTGCGTAATCATTATTGGTGGAACAATATGAAGAAGGAAGTAGCAGGATTTACTGCAAGATGCTTGGTGTGTCAACAAGTAAAGGCAGAACGAAGGCAACCCCCGGGACTTTTAAAGCAGTTGGAAGTGCCCGATTGGAAATGGGAACACATAATGATGGATTTTATCTCTGGGTTGCCATCGATGAATAACAAAGATAGAATCTGGGTGATAGTGGACAGGTTGACAAAGGTGGCACATTTCTTACCGATGAACATGAAGACACCTCGGGATGAGTTAGCTAGAATGTATATGGAGAAAGTGGTCACAATTCATGGTGTTCCCCAATCGATTGTATTAGACAGAGATCCTAGATTTTTGGGTAAATTCTGGACTAAACTTCAGGAAGCTCTGGGCACGACATTGAGTTTCAGTACAGCGTATCATCCTCAGACCGATGGACAAACTGAAAGGACTAATCAGACACTGGAGGATATGTTGCGAGTTTGCATTCTCCAATTTGGGAAGGACTGGCAGAAAAGTCTCCCATTGTGCGAGTTTGCATACAATAATGATGGACCCGAAAGAAATCTTCCGTCCTTTCCTTCCGCACCCTAGGGGCTGACCTGGGTCTCGGCGGAGGAGGGAAAATCTCGGGCATCAACATTTTTGTACGGGTATGCCAGATTTACTTTCTACTTGGAATTTGGAATAGTGATAATCCGGAGATTCACCTTCACAAGTGGAAAGGAAATCAATCCTTTTTTCTAACTTTTCAAATTCCATAAATATTAAGAAAAGAGACAAGTTTTTAGAATGCCGTAAGAGGCGTTTTGTTTGTTTGCTGTGAAAGGCGATTTTGCCGTGAAAGGCGTTTTTTGCCGTGAAAGGCGTTTTTACAAAACTCATCAAATATGAAAGACAAGAATTGTGATTTCTTTTTGTCTCTTTAAGAAATACAAACTACAATAGAAAAGGAAGAAAATGGATCTAACTTCTCAGGAGATTATGGGGACACGTTGAGATCGACGGTCGCAAGTCATGTATGGGCTTCGCCATCATCCTTCAAATGAGAACATGTGATGCTTTGATTCTTTGGCTTGGCTCCTAACCTCAGTTTTTTAAAGGACAAGGACCAAGAGAAGGTCCTATATCCAATGAAAAACCGAGTAAACGGGCTGAAAAGCCGCGTTTAGGCCATGTTGGAGAAGGAGGTGACCTTGGGGGGGTGGCCCCCCAAGGGACGTTGATCACCTTGTGGTACTTCCGGGAGCAAAGTAGCAGGACTTCGTCTCTCTCTTGGATTTTCTGGTTTTTCAGAGCTTGCACTTGGGATCTCTTTTCATCCTTCTTTCTTCTTGGAATGGACCTCCTTTTATAGGCTTTTGGTAGCCATGAGGTATTTATTGGCATTGATGGCCATGATGAATGAATTGATGAGGAGTTACAAGTTGATTTTGTAACTCCTTTTTCAAGGCTTGTGATTGGCCGATGAAGGTAGTGGGCATTTAATCACCTTTATGCTTCATGATGATGGGAGTTTCATGGGTTTAATGCCATGATTGCTTGGATTTGTAACTCCCAAATACTTGGTTCTGATTGGGCCATCCAAAATAATGAGTTAATGACTGCTTTAATGGGTCAATTAACGACATTAAGTGGTTGCCAAGGCATGTGAAGAGTCGCGGGCCGCGCTGCGCCTTTTGAGATTCTTCTTGCGATCATCACGGGTGGATCCACGCATTTTTTGATGTCGGATTGAATGCAATTTCAGACATTGATTGATGTTGGCGGGCCGGTGACGTCTGTCTTGTCGATTTCACGATCGGTCGGACATAAAGTGCACTTTCTTGGTCAGCCGGTTGGCGATCTTGAGGCGATCGGTGATGATTTCATGCTTTTTACGGCGGATCCGAGATGTCGACGAAGATCAGTGGTTTTGAAGCACCAAACATTGGATTTTAAGAAAATCACAGAGGCCAGAACACCCGAAATGCGAAAAGAATCGGAAAACGGACGATTTGGCGCAAAATCCGGCGACCCGGATTTCCAGGGTCGCCGGGTGACCATAGGGCTTCGGCCCATTTGGTCGCCGAGCGTCGTTTTCGGCCGTTTTTTCGTCTTTTTCGTTCCTTTTTTCTTCTGTATTTTTCTTGACATTTTTCCTCAATTATTGACTTGACTTTCTTGGAGAAATCTTGACGAGAACCCTCGCGAAATCGGAGCACAAAGTTTCCTATTTTTCGGGAAAGCCGAAGACTTTGTAGCCGATTTTCCGTCAAGCGTCGAAACTAGGTCAAACGATGTCGGAATGACCTGAAAATTGAGGTGAAACTTCTTGAGCAGTGGATAGGACCAACCATGGGCTTTTATTTGAGTTTTGAAGCCGTTTGGGGTCCCATCGATGCTTCACTTGATTTTACTGCGGGGAAAATGTCGAGCTTTGATATGTGGTCAAACGATGTCCGATTGACCTGAAATTTGACGGGGAGCCTATTGGAGTCATTTTGAGATGTTCCATGGGCTCTGTTTTGGATGTCATGGTCCCGGGTTGCTCCGCCATAGGTAGGCTTGATTTTCTCTCGGAGCATCGAAACCTGGTCAAACGTTGTTGGAATGACCTGAAATTTGGCATGGAGCCCTTTGGAGACATTCTGGAGTCATCCGAAGGCTTTGATCAAAGTTTTGGTGTCTTTGATGATGTTGCCGCCGGGAGCGCTTGTTTAGCTGTCGGAGCGGTGAAGTTAGGCCAAACGCTGTCGGAATGACCCGAAACCTCAGGTGTACCCCTCTTTTAGCTGTCTTGAAGGATCTCTCAGTTTCTGCTGATTCTGACAAAATCTGATGCTTGAAGTAGCCTTGCCTATTTTTAGCAGGATGCAGCTTCAGGAGGCTTCTCGATGTTGAGGAGACATATTGACTTTTTTGGTGTCAACAAATGCCCCCTCTAGGTACAGCGACGAGTAGCTTTTTGAAGTCGATGTGCCTCGAAGAGAAACTTGGAGGAGAGATTCCAACTTGACCAAGAGTCTTGAGCATTTTTTTTTTTTTTTTGAATAGCCTTCTGAGTTTCCGGGGGAATTTTATGGTAGTGAGAGGGATCACGTACCATCTCAAGGCAAAGTTTTGAAAATGACATGGGGTATTTGGATTTTGGGTTTTGGATTTTGGTTTTTGGTTTTTGACCTTGTGAGCTAACAAGCTGTATGTGGCAGGTTAGGGGGTCGAGGTTTGATTTTGGTTTCGACCTTGTGACCCAACAAGCTGTATGTGGCAGGTTGGGGGGTCAGGTTTGGTTTGGTTTGGATTTTGATTTTTGGTTTTGGTCTTGTGACCTAACAAGCTGTATGTGGCGAGCTAGGGGACCGGAATTTGGTTTTATGAAATGTCAATTTCAAGATTTTGGCTCGATTTGGTTCATGAGGTTGGATGGTTTGGTTTTTGGAAACTCATGAGACTTTCTTTTTTTCTTTTTTTTTGAATGGTCCCATCAACTCAAAAGTGGCATGGGACTTTTTTTTTTGCTCTTTTCTTTTTTTGCTCTTGGTAAGAGGAATATTTTGACTAAAAGCCAATTTTAGTGCCTAGGTGGTCAAACCTGGCTCATATGGGCTAACCCATGGGACCTTAGGCTTTGGAGATGGCCTAGATCTCATATGGTGTCATATTTGTAAAGAATATCTAAAAATATCTCTTTTGTGTAGAGAATATCTAAAAATATCTTTACTTGGAGAGAATTTCTCAAGTTTTCTTTTTGTGGAAAGATTCTCTCAAAATATCTCTCTTTTTGGGAAAGTAGCTAAATTTTAGCACTTACCTCCTTTCTTTCTCCTTGTTTCCTCTTTTGGCTTGCTCTCTTCTATAAAAGCAAAGAGGGTTGGTGCTTTTGCTCCATTACCTTCTTTTTGCAAGAAATCTTCAAGAGTGCTCCCCAAGACAAGAAGTGCTTTCTCTTCTTCAAGGATCTCCAAGCTTTTCTTCTTCTTCTCCATCAATGGCTTCAAGTAAGTTTTCTTCCTCGTCAAGAATCTCCATTGTAGAAGTAGCTTCTTCATCATTTTTTTCTTCCTTTTCTTTTCTTTTCTTTTCTTTATTCTTCTCTTTTTTTTTTCTTTTCTTTTCTTTTCATGCACGTTTTTCTTTTTTTTTTTTTTCGTGCTTCTGCTTTTTTCTTTCTTTCTTTTTTTCTCTTTTTTTTTCTTTTCACGGTTTTCTCTCTTTTCTCTTTTTTTTTTCCGTGAACCCTTTTTTTTTCTGTTTTTTTCCCACGCTGATTCTCTTTTTTTTTTTCAGTGTCTTTCTTTTCTCTCTTTTTTTTTTCTGTTTTTTTTTCTCTGGCTGTACGGACAGGTCCGTACGGACCTGACCGTACTGCCACGTGGCAGTGGGCCACAGCCTATGGGCCAAATTTTTTTTTCTTTCTCTTTCTTTTTCTTTTTCCTCGTTTGCTCACTATGATAATGAGGCTATGCAATTTCAATATGTATGCATTTTTTTTTATGCATCAAGATAGAAGGCTAGAGTCTCTAGGTCAAGCCAACATGATTTTTGACTTGGACAAAGTTTGATTGGTTTTGACCAAATTGGGTTGGAATTGGTCAAACTTTGGTCAAGGTTTTCCTAGCATCTAATGCATGATGATATTCTTTGATGCATGATTTTTGTAAATGGATTTGGAAGTATGATAATGCATACCTAAAAATCTTTTGCAAGTATCGGGATTTTGAGCTCGCAGCGATGTTGAGCTCTTTCTCGGTCTTACTGGATTTTGAGGAAGTTTTGCAATTTTTGGATTTTGAAGCTCGCAGCAATGTTGAGCTCTTATCTAGATTTTGCGGAAGTTTGATGAGATTGGCTTGTTCTCGCAGCGACGTTGAGTTCAAGCCTTCTTTGAGAATTCTCCACTGACTATGAGCTCGCAGCGATGTTGAGCTCATCTTCTGGCTTCCTGTCTTTTTCGGAGTATGTTCCTTTTCGTTGGAATTGCCCCGGAACCATGTCAAAATTTTGCTAGAATTTTTGTTGCAGAATTCTGTCATTTCGATGTTGATTGATCTTTTCCCTTCCATCTTTTGCAGATAGTTCTTCTAGAACGAACAAAGGTAAAGGTCCTGTTACTGAGGCACCTCGTCGGTCTGCTAGATCTTCCAATGCTACCGCTCAGCAGGCTTGGGAGAAGGTCCAGTTTGTGGAGAAAAACTTGGAAGAATGCGATTCCCTCAATCGTGATGAGATGAGACAGCGATTGATCGCTCTCAAGGATGAGGAGTTGTATAAGATCATGGTAAGCTGCCGTCCCTGGGTTACGGACGATCAGAGCGTTGTGCTCAAGCCTACCTTCTTCTTCGGTGATCCTAGCTTCCATCGTTTGGGAGTTGCACAGGACGAAGATCCCTTTATGATTCGTTTGGCTAGAGGGACAGCCGTTCACGAATCACTTTTATCTGCCCGTTTAAGGATCCGACGATTTAGGGACGTCGAGATTGGGCAGTCTTCAGTGAAGCTTTCTCCGGGCTTGCGGAAGAAGGCTTTTGACTTTGGTGTCTCCCGTGATTCGACCAGGGCAGGGTCGGGAAGACACTATGGTTTGACGGACGCGGAGAAGAGGTGGCTCTTCAACATACGAGTTGGTACGATGGTGTACCGCAGACATCTTTTCGTCGACATCCAACCGTATGTCCCTTCGCGTTTTGTGTTGCAGCTTGGCTTCTCTCAAGGCGTTGTTGGAGCGCCTTCAGTATGGTGAAGTGTTTTGGAGGTCTGCAAGATGGGAGAAATGCATGGGCTTTTTATAGCGCCGAGGACACTACCGCGATGATTTCTTATCCTGAGCTGCCCACCTTCCGGACTGCTGGCTTCACCAAGTGGTTCGTGGAGAGCTTTTCAGTGTACCGGGGGCTTTCCAAGAAAGAGCTCGATATTAAGCAATCTCCTGGGAAGAGTCTTGGCAAATCGGATGGTGTCCGTCGGGAGGAAGTTTTGGCCTTCCTTTCTGGAGAGAAGCACAAGATAGGCTTTCTCAACGGGCAGGACATCATCAGATCAGGAGTTGCACAAGGGATTCCTGGTGAGGTCTTGAGGCAGCTGGAAGAGGAGGAGGCTGAGATCGATGCTATGATACAGGCAAAGCATACGAAGGCTTCCATGGAGTCTACTGAGAAAAGTAGACCATCCAGTGAGGACTCTTGTGAGAGGCCTCCTGTTGATAGTGTGGCAGGATCGTCGAGCAGATTGACCCGCCGAGGCAAGAGGAGGAGAGGACAACGCCGTAACATGAGACGGTACGATAGCCCTTCTGATCTTTAAGTTCCTCTCACCATTGCTGAGGAGGTGTCTGAGGATGCTGACGAGCCTCCGGAGAAGAGAAGCAGAGAAGAGGAGATAGCTGGTATGATCCCCTTTCTTTCCTTTTGTTTCTTCCTTCCCTTTTTTTTGTAAAAGATTTTGTTTTGATCCGCTGCTTCTTTATTTAGCAGAGGATGATGACCTGGTGACGCCTGAGGTTCCTGCTGATGAGGCGATGACGGATCCAGTCGTGGCATCTGAGGAAGAGCCCAGGGACTCTAGAGTGGTTCCAGAACCTTCACCTGGTATGATTTGCTTTGGCTTTTGCTTTTTTTTTCTTCTTTTGCTGTCATTTGCTAACATGTAGCTGACTTGCCAGAGGATTCCGACGATTTCGAGCCATCCATGGACGCAACTTTTGACGATGCTTCGGATGAGCTCAAAGAGGCAGAGAGTACTCCGCCGGTCGTCGAAGCAGGTATAGTTGCAATAATAATCTTGATATATTTTTGACAAGATTATATTCATACCTTTTTGTCTTTTTCTTTTTTTCTTTGACAGATTGTGAAGCAGCAGGAGAGATTCCTCCGTCTTCCTCAGAGCCAGAACAGGGGATACCTGCGGCTAATGCAGAAGTAGGGGCTTCTTCCACTTTCCATGAGTCAGCTTCTTCCGTTGGAAAGAGTTTATTGATTACTCTTCCAATGGAGCAAGACGTGGGCAGTCGGGCACCAGAGCTTGGCGAATCCTCATCTGCACCGCACCTTCAGTATGCTAGGAAGGTGTTGAAGACTGTCTTGAGCTCATGGGTTGAGACTCTTTCTTCAGGTCATTTGGAAGCTGGTTTTGGCATGATCAAGCATGTGCAGGACATCCTCGCTGATAGCAGAGAAGTCGGTCTGGACATCGCAACTGCCGAAGATTTTGTTGAGGAGATCATCACCTTGGGGAACAAATGGACTGAGACCAAGAGTTTCCCAGATGGTGACTTCTTTGATGAGATGTTCATAAAACCTTCCAGCAAAGTCAAAGCTGAGCTGATTGAGGTCACAAAGACTCGGAGGCAGATCGTTCGGGAGAAGAACGTTACCGAGTTATCCATCATGGGGCTGAAGCAAGACTTGGACCGCCTTGATAAGGAGGTCGTTGAGGCTAGGCAACGTCTTCATCTTTTAGAGGAAGAGGCTATTGCCAAATGGATCGCCATTGTGGAGGCTCGTGACAAGGAGGGGACTCTCCTTCGCTAGGTTAAGGAAGCTGAAGGTAATGTCCGGAGGAAGACTCAGGAGCATGAGCACTGGCAGGTCCTCTGGGAAGAACTTCCTCGTGCTGCTGATGGGTCACGGCATTCGGCCACCTTTTATGGGGACATTTTGAAGGAGCGTGGCCTAAAAACTTTGGAAGTTAAGGCCAAGGGTCTGCTTGAGGAGTTGAACCTTTGGTTGAAGACCATGTAGGATTGAGCTCCTGAGTTGTAACAAACTCTTTTTCCTTTTTCTTTTTTTTTGGTACCTCTATGTATAAACTGTAAGACCCCGACCCTCAATTTTTGGGTTTAGCATTGTTTTAACCATGATTTAGCTTTTTAAACAAGATTAGAGATGATTTGACTTTGTTTTTGAGTTTGAATAGATTTTTCATAACTTTGGAGAGTTTTAAAAGACCATTGACTTTATTTTGACCCGACCCTTGTAAATTGTATTTTGTGAGAATTTATTATTGGTTTCTAAAAATCCCAAATTTTATTCCTTTTGACTCATTTTATTGTTATAAACAACTTTCATGTTTTGACCATCTTGATTTAATACTCAGAAATCGCGTTTTTCAAGAAAAATGGCAAAAATGACAATTTTCACTAAATCTGTCCATGAATTTCGAAAATTTCAGAAATTGGGGAAAATATACTTTTTGGAAACTAGATATTTTGAGGATCATTTTAGTCTTCTTCGTCGATTTCATCCGGGGCCCGCAAGACCATGATTTAGCCATTTTAAGTTTCAGCTGAATGGGTCCCATTTTCAAGTCACATAAGTTGTCTTCCTCCTCTTCCATGCCCATTTCTCAAATTCCTGCAACTTCTTGACCTAGGGCTGGAGAGAAAACCCTCTTTTTGTCCCAAGCTTCTTTCTCTTGGATCTATGGCTAGGAAGCTCCATTTGCAAATCTAAAAACGTGGTTTTCTTCCTCTCAACTCGAGCTCTCCATTACACCCATCTAGTTGAGGATTTCAGCTGAGCACCCACTTCGTTTTCTTCATCTCTTCTTGTTTGGGCAGCCATTGGTAAGAGCTTGAACCCATCTCTTCCATGGAGTTTATTTAGCTCATAAAGAGCTCTTTTCTCTAACTTTCAAACCCATTTTCGAAATGGGGGTTTGTAGTGGCCAAAATGTGATTTTTGTGTGTTCTATTTTGGGGCTTTTGTGTAGATTTCGTGGATCAACTCTTTGATTTGGATTTGTGAAAGATTCGCTTGGCATTTGGACAAAGGCAAGTGATCTTTATAGGACTTCTTATGTTTATTGTCTTATGCTTTCATTTTGGGTTTTAACATTTCATTAAGACATGTTTTCCATGTTTAATTAATGCAAGTCATGTTCATGCTCTTTCAAGTCATGAGTTTTGGGCTTCTTCATTTGTCTTGTTAGCATTGATTTTTCAAGCTCTTGAATCATGTTTAGTCTTGTAAGTTTTATGATTTTGTACATGAAAATGCTTTGATGTCTTTGTTATAGAATGAATGGGTTTAATTGTGGATGGAATGATGCCAAATGTTGTAAATGTATCCCTTGGAAAGCATGAAGGCTTGGGGAGTGCATGTGGTTCAAATGTGGAAGTGAAGAAGGGAGAGAAGTGTGAAAGAAATGAGCTTCAGAACTCTACCGGAAGTTCTACCGGTAGAAATGGTTCAAAATTTGACAAAGAGTTGAGAAAACCGTGAACCCTGAGTTCTACCGGAATTTCTACCGGTAGAGGTATTTCAACCGGAAGTTCTACCGGTAGAAAGGGCCCAAAATCTGACAGAGAGTGAGGAAATTGAAAAACCCCAAGTTCTACCGGAAGTTCTACCGGTAGAAATAGCCCAGATTTCGGCAGAGAGTGAGAAAAGTTAAGGAGCATGAGTTCTACCGGAAGTTCTACCGGTAGAAGTGCTCCAACCGGAAGTTCTACCGGTAGAGGTGGTTCTACCGGTAGTACTACCGGTAGAGACGCTTCAACCGGTATTTCTACCGGTAGAGAGGCGTGAACCACAACCAGAAGTACTGTTTTTGAAGATTTTTGCGGGAATGAAAACTAGACTAGGTTTTAGACCTTTTTATTGACTTTGTGCACTTGAAATTCCAAAATGTACTATAACTTCTGGGGCACCAAATCTTGTTAAAAACTCCGACATTTGGGTTTCAACTCCACAAGGGTCAATGATTGGTCTTAGCCTAAACTTGATAGATTTCGTGTTTGAATTCTTGTTTTGATGCTTCATGCATCATCGTGTCCTCGTTTGATTTCCAAGTATAAGTTTGTTTGAAGATTTGTTTCAAGAACCAAGACCATTGTTTTGACGCTTTGTGCATCATCGTGCATTCGTTTGAATTTCAAGTATAAGCTTGTTTTAAGACGTGTTTCAAGAATCGTGTTTCAAGAAAGAAAAAGGGGATCATTTCTTCAGTTGTTAAGCATTTATATTATGCTATCGTGCTAGCCTTGTCGTGACGTGTTTGACAAATGATTTCCCTCTTGTTTTGTTGTGCTCTCGAACGTGTATCGCCATGTTTTATGCATTCATGATATAAGTGATTTCACTGAGCTTGGACCGCCCTTTTAGCTTGATCCACTACCTGGGGGTCCTTAAACTCGTGGACTGTCTGCAGACTAGTCGTGTCTTGAATTGACACATCGTGCGTGTTCGTGGTCCGGTTCCGCGGCCGGACACCCCGTCTACCTTGTGTGACGTGGGATCGTGTTTCTTGTCGTGCTTGTCGTGCGTGCTTACTCTTATCATCATGTATGATGGAGAAAGGATGGGCTCTTTGTGGATTTACTAATCATGATATTATATGTATTCATACCTTGTTTCGTATATCGTGCATGCACTAGTGATTTCTCGATAAGTATCTTGTACATGCATTGTTTTTAAATCTTGTAAACTTGTTTCAAGTTCAATGAAGTGTTTTTAGTTCTTGTTTCCTTTAAACTTCGGTTTTGTTTATGCTCTTGCCTATATTGATTACCTGCCAGACCGTCGTGTCTGATATACTTCTGCTTTGGTGCTCTAGATAGCAGGTCCCTGTTTTGAGCTAGTTCGCGTGCGGAGGGCTGTTGAGCCACGAGTTTTGCAGTCTTGTAGTGTCAGCGATGTCATGTTGACGTCATGCTTGACTCCGGAGTTACGTTACACCATTGGGTAGTATTTGTTCTAGCTTGTTTTTGTGTACGGCTTTTGTTAGCCTGTTTCTTGGGAATTGTAATCAATGCACTTGTTAATTTGAAACTTGAATATGTTGGGTAATGATAAGCCTGTTACTGTCAGCTTTGTATATCTTGATATTATGAATTGTTCCAGTCTGAATTTAAATATGTCTATGACAATTTTGTGCTGACAGATTGAGTACGACACGGAACCCGATGGATACTGATTCCGGGTCGTAACGTCTTGTATAGCTTCCGCGAAATATTTTGATGTGTTGAGAATTTGTTATCCTCACACACGCGGATCCTGGGAGGGGAAATAATACAATTCTCCCCATACTCGCGTCCCCGAGATCGGATCACGGTTTTGGGGGCGCGACAGACTGGTATCAGAGCGGGCAGGTTTCTAGGAAATAAAACACTCTAGTAACCTTAAGACGTGTGGTGAGGACTCCTTAGGTCGTGTGGATTTTGTTTTGGCTAGCCATTGTTTGTTTTATCAGCTCGGTTTGTTTTCTTCTAGTGGGGGAGACCCTCTTTGTCTCGTGTTCTTGTCCTTGTTGTTAGGGAATTTGGAGGACCAAATTTTTTTCTAGTGGGGGAGGATTTAATGTATCCGTACCCATTTTTAGTATCTTTTGCTTGTTTTTGTGGCAAAGAGTCGATGTTTTGTGGCATTTTGTGGACTTAGCGTGTGGTTCTCGAAGGACTTTGGCAGAATTTTCAGCTTTTCGATGTCGCAGATGGAGTTAGCGAGGGAATTTGTGAGTAGTTGTTAGTCAGCAAGTTATGTGAATAGCATATCAAGATCCAATTATAGTTGATCGTGTATCGTCAGATGGTGTGTTAGACAAGTAAGTGCAGATTTTTGGATAAACTTGGATTATCTTCCTAAGTTAGAAGACTCCAAAAGCCGGATAAGTGGTGGACTTTATGAGGTTTGAGGTGATTTTCAGTGGTACGGCTCCAAGAAGATGTGAGAAAGTTAGAAACTTCTCGAGTATTGATGAATTTGTGACGGAGAATTGTTCGAGGAAGTTCAACAATTGTAGCTATGGTGGTGAAGTTGACTCAGCGAGGTGTATCAGTGAACGGTTAGAAGCATGAGAATTCAGTTTTTGGCAAAGTGTAGATAGTAGTATGCAGAATTGATTGTTACCTGGTTACATGATAGAGCAAATTTTGCAGACTTTACCGACTCTTGGAACATTAGTTTGGGCAGAGTACAGATGCAAGCTGAAGAATCATAACTCATGGACGAGGTCAGTTGAAAGATATAGAAAAGAATGAAACATGTGCGAGACTTGAGGATGGTGAACCTGAAACAGAGGCAGAAGATTGAGCAACCAAGGTTTGATTTGAGCAGTTTCGAGATTTAAATGCGGAGTTGTAACCGTTGAGGTGACGCGAAGTGAACAAACACGTTTGGTTAGGAATCGATTACTATGCAGAGGACCAATGGCAACTGGACAGAAAGAGTCAGAGTAACAAGAACTTTTGGTTATTTTGAAGAAAGACTTTATTCTAGGATTGTGGACACGAATCGAGCTTGCAAGGTCAGCTATGCATGCCTGGGTAAAAGACCGGAAGACAGAGACAGAGTTTGATAGAAGCACACCTTACGAAGTTTGGAAATGTGGAGTAGCATAACTGTTAGAATGTTAGCAAGTTTGGTCAGAGCTGGAAACCTACAGAGTTGTGAACCTCTTGGTTTGAACAAGCAAACAGAGATGGCAGAAGTGTACCGAGGACTGGACGACATTGCCTGAAGTAAGACACATCTGGTAGTACTCAGCGTCACCAATTTTCTGAAACCAATGGTAGATAGGAGAATTAGTAAGGGTAGAATTTATTAGACGTGGCAGCATAGTTTCAAGAATTTGAATAACATAGATAGAGGATGGAAGAGACTGGTACGTGGTAGCACTCCAGCTTCGCCAATTCTTCGAAGATAAGGAACCAGAATCTGAGTAGTACAGTGAGAGCAGATATATGGGATTCCAGAATTTCTCCGGGACGAAGATTGTTTCAGAGAAAGCATGTCTACGATCACATCTACATGCAAATGTCAGAATCATCGTGTACATCTCGAGATGATCCAGTGTAAGGATGTCAAATGACCACCGAAGGATGACTAGAGAAGTTATTGAACATGGGATTGTTAGAAGAGCAGGTTGTTAGACAGATATGTGTGATAGTGTGAAGTTTTCAATCGAATCAGACGTGTTGTTGCCGGCGCTTCTCTTTGTCAGGATTGATCAGGGATAGCTCAGTTTCCGAGGTTCAACTTAGGGTGTCAGTGTTTTCTTTAGTCTTCGGGTCTTCAGTGTTTTCTTTAGTCTTCGGGTCTTCAGTGTTTTCCTTGATCTTTCGAGTTTTTGATTTTTGATTTGGTTTAGACCATTTGGAGGACCAAATGGATTCTAAGGGGGGGAGGATGTAAGACCCCGACCCTCAATTTTTGGGTTTAGCATTGTTTTAACCATGATTTAGCTTTTTAAACAAGATTAGAGATGATTTGACTTTGTTTTTGAGTTTGAATAGATTTTTCATAACTTTGGAGAGTTTTAAAAGACCATTGACTTTGTTTTGACCCGACCCTTGTAAATTGTATTTTGTGAGAATTTATTATTGGTTTCTAAAAATCCCAAATTTTATTCCTTTTGACTCATTTTATTGTTATAAACAACTTTCATGTTTTGACCATCTTGATTTAATACTCAGAAATCGCGTTTTTCAAGAAAAATGGCAAAAATGACAATTTTCACTAAATCTGTCCATGAATTTCGAAAATTTCAGAAATTGGGGAAAATATACTTTTTGGAAACTAGATATTTTGAGGATCATTTTAGTCTTCTTCGTCGATTTCATCCGGGGCCCGCAAGACCATGATTTAGCCATTTTAAGTTTCAGCTGAATGGGTCCCATTTTCAAGTCACATAAGTTGTCTTCCTCCTCTTCCATGCCCATTTCTCAAATTCCTGCAACTTCTTGACCTAGGGCTGGAGAGAAAACCCTCTTTTTGCCCCAAGCTTCTTTCTCTTGGATCTATGGCTAGGAAGCTCCATTTGCAAATCTAAAAACGTGGTTTTCTTCCTCTCAACTCGAGCTCTCCATTACACCCATCTAGTTGAGGATTTCAGCTGAGCACCCACTTCGTTTTCTTCATCTCTTCTTGTTTGGGCAGCCATTGGTAAGAGCTTGAACCCATCTCTTCCATGGAGTTTATTTAGCTCATAAAGAGCTCTTTTCTCTAACTTTCAAACCCATTTTCGAAATGGGGGTTTGTAGTGGCCAAAATGTGATTTTTGTGTGTTCTATTTTGGGGCTTTTGTGTAGATTTCGTGGATCAACTCTTTGATTTGGATTTGTGAAAGATTCGCTTGGCATTTGGACAAAGGCAAGTGATCTTTATAGGACTTCTTATGTTTATTGTCTTATGCTTTCATTTTGGGTTTTAACATTTCATTAAGACATGTTTTCCATGTTTAATTAATGCAAGTCATGTTCATGCTCTTTCAAGTCATGAGTTTTGGGCTTCTTCATTTGTCTTGTTAGCATTGATTTTTCAAGCTCTTGAATCATGTTTAGTCTTGTAAGTTTTATGATTTTGTACATGAAAATGCTTTGATGTCTTTGTTATAGAATGAATGGGTTTAATTGTGGATGGAATGATGCCAAATGTTGTAAATGTATCCCTTGGAAAGCATGAAGGCTTGGGGAGTGCATGTGGTTCAAATGTGGAAGTGAAGAAGGGAGAGAAGTGTGAAAGAAATGAGCTTCAGAACTCTACCGGAAGTTCTACCGGTAGAAATGGTTCAAAATTTGACAAAGAGTTGAGAAAACCGTGAACCCTGAGTTCTACCGGAATTTCTACCGGTAGAGGTATTTCAACCGGAAGTTCTACCGGTAGAAAGGGCCCAAAATCTGACAGAGAGTGAGGAAATTGAAAAACCCCAAGTTCTACCGGAAGTTCTACCGGTAGAAATAGCCCAGATTTCGGCAGAGAGTGAGAAAAGTTAAGGAGCATGAGTTCTACCGGAAGTTCTACCGGTAGAAGTGCTCCAACCGGAAGTTCTACCGGTAGAGGTGGTTCTACCGGTAGTACTACCGGTAGAGACGCTTCAACCGGTATTTCTACCGGTAGAGAGGCGTGAACCACAACCAGAAGTACTGTTTTTGAAGATTTTTGCGGGAATGAAAACTAGACTAGGTTTTAGACCTTTTTATTGACTTTGTGCACTTGAAATTCCAAAATGTACTATAACTTCTGGGGCACCAAATCTTGTTAAAAACTCCGACATTTGGGTTTCAACTCCACAAGGGTCAATGATTGGTCTTAGCCTAAACTTGATAGATTTCGTGTTTGAATTCTTGTTTTGATGCTTCATGCATCATCGTGTCCTCGTTTGATTTCCAAGTATAAGTTTGTTTGAAGATTTGTTTCAAGAACCAAGACCATTGTTTTGACGCTTTGTGCATCATCGTGCATTCGTTTGAATTTCAAGTATAAGCTTGTTTTAAGACGTGTTTCAAGAATCGTGTTTCAAGAAAGAAAAAGGGGATCATTTCTTCAGTTGTTAAGCATTTATATTATGCTATCGTGCTAGCCTTGTCGTGACGTGTTTGACAAATGATTTCCCTCTTGTTTTGTTGTGCTCTCGAACGTGTATCGCCATGTTTTATGCATTCATGATATAAGTGATTTCACTGAGCTTGGACCGCCCTTTTAGCTTGATCCACTACCTGGGGGTCCTTAAACTCGTGGACTGTCTGCAGACTAGTCGTGTCTTGAATTGACACATCGTGCGTGTTCGTGGTCCGGTTCCGCGGCCGGACACCCCGTCTACCTTGTGTGACGTGGGATCGTGTTTCTTGTCGTGCTTGTCGTGCGTGCTTACTCTTATCATCATGTATGATGGAGAAAGGATGGGCTCTTTGTAGATTTACTAATCATGATATTATATGTATTCATACCTTGTTTCGTATATCGTGCATGCACTAGTGATTTCTCGATAAGTATCTTGTACATGCATTGTTTTTAAATCTTGTAAACTTGTTTCAAGTTCAATGAAGTGTTTTTAGTTCTTGTTTCCTTTAAACTTCGGTTTTGTTTATGCTCTTGCCTATATTGATTACCTGCCAGACCGTCGTGTCTGATATACTTCTGCTTTGGTGCTCTAGATAGCAGGTCCCTGTTTTGAGCTAGTTCGCGTGCGGAGGGCTGTTGAGCCACGAGTTTTGCAGTCTTGTAGTGTCAGCGATGTCATGTTGACGTCATGCTTGACTCCGGAGTTACGTTACACCATTGGGTAGTATTTGTTCTAGCTTGTTTTTGTGTACGGCTTTTGTTAGCCTGTTTCTTGGGAATTGTAATCAATGCACTTGTTAATTTGAAACTTGAATATGTTGGGTAATGATAAGCCTGTTACTGTCAGCTTTGTATATCTTGATATTATGAATTGTTCCAGTCTGAATTTAAATATGTCTATGACAATTTTGTGCTGACAGATTGAGTACGACACGGAACCCGATGGATACGGATTCCGGGTCGTAACGTCTTGTATAGCTTCCGCGAAATATTTTGATGTGTTGAGAATTTGTTATCCTCACACACGCGGATCCTGGGAGGGGAAATAATACAATTCTCCCCATACTCGCGTCCCCGAGATCGGATCACGGTTTTGGGGGCGCGACAGAAACAGTTTTGGTACTATATTTTTTGTATCCCATTCTTTTCACTTAAATCATTGATGAAAACAATTTTGAGCAAAAGTTTGACGGGAATGTTTGTTTAAGGATTTGATCAAAAGGTTGTCATTTTGTGAAAATCTTTTGTCAAAGGGTTGAAAGCCAATTTTGTGGCGGAAAGCCTTGGTTTTTTTTTTTTTTTTTTTTTTTTTTTTTTATGGTTTGAAAACCAAATTTTGGATGGCGTGAAAGCCTAATTTTGTGGTGTAAGAGCCAAAATTTGTTTTACGGCATGGGATCCAAAATTTTTGGATGGCGTGAAAGCCGAATTTTAGAATGGCATAGAAGCCGAATTTTGTTTTGTTTGTCTTGGCATTTATAGCCGAATTTTGGCATTTATAGCCAGATTTTGGCGTTTATAGCCGATTTTTTTTTTGTTTTGTTTTGGCATTTATAGCCGAATTTTGGCGTTTATAGCCGAATTTTGGCATTTATAGTCGGATTTCGGCATTTATAGCCGGATTTGGCGTTTATAGCCGAGTTTTGGCGTTTATAGCCAGATTTTTGAAAACCAAGTTTTGTTTTATTGGCATGAAAGCCGATTTTGGCGTTTATAGTCGAAAGAATTTTGTTTTTGGCATTTATAGCCGAATTTTGGCATTTATAGCCAGATTTTGGCGTTTATAGCCGAGTTTTGGTTTTCAAAATGCAGGTATCGACTAAATGTCGCCTCCCCGCTGAATGGTCTTGCAAGTATCGATGGAATGTCGCTTCCTTGCTCATTCGGTTTTGCGAGTATTGATGGAATGTCACTTCCTCGCGGGTTAGGTTTTGCAAGTATCGATGGAATGTCGCTTTCTCGCGAATTGGGGTGCAAATATCGACTATGCGTCGCTTCCCTGCTTTTCCCAAAACTTTTGGTTTTGCGGGTACTGACTTGATGTCGTTTCTCCGCGATTTTTGAAATTTGAGGTTTTCTCGAACCATTTGAAATTTGGGTTGTGGATAGCAATTGGTATGTTGCATCTCCACGATTTTTGAAATTTGGGTTGTGGATATCAACTGGTTTGTTGCTTCTCCACGATTTTTGAAATTTTGGTTGTGGATATCAACTGGTTTGTTGCTTCTCCACGATTTTTGAAATTTGCAAGTATCGAATGGGGTTCGTTTCCTTGCGATTTTTGGGTTTTGGAAGTATCGAATGGGGTTCGCATCCTTCCGATTTTTGGGTTTTGGAAGTATTGAATGGGGTTCGCATCCTACCGGTTTCTAAAGACCAAAATTTTTGTTTAAAGACACGAAGGTCATAAATTTTGACTTAAAACCATTTTGGTTATAAAAGCCGAGGCGGTCTAGGGTGAAAATTCGTAAGTCCCGATTTTTGTTTCAAACCATGAATTTTGGGTTCAAGGATCGAAATTTTGGTCTAGTCTGGGAAGAGGCTCCTAAACTTGGATTTTTGGATTTGATTTTTCTTTTGAACAATGAAACGATGAAAGTAAGCATTGTTTTGAGAGATAGTTTTTTTTGGAAACTTCAACATAAAGATGAAAATTTCAAAAGGGGTGGGTTTGATGAGCAAGTACCTTGGAAATACGCTTTAGCCATGTAGATATTGCTCTGACCCGTTTGAGAAAGTCTTCAAGGGTAGTACCGCTTCAAGAACTTGCCGTTGATGGGTAGCATACATCTGTCTCCTTCCATGTTTAGAAGAGCGTATGCACCGTTGGAGAAGACTTTGTCGATGACGAAGGGTCCCTCCCATTTTGGTTCGAATTTGCCTTTGGATTTGTGGGCAAAGACTATGGGTCTTTTTACTGCAAGAACCAAGTCACCCTTTTTGTAGGCACGTTGCCTGACCTTTTTGTCGAAAGATCCTGCCATGTGTGCTTGGTACAACTCAATGCTTTGTAGAGCTTCGAGTCGTCTTTCATCGAGATTATCCAGCTCTTGGAGTCTCATTTTGACATTGCTTTCTTGCGTCATGTCATTTTGCAAAGATACCCTTAAGGAAGGAATTTGTACTTCCAAAGGGACAATAGCTTCGCATCCATAGACCAAAGAGAATGGTGTGCTATGGGTTGGTCCTCGAACGGTGGTTCGATAGGCCCACAAAGCTTCTAGTAGTTTGTCGCCCGAGCCTCTTTTGTGACTAGAGACCATTTTCTTGAGAATTTTGCAGAGTGTCTTGTTAAAGGCTTTTGCTAGTCCGTTTGCTGCTGGATTATATGGAGTCGAAGGACAACTTTGGATTTTGTACTTGTCGCAAAACCAATAGAATCTGTGATCCCGGAATTGTGGTCCGTTATCATGGACGAATCTTTTAGGTATGCCGAAGCAACAAATAATGTTGGTACGCAAGAACTGAAGGACTGATGAAGTCTTCATTTTGCTGAGCACAAATGCTTCTGACCACTTGGAGAAATAATCCGTAGCGACGAAGATGAAGCGATGACCTTTGGATGATGGGGGAGAAATAGGACCTCTTATGTCCATACCCCAGGCTTCGAAAGGCCATGAGATTGCTGTTGGATGTAGCCATTATGGAGCCATGTGGACATAATTTCCGTGAATCTGGCATTTTTGGCAGCGCTTGGCAAATTGTTTTGCATCAGCTACCATGGTAGGCCAATAATAACCTAGCCTTTTTATCTGGTTGTAGAGCTTAGGGCCAGCCTGATGGGCTCCACAAAGACCAGCATGTACTTCTTCGAGAGTTTCCTCAGCCTCTTGTTGTGATAAGCAGCGTAGGAGTACTCCGTTGAAGGATTTTCTGTAGAGTGCTTTTGAAGTTATATCCAAATGAAAGTTTGGGGCTCGTCTTTGGATGCTTACCCGCTCTTTTGGATCTTCAGGTAGTATTCTGAACATGATATAATCAATGAACGGATCTCTCCAGTCGCCAATCGGAGGTTTAAGGATGGACATCCGACTTCCAACCACTTGGTGGCATTCAGCAACTGCTTGGTGTGTGTTGAGAGGAGGGAGAATCCTTCTTTGACACACTGTGACTTGCATGTTTTCCCCTTCTTGGATTGCCATGGATGCGGAAAGTCCAGCCAGGGCATCTGCACGGATGTTTTCACCTCTGAGGATGTGGGTGATATGGCAGATGTTGAATTTTTGTTGAAGCGACTGCGCCTTATTGTAGTAAGGTAGCAAATCATGCTTCTTGACTTCATATTTTTTATTCATCTGGTTGACGACCAGTTGTGAGTCTCCAAAAGCTTCCAGCGTGGTGATGCCGGATTCGAGGGTGAGTTCCAATCCTACAATCAGGGCTTGGTACTCAGCTGCATTGTTTGAACATGGTTCCAGTAGCGAGAAGGTGTGTGGAATCATGTATTTGTCAGGACCGACAAAGAGGATGCCAATTCCAGATATTTGCTTTCCCTTTTCATTTGTCCTGGTTGCACCGTCAAAGTACATGTCCCAGGAAGCATTTGATAAGGAAGTTTCTACATTGTAGACAAATTCGTCTGGGAGATCATCCCTGAGTGGAGAATCTTTAGGCAATGGATGCTCTGCGAGGAAGTCTGCTAGAGCTTGGCCTTTGATTGCTTTTTGTGGTACATACCTAATATCAAATTGTGATAGAAGAATGGACCATTTTGCCAGTCGGGCATTGAGAGAACCTGCTTTTGTGACAAGGACCTTTAGGAGGTTAATCCTCGAAATCAGGTAGAATGTGTTCGACAGCAGATAGTGACGCAGCTTTTGTACAACGAACATTACTGCGAGGCATTCTTTTTTGACTGGGGAGTAGCGATGCTCTGCACCTACCATCATGCGGCTAAGGTAATATAGAGCAGCTTCTTTTCCATCGTCGTTTTCTTGTGTGAGCAGAGCACCCAAAGAGTGGTCGAGAGCTCTTGTGTACAAGATAAATGGTTTTCCAGTTGTGGGGGCAACCAGCACTGGAGATTTGATGAGGTATGCTTTGATGTCTTGAAATGCATTTTCACATTCAGCATCCCAGACAAAGTCCACGCCTTTCTTCATCAGGCGAGAGAATGGACGGCATTTCCCTGATAGATTGGAGATGAACCGTCGGATGTAGGCCAGCCTTCCTTGAAGCCCTTTTAATTCTCTTAGGGTTCTGGGAGATGGCATTTCCAGGATAGCCTTGACTTTGGTGGGGTCAAGTTCTATTCCAGTTTTCCGTACTATGAATCCAAGAAACTTACCCGATGAGACACCGAAGAAGCACTTTAGTGGATTCATCCACAATTTGTGTTTGCGAAGTCGGAGGAAGACTTCTCGAAGATCATTGAGATGGTCTTCTTTTCTTCTGCTTTTTATGGCGAGGTCGTCAACATAGCATTCGACCGTCTTGTGCTGCATATCTTGGAATATTTTCATCATAGCCCTCTGATATGTTGCAGCTGCATTTTTCAGGCCAAACGGCATAACAGTGTAGCAATACACGCCGAATGGTGTCCGAAATGATGTATGCCTTTCATCTTCAGGATGCATTTTTATCTGATTGTAGCCAGAGAATCCATCATGAATGTCATTCGCTCGAACCCATAGGTGTTGTCAATCATCACCTCTGGTATGGGGAGCGGGAATTCATCTTTAGGACATGCACTATTCAGGTCTCTGTAGTCAATACAGACCCTTATTTGCCTATTTTTCTTTGTCACGGGGACGATGTTGGCCAACCATTCAGGATGCTGTTCCTCACGGATGAAGCCAACGTTTTTGAGTTTCTGAACTTCTTGTTCAATTTTGTCCATCACGTCGGGACGGAATCTTCTTTGGCCTTGTTTGATAGGCTTGATTTCTTTTTGTAAATTGAGCTTGTGGACTGCTACTTTGGGATCCAAGCCAGGAATTTCGGCATAAGACCATGCAAAGCAATCAACGAACTCACGAAGAAAAGAGATATACCCGGGTAACTCATCATCCTTTATATTCTTGCTTATGAATACAGGACATGGGTTATCAGGTGTTCCCAAGTCTATCTTTTGAACAGGGTCTTCTATCGGGAGGTTTGAAGGTGGTTCCTCCACAGTATTTTCGGAGGCTTCCAACTCAACAAGACCTTCTGGAGTGCCAGAGAAATTATCAGACCGAGACTCTGTTTCTGTCCATGAATCTTCTTGATCAGCATCCTTCTCAATGCTATCCTTCTCAAGGCTTGCAATGAGATGGTCCCAATCATTTGCTGGAATTGGGTTGAAGTAAGGTACTTCTTTTGGAGACGATGATTCTTCTGGGACAGAGAACCGCTCGTCTACGTCATCGGGCAATTCCTCTTTATTATCAGAGAAATTATACCAATTGGAGGAGCTTTCAGGATTTTTGACAAGTAACTCCTCAAAGAGATATCCAGGGATATCGATGTCTTCATGAGATGTTGAGGCTTGGTCGGTAAAACGACTTTGCAGCCATGGTGTCAACTGTCTCATAGGAGCGGTAGGATCATACTCCAACCCTTATGAAGACTTGCCTTTTTGAAGGTGGATTTTCCAATCTTCTGGTTGACTTTTGGTCAGGGTGGGTTCCAATGGTGTAAGAATACCACGGCCACCTCCCAAACCAGTCGGGTTTTGAGCATCGTAGCCCATTTTCTTCATGATAGCTTGTGCCATTGGACTATACAGGGATAGCTGAGGCATACCTTCGTTTTGGAAAGGTTCAAGCAGAGAGTTCAGTGGAGATGCTCCCGACCTGTGGAAGAAGATCGTTTTTTCTTCTGGCGAAGTTGCCGGGATAACAAAGGAGGCAGACGTAGGATCTTCTATGTCTACAAGTGTCTCCAATGGAGTGAGAGTGAGCTGATCTTGCTGAGTATCAGCTTGGCTCGATGCTGTGTCATCTTCTGACTCTGACTCTGAGTCTGTGTCATGCATAATAGACACAAAGGAGACAGTGAACTTGCCCCCAGTCTTTTGTTTTGTCTTCTTTGCTTTGGTAGTGATTACCAAAGGCTTTGGAGATTTGAAGGAGACGACGAAGGGAGTTTGGCCGCTTACTTTGAGTTTGGTGGAGGGTTTGTTTACCTCCAATGATTGCTGAGGAGCCTTGCCTTTATCTTTCTGGAGACTGTCGACAAAGCGAATTGTTTTTTCCTCCTGTTCTTCTTTTCCATCTTTATACATTTGAGCATCTGCAAAATGGACATCTCTGCCTTTAAAGGGCTTTTTGTCTGCAAATACTCGATGTATCAAGCCATCGTCGCCAACGAACTTGATGCACTGATGTAGAGTTGAAGGGAGGACACCATTCTCATGTATCCAGGGGCGTCCTAGGAGTATATTGTAGCATGAAGGGGTCCTTATTGCATACACAGTGACTTCAGAAATAAGATCACCGATTTGCAGTTTGAACCTGATTTTGCCGATAGGCCTTTGAGCGCTGCCGTCATATCCGAAGATGGATACGGACGTGTGACTCAGTTTGCTAGGTGGGATGCCCAGCTCTTCGAGTGCCGAAGTAGAAATGAGGTTGAGTGCAGAACCTGGATCGATCTGAACTCTGTGTACTGGCATTTCTTTGACGTACCCCGTAAAGTACAAAGGTCGGTTGTGCTTTGTTTCGCCTAAGAGGAGGTCATCCTTGTCGAAGGCAATTGTTGCGCTTGCTGCTTTTTGTACCGAGAGGCATTTATTGCTTGATCCCTCAGTTTTCTTCTTTTCTCCCTTTGAGGGAGTATTTGATTTTTTGACCCTATAGTCCATTTCAATTTGTAGGACTTGTGGGGCATGTTTGTCGACATCCGCATTCAGCCTTTGCAATTCTGAAATGAGACTATCACGAGTTTATGGAGACATTCGTAATAGATCAAGGATGTGCAGACGTGCAAGTATGTGTTTGAAGTGCTCAATCAAGTCGTACTTGAAAGCCTCCTTCGGGCCTGCATTTTCATTATTATTGCCACTTGGGGCGCTTACATCTTGCTTTCCCGAAGGATTTACATAAGAAGAAGAGGGTTGATTGTAATTTTTATGGTAATTCCGGCCAGAACGGGTACCTCTACCAACTTCAAGAGCCTCTAGAGAAGGGTCTTCTTTTGGAAGATCGTTCTCAGGATCAAGAGGTTGATCCTTTGCTGAAGACGTCTCTGTAGCAACATTGGCGTCTTCAGTGATTGTGTTGCATGGAGCAATTTCCGGGAACAAGTCCTGAACAGTAGCCGGCAACTTTTCTTTATTAGCCCAGACATTGCCCGTGAGATCGGGTATCTGGGACCAATTGACTGAGTTTTCATTGAAGAAGATTTCATTGGCAGAAGTTTCTTCAAGATGATAAATCGGGAGTGGCTTGAGTTCCGATGTCACAGCTTCAGGAGACGAGGGTTGAGAGGATGTTATCTCAGTGGAAGTCACCTGAGAGGATGTAGCTCCAGAAGATACGCTATTGGTTGGGGAGTACGTGTCTTCGGAAGCTTCAGAGGCACTGTCGTCTTGAGCTATTGCATTACAGGTTACCTGACAGGAGATGCCCCCAGTGTAGACTGTTGGGAATCGGACTCATCCTCGGATGTGAGAGGATCATTGATCTAACAGTTTTCTCCATTTTCAGGAGTTAAGGGAGAAAGTTCCCGCTGATTTTCAGGGACTTCCGGTTCTGGGTCATGACAAAGATTGATGCGATCCTGCTCCTGCTCTATGGCAAGATGTTGCAAGATTCTTGCATATTCTTCAAGATCAGGCATGGGAGCCAAATCTTCTTCGTCATTTGCTCCTTGTGGTTCACCAATGTTGGGTTCCACCGGAGCATTGTTTGGTGTGGATCGACAGCGTTTTCTTGAACAGGGTCCTGGTCTTCTTCATCATCAGACCAAGATCCTTGTGGCTGCAATGGGTTATAGCAGATTACTGGCATAAGATGAGACTCGGGAATCCATTCCTCGTCGGAGAGGTATTCTCCTGTTTCAAGGGATTCTTCCCACTCATCTATATCACTGGCAGTATCACTGGACTCGTATCCGTTCATGGAGAATCCAACTACCGAGTTGCAAGAGTATGATGCCCTTGCACAGTTTCATTTTTGTATAGAGGTGGCATGAAATCATCAAGAGTGAATTTTCTTACCGCCTTGGAGGTTTTGGGAAGAGATTCTTCCATCGTCCCTAGTGAAGCAGTGGAAGAAGTTTCTGCTTTTTCAAGGACTTCTTGTTTTGGTTGAGACTTGAGTTCAAGGAGGAGAGGATCAAAATTTCAAGCTGCTATCGAGTTCAAGGAGGAGAGGGTCAAAATTTCTCAAAGTTGAATCTTGAGAAAGAGAGATCATTTTTTTTGAAAGAGTTTGAAACGAAGGTGTTTTTTTTCTAAAAAAAAAAACCCAATTGGACTCATCAAAGAGAAAAGATGGCCCAATCCCCGATATGAACGATAGCTGTGAACATTTCTGTGAGCTATCAAGTTCGAAGAGGGAAGGATCAAAATTTCTCAAAGTTGAGTTTTTAAGAAAAAGAGATCAGATTTGTTTTTTTTTTTGAAGTGAGAAAGAACAATTGAAATCCCATCTCATGTTTTTTTTTTTTTAGATGCAAAATGCAACATAGGCCATCAACTAGAAAGGAGCCAAGTGATCAAAGCATCACGTTCTCAAGTCAACGAGTCCCACCGGGTATGCCAACTTGATGGACCCGAAAGAAATCTTTCGTCCTCTCCTTCCGCACCCCGGGGGCTGAGCTTGGTCTCGGCGGAGGAGGGAAAATCTCGGGCATCAACATTTTTGTACGGGTATGCCAGATTTACTTTCTACTTGGAATTTGGAATAGTGATAATCCGGAGATTCACCTTCACAAGTGGAAAGGAAATCAATCCTTTTTTCTAACTTTTCAAATTACATAAATATTAAGAAAAGAGACAAGTTTTTAGAATGCCGTAAGAGGCGTTTTGTTTGTTTGCCGTGAAAGGCGATTTTGCCGTGAAAGGCGTTTTTACAAAACTCATCAAATATGAAAGACAAAAATTGTGATTTCTTTTTGTCTCTTTAAGAAACACAAACTACAATAGAAATGGAAGAAAAGGGATCTAACTTCTCAGGATATTGTGGGGACACGTTGAGATCGACGGTCGCAAGTCATGTATGGGCTTCGCCATCGTCCTTCAAATGAGAACATGTGATGCTTTGATTCTTTGGCTTGGCTCCTAACCTCAGTTTTTTAAAGGACAAGGACCAAGAGAAGGTTCTATATCCAATGAAAAACCGAGTAAACAGGCTGAAAAGCCGCGTTTAGGCCATGTTGGAGAAGGAGGTGACCTTGGGGGGTGGCCCCCCAAGGAACGTTGATCACCTTGTGGTGCTTCCTGGAGCAAAGTAGCAGGACTTCGTCTCTCTCTTGGATTTTCTGGTTTTTCAGAGCTTGCACTTGGGATCTCTTTTCATCCTTCTTTCTTCTTGGAATGGACCTCCTTTTATAGGCTTTTGGTAGCCATGAGGTGTTTATTGGCATTGATGGCCATGATGAATGAATTGATGAGGAGTTACAAGTTGATTTTGTAACTCCTTTTTCAAGGCTTGTGATTGGTCGATGAAGGTAGTGGGCATTTAATCACCTTTATGCTTCATGATGATGGGAGTTTCATGGGTTTAATGCCATGATTGCTTGGATTTGTAACTCCCAAATGCTTGGTTCTGATTGGGCCGTCCAAAATAATAAGTTAATGACTGCTTTAATGGGTCAATTAACGACATTAAGTGGTTGCCAAGGCATGTGAAGAGTCGCGGGCCGTGCTGCGCCTTTTGAGATTTTTCTTGCGATCATCACGGGTGGATCCACGCATTTTTTGATGTCGGATTGCGATGCAATTTCAGACATTGATTGATGTTGGCGGGCCGGTGACGTCTGTCTTGTCGATTTCACGATCGGTCGGACAAAAAGTGCACTTTCTTGGTCAGCCGGTTGGCGATCTTGAGGCGATCGGTGATGATTTCCTGCTTTTGATGGCAGATCCGAGATGTCGACGAAGATCAGTGGTTTTGAAGCACCAAACATTGAATTTTCAGAAAATCACAGAGGCCAGAACACCCGAAACGCGAAAAGAATCGGAAAACGGACGATTTGGCGCAAAATCGGGCGACCTTGGGCCAGGGTCGCCGGCGACCATAGGGCTTCGGCCCGTTTGGTCGCCGAGCGTCGTTTTCGGCCGTTTTTTCGTCTTTTTCGTTCCTTTTTTCTTCTGTATTTTTCTTGACATTTTTCCTCAATTATTGACTTGACTTTCTTGGAGAAATCTTGACGAGAACCCTCACGAAATTGGAGCACAAAGTTTCCTATTTTTCGGGAAAGCCAAAGACTTTGTAGTCGATTTTTCGTCAAGCGTCGAAACTAGGTCAAACGATGTCGGAATGACCTGAAAATTGAGGTGAAGCTTCTTGAGTAATGGATAGGACCAACCATGGGCTTTTATTTGAGTTTTGAAGCCGTTTGGGGTCCCATCGATGCTTCACTTGATTTTGCTGCGGGGAAAATGCCGAGCTTTGATATGTGGTCAAACGATGTCCGATTGACCTGAAATTTGACGGGGAGCCTATTGGAGTCATTTTGAGATGTTCCATGGGCTCTGTTTTGGATGTCATGGTCCCGGGTTGCTCCGCCATAGGTAGGCTTGATTTTCTCTCGGAGCATCGAAACCTGGTCAAACGTTGTTGGAATGACCTGAAATTTGGCATGGAGCCCTTTGGAGACATTCTGGAGTCATCCGAAGGCTTTGATCAAAGTTTTGGTGTCTTTGATGATGTTGCCGCCGGGAGCGCTTGTTTAGCTGTCGGAGCGGTGAAGTTAGGCCAAACGCTGTCGGAATGACCCGAAACCTCAGGTGTACCCCTCTTTTAGCTGTCTTGAAGGATCTCTCAGTTTCTGTCTGATTCTGACAAAATCTGATGCTTGAAGTAGCCTTGCCTATTTTTAGCAGGATGCAGCTTCAGGAGGCTTCTTAATGTTGAGGAGACATATTAACTTTTTTGGTGTCAACAAATAATAGTTATCATTTCATTATCGGCATGGCACCATTTGAGGCGTTGTATGGACGTAGATGCAGGACCCCAATCTGTTGGGAGGAGATAGGTGTCAGGAGTTTTCATGGTCCATCTATTGTTAGTGATACCAGTGAGAAAGTAAAGCAAATCCATGATCGGTTGAAAATTGCTAGGAGCCGGCAGAAGAGTTATGCATGCTTGAAGAGGAGAGATCTTCAATTCGAGATTGGTGAACATGTGTTTCTAAAGGTTTTACCAACACGAGGAGCATTGAGGTTTGGGCAGAAAGGGAAATTATCTTGGAGATATATGGGTCCATTTGAGATCTCGGAGAGAATTGGAGAAGTTGCTTACAGATTGGCCTTACCCGCTGCGTTGTCAGCGGTACATAATGTTTTTCATATCTCGATGTTGAAGAAGTATATCGCAGACCCATCTCACGTGTTGCAGTATGAGCAATTGGAATTGCAGCCAGATGTTACTTACGTTGAGCGACCGACTCAGATCATCTACACGAAGGAACAAGTTTTCAGGACTCGGACAATACATTGGGTGAAAGTCCAGTGGGAGCATCATAGTCCTCGAGAAGCCACTTAGGAACTCCGGGAACAAGTGAAGAAGCTGTACCCGCATCTTCTTCCAGAGGTATGTTTGCTTTTGGAGGACCAAATGTCCTAACGAGGGGAGAATATATGATCCCGGTCCTGCTATAATATTTTATTATATTTTAATTAGAATATTATTATTATTTTAATTAAATGTATTCTAGTTATTTAAGTGGGTAGGATTAATTGGGCCACACGATAGATTAGACGCTTGGATCGGTGAGTTGGGTTAATGGGTAGATGACCTGACCTGTAGTTTGACCCAATGACTTAAGCCCATAAGAGATTCCCCCTTTTAACCAAATCCCTGTTTTAAAGAATTGCACGTTCTTATCTCCCCTCTTTCGTCTGCAACTTCTCCTGGTGTCTTCTTCCTCCTTCAACTTCCCAAGCCATTCCAGCTTTAGGATCCAGCCATCAGAACCAAGATCAAAGGACACCACCATTATTGGTTCAACTTTCTCATCTTAGGTAACCTTCTCCTCAAATCATTAGGAATAGATCTATATTCTTGGGTTTTATATTCTTTTCTTTCCAATGGTAGATTTGGTTGAGAGAACCATATATAGATCTGATCACCTGGGTATTTCTTTCCCATCTCTTATGTCAGATTGGTGTTGGGATTGTGATCGAGCACCGTGGTAATCTCGGATTGGGTATTGGTTAGGATCTGTCTCATTATTTTTCAACCCCGGTAAAAGGCAAGTACCTAATCACGATTTATAAATTTAATACTTGTTTTCTCCTTGATTGGTGTGTCAATGCATGTAGAAGCCTTTGATGCCTTTTTTTTTATGATAATATGGTGATGCTATCTTGCTTTGTGATGAGATGGAGATTGGGGGTGATTCTGTGTACTTTGTTAATCCCGCCTTACTATTGCAGAACCTGTGCATATAGACCATGGTTCCATGATTTTTGACCATGGGATCCGGGTGGGCCACCGCTTGCAGATCGGGTCCCCACATCTGATAGGGGACCAGGGACGAAGCTGATGGTGGTGGACCCGTGGGGATTGAGTCCCATCTGGCCCCTCATCTAAGGGTTTACACAATTTGGGGCGTCAATCATCAAATGGGTTTTATTTTGGGTATTAGGCAGTGGTGGGGCCCATTGGGTGATGCGATCACAAATTTGGTCCGCGCATCCGGCCGTGTAGCCTTGGGCGGCCATGTAGATGGGGGTTGATCGTGGCTCTTGATCAGTGGGCCAATCAATCATCCGAAGTCAGTAGCTGTTGTGGCCGGCCATGGCCATGACAGAACTTGGTTGGTTCTGTGTTAAGAGAAGTGAAGAAGCCTGTAGCATATGGAATAGGAGGGAGAGAATGATGACGGGAGTGAATAAAGAGAGAGAAAGTGTGATGTTGACGTCTGGGAAAAGATAAGATAGGCTGTAGAGTTGCAACAGTCCTTTGGCCATTAGAATAAAAAAAAAAGAAAAAAAGGGTAAGTCTTAGCTGTTATGACAACACTTTAGTTGTGCATTTTTTTATATACTAAATGGTGATGTGGGGTGTATGGCCATATGGGTGAAGTTGTGTCAACAGTAACTTTTCAACATGGGGTACATTGGTTTTAGATAAAAAAAAAAACATAATGATAAAGAGCTGAGTTCTGTACAATAGTTGGGATGGAACAACCATTGATGGCTTGTTTCTTTACCGGAATTTATGACTAGAATTTGGGAGGTTGGGGTTTTTTTGGACATAATGTGACATCTTGTCCCCTAGCATTTGAAATGCTGTGTTTCTTTCATTAGAATTTCAAATTCCAATCACCCAAAAGACCTTTTGGAGTTCTTCGAATTCCACTCACTATACCATTTGTTGGAATTTTCAAATCGTCCATCAAAAAGAGGAATTTGGAATTCCACATAAGGGGACAACTTTTGGAGAATTTTAAATTCTCCTAGACATGAATTCTTGGAATTCTGATAAAGAAACAGGCCCTGAGTGTTAACACTTGATTATTAGTTTTTATAAAAAATGATGAATTCTATTAGCATTTGTCTTTTAAAACTTAGCTCATTAGTTTTATTTATTTTTAATCAAATAAAGGCCGTCATTGTTTATAAAATTTAATGAGGTCCTTTGACTTATAGGTGAATGTGGACAATATTTTGAATGGGTCCTTAGGTTTTCTAAAATCATAAATTAAGGATTATTACTTTTTATTATTATTTGCAAATTAATTTTAAATGGTATCTTTGATTTTTAATGTGTTAAAATTATATTTTTGAACTTTATATTTGGATCAATGGACTTGAGTAAATACCATCTGGGCACACGGTATCTTACTAATGTGGGGTTTAGTATTTTGTATGACCTCGGGGAAATTCTAATGGATTTGAACTCAATCCATCTCTATTTGGAAAACCCTTAATTGGGTCTATGCACCATTGAATTAGAAGGGATGCATTGATCTTTTATCTATTAGAGATTCCTGTGGTTGTTGAGTACGAGACCTTATGTTTGACCTTAGCATTGGATTGTAATTATTCTTTGACATTTGGGTTTGCATATGTAAATGACTATTTGGATATGACATTGAATGTGGAACGGCCAATACTTTGTTTGACTTACGATTCTTGTGTCGGAGCAATAATAATCAGGTCTATTATGAATATATGTTTATATGTTTATGTGTGTCATTTATGGACGCCTGCAGATCGATATATGGACGGTTGATCACCGATGTGACCGGATCACTTATAATCTGCTAAGAATGTGAACAGGTTATCCTTATTTTTTATTTGATCGGTTTATGACCACCGACGTTATGGACGGGCTTTCCCTATTTATTTAGGGCTGACCACCCACAACGGGGACACTTGTCTTCGTGTGAATTATATTGCTCCCTTTGTATCGTTTAGACTTTTTTTTTACGTTCTTTCTCGTTATTATTATTGTCATTGTTTTATTTTGATCTCACTTGTCAACATTTTTCTCGTTATCGTATTAAATTTCGAATTATGATTTTGTTCTTGCTATTTACTTTGTAATAATTGGTGCATAGGTACCGAGCCCTACTTTACCCAAGGGCCTGTTTGGATAGGCAAAAAATAGACTAGAGTGAAGTTAAATGGGCCCTAACAGTCCAAAATTTCAACTCTACCCCGTTTGGATGAGTCTAGCCCAATGGATGAAGTAATGTTGCGAGCCATATGTACTCCATTTCACTTCAACTCTAAATACTTCCATTTCCTTGAGTAAAAGTGAATTTTACTCCAAACCTTAACTTAAAAATAAGCATCCAAATGGAGTGAAGTGAAGTACTCTACTTTAACTTCAACCTACTTCTCTTCACTCCACTCCACATGTGAAATCCACTTCATTTTACTCCACTCCTCATTTATCCAAACAGGCCCCAAGAGACGGAGGAGGATCAAGCGTTTCAAATGTTTGAGCCAACTGACGAACCCGAGTGGGATGCCGGAGATGGCTTTGGAGCCGTTTGAGCCAGCAAACGAGAGAACGTCATCTTAGAAATTCTCTTTGAATAAACTTTCTTTTAGTATTGGGATCCTTTTAGAAATTATTGAATTCATCCTGCAACTTTAATTATTAATATTTATTTGATTATTATGTTGGGTTTCATTTATGAACCTTGAATACCAATTGAATAAAGCTTCCGTTGCATTTGATGAAATTTATTTTGACTCACCACAAGTTGAAATTTTATGTGGGTCCACTTTTGGAAGCTTGTGTTGTATTAAACACAGGAATTTGAATTTTGTTTTAATTTTTTATGCTTTTCCCTAATTCTTATTTTGGGGGACGTGACAGTCTCAGTCTAGCGGCCACACTTCATTTCTCCTTTAACGCAACGGCTAGTCTATTGCTGTCTTCTCTCCCCTGCCAGCGGCCACTACACCCTCCACCTGTAAGCTCCAAGCGACCACTTGCTGCTGCCGGCCACCCTCTCATCTTCCTGCACTCAGCCCACGGTCCTCATCTTCCTGCACTTAACTCTCGGCCATCACTATCTGTGTGGGGTGTTTTCACCGAAACCGAGGTTACCCCTGACTTCGGTGACTGCACCAAGCAGGGAACGCCTCATTTCATCTATCCAGCACGGCAGCTTGCCAACTGGCACCGAGGTGAGATTGGTCTCAGTAAAGGTACCGACCACATCCTCCCGAACTCAGCCTCGTGCGTCGACATCCTTGTCCGACTTCAGGCATAGCCGACCTCAGTGCCTTCTCCAGTTCGGTCTATCGACCAAAGTGAACACTGGGCGTCTAATCCCCATTATGAGATGGGACTGCCACCTCATAGGGAGCTCCTGACAGATAGGGTGGCCGCAGGTCATCGATAAGAGCCCATTCCTATCAGCAGATCACATCCACATTTATGTAAGGGATTTGAGGAAAGATCCGATGGGACAGTTCCCTCACCTACCCCCACTAAGGGTCCAAGGTATGGGCTGATGGGACAAGCATCCCCACCTACCTCCACTATGGAACCTTCCATTCTCTTCTACATATACTTGCATGGTAAGCCATGAACAGGTACAAAAAAATACTGAATACACTTAGCTATTTTTGCTCTAACCTTCTTCCCTACTTCTCCCTAGTTCAGTGACAGCACTAACTCAAGCGTCGGAGTGCCTTTGGCTGACAGCAGCCCGGGGCCCTGACCTTTGTTTTCTTCTCCCTTTCAGGTTCCAGGCCATTAGCAACGTTCCCAATCAATTAAACATTATCTCCATAATCTTCATCATCCCCCCTAAACCAAGTCCGTAATTTTTAGGCACACACAATTTGGCGCCGTCTGTGGGAATCGATTTGAAAAAACCATATTTTCATCTTGAAAGCCATGCCTCCAAAGTCTAGGAAGGGAAAGGGCGTTGCTAGACCGTTCGGGTCCAAGCAGCTAGAGACGTTTCTGTCCTCCATGCCACCTCCACTGGTGACGAACCAGGAGAGAGCAGTCAGGCAAACACCGCCTAACCCTCAGCAGAGGAGGGTTGGCGGAGAACCTGGCATGAGAAGTGTAGGATCGCCTGTCACGGTGACACACTCGTCATCAAGGGATGCAGCATCTTCTCGCCACGGTCCCGTACCTGAGCGGGTCAGGCCAACTACCTCTCAGGTAGAGTGTCCACGTCTGGAAGTTGTTTTCACCGAGCTACCCCGTAAGGATGTTCCTCCTCAGGGACAGTCCCAACGGGGCAAGACTCCAGTGCAGTCTGATCCTCGCTAGTCCCATCACCAGGACCACATGGAAGAGGACCACGTCCACTTCGACGATGAAGGCGACGACGACATGGCCCTGGAGGATACCAAAGCGCATGCTGAAGCGATCAAGGCTCAGAACCAACTCATCGAAGAGCAAAGAGCTCAGATCCTCCAGCTCCAGCAGCAACTCGAGGGGAAGAAGGCCTCGGCTGAGGCTCCCCTCGTGTCTCGTACACAGCAGCGAGCCCGGAAAGCCTCTAAAGCTTGGTTGGACTTGACGCAAATAATAAACAAAAGGCGTGACCGAGCTCGCGAAGAGGGCTCGAGTAGCACCCATGCTAGTGCTGACCAGCAGCAGCGCCAGAGACAAAGCCAGGGTGCCGACCCCGACATGGTTGATTGGATCAATCAGTAAATCAAGCTGGCCGTGCAGCAGAACATGGAGTTCGCTGGCCTCACTCGAGGTCGGTTGGCTACCAGAGACAGCGACAACCACGGCACGTCTCCATTTACTCGGGAAACCAGGGATTACCCCCTCCCTGATAAGTTCAGCGTCCCGAGGTTCAATCTTTATGATGGGACCTCGGACCCAGAGGCGCATCTTCGCCACTTCACCCAGAAGATGTCGGTGTGGAGTGGTGATGGCAACCTGGACTGCAAGGTCTTCTCCTCCAGTCTGGGTGACCTCCCACTTCTGTGGTTCTGCGCGCTCTCCGAGGGATCGGTTTCGAGCTGGTAGCAGCTCTGAAATTCCTTCGTCAAGAAGTTCCAAGCACACCGGGTTATCCCGAAGACAGACGCCGACCTGATGGCCATCAGAATGAGGCCGGCCGAAAACATCACCCGGTTCGCCAAGAGATTCTGGACCATCTACAGCCAGGTCGAAGATGCCAGTGATGAACTAGCCATCAAAACCTTCCAACAACCTCTGTTGCCAGGCAACGCGCTTCGGAGGGACCTGGTGCAGTTCCCCGTGGTCTCGGTGAAAGCACTGATGGCCCGGGTAAATCAATTCGTTGAGCAGGAAGAAGACGAGGTCTGACCTCGGGAGAGCCATAACTTCTGGCAGGAAGGTCGACCCTCCAAGAAGGAAAAAAAGCTAACCAAGAGGGAGGCGGACCGAAATAGAAAGCCATCCAGCTCGGCAGGACGCTTCGCTCCCACCTCGGGGGGCAGCGTGAAGCCGAAGCCAAGTGGCGCCTCTTACAAGGCCGTCAACACTATTTTCAAGGAGCCCATTTACAAGCTCCTTGGCAAGATCCAAACCCAACCTTTCTTCAAATGGCCCCAACCTATGAAAAGTGACGCCGCCTCCCGAGATCAGAGTAAGTTCTGTGCCTACCACAAAGATAGAGGACACAGGACAGAGGATTGTCACGCGTTCAAGGCACACCTCGAGAGGCTCGTGAAAGACGGGCACCTGAGAGACCACGTCAAAGAAGAGGGCAGAATAAACCACGCTCAACAACGCCAGCCCGATGACCAGGATAGCGATGACCCGGTAGGGACCATCGATGTCATCCATCTAGCTCCCGCCCTTAAGGGAAGCAACCAAGCCCGTATTGAGGCCAGGAGGGCCCAGCACGACAAACAGGTGATGACGGCTGAGCTCGGTCCCTTAGCAAAGAAGGCACGCGTAGAGAGACCGAAGATTTGGTTCTCTGACAAAGACTTGGCCGGGGTCCAGGTACCCCACAATGATCCTCTGCTCTTGACTATGAGGTTGTAGAACTTCAATGTCTAGAGGATCCTAGTAGACCCCGGGAGCTCCTCAGAAATCCTCTATTTCGACTGCTTCAAGAAAATGGGTCTGAAAGAGGAGGATCTGCAGGAAGCCCGCACCCCACTGGTGGGTTTCAGCTCCAAGTCCGTATATCCCAATGGGAAAATCTCCCTTAAGGTCGAAGTGGGAGGAGCCTCCATGACGGCAGACTTCCTGGTGGTAGATGCACCATCCCCTTACAATGCCATCATGGGAAGAACTTGGCTGCATAATATGGAGGCAGTTCCCTCCACTCATCACCAGAAGCTCAAGTTCCCATTGCAGAACGGAGATGGAGACTTCGAAGTAATCATAGTCCGCAGTGACCAACATATGGCCAAAGAATGCCTCATGGCCGTGGTCCCCGGAGAAGCAGAGCCACAACGAGTCCATATGACCGAGTTCAAAGCCGAGCTCGAAGCTGTCGGTCGAGCTCCCAAGCAAAAGAGCGTAGAAGATCTCACCGAGGTCGGGATCGACCCCAGCGATCCAGAAAGATACTTCCTGCTTGGGAGTCAGCTCGCAGAGGAAGAGAAGTCCGAGCTGCTTGACTTCCTGTTACAGAACAGGGAGGCCTTTGCGTGGACCCCATATGTAATGCCCGGCATCGACCCCGAGGTCATGAGCCACAAGCTAAATGTAAATCCCGAGCACAAACCTGTAGTCCAAAAGACCTGCAGGACGGGAATCCAACAAGCAGAGGCTGTGACCGAAGAAGTTAAGAAACTGTTAGAAGCTGAAGCCATCAGGGAAGTCCACTACCCTGTATGGTTGCCAACACAGTGGTGGTCAAGAAGAAGAATGGAAGCTGGAGGGTCTGTGTGGATTTCACCGACCTCAACAAGGCTTGTCCCAAAGACAGCTTTCCCCTTCCGAAGATCGACCAGCTGATCGATGCCACCGCCGGGCACGATAGGATGAGTTTCCTCGACGCTTACTGTGGTTACCATCAGATTCTGATGGATGGGCCTGATGAAGAGAAGACCGCATTCATAACACCCAGAGGCATTTACTGTTACAAAGTGATGCCCTTTGGGTTAGAAAACGCCGGTGCCACTTACCAGAGGCTGGTAACAAAAATGTTTCAGGCCCAGCTCGGTAAGACGGTTGAAGTGTACATAGATGACATGGTCGTCAAGTCTAAAAGGTCACAGGACCACTTAACCGACCTGCATCAAACATTCGCCGTCCTTAAACAATACAAGCTCAAGCTAAACGCCTCCAAGTGTGCATTTGGCATAGGCTCGGGCAAATTCCTGGGCAGCCTGGTCACCAGACGCGGAATAGAGGCCAATCCCGAGCAGATCTAGGCGATTCAAGTCCTCCAAAGTCCGACCACGACAAAGCAAGTCCAGAGGCTTACAGGGATGGCAGCAACACTCAACCGCTTTATTAGCAGAGCCTCAGATAAATGCCGCCCCTTCTTTCAGCTCTTGAAGAAAAGTTCGAGGTTCCAATGGACTCTGGAATGCGAAAGTACCCTTCAGGAGCTCAAAGGGTACCTCTCTTCACCTCCCCTACTGTCCACCCCGGCACAGGGTGAGGTCTTGTATCTGTACCTGGCAGTTTCGGACCATGCAGTGAGCTCGGTACTCGTAAAAGAAGAAGACAGGCAGTAAAAGCCCATTTATTACGCAAGCAAAATTCTGCTAGATGCCGAGACGAGATACCTGCCAGTAGAGAAGCTCGCTTTTGCGCTCGTCAGTGCCTCCCGCAAGCTCTCCCACTACTTCCAGACGTACTCCATTGTGGTTGTAACAGAACACCCACTCAAGTCTCTCTTCAGAAAAGCAGACTTCTCTGGAAGAGTCTCCAAATGGGCTGTCGAACTGGGGCAGTACAATATCCAATATCAGCTGAGGACGGCAATCAAAGCCCAGGTACTGGAAAAGTTCATTGTGGAGTTCACCTCTCCAAGTTCAGCACCGAGCCAGCTCGACACCGAACTGGGGGGCAAGGAGGTGGGGGTATCCACCGAGACCGAGACAGAACAAGAGCAATCTTGGAAACAGCTCCTCGATTCATCTTGGAAGGCCTTTGTCGATGGATCCTCAACCTCCAAAAGGGCTGGCGCTGGCATAGTCCTCCAATCTCCGGAGGGCCTTGTCATCGAGCAAGCCCTGACTCTCAACTTCAAAGCATCAAACAATGAAGCTGAGTACGAAGCACTGATCGTAGGGCTAGGAAGTGCAAAAATTCTGGGGGCACGACAACTGGTGGTCTTCAGCGATTCACAGCTGGTGACGAGCCAACTGAATGGAGATTACCAGGCCCGTGACGATAGGATGGCAGCCTACCAAGCCCACGCCAAGCAACTTCTTTCTCAATTCCAAAAAGCTGAAGTCAGGCAGATCGGCAGGGATTCCAACTCTCATGTTGACACATTTGCAAACTTGGCCTCTGCTATCGAGGCCGGGAGGAAAAGGACTGTCGAAGTGGAAGCGCTGGACAGGCCGAGTATCGAACTCCACCCACCTCGGCAGATCCTGTGTGCTGACCTCGGTCCGAGCTGGATGGACGATTTTATCTCTTACCTCAGGGACGACCAGCTCCCCGAGGACAAAAATCAGGCCCACAAAATCAGGCTGAAAGCAGCTCGGTTCTGGCTATCTCCAAATGGCAAGCTCTACAAAAAATCCTACAATGGCCCTTATCTCCAGTGCGTTCACCCAAGCAGGGTCGAGGACTTCTTTTATGAAACCCATGAAGGGATCTGCGGCAGTCACATTGGAGGTCGATCATTAGCTTACCGAGCTATCAATCAGGGCTACTGGTGGGCCTACATGCAGAAGGACGCACAGGTCTATGCCAGGAAATGTGAGAAGTGCCAGAAGTTCTCTCACTCTCTCCATCGACCAGTACATGACCTGAGTCCTCTTTCCAGTCCTTGGCCTTTTGCCCAATGGGGACTGAACTTGGTGGGACCTCTCCACCGAGCTCCGGGGAATAAAAGATGGTTGATAGTGGCCACTGATTATTTCACCAAGTGGATAGAAGCTGAAGCGTTGTCCTCCATCACCGAGAAGGATACCAGAAACTTCATATGGAGGAACATCATAACAAGATTCGGAGTGCCTCGAGCCTTGATCTCGGACAACGGGACTCAGTTCGACTCCAACTTCTTCAAAAACTTCTGTCAAGAGCTTGGGATCAGGAACTATTACTCCACTCCAGCGTACCCCCAGAGCAATGGACAGGCTGAAATCTCCAATAAGGTAGTGCTCGACGGACTCAAAAAGAGACTAGATCGGGCCAAAGGAAGATGGGTAGAGGAGCTACCGAGTGTCCTTTGGGCGTACAGAACTACCCCAAGGTGCTCAACCTCGACTACACCGTTCTCCCTGGCCTACGGGATGGAAGCTGTAATTCCACTTGAGGTCGGAACTGTTCGACCAAGGCCAGAACGATGTAAACCTCGCCACAGAGCTCGACCTGGCTGAGGAATGGAGGGATGCAACAGCCATCCGCCTCGTCTCCTACCAGCGACAGCTGGCCAGAGGATACAATCAAAAGGTCAAGGAAAGAAAGTTCTCACCTGGAGAACTGGCCTTGAAAAAGACACTTCCAGCAGACAAAAATCCCAACGAAGGAAAACTTGCACCGAACTGGCATGGGCCATTCAAAGTGACTTCGGTAGCTGGGCAGTCTGCATACAAGCTTGAGGACATGGAGGGTAGAGAGCTACCACGTCCATGGAATGCCACGCACCTCAAGAAATATTACTTTTGAGATGTATTCGGATTTTGGAAGTCAATAAAATTGATTCTTTTTATAGAATGTGTTACTTTCGAATCTGTCTCTTACTCTCAAAATAAAGCCAAGTTATGGAACTCGGCACATGTACACAGCTCGGTCATAGGACCAGCTTGCATTTCGGGCGGTCACAGGACTAGCCGTCTCCAGCTCGGTTACAGAACCAGCTAACGACGGGGTCACAGGACTCGTCGTTCTGTTCGGTTACCAAAATCAGCTACTTCAGCCCGGTCATTGGACCAGCCACAAGGTCTGATTACAAAACCGAATTCCGCTATGGTCATAGGACCGAGCACATCCAGTTCCACTGAGATCGGTGCTTGTTACGGTTAAGGAACTTAACTAGAACACCTCAGGTCACGAACTTGGTACATTGAGTTCGACTATAGAGCCGAGCTCAACTACTTGTCTTATTACCTTAATCCCTGTTATTTATTCTTGGTTACAAAGCCAAACACAAGAACAGGGAAAGAAGAAAAGAGACATTCATTACATTTGTTCAGGTTGGAAACAAGAGCCAATTTCATTTACTGAAAAAATGATTACAGTCTTTTCATTCAAAGATAGAAAAATACAAATGTTCTTCCCCAAGTACAGAAATAAAAAAGACATACATCAAATCAAAATTCTTTAGACAGCAGCCTCCTCGACGTCCCCAGCAGCAGCATTGACCTCGGCATCGGTGTCTCCAGCGGGACCTTCAGGAGGTTGGTTCGCCGTGAGCTGAGGGGGAGGAAACTTGGGGATCTCTGCGTAGGCGGCATGGTCCTCGGGGACCCCGGCCGCTCTCAACGAGCTCGTCCACCCCAGTCTCCAGGCCTTCTGACTGACCTCACGGACTTGGGCGACGTACAACTCTGAGGCTTCCTCCACCCCTTCATCATATGCCTTGTCAGCCTCGGCCCGGAGTTTGTCAGCTTCAGCCCGGAGTCCAGCCTCTACCTCCTCCCACCTCTTCTCGAGCTCGGCTGTTTTCTTCATCTGATCTTCAGTTTCCGCTCTGGCCTTTCCGAGCTCGGACCCGAGGCCCGCGACAACCATTTCCTGCTCGGCCGCCTTCTTCTTCACCTCGCCAAGCTCCGCCTCAAGGACCGCCTTCCTCTTCTCCGCCTTCTCAGCCCGAGCAGCGTTCTGATGGGTCTTCTCTGCCAGCACTAGGCTCCTTTGAAAGATATGCAGAGGCAAATATCAGAATTACAGAAGTCAAAGAGTATCAGAAACTCACAAGCTGAGAAGAGAAAAATTTACCCTGAGGGCGTCGCCCATCTGAGCCACATCCAGGTCCACCTCGCTCAGCTTCCAGTATTCTGCCATATCTCCTGGTAGAGCACAGGCGTACGCGAGGGCACTGACGACCAAAGTGCCGTCACTCACCCGGCCATCCTCCAACAACGGTTGGCTGTCTTCCAGCAGGAAGCTAGGATTCCAGGGGCCCGGGCCGAGGGACGGCAAGCGCTGAGAGGACGGATTGGGTACGCCTTCGGCCGGACCTACGATCCTAGGCCTTTTTCCCAACTGAATCGCGTCCCGGTTGGACCCGGTTGAGCGCTCCTCGGTTGCTGAGGAGGAAGGCCGGGGGGGAGAAGACTGAATGGGGGCAGAGATGACTACACCGACCGGAGTCAGAGGAAGTACAGCTCCCGGTGTGGGGGTGGGAGAACCCCCAAAGACGACAGCATCTAGGTTTTGGAGGTTGGGATGACGTCGACCCATCTCGGCCTCTTCGTCTGAGCTGGAAGACTGAAGGTTCACAAAGTCCTCTCGCTGAGCCTCCTCGGGTTCACCCTCTGACTGGGTTTCTTCTCCAGATTCGACCTCGGAGGCAGTCTGACGAGTCTCGTGACCGACCTGGGAAGGCCCGGCCTCAGCTGAGGCTTAAGAAGGTCCGGTCTCGGGGGACACTTGAGGCAACCTCGTAGCAGGGGCTCCTTGCTCTTCGGCCTCGGCCAAAGTTAGAACTCGTTCCCCCTTAGATTTTCGTACCGTCTTCTGATGAAAGATAGGTATATGGGTTTGTACCTCAGAAGAGACGAAGCTGATCGGTTCCAGTGGCTCTTGTAGCTATGGATTCTGTTTAGCCAGGTACGTTTCGTCGCCACCTAGAGCTCTTTGCCTGCCGTTTTCTCTCATTGTGGCCTGCACATCAAGCAAATCAGTATATCAGTTCAATAGAACAGGAATACATCAGAAGAGAAGAAACTGAGAAGATATTTACTTGGTGGCTCTCCGAGACGACGAGGGATGTGGTCCACCCTAGGCTCGGCTGGGCCGAACTCCCAGTTCCCGGTGACGTAAAGACGGTTATCACCGGCGTACTTACTATTGTCCTCGAGCTCGTTGATCAAAGGGATTTCCTTCGACCGTACTCGGAGGTAGTACGCGTCGTCCTTCGGAGATCGGCAGACATCATACACGTCCTCAATATCTTCGACGCCGAGGTTGGTCCCCAGAATCCTATTCAGCTCTGCTATGCCCATTATTACCTTGTAACCATTGGGCATGAGCTGGCAGGGGGTGAGGTTTCACCTCCTGAGGCAGGCCCTCAGGAGGGGGTGGACCGGGAACCTCACCCCACCTTCTATAATGGCAACTAGTGGGAATGGCATCCACCCGTCTATAAAAATCCGAGGCTGGATTTGGTCATCAGGGCCGTCCGCCCTAATACTGACATTCTCCGGTATCTGGTATTTATTTCTAAGCTCTGCTAGGGCAAGTTCTGTATCTATCCAATGTCTGTAAACCCCCATCTTCCCCGGCATGAACAGAAGAACGGACGGCGACGGAGAAGAGAGCAATAGAAACCCCATAAAAGTAAAAATGATAGAGGAAGAGCAGAGAGAAACTCACTGCGACGAGAGGCTTGCACAGACGGAGATGAACAGACTTGGGTTTCAGAACACTCTGAGCAGGTAAGGCTTCTCAGGCGACGGAATCTCTCAGGGAGGTCTCAGGCAGACTCAGACGCAGAAGCAATTTCAGCAAAAGTAGCTCTCCCTCAGAGACGAGGTCTTTTATACAAAGATGGAAATCTTTTCGTATCCAGGAAGACACGTGTGCAGACGCCGCCTCGGGCATGCCACTCGTCTCCTTGATATAACTTCACAGCCACCAGGGGTATGACACGTGGCAGTACCACAACCACACCGCCTTCATAATGATATGGGCGGGCTATTAAATCGCCTCCAGACAGCTGCGCGCCATCAATATGCCTCGGAAAGCAAAACGACACCCCGCGCTTCTTAAAAAGCCACGGGTCCGGTTTCGGAAAACTCCCATCCTACTTAGCTCCCGACCCCGAAGTGTAGACAAACCCTCGAGGTCAGGAGATTGGGGCAATTGTGTGGGGTGTTTTCACCGAAACCGAGGTTACCCCTGACTTCGGTGATTGCACCAAGCAAGGAACGCCTCATTTCATCTATCCAGCACGACAGCATGCCAGTTGGCACCGAGGTGAGATTGGTCTTGGTAAAGGTACCGACCACATCCTCCCGAACTCAGCCTCGTGTGTCGACATCCTTGTCCGATTTCAGGCATAGCCGACCTCAGTGCCTTCTCCAGTTCGGTCTATTGACTGAGGTGAACACAGGGCATCTAATCCCCATTATGAGATGGGACTGCCACATTACAGGGAGCCCCTGACAGATAGGGTGGCCGCCGATCATCGATAAGAGCTCCTTCCTATCAGCAGATCACATCCACATTTATGTAAGGGATTTGAGGAAAGATCCGACGGGACAGTTCCCTCACCTACCCCCACTAAGGGTCCAAGGTATCGGCTGATGGGACAAGCATCTCCACCTACCTCCACTATGGAACCTTCCATTCTCTTCTACATATACTTGCATGGTAAGCCATGAACAGGTACAAAAAAATACTGCATACACTCAGCTATTTTTGCTCTAACCTTCTTCCCCACTTCTCCCTAGTTCAGTGACAGCACTAACTTAGGCGTCGGAGTGCCTTTGGCTGACAGCAGCCCGGGGCCCTGACCTCTGTTTTCTTCTCCCTTTCAGGTTCCAAGCCATCAGCAACGTTCCCAATCAGTTAAACATTATCTCCATAATCTTCATCATCCCCCCTAAACCAAGTCCGTAATTTTTAGGCACGTACACTATCCATGCCCAACTTGCGGCTACTCCTTGTAACTGCACTGATTCTCGGCCACTATTCATGCACAGTTCTCAGCCCAGCCAGACCTCTCCCCTACACTCAGCCAGTGGCCACTTCAGCTCCCCCCTTGCCAGCGGCCATCTTCCTCAGTCGCTCCCAGAGGATACCACCTGCACAGACACTTCCAGCTGTCACTTGACCAGCCCTCCTCCAACTGATGCCCCTAATTGCAATCAGCCGCTGCCTTCCTTTCAACCAACTGATGCCTTCTCCTGCAGCCAGCTGCTGCCTTTCTCTGCTGCCAGCTGCTGAGTACAGCTGGGGCCAATGGGTCCCACCCCGGGACCAGCAGAATCCAACCCTTAGTCCCTATTTTTAGGATCCAATAAGGACTGATTTCCCCCTGGTCCAGCAGCCAGCTCATTTCTTCATCTTCTTGTCTCAGCCCAGTCACTTGCACAGTTCAGCCACGTTGCTGCTTCTTCTTCCACTTCTTGTTTCGAGCCTGAATCTAGTTCCACCTGAACCAATTCCACTTGGACCAGTTCTACCTGAAACCAGCTCCACCTGATTCAGCTGCAACTCCAACTGCGTACAGCCCCTATCATGTACTTGGGACCTACAGAACCCAGCCTTGTCTTATGACCCTTTAAAAATTGAATTTTTAAACTTGGATTTAGCCTGATTTAGACTTTTTTTCAAACATGATTAACCTTAGGGATTTCTGAATTCTCAAGCCAAAACTTGGATGTTTTAACTAGTGTTTAAAAAGGGAATTATAATTGCTTGTTTTCATAAAATAGAGGCTTTTACACTTGGCCAATGAAGGGAGACTGTGTTTGATATTCCCAGTCCCCCAACTTGCCCGATGTTAATTCTAAACTCTGTATTTAGACCCGATCATTTAAGGATGCATGTGGAGCACGGTGACTTGTATTTTTATCTGATCTTAGGGGTTAGATATTCCCACCATCAGAATGTATCAAGTGTACAAAATACACCAATATCCATCCCTTTGAGAGTATAACATTGAGAATCATCGTACTCGCATGTTTGTAATTATTTAACTAGACTTGTTGTATTTTATCATACATTCCGTAAACCTGACTTATTGTATTTTTCATCATGTATATTTTGTAAACTTGATTTGCTTTATTTTGTCTTGCATCATGTAAATCTGATTTTAAACATTTTGTCACATGGGACACCGAAGGTCTTAGCGTGCGGTTCTCGCCCTGCTGGACCATTGGTTGTACCTGGATCCATAAAGGGTCTCTCGGTTTGTGTGCGAGCGTTTATAGCCCGGCCCTTCCAAGTTACCAGGATCACCTTTGTTTTTCGTCACCCATTTTGGGTCCCTTATTTCTACCCGAAATGCTGCCCGATTTTTTGTAAAATTCTTGGACTTAGAAAAATACTATCTTGAAGCCCATTTTACCCGTTTACTGTTTTTAGCCTGAATCGAAGAAAATATTGTCTTGAAATCTGTTTTGACCCGTTTTACTGTTTTCAGCCCTAATTGAAAAGAATACTATTTTGAAGTTTGCTTTGACCCATTTTCTATTTTAAACCAGAATTGGAAAAATATTACCTTGAAGCCTGCTTTATCCTGTTTTATTGTTTTGAGCTTGAATTACTCGGTCTCATGTTTTAAAAGCCGAATCCGTTTTGATATGTTTTTTTTTTTTTTTTTAAAGTATTCTGATTGTCTGATAATTTTCTTATACTTGCACATGTATTTTACGAGTAACCGATTTACTCATTAATTCTTGATTTACGCACTGAACCTTTCATTCTGATGATTTTCAAATCGGCACCATGCACCAACCAGATATTCTGTATTTATTATATATATATATATATATTGCTCGCAGCAATTTGAGTCCTAATGTGACGGGTGTCACTATAGTACCTTCCCTGCCCAGGCTAGACCAAGTACTCCGTGGCAGGGCCTCTGATTTCTGAACGGCCGCGACTCAAAGGTGAGTTTTTGGGTACTCTCAGTTCTACTCAGTTGAGGCTAGCGGTTTCTTCCTCGTCCTTGAGTGTATGCCAAGTGGTTGCCAATATTTAATTATTTTAAATTAACTTATGCCTATGATTTAGTAAATCATAATTTCTTGCATCAGTCTGCTTAGTCTGTCTGCATTGATTTTTTGAAATAGTCACTGTATTTATGTTTATGATTTGGTAAATCATATTTTCTTGCATCAGTCTGCTTAGTCTGTCTGCACTAATTTTCTGAAATAATCACTGTATTTATGTTTATGATTTGGTATATCATATTTTCTTGCATCAATCTGCTCAGTCGTCTACATTGATTTTCTGAAATAATCACCGTATTTATGTTTATGATTTGGTAAATCATTTTTTTCTTGCATCTGTCTGTTTAGCTTTTGTTGCTGTTTTCCTGATTTATCACTTGTATTTATGTTCAGCATTGTACCTGCAAACTATTCTCTTTATCTTAAATATTTGCTAGGCTTTTGTCTAATCTACGTTTGATGCCGTAGGTTTGCTTTCCTTGATCTGTACCCTGGTTCGGTTTCGAGGAGGCGGTTGTCGAGGAGCTAGTGACGTGTGATTGAGGTGCAGAGGTTGTCATGTAGACTTCGTCCTTTACACATGAGGTGAAATACCTGAGAGTATAATTTAGGGTTTTTATATTCTGTTTTATTGACCTTTGTTGGTCTTTTACTGTGGAAATGTAATTTATACATATTTTGTATTTATAACTTGAATCTAGAAATGGAATATCTTGTTACTTGTCTAGCTCTGCTTACTATCTGCTGTGATGTACCAGTCTGGTGATGTACTACCCATGTGCTTTGCTAATAAGACATTAGTGATGCAATACGGAATCCGATGTGCACCGGACTTTGGGTTGTACCACAATGCAAGCTTCCTCTAAATGTTCCATGACGGTAATTGGACCCTATAACTCTCACCAATGCGGATCCCGGGGATAAGTGAAATATTATTGTGACAGTGATTCTCCAGTCATGGCTCCCTTATCCTACCCTAATTTTGGGGTCGTGACAGTGATGGTGACGCTGCCAGTTAGTAGCAATGAGTGGAATTGGATGACCTTGATGAAAGAAACCGCGATTCAGATCTGAAACTTCTCATATAAAGACAACTATGGCTGATGCAAAGTATGACAGATTTAAGAAAATCTGATTTCTGCACTATGCAGCGGAAATCAGCCATAAAGAATCGCGTAGAAACTCCATGAAATCATAATCAACATGTGTCAAATTAAAAGGAGATTATAGAAGACTATTACCTCAAAGATTTGTAAGCTTTAAACCTCTGAAAATCTGATGCAAAAGTGACAAGATCAGGTCTGCAATCAGCTACTATGCTGCTGGAATTTCTGCAGGAATTATTCTTCTAGTCTTCTCCTCTATCTCAAGATCCTAATCTGATTGGCTAAGGTGGTGGAACCTTAATCTAGGTTTTGAGATGAGTTTCTAGAATCATATGTGATGGAAATCTCCTCAAGAAAGAAGAGAAACAAGGGCTGGACGTTTTTGGGGCTTCTTCTTGTTCAACACGCCCAAGGGAAGCTTCCTCCTTTTATTAAGAACAAAAGGAATCCTTTCCCATTATGTCTCTCCTACTAATTCTCTTAGAAGTCCTAAAAGGAAAGCTCAATCCTAAGATTAATTTCCTCTTAGAAACAATCCAAATTAGAAAAGGAAACTATATTATAGGAATACTTATCCAAGGAGGAATCCAACCTTCCAAGTAGAGAGACCTACTCAAAGTTGAAGACCCCACACAAGGAAATTCCCATCTTGGACGTCCCACATGCTATGGCCCACACTATGGCCCACATGTCCATAATTTGTCTAGAATTAAATTCATGTATGCCATTAAGGCCTATTTGAATTTAAATTCAAAATTATTTTTCCATAAAATAATTCAACCTCATCTCCTAATCAAATTAGGAAACCATGCCAATATAGGAAAGTGACTAGAGAAGGGACCAAAAGACATATTTGCCCTTGGCTCCCAAAATGACCAAAATGTCCATGCTAAACCCATAGCAACATTAAGACCATTTTAACCTTAACTCATTCCACTAGAGAGTTATGGTTGCACTCCAGGGACAAATATTAAGTATGAAATAAGCAAGTCATAAATTGACTGTTGTCTCCGACCTACCAAGTGCAATGACCTAAATGCCCCTCTATGTAACATCCTCAATCGAGTCAGGTTATCCGATGTACTATCAACCTTCTCGATTAAATCTTAAACCTTAGAACTTCATATCCTTGACTTAATCATCATCCTGATATTATTCTCTTGATCCAGGGAGCGACCCACAAGTTCAATATCAATGTGGAACATCCATATACTAAGATCTTAGATTTTGATGATCAATCGGATAATTCTAAGTGGACGATCAATCCATCAGTAGATGGCATAGATTCTATATTGCATTTGCATGTCCCAACTGATCAAGCCCGAGTACCTAACTCACAGAGCTGTTGATCCAAGAAAAGAATCTCACCCATAGTGAATTAAAGCACAAGAACTTGACTTCGTCAGTTCATCCACAAATGCTCAAGTTTAAGAGCATCGGTCACTTAGTAGCATGAGGTGATTTGATCTCTCTCTGTGATAGTACTATTTTAGAGATCACACCTACAATGGTCCTGTTCAATGCATGACACATGCACTAATGAGATAGATCCGGGAAAGCCCTCCCGTGACTTAGGTATGTCACCCTATATTGGAGAGTATCTCATTATGACTTATACCAAGATGAAGTGCCCAACTCCATCTTTCAGTTATGAACTAAACTGTTGTTTCCAATATCCATGAATCAGACCTATCTGTGTGAAGCCACTTCACACCTGATTCAATTATTAGAAAACAATGGGCCTTACACACAACCATACATATACACATGTTTATAGAGAAAGAATCATTCCAATATATAAAACCAATAAATATCCAGTAACAGAGAGAAAAAAGCAGCTAGTGGGCTTTAGGGCATACACCAATCCCAACAGTTGAATGAGGAAAACTTACACAGGACAATTAGTTTATCAAATGAGTCACATTACCATTTCACGTGAAAAAAGAGAGTTACATCAACGCATATACTATTATCACCTGAACGAAGTGGTTCTGATTGATAAAACCGATTGCGATCTCCTGCCTAGCACTGCCTAGCAGCATTAGGAATAGGCACCAATTGAAGAGGAAGAAAAGTTAGGCATTGTTCTACTGGTAGGTGGTATAGGACAACGTTATAGTTAAATGAAATAAGATGTCCAATATCCGGCATCGTCATCCACCGATCATAAGGAGGGCAATCCCCTTGGTACGATATGATGTGGAGAAGTTCATCAACGATTTGGTGTGATCCATACAATTGTCTATAGTGTTTTGCATGGGTCACTAACTCTCTCAAAAGATCTTTCTGTACTTGTTGCCACAAATCCTCACCAAGTCCCATCAACCTGCAATGGCACTAAAGCCACAATTGCCATTAGCAGTGACATCTCTTACATGATGAATATAAGGCCTTAAACCACCTTAAACCATCTGGGACTGTGTTAATATAAGAAACTGGCTTCAAATTTCTTGTGTGAATGACCTTTTGCTTACGCATCAACCTCTTCTTGGGTATCAAGGAGGCGCCACTACTGACAAAAGTTTCTCTGGTCAAGGCAGGGGAGTCACTGTCCTGGGCAGATTCGACCAATTAAAAGGCAGAGGGGTCATGTTTAGTAGAATTATGTAATTTCAGTTTTGGGCGCCCCCTAACTTTAGTTTTCACGTATGGATCGATCAATGAGGTGGTCTCCAGCTTTGCTAGCTCCCTAAGCTTATTCAAGATTTGTAACTTCTTGCTCGAATCATACCCTCTGAACTGTTCGACAATTAAATCTATCTTTGGCATGCAATCCAAATGAAGGCTAGAGTCTCGGGCATAAGCGGTTGATAGCTGGTCAAGCTTGCACCAATGTGTATGTATGCAATCTAGAGGAATAGGGCGCTCGGCACTTATGTATTCAGCGATCTCATGAGCACATGGTAAACCATGTGTGTGTCGAATTACATAGCCACACGCATCTTGATCAATACTAGCTGACGAGGCTCGCTTCGTCTAGGCCAAGATCTTCTCTAATGCACTTATAGAAATATTACCATGAAGGTCCTTGAGTTCTGAAGGCTTGAAATTATATTGCATAACCGTTTTACTTTTTACAAATGATGCATTTATATTTGTAAGTTGTGAATCTTCGTCCAAGAGTCTTCAAAAGTCCCTTGGCTTGATCCAAGCTGCTGATTCAGCTGTGCATGTGAACTCTCCACCTTGTTTGTTGTAGTGTTCCCACAATGCATGACCTTATCTGTCCAGGCAGCCATAAATCTGTACTTGTACGTGTCTAACCAAGATCCTCTAACATACTGAAGTGCTACTGGATAGGTGATGAACTCCTTCTGAAACAAGTTGAACTGCAGATTGTAATGATTCTCTGTAGACGAGGAAACCAACATGTTCCAGCTCATTATAAACAGGTCCCACTTTTCCTTCGTCTTAAGCAACTTTTCGCATTTAACCAAAATATTTCTGTTGGTATGCCATTTGCATAAAAGATGTTTGGCATTGGGGAAAATATTAGATATGGCGTTCATTAAAGCCATCTCTCTGTTTGTGACAAAACACTAGGAAGAACACCCTCGCCGATAACTTTGCGCAATATACCCAATGCCCATGAGTAGCAGTCTTTGCGTTCATTCTGGAGATATACAATGCATACTGAAAAAGTCTTCTCTATGGATGTCACCCCAACAATCTCCAATAAGGACATTCGATATCGATTGGTCTTGTAAGTGCAGTCCATTATCAACACATGAGGAAATACATGCAATAGGTCTAAGCTAGTAGGGTGTGTGAAGAGCAAGTAAATGAAAGTATCTGTTTCGGGACAGTTCCTATGCCACTCAATGTACTTATGCTCCGCCAATAATTGAAATAGTTGTTGCATCTGACTCCGTCTTGCCCTCTCCGCAACTTTATGCCTATGACGTGCATTGTAAATGGTGCTTACATTTAACTCACTTTTATGTTTCAATGTCACCAATATATCCTTTGGCTGAACCATATTCTTGGTCATGTCTACCAGCAATGAAGTTTCCTCCTCTGTTAATCTCCCTACAAATTAGTGCCCTTCTAGGAAATCTGCAACTGGATGATTATGCACACCACATACTACATGCAACATCCATTCTTCATTTGAGCCCACCACTTTGCCTTGTAACGTGAATGGGCATCCACATTTCTTCGAACCAGCCAACTTCAATTTCTTCCCTACAGTCCCATCTTTAGTTATCTTTGTGTCTCTATAAGACCCACTCCTCTCACACCCAAGGGTCAGTCTTGGTTTTTTATTTCTCCTATTGGGTGCTGTTGATGTCTTAATCACTACAATGAAACCATTTCTCCTCCCAACATCACGAGCCCACTTAATTAGGGTTTCTTGGCTAGTGAATATCTGTACATAACCAAACAAAATTAGATTGAACCAAGTGACAACATCAATTTAAATATCGAATGATTCATCTATATTTATTATCTCTTGGGTGATAAACTCATTGCTATAGTCCACCACACATTTCGAGCCAACCTTACTGCATATAGTAGGTGCATGAAACTGCTATGGAACCAATTTTGTTAGAGTATGTAAATGATACAACTACACGGCTTTGAATATTTAAACAAAATTAAATTGTTCAGCCAAATACAACCACATTTATTGCTTATGTTCGGTCGTGAATGGCCGAAATTAATTTTATTGTACGACATTGGAGTGCCATTCAATGCTGAACTGTTCGATACTGTGATGTCGCCCAAAGCACAACGGAACAGATATGCAAGGCCGAACGGTTCGTCTAAGACTAAAAAAACAAATCGTGATGAATATGCTTACCTCGTCATTGCTAGAATGATCAGGAACCATCATCTGCTTGTCTTTAGACTCGTCCATTGCTTAAGAATGCTAGTTCAATGGGTAACAACTTTGAATGAAATCAAGATTAAAGAGATGAAGTAAAATAGAGGATAAGGTGAAGATTTAAACCGAGAGAGAAGATGAAAGAGAGGGGATAACAATGGGAGTGAGACTGAGAAGAAAATGCTGCTTCAAAAGCACTTTTCCTTCGTCTGAGAGAGAGAGGAGTCAATGTAGCAAGAAGAAGCCCTTTTCGGATTTTCATATGGGAGGGAAAATAGACTGAGTAGAAAGCATCTGGGAGGGGTGAAATGGAGCCATTTTGGTAAATTTAAAAGTGAGTATTTTCGTCTCCATTTATTGTAGTGTGTGGAGAGCCATTTTCAGTGTTCATGTAGCAGCTCTCGCACTTTTGTGGGAATTCCCAACCTGCCTTCTCCCTCTCCTTCCCTCTCTTTGCTCGCTGCCCACCTCTCTCCTTTTCTGTGTCTCTCCCTCTCCTTGTTCCCCCCACCTCTGCTTGCGCTAGACCCTCTCCTTCTCCCTGTCTCTCTCCGAGTGGTCGAATGGCAGCGATAGGGAGAGAGGGAGGGAGTCCAGGAGAAGGAGAAAGAGAGGGAGAAGGAGAGGGATTGGGTTGCCTGCGGAGGTGGGCGGGGTTAGGAGGCTGACGGAGGTGGGTGACGAGCAGGGAGAGGGCGCTGGCGGAGGGGGGCGCTAGGGGAGGTGGGGGCAGTAGGGAGAGGGATAGAGACATGGAAAAGGAGAGAGGAAGAAGGGGAGGAAGAGGGCACGAGTGGAGGAGGGTGGCGAGTAGGGAGAGGGAGAGGGAGAGAGAGAAGGAGAGGGGCAGTTTGAGGATTTCCCACTAAGGTGCCAATGAGCAAGTGGAGTTGTGCCAATAGCAGCTCCCTAAAACTTTTATCTCAGTTTCAAAAAAGTAAATGAAGATTTGAATATTTCAAGAAGCATAAAAGTTTTCCATAATTCTTTCAATCAAGTACTCTCTTCTATAATAAAATCTTGAGAAATAATAAAAATACCTTTATATCATATTTCAATTTTTCCTTTAATAAATCATTTAAGAGATACAATCAAAGTCTATCCCAAATGACCTAGTGGGGCCCACTTCAACCACCCTTATGCATGGATGGTTTTAGGGGATTCCCAATTGCTAAAAAAGTAGATTAATTAAATGGCTATGATCATCAAAATTAAAATGGCCAGTTTTAAGGTAGGAAGAAATTAAGAAAACAAAAACGTTATCATAAGGCCCGTCATTTCTCAAAAAAGCACAAGAACTTTTCCATAATTCTTTCAAATAAATCCTCGCTATAAAAAAAAAAAAAAAGATAAAAATACCCTATCACAAGATTTTTTTTTTCTTTTCTTAACCTTAAATTCACCAAAACCAACCCAAAAATCATTCTATGGGCCTTGTTGATTAAATGTTGATGGTGGGGTACATTCTTTTGATCATTCAATCACCTAAGATAATGCTGGAATTGGTCTTGGCCTAACTTTCGACTAGGTTTTGATTAGGGCTAACAATCTGGCCCTTCAACTAGGGGGCCCACAAAGGCCCTCAAAGTGAGGGCTTTTCTTTTCGTCCTAAAGCCTAAGGGTAGGGTAGGCCCAATTTTGAAAAACCCACAACCTTGAGGGCCGAGTAGGGCTTAACCTAGCTGTCCCGAGGAGGCCCGACCCTTTGTCTGTTAATACATAAAATAAATAATATATATATATATATTGGATTTTTACCAAAAAACTATAAAAGAATTTTTATGAAAAAGTCAACCTTAACACTAATTAGACGAACCAATTTTGAAAAAACATAGAATTGATGGATTAAGTTGCAGTATATTTTTTTACAAAATTCCCCTTGTGACGGTATCATTACTTGCATAACAATATCGTTATCCACCTGATACCCATTTTGCATATATCCCGCCCACCAGAACCGATGTTTTAGTTTCTCCATCTCTATTTTCAATGAAAATTTTCTAGATATTGATGTTTAAAGGAATAAATACACGATTGGAAGGGATAGTTGCATCAACTCTATCTGGATAATATATGTTTAAAATGCTTATTCTCTTTTCTTCGCTGCTTTTTAGAATGTTCCAGTGTTGAGATGCTATTATTTATAGGTTTTCTGCTTTCTTACAATGAAATGAAAACCTTCATTTCTCCAAGCTCCTTGAAGCCTTTGGTAGTGGTGATTGTCATTGATCTTCCCTTTCAATATCTTAGAACCCCTTTTTAGATCCAAATCTATATGGAAAAAACAAATTAGCGGTTATCAATGTTGACATTAACTAATCCAAAATGGGTTTGGCTAATAGTGATATTGAAGCTAGTAGCTTCTCCGTCTTTATCCTCTTCATGTTGTGATTTCTCTTCCTTTTCTTGCTATATGCTTTTTTTTTTCAAGAAAAGTTGGATTTATTGATGCGTTCATCCCTTCCAAGCATGTATCTCTTTTTGAGTCTTTGATATTCAGATAAACTACATTGAAAACTGAGAAAGAGAAACAAAACATAGATTCCAGTGGGCGGGATCTATGCAGATTGAGTGTTAGGTGGACAATGATATCGTTACTCAGGTATTAATATTGTCACAAAGGTAATTCTATCCAAGAAAAATGTATTGCATCCTAATCCGTCTATTCTATGTTAATTAATTCGTCTAATTAGTATTTAAGGATATTTTTTTTTCGAAAAAACCCCTAACTCTCTTTGGTTTGTAATTAGCCAAAACTCAAGGATTTTTAAACCATTTGTAGATGGGGCCCATCCAGATCTTTCCATTCCTCTGGTCTCATCCTGAGGCGGGACCCATTGGGGGCCCACAAAAGTTCTCACAATGAGTTTGCATAGATTGTTCGCACAGGAACAAATCCCTTAAAAGTATTATACACAATGTAAATATGTGGCACAATCATGCCAAGATTAATTATGCAAGATTGCAATCCAAGGCTAGCAATAATCACAAGATTGATTCCCAGCATCAACCCGAATTATAGTCAAATCCCAGCAATGATGCCAAGATTAATTATGCAAGATTGCAATATAAGGCCAACAACAATCCAAGATTGATTCCAAGCTATGAGTGTGATTTCTATATTAAATTGTATTTAAATATTTGGCTGACAGTGATTTTGTTTTGGAATTGTATTTAATCTTTTGGTCAACCATTGTATATGTGTATACCCCCTTCGCTCTCTCTCTTTCTCTCTCTCTCTCTCTCTCTATATATATATATATATATGAAAATGATCATGCACATCCATCCCTCACCACTTTATGGTATATATATACACATACAAACAAACATTCTCTCTCTCAACAATTTGAGAAGAGTTTCCCAATCAAAGGATTTTGTTATTATATCACTTATATGTTACCATGTGTGGCATTCCAACCCGTGCACATACTAGGAACCAACCCAAGTTGTTTGTAAAAGTAAGTTGCCTTGCCATTAAGCTACTGGTTGTCACAGCCCCGACCCCATTAGAGATTAAACCGGATCCGTGGTGTGAAACTTAGGGCTAATTAAAAAATTTTGCCCTTAATGCCCAAGGATTGAAGTCCACTGTGAGGATTGTGTAATTAAACCTCATTAACAAATTAATCAACGGGACTTGTCCGGTAAATACTATCTTAAACTTGTAGGAATAACAAAGCAAGTATGGATTTCATTACATTATATATATATATATATTCAAGTTTTAAAAGATAAAACATATAAAGTTTATAAACATCAGGACCACCCCAGAACCTAGGTCCTGGTACAGTAGATATATAATGCTAAGATATAAAAGTCTAAAACATCTAAACCAAAAGATGAAATGAGGTGGCACGATAGAAGATATCCCCGCGTAACGCGCACTAGTGCCGGGAGTGATGACGCTAAGCTACGTCATCGGTACCCCACTCTTGTACCTCGTCCTCCTCCCCTAGTTGAGGATCCTCTGGGATTGCCTTGGCATCCGGGTCGGTGTAATGTTTAGAAGGTGTCCTCTGCACACCATGGAATAAAGAATCAACAATATGTTGGCAAGAAGATAAGCTGTACACGTTATTCATAACATGTTTCAAAGGAGAATAAATACAAGTACATGATTATAAGATAACAAGGTACAAGCTATGCATGAAGCATGAATAATACCAGAGTCAAGTAACAATGTAAATCCTAGCAAGATAAACAAGAATAACCATCCATGAAATGCAATGTCAAGCAAGCGGAGACTCTATCGATGTCCAAGCCATCTCACAGGGGTATAAGTGATGTTTGAACCGACTACGAATACCCAAAGTCCGGCTCTAGGGAGATCCTAGCTCCCGGTCCTAGGAATAGCAAAATGGTCTTAGCCCGCTCTCAGCTATTCGCGCCATGAACGCCGTCCAAACCCGACTGCCCACCCTAGTGTTAGGATTTGGCCCACTCCATAATCATCAGTCTGTAGCTGGCCATGAATATAAGATGATGATGATGGTTTGTATACAACACAAGTTCCAAGACAAATACACATGGAAAGATTTCCAAGTACAAGATAACAAGTTGAGGGCTACTCCAAGTCAAGCCAAGATACAAGTCAAATCCTAAGTTCCATGAGTAGTCCTCTTTCAGATCTATCCACACGTGTTCATCAATAGCAGACAAAGGTACCTAAGAATACACTCTAAGTCCGGTCACATCCTAATAGTACAAGTTCTACAAGTATAAAGATGGAGTGTACAAGGTACGACAAGCTACAAATACAAGATTTGTGAGTCAAGAGTGAAGAGCAAGCCAATCCTAGGCCAAGAGTTGTCCATCGTGTACCGAACGTATCCCAACGGAGTACGTATGGAGAATGAGTCAATGGTGTCTTAGTTTGGCGGGCCTGTGGTGTACGGAAGTTGATGGGCACCAATTAACTCATTTCCACACACATTCGACCAAGTCACGTCGATATATGGAAAATCTAGGACAACCAATGAAGCACACCAAGCCAATCATGCTCCATTTTCATTTTCCCCATTTGGTCATGCAAGGGTAGGGTCAATAGGTTCCAACCTAGGATCCAAACTAAGTTTAGAATTCCCTTCCAAAGAGGTAAAGGTTGGTTCATTGATCCGATTGTTCCCTTTATTTTCCAATCTTTTATCATTAAAATGAGTGGACCAATGAATTCTACGCTCCAAGAGGTTTCCAATGATATATAGAACTCTAAAATCTGACGAACATATCAAAAGTTATGCTTGTTCGAAAATCTATCTAAGTCCGTCAAGTCACCAAGAGTTCGAACGTTCAGCCAAGAGTTCGAACTCTCATTCCAGACTAAACACCCGAGGAGCCAAGAGTTCGAATGTTTAGAAGGAAAGTTCGAACGTTTTCTCTAGGCCAAACACCCGAGGAGCCAAGAGTTCGAACGCTCAGAATGAAAGTTCGAATGTTCGCTCTGGGCCAAACACCTGAGGAGCCAAGAGTTCAAACGTTCAAAATGAAAGTTCGAATGTTCAAGTGCTGAAATGTACTGTTTGCTGAATTTTGAGTTCTATTCGTTCTAAACCACCTCCACTTTATTCTAAACCATTCCAAGGCTATAACCTGCACAAAATTGAGCCACTATGCTCTCCTCCAACCACATCCATCCATTCATCAAGTCATCCACCCATAATTAAGGTCCATTCAACCCATTAATCCAATTTTAACATAAGTAACTCAATAAACCATGACAAGCTTGGAATTTAGGAAAAATCTAAACAATGAGTTAACAAGGAACAATAATAATACATGCATGCTCAATATATAAAGCAAATCTACTTGCCTTCACCAAAGAGAGTGAAGAAATGGAAATTGAGAGAGAGAATTGAGAAGGTAGAAGCTCCCACACACACTCTAGCCAAACCTACTCTCCCAAAGCCCTCTCCTACACTCAAGGATCACCAAGGAAGAAGAAGAAGAAGAATCCATCACCATGAAACATCTCTACAACAATGAGGAAGGAAATTAGGGAAGAAAGGGTTGAGGGAAACTTACGAATTTGGATCAAGATGTAGAGGAAGAAAAGAGGAAGACAATGCTGTAAGAAGCTCCACTTGAATTAGTCTCTAAGACCCACATGCAAGAGGAGAGAGAGAGTGGAGGAAGAAAAAGAGAGTCACAACAACAGTTGCACTCTTTGAAAAGGAAAAAGAAACGAATGTAGTAGCTGGATTTGAGTTTAAAATGAGAGATGGAGGGGGAAATGACTCAAATGCCCTCTTTGAGTGAATTAAGAGAAAAATGATTATTTGAAGGGCTTCAAGATGTCAAATCGCGATGAGTCATGAACAAAAAATGACGAGCGTGACGAGATCTTTCCAACGAACCCAATATTCGGTGAAAACTGAATTTTTCAGAAAAATACCCAATTCTCCTATTAATCACAACCTAACCCCCGATTACGACTAATCGCACTTGGAATCAAACTAAACTTTGCAAATAACTTTCTAATGATAAAAAAAACTTGCTTAGCCACTAAACCTGCCTAATTAGCTAAAATCACAATTAATTAGGCTAATTGCCAATATTAAGAAATTAAACACCCTATTAAGGTCGGTGACCTTACACTAGTGGTTTGGTTTTGAGAGGAGGAATCTCTTTTCAGTGTTTGGGTTCTCTTTCTTTCTTTCTCCTCCTCCTTTTTGTCACCCACTCATTTGCAAAAATTAAGAAGCAAACAGATTACAAGTCATATTGATCCTCAGTTACATGCACTATCTTTTTTTTTTTAATCTTTGCTAGAAGATCACTCAACACCACTGAACCATTGTTGGCAAACCTACCCATCCGAGTGGATGTTGACCCTTTTCTATTTACATAACTTCCTATAGGCTACACTACCCATGCAAGATGGGTTTTCTTTGAGGAACCACTCGAGAGTTATCTCTTTCTCCATCACATGGTTTTGTATTTCTGCACCACCCAAGTGTACTGTCCTTTCTTTTATTTCTTTCTTAAGGAATTTACGGGACAGATCCCCGTAAGACACCATACGTCCTACCAAGACCCCGTATCACATTGGACACGGAAGGGATCCTCATGTGGCCTTTTTCTTCTTTTTTTTTTTTTTTTTTTTTTTTTTTTTTTGTCGTTTTGCGATATGGTCGATATCGATCATCCCTAATGGTCGATATCGACCATTATGTCAGTCATATTTTCTTCAATATGTAACTGTCTTATTTACTGAACACAGTAGAATGGTCGATATCAACCATATCGCGAAATAACAAGAAAAAAGACGAATTTGAGTTTTGTCCCTTGGAGGAGGAGGGAGGATCGCCTCAACATGCCCATCTTCTTCTCTCTTCCCATTCAAGACCTCATCCCACACACAGAACAAGCACAATGTATCTCTCAAACCATTCAATGGAGGAAAAATTTCTCACAAGCATTTCATCAAACACCTTCGTTACGCACCACCAACCAACATTGTGTAAACCGGATGTAGGCTCATATACTCTATAATGTTTATTTAATTGATATTTCTTCAGGTCAGGATTCATGATTTCTTGCCTTTTGGTTTTGGTTGGATGGTTCTTTGTAATGCTTGAGTTGCTACTATGAGGATAGGCGGATTCTTAGCATTTCTTTTGCTTGATGTTCTTATGTACAAAAAGCAAATGAGAAGTGGTACTGAAATATTAGTCTTTATAGTTAAACTGCAACTGCCACTTTGATGAATGCTTTACATCATTATGATTGAGAAAATAAAAAGCTCTTAGGAAGAGTGAGTGTTAATAGTTACATCAGTGGCTATCAACCTGGTTCGGGCTATTCTGTTAAACAAATGGCTGCTGAAACATGTAATCAGCAATACAGACTCCTCTTTCGGGTATTACGATTTGGTTTGTTCAAGTGTATGGACTCTAATGAGAATCTTCCCTATTATTTAAAGGTATTATAATCAAGAGGGAAAGAACCGACTGAACCATCTGGAGTTTTTTTTTTTTTTTGGGTGGGGAGTTGCTCAGCAAGGAAAGAACCATAGCGTAATTCATGCGTAAAGCCAAACATTGTGATTTTATAGCATAGAATGTATAGAATGGTAAGAACGGAATGGAAAGGCTTCACACGACGTTGATGACCTCTGATTTTCATTGTGCCATAGCTATGCAAGGGTGGAGACCTAGATTGGTCTTTTTTCTTGTTATTTCGCGATATGGTCAATATCGACCATTCTGCTTTGTTTAGCAAATAAGACATTTACATATTGAAGAAAATATGACTGACATAATGGTCGATATCGACCATATCACAAAATGACAAAAAAGAAGAAAAATGCCACATGAGGTCCCCTCCTGTGTCCAATGTGATATGGGGTCTTGGTAGGACGTATGGGATCCTATGGGATTTGTCCCGTAAATTCCTTTTCTTTCTTTTTTCAAAAGGAACCGTACTGTCCTTTCAAGATATCTAAAGTGCTTTCCATTTTGGATTTTGAGATCCATACACAGCTGGGTATCAATTATAATTCTTTCTATCCATAAATGCAGATTATTTCACACGTTGGATGAAATGAAGAGATGGATGGTTGAGAAAGGTATTTGTTTAATTTTGATCCCATGATCAACTAGCATTCACTCTACTTAAGCGCAGGCGCCACTTAGATGGAATAGATTAGACCTGGAACATTTGGTAGACTAAACTCAAAGCTGAAGTATATTATTACCTGTTATGCTCATATGTTAGCAAAGTTCAAGTATATTATTACCTGTTATGCTCATATGTTAGAACGAGTGGTATTCCAACCAGAGATACATACTAGAAATTGGGGTCGCAAATGGGTATCCGATTATTTGGAAGTCCTAACCTGCACAAAACGGGTATGGAAACTAGTTTAGGTTCCAATTCATAAATGGGTCCGGAACCTAATTTAGATCCCAATTAATAAACGGGTCCGGTTCTGGGTCCATATAGGTTCCAACCCGTGGATCCGAGACCCCCCATATGAGTATTTGATATTACAAATTTTTCCTCAAAATTAAATTTTTTTAACGTTTTTATGTATAATATTAGAGGTAGTAGATTTGATGCATTGTTATGAGTTGAATGATATATTTATTTTAAGAAAAAAATAAAAAAAATGAAGAGAAATTAGAACCGATTTTGGAACTAGATTCAGTCCTCTAGGTGGACCCAGTTTTGAAACAGGATCTAGGTTTTCCTATCGGAAACGAGTGTAACGCCACAATTCCGAATACCGAGTTGACCGCCAAGGTACTCGAATTTGGCGTGTTGTTTCCCGAATAATCTTGGAACTTCCAAGATCATAGGTCCACAGTGAGGTCCAATTTAATACTTTTTATCAACATATGTAATCTGTGATTAAGTGTGGAAGCATATAGAAAATATAGCGGAAGTATTGACAAATGATAGTGGAAGCAATAAAGGTATCAAATCCAACATATATCAAATGTAGCATGGCATGAGTCTAAGGTAATATCAAAGTATAAATAATAGATGTAGTGATGTACATATCAGATAAATCCTTTTCCTCAAAACAAAGGTCACTCAAAATCCTAAAAGAGATATCACTCATGCCCCACTCTCTCATCTCTGGCTCAACCTCCTGATTTGCCGGTCCCCACCCATACTCGTCGACTACAAGCCCTCGAAGAGCGCTTCACCATCGGGGTTGAGGATAATACTTAAGCACCAAATGATGGGTCAGATACAAGGATCTGGCAAGGCATCAGAAGAGAATATAAACGATGATAATATCATTAGAGTAACAAGGGTACATAGGATGTATGCATCAGAAGAGAATAGAAACGATGATAATATCATGAGAGTAACAAGGGTACAATACTAGGTAGTTGAGCAAAATATAACACATATAACCAATAAGGAAGTAAAGCACCTAACTCACCATCTAATCAATATGGCACATTCACATGAGCTGGACAGCACAGAATATTATGCTGCAGCCCTCCCATATTGTCAACTAGTTGCGGCAAGGACATTAAGTGCAATGCAAGGGATAACAATCACCGCCAAACAATAATATAAAAACCCTAAAAAACAAATATGCCATTATCGGAGTTAGGTGGCCGCGAATGTACCATATATACCCATATATGCCGTTACCGGAGTCTGCCGGCCGGTAACAAACATATACTTGCTGGAGTCTGCCGGTTGTCTAATCATAGCTCATAATGATGGCCGCATTCACAAATAATAGCTCCCACCGAGGATGATCAGTCCAAGGTTATGTTTATAACAACTGAGTGAATGTTTAAAGCCGACTCAAGGAACCAAATAAATGTCCGTGTCTGTCTAGGCTATCCTTGCCCGAGCAAGGTCATAACATATCCATACAAGGTCCGGTTACCAAGTCCAATCCATGCATACAATCCATAATCCAAGTTTATCTTTGAATCCACGGTCATGATCTACCATGTCATGGTCTTAGTCCATTACAATCCAAGTACAGCATTGTAAAGTACATTTCCATCCAAATCCAGCATTGTTCATTCATTGCCCATTAATAAATGAGTTTCTAAACCATAATTGTTAGATTATATGGTCTCAATCCAGTGGATGACGTAATAAATTGATTTATTTCTTTATCAATACAATCGTGTTTTCCTTTCATAAGATGAATGGTGTTTTATTATTTACTTGCACTTAACCAATACGAATGACATAATGGTTCATGAGATGAACTGGCGTCCACAAGTATATTAGATGTGATACATGTGTGTGGATGAGGTCCACATACGGGAGACATATGTTACAAATCCTATACTTAAATTAATTCACAACCAGTGATGAGAATGGGCATATCATCTGATAAGGTTGCTGATAAGTCCTTAAAAATGCATAATTTCATTATCATTTTAGAGTAATTAAGGACTTAATCATCAAATCATGCACCATTTTAGTAAAAGATCACTATTCTATGTTTGTGGACGTCAAAGTTTGAATTTGAGTCAAAATTCATTGAAAATTTGCATTTTCACATAAAATCATGAATTTCTCTATTTCTTGGCATTGAAAGTCACAAGTTTCTCATAACTTTTGATTCACACATGAAATGATGAATTCTCGTTGCACCATTGATTTAATTAAAGAAAATTTGATAAAATGGTGGAATCTTATGCATCTATTTAGTGTGAATTAGGGCCTGCATTTTGCGATGTTCTTTTCCTACATAAATAGATAATTCTTTGATCATTGATTATATTATTTGTACTTTTGTAGGAAATTTAGATTCTTAGCGCCCGTGGAAGAGATAAATCAATTGAAGAATCAAAGAGGGAAAACCAAGATATTGAAGCTCCATATGAGGTCCACCATGCATCCAAAATTGAGTCTCAAATCTGAAAGTTAGCCTTTGAGAATTTTCCAAGAGAGTATGGGACGTCACACACACCTACCAGCCATGTGGGGTCCATACCACCCTTGTTGGAAGATTCTAAATTTCAAAATTAAAATCAAGCCAAAGAAAGGAAGGGAAAGAAGGTCTTGTGGAGAAAGAGAACAAAAAAAAAAAAAAAAAAAAAGAAAAAAATTGCAAGAGAAGCCTTGAACATCCAATACTCATGGTCCCATCAAGTTGTTGCACAATTTTCTTTCATTATGTGGTTAAGTGAAACTCAAATTCTGATTTGAATTTGAGTTAAAGAAGGGAACGAAATTAGAAAGTCTTGAGGACCATGCAAAGACAATAAGATAAGGAAGATAAATTGCAAAGAATCCCATAGGATTTAGGACGTTCCACATGGAGGAGATTCCAAGAGAAATTCACATGTCCAATTGGTCCCACCATCTTAGCAAAATCTGAATTTTCAGATTTTTGAAGCTTTGTTGCAAACAAGGTGTGGCCCATTCAAGGAGATTTTCTCAAAGCTATGAAGAGTCCTAAATATGGAGGGTGGTAACCAAGAAGTTTCAAGATAAATTCTAATTCAAAGAATCCAAGATCTTAGCACCAAGTTGTTAAAGTTAACTCCAAGAAGATAGGCCTCAAGATTTGAAGTTTGCAACCAAGATTCTTCCAAAGAAACACGTCCAACACCTCCATCCCATGACTTCACACGTCCAAGATGGTGGTCCAAGTGCATCCAAGATTTGTTTCAAATCTGAAATTTCAGATTTGAATTGATTCTTAGCTAAAGTGGGCCCAAGAGAAGAAGTTGCATAAGATAATAAGAATTCTATTTTCATTAGGATTGTGGGCCAATCCCTTGAAACTCTCTCAAAACCCTCCTAATCCTAATTCAAATTGGACCCCACACTACCAATCCTTACCCAAATCAAAACCTTGCAAGCCAAGTCATCAAAAATACATAAAAGGAGCCAAAAAAGGGGTTGCACGGCAGTACCATTCCCCCATTCCTCTTGGATGACCCACAACAAAAATCCCCCCTTTTCCATTAATTTTTCTCCATCTCATATCCTTCCATCACAACTTCATCCAAAGCCTTCCCTAAGGCACACCACAACTTGGATTTCTACGCCACCGTATTGCCGTCGCCGTTGCTACCGTCACTCCACCATTGGACCAACCATTCATCATCTTCCCTTGCTTGGATTTCAGATCGCAAAACGAGAGCCGGTTGGATCGCCGTTTAAGACCGTGAGTCATTCTCATTCGTTTAGTATTTCATGTGTCTAAGGTAAGGTTGGATGCACTTTATTTTAATTCAAATAATTTTGTAATGGTTATTTGCTTATAATGGTTCTTTCATTAATAAATCAAGTTTATGGGGTCTTGGTTTTCACCAATGGGTCAACATTGAATCTTTGTGCGTAGTGACAGTGCGTACTTGGTACGGTGGTCTTGATTTTTCTTGATGACATTTAACAAGGTAACCATTGCAGAATTTTGGAATTAAAACCCATTTTTTTATTCTCATTTTATCTTAGTTTCATTTTTATGCATTATATCAATTGTTGCAATTGGTTGGACTGACAAATCTTATGGTGAATGCAGTAGTTAGATTAGGTTTCTAGATTAGAATTTTTCTTTTCCATTGGTTGTAATTAATTTTTCAGACTTGTAATTAATTTCTTATTAAAGTAGGATTTGTGATTTTTATAGATTTTTGATAGGCTAGAATTAATATTTCAATAGGACAGGTTTCGTGCGATTAATTACTCCCTATGGATCGACCTCGGACTTCACCGAGTTATTACTACAATCGCAGTGTCACGACCTTAAACCCGGGGTCTGTGAATTGGGAGTTAAGTAATAATTATGTTTCTCCCAAGATCCGCTTGTGTGAGGATTACAAATTACAACACACTCTGAATATTTAGCGGAAGCTTTCGTGGTGTTGCGACTCGGAGTCAATGGCCATTGGATTCCGCACCGCACTCAACCCAAGCATATAGTCATCTTATCAATGATCCATCTCAGACTGGAATAAACTATCACAATAAAAGTACAGAGCTGACAGTAATAGGGTATTACATTCCCATATATGTTCAAATTACAATTAACAATGTGTATTAATTACAAATCCCAAGCAAAAGGCTAATAGAAGCTATACAAGAAAACAAGCTAATGATCACTACCCCATATGTGACGTAATTCCGATGTCAAGCTCAATGTCCACATGACATAGCCGACAACCAACCTGAAAGCTCATGGCTCCACAGCCAACACGTGCACTCATCTCGGGTGAAGAAGTCTGAACCTAAGTACCAAAGTAGTGGGTCAGACACGACGGTCTGGCAGGTGGGTGAAAAGATATAAACAATATACTGAACGATATAACATGTAATAAATTATGTTGTCTGATCAAAATTGTACATAATTAAAATGTATAGGAAATCATGAATATCTGACAGAATCCTGTATTCATATAAAACGGGTATGAAACACGAATATTTGGCAAAACATGTATTCCCTTAAAGCATGTATAAAACATGAACATTTCACAAATCGGGAACTCATTTAAAGTATGTATAAATAATGAACATTTCACAAATTGGGAACTTATTTAAAACGTGTATAAATAATGAACATTTATTAAGAAAATACATGATCAATATCAAGCAGTACGGGTATCAAGGATCGGGAATTATCAAGATGGCAACCACACGAAGCTAAATCCTCTATCACCGAGGTGATAAGAGCAAGCATATCAAGGCGTTGGCCTCACTCACCGAAGTGAGGAGGTTCAACGAAATTACATATACATATATATACTATACGGGCCGGGACCACGGTGGCAAACCGGGCATCGGGAATCACGGTAGCGAACCGGATATCGGGAACCACAGGAGCGAGCCGGGTATCGGGACGGGACCGCGGTTAATAAACCGGGTATCGGGATCCAAACTGCAGCTGGCGGGACGGGAATGGATCTCCAAGTCGGTAGATCAGACCGACAAGATCATCCAAGCTTAGTGGTGCCGACTCATAGGTCATATGCAAGTAAACAAAACAAACACATGTATGCACGTTCTCTTCTTGGTTCATGGGCTCGCACTACAAAGCTCTGGCCCCATATTGCCTCAAGGTTTTATTATCAAAATAATAATCCTTTTGGTTCATGGGTCATATACAAGAAATCGACATGTACGAATATAATGGGACGAGATACCCATAGGCATAAAACATATCTGTATCGGGTCGGGCATAAACGGGTTAGCAACATGCTAAAAACAAAACATAAATTTCAATATCTTCGGGGCAAGTCTAGTCATAAAATATGAGATTCAAGTATACAAGTGAAATTCGAGTTTGAATACGACATAATGGATTTCTATACTTTTCCGGGCCAAACGTTGAGGGTCCTAGATTTAAATCAATGTGAATAGGGTCCCGTATGTCTAATTTCACATATGCTTAGTACTCCATGAGAATTAAGGACATCTTGGACCCCTATGCACATTGATGAGTCTAAGGATCCTTGACGATTCTTCATAATGGGGTTTCTCTTCATCCGGACTCCATTCAATGCCTTCCAAGTTCTTACATTGCATTGGGGCGCTCGAAGACCCAAATATCTTTTTATATCGGGCAAGGCATGGCCGGGCCAGCAAAATGCTAAATACAGTCCAATGTTTTCGGGAACGAACATAAAAACTTCGGGAACAAAGCATGCAATTAGCCTTTCGAAATTCCAGGATAGACATCGGAGTTCGAAACTAATTCGAGGTGGATAGGGGTCCCGTATGTCGTTTTTCAGTAAACACTTGGTACTCCTTAAGTTTGGAGACATTCCGGGCTCCTTATACACTTTGGCGATTTTCCAAAACTCCAATGGAATCCTTGAGATTATGGTTTCTTTCTCATCCGGCTTCACACATCCTTTTAATAAATCTTCCGACACAACGGGGCTCCTAATAAACCTCGCACAATCATATAGTTGTTTTACTTCAGCTCCAAACATGTTCCCTGTGCAACAACACCCATCGCTCGAGCGGACATTTCAGTTTGCTCGAGCGGAGGAGTCTCTGGAATGTTTTCTGGGAGGGTTCGCTCGAGCGGACCTGCCCACTTCAGGCTGGCTCGAGCTAACTACCAGTTCGCTCGAGCTAGCAACTCTCTGGATGGGCTGCTGGGAGAGTTCGCTCGAGCGGACCAAGGTTCGCTAGAGCAAACAACTCTCTGGAATGGGACGAGCCCTTATCTGGGCAGTTCACTCGAGCGAAGTATCAGTTTGCTCAAGCGAACTGTCCAGAACTAGTTCCGGGACAGCTCTGCTCTGCCCTTCTTCTCTTCTTACAACTCCTCTTTGAGCCCCATTTCTTCATCAAATTGAGGAGTTCAGGATCTCTATCAACCCCATTAGATACACCAACAACTTCCATCATCAATCAATCCAATCTCCTCTTTTACAACAGATTCAACCACCAAGAGAAAGAAGAGAAAAGTCCAACAATCACAAGCATTCATTGAGCTAGGCATAAGCAATAAATGAAGAGCTATAAATGATGTTCTTTTCCAAAAGTTTGGCAAACTAACAAAACTCATATGTGCATTTATTTCAAAATTAATGCAAGGCAAGAGCATATAAGAATTGTTAGACCCTAAGTTGTGTTTGCAATTTGATGTCCAACATTTGCATCATGATCATCTCATTTCATTTCTCATTGGTTTATCTTGAAAATCACAGGATTTAAATCAACTTGCTAAAACTATGTTTCAAACCTTTTGGTTGATTTTAATCTTATTTTGTAAAGTTTTTTTTTCTTGATAAAACCTTGTCTCAAACACCTTTATATTCTGAGTTTTCAAAAATGATTTCAAAGTTAGATTTTTCAAAACTGAAGGAACTCAGAAATACAACTGACCTGTTGTCGGTCAGCTTGTCGGTTCATTTCGGCTAACCGAGAAAGCGAGCCGAGGTCAACCGATGGTTGTCGGTCCGAATTCCAGAGAGCTACAAATTTCAGATCATCTCTGTCGGTCATCGCGTCGGTTCATGTCGGTCAACCGACAGTTTATAAAAATCCAGACCGAGAGCTTGTCGGTTCAAAATCCAGAGAGCATCATTTTATTCATCTTTGTGCTGTCGGTTCGGTTGTCGGTCCGATGTCGGTCGACCGATAATGGCGGTCAACCGACAATGACAATTTGGTCAGAAAAATTTGAAAAATATGACCGTTGCCATTAGACCGTTGAACCATCGGTCAACCGACCCCTAGTTGTCGGTTGACCGACAGGTATCCGTTGGGCCAAAAATTCTATAAAACTTAGTTCATTCCAAGGTCAAAAGAGTTGATTCTAGAAGCCATTTCTGAGGTGTACTAAGGCAAATTAAAGGGAATGAACTAAGGAGGCCAAAGGATCATTAAGTAAAGCTAAACTTGGATTAAAGAAGTTCAATCACCAAGTAAGCTTTGACTTTTCCTAATCATATGTTTTTATGCATTGTCTAAATTATTGGTAAATGATTTTTAGCATATTAACTATGATGTGTTGAATCCATTCTTCTCTTAATCTTTGATTTAAGTTATTGGATTCTTCACCTTGATTCAAATCAAGTTTGTGGTAGAAAACTTCTTAAACATGTTTATCAAAATCTTCAATTTATGTTATAACATGTTTCACTAACTTGTATGAATCTTTCTTGTTGTTTTCAATCTTTAAAACTTTAGTCAAAATACTTTGATTTTGAAAACAACATATCACATGCATCACATGTTTAGATATAATTAATTTCATACAACTTACAAGCCTTGGATTTTCATATCATCATTAAGCTTGTACTTTGTTCATGTGATTTGCATATCACTTCAATCAAATCATGTTATGTGCATTAAACTTTTAATTGCTTCAAGCATAAACTGATTGAGCTTTCATTTTCAACTTGATTGAAGTTTTCACACACACACATCATGAGCATTCATCTTTGCATTTTATAGTGTGTTGTGAGAGTTGATTTTCACTTTCTCATTCGCCTATTTTAGAGGCAAATTATATCGTGCTTAAATGTATTTCTCTCATAGTGTTTAGACACTTTCTTGAGAAAGAAAATCTATTTGTATGAAAGGTTATTGCTAAGCCAAAGAAAAGCAAATTGTAAAGGTTATTGCTTATCCTAGAAAAGCACATAGATAGGTTGTTGTTTAGCCTTAAAAACATCATTGTAAGGGTTATTGCTTAGCCTTTTGTAAAAGCATAAATAGTGGAAATCCGGTGGGGTGTGTGATCACAAGCCGGTAGTGGATGTAGGCATTGAGGCCGAACCACTATAAATCTTTGAGCAATGGTGAATGACTTGTGGTGATTGATTTGTTTATCTTCCGCACCTTTTCTTGTAATCATCACTAGTTGGAGTTTAATTTGAAGAAAATTAAAATTGGAAATCAATTTGTAGCTCACCCTATTCACCCCCCCCTCTAGGGTAAGGATCCGGAACTTTCAATTGGTATCAGAGCCTCGTGCTCTATAATTAGGATCAAGTGTTTTGGAACTCTTGATTAGGTGTAAAAACCTAGAGCTTAGACCCTAGTTGCATTTATCTTGAAAATCATTCCTATGGATTCCACTAAGATAGAGAGTGTAGATTCCCTTGTAGATTCTCCTAGTCATCCTCTTCCATCCATTGGAGATTCAAATCATGAACATAATGAATATCAACTTGAATCAAGTGATGATGAAAATGATAATCAAGATGATCTTCAACAAGCATATGATGATTTGTATACTTTATACTTAAAGCTTGTTAAAAGTCATAACAAGTTAAAAGGAGAATCTAAAAGACTAAACAAAGAATTAGTCACCTCAAAAGATGAACTTAGAGAGAAAGATGAAGCTATAAATTGCCTAAACTCTAAGTTCACGATCACTTTACACAACTTGTCTAATACTCAAAATGAACAAAATGAAATTGAAACAAATAATGATGAGCTAAAGAAAGAAAATTTGAGATTAATAGATACAATAAGAAGACAAGATGAAAACATTATCCATCTAAAATCAAAATTAAAAATTTCTATGGATAACTTGTCAAAGGTTCAAGAAGAATTAAATGTATCTAAGATAAGTTGTGATAAACTTCTCAAAGAAAACACAAATATAAGTGATCATGTGAAGAATCAAGTTGAAGACATTTCTAATTTAGAATCCAAGTTAATTATCACCAAGGAAAATTTATTCAAAACTCAAAGTGATTTAAAAACTTTACATCTTGGATCTAATGTGAATGAACTAAAACTTGAATTGAAACTTGCTCATGAAAAGGTAAACAAGTTTAATGGAATTGAAATTCAACTCATAAAAGCAAATAATGAAAATTCAATTCTTAAAAACAAAGTCACTCAACTTGAGACCCACAAGCAAAAGTTTGAGTGCAAATTTACCCAAAGTGAAGAGAAACTTGAAAACTTGTTTAAATTGGGTAAATCACATGGAGATAGGACGGGTCTTGGATTCAATAAATATACTTATCATGACCCTAAGTTCATCAACAAGTTTGTAAAAGGTGAGTCCTCTCTCTCTAGCACTCACACCAATTTGCCCAAAACAAAATGTCATTATTGTGGAAAAGAAGGGCATTTCAAATTTGAGTGCAAACTAAGAAGAAGTCATTTGTCTAAACCCATCTATGAATCAAAAAGGGATAATTCAAATTCTATAAAGGGTAAGACATTGAAATCAAAGGAAGACTCTTTAAAGTTCAAACAAGTCAAACCATTTCAACAAGAGTCTCCTAAGATAGATTTTAAAAAGACCAAACAAGTTCAAAGTTATCCAATTAAATCTATCAACAAGAAACCTTTCACTTTACCTCCTTTAACCATGGAAATGAAAGAAATTTTGAAAAAGGTTGAACAATTGAAATTAAAATTCAAAATGAAAAAAGAAGGAGGAAAAGTTGAAAGAAATAAGAACATAGTGATAAATCATCACCAACCATCAAAGACTAATCATCATTATAAAATTGTCAAACCAAAAATTGATGACAAGTCTACTAAAATTGAAAAATTATCTCCATTGGTTGGTGGAAACTCAAGCATAGGCTTAAAGGCTCAAGACCTTAGATGGATAGCTAAGGTTAGATTCTTAGACAAACATTAAAACCCTTTTGGATTAGAATAGACCAATTACTTCTCGAAATGTACATCTTTGTATTGGTCCTAAGTCTAGATGATTCTAAGTTCCTTGAGCATTCTCTACATGTTTAAATTTTGCTTGTTTGAGTACTAATGCATTTTTTAAATTCTAAAGGTATTTTATGTTAAAATGCATGTGTTTAATCAATCTATTGAAAAATTTTTTTTTATTAGATTGTCTCTTATGATCATTTTAATTGTTCTCCATAGTCAAATTATCTGAAATATCCTCAAACGAGTGATCATAGGTCAAAAATGTAGATTAGTGAAATATCTCACTTCTCTACAGGTGTCGGCTGACCGACACTTAAGTTGTCGGTTGACCGACGGCTCACAGGGACGATAAAACCCAGTTCACAGAACTGATATCAGATCTTCTTCTCCCTGTTTCGTTTTCAAAGAACCCTAGCTTTCTATTCTCCTCTCCAATCAGCTGGTTCTCCCTTTCTAAGACTAAAATCTTCAACATTTTAGAGAAAAGAGTCCAGTCATCGTCATCAACTGATCATCATCGTCTGTTGACCCATCTCGTGGCCACTATTCATCTCCTTGTCACTGTACATTGCTGGATTCTTCTTCAAAAAGGGTGAGTACCTCTTTTCAGCATGTGCATTGCTTCTAGCTACTACAAAATCACTTAATCGTCATCCATTACAAGGCTTGTGCTGATCTCTCTTTTTATTGTCTCTTGTGCAAAATTTGGTATTATCCCATCTAGACATCAAGTTTCTAATTCAGCTACATTTGATATTTTTCCTCTCCATGAATGATGTTACAGTTATTTGAGGAATGATTGTAGACCATTTGAGTCAGCTCTCATCAATCAGATTTGGTGTTTCCCTAGGTTTTCAACTTCTGCCTACCACCTGTTTGACAAAATTCCTGAACCATTTTTATTATTTACTTGTCAACTTTGTGTAGTCTTTCAAAGCTAGGAAATTGAGCATTTGTTTTTCCTTCATCTTCTTGCACAATTTTTCTCTCATTATCAAATCCTACTGTTCAAAAATCACTGTGCACTCCAAGCATTTGTGAAAATGCCTCCAAAGAAGATGACCACTTCTCGTCCTTCCAAGAAAGGAAAAGCTACAGCTTCCTCTAGCAGACCCATTCGAGCAAGTTCTGAGGATAGTTCATCCCCATCTCCTCCACCTCCCTCTATTGAATTAAGGTCAAGCTCAACCATTTTAAACAGTCTTAAGGATCGATCTGTTATTGTGGAAAGGAGAGCTCTTGTCAACACCATAAATCAAAACCTGACTGAGGTTGTGGCAAGATCTGGATGGGAAAGGATTTTACATTGGGGTGAAAATGCATATCCTTCTTTAGTCAAACTCATGTATTCTTCCATCACTAGCACTGACGATACTGTTGGTGCTTGCTCATTCACCATCTCTTTTGAGGATAGAGATGAAGTATTCACACCAAGAAGAATAGGAGCCATCATGAACACCCCTTGTACTCCAAATGGTATTACATTTGTGCCTGACCCTCCCTCTGAAGATGAGAGAATCAAAGCTACCACTGACATATGTGGTTTTAATGCTCCTTGGAATACGAGGAAACACCATCTAACCATCAATTCCCTCATTCCCATCTATAGGATCATTCACAACCTCTTCACATATAATGTGTATCCTAGAAGTGGAAATAGGACTGAGCTTACTGCCTTCATGGTATATATTCTGTCAAAAGTGGTCACAGGCACACCCATTTGTCTACCCTCTCTCATTTGCCACAATATCATAAAGTTTCGTAATTCCTTGGCTCAAAAGAATGCTATTCCCTATGGGTATCTGATGACGCAGATTGCCATCTCCCTTGGAATTCCATTACCCACTGGTGAAAGACCCATTTTTAAAGCTCCTTTGTCCATGACCAGTGTAAACCAAATGAATCTTATTCCAAACCCAAATATTCCCATAGCAGAAGAAGCCCCTTTGGCTCAAGAACCACCTGCTCATCCTTCACCTCCTCCTCGTGCCTCATCTTCTAGGCACACTTCTGGTCCCTCCTCCTCTGGCACATCACATGACCGCTTGGCAGGTCTTGAGAGAGATATGGCTTACATGAAGAAGGAACAAAAGAAGAACAAGAAAACACTGAACAAACTATTTCAGTATCTCTCAAGAATTTCAAAGAGTTGCAGCCGAGATGATGTTGGAGCTCCACCTTCTCCGTCACCACCACCTCCTGATTCGGAGTAGAAAATACTTAATGACACCACAATTTTTTTTCTAATTGGTAGTATGATTGGTGGTGTAATTTGGTTAAATTGGTTTTGATGGATGTGTTGAATGTTGATGGTGGTTATGAGAATGTTTATATTTATGGTTTATGTGTTTCACTAATGATGTGAACATTTTCATCACTAATGATGTGAACATTTTCATTTTAGACATGAATGAAAACTTATGAATCCTTTTTGTCTTTACATGGTAGCTTCTTCTTCACTTTTACATTCAAAAATTATCAAATGATATCAATGCTATGCTATGAGAAAGGTATATGTTTGCATGAGCTGTTTTTGCAGACTTTTTAAGCAATTTGATGTCAATGGGGGAGAAGAATTGAGAAGAAAAGGAAAGGGCTAAGTATGATTCATAAGACTATGGGGGAGAAAAAGGTTGTGGGAGAGAATTTGTGTGGAAGCACACACAATGGGGGAGTAAAGGAGAGCATAGCAGAAAACGACAATGGGGGAGCAAAGAGAGGAAGGAAGATCATGAAGAATGGGGGAGCAAAGAAAAAGAAAGGAAGAAAGATCATGAAGATCATGAAGAAACCAAAAATCTTCAACTCAAGTGGAGTTGAGATAAATGGAGACCAAGAGATATAGAAATGTATGATATGGCTTATGTTTCTCATTTGTGTTAGTGTGTTGCCATCAAATTGCAAAGGGGGAGATTGTTAGACCCTAAGTTGTGTTTGCAATTTGATGTCCAACATTTGCATCATGATCATCTCATTTCATTTCTCATTGGTTTATCTTGAAAATCACAGGATTTAAATCAACTTGCTAAAACTATGTTTCAAACCTTTTGGTTGATTTTAATCTTATTTTGTAAAGTTTTTTTTTCTTGATAAAACCTTGTCTCAAACACCTTTATATTCTGAGTTTTCAAAAATGATTTCAAAGTTAGATTTTTCAAAACTGAAGGAACTCAGAAATACAACTGACCTGTTGTCGGTCAGCTTGTCGGTTCATTTCGGCTAACCGAGAAAGCGAGCCGAGGTCAACCGATGGTTGTCGGTCCGAATTCCAGAGAGCTACAAATTTCAGATCATCTCTGTCGGTCATCGCGTCGGTTCATGTCGGTCAACCGACAGTTTATAAAAATCCAGACCGAGAGCTTGTCGGTTCAAAATCCAGAGAGCATCATTTTATTCATCTTTGTGCTGTCGGTTCGGTTGTCGGTCCGATGTCGGTCGACCGATAATGGCGGTCAACCGACAATGACAATTTGGTCAGAAAAATTTGAAAAATATGACCGTTGCCATTAGACCGTTGAACCATCGGTCAACCGACCCCTAGTTGTCGGTTGACCGACAGGTATCCGTTGGGCCAAAAATTCTATAAAACTTAGTTCATTCCAAGGTCAAAAGAGTTGATTCTAGAAGCCATTTCTGAGGTGTACTAAGGCAAATTAAAGGGAATGAACTAAGGAGGCCAAAGGATCATTAAGTAAAGCTAAACTTGGATTAAAGAAGTTCAATCACCAAGTAAGCTTTGACTTTTCCTAATCATATGTTTTTATGCATTGTCTAAATTATTGGTAAATGATTTTTAGCATATTAACTATGATGTGTTGAATCCATTCTTCTCTTAATCTTTGATTTAAGTTATTGGATTCTTCACCTTGATTCAAATCAAGTTTGTGGTAGAAAACTTCTTAAACATGTTTATCAAAATCTTCAATTTATGTTATAACATGTTTCACTAACTTGTATGAATCTTTCTTGTTGTTTTCAATCTTTAAAACTTTAGTCAAAATACTTTGATTTTGAAAACAACATATCACATGCATCACATGTTTAGATATAATTAATTTCATACAACTTACAAGCCTTGGATTTTCATATCATCATTAAGCTTGTACTTTGTTCATGTGATTTGCATATCACTTCAATCAAATCATGTTATGTGCATTAAACTTTTAATTGCTTCAAGCATAAACTGATTGAGCTTTCATTTTCAACTTGATTGAAGTTTTCACACACACACATCATGAGCATTCATCTTTGCATTTTATAGTGTGTTGTGAGAGTTGATTTTCACTTTCTCATTCGCCTATTTTAGAGGCAAATTATATCGTGCTTAAATGTATTTCTCTCATAGTGTTTAGACACTTTCTTGAGAAAGAAAATCTATTTGTATGAAAGGTTATTGCTAAGCCAAAGAAAAGCAAATTGTAAAGGTTATTGCTTATCCTAGAAAAGCACATAGATAGGTTGTTGTTTAGCCTTAAAAACATCATTGTAAGGGTTATTGCTTAGCCTTTTGTAAAAGCATAAATAGTGGAAATCCGGTGGGGTGTGTGATCACAAGCCGGTAGTGGATGTAGGCATTGAGGCCGAACCACTATAAATCTTTGAGCAATGGTGAATGACTTGTGGTGATTGATTTGTTTATCTTCCGCACCTTTTCTTGTAATCATCACTAGTTGGAGTTTAATTTGAAGAAAATTAAAATTGGAAATCAATTTGTAGCTCACCCTATTCACCCCCCCCTCTAGGGTAAGGATCCGGAACTTTCAAGAATGAAATAGCAAGATCATCCACATTTTCATAAAACTATACAAAGCTCAAAATATCCATTCATCCACTTGCCTTGGGTCTCTAATCAAGCAAATCAAACTCTAAACACTCTTCCAAGCCAAGGCTCCAAGCTCTGGGCCATTAATCCACAAGAAGGAGCTTGAAATAGGGGCTGCCCCGCTGAGATTTGTACAAGGATGATGTCCATGGAGAGCTAGAAGGATGGAGGAGAAGAAGTTGAGCTCAAGTCTCCATTTTAGCAAGGTTTGGAGGTGGATTTTGTGAGAGGGAGCAAGAAGGAGAAGAGAAAAGGGCAAAAAGCCCTAAGGAGCTGGAGCTCCTCTCCTAAGACTGCTGGAATGAATGGGGAAGAAGGGAGAGGGGTGGTCCTTTTATAAAAGGGTGGGTGTGGGCTCCACCATCACTTAAACTTGTCAGGATTAAAACATCAATTTATGGGCCCAGGATATGATCGACGAAGAAGAGAAAAATGTTCCTCATAAAATCTAGTTTTCAAAAAGTATAATTTTGGCATGGTTCTGAAATCTCAAAATTTGGGTCCAGATTTTGTGAAAAAGACCGATTTTGCCCCTATGGCTGGAAAAACTGATTTTAGGAGCTTCGAATGGGCACGGAGTGAACACGAAAGTTGTAGGGAATGGCGAGATTAGTCAAACGAAGCTGAAATGTGAATTTTTGGGAATCACCAAGAATCTCCCTACACTGACCACGCAAAACAAATGGGACCTTACGGTCACTGTCTAGGTTCATTGGCTCTCAAAATTTCCAAAGCTAATGAAAAGTCATTCTAACTCAAAAACTCAACCAAACAACCACTAAACCCATAGAGAAAACCAAATCACGACTAAAACCACACTAAACCAGGAAATTAGGGATCGGGTTCTCACACGCAGCCTTACACTTGGGGCTAACGAATAGTGGCGTCATTTTGATCACTATGAAATAGTGTGATTTGTTTCGATCATCAGAGTGTAAGACTCTGGATCATTGTGCTGGTACATTAGATGTATTGAAGGACCATGAGATGTACCTTATGAAACACTGTCTCTACTCTAAGGTCTACTCTCATAATTCCCTATCAATAGGCTCTTAATCCTGAGACATTAATGAACTTAAGTTTCTATCTATTCATTTGTTTTGAGTCACCAATGAGTGAAGCCAACTGTAGGTCAACACCTCGGTGTCTTGGGTACGTGGTAGTAGGACCGAGAACATTCAATGGTCAAAATGAAATCTATCTTCATTATCCTCTTGTGCCAATTAATAAATTTATCATTGGTAAGTGCGCACCCATCTCAATTAAGAGTTAATTGGATAGAATTGATGATCACTGCGGTTGATTTGGTCTCAAGAATAATAAGATATGGATATAACATTAGATGGACATGTTTAATCCAATTGATCCATGGATATAGATGGAGGGGCTACTTGTGGTCATAGGGAAGTTTAGAGTCTTCTTGTAATTAATTTCTAAGACTAGAGTACAATTGCATTTATATAGTGGAGTTATTTGCAATTAACTATGAGCCTGGATTGCACATGAGATGTGGGGTTGAGGTATCCCAGTTGGAGCCAGCTTTCTGTGGAATCCCTAGTGGTCCCCATGCTAGCCCAATTATTAGATCATTACTATTTCTATTTGAACTCAAAAGGAAAGGAAATAGAAAGTTACTAATTGTTATGGAAGTGAGAATTCTAATAATAATTAGAAAGGAGCAAGTTACTAATTGTTATGGAAGTGAGACTTCTAATAAGAATTAGTAAGTAAGAGGAGGTTGCTCAAGCTATAAATAGGGGAGATCCCTTGGACGTCAAACACACTATTCCCTTTGGAACTCACGCCCACAGCAAGAGTTTCTCATCTCCCTCTCCTCTCTCTTCTACTTTCTCTTCTGGTTTTCCTTTGACGTTCTAGTTGGTTTTTCTTTTGGAGATTCCACCATTCTCCTTGAGAAAAGAGATCTGAAGCGGGTTATAACGTGGGAGATAATTAGGTCTTGGAGATTCTAATTTGCTTCAAAGAAAAGTTCTTCATCAAGCAAGTTGTCAACTTCTCCATTAGAGCACAACCAAGCTCACAAGGTATCATCTACTTCCTTGTATGTTGTGGATTTATTGTGGATGCATGGTGACGCTATTATTTATCTTATAGATAGTGTTTCACTGATCTTGATAATGAGTTTGAGGTTCTTGGATCCTGGATGTGGTTTATGGCCTTATGGGTACTTGATCCCTAAGTCAAGTGGGTCAAAAGTTTTGAAAACCTATCTATGAGGCTCACCTACTTTCAACAATGGGTATTAGAGCCATACCTCATCTCTACTCATGTTTAATCAGTCATTTAGATCTACTCTTTGCATGAGATGAGAAGAGGGTAGAACCAGGGCTATGTAAGGATCAATTTTGATATTTTTATGCATAAATTATGTTTTTTGAATGCACAAGAAGGGACAAGTTTGGGCAAAATTGTGATTTTCTACAAAAACTCCGAGTTGGGTGCTCGACTTTTACCGAGGGCCAAATCTCACTTTTACCGGTGGCCTCGACCCCCACTATAAGTAGTTTCCCTTTTTTTTTTTTTTTTTTTTGGTTATCCGGGTTTGTTCATCATGAGATGATGGATGGTGGTTTCCTAACCCTAGTCCCTATTCTGTATATGATACTAACTTTGCAGGTTCATATCCTCTCCATATGTCCCACAAGTCTTTTACTTTCCTTTTATGGTTGTTTGTTTATTTGAGGCTAAGTGTAAAGGGCACCATGGTTTCCTGTGAAAGGGTAAGGCATGGTGAATTTTCCTATAGCCCTTTTATTTCCATTATTAGATTACCATGTAAGTCTCATCATCGAGGCATAGGAATTTATGTAATTTTCCAATTTTGTAAGTTCTAGCGGTGTTCGAAACGAAGAAGGAAAGTGAAGTTGGACTCCTAATCAAAGAGTTTGAAGATTACCAAAAGTATCTTGGCGATACCCAAGGAGTTCAAGGAATCCCAAAGTTTTGGAAAGTCTAAGAAGTCCAAGAAGTCTATTCCGCTTGGGCTATGTGGAGGAGAGGACTAGTTTCTATTTTTAACACTTCCTATTTATGGATGATTGCTTATTATAAGATGTTTCCAAATCTGATCCAAACAAAGTAGTTACCAAAATTGGTCAAATCAAATTAATTTTGGAAAGATTTCTAATTAGTATTGGTGGACTTATGAAATGGACCCATTGGTAACACTAATCTTAGAAACTAGACTTTACTTAAATATAACTTGACTTGGAACCAATCATTGGTCATATCATGAGATGATATTTATATATGTGGGCCCATAGACCTTAAAAGGAAATCCTCAATTCTAAAATATTAAGTGGTAGTGGGGCATTTAAATTGAGAAATCCCCATGGTTTTCCACCATAGGTCTATTGTAAGGAAAGTATGAGCCTTGTGCCATCTTTAGAATCGCTGTTTCCCACGGAGGGCTTTTTTTTGTCTGGTTACTAGATATGGATCTCCTTAGGATAGTGTTGGTGAGATGGGGCCCACTCTCCAAGGTGGAGTTGCTCACAACGGTTATCACGCAATACTGGTTGGTGAGTCACACTTAACTAAAATAGTGATGTAATATCTCAAGGGATTTGCCTTATGTATTTTAGAAACCAAAGGTAATCAGGAGTCATACATTATTTGGTTTGAGATACCTAAACAATAATGAATGATGGGGATCATCGATAGTTAGTCTTAATCCTAATTTTGACCGACTTTGATCAACACCAATCTAAGTGGCATTTGCACTCCCCAAGGGGGCATGCCCTAAGGGATTCAAATTCTGACGTATTCTGAATTTAGTGGTTAGAGGATTCCCACATGAATTTGGTAGAATACTAAACCCTAATATCATTTATATTCTTTGATTGAATGTATGATTATGTGTTACAGTTTTATTCAGTATGAATTCATCTACTTTCAATCCACTTGTGACCATCCTCAACCAAAATAAGTTGGTAGGATCCAACTACGTGGACTGGAAAAGGAACCTAGACATTGTCCTAACTGCTTTTGGATATGAACATGTCCTTACCACACCTTGCCCTGAGGAGCCTGGGCCAGATGCATCACAGGACCAGAAGGACCTTTACACCAAAATGGACCAAATACGATGAGATGGCTAGGTGCTATATGCAGGCATCCATGTCTAGTGTTTTACAACACCAACATCAATCCTATAAGACTGCATCCAATATTATATCGAACTTAAAGGAGATGTTTGCGGACCAGGGGAGGCTTGTTAGGCAGGCTGTTATGAGGGTACTGATGAGCACTAAGATGGCTGAGGGAACCCTAGTATAGGACCGCATGTTGAAAATGATGGACTCATTGAATGATTTAGATGTACTGGGTGCTGCAATTGATGCAGAATTGCAGAATGATATGATTCTCAAATTGCTGCCAGATTCATTTAACTAGTTCAAGATCAATTATAATATGAAAATAATGAATCTGACCCTAGCTAAGCTATCTAGCCAACTTGTAGCGATGGAGGGCATTATGAAGAAGCCAACTGCTCTCATAACAGAAAAGTCATTTGCCAGGTCCAAGCCGGAAGACAAAGGTCGGAAATGCAAGAAGAAACTAGTCCCCAAGGGTCCTAAGGTGAAGAATGGAACTACTGGTGGTGTGGCCAAGGCTAAGGGTACGGGAGCAAATGAAAAGTGTTTCCACTGTGGTATGACATGACATTGGAAGAGGAATTGTCCTGTCTAAGAAAAAGAACTCAGGTATGATTGAGTCACTTATTTCTGTAGTTAGTTTTGCAACTAGTACTTCAGAATTCTGGTGTGTTGACTCCGGTGCAACTAATCACATCTGTAATTCGTTGTAGGAGTTCAAGGAAACCAGGAGGCTTAGTGGTGGTGAAATTATTGTTAACCTAGGATCGGAAGCCAAGGTAGATGTTGACACAAAAAAAGTTACTATGTCTCCTCAACATCAAGAAGCCTCGTGAAGCTGCATCCTGCTACAAAACAGGTAAAACTACTTCAAGCATCAGATCTTATCAGAATCAGACAGAAACTGAGAGATCCTTCAAAGCAGCCAAAAGAGGGGTACACCTGAGGTTTCGGGCCATTCCGACATCGTTTGGCCTAACTTCATTGCTCCGACTGCTAAACAAGCGCTCCCGGCGGCTACATCATCAAAGACGTCAAAACTTTGATCAGAGCCTACGGATGACTCCAGAATGTCTCCAACGGGCTTTATGCCAAATTTTAAGTCAAACCGACAACGTTTGACCCTCCATCAATGCTCGAACAGCAAAATCAAGACTTCCGGCGGCGAAAACCATCGAAGCCATCACTCATCAAACGAAATACATGAGTGGCTTCAACATGCTTCTAAAAGGCTGCACGTCAAATTTCAGGTCATTCTGACAACATTTGATCAGGTCTCGACGCTCCGAGAGAAAATCAAGCCTACCGGCGGCAGAGCAACCGGGGACCATGACATCCAAAACGGAGCTGATGGAACATCTCAAAATGACTCCAATAGGCTCCTCGTCAAATTTCAGGTCAATCGGACATCGTTTGACCACATATCAAAGCTCGGCATTTTTCCCGCAGCAAAATCAAGTCAAGCATCGATGGGACCCCAAACGGCTTCAAAACTCAAATAAAAGCTCATGGTTGGTCCTATCCACTGCTCAAGAAGCTTCACCTCAATTTTCAGGTCATTCTGACATTGTTTGACCTAGTTTCGACTCTTGACGGAAAATCGGCTACAAAGTCTTCGGCTTTCCCGAAAAATGGGAAACTTTGTGCTCTGATTTCGCGCGGGTTCTCGTCAAGATTTCTCCAAGAAAATCAAGTCAATAATTGAGGAAAAATTTCAAGAAAAATACAGAAGAAAGAAGGAACGAAAAAGACAGAAAAACGGCCGAAAACGACGCTCGGCGACCAAACAGGCCAAAGCCCTATGGTCGCCGGCGACCCTGCAAATCCGGGTCGCTGGATTTTGCACCAAATTGCCTGTTTTTCGATCTTTTTCGCGTTTCGGGTGTTCCTGCCTCTGTGATTTTCTAAAAATCCAATGTTTGATGCTTGAAAATGACCGATCTTCATCGACATCTCGGATCCGCCGTCAAAAGCATGAAATCATCACCGATCACCTCAAGATCGCCAACCGGCTGACTACGAAAGTACACTTCTGTCCGACCGATCGTGAAATCTACAAGACAGATGTCACCGGCCCACCAACATCAACCAATGTTTGAGATTGCATCGCGATCCAGCATCAAACAATGTGTGGATCCACCTGTGATAATCGCAAGAAGAATCTCAAAAGACGCGGCGCAGCCCGCGACTCTTCACATGCCTTGGCGACCACTTAATGTCGTTAATTGACCCGTTTATGACAAATTAAAGCGGTCATTAACTCATTATTTTGGACGGCCCGATCAGATTCAAGCATTTGGGAGTTACAAATCCAAGCAATCATGGCATTTAACCCATGAAACTCCCATCATCATGAAGCATAAAGGCAATTAAAAGCCCACTACCTTGATCGGCCAATCACAAGCCATGAAAAAGGAGTTACAAAATCAATTTGTAACTCCTCATCAATTCGTTCATCATGGCCATCAATGCGAATGAACACCTCATGGCTACCAAAAGCCTATAAAAGGAGGTCCAATCCAAGAAGAACGATGATAAAAAAAGAGAAGAAATAGATCCCAAGTGCAAGTTCTGAAAAGCCAGAAAATCCAAAGAGAGACGAAGTCCTGCTGCTTTGCTTCCGGAAGCACCACAAGGTGATCAACGTCCCTTGGGGGGCCACCCCCCCAAGGTCTCCTCCTTCTCCAACATGGCCTAAACGTGGCTTTTCAGCCCGTTAACTTGGTTTTTCATTGGATATAGGACCTCCTCTTGGTCCTTGTCCTTTAAAAAACCGAGGTTAGGAGCCAAGCCAAAGAATCAAAGCATCACATGTTCTCATTTGAAGGACAATGGCGAAGTCCATACATGACTTGCGACCGTCGATCTCAGCGTGTCCCCACAATCTCCTGAGAAGTTAGATCCATTTTCTTACTTTTCTATTGTAGTTTGTATTTCTTAAAGAGACAAAAAAAGAAATCACAATTCTTATCTTTCATATTTGATGAGTTTTGTAAAATCGCCTTTCACGGCAAACAAACAAAAACGCCTCCTACGGCATTCTAAAAAAAAAACAAACTTGTCTCTTTTCTTAATATTTATGCAATTTGAAAAGTTAGAAAAAAGGATTGATTTCCTTTCCACTTGTCAAGGTGAATCTCCGGATCATCACCATTCCAAATTCCAAGTAGAAAGTAAATCTGGCATACCCGTACAAAAATGTTGATACCCGCGATTTTTCCTCCTCCGCCGAGACCCAGGTCAGCCCCCGGGGTGCGGAAGGAGAGGACGGAAGATTCCCGAGGGTCCATCAAGTTGGCACACCCGGTGGGACCCGTTGACTTGAGAACGTGATGCTTTGATCACTTGTCTCCTTTTTAGTTGGTGGCCTATGTTGCATTTTGCATCTAAAAAAAGAATATGAGATGGGATTTCAATTGTTCTTTCTCACTTCAAAAAAAAAACAAATCTGATTTCTTTTCTTAGATTCAACTATGGGAAACTTTGATCCTTCCATCTTCGAACTTGATAGCTCACAGAAATGTTCGCAGCTATCGTTCATATCGGGGATTGGGCCATCTTTTCTCTTTGATGAGTCCAATTGGGATTTCAAAAAAAAAATTCATTTCAAATTCTTTCAAAAAAAAAAAAAATGATCACTCTTTCTCAAGATTCAACTTTGAGAAATTTTGATCCTCTCCTCTTTGAACTTGATAGCTCACAGAAATGTTCGCAGCTATCATTCATATCGGGGATTGGGCCATCTTTTCTCTTTGATGAGTCCAATTGGGATTTCAAAAAAAAAAAATTATAATTCCAAAAAAAAAAAAATCAGTTTTCTCTCTTTTCAATTCAAATTTGAGGAACTTTGGTTTTTCCTTTTCGGATTTAGTGCTCGCAGAAATGTTGGGCCTTTGTTCCGATTGGAACACCTTTCGCTCTCTTTGATGAGTTCATTAGAAATCTTTCAAAAAGGGTTAAAAAAAAAAACACTGAGGTTCCACCAATTGCGTTCTTTGACCAAAGTGGATTTAAGAAAAGCCTTGTCCACAGTGTGGAGACAGCTAGACTGTTCGAGGCAAGGGTCCTTCAAACGGGTTCATTTATTAATCCTACCCTTACCTGGGGGCTGATTTATCTTCCAAGGTTTCATAAGATCGAATTGGAAACCTATGTGCATCTTCAAAAAAAAAAAACTTCAAAAAAAAAACTTCCGTCACTTTTGAGTTCAGAGTTGAGAAATTTTGGTTCCCTCCCTTTCGGATTTAGCGCTTGCAGAAATGTTGAGCCTTTGTTTGGAACGGAACACCATTTGCTCTCTTTGATGAATTCAATCTCGACCCTTCAAAAAAACTACCGTCATTATTGGATTCACGTCTGAGAAATCTGGTTCCTTCCCTTCTGAATTTAGCGCTCGACTGAATTTAGCGCTCGACCTTTCTGAATGTGCAGACTAAATCAGCTCCTCGGCAACCAAAGAAACCTGAAAATAAAACTGCAGGTAAAAGACCTGAACTCTCTGATGCCTTCAAAGAACGTGTAGAAAAGAAATATCCTTTCGATGAAGATATTAAAGAAATCTTTGAGGCTCTCTTAGCAAATGGCAAACTCATTTTGCCAGAACCCAAAAGACCGGGAGATGTTGGCAAAACCAATGATCCCCGATACTGTCCATACCATCAGATGATCTCACATCCTCTCAATCAATGCTTCGTTGTGAGAGAGAAGATCAATGAGATGTGGAAAAACGGAGTCATAACTTTCGACAAAAACTACGGCTCCACTTCTGTCAACATGGTGTCATGTCGACAAATTTCAAAATCACCGAAGGAGAAAACAGAATTGCCATAGAGCAGGAGCAGGATCGCATCAATGATCTTCATCATGATCCGAACCAGAATTCCCTGAAAATCAACGGGAACTTTCTCCATCAACTCCTGAAAACGGAGAAAACAGTTGGATCGATGGTCCTCTTACATCCGAAGATGAGTCCGATTCCCAACAGTCTCCACTAGGGGCATCTCCTGTCAGGATAACCTGCAATGCGATAGCTCAGGACGATAGTGCCTCTGAAGCTTCTAAAGACACTTAGTCCCCAACCGGTAGTGTATCTTCCGGAGCTACATCTTCTCAGGAGACTTCCACTGAGAATCATCCTCTCAGCCCTCGTCTCTTGAAGCTGTGACATCGGAACTCAAGGCTCTCCCTGTTGATCATCTTGAAGAAACTCCTGCTAATGAAATCTTCTTCAATGAAAACCCAATCGATTAGTCCCAGATACCCGATCTCATAGACAATGTCTGGACTAATAAAGAAAGGTTGCCGAATGCTGTTCAGGACTTGTTCCCGAAAAATGCACCATGCAACGCAATCACTGAAGACGGCAATGCTGCTACAAAGACGTCTTCAGCAAATGACAAGGATCAACCCCTCGATCCTGAGGGTGATCTTCCAAAAGAAGACCATTCTCTAGAAGCTGCTCTATATTACCTGAACCGCATGTTGGTAGGTGCAGAGCATCGCTACTCCCCAGTCGAAAAAGAATGTCTTGCAGTGATGTTCGCCGTACAAAAGTTGCGTCACTACCTGCTGTCCAACACAGTCTACCTGATTTCGAGGATCAACCTCCTAAAGGTCCTTGTCACAAAAGCAGGTTCTCTCAATGCCCGACAGGCAAAATGGTCAATTCTTCTATCACAGTTTGATATTAAGTATGTACCACAAAAAGCAATCAAAGGCCAAGCTCTGGCAGACTTCCTCGCAGAGCATCCATTGCCTAAAGATTCTCCACTCAGGGAGGATCTCCCAGACGAATTTGTCTACAACGTGGAAACTTCCTTATCAAATGCTTCCTGGGACATGTACTTTGACGGTGCAACCAGGACAAATGAAAAAGGAAAGCAAATATCGGGAATCAGCATCCTCTTTGTCAACCCCGACAAATACATGATTCCACACACCTTCTCGCTACTGGAACCATGTTCAAATAATGCAGCTGAGTACCAAGCTCTGATTGTAGGATTGAACTTGCCCTCGAATCTGGCATCACCATGTTGGAAGCTTTTGGGGACTCTCAACTGACCGTCAACCATATGAATCAGAAATATGAAGTCAGGAAGCCTGATTTGCTACCTTACTACAACAAGGCGCAGTCGCTTTGACAAAAAATTCAACATCTGTCACATCACCCACATCCTCAGAGGTGAAAACATCCATGCAGATGCCCTGGCAGGACTCGCCGCATCGATGGCAATCCAAGAAGGGGAAAACATGCAAGTCACAGTGTGTCAAAGAAGGATTCTCCCTCCTCTTAACACACACCAAGCAGTTGCTGAATGCCACCAAGTAGTTGGAAGTCGGATGTCCATCCTCAAACCTCCGATTGGCGACTGGAGATATCCGTTCATTGATTACATCATGTTCGGAGTCCTACCTGAAGATTCAAAAGAACGGGTAAGCATCCAAAGACGAGCACCGAACTTTCATTTGGATATACCTTTAAAACCACTTTACAGAAAATCCTTCAACAGAGTACTCCTACGCTGCTTGTCACAATAAGAGGCTGAGGAAACTCTCAAAGAAGTACATGCTGGTCTTTGTGGAGCCCATCAGGCTGGTCCTAAGCTCTACAACCAGATAAAAAGGCTAGGTTATTATTGGCCTACCATGGTAGCTGATGCAATGCAATTTGCCAAGCGCTGCCAAAAATGCCAGATTCATGGAGATTATGTTCACATGCCTCCGGAATGGCTACATCCAACAACAATCTCATGGCCTTTCGAAGCCTGGGGCATGGACATCATAGGTCCTATTTCTCCCCCATCAAGCAAAGGTCATCGCTTCATCTTCGCCGCTACGGATTATTTCTCCAAGTGGTCAGAAGCATTTGCGCTCAGCAAAATAAAGACTTAATCAGTCCTTCAGTTCTTGCGCACCAACATTATTTATCGCTTCGGCATACCTAAAAGATTCGTCCATGATAACGGACCACAATTCCGGGATCACAGATTCTACAGGTTTTGCGACAAGTACAAAATCCAAAGTTGTCATTCGACTCCATATAATCCAGCGGCGAACGGACTAGCAGAAGACTTTAACAAAACACTCTGCAAAATTCTCAAGAAAATGGTCTCTAGTCACAAAAGCGACTGGGGCGACAAACTACCAGAAGCCTTGTGGGCCTATCGAACCACCGTTCGAGGACCAACCCATAGTACACCATTCTCTTTGGTCTATGGATGCGAAGCTGTTGTCCCTTTGGAAGTACAAATTCCTTCCTTAAGGGTATCTTTGCAAAATGACTGATGGACCCGAAAGAAATCTTCCATCCTCTCCTTCCGCACCCCGGGGGCTGACCTGGGTCTCGGCGGAGGAGGGAAAATCTCGGGCATCAACATTTTTATACGGGTATGCCAGATTTACTTTCTACTTGGAATTTGGAATGGTGATAATCCGGAGATTCACCTTCGTAAGTGGAAAGGAAATCAATCCTTTTTTCTAACTTTTCAAATTGCATAAATATTAAGAAAAGAGACAAGTTTTTAGAATGCCGTAAGAGGCGTTTTTGTTTGTTTGCCGTGAAAGGCGATTTTGCCGTGAAAGGCGTTTTTACAAAACTCATCAAATATGAAAGACAAGAATTGTGGTTTCTTTTTGTCTCTTTAAGAAATACAAACTACAATAAAAAAGGAAGAAAAGGGATCTAACTTCTCAGGAGATTGTGGGGACACGTTGAGATCGATGGTCGCAAGTCATGTATGGGCTTCGCCATCGTCCTTCAAATGAGAACATGTGATGCTTTGATTCTTTGGCTTGGCTCCTAACCTCAGTTTTTTAAAGGACAAGGACCAAGAGAAGGTCCTATATCCAATGAAAAACCAAGAAAACGGGCTGAAAAGCAACGTTTAGACCATGTTGGAGAAGGAGGTGACCTTGGGGTGGTGGCCCCCCAAGGGACGTTGATCACCTTGTGGTGCTTCCGGGAGCAAAGTAGCAGAACTTCGTCTCTCTCTTGGATTTTCTGAATTTTCAGAGCTTGCACTTGGGATCTCTTTTCATCCTACTTTCTTCTTGGAATGGACCTCCTTTTATATGCTTTTGGTAGCCATTAGGTGTTTATTGGCATTGATGGCCATGATGAAAGAATTGATGAGGAGTTACAAATCGATTTTGTAACTCCTTTTTCAAGGCTTGTGATTGGCCGATGAAGGTAGTGGGCATTTAATCACCTTTATGCTTCATGATGATGGGAGTTTCATGGGTTTAATGCCATGATTACTTGGATTTGTAACTCCCAAATGCTTGGTTCTGATTGGGCCGTCCAAAATAATGAGTTAATGACTGCTTTAATGGGTCAATTAACGACATTAAGTGGTTGCCAAGGCATGTGAAGAGTCGCGGGCCGTGCTGCGCCTTTTGAGATTCTTCTTGCGATCATCACGGGTGGATCCACGCATTATTTGATGTCGGATTGCGATGCAATTTTAGACATTGATTGATGTTGGCGGGCCGGTGACGTCTGTCTTGTCGATTTCACGATCGGTCGGACAGAAAGTGCACTTTCTTGGTCAGCCGGTTGGTGATCTTGAGGCGATCGGTGATGATTTCATGCTTTTGATGGCGGATCCGAGATGTCAACGAAGATCAGTCGTTTTGAAGCACCAAACATTGGATTTTCAGAAAATCACAGAGGCCAGAACACCCGAAACGCGAAAAGAATCGGAAAACGGACGATTTGGCGCAAAATCCGGCTACCTGGATTTCCAGGGTCGCCGGGCGACCATGCACCCAGGGTCGCCTGGCGACCTTGGGCCAGGGTCGCCGGCGACCTTGGGCCAAGGTCGCAGGCGACCATAGGGCTTCGGCCCGTTTGGTCGCCGAGCGTCGTTTTCGGCCGTTTTTTCGTCTTTTTCGTTCCTTTTTTCTTCTGTATTTTTCTTGACATTTTTCCTCAATTATTGACTTGATTTTCTTTGAGAAATCTTGACGAGAACCCTCACTAAATCAGAGCACAAAGTTTCCTATTTTTCGGGAAAGTCGAAGACTTTGTAGCCGATTTTCCATCAAGCGTCGAAACTAGGTCAAATGATGTCGGAATGACCTGAAAATTGAGGTGAAGCTTCTTGAGCAGTGGATAGGACCAACCATGGGCTTTTATTTGAGTTTTGAACCCGTTTGGGGTCCCATCGATGCTTCACTTGATTTTACTGCGGGGAAAATGCCGAGCTTTGATATGTGGTCAAACGATGTCCGATTGACATGAAATTTGACGGGGAGCCTATTGGAGTCATTTTGAGACGTTCCATGGGCTCCGTTTTGGATGTCATGGTCCCGGGTTGCTCCGCCGCCGGTAGGCTTGATTTTCTCTCGGAGCATCGAAACCTGGTCAAACGTTGTCGGAATGACCTGAAATTCGACGTGCAGCCTTTTTGAAGTATGTTGAAGCCACTCATGTATTTTGTTTGATGAGTGATAGCTTTGGTGGTTCCCGCTGCCGGGAGGCTTGATTTTGCTGCTCGAGCATTGATGGAGGGTCAAACGTTGTCAGTTTGACTTGAAATTTGGTATGGAGTCCTTTGGAGACATTCTGGAGTCATCCGAAGGCTTTGATCAAAGTTTTGGTGTCTTTGTTGATGTTGCCGCCGGGAGCGCTTGTTTAGCTGTCGGAGCAGTGAAGTTAGGCCAAACGCTGTCGGAATGACCCGAAACCTCAGGTGTACCCCTCTTTTAGCTGTCTTGAAGGATCTCTCAGTTTCTGTCTGATTCTGACAAAATCTGATGCTTGAAGTATCCTTGCCTATTTTTAGCAGGATGCAGCTTCAGGAGGCTTCTCGATGTTGAGGAGACATATTGACTTTTTTGGTGTCAACAAATGCCCCCTCGAGGTACAGCGACGAGTAGCTTTTTGGAGTCGATGTGCCTCGAAGAGAAACTTGGAGGAGAGATTCCAACTTGACCAAGAGTCTAAAGCAATTTTTTTTTAATAGCCTTCTGAGTTTCCGGGGGAATTTTATGGTAGTGAGAGGGATCACGTACCATCTCAAGGCAAAGTTTTGAAAATGACATGGGGTATTTGGATTTTGGGTTTTGGATTTTGGTTTTTGACCTTGTGACCTAACAAGCTGTATGTGGCAGGTTAGGGGGTCGGGGTTTGATTTTGGTTTCGACCTGGTGACCCAACAAGCTGTATGTGGCAGGTTGGGGGGGTCAGATTTGGTTTGTTGGTTTTGGATTTTGATTTTGGTTTTGGTCTTGTGACCTAACAAGCTGTATGTGGCGAGCTAGGGGACCGGATTTTGGTTTTGTGAAATGTCAATTTCAAGATTTTGGCTCAATTTGGTTCATGAGGTTGAATGGTTTGGTTTTTGGAAACTCATGAGACTTTCCTTTTTTTTCTCTTTTTTTTTTCTGAATGGTCCCATCAACTCAAAAGAGGCATGGGACTCTTTTTTTTTTTTTTTTTTTGCTCTTTTCTTTTTTTTTTTTTTGCTCTTGGTAAGAGGAATATTTAGACTAAAAGCCACTTTTAGTGCCTAGGTGGTCAAACCTGGCTCATATGGGCTAACCCATGGGACCTTAGGCTTTGGAGATGACCTAGATCTCATATAGTGTCATATTTGTAAAGAATATCCAAAAATATCTCTTTTGTGTAGAGAATATCTAAAAATATCTTTACTTGGAGAGAATTTCTCAAGTTTTCTTTTTGTGGAAAGATTCTCTCAAAATATCTTTCTCTTTGGGAAAGTAACTAAATTTTAGCACTTACCTCCTTTCTTTCTCTTTGTTTCCTCTTTTGGCTTGCTTTCTTCTATAAAAGCAAGGAGGGTTGGTGCCTTTGCTCCATTACTTTCTTTTTGCAAGAAATCTTCAAGAGTGCTCCCCAAGGCAAGAAGTGCTTTCTCTTCTTCAAGGATCTCCAAGCTTTTCTTCTTCTTCTCCATCAATGGCTTCAAGTAAGTTTTCTTCCTTGTCAAGAATCTCCATTGTAGAAGTAGTTTCTTCATCATTTTTTTTCTTCTTTTCTTCTTCTTTCTTCTTTTCTTTTTTTTTTCTTTTCTTTTCTTTTCATGCACGTTTTTCCTTTTTTTTTTCGTGCTTCTCTTTTTTTCTTTCCCTTTTTTTTTCTTTTTTTTTCTTCTTTTCACGATTTTCTCTTTTTTTTTTCGTGAACTCTTTTTTTCTTTCTTTCTGTTTTTTTTTTCACGCTGATCTTTTTTTTTTTCAGCGTTTTTCTCTTCTTTTCTTTTTCTTTTTGCTGTTTTTTTTTTCTTTGGCTGTACGGACAGGTCCGTACGGACCTGACCGTACTGCCACATGGCAGTGGGCCACGGCCTGTGGGCCAAAATTTTTTTTTTCTTTTTTTTTTGCTGAGATTTTTTTTCTCTCTTTCTTTTTCTTTTTCCTTGTTTGCTCACTATGATAATGAGGCTATGCAATTTCAATAAGTATGCATTTTTTTGTTTGATGCATCAAGATAGAAGGCTAGAATCTCTAGGTCAAGCCAACATGATTTTTGACTTGGACAAAGTTTGATTGGTTTTGACCAAATTGGGTTGGAATTGGTCAAACTTTGGTCAAGGTTTTCCTAGCATCTAATGCATGATGATATTTTTTGATGCATGATTTTTGTAAATGGATTTGGAAGTATGAAGATGCATACCTAAAAATCTTTTGTAAGTATCGGGATTTTGAGATCGCAGCGATGTTAAGCTCTTTCTCGGTCTTGCTGGATTTTGAGGAAGTTTGCAACTTTTGAGTTCTGAAGCTCGCAGCAATGTTGAGCTCTTTTCCAGATTTTGCGGAAGTTTGATGAGATTGGCTTGTTCTCACAGCGATGTTGAGTTCAAGCCTTCTTTGAGAATTCTCCACTGACTATGAGCTCGTAGCGATGTTGAGCTCATCTTCTGGCTTCCTGTCTTTTTCGGAGTATGTTCCGTTTCGTTGGAATTGCCCCGGAACCATGTCAAAATTTTGCTAGAATTTTTGTAGTAGAATTCTGTCATTTTGATGTTGATTGATCTTTTCTCTTCCACCTTTTGCAGGTAGTTCTTTTAGAACGAACAAAGGTAAAGGTCCTGTTACTGACGCACCTCGGCGGTCTGCTAGTTCTTCCAATGCTGCCGTTCAGCAAGCTTGGGAGAAGGTCCAATTTGTGGAGAAAAACTTGGAAGAATGCGATTCCTTCTATCGTGATGAGATGAGACAGCGATTGATCGCTCTCAAGGATGAGGAGTTCTATAAGATCATGGTAAGCAGCCGTCCCTGGGTTACGGACGATCAGAGCGTTGTGCTCAAGCCTACCTTCTTCTTTGGTGATGCAGTCCCCGACGACTTGACATACCAAAGGAGATGTTTTCAGTTCTCTTACACAGCCGATGGTGAGGAGAGAACTATTTCTACCCGGTCGTCTTTTGATCGGACCATCTCGATCCTGAGCCTTTCTCCCACGTGCCCTAAGAGGGAAGATCCTCCGAGTTGGGTGAAGAGGACCAGTGTGATCAAGACCGGGGTTTTTGTTGGTGGACCTTCCGGTTTTGCAGAGAAGCCACCTGTCCGTATGGACATGTTGATGCCAACCAGTGGCTACCAAGGTTCTGATCATCCATCGATCGATTTGAGACCGGTGGGCCTTGGCGTTTTTCGGGGTGACGGCAGCAATTGGGTGAAGCCTTTTCGACTTAGTGGCCGTTTCAGTGCTGACTCGAGCTGGGAGTCATGGACTGATCACACCTTGAGGATTGGTGAGGCCGTTCTTCGGGAGGCCGAGATTTTTGACGCGGTTCGCACTTTTCGGCAAACCGTCGTTTTCTCCGATGAGGCTTTCATGGTCATGCTGGAGTCATTCCTTCCACAAACCAACACCTTCATTGTGACGAATGGTGAGATTGGTTTTTCTTTGAAGGAGCTGAGCGCCATCACCGGATTGCCTATCCTCGGCAAACTCTATGAGGAGTTTATGCCTATTGACAGCGTCCTTGAGGAGCAGTCTGAGGAGTTTAGGCTTGTGTACTTTCAGCTCATCGCCTTCTACGATTTTTTGAAGGAGAAGGAGGGCTCGAAAGTTAGATGCAGCAGTTGGAGGAGTTGCAGCTCCAACTTTTTTTACAGCGGGGATTCTTCTGATGGCATGACCCAGGATGTTAGGGCTAAAGCATCAAGTTTGAAGAAGATCGCTGCTACGCGAGAAGATTTGAAGAAGTTCTTCGCAAGCACAGATGCCATTTGTCCTGACATTGCGTTGCGGAGTGATCTCGCTGTTTACCTCACTTACTGGCTGGGTGAGGCTGTTTTTGCTGGAGGAGATGGAACACACATCAGGCCGCACTGTATTTTTCCGGCTTGTCAGATGGCGTTTGGAGAGCGGCTGGCTTTGGTACCTGCTCTTTACTCTTATTTATGTACCAAACTGCAGGCTGCTGCTTTTCTGGTTCGGCTTGGGCTTCCCATGAACAAGGTATTTTCTGCCCACATCTTCTATTCGTGGTATGTATACCACTGTCCTAGCTTCCATCGTTTGGGAGTTGCACAGGACGAAGATCCCTTTATGATTCGTTTGGCTAGAGGGACAGCCATTCGCGAATCACTTTTATCTGCCCGTTTAAGGATCCGACGATTTAGGGACGTCGAGATTGGGCAGTCTTCAGTGAAGCTTTCTCCGGGCTTGCGGAAGAAGGCTTTTGACTTTGGTGTCTCCCGTGATTCGACCAGGGCAGGGTCGGGAAGACACTATGCTTTGACAGACACGGAGAAGAGGTGGCTCTTCAACATACGGGTTGGTACGATGGTGTACCGCAGACATCTTTTCATCGATATCCAACCGTATGTCCCTTCGCGTTTTGCATTGCAGCTTGGCTTCTCTCAAGGCATTGTTGGAGCGCCTTCGAGCATGGTGAAGCGTTTTGGAGGTTTGCAGGATGGGAGAAATGCATGGGCTTTTTACAGTGCAGAGGACACTACCGCCATGATTTCCTATCCTGAGCTGCCCACCTTCCGGACTGCTGGCTTCACGAAGTGGTTCGTGGAGAGCCTTTCAGTACACCGGGGGCTTTCCAAGAAAGAACTCGATATTAAGCAATCTCCTGGGAAGGGTCTTGGCAAATCAAATGGTGTCCGTCGGGAGGAAGTTTTGGCCTTCCTTTCTGGAGAGAAGCACAAGATAGGCTTTCTCAACGGGCAGGACATCATCAGATCAGGAGCTGCACAAGGAATTCCTGGTGAAGTTTTGAGACAGCTGGAGGAGGAGGAGGCCGAGATCGATGCTATGATACAGGCAGAGCATACGAAGGCTTCCATGGAGTCTACTGAGAAAAGTAGACCATCCAGTGAGGACTCTTGTGAGAGGCCTGATGTTGATAGTGTGGCAGGATTGTCGAGCAGATTGACCCGCCAAGGCAAGAGGAGGAGAGGACAACGCCGTAACATGAGACGGCACGATAGTCCTTCTGATCTTGAAGTTCCTCTCACCATTGCTGAGGAGGTGTCTGAGGATGCTGACGAGCCTCCGGAGAAGAGAAGCAGAGAAGAGGAGATAGCTGGTATGATCCCCTTTCTTTCCTTTTGTTTCTTCCTTCCTTTTTTGTGAAAGATTTTGTTTTGATCCGCTGCTTCTTTTTTTTTTTTAGCAGAGGATGATGACCTGGTGATGCCTGAGGTTCCTGCCGATGAGGCGATGACGGATCCAGTCGTGGCATCTGAGGAAGAGCCCAGGGACTCTAGAGTGGTTCCAGAACCTTCACCTGGTATGATTTGCTTTGGCTTTTGCTTTTTTGTCTTCTTTTGCTGTCATTTGCTAACATGTAGCTGACTTGCCAGAGGATTCCGACGATTTCGAGCCATCCATGGACGCAACTTTTGACGATGCTTCGGATGAACTCAAAGAGGCAGAGAGTACTCTGCCGGTCGTCGAAGCAGGTATACTTGCAATAATAATCTTGATATATTTTTGACAAGATTATATTCATACCTTTTTGTCTTTTTCTTTTTTTCTTTGACAGATTGTGAAGCAGCAGGAGAGATTCCTCCGTCTTCCTCAGAGCCAGAACAGGGGATACCTACGGCTGATGCAGAAGTAGGGGCTTCTTCCACTTTCAATGAGTCAGCTTCTTCCGTTGGAAATAGTTTATTGATTACTCTTCCAATGGAGCATGACGTGGGCAGTCGGGCACCAGAGCATGGCGAATCCTCATCTGCACCGCACCTTCAGTATGCAAGGAGGGTGTTGAAGACTGGCTTGAGCTCATGGGTTGAGACTCTTTCTTCAGGTCATTTGGAAGCTGGTTTTGGCATGATCAAGCATGTGCAGGACATCCTTGCTGATAGCAAAGAAGTCGGTCTGGACATTGCAAGTGCCAAGGATTTTGTTGGGGAGATCATCACTTTGGGGAACAAATGGACTGAGACCAAGAGTTTCCCAGATGGTGGCTTCTTTAATGAGTTGTTCTTAAAACCTTCCAGCAAAGTCAAAGCTGAGCTGACGGAGGTCACGAAGACTCGGAGGCAGATCGTTCGGGAGAAGAACGTTACCGAGTTATCCATCATGGGGCTGAAGCAAGACTTGGACCGCCTTGATAAGGAGGTCGTTGAGGCTAGGCAACGTCTTGAAATTTTAGAGGAAGAGGCTGCTGCCAAATGGACCGCCATTGTGGAGGCTCGTGACAAGGAGGGGACTCTCATTCGCCAGGTTGAGGAAGCTGAAGGTAATGTCCGGAGGAAGACTCAGGAGCATGAGCAGTGGCAGGTCCTCTGGGAAGAACTTCCTCGTGCTGCAGATGGGTCACGGCATTCGGCCGCGTTTTATGGGGACATTTTGAAGGAGTGTGGCCTAAAAACCTTGGAAGTTAAGGCCAAGGGTCTGCTTGAGGAGTTGAACCTTTGGTTGGAGACCATGTAGGATTGAGCTCCTGAGTTGTAACAAATTCTTTTTCCTTTTTCTTTTTTTGGTACCTCCATGTATAAACAATTTTGGTACTATATTTTGTATCCCCTTCCTTTCACTTAAATCATTTTTTGATGAAAACAATTTTGAGTAAAAGTTTGATAGGAATGTTTGTTTAAGGATTTGATCAAAAGGTTGTCATTTTGTGAAAATCTTTTGTCAAAGGGTTGTTTTGGGCATGAAAGCCAATTTTGTGGCGGAAAGCCTTGTTTTTGTTGGTTTGAAGACCAAAATTTGGATGGCGAGAAAGCCTAATTTTGTGGCGTAAGAGCCAAAATTTGTTTTGTGGCATGGGAGCCAAAATTTTTTGGATGGCGTGAAAGCCGAATTTTAGAATGGGATAGAAGCCGAATTTTGTTTTGTTTGTCTTGGCATTTATAGCCGAATTTTGGCATTTATAGCCAGATTTTGGCGTTTATAGCTGATTTTTTTTTTGTTTTGTTTTGGCGTTTATAGCTGAATTTTGGGATGGCATGAGTGCCAAAAATTTTGTTTGTGGCATGAGAGCCGATTTTGAGATGGTATGAAAGCCGATTTTGGCGTTTATAGCCGAAAAATTTTGTTTTTGGCATTTATAGCCGAATTTTGGCATTTATAGCCGGAGTCTGGCATTTATAGCCGAATTTGGCGTTTATAGCCGAGTTTTGGCGTTTATAGCCAGATTTTGGCGTTTATAGCCGAGTTTTTTGAAAACCAAGTTTTGTTTTATTGGCATGAAAGCCGATTTTGGCGTTTATAGCCAAAAAATTTTTGTTTTGGCATTTATAGCCGAATTTTGGCATTTATCGCCGGATTTTGGCGTTTATAGCCGAGTTTTGGTTTTCAAAATGCAGGTATCGACTAAATGTCGCCTCCCCGCTGAATGGTCTTGCAAGTATCGATGGAATGTCGCTTCCTTGCTCATTCGGTTTTGTGAGTATTGATGGAATGTCACTTCCTCGCGGGCTGGGTTTTGCGAGTATCGATGGAATGTCGCTTCCTCGCGAATTGGGGTGCAAATATCGACTAAGCGTCGCTTTCCTGCTTTTCCCAACACTTTTGGTTTTGCGGGTACTGACTTGATGTCGTTTCTCCGCGATTTTTGAAATTTGAGGTTTTCTCGAACCATTTGAAATTTGGGTTGTGGATAGCAACTGGTATGTTGCATCTCCACGATTTTTGAAATTTGGGTTGTGGATATCAACTGGTCTGTTGCTTCTCCACGATTTTTGAAATTTGGGTTGTGGATTTCAACTGGTTTGTTGCTTCTCCACGATTTTTGAAATTTGGGTTGTGGATATCAACTGGTTTGTTGCTTCTCCACGATTTTTGAAATTTGCAAGTATCGAATGGGGTTTGCTTCCTTGCGATTTTGGGTTTTGAAAGTATTGAATGGGGTTCGCATCCTTCCGATTTTTGGGTTTTGCAAGTATCGACTGAATGTCGCTTCCCCGCGGTTTCAAAATTTTTGTTTAAAGACATGAAGGTCATAAATTTTGACTTAAAACCATTTTGGTTGTAAAAGCCGAGGCGGTCTAGGGTGAAAATTCCTAAGTCCCGATTTTTGTTTCAAACCATGAATTTTGGGTTCAAGGATCGAAATTTTGGTCGAGTCTGGGAAGAGGCTCCTAAACTTGGATTTTTGGATTTGATTTTTCTTTTGAACAATGAAACGATGAAAGTAAGCATTGTTTTGAGAGATAGTTTTTTTTGGAAACTTCAACATAAAGATGAAAATTTCAAAAGGGGTGGGTTTGATGAGCAAGTACCTTGGAAATACGGTTTAGCCATGTAGATATTGCTCTGACCCGTTTGAGGAAGTCTTCAAGGGTAGTACCGCTTCAAAAACTTGCCGTTGATGGGTAGCATACATCTGTCTCCTTCCATGTTTAGAAGAGCGTATGCACCGTTGGAGAAGACTTTGTCGATGACGAAGGGTCCCTCCCATTTTGGTTCGAATTTGCCTTTGGATTTGTGGGCAAAGACTATGGGTCTTTTTACTGCAAGAACCAAGTCACCCTTTTTGTAGGCGTGTTGCCTGACCTTTTTGTCGAAAGATCTTGCCATGCGTGCTTGGTACAACTCAATGCTTTGTAAAGCTTCGAGTAGTCTTTCATCGAGATTATCCAGCTCTTGGAGTCTCATTTTGACATTGCTTTCTTGCGTCATGTCATTTTGCAAAGATACCCTTAAGGAAGGAATTCGTACTTCCAAAGGGATAACAGCTTCGCATCCATAGACCAAAGAGAATGGTGTGTTATGGGTTGGTCCTCGAATGGTGGTTCGATAGGCCCACAAAGCTTCTAGTAGTTTGTCGCCCCAGTCTCTTCTGTGTCTAGAGACCATTTTCTTGAGAATTTTGCAGAGTGTCTTGTTGAAGGCTTCTGCTAGTCCGTTCGCTGCTGGATTATATGGAGTCGAAGGAGAACTTTGGATTTTGTACTTGTCGCAGAACCTATAGAATCTGTGATCACGGAATTGCGGTCCGTTATTATGAACGAATCTTTTAGGTATGCCGAAGCGACAAATAATGTTGGTGCGCAAGAACTGAAGGACTGATGAAGTCTTTATTTCGCTGAGCGCAAATGCTTCTGACCACTTGGAGAAATAATCCGTAGCGGCGAAGATGAAGCGATGACCTTTGCTTGATGGGGGAGAAATAAGACCTATGATGTCCATTCCCTAGGCTTCGAAAGGCCATGAGATTGCTGTTGGATGTAGCCATTCTGGAGGCATGTGGACATAATCTCCGTTAATCTAGCATTTTTGGCAGCGCTTGGCAAATTGCATTGCATCAGCTACCATGGTAGGCCAATAGTAACCTAGCCTTTTTATCTGGTTGTAGAGCTTAGGGCCAGCCTGATGGGCTCCACAAAGACCAGCATGTACTTCTTCGAGAGTTTCCTCAGCCTCTTGTTGGGATAAGCAGCGTAGGAGTACTCCGTTGAAGGATTTTCTGTAAAGTGCTTTTGAAGGTATATCCAAATGAAAGTTTGGGGCTCGTCTTTGGATGCTTACCCGTTCTTTTGGATCTTCAGGTAGGATTCCGAACATGATGTAATCAATGAACGGATCTCTCCAGTCGCCCATCGGAGGTTTGAGGATGGATATCCGACTTCCAACCACTTGGTGGCATTCAGCAACTGCTTGGTGTGTGTTGAGGGGAGGGAGAATATCCTTCTTTGACACACTGTGACTTGCATGTTTTCCCCTTCTTGGATTGCCATGGATGCGGCGGGTCCGGCCAGGGCATCTGCACGGATGTTTTCACCTCTGAGGATGTGGATGATATGGCAGATGTTGAATTTTTGTCGAAGCGACTGCGCCTTATTGTAGTAAGGTAGCAAATCAGGCTTCCTGACTTCATATTTTTTATTCATCTGGTTGACGACCAGTTGAGAGTCCCTAAACGCTTCCAGCGTGGTGATGCCGGATTCGAGGGCGAGTTCCAATCCTACAATCAGGGCTTGGTAATCAGCTGCATTGTTTGAACATGGTTCCAGTAGCGAGAAGGCGTGTGGAATCATGTTTTTGTCAGGACTGACAAAGAGGATGCCAATTCCAGATATTTGCTTTCCCTTTTCATTTGTCCTGGTTGCACCGTCAAAGTACATGTCCCAGGAAGCATTTGATAAGGAAGTTTCTACATTGTAGACAAATTCGTCTGGGAGATCATCCCTGAGTGGAGAATCTTTAGGCAATGGATGCTCTGCGAGGAAGTCTGCTAGAGCTTGGCCTTTGATTGCTTTTTGTGGTACATACCTAATATCAAATTGTGATAGAAGAATGGACCATTTTGCCAGTCGGGCATTGAGAGAACCTGCTTTTGTGACAAGGACCTTTAGGAGGTTGATCCTCGAAATCAGGTAGACTGTGTTCGACAGCAGATAGTGACGCAGCTTTTGTATAGTGAACATTACTGCAAGGCATTCTTTTTCGACTGGGGAGTAGCGATGCTCTGCACCTACCATCATGCGGCTAAGGTAATATAGAGCAGCTTCTTTTCCGTCGTCGTTTTCTTGTGCGAACAGAGCACCCAAAGAGTGGTCGAGAGCTCTTGTGTACAAGATAAATGGTTTTCCAGTTGTGGGGGCAGCCAGCACTGGAGGTTTGATGAGGTATGCTTTGATGTCCCGAAATGCATTTTCACATTCAGCATCCCAGACAAAGTCCACGCCTTTCTTCATCAGGTGAGAGAATGGACGGCATTTCCCTGATAGATTGGAGATGAACCGTCGGATGTAGGCCAGCCTTCCTTGAAGCGCTTTTAATTCTCTTAGGGTTCTGGGAGATGGTATTTCCAGGATAGCCTTGACTTTGGTGGGGTCAAGTTCTATTCCAGCTTTCCGTACTATGAATCCGAGAAACTTACCCGATGAGACACCGAAGAAGCACTTTAGTGGATTCATCCGCAATTTGTATTTGCGAAGTCGGAGGAAGACTTCTCGAAGATCATTGAGATGGTCTTCTTTTCTTCTGCTTTTTATGGCGAGGTCGTCAACATAGCATTCGACCGTCTTGTGCTGCATATCTTGGAATATTTTCATCATAGCCCTCTGATATGTCGCACCTGCATTTTTCAGGCCAAACGGCATAACAGTGTAGCAATACACGCCGAATGGTGTCCGAAATGATGTATGCCTTTCATCTTCAGGATGTATATTTATCTGGTTGTAGCCAGAGAATCCATCCATGAACGTCATTCGCTCGAACCCATAGGTGTTGTCAATCATCACCTCTGGTATGGGGAGCGGGAATTAATCTTTAGGACATGGACTATTCAGGTCTCTGTAGTCGATATAGACTCTTATCTGCCCATTTTTCTTTGTCACGGGGACGATGTTGGCCAACCATTCAGGATGCTGTTCCTCGCGGATGAAGCCAACGTTTTTGAGTTTCTGAACTTCTTGTTCAATTTTGTCCATCACGTCGGGACGGAATCTTCTTTGGCCTTGTTTGATAGGCTTGATTTCTTTTTGCAAGTTAAGCTTGTGGACTGCTACTTTCGGATCCAAGCCAGGCATTTCGACATAAGACCATGCAAAGCAATCAACGAACTCACGAAGAAAAGAGATATACTCGGGTAACTCATCATCCTTTATATTCTTGCTTATGAATACAGGACGTGGGTTATCAGGTGTTCCCAAGTCTATCTTTTGAACTGGGTCTTCTGTCAGAAGGTTTGAAGGTGGTTCCTCCACAGTATTTTCGGAGGCTTCCAACTCAACAAGACCTTCTGGAGTGCCAGAGAAATTTTCAGACTGAGGCTCTGTTTCTGTCCATGAATCTTCTTGATCAGCATCCTTCTAAATGCTATCCTTCTCAAGGCTTGCAATGAGATGGTCCCAATCATTTGCTGGAATTGGGTTGAAGTAAGGTACTTCTTTTGGAGACGATGATTTCTTCATGATAGCTTGTGCCATTGGACTATACAGGGATAGCTGAGGCATACCTTCGTTTTGGAAAGGTTAAAGCAGAGAGTTCAGTGGAGATGCTCTCGACCTGTGGAAGAAGATTGTTTTGTCTTCTGGCGAGGTTGCCGGGATAACAAAGGAGGCAGACGTAGGATCTTCTATGTCTGCAAGTGTCTCCAATGGAGTGAGAGTGAGCTGATCTTGCTGAGTATCAGCTTGGCTCGATGCTGTGTCATTTTCTGACTCTGACTCTGAGTCTGTGTCATGCATAATAAACACAAAGGAAACAGTGAACTTGCCTCCAGTCTTTTGTTTTGTCTTCTTTGCTTTGGTAATGATTACCAAAGGCTTGGGAGACTTGAAGGAGGCGACGAAGGGAGCTTGGCCGCTTACTTCGAGTTTGGTGGAGGGTTTGTTTTCCTCTGATGATTGCTGAGGAGCCTTGCCTTTATCTTTCTGGAGACTGTCGACAAAGCGAATTGTTTTTTCCTCCTGTTCTTCTTTTCCATCTTTATACATTTGAGCATCTGCAAAATGGACATCTCTACCTTTGAAGAGCTTTTTGTCTGCAAACACTCGATGTATCAAGCCATCGTTGCCAACGAACTTGATGCACTGATGTAGAGTTGAAGGGACGACACCATTCTCATGTATCTAGGGGCGTCCTAAGAGTATATTGTAGCATGAAGGGGTCCTTATTGCATACACAGTGACTTCAGAAATAAGATCACCGATTTGCAATTTGAACCTGATTTTACCGATAGGCCTTTGAGCGCTGCCGTCATATCCGAAGATGGATACGGACGTGTGACTCAGTTTGCTAGGTGGGATGCCCAGCTCTTCGAGTTCCGAAGTAGAAATGAGGTTGAGTGCAGAACCTGGATCGATCTGAATTCTGTGTACTGGCATTTCTTTGACGTACCCCGTAAAGTACAAGGGACGGTTGTGCTTTGTTTCGCCTAGGAGGAGGTCATCCTTGTCGAAGGCAATTGTTGCACTTGCTGCTTTTTGTACCGAGAGGCATTCATTGCTTGATCCCTCATTTTTCTTCTTTTCTCCCTTTGAGGGAGTATTTGATTTTTTGACCCTATAGTCCATTTCAATTTGTAGGACTTGTGGGGCATGTTTGTCGACATCCGCATTCAGCCTTTGCAATTCTGAAATGAGACTATCACGAGTTTGTGGAGACATTCGTAATAGATCAAGGATGTGCAGACGTGCAGGTATGTGTTTGAAGTGCTCAATCAAGTCGTACTTGAAAGCCTCCTTCGGGCCTGCATTTTCATTATTGTTGCCAGTTGAGGCGCTTACATCTTGTTTTCCCGAAGGATTTACATAAGAAGAAGAGGGTTGATTGTAATTTTTATGGTAATCCCGGCCAGAACGGGTACCTCTACCAACTTCAAGAGCCTCTAGAGAAGGGTCTTCTTTTGGAAGATCGTTCTCAGGATCAAGAGGTTGATCCTTTACTGAGGACGTCTCTGTAACAGCATTGGCGTCTTCAGTGATTGTGTTGCACGGAGCAATTTCCGGGAACATGTCCTGAACAGGAGCCGGCAACTTTTCTTTATTAGCCCAGACATTGCCCGTGAGATCGGGTATCTGGGACCAATTGACTGAGTTTTCATTGAAGAAGATTTCATTGGCAGAAGTTTCTTCAAGATGATCAATTGGGAGTGGCTTGAGTTCCGATGTCACAGCTTCAGGAGACGAAAGTTGAGAGGATGTTATCTCAGTGGAAGTCACCTGAGAGGATGTAGCTCCGGAAGATACGCTACCTGTTAGGGAGTACGTGTCTTCGGAAGTTTCAGAGGCACTGTCATCCTGAGCTATTGCATTGCAGGTTATCCTGACAGGAGATGCCCCCAGTGTAGACTGTTGGGAATCAGAATCATCCTCGGATGTGAGAGGATCATCGATCCAACAGTTTTCTCCATTTTCAGGAGTTAAGGGAGAAAGTTCCCGCTGATTTTCAGGGACTTCCGGTTCTGGGTCATGACGAAGATTGATGCGATCCTGCTCCTGCTCTATGGCAAGATGTTGGAAGATTCTTGCATATTCTTCAAGATCAGGCATGGGAGCCAAATCTTCTTCGTCATTTGCTCCTTGTGGTTCGCCCATGTTGGGTTCCACTGAAGCATTTGCTGGTGCTGGATTGACAGCATTTTCTTGAACAGGGTCCTGGTCTTCTTCATCATCAGACCAAGATCCTTGTGGCTGTAATGGGTTATACCAGATTACTGGCATAAGATGAGACTCGGGAATCCATTCCTCGTCGGAGAGGTATTCTCCTGTTTCAAAGGATTCTTCCCACTCATCTATATCACTGGCAGTATCACTGGACTCGTATCCATTCATGGAGAATCCAACTACCGAGTTGCAAGAGTATGATGCCCCCTGCACATTTAGATTTTTCTATAGAGGTGGTATGAAATCATCAAGAGTGATTTTTCTTACCGCCTTGGAGGTTTTGGGAAAAGATTCTTTCATCGTCCCTAGTGAAGCAGTGGAAGAAGTTTCTGCTCTTTCAAGGACTTCTTGTTTTGGTTGAGAATTCTGCTGTTGTTTGAGCTTGAAGTATCTTTCAAGGACCTCTTTTAGCTGTCTTAAAGGATCTCTCAGTTTCTGTCTGATTCTGACAAAATTTGATGCTTGAAGTAGCCTTGCCTATTTTTAGCAGGATGCAGCTTCAGGAGGCTTCTCGATGTTGAGGAGACATATTGACTTTTTTGGTGTCAACAATGACATGACGCAAGAAAGCAATGTCAAATTGAGACTCCAAGAGCTGGATAATCTCGATGAAAGACGACTTGAAGCTCTACAAAGCATTGAGTTGTACCAAGCACGCATGGCAGGATCTTTCGACAAGAAGGTCAGGCAACGCGCCTACAAAAAGGGTGACTTGGTTCTTGCAGTAAAAAGACCCATAGTTGACAGGCTAGTGAAAGATGGTATTTTGTCTTCGTTGGTGGTAAAACCAATGCCTGTCTGCGAGTCATGTCTAGAAGGCAAAATAACCAAAAGGCCATTTTCATCCAAGGGTAGTAGGGCCAAAGATTTATTGGAGTTAGTGCATACTGATGTGTGTGGACCCATAAATGTTAGAGCGAGACGAGGATATGAGTACTTCATCACTTTCACATATGATTACTCAAGGGATACATATACCTTATGCACCACAAGTCTGAGGCTTCTAAAAAGTTCAAAGAGTTTCGAGTGGAATTGCAAAAGCAATTAGGTATAAGTATCAAGGCTCTTCGATCAGATCGAGGAGGGGAATATCTCTCAGTTGAATTTATGGGATACCTATAAGAGAATGGGATTCTATCCCAGTTGTTTGCTCTTGGTATGCCTCAACAGAACTGAGTAGCGGAAAGAAGGAACCAAACTCTTTTAGATATGATCAGGTCTATGTTGAGTTTCTCATGATTACCTATATCCTTTTGGGGATATGCTTTGGATACTACAACATACATACTAAACTCCATACCATATAAGTCTGTACCTAAGACTCCCCAGGAGTTGTGGTCCAGGCGAAAGCGTAGTTGATGGAACGCGCTCCGAATGCCGTGGGTGCTACCGGGGTCGGCGGACGTGGGAGTCCGTCGGGTCCGGCCCTTTCGCGCCCGGGGGGCATGAAGCGTGCATCAACATTTCTTTTGTGTGGGTGTGCCAGATTTTCTATTTTACTTGGAATTGCAAGTGGTAATCCGGAGATCAACCTTCGCAAGTAAAAAGGAAATCAACTTCTTTCAAGTTTTCCATTGCACAAATATTTAAGAAAAGAGACATTTTCTTGGTTTGCCGTGAAAGGCGATTTTGTTTGGCATTTATAGCCGATTTTGGTGTTTATAGGCGATTTACAATTCTCATCAATAATGAAAGACAAGAGTTGTGATTTTTGTCTCTTTTAGAAAAATACAAACTACAATGAAAAGCAAGAAAAGGAGGATCTAACTTCTCAGGAGATTGTGGGGGACTCGTTTAGATTGACGGTCGCAAGCCATGTATGGGCTTCGCCATCATCCATGCAGATGAGAACAGAGGATGCTCTTGATTCGCTTGGCTTGGCTATAACCTCAGATTTTTAGAGGACAAAGACCAAGAGGAGGTCCTATGTCCGATAAAAAGCTAAGTAGACGGGCTGAAAAGCCACGTCTAAGCCATTGGAGGCAGAGGGAGAAGGCAAGGACCTTGGGGGGGGTGCCCCCCAAGGGACTTTTGTCACCTTGTAGTGGTGGCCGGTGCAGAACTTCAGCAGAGTTTTTCTCTCTTTTTCTTTCTCTGGATTCTTTCCGCTCTCTTCCGATCCGATCTCTTTTTTTCTGATCCCGATTTCAATGGAATGCTCTCCTATTTATAGGCTTTTTGTAGCCATTTAGGAGAGTTTATGAGCTTTAATTGCTTTAATGAGAGGAGTTACAAGATTTATTTCTTGATTTTGTAACTCCTTTTTCCTTGAATCTGATTGGCCGATGGAGATTGAGGGCATTTAATCGTCATGATGGGAGGAGTTTCAAGGTTTAAGTGCCATGAATCTCTTGATTTGTAGCTCCCGAATGCTTGCTTCTGATTGGGCCGTCCAAAGAAATGAATTAATGACTGCAATAAAGCTAGTCAATTAACTGCATTAAATGGTCGCCGAGCAGTCGAAGAGTCGCGGGCCATGCCGTGTCTTCTGGAATTCTTCTGGCGATGATCATCGATGGATCTTCATGCTGATCGACATCGGATGAACATGTAACTTCAGACATTGATAGCTAAGAGCGGGCCGGTGACATCTGTCTTGTCGATTTCACGATCTGTCGGACAGAAAGTGCACTTTCTTGGTCAGCCGGTTGGCGATCTTGGAGCGATCAATGTTGATTTTATGCTTTTGACGGCGGATCCGAGATGTCGTCGGATATGAGTCAATTTCAAGCATTAAAAATCACATTTTCAGGAAACCACAGGGGCCAATGTGCGCGAAACGCGAAAAGGGACGGAAAAACGGGTCACCGGCGAAAAATCCGGTGACCCGGACTTCCATGGTCGCCGGCGACCATGGGCCGGCGACCCTGGGCCAGGGTCGCGGGCTGCGACCCTGGGGGTTTTTCCCCCTTTTTTGGTCCGTTTTGCGGTCTTTTTCGTCGCCGTTTTCTTCTGTATATTTCTTGACATTTCTTCTCATTTATTGGCTTGATTTCCCTGTAGAAAACCTGATGAGAATCCTTGCATTTTTAAAGTGCAAAGTTTCCAATTTTCCAGGAAAGCCAAAGACTTTGTCGCGTAGAGCTGCTGATTTTCCGCCAGAAGCTGAAACTTGGTCAAACGATGTCGGAATGACCTGAAATTTGAGGTGGAGCCTCCTGAGCAATAAATAAGACCAACCATAGGCTTTTGTTTGAGTTTTGAAGCCGTTTGGGGTCCCGTCGATGCTTCACTTGATTTTGCTGCGGGGAAAATGCCGAGCTTTGATATGTGGCCAAACGATGTCCGATTGACCTGAAATTTGACGGGGAGCCTATTGGAGTCATTTTGAGACGTTCCATGGGCTCCGTTTTGGATGTCATGATCCCGGGTTGCTCCGCCGCCGGTAGGCTTGATTTTCTCTCAGAGCATCGAAACCTGGTCAAACGTTGTCGGAATGACCTGAAATTTGACGTGCAGCCTTTTGGAAGCATGTTGAAGCCACTCATGCACTTGGTTTGATGAGCGAAGGCTTCGGTGGTTCCCGCCGCCGGGAGGCTTGATTTTGCTGCTCGAGCATTGATGGAGGGTCAAACGTTGTCGGTTTGACTTGAAATTTGGCATGGAGCCCTTTTGAGACATGCTGGAGTCATCCGTAGGCTCTGATCGAAGTTTTGACGTCTCCGATGATGTCGCCGCCGGGAGCGTCATTTTAGCTGTCGGAGAAGCGAAGTTAGGCCAAATGATTCTGAAATGGCCCGAAACTTCATGTGTACTCTTCTCTTGGCTATCTTGAAGGATCTTGCAGTTTTTGTTTTGATTCTGACAAGATTTGATTTTTTTTGGAGAAATTGCATTGCCTATTTATGGCAGGTTGCGACTTCATGCAGCTTTCTTGATGTTGAAGAGGCAAAGTGACATTTTTGGTGTCAACAAATGCCCCCTCGAGGTACAGCGACGAGTTGCTTGACTTTTGTAGTCGATGTGCCTCGGAGAGATTTTTTGAAGGAGAGCTTGAGTCTTGACCAAGAGTCTTTGAGCAATCTTTCCTTTGGTAGAGTAGCCTTTGAGTTTCCAGGGGAATTTTATGGTAATGAAAGAAATCAAGTACCATTTCGAGGCAAAGTTTTGAAGATGACATCAGGGATGTGGATTTGGGTTTTTGTTTTTGACCTTGTGACCTAACAAGCTGTATGTGGCAGGTTAGGGGGTCGGGTTTTGGTTTTGACCTTGTGACCCAACAAGCTGTATGTGGTAAGTTGGGGGATCATGATTTGGTTTTTGGTTTTGGTCTTGTGGCCTAACAAGCTGTATGTGGCAAGTTAGGGGACCAGGATTTGGTTTTTGGTCACTCTTTGGGACTGTGTGGGTCCATTGGAGTGGTTTGGATTTTTGTGGAATGTCAATTTCAAGATTTTGGCTCAATTTGGTATATGAGGCTGGATGGTTTGACTTTTGGAAGCTCATGGGGCTTGGAATTTTTTTTTTGTATGGTTCAATCAACTCAAAAGAGGCATGGAACCATTTTTGTATGCTCTTGGTAAGAGGGATTTTTTTTCTGACTAAAAGCCCATTTTTTTTTTTTTTTTTAGTGCCTAGGTGGTCAAACCTAGCTCATATGGGCTAGCCCATGGGACCTTAAGCTTTTTAGGATGGCTTAGATCTCATGTGGGGCCATTTTTGTAAAGAATATCTAAAGATATCTCATTTGGATAGAGAATATCTAAAAATATCTTTATGGGAGAGAATCTCTCATATTCCCTTAATTTGGGAAAGAATATCTCAAGGTATCTTTCTTTGTGGGAAAGAATCTCCAATCTCCTATTTTGTTGGAGAGAATCTCTCAATGATTGATTTTGGGAGAAAATCTCTCAAAGACATTTTTCTTTTTGGGAAAGAATCTCTCTAATTCCTTCTCTTTTGGTAAGGTTACTAATTAGTAGCACTTACCTTTATTTTTTTGTTTCCTTCTTTGATTTGCTCTCTTCTATAAAAGCAAGGAGGAGGCTAGATCTCTTGCCCTTATTGCCTTCTTTTGCAACAATCTCAAGAGAGCTCCAAGACCAATAGTTCTTCTTCTTCAAGGATCTTCAAGCTTTTTCCTTCTTCTTCTCCATCAATGGCTTCAAGTAAGTTTTCTTTCTTTTTCTTTCAAGAAAACTCCATGTAGAGAATAGGATGGAAAAAAAAAAAGAAAGAAAGTTTCTCTTCTTCTTTTTTTTTTCTTTCTTTTCTTTCTATTCTTCTTTTCTTTTTTTTTTTCACGTGATTTCTGTTTTTTTTTTTTTTTTTCACGTGATTTTTTTTCGTGTTTCTTTCTTTCTCTTTTTCTTTTTGCACGTTTTCTTTCTTTTTTTTTTTTTTCTTTCTCCTCTTTTTTTTTTTTTTTGGTTATCGTGATAATGCGGTTTTATGCAAATCTAGATATTCATGCATGTACTTTTTGTAGATTGAATTTAAGAGCATGATAGCATACCTGAAAATCTTTGCAAATTTGGGAATTTGGAGCTCGCAGTGATGTTGAGCCCTTCTTGATTTTGCGGAGATTTTGAGGTTTCGAAAGTTTGGAGTTTCGGAGCTCGTAGCGATGTTGAGCCCATCTTCAAACTTTCTATTTCTTTCGGGGTATTTCCCTTTTCTTCGGAATTACCCCGGAACCATGCCAAAATTTCGCCAGATTGTCTTTTAGCGAAATCCTGTCATTTTGATGATGATCTTTTTCTTTTCCAACCTTTGCAGGTGGTTCCTCCAGAACGAACAAGGGTAAAGAGCCTGCTACAAGCGTACCTCGTCGATCCGCCAGATCTTCTAATGTGGCCGTTCAGCAGGCCTGGGAGAAGGTCCAGTTTGTTGAGAAGAACTTGGAAGAGTACGATTCCCTCAATCGCGATGAGATGAGACAGCGATTGATCGCTCTCAAGGATGAGGAGTTCTATAAGATCATGGTAAGCAATCGTCCTTGGGTTATGGACGATCTGAGGGTTTTACCCAAGCATACCTTCTTTTTTGGAGATGCAGTCCCTGATGACTTGACATACCAAAGGAGATGTTTTCAGTTCTCTTACACAACAGATGGTGAGGAGAGAACTATTTCTACCCGGTCGTCTTTTGATCGGACCATCTCGATCCTGAGCCTTTCTCTCACGTGCCCTAAGAGGGAAGATCCTCCGAGCTGGGTGAAGAGGACCAGTGTGATCAAGACCGGGGTTTTTGTTGGCGGTCCCTCCGGATATGCGGAGAAGTCGCCTGCCCAAATGGACATGTTGATGCCAGCCAGCGGCTACCAGGGCTCTGATTATCCGTCGGTCGATTTGGGACCGGTGGGCCTTGGCGTTTTCAGCGGTGATGGCAGCAATTGGGTGAAGCCTTTTCGACTTCGTGGCCGTTTCAATGTTGACTCCGATTGGAAGTCGTGGACCGATCGCGTCCTGCTGATTGGTGGCACCATTTTGAAGGAAGCCGGGATTTTTGACGCGGTTCGCGCTTTTAGGGAGACCGTGGCTTTTTCCGACGAGGCCTTCATGGCCATGTTGGAGTCATTCCTCCCACAAACCAATACCTTCGTTGTAACGAATGGTGAGATTGGTTTTTCTTTGAAGGAGTTGAGCGCCATTACTGGATTGCCCATCCTTGGCAAACTCTACGAGGAGTTCATGCCGATTGCCAGCATCCTTGAGGAGCAGTCAGAGGAGTTCAGGCTCCTATACTTTCAGCTCGTCGCCTTCTATGATTTTTTGAAGGAGAAAGAGGGCTCGAAAGTAAGGTCCAGCAGCTGGAAGAGTTATGGCTCTTCATTCTTCAACTTCTTTGACGGTGGAGAACCTTCTGATAGCATGACCCGGGAAGACAGGAATAAGACTTCGGCCATGCAGGAAGAGTTGAAGGGTTTCTTCGCGAGCACAGATGCCATTTGTTCTGACATTGCACAGCGGAGAGATCTTGCTTTTTACCTCACTTATTGGCTAGGTGAGGCTATGTTTGCTGGTGGAGATGGGACGCACATCAGGCCGCATTGTATTTTTCCGGCTTGTCAGATGGCGTTTGGAGAGCGGCTTGCTTTGGTGCCTGCTCTTTACTTCTACTTGTGTACCGAACTGCAGGCTGCTGCTTTTTTGGTTCGGCTTGGGCTCCCTATGAATAGGGTATTTTCAGCCCATATCTTTTATTCGTGGTTTGTATACGACTGTCCTGGCTTCCACCAGCTGGGTGCTGCACAGGATGATGATCCTCTGATGATTCGATTGGCTAAGGGAAAAGCCGTATCCGAATCACTTTTGTTTGCCCGCATGAGGATCCGACGGTTCAGGGACGTCGAGATGGGGCAGTCTTCAGTGAAGCTTTCTCCGGAGTTGCGGAAGAAGGCTTTTGATTTTGGTGCCTCCCAAGACTCTACCAGAGCAGGGTCGGGAAGGCATTACCCTTTGACCAATGCAGAGAAGGAGTGGCTTTTCAGCATACGAGTCGGCACGATGGTGTACCGCAGACATCTTTTCGTCGACATCCAGCCGTATGTACCTTCTCGCTTTGCGCTTCAGTTGGGCTTCTCTCAAGGCGTTGTTGGAGCGCCTTCGAGTATTGTGAAGCGTTTTGGAGATTTGCAGGATGGCAGAAATGCATGGGCTTTTTATAGTGCTGAAGACACTACTGCCACGATTTCTTATCCTGAGCTGTCGACTTTTCTAACTGCCGGCTTCACGAAGTGGTTCGCGGAGAGCTTTTTGGCATATCGGGGGCTTTCTAAGAAGGAGCTTGATGTAAAGCTGTCTTCGGGGAAAGGTACTGGAAAGTCGGATGGCGTCCGGCGAGAGGAAGTTTGGGCCTTCCTTTCTGGAGAGAAGCACAAGATAGGCTTTCTCGGTGACCAGGGCGTCATTGGTTCTGAAGCTGTTCGGGAAGTACCTGATGAGGCTTTGGAGCAGCTAGAACAGGAGGAAGCTGAGCTCGACGCTTGGATGCAAGCGGCACAGAGGCGAGCTTCCGCGGAGTCTACTGGCAAGAGCAGACCATCCAGTGAGGAGCCAAGTGAGAAACCTGACTCTGATAGTGGGGCGGGTTCTTCTAGGAAGCGAACCCGTAGAGGTAAGAAGAGGAGGAGTCATCATCACAGCGAGGGGCCGCATGAGGACTCTCCTGACATGGAAATCCCTCTTACCATCAAGGAGGAGGTGCCAGAGGCTGTCAGCGAGTCTCCAGGGAAGAGGAGCCGTGGAGAAGAGACCATTGGTGAATGTATGATTCTTCCTTTTTCTTTTTCTGCTTCTTTCATGGGGCTTTCCATGTTCTGATTTGTTTTCTCACCCTGCTGCTGCTTCTTTTTTTTTTTAGCAGAGGATGAAGACTTGCCGATGCCTGAGGTTCCGACCGATGAGGCGGTGATGGAGCCGGTTATGGCATCTGAAGAAGAACCGAGGGACTCTGAAATGATTCCAGAATCTCCAATTGGTATAACTTCTTTCGCTTTCTCTTTTTTTTTTTTTTTTTTGCCTGCGACTTGATTTGCTAACATTTTCTCTTGTCAGCTGACTTGCCACAGGATTCCGATGACTTTGAACCATCAATGGACGCAAATGTTGATGATGCTTCCGATGAGTTCATGGAGGAAGAGAGTGTTCCGCCAGTCGTCGAAGAAGGTACTTTGTAGTGATGACCCTGATGATGGATTTTTTTTTTACAGGATCATATTCATACCTTTTTGTGTTTCATTTGCAGGTTTTGAAGTGAAAGAAGAGAGTCCATCGCTTTCTTCAGAACCAGAGCAAGGGATGCCAGAGGTCAATCCGGAGGTAGAGACTCCTACAACCAGTTCTGACGCGATAGAGAAGATACCTCGTGCTGAGATTCCTTCTCCAGTGGCTCCAAGTGGAAAGAGTTCTTTTGTTACTCTTCCAATGGGACATGACATGAGCAGCCGATCAGCGGAGAAGGGTGAATCTTCATCCAGTTCGTCTCTTCAATTTGCGAAGAAGGTGCTGGCTCGGGTTTTGAGTTCTTGGGTCAAGACTCTCCTTTCTGGACACTTGGAGGCAGGATTTGGCATGATCCCACATGTACAGGAGATTCTCACTGATACCGAAGAGGTTGGTCTGGATGTCACAGGTGCCAGGGCGATCGTTGATAGGATCATTGCACTGGGTGACAAGTGGTTTGAGACCATGGATTTCCCCGACGACCCTGCTGATAAGGCTAAGTCCGACCTAAATGAGGCTACACAGAGCAGGAAGCAGTAGTCCGAGAGAAGAATAAGGAAGAGCTAGTCATCCTTGGATTAAAGCGCGACCTTGACATCCTTGATGGAGAGGTCGAAATGGCCAGGAAGCGTCTCGAGCATTTGAAGGCACAAGTTGATGCTAAGTGGACTGCTATAACAGAGGCTCGTGCAGGGAGAGTACTCTGATTCGCAGGGTTGCAAATGCCGGTCAAGTTCTTGAGAGGAGGACTCTAGAAAACGAGCAATGGCAAACTGCTGGGGAAAAGCTTCCCGGTGTAAAAGAAGGGTTACGGCATTCGCCAGCATCTCATGGCAAGTTCCTGAAGAAGCGTGTCTTGGAAACTCTGACGGCTGATGCCAAAAGTTTGCTTGAGGAGCTGAAGCTTTGGCTGGAGACCATTTTTGGCTGAGCTCCTGATTTTTTGTAGCAGAAACTATTCTTCTTATTTATTTTTTTTTGGTACCACATGTATTTTTTTGGTACTTTTCTTTTTTTGTAGTGCTTGTGAACACTTTCCTTTTTTTTTGCTTTGGTACCACATGTATTTTTTTGGTACCTTTTTTTTTTGTTTTTTTCCTACGCTCACTCAAATCTTTTTGTGATGAAAGCGATTGCTAAATGGGATTTGATCAAAAGCTTTGTCATTTTGTGAAAATCTTTTGTCAAATGGTTGCTTTGGTAGGGGAAACGAATTTGGCATGAAAGCCGGATTTTTGTGGCATTTACAGCCAGTTTAGTGGCATTGATAGCCAATTGGTGGCATTTATAGCCGGTTTGGTGGCATTGATAGCCAATTTGTGGCATTTATAGCCGGTTTTGACATGAGAGTCAGGTTTTTTTTTTGTGTGGCATTTGTAGCCGAGTTTTTTGACAACCAAGTTTTGTTTTGTTGGCATGAAAGCCGATTTTGGCGTTTATGGCCGGAAATTTTTATTTTGGCATTTATAGCCGGATTTTGGCATTTATAGCCGAGTTTTGGTTTGTCGGCGTGAAAGCCAATTTTTTGTGGCATTGATAGCCGGTTTGTGGCATTTATAGCTGGTTTTGGCGTTTATAGCCGAGTTTTGGCGTTTATAGCCAGATTTTGGCGTTTTATAGCCAGATTTTGGTTTTCAAAATGCAGGTATCGACCAAACGTTGCCTCCCCGCTGAATGGTCTTGCAAGTATTGATGGAATGTCGCTTCCTTGCTCATTCGGTTTTGCGAGTATTGATGGAATGTCACTTCCTCGCGAATTGGGGTGCAAATATCGACTAAGCGTCGCTTCCCTGGTTTTCCCAAAACTTTTGGTTCTGCGGGTACTGACTTGATGTCGTTTCTCCGCGATTTCTGAAATTTGAGGTTTTCTCGAACCATTTGAAATTTGGGTTGTGGATAGCAACTGGTATGTTGCGTCTCCACTATTTTTGAAATTTGGGTTGTGGATATCAACTGGTTTGTTGCTTCTCTACGATTTTAGATGTTTTGGGAAGTATCGAATGGGGTTCGCATCCTTCCGATTGTTTGAGTCTCGCGAGTATCGACTAAGTGTCATTTCCCCGCGGTTTTTGAAAAACCATTTTTTTTGTTTAAAGACACGAGGGTCGTAAATTTTGACCTAAAAGCATTTGGCGGTAAAAGGTAAGGTGGACTAGGGTGGGAATCCCTGAATCTGGATTTTTGTTTCAAACCATGAATTTTGGTTCAAGGATCGAAAGTTTTGGTCAAGTCAGGGAGAGGCTCCTAAACTTGGATTTTTTTGTTTTTGAACAATGAAACGATAAAAGTAAGCATTGTTTTTTGATTCTCTAGAAATTTTGACATTTGATATGAAAATTCTAAAGAGAGTGGGTTTGACGAGCGAGTACCTGAGAACAGGTTTTGGCCATACAGGCATTGCTCTTACCTAGTTAGGTAAGTCTTTAAGGGTAGTACCGCTTCAAGAACTTGCCGTTGATAGGCAGCATACATCTGTCGCCTTCCATGTTTAGGAGGGCATATGCACCGTTGGAGAAGACCTTGTCGATGACATAGGGTCCCTCCCATTTTGGTTCAAATTTGCCTTTGGATTTGTGTGCGAAGACCATTGGTCTTTTTACCGCAAGAACCAAGTCACCCCTTTTGTAGGCTCGTTGCCGGACCCTTTTGTCAAAAGATCCTGCCATGCGTGCTTGGTAAAGTTCAATGCTTTGTCGAGCTTCAAGCCGTCTCTCATCGAGATTGTCCAGCTCATGAAGTCGTAATTTCGCAGTGCTTTCTTGAGTCATGTCATTTTGTAGAGATACCCTTAGAGAAGGAATTTGGACTTCTAATGGCACGACAGCTTCGCATCCATAGACCAAGGAGAATGGTGTGCTATGGGTTGGTCCTCGAACGGTGGTTCGATAGGCCCACAAAGCTTCAGACAGTTTGTCGCTCCAGTCTCTTTTGTGACTAGAGACCATTTTCTTGAGGATTTTGCAGAGTGTCTTGTTGAAGGCTTCTGCTAATCTGTTTGCTGCCGGATTGTATGGAGTCGAAGGACAGCTTTGGATTTTGTATTTGTCGCAGAACCTGTAGAATCGATGATCCCGGAATTGTGGTCCGTTATCATGGACGAATCTTTTGGGTATGCCGAAACGACAAATGATGTTGGTGCGCAGGAACTGAAGAACTGATGAGGTCTTCATTTCGTTGAACGTAAATGCTTCTGACCACTTGGAGAAATAATCCGTAGCGGCGAAGATGAAGCGATGACCTTTGCTTGAAGGGGGAGAGATAGGACCTATGATGTCCATGCCCCATGCTTCAAAAGGCCATGAGATTGCTGTAGGATGCAGCCATTCTGGAGGCATGTGAATGTAGTCTCCATGAACTTGGCATTGTTGGCAGCGCTTAGCAAATTGCATTGCGTCGGGTACCATGGTAGGCCAGTAGTAACCCAACCTTTTCATTTGGTCGTAGAGCTTGGGACCAGCCTGATGAGCTCCACAAAGACCAGCGTGAACTTCTTGGAGTGTTTCTTCAGCTTCTTGTTGTGACAAGCAGCGTAGGAGTACTCCATTGATGGATTTCCTGTAAAGGATCTTTGAAGGGATATCCAAATGAAAGTTTGGGGCTCGCCTTTGGATGCTTACCCGTTCTTTTGGATCTTCAGGTAGGATTCCGAACATAGTGTAATCAATGAACGGATCCCTCCAGTCACCGATTGAAGTTTGAAGGATAGAGATCCAACTTCCAACCACTCGGTGGCATTCAGCAACTGCTTGGTGTGTGTTAAGAGGAGGGAGGATCCTTCTCTCACACACTGTAATTTGCATGTTTTCCCCTTCTTGAATTGCCATAGATGCAGCAAGTCCAGCCAGGGCATCTGCACGGATGTTTTCACCTCTACGAATGTGGGTGATGTTGCAGATGTCAAACTTTTGCAGAAGCGATTGTGCCTTGTTGTAATAGGGCAGCAAATCAGGCTTCCTGACTTCATATTTTTGATTCATCTGGTTGACGATCAGTTGAGAGTCTCCAAAGACTTCCAGCATGGTAATACCGGATTCAATGGCAAGTTCCAATCCTAGGATCAGAGCTTGGTATTCAGCTGCATTGTTTGTGCATGGTTCCAGTAGCGAGAAAGCGTGTGGAATCATGTATTTGTCGGGGCTAACAAAGAGGATGCCAACTCCCGAGATCAGCTGTCTTTTTTCATTTGTCCTGGTTGCACTGTCAAAGTACATGTCCCAGGAGGCATTTGGCGAGAAGGTCTCCACGTTGTAGACGGGTTCGTCTAGGAGATCATCTCTGAGTGGTGAATCTTTAGGCAATGGATGCTCTGCGAGGAAATCTGCTAGAGCTTGGCCTTTGATTGCTTTTTGTGGCACATACCTAATATCAAATTGTGATAGAAGGATGGACCATTTTGCCAGTCGTGCATTGAGAGAACCTGCTTTTGTAACAAGGACCTTCAAGAGGTTGATCCTTGAGACGAGGTAGACTGTGTTGGAAAGCAAGTAGTGACGTAGCTTTTGTACGGCGAACATCACTGGAAGGCATTCCTTTTCGACTGGAGAGTAACGATGCTCTGCACCTACTAGCATGCGGCTGAGGTAGTATAGAGCAGCTTCTTTTCTTTCATCATTTTCTTGTGCGAGCAGAGCGCCTACAGAATGATCAAGAGCTCTTGTGTATAAGATGAATGGTTTTCCAGTGGCAGGGGTAGCTAACACTGGAGGTTTGGTCAGGTATGACTTGATATCTTGAAATGCGGCTTCACAGTCGGCATCCCAGACAAAGTCTACACCCTTTTTCATCAATCGAGAGAATGGACGGCATTTCCCCGAAAGATTGGAGATGAACCGTCTGATGTAGGCCAATCTCCCTTGGAGCCTTTTAGTTCTCTCAAGGTTCTTGGAGAGGGCATTTCTAGAATAGCCTTGACTTTTATGGGGTCAAGTTCTATTCCAGCTTTCCGAACAAGGAATCCGAGAAACTTACCCGACGAGACGCCGAAGAAGCATTTTAGAGGATTCATCCGCAGTTTGTGTTTGCGGAGTCGGAGGAAGACTTCCCGAAGATCTTTGAGATGATCTTCTTTTCTTCTGCTTTTGACGGCGAGGTCATCAACGTAACATTCGACCGTCTTGTGCTGCATATCTTGGAATATTTTCATCATAGCCCTCTGATATGTGGCACCAGCATTTTTCAGACCAAATGGCATGACAGTGTAGCAATACATGCCAAATGGAGTCCGAAATGAAGTGTGTTTTTCATCCTCGGGATGCATCTTTATCTGATTGTAACCAGAGAAGCCATCCATGAATGTCATTCGCTCAAATCCGCAAGTATTGTCAATCATCACCTCCGGTATGGGGAGCGGGAATTCATCTTTAGGGCAAGCGCCATTCAAGTCTCTATAGTCAATACAGACTCTGATCTGCCCATTTTTCTTTGTCACAGGGACATGTTGGCCAACCATTCTGGACGTTGTTCCTCACGGATGAAGCCGACGCTTTTGAGCTTTTGAACTTCTTGTTCAATTTTATCCATCAGATCTGGACGGAATCTTCTTTGGCCTTGTTTGACAGGCTTGATTTCTTCTTGAAAATTGAGTTTGTGGACTGCTACTTTGGGGTCTAAACCAGGCATTTCAGTGTAGGACCATGCAAAGCAATCAACGAACTCACGAAGAAAAGCGATATACTCGGGTAACTCATCATCCTTTATATTCTTGCTTATGAATACAGGACGTGGGTTATCTGGTGTTCCCAAGTCTATCTTTTCAACAGGATCTTCTGTTAGAAGGTTCGAAGGTGGTTCCTCCACAATATTTTCGGAGGCTTCCAACTCAACAAAACCTTTTGGGATTCCAAGGGCATTTGTAGACCGAGGGTTTGTTCCTTTCCACGGGTCTTCTTGATTGGTGATCTTCTCAAGGCTTGCTATGAGATGGTCCCAATCGCCTGTTGAAACTGGGTCGAAGTAAGGTACTTCTTTTGGAGACGAGGGCTCTTCTGGGTCAGAGTAGCACAAGTCTGTATTATCAGACGATTCCTCTTTATCATCAGAGAAATCGTACCAATTGGATGAGCTTCCTGGATCTTTGTCAGGTAACTCTTTAAAGAGATATCCAGGGAGATCGATGTCTTCATGGACTTGAGATGTTGAGGCTTGGTTGGTAAAACGACTTTTAAGCTTTTGTGTCAACTGTCTCAGAGGAGTGTCGGGATCATACCCTAACCCATATGAAGACTTTTTTACATGACCGTAGAGTCTCCAATCTTCCAGCTGGCTTTTGGTCAAGGCGGGCCCCAATGGCGTGAGAATACCGCGTCTTTCTCCCAAACCGACTGGGTTTTGAGCGTCATAGCCCATTTTCTTCATAATTGCTTGTGCCACAGGACTATATAGAGATAGCTGAGGCATACCTTCATTTTGGAAAGGTTCCAGCATGGAGTTTGATGAAGAAGCGTCTGATCTATGGAAGAAGATCGGCTTTTGCTTTGGTGATATTGTCGGAACAACAAAGGTAGCAGACGTAGGATCTTCTACATCAGCAGGTGTCTCCATCGGAGTGAGAGCAGGCTGAACTTGCTGAGTGTCAGCTTGGCTTGACGATGCATCGTCTTCTGGCTCTGAGTTCGAGTCTGTGTCTTGCATGATAGACACGAGAGAAACAACAAATTTGCCCCCAGGCTTTTGCTTTGCCTTCTTCACTCTGGTTGTGATGACCAAAGGTTTTGAAGATTTGAGGGAGATGACGAAGGGAGATTGACTACTCTCTTCTAATTTGTCGGAGGGTTTGTTTTCTTCCGGTGATTTTTGAGGAGCCTTGCCTTTATCTTTCTGGAGATTTTCAGCAGGGGGTGATATTTCCTCTTCTTCTTTTTCTCCTTCATACATCTGGGAGTCTGCGAAGTGGACTTCTTTACCTTTGAAGGGTTTTCTGTCTGCAAAGACTCGATGTACCATGCCGTCGTCGCCGACGAACTTGATGCATTGATGTAGAGTTGAAGGGACAACACCGTTCTCGTGTATCCAAGGACGTCCGAGAAGGATGTTGTAGCATGAGGGGGTTTTTATTACATACACAGTGACCTCAGAGATAAGATCACCGATTTGCAATTTGAACCTGATTTTGCCGATAGGCCTTTGAGCGCTCCCATCGTATCCAAAGATAGATACAGATGTGTGGCTTAGCTTGCTGGGTGGGATGCCCAACTCTTCAAGAGCCGAAGTGGAGATAAGGTTGAGTGCAGAACCTGGGTCGATCTGAACTCTATGTATCGGCATTTCTTTGATGTACCCTGTGAAGTACAGGGGTCGGTTGTGCCTTGCTTCGCCAAGTAGGAGGTCTTCCTTAGTGAAGGCGATGGTTGCACTGGCTGCCTTTTGAACTGAGAGGCATTGGATGCATGATCCCTCGCTTTTCTCTTTTTCTCCTTTTAAGGAGGTTTCTGAGTTTTTGACCCGGTAGTCCATTTCAATTTGGAGGACTTGTGGGGCATGTTTGTCGACATCCTCATTCAGTTTTTGTAATTCTGAGATGAGATTATCACGAGTGCGTGGAGACATTCGCAATAAGTCTAGGATGTGAAGATGTGCAGGTATGTGTTTGAAGTGCTCAACCAAGTCATACTTGAAAGCCTCCTTGGGGCCTGCATGTTCATTGTTTTTGCCACTGGGGGCGCTTACAACATCTTTTCCCAAAGGATTTACATATGTAAAGGAAGATTGGTTGTAATTTTTGTGGTAGTCCCGGCCCGAGCGGGTGCCTCTACCAACTTCGAGAGCTTCTTGAGAAGGATCTTCGTTTGGAAGATTGTCTTCAGGATCAAGAGGCTGTCGTTTTTCATCTACTGGGGATGTATCTGCAGCAGAGTTGCCATCCTCAGTGATTGTGTTGCACGGAGCATTTTCCGGGAGCAAATCCTGAACAGCATCCAGTAGCTTTTCTTCTGTGTTGACTATTTCATCATCCCAAGCATCATTATCTGGGTTTTCTTCATGATGATCAGTCGGGAAGAATGTGTATCCTGAAGTCACAGTCTCAGGAGAAGAAACCTGAGAGGGTGTCATCTCTGTGAAAGTCACGTGAGACGAGATAGCTCCAGAGAATACATTGCCAGGCGTCGTCGGAGTATAGGTAATCTCATCAGACGACGCTTCAGAAGAGCTATAGTCCTGAAATATTACATTACAGGAAGCTCTGATAGGAGATGTTGCCTGCTCGGAGTCAGACTCATCCTCGGATGTAAGAGGATCGTCTATCCAGCAATGTTCTCCATTTTTAGGAGTTAAGGGTGGATGTACCTGATTATCTTCAGGGACTTCAGGCTCTGGGTTGCGAGGAGGCTCGTTAACGCGATCTTGCTCTTGTTCTAGAGCGAGACGCTGCAAGATCCTTGCATATTCTTCAAGATCAGGTATGGGAGCCAGATCCTCTTCTTCGTCTTCTCTGTGTGGCTCAACATAGTTGATTTCCACTGGAGCAACGACAGGTGCTGGGTTAACAGCATCTTCTTGTGCAGCCACTTGATCTTTTTTATCGTCGGACTAGGATCCTTGTGGTTGCAAAGGGTTATACCAGATTACTGGCATAAGGTGAGTTTCAGGAACCCATTCTTCGTCTGAGAGATACTCTCCTGTTTCAAGAGATTCCTCCCACTCGCCGGTGTAGTTGGGCTCGAATCCATCGTTGGTGTCGCTGGACTCGTATCCATCAATGGAGAATCCAACTACCGAGTTGCAAGAGTATGATGCCCCCTGCATGGCTTCTTTTTTGAATTGAGGTGGCATGAAATCACTGAGAGTGAAGTTTCTTACCGCCTTTGAAGTCTCTGGAAGGGACGTTTTTGTTGCCCCGAGTGAAGTGGTAGAGGAGGCCTCTGCCTTTTCATGGACTTCTTGTTTTGGCTGGGTCTTCTCTTGCCGTTTGAGCCTGAGGAGATGTTTCCTAGCCTGCCTTCGCTGTTGAGCTGTCGGCTTTGTTTTTACGATCTCTCAGTTTTCATCTTCCAAGAGATCGGGATGTACCCATATGGGTTATCCGTCTGGTGTCGGTCAAGGAACCAACACTTCGGACGTTTGAATTCTTTTTATCACCTTGAAGGAAGTAGTGATCTTCTTCTTCGGTGATTTTGGTGTTTGTCCACATGACACCATGTTGACGGAGGCAGTCCCATAGTTTTTGTCAAAGGTGATGACTCCGTTTTTCCACATCTCGTTTATCTTCTCTCTCACAACAAAGCATTGATTGAGAGGATGCGAGACCATCTGGTGGTATGGACAGTACCGAGGATCGTTGGTTTTGCCAACGTCTCCCGGTCTTTTGGGCTCTGGCAAAATGAGTTTGCCATTTGCTAGGAGAGCCTCAAAGATTTCTTCAACGTCTTCATCGAACGGATATTTCTTTTCTACACGTTCCTTGAAGGCATCAGAGAGTTCAGGCCTTTTACCTGCAGTTTTGTTTTCAGCTTTCTTTGGTTGCTGAGGAGCTGACTTGGTTTGCACATTGAGGACCTCTTTCTTCTTTGGTTTAGAGGTTGCAATGGCGGTTGGCTCTTTTCTTGATGACTTCTGACTGTTGAGGTCTTTAATCACCGTTTCGGCTTCCATAGAAGCTTCCAGGAGTTCTCCCAGGTTTTTTGATTTGTTGCCGATGATCATGGAGCGTATTCTGGCTCTAATGTTGTTACGGCAGATGTCGACTAGCGACGCCTGTGGCAATACATCTGAACATTTGTATGCCATTGCTTTCCACTTGTGAATGAAGTCATAAGTTGACTCATTCTCTCCCTGTTTTAGGCTGCAGAGCTGAGCCATAGTAACAGGATGATCCTCACCTTGGAAGTGGGTCAGGAAGCGTGTCTCTAGCATAGCCCAGTTCTGAATGGAGTTCTCCGGAAGAGTGGAGTACCAATCGAAGGCCGTACCTTTTAGGGTACTTGCAAAGAGGCGGATCTTGAGTGCATCTTGATCCACGATAGCTCCCGTCAAAATCTTGAAGTGGATGACGTGCTGTCTGGCTGATCCTTTCCCCGTATATGTTTGGAGAGTGGGATGTTTGAATTTTGTGGGGAACGGGACCGAGTCCATCCATAAAGGATATGGTGGCTTGATCCCATGCTCCTTGAGTATATCCTCTTCTTTAGCTTTGGCGAGGATACTGTCTACGTCCTTTTTGGTAAGGGCGCGTGACTCATTTTCTTCACAATTTCCCTCGTTATTGCTATGATTCGGAGGAGGCTCATTGTTCACCTGATTTTGGACAACCAGGAGAAGGTTTTCCATCAGAGTTTCAATCCTCTGCTAGCCTTGTTCCAACTGCTGGATGCGTGTGAGCGCATCATCTTGAGGTAGATTCTGAGGTGGTGGCTCAGAACTTGTAGCCAAGACGTTCATCCCTCGGGATTTGAACGAAGAAACCGTCCTGGTGACTGTGCTGAGGCTCATTCTTTTTGATGAAGAGCTTGATGAAGGATTACTCTCCCGTCCTTGGTTGGAAGGGGCAGGAGATTCTTCGGGATGTCTTTGTGTCCTGGTGACGCTACGGGTCACCGGACGTCGGACATGGATTTTTTATGCTGACTTTTGGCGTCTTCTGGTTTTTCCAACCATATGGACGGCAGCAACTTGGTCGGGTCTTTCTTTTTCGACCCATTTGTGGGAGACTTGAAGTGTAGGAGACTGGGTCCGTTGCTTCTCTAGTCTCTTTTGTCGATATGACGCACGACGACGTGCTCGACGAGCAGCTTGAGCTTCGGTCAGCTCTGGCTGGGCTCTGACGATGAAGGATGTGCTTCCTCGGGCACAGCAGCCGAGCCTGTCTTCTTTGTAGCTAGGCAAGGACAGGATCCGGACCCGGTCCTTTGCCTGTTGCAGCGAAGCTTTGAATTTTTCAAGTTCGGTCCCTGTAGAGATAAAGGGTCGAACCGAATGAGTGTAGGCCTTAGCAGGTGCTTGTAGAGGCCTGGTGATGCATGATCTAATTCTGGGCTTGTGGGAGCAAGCCGGTTCATGCTGGGTTGACTTGGGAGTCAAGTTGGAGATGGGTCTCTCCTCTTTCATGTAGGCAAGAGGGTAGAACTGGTTCTCCTTGAGTGGGGCCAGGTATGCTGGCTTGGTGGAGGTTTGAGACCTTCTTTGCTTTGGGGAAGGTCTTGGAGACCAAGTCTTAGGGTAGACCTGGTTGGTTGTTGGTCGAGGCTTCGCGGGGGTGCCGCGGGCTTCGGGCTTTTGGGCACTCGCTTTTGGTGTCACGAGAGTGACACGTTGAGAGGCGATCTTCTGGTTTTTGGCAGGAGCAGCTTGTTCTTCGGGAAGTGGGAATGGTCCTAGTGTCCCGAAGACGATGGTCTGGGGAGTCGAGGTCGACCCGGAGTTCGGAGAGTTGCCGAGGGAGTTGATGCTTCGGCAGCTGACAAGGCGCTTATGAGTGCGCGCGCTTTGCTTCTGTTGAAGCATGAGTTGGTGCTTGTTCTCATCGAAGATAATGGTTAAGGCTGCCATTGTTAGTTTCAAAATTTCTGAAACAAGACCACATCCATTAGTAATCACAAGAATATGATGATCATAAATGGGGAATTCTATGATTTTGTCTTTTCAAATCGCTCAAGGGACATGACCCAAGCAATATGAAGAAGGCAAAAAGCCATAGAGGGTACAATTGTTCTGGTTGCAAGCATGGTAGGCCCGAAATGAGCGTTCCAATGACTGCTAGAAGCAATTGTATACCTAAATTCGACTTATCAAGAAGCGGAGCTTGCTCGAGATAAGAAGAATATAAGGTAGGAGTTACAAATGTGCCGGTCACAGATACAGTAGACCCTGAAAGGGCGTACCAGTATTGCTAGGCACAAATGTTGGAAATCGCATCCATGAGATGGGATTCTCTTTTTGAAAGGTCAGAAATGGATTCATCAAAGAGAGCAGGTGGCATTCCGATTCAAATACGGGCTCAACGATTTCCGCGAGCGCCAGTACTCAGAAGGAAAGAGACCACAATTTCTCGAATCTGAATCCAAAAGTGACGAGTTTTTTTTTTTTGAAATGTCAAGATTGGTTCCATCAAGGAGAGCAAATGGTATTCTAATCTGAACACGGTCTCGGCGATTTCCGCGAGCGCCAGTGCTCAGAAAAGAAGAAACCAAAATTTCTCAGATCTGAAATCAAAAGTGACGAGTTTTTGAAGATTTTTTTTTTGAAATGGTTTTTTTTTTATTTTATTATTTTTATTTTTTTTTTAATTTTTTTTTTAAAAATATATTTTTATTTATTTTTTTTTAATTTTTTTTTGAAGATTTTTTTTTAAGATTTTTTTTTTGAAAATCTTTTTTTTATTTTATTTTATTTTTGATTTTTTTTTGTTTAAGATTTTTTTTTGAAAATCTTTTTTTTTTATTTTGATTTTTTTTTAATTTTTTAAGATTTAAAGACGAGAGAGTACACATAGGCCTCCTAACCCGGTCTTATGAAACCTCAATTGATAGAAATGCCCCCAGGTAAGGGTAGGATTACTTAATGAACCCGTTTGGAAGACCCTTGCCTAGAACAGTCAGGCTGTCTCCACACTCTGGACAAGGCTTTTCTTGAATCAATCGTGATCAAAGAACGCAATTGGTTTAACCTTAGTGGTCTATGTCTTTTTTTTTCAAATCCCAAATAGACTCATCGAAGAGAAACGATGGCCCAAAACCTTAGTCGAACGGGCTCAACATTTCTGCAAGCACCAAAGAACGATAGGATAGGATCAAAGCTTCTCAATTTTGAATCAGAACTGAGAAAACTGATTTTTTGATTTTTTTTCTTTGAAATCTCTAATGAACTCATCGAAGAGAAACGATGGCCCAAAACCTTAGTCGAACGGGCTCAACATTTCTGCAAGCACCAAAGAACGATAGGATAGGATCAAAGTTTCTCAATTTTGAATTCAAACTAAGAAAACTGATTTTTTTTTTGAAAAGAGAAAGAATGGAAACAAACTCAAAGAAATAGAAATTTCCAAAAAATCCCATCTCATTTTTTTTAGGATGCAAAATCCAACATAGGCTACCAACTAGAAAGTAGCCAAGGAATCCGGAAAAGAAGTATAAGCGTAGAGCAAAAAGTATGATATGCAAATATTTCATTTCCGAGCACCGTGTTCTCAAATGAACGAGTCCCACCGGGTGGGCCAGCTTGATGGAACGCGCTCCGAATGCCGTGGGTGCTACCGGGGTTGGCGGACGTGGGAGTCCGTCGGGTCCGGCCCTTTCGCGCCCGGGGGGCATGAAGCGTGCATCAACATTTCTTTTGTGTGGGTGTGCCAGATTTTCTATTTTACTTGGAATTGCAAGTGGTAATCCGGAGATCAACCTTTGCAAGTAAAAAGGAAATCAACTTCTTTCAAGTTTTCCATTGCACAAATATTTAAGAAAAGAGACATTTTCTTGGTTTGCCGTGAAAGGCGATTTTGTTTGGCATTTATAGCCGATTTTGGCGTTTATAGCCGATTTACAATTCTCATCAATAATGAAAGACAATAGTTGTGATTTTTGTCTCTTTTAGAAAAATACAAACTACAATGAAAAGCAAGAAAAGGAGGATCTAACTTCTCAGGAGATTGTGGGGGACTCGTTCAGATTGACGGTCGCAAGCCATGTATGGGCTTCGCCATCATCCATGCAGATGAGAACAGAGGATGCTCTTGATTCGCTTGGCTTGGCTATAACCTCAGATTTTTAGAGGACAAAGACCAAGAGGAGGTCCTATGTCCGATAAAAAGCTAAGTAGACGGGCTGAAAAGCCACGTCTAAGCCATCGGAGGCAGCAGGAGAAGGCAAGGACCTTGGGGGGGATGCCCCCCAAGGGACTTTTGTCACCTTGTAGTGGTGGCCGGTGCAGAACTTCAGCAGAGTTTTTCTCTCTTTTTCTTTCTCTGGATTCTTTCTGCTCTCTTCCGATCCGATCTCTTTTTTTCTGATCCCGATTTCAATGGAATGCTCTCCTATTTATAGGCTTTTGGTAGCCATTTAGGAGAGTTTATGAGCTTTAATTGCTTTAATGAGAGGAGTTACAAGATTTATTTCTTGATTTTGTAACTCCTTTTTCCTTGAATCTGATTGGCCGATGGAGATTGAGGGCATTTAATCGTCATGATGGGAGGAGTTTCAAGGTTTAAGTGCCATGAATCTCTTGATTTGTAGCTCCCGAATGCTTGCTTCTGATTGGGCCGTCCAAAGAAATGAATTAATGACTGCAATAAAGCTAGTCAATTAACTGCATTAAATGGTCGCCGAGCAGTCGAAGAGTCGCGGGCCATGCCGTGTCTTCTGGAATTCTTCTGGCGATGATCATCGATGGATCTTCATGCTGATCGACATCGGATGAACATGTAACTTCAGACATTGATAGCTAAGAGCGGGCCGGTGACATCTGTCTTGTCGATTTCACGATCTGTCGGACAGAAAGTGCACTTTCTTGGTCAGCCGGTTGGCGATCTTGGAGCGATCAATGATGATTTTATGCTTTTGACGGCGGATCCGAGATGTCGTCGGATATGAGTCAATTTCAAGCATTAAAAATCACATTTTCAGGAAACCACAGGGGCCAATGTGCGCGAAACACGAAAAGGGACGGAAAAACGGGTCACAGGCGAAAAATCCGGTGACCCGGACTTCCATGGTCGCCGGCGACCATGGGCCGGCGACCCTGGGCTAGGGTCGCGGGCTGCGACCCTGGGGGTTTTTCCCCCTTTTTTGGTCCGTTTTGCGGTCTTTTTCGTCGCCGTTTTCTTCTGTATTTTTCTTGACATTTCTTCTCATTTATTGGCTTGATTTCCCTGTAGAAAACCTGATGAGAATCCTTGCATTTTTAAAGTGCAAAGTTTCCAATTTTCCGGGAAAGCCGAAGACTTTGTCGCGTAGAGCTGCTGATTTTCCGCCAGAAGCTGAAACTTGGTCAAACGATGTCGGAATGACCTGAAATTTGAGGTGAAGCCTCCTGAGCAATAAATAAGACCAACCATAGGCTTTTGTTTGAGTTTTGAAGCCGTTTGGGGTCCCGTCGATGCTTCACTTGATTTTGCTGCGGGGAAAATGCCGAGCTTTGATATGTGGCCAAACGATGTCCGATTGACCTGAAATTTGACGGGGAGCCTATTGGAGTCATTTTGAGACGTTCCATGGGCTCCGTTTTGGATGTCATGGTCCCGGGTTGCTCCGCCGCCGGTAGGCTTGATTTTCTCTCGGAGCATCGAAACCTGGTCAAACGTTGTCGGAATGACCTGAAATTTGATGTGCAGCCTTTTGGAAGCATGTTGAAGCCACTCATGCACTTGGTTTACTGAGCGAAGGCTTCGGTGGTTCCCGCCGCCGGGAGGCTTGATTTTGCTGCTCGAGCATTGATGGAGGGTCAAACGTTGTCGGTTTGACTTGAAATTTGGCATGGAGCCCTTTTGAGACATGCTGGAGTCATCCGTAGGCTCTGATCGAAGTTTTGACGTCTCCGATGATGTCGCCGCCGGGAGCGCCATTTTAGCTGTCGGAGAAGCGAAGTTAGGCCAAATGATTCTGAAATGGCCCGAAACTTCATGTGTACTCTTCTCTTGGCTATCTTGAAGGATCTTGCAGTTTTTGTTTGATTCTGACAAGATTTGATTTTTTTTTGGAGAAATTGCATTGCCTATTTATGGCAGGTTGCGACTTCATGCAGCTTTCTTGATGTTGAAGAGGCAAAGTGACATTTTTGGTGTCAACAGTAGTCTACAACATTTACATTTTTGGGGTTGTCCGGCACACGTGCTGAAGGTTAAGATGGATATGTTAGAATCAAAGTCAGAAGTATGCCCTTTTATAGGATATCCCAAAGGAACTAAAGGTTGGTTATTCTATAATCACAGAGAGCAGAAAGTGCTCGTCGGCACCGATGCAGTTTTTCTGAAGAAAGATTATATGATTGACCTTGAATCTTTATAAAAGGTTATCTTGGAAGAAATTCAAGAGCGATCAAATCCAAATCCAATACTGACCGATCTGAAGAGAATCCGCTTACACCTGACCCAATAATTATACCAGTACCTCATCGTAGTGGGAGAATTGTTAGGCCACCTGACAGGTTCTCATTTCTGGGAGAGTCTTACGAGGTAATCCCGGAAGAATTGGAACAAGATCCCTATAACTATGATGAAGCAATCAATGACATAGATTCGGGATGTTGGCAAGATGCTATGAAAGCTGAGATGGAGTCCATGTACTCCAATTAGGTCTGGACACTTGTGGACTTGCCTGCCAATATTAAACTTATTGGGTGCAAGTGGGTCTATAAGAGAAAGAGAGGGCCAGATGGAAGAGTTCAGACCTTTAAGGCAAGGTTTATTCCGAAAGGGTATACTCAGAAAGAGGGTATTGATTATGAGGAAACCTTTTTGCTGGTAACCATGCTCAAGTCCATCCGGATACTCTTATCCATTGCGGCTCATATTGATTACGAGATTTGACAAATGGATGTCAAGATGGCGTTTCTCAATGGCCATCTTGAGGAGGACATCTATATGATGTAGCCAGATGGTTTTGTGGCTAAAAACCAAGAGCAAAGAGTTTGCAAGCTGCAGAAGTCCATTTATGGACTGAAGTAGGCGTCCCGAAGCTGGAACATCCATTTTGACCAGGCAATCAAGTCATTTGGTTTTTGTTAGAATCCGGATGAGTCATGTGTGTACATGAAAAGTGAAGGAGGCAGGGTAGTTTTTCTGGTGCTATATGTTGATGACATCCTTCTCCTTGGGAGTGACATAGGAATGTTGTTATGGTAAAAGTTTGGTTGGCTAAGACTTTTGATATTAAGGACTTGGGAGAAGCTAGCTACATCTTAGGGATCAAACTCCATTGAGACCAGAAAAATAGGATGATTTGGCTTATCCCAAGCTGCTGCATACATAGATAAGGTACTGCTACGGTCTATGTAAGACTCTAAGAAGGGTATCACACCTTTTAGGCATGGAGTGCACCTTTTCAAGAATCAGTGTCCTAAGGCACCTGAGGAAAAGGAGCATATGAGAACGATACCATACACTTTGGATGTTGGTAGTCTCATGTATGCTATGCTTTGTACTAGACCGGATATCTGTCATGCAGTGGGCCTAGTCAGCAGATATCAGTCTAACCCAGGTCTCGACCATTGGACTACTGTGAAGTGTATTATCAAATACTTGAGAAGGACTAGAGATTACATGTTAATTTACGGCAGTGATGAGTTGATTATAGTCGGATACACGGATTCTGACTTCATATTAGATAAGGATTCCAAGAAATCAACCTCTAGGTTTGTTTTCATGGTTGGCAGCGGAGCATTTAGCTAGAGGAGTATTAAACAAGAATGTACCTCTGATTCCACCTAAGAGACTGAATATGCAGTGGCTTGTGAAGTAGCTAAGGAAGCAATTTGGCTCAAAAGATTCTTTATGGAACTTGGAGTGGTACCTTTGGGGTGACAGCCGCTCACAGTTTACTGTGACAGTAACAGAGCAGTCGCCCAATCCAAGGACCCTAGAGCCATAAAAGCCAAAAGCACATATAGTGGAAAAATCACTTAGTCAGACAGATTGTGCAGAGATGTGACATAGCCATCACCAAGGTAGCATCTGTAGACAATCTCGCGGATCCCTTTACTAAGCCTTTGACCACCAAAGTTTTTGAGTAGGAAGTAGACGGGATGGGCATGAGATGCAACCCTGACTGGCATCGAGCCAAAGTGGGAGATTGTTAGATTATATGGTCTCAATCCAGTGGATGATGTAATAAATTGATTTATTTCTTTATTAATATAATCATATTTTCCTTTCATGAGATGAATGGTGTTTTATTACTTACTTGCACATAACCAATACAAATGACATGATGGTTCATGAGATGAACTGGAGTCCAAAAGTATATTAGATGTGATACATGTGTATGTATGAGATCTACATACGGGAGACATATATCACAAATCCTATACTTAAATTAATTTACAATCGGTGATGAGATTGGGCATCTTATCTGATAAGGTTGCAGCATTTTGATCACTATGAGATAGTGTGATTTGTCTCGATCATCAGAGTGTAAGACTCTTGATGATTGTGCTGGTATATTGGATGTATTGAAGGATCATGAGATGCACCTTATGAAACACTGTCTTTACTTTAAGGTCTGCTCTCGTAATTCCCTGGCAATAAGCTCTTAATCCGGAGATATTAATGAACTCAAGTTTTTATCTATTCATTTGCTTTGAGTCACCAATGAGTGATGCCAACTGCAGGTCAACACCTCGGTGTCTTGGATACGCGGTAGTAGGATTGTGAGAACATTCAATGGTCAAAATAGAATCTATCTTCATTATCCTCTTGTGCCAATTAATGGAATTGTCATTTGTAAGTGTGCCCCCATCTCAATTAAGAGTTAATTGGATGTTACTGATGATCACTGTGGTTGATTGGGTCTCAAGAATAATAAGATATGATCTAAGATTAGATGGACAGGTTTAATCCAATTGATCCATGTATATAGATGGAGGGGTCTACTTGTGGTCATAGTGAAGTTTAATGCTTGTACTTAATTCCTAAGACTGGAGTACAGTTGCATTTATATAGTAGTGTTATTTACAATTAATTGCGGGCCCGGAATGCACATGAGATGTGGGGTCGGGGTGTCCTAGTTGGAGCCAGCTTTCTATGGAATCCCTAGTTGTCCCCACACTAGCCCAATTATTAGATCATTACTAATTCTACTTGAACGCAAAAGGAAAGGAAATAGAAAGTTACTAATTGTTATGGAAGTGAGACTTCTAATAATAATTAGAAATGAGCAAGTTACTAATTGTTATGGAAGTGAGACTTCTAATAAGAATTAATAAGTAAGAGGAGGTTGCTCAAGCTATAAATAGGGGAGATCCCTTGGACGTCCAACACACTATTCACTTTGGAATTCACGTTGTTGGAAGTTTGTGGGCCTCGTGGATAGGTTTCAAAAACTTTTGACCCACTTGAAGTAGGGATCAAGTATCCATAAGGCTAGAAAACCCAATTTAGGATCCAAGAACCTCAAACTTATGATCAAGATCAGTAAACACTATCTCTAAGATAGTAAATAGCAACACCATGCAACCAATTATCTTATAGTCTGTAAGACCCCGACCCTCAATTTTTGGGTTTAGCATTGTTTTAACCATGATTTAGCTTTTTAAACAAGATTAGAGATGATTTGACTTTGTTTTTGAGTTTGAATAGATTTTTCATAACTTTGGAGAGTTTTAAAAAACCGTTGACTTTGTTTTGACCCGACCCTTGTAAATTGTATTTTTGTGAGAATTTATTCTCAGTTTCTAAAAATTCCAAATTTTATTCCTTTCGACTCATTTTATTGTTACAAATAACTTTCATGTTTTGACCATCTTGATTTAATACTCAGAAATCGCGTTTTTCGAGAAAAAGGGCAAAAATGACAATTTTCACTAAATCTGTCCATAAATTTCGAAAATTTCAGAAATTGGGGAAAATATACTTTTTGGAAACTAGATATTTTGAGGATCATTTTAGTCTTCTTCGTCGATCTCGTCTGGGGCCCGCAAGACCATGATTTAGCCATTTTAAGTTTCAGCTGAATGGGTCCCATTTTCAAGTCACTTAAGTTGTCTTCCTCCTCTTGCATGCCCATTTCTCAAATTCCTGCAACTTCTTGACCTAGGGCTGGGAGAGAAAACCCTCTTTTTCCCTAAGCTTCTTTCTCTTGGACCTATGGCTAGGAAGCTCCATTTGCAAATCTAAAAACGTGGTTTTCTTCCTCTCAACTCGAGCTCTCCTTTACACCCATCTAGTTGAGGATTTCAGCTGAGCACCCACTTCATTTTCTTCATCTCTTCTTGTTTGGGCAGCCATTGGTAAGAGCTTGAACCCATCTCTTCCATGGAGTTTATTTAGCTCATAAAGAGCTCTTTTCTCTAACTTTCAAACCCATTTTCGAAATGGGGGTTTGTAGTGACAAAAATGTGATTTTTATGTGTTCTCTTTTGGGGCTTTTGTGTAGATTTCGTGGATCTTCCTTTTGGTTGAGTTTTTGTGGAGTTTCCTTGGCATTGGATTGAGGCAAGTGATCTTTATAGGATTTTTCATGTATATTGTTTTATGGTTTCATTATGGTTTCATTTAGACATGTTTTCTATGTTTAGTTCATAATGCAAGTCATGTTCATGCTCTTTCAAGTCATGGGTTTTAGCTTCCTCACTTGTCTTGTTATCAATGGTTTTTCAAGCTCTTGAATCATGTTTAGTCTTGTGAGTTTTATGATTTTGTACATGAAAATGCTTTGATGCCTTTGTTATAGAATGAATGGCTTAATTGTGAATGGAATGCTTTAAAAAATGTGAGAAATGTATCCCTTGGAAAGCATGAAGGCTTGGGGAGTGCTGGTGGTTCGAATATGTGAATGAAGAAGGGAAGAAGTTGTGAAAAATCTGACTCGAAATGCACTGTCCGTGTACTGTCGGTCAGGTGTCGGTCAGCTATCGGTCAACCGACAGCCAACTGAGACCTGTCGGTTCAAATTCCAGAGAGCAACATTTTGTCAGGAGGACTGTCGGTCAGTTGCCGGTTGACCGATAGGTCGACCAACAGCCAACCGAGGACTTGTCGGTCCCTTTTCCCGAGAGCTACATTTCTGGACTGAGACTTGTCGGCCAGCCGTCGGTCGGCTGTCGGTCAACCGACACATCAACATCGGTTGACCGACAGGTAACCGAGGACTGACCGAAATTTTACCAAAAGTACTGTTTTGAAGGATTTTTGCTAGAAGGAAAACTAGACTAGGTTTTAGACCTTTTTGTTGACCTTGTGCACTTGGAATTCCAAAATGTACTATAATTTCTGGGGCACCAAACCTTGTCAAAACTCCGACATTTGGATTTCAACTCCACAAGGGTCAATGAATGGTCTTAGCCTAAACTTGATAGATTTCGTGTTTGAACTTTTGTTTTGATGCTTCATGCATCATCGTGTTCTCGTTTGATTTCAAGTACAAGTTTGTTTGAAGATTCGTTTCAAGAACCAAGACTTTTGTTTTGATGCTTCATGCAACACCGTGTTCTCGTTTGATTTTCAAGTACAAGTTTGTTTGAAGAATTGTTTCAAGAGCCAAAGTGCTTGTTTTGATGCTTCGTGCATCATCGTGTTTTCGTTTGAATTTCAAGTATAAGCTTGTATTTAAGACGTGTTTCAAGAATCGTGTTTCAAGAATCAAAAAGGGAATCATTTCTTAAGTTTGTTAAACATTTATATTATGCTATTTTGCTAGCCTTGTCGTGACGTGTTTGATAAATGATTTCCCTCTTGTTTTGTCGTGTTCTCGAACGTGTATCGCCATGTTTTGTGCATTCATGATATAAGTGATTACCACTGAGCTTGGACTGCCCTTTTAGCTTGATCCACTACCTGGGGGTCCTTAAACAACGTGGACTGTCTGTAGACTAGTCGTGTCTTGAATGACACATCGTGCGTGTTCGTGGTCCGGTTCCGCGGCCGGACACCCCGTCTACCTTGTGTGGCGTGGGATCGTGTTTATCGTGTCGTGCTTGTCGTGCGTGCTTACTCTTGTCATCATGTATGATGGAGAAAGGATGGGTTCTTTGTGGATTTACTAATCATGATATTATATGTATTCATGTCTTGTTTCGTATATCGTGCATGTACTAGTGATTTCTCGATAAGTATCATGTTCATGCATTGTTTTTAAATCTCGTAAACCTGTTCAAGTTCAATAAAGTGTTTTTAGTTCTTGTTTCCTTTAAACTTCGATTTGTTTATGCTCTTGCCTATATTGATCACCTGCCAGACCGTCGTGTCTGATATTCTTCTGTTTTGGTGCTCTAGATAGCAGGTCCTTGTTTTGAGCTAGTTCGTGTGCAGTGGGCTGTTGAGCCACGAGTTTTGCAAGCGAGTTGTGTCAGCGACGTCATGTAGACGTCATGCTTGACTCCGGAGTTATGTTACACACTTGGGTAGTGTTTGTTCTAGCTTGCTTTTGTGTACGGCTTTTGTTAGCCTTTTTCTTGGGAATTGTTATAAATGCACTCGTTAATTTGTAACTTGAATATGTTTGGGTAATGACTAGCCTGTTACTGTCAGCTTTGTATATCTTGATATTATGAATTGTTCTAGTCTGAATTTAAATATGTCTATGACAATCTTATCCTGACAGATTGAGTACGACACGGAACCCGATGGGTACGGATTCCGGGTCGTAACGTTTTGTAGAGCTTCCGCGAAATATTTTGATGTGTTGTGAATTTTATCATCCTCACACACGCGGATCCTGGGAGGGGAAATACAAATTCCCCAAACTCGCGTCCCCGAGATCGGATCCCGGTTTTGGGGGCGCGACATAGTCCTTCAATACATCTAATGTACCAACACAATGATCCGGAGTCTTACATTCTGATGATCGAGACAAATCACACTATCTCATAGTGATCAAAGTGCTGCAATCTTATCAGATGAGATGGCCAATCTCATCACCGGTTGTGAATCATTTTAAGTATAGGATTTGTGACATATGTCTCCTATATGTGGATCTCATCCACACAAATGTGTCACATCTAATATACTTGTGGGCTCCAGTTCATCTCACGAACCATCATGTCATTCGTATTGGTTATGTGCAAGAAAGTAATAAAACACTATTCATCGCATGAAAGTAAAGCATGATTATATTGATAAATAATGAAATAAATCAATTTATTACATGATCCACTAGATTGAGACATATAATCTAACAATCTCCCACTTGGGCTCAATGCCAGTCAGGATTACATCTCATGCCCATACCGTTTACATGTTGCTTAAAGACTTTTGTAGTCAAAGGCTTAGTAAAGGGATCTGCCAGATTTTCGGCCTATGCTATCTTGGTGATGGCAATATCACATCTCTGCACAATCTCTCTGACCAAGTGGTACTTCCTCTGTATGTGCTTTTAGCTTTCATGGCTCCTGGTTTCCTTGGACCGAGCGACTGCCTTGTTGTTGTCACAGTAAACTGTGAGCGGCTATCACACCAAAGGCACCACTCCAAGTTCCAGAAGGAATTTTTTGAGCCATACTTCTTCCTTAGCTGCTTCACAAGCCGCTACATATTCAGCCTCCGAGGTGGAATTAGCAGTACATTCTTGTTTAATACTCCTTCAGTTGATAGCTCTGCCGCCAAGTATAAACACATATCTAGAGGTTGATTTCTTGGAATCCTTATCTGACATTAAGTCAAAGTCTTTGTATCCGACTGGTCTTGACTCATCACTGCGTAAATCAACATGTAATCTCTAGTCCTTCTCAAGTATTTGAGAATACATTTCACAGAAGTCCAATGGTCATGACCTGGGTTAGACTGATATCTGCTGACTAGGCCCACTGCGTGATAGATATCCAGTTTAGGAAAAAACATAGCATACATAAGGCTACCAATAGTAGGATCGTATGGTATCACTCTCATATGCTCATTTTCCTTAGGTGTCTCGGGACACTGATCCTTGGAAAGGTGTGTTAGAGATTTTGTGTATTGCAATTTGATGGATGCACTATTCATTTTATTCATCATTTGATTTCACACACATGCATTGTTTTAGAAAAGCTTGAAATCTTGATTTATACATGCATTGTTTTAAATCTTGTACACCTTATGATTTATGCATGTTTTGGTTTTAAACATTGGATGCATTTTTAGTTTCAAAAAGGATTTTATAAATCAAGCTAGCCATTTTTTTTAAACTTTCAAATCTATTTAGGCTTTTTATGTTTCATGATTTTAAAGCACTTGGATTGGTTTAAATCATGTTTCCATGCTTGGTTTAATGGCCCAAAGATCCCACAAGAAATTTACTTTGAAAAATGCAAAAGTTGGGATTTTTGTCTTAGGCTGTCGGTCAACCGACAAGCTAAGTGTCGGCTAACCGACAAGTGAGCCGAGGTCAACCGATGGATCTGTCGGTCCGAATTCCATAGAGCTACAAATTTCAGATCTTCTCTGTCGGTCCACTCGTCGGTTCATGTCAGTCAACCGACAGTACATAAAAATCCAGACCGAAGCTCTCTCGGTTTATAAAACCAGAGAGGAGTTTTCTAACCAAGTTTACATTGTCGGTTAGAGTGTCTGTCAGACCTCGGTTAACCGAACATGTCGGCTAACCGAACCATGCTTTATGGTCAGCAAATTTTCGAAAATATGACCGTTGACCTGTGACCATTAGGGGTGTCGGTTAACCGACCCCTGGATGTCGGCTAACCGACAGGTAGCCGTTGAGCAACTTTTTCTATAAAAAGAAGCTCATTCCTTAGCCCCAAGTGATGATCTTTGAAGCCCTTCTTGAGGTATTTTGAGGGAAAAGAAAGGGGATCAAGCTAAGGAAGGTTAAGGGTCATTAAGGAAAGCTAAAGCTTGGATTAATGAAGTTAAACTACCAAGTAAGCTTTGCCTTTTTATAATCATTGTTTTATGCTTTGTTTAATCTTTGGTAAATGATTTTAACATATAAACTATGATGTGTTGAATCCTCTACTCCTTTAATCTTTGATTTAAGTCATTGGATTCTTCACCTTGATTTCTAAACAAGTTTGTTTTAATACTTTATAAAACATGCTTTGTCAAAACTGTCGCGACCCCGGACCGAGATCCGGGCCTGCGACGTTGCGGCGGTATGATTAACCGACACATAAACACACCGCCACTGCTCTATTTTTCCCACAGGTTTCCGCGGTGAGGATCCCAAGACACGGGTCTAGCTCACACGAATGGATATGCGGAAGCGTGTAGCAAAACATGTCACACAAATCTTAAACAATGAGATATAAGAGAAATTATAATATCATGACTTGGTATCAAAAGAGAATGTCATCAAAGCATTCCTATCATGATTAACGTTTCAATGTTTAACAAAAGTATATTAGTGCAAGTTACAAAACCATGAGAGGCCAACAAAGGCCAATACAACAATAGATCCCAAAAGAATATCCCAACTAAGTGAACGAGACATCACGATCCCGACCGGCGTCTAGATGACGTCGTTGGGCTGCCACTCGTGCGCTGGGGGTGGCTCAATAGCCTCCTCCGGGCACTCCTCGTCATGCGTGAACTCTCCAGAACCTGGACACCAAAATATCAAGCATCAAACACGACGGTTTGGCAAATAAACAATTTAGGCATGAAAAGAGAATTAATGCTAAAACAACTCAAGATTTAGGTACACGTTTCAAGTTTATGAGAACACGACAAAAGGGAAGTCCAAGCTCAGTGGTATTCACTTATATCATGAATGCACAAAAACACGGCGATACACGTTCGAGAACACGACAAAATAAGTGGGAAATCATTTACCAAACATAACACGGCAAGACTAGCAAAATAGCATCTTATAAATGCTTAACAAACTTAAGAAATGATTCCCTTTTGATTCTTGAAACACATCTTGAAAACGAACTTGTACTCGGAAATTAAACGAGAACACGATGATACATGAAGCATCAAAACAAGAGTTCAAACATAAATCTATCAAGCATAGGCTAAGACCAATCTTTGATCCTTGTGGAATTGAAGACCAAATGTCGGAATTCAATAAAGCTTGGTGTCCCCCGAAGGTATATTACATTTTGGAATTCCAAGTGCAAAGGTCAATGAAAAGGTCTAAACCTAGTCTAGTTTTCATACCCGCAAAAATCCTTCAAAAACAGTATTTTTTGTAACTGTCGGTCTGGTTTAAGCATCTCTACCGGTAGAACTTCCGGTTTAAGCGTCTCTACCGGTAGAACTTCCGGTTGAACCACCTCTACCGGTAGAACTACCGGTTGGAGCACTTCTACCGGTAGAACTTCCGGTAGAACTAAGGGTTCTCAATTTTTCTCCACTTTCTACCAAAACTCGAGCCACTTCTACCGGTAGAACTTCCGGTAGAACTATGGAGCTCAATTTTCCTCAACTCTCTGCCAAAATTTGAGCCACTTCTACCGGTAGAACTTCCGGTAGAACTAAGGGTTCTCAATTTTTCACACTTCTCTCCACATTTTCACCACCTGCACTCCCCAAGCCTACAAGCTTTCCAAGGGATGATTTCATACATTTTCAAGGCATTCCATCCACAATTAATCCATTCATTCCAAAGAGAAACATCAAGACATTTCCAAATACAAATTCATAAAACTTACAAAACCAACTTGATTCTAAGAACTTGGAAAAGTCATTAGCCACAACACAAGTAGAGGAACTCAACCCATGATTTAAGAGAACATAAACATAACATACATTCATAGGTTTAAGCATAAAAATCATGTCTTAAGGGAAGAAATGAAACCACAATACAATGTACATGAAAAACCTATAAAGTTTACTTGCCTCTCACCCAAGCCAAGCAAAACTCCACAAAATCCAACAAGGATGGGAGCTCCAAGAAATCTACACAAAAACCCCCAAAAGAGAGTATACAAAAATCACCATTTTGGCCATTGCAAACTCCCATTTCGAAAATGAGTTTGAAAACATGGGAAACAGGCTCTAAGAGAGCTAAATGAACATGAAAAGAAGGAATGAAGGAAAACACCAACCTTAACCTAGTTGAACAAGATGAAGGGAGGTTGAAGATGATGAATAGTGCAATGGTTTGGCTCCAAAAACGTCCTAATCGAAGCTTGAGAAGAGAGGAAGAGAATGGCGGAGTCGAATCGGAGAATGGAGCCTTCTTGTTAGATGATTTCCAAGGGAGAAAGACCAAGGAAGAGCTTTCTTCTCTTCTCCACTCTAGGGCAAAACCGTTGTAGGAAAATGGGGAAGAAAGAATGGAGGAGAGAGAATAGGAGAATATTTATATGGGTTGAGAAGTGGGTCCCTTTCCAGCTGAACTTTGAAACGATTAAAACATGGTCTTGTGGACCCCGGATGGAAACGACGAAGAAGAACAAAACGATCGTCGAAAAATCTAGTTTCAGAAAAGTATAATTTTGACATAGTTTCACGACTTTGAAAAGTGTGCCCAGATTTAGCATTAATAGTCAGATTTACCCTTATTAGGCCAAAACTTGGTTTTCTGGGCCTCAAATGCATGCAGGTTAAAAACGAAAGTTGTCACAATTAATAAAACCATTCAAGAGAAATAAAAACCACAACCATAACAAAGATCTAGAACAAGAACCCATTTTTACACGTGTACTCAGGGCGTCTCTGAGCGTGTCTGACTCATACTAAACGTCCTCAAAATCCCCAAAGCTATAATCCAGACTAAGTCTAATCACATTCTAACCCAACTAGTACTAAGACTCACTTAAGACTAAACACTCACTTAATTAGTACTAATCGAGTTGGTCTGGGTCGGGGTCTAACATCCTCCACCCCTTAGGATATTTGGTCCACCAAATAGAAATAATTTTACCTTTGGTAACAGGTGTGGATACTTCTTCTGGACTTGATCTCTCAATTCCCATGTGGCTTCTTCTGGCTCGTGATTCTCCCAAAGTACTTTGACCCAATGGATAGTCCGATTTCTCAATTCATACTCTTTGGTGTCGATGATTCTAACCGGCTTCTACACATATGAAGCGTCTTCTCGAATCTCTAAAGGCTCGTGTGGAATGATGTGAGAAGGACTGTGAACATACTTCTTGAGCATGGAGACGTGAAAAACATTATGTACCCCGGAGAGTTCCGGTGGTAACGCAAGTCTATATGCAACATTTCCAATCTTGCTCAAAATCTCATATGGGCCAATGTATTTGCTGGACAACTTTCCTTTCTTTCCAAATCTTAGAGTGCCTCTGACCGGTGAGACTTTCAAGAATACTTTGTCACCCACTTCAAACTGTAATTCTCTTTAGCATAACTCTTCTGTCTGCTTCGAGCAATCTTCAGTCTGTCCTAAATCTGCTTAACCTTGTTGCTTGTCTCTCCAACTATCGTCAGTCCATGAAAACTACGCACATCGACTTCTTCCCAACAGACTGGAGTTCTGCATCTCCTATCATAGAGTGCCTCGAAAGGTGCCATTCCAATGCTAGAATGGTAGCTATTGTTGTACGCAAACTCACAAAGAGGTAGGTTCTCATCCCACTGAACCTTGAAATCCAATACACAAGCACGCAGCATATCTTCAAGAGTCTATATCGTCTGCTCTGACTGACCATCTGTCTGAGGATGATACGCTGTGCTGAACTGAAGTTTGGAACCCATGGATTCAAGAAGAGATTTCCAAAATCTTGAAACAAATCTACTATCTCTGTTGGAGGTGATGGAGACAGGCTGGCCATGCTTAGTAACAATCTCGTCAACGAATAGTCTTGCAAGTGGTGCCATATGCATCATATTCCCAGTCTTCATCGGAAGAAAGTGCGCAGACTTCGTAAGACGATCAACTATAACCCAAATCGCTTTGTTTCCCTGATGGACCCGAAAGAAATCTTCCGTCCTCTCCTTCCGCACCCCGGGGGCTGACCTGGGTCTCGGCGGAGGAGGGAAAATCTCGGGTATCAACATTTTTGTACGGGTATGCCAGATTTACTTTCTACTTGGAATTTGGAATGGTGATAATCCGGAGATTCACCTTCACAAGTGGAAAGGAAATCAATCCTTTTTTCTAACTTTTCAAATTGCATAAATACTAAGAAAAGAGACAAGTTTTTAAAATGCCGTAAGAGGCGTTTTTGTTTGTTTGCCGTGAAAGGCGATTTTGCCATGAAAGGCGTTTTTACAAAACTCATCAAATATGAAAGACAAGAATTGTGATTTCTTTTTGTCTCTTTAAGAAATACAAACTACAATAGAAAAGTAAGAAAAGGGATCTAACTTCTCAGGAAATTGTGGGGACACGTTGAGATCGATGGTCGCAAGTCATGTATGGGCTTCGCCATTGTCCTTCAAATGAGAACATGTGATGCTTTGATTCTTTGGCTTGGCTCCTAACCTCAGTTTTTTAAAGGACAAGGACCAAGAGAAGGTCCTATATCCAATGAAAAACCAAGTAAACGGGCTGAAAAGCCGCGTTTAGGCCATGTTGAAGAAGGAGGTGACCTTGGGGGGGTGGCCCCCCAAGGGACGTTGATCACCTTGTGGTGCTTCCGGGAGCAAAGTAGCAGGACTTCGTCTCTCTCTTGGATTTTCTGGTTTTTCAGAGCTTGCACTTGGGATCTCTTTTCATCATGCTTTCTTCTTGGAATGGACCTCCTTTTATAGGCTTTTGGAAGCCATGAGGTGTTTATTGGCATTGATGGCCATGATGAAAGAATTGATGAGGAGTTACAAATCGATTTTGTAACTCCTTTTTCAAGGCTTGTGATTGGCCGATGAAGGTAGTGGGCATTTAATCACCTTTATGCTTCATGATGATGGGAGTTTCATGGGTTTAATGCCATGATTGCTTGGATTTGTAACTCCCAAATGCTTGGTTCTGATTGGGCCGTCCAAAATAATGAGTTAATGACTGCTTTAATGGGTCAATTAACGACATTAAGTGGTTGCCAAGGCATGTGAAGAGTCGCGGGCCGTGCTGCGCCTTTTGAGATTCTTCTTGCGATCATCACGGGTGGATCCACGCATTATTTGATGTCGGATTGCGATGCAATTTCAGACATTGATTGGCGTTGGTGGGCCGGTGACATCTGTCTTGTCGATTTCACGATCGGTTGGACAAAAAGTGCACTTTCTTGGTCAGCCGGTTGGCGATCTTGAGGCGATCGGTGATGATTTCATGCTTTTGACGGCGGATCCGAGATGTCGACGAAGATCAGTGGTTTTGAAGCACCAAACATTGGATTTTCAGAAAATCACAGAGGCCGGAACACCCGAAACGTGAAAAGAATCGGAAAACGGGCACTTTGGTGCAAAATCCGGCGACCCGGACGCCGGTGACCTTAGGCCAAGGTCGCCGGCGACCATAGGCTTCGGCCCGTTTGGTCGCCGAGCGTCGTTTTCGGCCTTTTTTTCGTCTTTTTCGTTCCTTTTTTTCTTCTGTATTTTTCTTGATATTTTTCTTGGAGAAATCTTGACGAGAACCCTCGCGAAATCGGAGCACAAAGTTTCCTATTTTTCGAGAAAGTCGAAGACTTTATAGCCGATTTTCCGTCAAGCGTCGAAACTAGGTCAAACGATGTCGGAATGACCTGGAAATTGAGGTGAAGCTTCTTGAGTAGTGGATAGGACCAACCATGGGCTTTTATTTGAGTTTTGAAGCCGTTTGGGGTCCCATCGATGCTTCACTTGATTTTGCTGCGGGGAAAATGCCGAGCATTGATATGTGGTCAAACGATGTCCGATTGACCTGAAATTTGACGGGGAGCCTATTGGAGTCATTTTGAGACGTTCCATGGGCTCCGTTTTGGATGTCATGGTCCCTGGTTGCTCCGCCGCCGGTAGGCTTGATTTTCTCTTGGAGCATCGAAACCTGGTCAAACGTTTTCGGAATGACCTGAAATTTGACGTGTAGCCTTTTGAAAGCATGTTGAAGCCATTCATGTATTTTGTTTGATGAGTGATGGCTTCGGTGGTTGCCTCCGCCGGGAGGCTTGATTTTGCTGCTCGAGCATTGATGGAGGGTCAAACATTGTCGGTTTGACTTGAAATTTGGCATGGAGCCCTTCGGAGACATTCTGGAGTCATCCATAGGCTTTGATCAAAGTTTTGGTGTCTTTGATGATGTTGCCGCCGGGAGCGCCTGTTTAGCTGTCGGAGCGGTGAAGTTGGGCCAAACGATGTCAGAATGACCTGAAACCTCAGGTGTACCCCTCTTTTAGCTGTCTTGAAGGATCTCTCAGTTTCTGTCTGATTCTGACAAAATCTGATACTTGAAGTAGCCTTGCCTATTTTTAGCAGGATGCAGCTTCAGGAGGCTTCTTGATGTTTGAGGAGACATATTGACTTTTTTTTGGTGTCAACATTCCCCTCTTGGTATTAGGCAATCCAGAGACAAAATCCATAGTGATGTGCTCCCATTTCCACTCCGAAATCTCTAAAGGCTGTAACAACCCAGGAGGCTTCTGATGTTCTGCCTTGATCATCTGACAAGTCAAGCAATGAGATACAAAAGTTGCAATCTCTCTCTTCATATTATTCCACCAAAATCTATTCTTCAAGTTATGGTACATCTTCGTGCTACCCGGATGTATAGAGTGTTTAGTATGGTGCGTTTCAATCATAATTTCATTCTTCAAATCATCAACATTTGGTACACACAACCGGTCATGAAAATACAACACTCCATCAGAAATCCTGAAATCTGGACGTTCTGCAATCTGATCTACAACCTTGGCCAATTCTGGGTCTTGCAACTGACTATCTTTGATTCTCTGGATGAAGGTAGGCTCAGACACGGTCATATTTGCCAACAAAACACCTCTCCTCAAGTGTTGTACCTCCACTCCAAGTTCTTCAAACTACTGGAAAACACTAACTCCTCTCAAACTAGCTATAACTGCTGACTTTCTGCTCAAAGCATCCGCTACAACATTCACTTTGCCCGGATGATACTTGATTGGGAAGTCATAATCTTTTATATACTCCATCCACCGTCTCTGCCTCATATTCAACTCCTTCTGTGAAAACAAATACTGCAAACTTCGGTGGTCTGAATGGACTTCGAACTTTTCTCCATAGAGGTCGTGCCTCCACATCTTCAAAGCAAAAACTACTGCGGCCAACTCCAAGTCATGAGTTGCATAATTAACCTCATGATTCTTCAACTGTCTCGAGCCATAGGCAATCACTTTGCCATCTTGCATCAATACACAACCTAATCCCACGTTAGACGCATCCGTAAAAACAACAAATCCACCGCTGCCTGATGGTATTGTGAGGATTGGGGCTGTGGTTAGCCATTTGAACAGCATAAATAGTGGAAATCCGGTGGGGTGTAGATTCACAAGCCGGTAGTAGATGTAGGCACGTTGGCCGAACCACTATATATCTTGTGTTGTGGTGATTGCTTTTGTGGTGATTGTTGTTGTTTAGCTTCCGCATTTTATTTATTAATCATCACAAGTGGCTAATTGTTTTAAAGAAGTTTAAAATTGGCATAATTGGTCATTAAGTTGTAGCTCACCCTATTCACCCCCCCTCTAGGGTTAGGATCCGGAACTTTTAAGGTGCACTCTGTAAGACCCCGACCCGAATGACCCCGATTAGTGCTAATTAAGTCACGTGTTAGTGTTAAGTGTGTTTAGTAGTGTTTATCGAAGATATTTTGGTGTACTCCAAGACCAGAGAAGAACATGAAGAGCATCTGAGGATAGCATTGCAGCTTCTGAGAGAGAACCAGTTGTATGCGAAGCTTAACAAGTGTGAATTTTGGCTAGAGCGAGTCGCATTTTTGGGACACATTATCTCCAAGGAAGGATTATCAGTAGACCCGTCCAAGATTGAGGCAGTACTGAAGTGGGAAAGACCGAAAAATGTGTCAGAAATTAGGAGTTTTCTTGGATTGGTAGGGTATTACCGGAGATTTGTACAAGGATTTTCGTCATGGCAGCACCGTTGACAAGGTTGACAAGGAAATATGTACCTTATGTATGGACAGATCAGTGTGAGGTCAGTTTCCAAGAGCTGAAGAAGAGATTGACCACCGCACCAGTCCTTACCTTGCCATTCGGAAGCGGCAGTTTCACCATTTTTACCGATGCTTCGAATGTTGGACTTGGTTGTGTGTTGATGCAAGAAGGAAAAGTTATTGCATATGGGTCCCGACAGTTGAAAGATCATGAGAAGAACTATGCGACCCATGACCTTGAGTTGGGAGTGGTTGTTTTCGCGTTGAAAATGTGGAGGCATTACCTCTATGGAGAGAAGTTTGAGGTCTGTAAGCGAAGAAAAACTCACAGACTCGGGGGTGGGGGTGGGGGGGGGGGGGGGGGGGGGGGGGGCGGGCGGAGTGATTTTGCGGCCCACTCTGGAGGAGGATGGAGATTGCAGCTCCTTGGTTGTGATAGAAGAACCGTTGCCTCGAGCCTGAAAGGGAAAAAGAAGAAGGTCAGAGGACCCTGGCTTGGGCAGCGCAGGGCTCTCCGATGCCTCTGTTAGTTGCAGTTGCAGGACTAAGCAGAGGTAGGAGATGGATTGTGGGAGGAGATGGCGTACCAGCGTCTGGATAGCCATCTGCCATTATTTTACTTGTTGAAGGCTTCTGTATTTATAGAGGAGGAGAGTGGACTTTGGGGTAAGCACTTGAGAAGCTGTCCCATCGTAGCCCACTCTGTCCCATCGGGCTATACCCTGATGGATGGGCGGTGCAGCTGTGTCAGGGATTTGGGCGGTGCCCTTATCCTGTTGCCGTGGCACGACAGCTGTCCATGGTCATCCCGATCAGCAGTCTGACAGAGACCGAGATGGAGCATGGCTGAGGCTGAACTCCTGGTCTCATGCTTGTACCGAGACCGAAGCCAAGGGGGCATTTTACCGAAATGGAGCACTTGGCCGAGATGGAGAACCTAGTCGAGGGTTGAGGTCGGCATTCATGCCTTTGCCGAGGCCGGGACCTGAGGTCGGTCGCCCTTGGGGAATACCCCCACACAAGGTCCATTCTGATCACCGCAACCTACAGTATTTGTTTTCTCAGAAGGAATTGAATATGAGGCAGAGAAGATGGATGGAATATATCAAAGACTATGATTTTCCAATCAAGTATCACCTGGAGAATGCGAATGTAGTTGCCGATGCCTTGAGCAGAAAATCAGTGGGCTTGGCAAATCTGAGTGGTACTTGTATTTTTGAACAATTTGAAGAGTTAAGATAGACCTACAGCCACAGCCACTAAGGAAGGGTGTATTGTTGGCTAATATGTCGGTGTCAGAGCCTTCGTTTATTCAGAAGATCAAGGATAGTCAGTTGCAAGATCCAGAGTTGGCAAAGATTTCAGAGCATGTAGCAGACCGTCCTGATTTTCGTATCGTTGATGGAGTTCTTTATTATCGAGATCGTTTGTGTGTGCCTAACATCGAAGATTTGAGGAATGACATCATGGCAGAGGCTCATAGTACGAAGTACTCCATGCACCCAGGCAGCACGAAGATGTATCAGAATTTGAAGGACAGATTTTGGTGGAACAACATGAAGAGGGAGATTGCAGCGTTTGTCTCTCGCTGTATGACGTGTCAGCTGATAAAGGCAGAACATCAGAAGCCTCCAGGGTTGTTGCAGCCATTAGAGATCCCGGAATGGAAATGGGAGCACCTTACCATGGATTTTATTTCGGGACTACCGAGGGTTAGCAGAGGCAATGATGCAATATGGGTTATAACGGATAGACTCACCAAGTTAGCTCATTTTATCCCCATGAAGACAGGAAAGAAAATGTGTAAGACCTCGACCCGAGTGACCCCGATTAGTGCTAATTAAGTCGCGTGTTAGTGCTAAGCGTGTTTGGTAGAACTTGACTAAGTTGGATTAGTATAGTTCTTGTTATAGCTTTGGGGAATTTTTAAAGTACTTGTGTTTAGTGGGGCCCTTTGGGGGTTCCCTTTTGATAGCTTTGCGTTAATTTGGGAATTTTCCCGAGTCCCCGATGAATTACGTTAAAACAGTCTTTTTACATGAAATCTATACCCAAAAGTCGATATCCCCGAAACTCGCGAAACATATACTTTTTGGAAACTAGATATTTCGACGATCACTTTTCCCTTCTTTGTCGTTTTCGTTCGAGGTCAGGATAGTCGTGATTTCAGCCCAAAGAGATTTTCTAGTGGTGGAACCCACACCCACTTGTATATAAGGAGACCCATCCTCTCCATTTACCCTTTTCCAGCACAAGAGCACTCTAGGGTTTCTTTCTCTCTTTCTCTTCTTCTTAGTGCTTCCCCATCCTCAATCTCCACCAAGCTTGCACCTAGAGTTCAAATGGAAATCATCATCTTCTTCCTCACCACTTGGGCTCTCCATTGATACCACTTTTGTAGAGAAACCTCCACTCCAAGTTCTTCTTTGAGCTAGTCTCACCATTTTGAGGAGCCCTCTTGTAAGTAATCCTTCCAACTCTTTTGTTATTGTGTTTTCCTAGCCTTGGAGGACCTTCATTTCCATTATTGAAGCTTTCTTCTTCCTATTCCTTGTTAGGGTTTGTATTTGGGGGTTTTTGTGTAGATTGCATCCCTGGCTTGGAAGAGTGTCTAGAAGCTTGATTTCCATGATTAGAGATCTAGAGGCAAGTGGAATGAATTGATGTTTTGAATTTGGAATGGTTTTCATAACAAGTATGATTGATTTTGTATTGCCATAAATGCTTTGGTTTTATTTGTATTCAATGTGAAATAAATGCTCTTGAAGAGGTTGAATAGTTCATTTATTGTCTTAAAAATGTGGTTTTGAAACTCTTGCTTAGGACTTAAATGGATCACTGTGGTTGTAGTTATTCTCCTTCTATTTGGGTTGGAATGTGGAGAGAAAGGAAGTGATTGGAGAGTGTTTTGTAGAAGCCTTGATATGGGAGAAGTGTTAAAGGTTGAATTGGAGGAGCTTTTTAGCTCATGTTGTTGCAGGAATGTGAATTGAGAATGAAAGAAATTGGTTTGGAGAAGGGAAGACCTGAATCTGAACCCAGTGAGGAATTCCCGTGACTGGCTGTCAGCCAGCGGTCACCCAGCGGCTAGCCGTCTGGTGACTGGCGGCTAACCGAATCAGTTTCAGTTACTTTTCCAGAGAGCTGCAACCTCGCGGTCAGTTCCATGGTCAGCAACCGGCTAACCGCCGAATCCATCGGCGGCTAACCACCAGCTAACCCAAGTAGTTTGGTTACTTTTCCAGAGAGCTGCAATCTCGCGGTCAGCTAGCGGCTAACCGCCGAATCCATCAGCGGCTAACCGCCAGCCAACCGAATTGAAGCGGTCACAATTCCAGAGAGCTGAAATCCCACGGTCAGTCTCACGGTCAGCCAGCGGTTAACCGCCGGATCCACTGGCGGCTAACCGCCATCTGACCGCAAGGTGACCGAATTTCCCTGAATTCTATGAATAAAGGGGGGGTTCAAGGGAGCTTCCATCCCATTGCTTGTGAACCATTCTGAGAGCAATGGACACCGCTCACCTGGGAATGTGTTCGAAGCAGTGATGATGGGTTTGTTGGGAGCTCGTTCGAGAGAGAAACCACATCACAGAGAATCATTTAAGCATTGAGGCTACTATAGTGTATAAGGAACCCGGCATGTCTTTCAAATTCAAAGAGTACCAAGTTTTCTTTATTATACAGACATACGGGATCCCTATTCACCTTTAATTAGTTTTGAAACCCCGATATTTTGAAAGTCTATTTCAACTGTTTATTCTAGAAATTTATGAATTATGATTTATCGATTCCGAAAGCATTGTATTTGTACTTGCACTCTTTGTATTAGTCCCGAAATGCATGCCTGACATGATATGACAGATGTACCCTTGAGCACCCCGTCTTGCCTGTTTATAGTCATGCACTGGATTTGTTTTATACATGTCTCGATTAATGTGATTTAACCTATGAGTCGGCACCACTAAGCTTGGATGACCTTGTCGGTCTGATCTGCCGACTTGGAGATCCCTTCCCGTCCCGCCAGCTGCTGCATGGATCCCGATGCCCGGTTTATTAACCGTGGTCCCGTTCCGATTCCCGGCTCGCTCCCGTGGTTCCCGATATCCAGTTCGCTACCGTGATTCCCGACACCCGGTTTACTACCGTGGTCCCGTCCCGTATTATTGTATATGTATATGTAAATTGGTTGTACCTCCTCACTTCGGTGACTGATGTCAACAGCCGATACTCTTGTTATTTCGGTGATAGAGGATTTAGCTTCTTGTGGATGCCATCTTGCTTGTTTCCCGAGTTCCTTGGTTGCCTTGCATGTTTTTATTACTGTATATGTGCTTTTAATTAAATGATTCATTTACTTCTTGAAAGTTATTGTTTAAGCAGGTTTATATGTTTTCCCAGGTAAAGGTTTTCATTATCAATGTTTATATCTTGTCACCCACCTGCCAGACCGTCGTGTCTGATCCTTTGCTTTGGTACTCAGGTCCTGTTGTCGGTTATCCCGAGGAGGAGCCAGAGGAGGCGGTCAGAGAACTGCAATCACTAGTTGAGTGGCGTGCCGACAATGTTATGTAAACATCCGGTTGCCGAGATGCGAAACATTTTGGGGTGGTTGGATTGATTCTTTTGGTGGATATTGTTTTGTCTATATTGGCCTTTGTTGGCCTCTATTTTTGGGAATTGTAATTAAATGATATATGTTCAACTTTAATAGTACTTTTGGGTTACACTATAGAACATTGCTCATTCTTATACTTGTTATTCAAATGTAATCAGTCTTGTCATTTTAGAAATGAAATACATGCATGATTTGCTATACGGTTCCGCAATCTTACTAAATGTTTATGTGTGTTGGAAAAATCCTCACCGCGGACACCTGTGGGAAATCACGTGCACGGGCAATGTGTGTTCTTTCATTAACCCGTGTACGCTTGATCATAAGCATTTCTTTATTTATTGTCATCACTCTATATGATCGCATGTCCATTATCTCACCACATTAGTCCCGATCCCGGATTGGACCCCAAACCCGGTCCGGGGTCGCGACAGACTAGTATCAGAGCGAGACGTGTTTCAGGCAATTAAAAGAAACGAGAAATCCTAAGGACGTTGTGAGGATTCGTTAGATCTCCCGTTAGCTAGAATCGCGAGAGCAATGTGTGACCTATTCATGATTATCATGTGCTAACAACTTGTTTTGCAGGGTCATGCCACCTCGTAAGCGACCCGTAAATGGCAATCCCACCGCAAGCAACAGTGATTATACAGGGCCAGATGAGGGTACAGGGCCAGTTGGAGAAGATAGAACTGAAAACATAATGCCAAATCAGTTTCAGCAGATGTTGCAGGCTATGCTGGATTAGCAGCGTCAAGCCAAAACCAGATTGCAGGAACAATTGCTGAAGAAAGATGAGGATCATGCCAGAGAGTTGGCAGAGATGCAGAGACAGTTATTAGAGATGATATAGAGGAGGCTAGAGCCAGTCCAGCCTCAACCCGTAATTGTCATCAACTAGAGGGAGCATGACCCCAATGCTTTGTTTGAGCGATTCAGGAAGATGGCACCCAAAGATTTTATTGGCTTAGAAGATCCCTTGACTGTAGATGATTGGCTGGACCATACAGAGAATATCTTCTAAGTCTTCAGGTGCACAGGAGGAGAGAGAGTAAAGCTGGCTACATCTCTATTCACCGGGTTGGCAGACATCTGGTGGAAAACAGTAAGGGAAGAGTATAGAACAATGGCTGACGCAGTGGCATGGCGAAACTTCAAGATACAGTTTCGTGAGAAATATGTACCCACGCACATCAGGAGACAGAAGGCTGTGGAGTTTTAACAGCTTGTCCAAGGCAATACGACCATTCAAGAATACCTCACTAAGTTTGAGAGGTTGTCCAGATATGCCCCCGAATTAGTGGACACGGTGGAGAAAAAGATAACCAAGTTCCTTGAAGAACTTCACCCCATCATCGAGAGAGATGCTACAGGAGTTATACCACCGGTCACTTTTGAAGAGGCGATCAAGAGGGCCTACAAGTTCGAGAACTTCCACCACAAGGTCCTTAGATCTCAAGGCAAGGGACAAGGGCAACCCCAGCAGCAGAATCACCAGCAAAGGAATCAGCAGAACAAGAGGCAGAGGCAAGACAATGTGCAGCACGTTTGTATCCACTGTGGCAAGAACCATGAGAGTGCCCAATGTCGTACAATCACCGGAGCATGCTTTAGATGTGGCTTCATGGATCATCAGATGAGGAACTGCCCGAGACCGAATAGGCAGAATCAACAGCCTCAAGGAGCACCACGTCCAGCACCGCCACAGAATGCACTGGTAGTGCAGAATCAGGCAAGGCCACTTCAGCAGCAGGCACCACCGCAACAGTATAGGCCCCAACAACAACAGCAGCAGCAGGCCCGTCAGCAAGGACAACAGCAGAATCAGCGTCCACCGCAACAGAACAGAAATGTCCCTTAAGGCAGGCAGCAGCAAGCACCTATCAGGCCACAGCAGCGAGGACAGGTATATCCAGTCAACAGAGCTGATGCAGAGGCAGCAGGCAATGTTGTGGAAGGTACACTTCTTGTTAGTGGGATAGAAGCTAAGATATTATTTGACCCAGGCTCCACGCATTCATTCATATCCCATGCATTTTCTAGATTGATTGATGTGCATGGTAGAGATCTTGAGTACATATTGACTGTGGCAACCCCAGTAGGAAAAAAAGTTGTGTGTACTAGTTATTACCCTAGTTGTATAGTCCGGATAGGAGAAGTTGTGTTACCCGCAGATCTTATTCTGTTGGAGATGAAGGATTTTGATGTCATCCTAGGGATGGATTGGCTGGCAGGGTACCATATTACAATGGATTGTTTCCATAAGACCCTCACATTCAAGTTGGATGAGACACCAGCAGGGGTGTTATACCAGGGAGAGAGGAGAAATCCTCGTGCAGGGTTTGTCTCAGCGTTGAAGGCTGATAGACTATTGAGAAGTGGATGTGAAGCCTATTTGGCGTTTATCACGGAGGATAAACGGTCCCAAGGGGTGGAGGAGATCCCTATTGTTTGGGAGTTCCCGGATGTATTTCCGGAGGAGATTCCAGGTTTACCACCCATGAGAGAAATTGATTTCACTATTGAGTTGTTACCAGGGACCGCTCCGATATCTATTGCACCATATAGAATGGCTCCGGCGGAATTGGGAGAGTTGAAGAAACAGTTACAAGAGTTATTGGACAAAGGTTTTGTGAGACCGAGCATTTCGCCGTGGGTAGCTCCGGTTTTGTTCGTTAAGAAGAAGGATGGTTCAATGAGAATGTGTATTGACTACCGGAGATTGAATCAAGTGACCATCAAGAACAAGTATCCATTGCCAAGGATAGATGAATTGTTTGATCAATTACAAGGTGCCTCGTACTTTTCGAAGATTGATTTGAGATCCGGTTATCATCAGCTGAGAGTTAGAGAATTAGATGTGTTGAAAACAGCTTTCCGGACAAGATATGGCCACTATGAGTTTCTAGTGATGCCATTTGGGTTGACCAATGCACCGGCAGTGTTCATGGCTTTGATGAACAAGATCTTTGCGCAGTATTTGTACCAGTTTGTAGTGGTGTTTATCGATGATATTTTGGTGTACTCCAAGACCAGAGAAGAGCATGAAGAGCATCTGAGGATAGCATTGCAGCTTCTGAGAGAGAACCGGTTGTATGCGAAGCTCAACAAGTGTGAATTTTGGCTAGAGTAAGTTGCATTTTTGGGGCACATTATCTCCAAGGAAGGTTTGTTAGTAGACCCATCTAAGATTGAGGCAGTAGTGAAGTGGGAAAGATCGAAGAACGTGTCAGAAATTAGGAGTTTTCTTGGATTGGCAGGGCATTACCGGAGGTTTGTGCAAGGATTTTCTTCGATTGCAGCACCGTTGACGAAGTTGACAAGGAAGAATGCATCCTACGTGTGGACAGATCAGTGTGAAGCTAGTTTTCAAGAGTTAAAGAAGAGATTAACTACTGCACCAGTCCTCACTTTGCCATCCGGAAGCGGCGGTTTCACCATCTTTACCGATGCTTCGAACATTGGACTTGGTTGTGTATTGATGCAAGAAGGAAAAGTTGTAGCTTATGGGTCCCGGCAGTTGAAAGATCACGAGAAGAACTATGCGACCCATGACCTTGAGTTGGCAGCGGTCGTCTTTGCATTGAAGATGTGGAGACATTACCTCTATGGAGAGAAGTTTGAGGTTCATTCGGACCACCGCAGCTTGCTATACTTGTTTTCTCAGAAGGAATTAAACATGAGGCAGAGGAGATGGATGGAATATATCAAGGACTATGATTTTCCAATCAAGTATCACCCGGGGAAAGCAAATGTAGTTGCCGATGCCTTGAGTAGAAAATCAGTGGGCATGGCGAACCTAAGTGGCACTTGTATTTTTGATCAATTTGAGGAGTTGAAAATAGACCTACAGCCACTGAGGAAGGGTGTTATTATGGCCAATTTGTCAGTGACAGAGCCTTCGTTTATTCAGAAAATCAAGAGTAGTCAGTTGTAGGATCCAGAGTTGGCTAAGATCTCAGAGCATATAGCGGAACGTCCTGATTTTCGCTTCGTTGATGGAGTCCTTTACTATCGAGACTGTCTGTGTGTGCCTAACATAGAAGATTTGAGGAATGACATTATGGCAGAAGCTCACATCACTAAGTACTCCATGCACCCGGGCGGCACGAAGATGTATCAGAACTTAAAGGGAAGATTTTGGTGGAAAAATATGAAGAGAGAGATTGCAGTGTTTGTCTCTCGTTGCATGACGTGTCAGTTGATAAAGGCAGAACATCAGAAGCCTCCAGGATTATTGCAGCCATTAGAAATCCCGGAATGGAAGTGGGAAAACATTACCATGGATTTCATTTCAGGACTACCGAAGACTAGTAGAGGCAATGACTCTATATTGGTTATAGTGGATAGACTCACCAAGTCAGCTCATTTTATTCCCATGAGGACAGGAAAGAAGATGCACATGTTACCCCTGGCAGAGTTGTTTGTCAATGAGATTGTCAGTAGACATGGACAGCCAGTTTCTATCACATCCGACAGAGATAGCAGATTCGTCTCGAGGTTTTGGAAGACCTTACATGAGTCTATGGGTACAAGGCTACAGTTCAGCATGGCTTATCACCCTTAGACCGATGGCGAATCAGAGAGGACAATTCAGACCCTCGAAGACATGCTTCGTGCTTGTGTGTTAGACTTCAAGACTCAATGGGATGAGACTCTACCGTTGTGTGAGTTTGCCTACAACAACAGCTACCACTCTAGCATTGGGATGGCGCCTTTTGAGGCTTTGTATGGCAGAAGGTGTAGGACACCTGTATGTTGGGAAGAAGTTGGCACCCGCAGTGTCCATGGACCAACCATTGTGAGTGATACCAGTGACAAAGTAAGACAGATCCAAGAATGTTTGAAAGTAGCCCGGAGTAGACAGAAAAGCTATGCAGACTCTCACAGAAGGGCTCTACAGTTCAAAGAAGGAGATAAGGTTTTCTTGAAAGTGTCACCCACCAGAGGAACATTGAGGTTTGGGCAGAGGGGCAAGTTGTTACGGAGATATATCGGACCATATGACATTATGAGTAAGATTGGTGATTTGGCTTACAGATTAGCCTTCCCACCCGAGTTATCCGGTTTACACAACGTCTTCCATATGTCGATGTTGAAGAAGTACGTCCCCGATCCTTCACATGTACTCCTACATGAGCCGCTGGAAATCAGAGAAGATGCTACCTATGTTGAGAAGCCCATTCAGATCATAGACTCGAAAGAACATGAATTGAGGAATCGGAATATTCAGTGGGTGAAAGTACTTTGGGAGAATCACGGGCCGGAAGAGGCGACATGGGAATTGCGAGATCAAGTTCAGAAGAAGTATCCACATCTCCTACCCGAGGTGAGTTTTATATTTCATTTGGGGGACCAAATGCCCAAAGGGGTGGAGGATGTAAGACCCTGACCCGAGTGACCCCGATTAGTGCTAATTAAGTCGCGTGTTAGTGCTAAGCGTGTTTGGTAGAACTTGACTAAGTTGGATTAGTATAGTTCTTGTTATAGCTTTGGGGAATTTTTAAAGTACTTGTGTTTAGTGGGGCCCTTTGGGGGTTCCCTTTTAATAGCTTTGCGTTAATTTGGGAATTTTCCCGAGTCCCCGATGAATTGTATTTCTACCCCGTTTTACTTTTCCCGCTAATCCCTACAACTTTCATGATGATCCCGTACCCGTTCGGAACCCCGAAACCAGATTTTCTTGCATTGAGGGCAAAACAGTCTTTTTACATGAAATCTGTACCCAAAAGTCGATATCCCCGAAACTCGTAAAACATATACTTTTTGGAAACTAGATATTTCGACGATCACTTTTCCCTTTTTCGTCGTTTTCGTCCGAGGTCCGGATAGTCGTGATTTCAGCCCAAAGAGATTTTCTAGTGGTGGAACCCACACCCCAGTTGTATATAAGGAGACCCATCCTGTCCATTTACCCATTTCCAGCACAAGAGCACTCTAGGGTTTCTTTCTCTCTTTCTCTTATTCTTAGTGCTTCCCCATCCTCAACCTCCACCAAGCTTGCACCTAGAGTTCAAATGGAAATCATCATCTTCTTCCTCACCACTTGGGCTCTCCATTGATACAACTTTTGTAGAGAAACCTCCACTCCAAGTTCTTCTTTGGGCTAGTCTCACCATTTTGAGGAGCCCTCTTGTAAGTAATCCTTCCAACTCTTTTGTTATTGTGTTCTCCTAGCCTTGGAGGAACTTCATTTCCATTATTGAAGCTTTCTTCTTCCTATTCCCTGTTAGGGTTTGTATTTGGGGGTTTTTGTGTAGATTGCATCCTTGGCTTGGAAGAGTATCTAGAAGCTTGATTTCCATGATTAGAGATCTAGAGGCAAGTGGAATGAATTGATGTTTTGAATTTGGAATGGTTTTCATGACAAGTATGATTGATTTTGTATTGCCATAAATGCTTTGGTTTTATTTGTATTCAATGTGAAATAAATGCTCTTGAAGAGGTTGAATAGTTCATTTATTGTCTTAAAAATGTGGTTTTGAAACTCTTGCTTAGGACTTAAATGGATCACTGTGGTTGTAGTTATTCTCCTTCTATTTGGGTTGGAATGTGGAGAGAAAGGAAGTGATTAGAGAGTTTTTTGTAGAAGCCTTGATATGGGAGAAGTGTTAAAGGTTGAATTGGAGGAGCTTTTTAGCTCATGTTGTTGCAGGAAAGTGAATTGAGAATGAAAGAAATTGGTTTGGAGAAGGGAAGACGTGAATCTGAACCCAGTGAGGAATTCCCGTGATTGGCGGTCAGCCAGCGGTCACCCAGCGGCTAGCTGTCTGGTGACTGGCGGTTAACCGAATCAGTTTCGGTTACTTTTCCAGAGAGTTGCAACCTCGCGGTCAGCTAGCGGCTAACCGCCGAATCCATCGGCGGCTAACCGCCAGCTAACCCAAGCAGTTCGGTTACTTGTCTAGAGAGCTGCAATCTCGCGGTCAGCTAGCGGCTAACAGCCGAATCCAGCGGCGGCTAACCTCCAGCCAACCGAATTGAAGCGGTCACAAGTCTAGAGAACTGAAATCCCACGGTAAATCTCACGGTCAGCCAGCGATTAACCGCCGGATCCACTGGCGGCTAACCGCCATCTGACCGCAAGGTGACCAAATTTCCCTGAATTCTATGAATAAAGGGGGGGGGGGGGGGGGGGGGGGGTTCAAGGGAGCTTCCATCCCATTGCTTGTGAACCATTCTGAGAGCAATGGGCACCGCTCACCTGGGAATGTGTTCGAAGCAGAGATGATGGGTTTGTTGGGAGCTCGTTCGAGAGAGAAACCACATCACAGAGAATCATTTAAGCATTGAGGCTACTATAGTGTATAAGGAACCCGGTATGTCTTCCAAATTCAAAGAGTACCAAGTTTTCTTTATTATACAGACATACGGGATCCCTATTCACGTTTAATTAGTTTTAAACCCCGATATTTTGAAAGTCTATTTCAATTGTTTATTCCAAAAATTTATGAATTATGATTTATCGATTCCGAAAGCATTGTATTTGTACTTGCACTCTTTGTATCAGTCCCGAAATGGATGCCCGACATGATATGACAGATGTACCCTTGAGCACCCCGTCTTGCCAGTTTATAGTCATGCACTGGATTTGTTTTATACAGGTCTCGATTAATGTGATTTAACCTATGAGTCGGCACCACTAAACTTGGATGACCTTGTCGGTCTGATCTGCCGACTTGGAGATCCCTTCCCGTCCCGCCAGCTGCAGTATGGATCCCGACGCCCGGTTTATTAACCGTTGTCCCGTCCCGATTCCCGGCTCACTCCCGTGGTTCCCGATATCCAGTTCGCTACCGTGATTCCCAACACCCGGTTTGGTACCGTGGTCCCGTCCCGTATTATTGTATATGTATATGTAAATTGGTCGTACCTCCTCACTTCGGTGACTGAGGTCAACACCCGATACTCTTGTCACTTCGGTGAAAGAGGATTTAGCTTCTTGTGGATGCCATCTTGCTTGTTTCATGAGTTCCTTGGTTGCCTTGCATGTTTTTATTACTGTATATGTGTTTTTAATTAAATGATTCATTTACTTCTTGAAAGTTATTGTTTAAGCAGGTTTATATGTTTTCCCAGGTAAAGGTTTTCATTATCAATGTTTATATCTTTTTACCTACCTGCCAGACCGTCATTTCTGATCCTTTGCTTTGGTACTCAGGTCCCGTTGTCGGTTATCCCGAGGAGGAGCCAGAGGAGGCGGTCAGAGAACCGCAACGGCTAGTTGAGTGGCGTGCCGACGATGTTATGTAAACATCCGGTTGTCGAGATGCGAAACATTTTGGGGTGGTTGGATTGATTCTTTTGGTGGATATTGTTTTGTCTATATTGGCCTTTGTTGGCCTCTATTTTTGGGAATTGTAATTAAATGATATATGTTCAACTTTGACAGTATTTTTGGGTTACGCTATAGAACATTGCTTATTCTGATACTTGTTATTCAAATGTAATCAGTCTTGTCATTTTAGAAATGAAATACATGCATGATTTGCCATACGCTTCCGCAACCTTACTAAATGTTTATATGTGTTGGAAAAATCCTCACAGCGGACACCTGTGGGAAATCACGTGCACGGGTAATGTTTGTTCTTTCATTAACCCGTGTATGCTTGATCATAAACATGTCTTTATTTATTGTCATCACTCTATATGATCGCATGTCCATTATCTCACCACATTAGTCCCGATCCCGGATTGGACCCCAAACCCGGTCCGGGGTCGCGACAAAATGCACATGTTACCCTTGGTAGAGTTGTTTGTCAATGAGATCGTCAGTAGACATGGACAGCCAGTTTCCATTACATCTGACAGAGACAGCAGATTCGTCTCGAGATTTTGGAAGACCATACATGAGTTTATGGGTACGAAGCTACAGTTCAGCACTGCTGATCACCCTTAGACAGATGGCCAGTCAGAGAGGATAATTCAAACGCTCGAGGACATGCTCCGTGCTTGCGTATTGGACTTCAAGACTCAGTGGGATGAGACTCTACCGTTGTGTGAGTTCGCTTACAACAATAGCTACCACTCGAGCATTGGGATGGCGCCTTTTGAGGCTTTGTATGGCAGAAGGTGTAGGACACCTGTTTGTTGGGAAGAAGTTGACACTCGCAGTTTCCATGGGCTAACCCTAGTGAGTGAGACCAGTGACAAAGTGAGACAGATTCAGGAATGTTTGAAAGTAGCCCAGAGCAGACAGAAAAGCTACGCAGACTCTCACAGAAGGGACTTACAGTTTAAGGAAGGGGATAAGGTCTTCTTGAAGGTGTCACCTACTAGAGGAACGTTGAGATTTGGGCAGAAGGGCAAGTTATCGCGGAGATACATCGGGCCGTATGATATTGTGAGTAAGATTGGTGATGTGGCTTATAGATTGGCCTTACCACCCGAGCTATCTGGTGTACACAACGTCTTCCATGTGTCGATGTTGAAGAAGTATGTCCTTGACCCTTCACATGTACTTCAGCATGAACCGTTGGAAATTCGAGAAGATGCTACATATGTTGAGAAGCCCATTCAGATCATTAATACAAAGGAACAAGAGTTGAGGACACGGACTATTCAGTGGGTGAAAGTGCTTTGGGAGAATCATGGGTCGGAAGAAGCAACGTGGGAATTGCGAGATCAAGTACAGAAGAAGTATCCACATCTCCTACCCGAGGTGAGTTTTATATTTGATTTGGAGGACGAAATGCCCTAAGGGGTGGAGGATGTAAGACCCCGACCCGAGTGACCCCAATTAGTGCTAATTAAGTCTCATGTTAGTGCTAAGTGTATTTAGTAGAATTGACTAAGTGGGATTAGTATAGTTCTTGTTATGGCTTTTGGGAATTTTAGTGCTTTGTGTTTAGTGGGGCCCTTTGGGGGTTCCCTTTTGATAGCTTTACGTTAATTTGGTAATTTTTCGAGATCCCAATGACTTGTATTTCTAACCCATTTCACTTGTCCCGTTAATCCCTACAACTTTCATGTTGAGCCCGTACCCGTCCGGAACCCCGAAACCCAACTTTCCTAGCATTGAGGGCAAAACAGTCATTTTACATGAAATCAGTACCCAAAAGTTGATATCCACGAAAACCGCGAAACATATACTTTTTGGAAACTAGATATTTTTGTGATCACTTTCCTCTTCTTCGTCGATTTCGCTTAAGGCCCTGATAACCATGATTTCAGCCTAAAGAGTGTTCCAATGGTGGAGCCCACACCCAACTTGTATATAAGGAGACCCATCTCTTCCTTCTCCCTTTTTCCAACACAAACACCACTAAGCCTAGGGTTTCCTTCTCTTCTTCTTTCCCTTGCTCCTCCACCACCAAATCACCACTAACCTTGCACATTTGGAGGAATGGAGGTTGTCTTCTTCTTCCTCTCTTTGAGAGCTTCTTCTTGATACCATTTGTGGAGCAACCCCCTCTTCTCAAGACCTTCTTTGAGCTAGTCTCACCATTTTGAGGAACCCTCTTGTAAGTAATCCTTCCAACTCTTTTGTTGTTGTGTTTCCCTAGCCTTGGAGGAGCTTCATTTCCATTATTGAAGCTTTCTTCTTCCTATTCCTTGTTTGACCAATTTTAGGGTTTTGTTTTGGGGGTTTTGCTTGTAGTTGGGATCTTGGCTTGGAAAGCTTGTCTAGAGCTTGGATTTCTTGTTTAGAGACCTTGAGGCAAGTGGAATGACTGGATGCTTTGAGTTTTAAATGGTTTCATGACAAACATGATTGATTTTGTATCTTCATTAATGGTTTGTTTGCTTGCATTCAATGTATAATAAATGCCCTTGAAATTGGTTGGTTAGCTCTTTATAATCTTAAAAACATGATTTATATTTCTTTGTTTTACTTTTTGTTGAAGAATTAGATGAATCCTTGTGTTGTGGCTATTCTCTTCTTGTTTGGTGATTGAATGTAAAGGAGGAAATGTTTGGGAAGTAAAGATTTATGGAAGTTTAATGGGGGTTTCAAGTAGTATTTGATGCATGATTATTGGGGGCAAGATGGCCATTTTATTGTAGGAGAAAGTGTATTTGAGAATGGGGAAAGAAAGACTATGAAGGCCATTCTCGGGCAACTGGGATTGGCTGCCCACTCGAGCGAGTTACAGGGCGCTCGAGCGTGCAGCCAATTTGCTGCCAAACTCGGGCGGCAGTGAGACTGCCCGCTCGAGCGGACGACATGCGCGCCCGAGCGGACATATGCCCGCTCGAGCGGGCAACCTTGCTGGTTGCCTGGGTTCCTACGTGGTTCAGGTCCGCTTGAGCGCCCTTTGGTCCGCTCGAGCGCACCCCCCCCTTGGGTCTAGAGCACTTTTAAAGCCCGAAAAATGTTTTTAAAGGAATTCCTTGATACTGGGAGACCCATGAGGCAAGGTTTAAAGATCATTTGAGAAGGAAAACCACAAGACGAAGATTCATTGAAGTTCCTTAGAAATTTTCAAGGTGTATAAGTGTTCCGGAATGTCTCCAATTCCAAGAGTACCAAGTTATCTTTAAGATCGACATACGGAATGCCTATTCACCTTAAACGAATCTTGAATCCGATATTTTGCCCGAAACCCCAATAGTTCATTTGTAATTTCTTGTACCCGAGATTTACGCTAAGTGACTGTTATTCTTGAAAGCTTTGAAAGGGATACTTGTGCTAATCGCTAGACCCGAAATACAAACCCGACATGATATGATAGTTGTGCCTTGAGCACCCCCGTCTTGCCCGATTGTATTCTCGCACTTGAATTGTTTTACGCATGTCTTGATTTATATGATTTGACCTATGAGTCAGCACCACTAAGCTTGGATAACCTTGTCAGTCTGATCCACTGACTTGGAGATCCCCCTCTTGTCCCGCCAACTGCAGTTTGGATCCCGTTACCCGGTTTATTAACCATGGTCTTGTCCCAATACCGCAGATTGCTACTGTGGTTCCTGATGCCCGGCTCGCTACCGTGGTCATGTCTCGTATATAGTACATGTATCTGTAAATTTCGTTGTACCTCCTCACTTCGGTGACTGAGGTCAACGCCTTGATATGCTTGCTCTATCACTTCGGTGATAGAGGATTTAGCTTCGTGCGGTTGCCATCTTGTTCGTTTCCCGAATTCCTTGGTTACCTTACATGTTTTATTACTGCATATATGTTTTTAAATAAATGTCTTAGTTACTTCTTGAAAGTTATTGTTTTAAACAGGTTTATATGTTTTCCAAGGTAAATGCCTTTATTATTAAATGTTTCATATATTTTCATCCACCTGCCAGACCGTCGTGTCTGATCCTTTGTTGTAGTACTTAGGTCCAGTTGTCGGTTAACCCGAGGAAGAGCCTGAGGAGGCGGTCGGAGAACCGCAACAGCTAGTTGAGTGGCGTGCCGATGATGTTGTCTAATCATCCGGTTGCCAAGATGCATTTCATTTTGGGGGTTGTTATTAATTATACTTTTGGCTATTGTTTTGTTTATATTGGCCTTTGTTGGCCTCTATTTTTGGGGAATTGTAATTAAATGATCTTTTGATTAAACTCTAATAGTACATTGGGTTACGCTGATGAACATTGCTCATTTTGATACTTGTTACTTAAATGCAATCAGTCTTATGTCTTATGGAAATGATTTACATGCTTGATTTGCTACACACTTCTGTAAATATACAAAATATTCATGTTGTTGTGATATCCTCACCGCCGACACCTGTGGGAAATCACGTGCACGGTTAATGTGTGTCCTTTTATTATCAGTGTACGTATTGGCATTAAACATACTACTATTCTTGTTTATCATTATATTCCATCATATACTCTTACTTAGTTCCCAATCCCGGATTTGGACCCTAAACCCGGTCCGGGGTCGCGACACACTCCATGCCTAAAAGGTGTGATACCCTTCTTGGAGTCTTGCATAGCAAACCGTACCAGTACCTTATCTATGTACGTAGCTTAGGATAAGCCAATCATTCTATTTTTCGGGTCTCGATGAAGTTTGATCCCTATGATATAGCTAGCTTCTCCCAAGTCCTCCATATCAAAAGTCTTGGCTAACCAAACTTTTACTGTTGACAACATTCCTATGTCTCTCCTAAGGAGAAGGATGTCATCGATATATAAAACCAGAAAAACTATCCTTCCTCCTTCACTTTTCATATACACACATGACTCATCCAGATTTTGAAAAAAACCAAATGACTTGATTGCCTGGTTAAAACGGATGTTCTAGCTCCGGCATGCCTGCTTCAGTCCATGAATGGACTTTTGTAGCTTGCAAACTCTTTACTCTTAGTTTATAGCTATAAAACCGTCTGGTTGCATCGTATAAATGTCTTTCTCAAGATGGCCGTTGAGAAACACCGTATTGACATCCATTTTCCAAATCTCGTAATCGAGATGAGCCGCAATGGATAGGAGTATCTGATGGACTTGAGCATGGCTACTGGCGAGAAGGTTTCTTCATAATCAATACCTTCTTTCTGAGTTTATCCTTTCGCAACAAGCCTGGCCCTAAAGATCTCCACTCTTCCATCGGGTCCTCTTTTTCTCTTATAGACCCACTGTTGACACCAAAAAAGTCACTTTGCCTCTTCAACATCAAGAAGCCACATGAAGCTGAATCCTGCTACAAACAGGCAAAGCTACTTCAGGCATCAGAGCTTGTCAGAATCAGATAAAAAAGGCAAGATCCTTCAAGACAGCCAAAAGAGGGGCACACATGAAGTTTCGGGCCATTTCGATATCATTTGGCCTAACTTCACTCCTCCGGCAGCTAAATAGGCGCTCCCGGCGGCGACAGTGTCGAAGACATTAAAACTTCGATCAGAGCCTAAGGATGGTTCCAAAATACCTCCAAAGGGCTCCTTGTCAAATTTCAAGTCAAACCGACAACGTTTGACCCTCCATCAACGCTTGACAGCAAAATCAAGATTCTCGGCGGCGAGAACCACCGAGGCCATCACTCATCAAACAAAGCATATGAGTGGCTTCAACATGCTTCAAAAGGGCTGTACGTCGAATTTCAGGTCATTCCGACTATGTTTGACCAGACTTCGACGCTCCGAAAGAAAATCAAGCCTACCGGCGATGGAGCACCATGGGACTATGACATCCAAATCAGAGCTAATGGATCACCTCTGCATGACTCCAATAGGCTCCCTATCAAATTTCAGGACAATCGGACATCGATTGACCGTATATCAAAGCTCGACATCTTCCCCGCAGCAAAATCAAGTCAAGCATGACAGGACCCCAAATGGCTTCAAAACTCAAATAAAAGCCCATGGTTAGTCCTATCCATTGCTCAAGAAGTTTCACCTCAATTTTCAGGTCATTCCGACATCGTTTGACCTAGTTTCGACTCTTGACGAAAAATCGGCTACAAAGTCTTCGACTTTCCCGAAAAATGGGAAACTTTGTGCTCCGGTTTTGAGCAACTTCTCGTCAAATTTTCTCCAAGAAAATCAAGTCAACAATTAAGGAAAAATGTCAAGAAAAATGTAAAAGAAAAAAGGACCGAAAAGGAAGAAGAATCGGCCGAAAAAATACTCGGCGACCAAAGGGGACAAAGCCCCATGGTCGCCGGCGACATTGGCCCAAGGTTGCCGGCGACCCTGGGTGCATGGTCGCCGGCGACCTTGGAAATCCGGGTCGCCGGATTTTCCGTCGGATGGCCCGTTTTCTGATCTTTTCTGCGTTTCGAGAGTTCCTGCCTCTGTGATTTTTCGAAAATACATTTTTTGATGCTTGAAAACGACAAATCTTCGCCAACATCTCGGATCCGCCGTCAAGAGCATGAGATCATCACTGATAGCTCCAAGATCGCCAACCGGCTAACCAAGAAAGTATACTTTCTGTCCGACCGATCGAGAAATCGACAAGACAGATGTCACCGGCCCACCAACAGCAATCAATGTTTGAAATTACATCGCAATCCGACATCAAATAGCATGTAGATCCATCGGTGATCATCACAAGAAGAATCTCAAAGGACGCAGCACGGCCCGCGACTCTTCAAATGCCAGGCGACCACTTAATGTCGTTAATTAACCCGTTTATGACAACTTAATGGGTCATTAACCCATTATTTTAGACGGCCCAATCAGATTCAAGCAAATGGGAGTTACAAGTCCAAGCAATCATGGCATTAAAACCATGAAACTCCCCTCATGATGGAGATTAAAGGAGATTAAATGCCCATCATTCTCAATCGGCCAATCACAAGCCAATAAAAAGGAGTTACAAAATCAAGAAATAAAGACTTGTAACTCCTCCCATCAATGCCAATTCTCTCATCATGACCATCAATGCCCATAAACCACCTCATGGCTACCAAGAGCCTATAAAAGGAGGTCCATTCCAAAGAAACCAACAACGATCGATACCTACCATCTGAAGTCTGGAAAGTCCCAGAGAAATTCCGACGAAGTCCTGCTGCTCTGCTGCAAGAGACAGCACAAGGTGAACAAAGTCCCTTAGGGGGCCACCCCCCCAAGGTCCCATTCTTCTAGAACATGGCCTAAATGTGGCTTTTCAGCCCGTTTACTCGGTTTTTTATTGGATATAGGATCTCCCCTTGGTCTTTATCCTCTAAAAAAATGAGGTTGGAGCCAAGCCGAAGAATCGAAGCATCAAATGTTCTTATTTGAAGGACGATGGCGAAGTCCATACATGACTTGCAATCATCGATCTGAACGAGTCCCGACAATCTCCTGAGAAGTTAGATCCCTTTTCTTCCTTTTCTACTGTAATTTGTTATTTTTTAAAGAGACAAAAAAGTCACAATTCTTGTCTTTCATTTTGATGAGATTTGTAAATCGCCTTTCACGGCAAAATCTCCTTTCATGGGACCAAATCGCCTTTTACGACAAACAAACAAAAATCGCCTTTTACGGCATTCAAAACAAAAATTATCTCTTTTTTTAAATATTTATGCAATTTGAAAAGTTAGAAAGAAGAGTCGATTTCCTTTCTACTTGTGAAGGTGAATCTCTGGATCATCACCACTCCAAATTCCAAGTAGAATAGAAAATCTGACATACCCGTTTTTCCTCCTCCGCCGGACCCCGGCAGCCCCGGGGCGGAAGGAAAGGACGGAAAGGGCCAGGTCCATCAAGTTGGCATACCCGGTGGGACTCGTTCACTTGAGAACATGATGCTTCGATCCCTTGGCTACTTTCTAGTTGGTGGCCTATGTTGTATCTTGCATCTAAAAAAAAACATGAGATGGATTTCATTAATTCTTTCTCATTTCAGAAAAAAAAATCTCATTTCAAAGTCTTTCCAAAAAAAAAAAAAAAAAAGTAATCTGATTTCTCTTTCTCGGATTCAATTTTGAGAAACTTTGATCCTCCCCTCTTTGAACTTGATAGCTCACAGAAATGTTTGTAGCTATTGTTTGTATCGGGGATTGGGCCATCTTTTCTCTTCGATGAGTCCGATAGAGGTTTTCAAAACAAAAAAAAATCTTCATTTCAGAAAAAAAAAATCAGTTTTCTCTATTTTGAACTCAAATTTGAGAAACTTTGGTTTTTCCCTTTCGAATTTAGCGCTCGTAGAAATGTTGTGCCTTTGTTTGGATTGGAACACCATTGCTCTCTTTGATGAGTTCATTAGAAATCTTTCAAAAAGAGTTCAAAAAAAAAAAAAAAAAAACACTAAGGTTACAGCAATTGCGTTCTTTGACCAAAGTGGATTTAAGAAAGGCCTTGTCCAGAGTGTGGAGGCAGCTAGACTGTTCAAGGCAAGGGTCCTTTAAACGGGTTCATTAAGTAATCCTACCATTACCTGGGGGCTGATCTATCTACTAAGGTTTCATAAGATCGAATTGGAAATCTATGTGCACCTTTCAAAAAAAAAAAAAAAACCCTTTAAAAAAAATCTTCAAAAAAAAAAAAAAAAAACTTTGATCACTTTTGAGTTCAAAATTGAGAAATCTTGGTTCTTTCCTTTTCGGATTCAGCGCTCTTAGAAATGTTGAGCCTTTGTTCGGATTGGAACACCATTTGCTCTCTTTGATGAATTCAAAAAAAATTCCGTCACTTTTGAGTTCAGAATTGAGAAATCTTGGTTCTTTCCCTTTGGATTCAGCGCTCGCAGAAATGTTGAGCCTTTATTCGGATTGGAACACCATTTGCTCTCTTTGATGAATCCAATCTTGACCCTTCAAAAAAAAAAAAAAAAAAAACATTCGGCATTATTGGATTCACATCCGAGAAACTCTGGTTCCTTCCCTTTTGGACTTGGCACTCGCAGAAGTGTTTGAGCCCATGTTCGGATTGGAATACCAATTGCTCTCTTTTATGAACCCAATTTTGACCTTAAAAAAAAAAAAAGAAATCCCATCTTGTGTCCTTTCCAAGGATGCTATTTGCAACATTTTGATGGACCCTCGGGTTTCCGTCCTCTCCTTCCTCACCCGGGGGTTGCCTGGGTCTCGACGGAGGAGGGAAAATGCGAGTATCAACTTTTTGTACGGGTATGCCAGATTTACTATTCTACTTGGAATTTGGAATGGTGATGATCCGGAGATTCACCTTCACAAGTAGAAAGGAAATCAATCATTCTTTCTAACTTTTCAAATTGCATAAATATTTAAGAAAGAGACAAATTTGTTTCTGAGAATGCCTTAGGAGGCGTTTTCTTTGTTTGTTTTGCCGTGAAAGGCGATTTTACAAAACTCATCAAATATAAAAGACAAGAATTGTGATTTCTTTTTTTGTCTCTTTAAACAAATACAAATTACAATAGAAAAGGAAGAAAATGAATCTAACTTCTCAGGAGATTGTGGGGACACGTTCAGATCGACGGTCGCAAGTCATGTATGGACTTCGCTGTCGTCCTTCAAATGAGAACGCTTGATGCTTTGATTCTTCAACTTGGCTCCTAACGTCAGTTTTTTAAAGGACAAGGACCAAGAGGAGGTCTTATATCTAATGAAAAACCGAGTAAACGGACTGAAAAGCCGCGTTTAGGCCATGTTGTAGATAGAGGAGACCTTGGGGGGGTGGGGGGTGGCCCCCCAAGGGACTTTAATCACCTTGTAGTGCTTTTGGCGGCAAAGCAGCAGGACTTCGTCTCTCTCTTGAATTTTCTGGATTTTCGGGATTGGGATTACACCTTGGATTCATGCTTTCTTCTTGGAATGGACCTCCTTTTATAGGCTTTTGGTAGCCATGAGGTGTTTATTGGCATTGATGGCCATGATGAGAGAATTAATGATATTGATGAGAGGAGTTACAAGTTTTATTTCTTGATTTTGTAACTCCTCTTTCTTGGCTTGTGATTGGCCGATGAAGGATAATGGGCATTTAATCGCCTTTAATCTTCATGATGATGGGAGTTTCATGGGTTTAATGCCATGATTGCTTGGATTTGTAACTCCCAAATGCTTGAATCGGATTGGGCCGTCCAAAAAAATGAGTTAATGACTGCATTAAGTTGTCATAAACAGGTCAATTAATGACATTAAGTGGTCGCCAGGACATGTGAAGAGTCGCGGGCCGCGCCGCGTCTTTTGAGATTCTTCTTGTGATCATCACAGGTGGATCCACACATTGTTTGATGTCGGATTGAAGTGCAGTTTCAGACATTGATTGATGTTGGTGGGCCGGTGACATCTGTCTTGTCGATTTCACGATCGGTCGGACAGAAAGTGTACTTTCTTGGTCAGTCGGTTGGCGATCATGGAGCGATCAGTGATGATTTCATGCTTTTGACGGCGGATCCGAGATGTCGGTGAAGATCAGTGGTTTTCAAGCATCAAAATTTGGATTTTTAGAAAATCACAGAGGAAGGAACACTCGAAATGCGAAAAGGATCGGAAATCGGGCCCTCAAGCAAGAAATCCGGCGACCCGAATTTGCAGGGTCGCTGGCGACCATAGGGTTTTGGCCCTTTTAGTCGTCGAGCTTCGTTTTTGGCCGTTTTTCCTTCTTTTTTGTTTCTTTTTCTTTCTGTATTTTTCTTGACATTTTTCCTCAATTATTAACTTGATTTTCTTGGAGAAAACTTGATGAGAACGCGTACAAAACCGGAGCACAAAGTTTCCCATTTTTCGGGAAAGCCGAAGACTTTATAGCCGATTTTCCGTCAAGAGTCGAAACTAGGTCAAACGATGTCGGAATGACCTGAAAATTGAGGTGAAGATTCTTGAGCAGTGGATAAGACCAACCATGGGCTTTTTTTGATGCTTGACTTGATTTTGCTACAGGGAAATTGCCGAGCTTTGATATATGGTCAAACGATGTCCGATTGAGTTGAAATTTGACGGGGAGCCTATTGGAGTCATTTTGAGACGACCCATTAGCTCAAATTTGGATGTCATGGTCCCGAGGTGGTCCACCACCGGTAGGCTTGATTTTGCTGCTCGAGTGTTGATAGAGAGTCAAACATTGTCGGTTTGACTTGAAATTTGGCATGGAGCCCGTTGGAGGTATTTTGGAACTATCCATAGGCTTTGATCGAAGTTTTGATGTCTTTGATGATGTCGCCGCCGGGAGCGTCTGTTTAGTTGTCGGAGAAGCGAAGTTAGGCCAAACGATGTTGGAATGGCCCGAAACTTCATGTGTACCCCTCTTTTGGTTACCTTGAAGGATCTTGTAGTTTTTGTTTAATTCTGACAAGATCTGATGCTTGAAGTCACTTTGCCTGTTTTGTAGCAGGATGCAGCTTCATGTGGCTTTTTGATGTTGAGGAGACATAGTGACTTTTTTGGTGTAAACACATTTGTGCCTGGCGGTGCTAGTACGCCCTTTCGGGTCTACTGTATTCGCGACCGACACATTTGTATCTCCAACCTTATATCATTTTACCTCGAGTGAGCTTTGCTTCTCGGTAATTTGAATTAAGGTCTACAATTGCTTCTAGGAGTCACTGGAACGCTCATCCTGAGCCTACCATACTTGCATTTTAGAACAATTGTATCCTCTATGGCTTTTTTCCTTCTTCAATTTGCTTGGGCCGGGCCATGTCCCCTTGAGCAAGTTGAAACGACAAAACCGTGGTTGTTCTCCATTTATGATCACTATATTGTTGTGATTACTAATGGATGTGGTCTTGTTTCAGAAGTTTTCCAAAACTAATAATGGCAGCTTCATTGACCATCACTTTTGATGAGAACAAGTACCAGCTCATGCTTCAAGACAAGTAAAACAAGCGCACTCATAAGCGCCCTGCCAGCTGCCGAAGCGTCATCTCCCTCGACAACTCTCAAAACACCGGGTCAACCTCAATTCCCCGGACCATCGTCTTCGGATCGCTGGGACCATTCCCACTCCCTGCAGAAGAAGCTGTACCTATAAAGAAGCAGAAAACAGCCCCGTAACGTGTCACTAACATGGCACCAAGGGCAAACACAAAGAAGTCTGAAGCCCGTGGTGCTCCCACGAAGCATCAACCCACAAGAAACCAGGTTTGCCCCAAAACCTGGTCCCCGAGACGTTCTCCAAAGCAACGGAGGTCCCAAACATCTACAAAGCCAGCATACCTGGCCCCTTTCAAGGAGAACTGGTTCTACCCTCCGCCCAAAAAGCAAACATATCCAGCATGAGCCGGCTTGCTCTTATAAGCCCAAAATCAAATCCTGCATCGTTAGGCCTCCGCAAAAACCCGCTGATGCGTGCACTCCTGCGAGTCAACCCCTCATCTCAACAGGGGCCGAACTCGCAAAATTCGAAGCCTTACTGCGATAGGCCAAGGACCGCGTCCGAATCCTGTCCATGCCCAGCTTCAAAGAAGACAAGCTCGGCTGTTGCGCACGGGGGACTACATCCTTCATTGCCAAAGCCCAGCTAGAGCTGATTGAAGCTCAAATCGCTCATTGTATACGTCGCCGCTAGGCATATAGACAAAAGAGACTAGAGAAGCAAAGAACCCAGTATTCTACCCTCCATGTCTCTAAAAAATGGGTCGAAAAAGAAAGACCCGACCAAGTTGTTGATGTCCATATGGTTGGCAAAACCAGAAGACGCCAGAAGTCTGAAACCAAAAATGGGTCTTTTTACTGCAAGAACCAAGTCGCCCTTTTTGTAGGCGCGTTGCCTGACCTTCTTGTCGAAAGATCCTGCCATGCGTGCTTGGTACAACTCAATGCTTTGTAGAGCTTCGAGACGTCTTTCATCGAGATTATCCAGCTCTTGGAGTCTCAATTTGACATTGCTTTCTTGAGTATTGTCATTTTGCAGAGATACCCTTAAGGAACGAATTTGTACTTCCAAAGGGACAACAGCTTTGCATCCATAGACCAAAGAAAATGGTGTGCTATGGGTTAGTCCTCGAACGGTGGTTCGATAGGCCCACAAAGCTTCTGGTAGTTTGTCGCCCCAGTCTCTTTTGTGACTAGAGACCATTTTCTAGAGAATTTTGCAGAGTGACTTGTTGAAGGCTTCTGCTAGTTAGTTCGCTGCCGGATTATATGGAGTCGAAGGACAACTTTGGATTTTGTACTTGTCGCAGAACCTGTAGAATCTGTGATCCCGGAATTGTGGTCCGTTATCATGGACGAATCTTTTAGGTATGCCGAAGCGACAAATAATGTTGGTGTGCAAGAACTGAAGGAATGATGAGGTCTTCATTTCACTGAGCGCAAATGCTTCTGACCACTTGGAGGTTTATGGGCATACTGACTGTTGGATGTTGCCATTCTGGAGGCATATGGGCATAATCTCCATGAATCTGGCATTTTTGGCAGCGCTTAGCAAATTGCATTGCATCAGCTACCATGGTAGGCCAATAATAACCTAGCCTTTTATCTGGTTGTAGAGCTTAGGACCAGCCTGATGGGCTCCACAGAGACCAGAATGTACCTCTTTGAGAGTTTCCTCGGCCTCTTGTTGTGACAAGCAGCATAGAAGTACTCCGTTGAAGGATTTTCTGTAAAGTTCTTTTGAAGGTATACCCAAATGAAAGTTCGGGGCTCGTGTTTGGATACTTACCCGCTCTTTTGGATCTTCAGGTAAGACTCTGAACATGATGTAATCAATGAACGGATCTCTCCAGTCTTCGATTGGAGGTTTGAGGATGGACATCCGACTTCCAACCACTTGGTGGCATTCAGCAACTGCTTGGGGTATTAAGAGGAGGGAGAATCCTTCTTTAATACACTGTGAATTGCATGTCTTCCCCTTCTTGGATTGCCATGGATGCGGCGAGTCCAGCCAGGGCATCTGCACGGATGTTTTCACCTCTGAGGATGTGGGTGATGTGACAGATGTTGAATTTTTTGTCGAAGTGACTGCGCCTTGTTGTAGTAAGGTAGGAAATCAGGCTTCCTGACTTCAAATTTCTGATTCATCTGGTTGACGATCAATTGAGAGTCTCCAAAAGCTTCCAGCATGGTGATGCCGGATTCGAGGGCGAGTTCCAATCCAACAATCAGGGCTTGGTACTCAACTGCATTGTTTGAACATGGTTCCAGTAGCGAGAAGGCATGTGGAATCATATATTTGTCGGGGTTGACAAAGAGGATGTCAATTCCCGATATTTGCTTTCCTTTTTCGTTTGTCCTGGTTGTGTCGTCAAAGTACATGTCCCAGGAAGCATTTGATAAGGAAGTCTCCACGTTGTAGACAAATTCGTCTGGGAAATCATCCCTAAGTGGAGAATCTTTAGGTAATGGATGCTCTGCGAAGAAGTCTGCTAGAGCTTGGCCTTTGATTGCTTTTTCTGGTACATACCTAATATCAAACTGTGATAGAAGGATGGACCATTTTGCCAGTCGGGCATTGAGAGAACCTGCTTTTGTGACAAGGACCTTTAGGAGGTTGATCCTCGAAATCAGGTAGACTGTATTGGACAATAGGTAGTGACGCAACTTTTGTATGGCAAACATTACTGCTAGGCATTCTTTTTCTACTGGGGAGTAGCGACGCTCTGCACCTACCAACATGTGGCTAAGGTAATATAGAGCAGCTTCTTTTCCATCGTCGTTTTCTTGTGCGAGTAGAGCACCCAAAGAGTGGTCGAGAGCTCTTATGTACAAGATAAATGGTTTTCCAGTAGTGGGGGCAGCCAGCACTGGAGGTGTGGTGAGGTATGCTTTAATGTCTTGAAATGCACTTTCACATTCAGCATCCCAGACAAAGTCCACGCCTTTCTTCATCGAGCGAGTGAATGGATGGCACTTCCCTGATAGATTGGAGATGAACCGTCGGATGTAGGCCAATCTTCCTTGAAGCCCTTTTAATTCTCTTAGGGTTCTTGGAGATGGCATTTCCAGGATAGCCTTGACTTTGGTGGGGTCAAGTTCTATTCCAGATTTCCGTACTATGAAGCCGAGGAACTTACCCGATGAGACACCGAAGAAGCATTTTAGTGGATTCATCCGCAATTTGTGTTTGCGAAGTCGGAGGAAGACTACTCGAAGATCGTCGAGATGGTCTTCTTTTCTTCTGCTTTTGATGGCGAGGTCGTCAACATAGCATTCGACCGTCTTGTGCTGCATATCTTGGAATATTTTCATCATAGCCCTCTGATATGTTGCACCTGCATTTTTTAGACCAAATGGCATGACAGTGTTGCAATACACACCAAACGGAGTCCAAAATGATGTATGCCTTTCATCTTCAGGATGCATCTTTATTTGATTGTAGCCAGAGAATCCATCCATGAATGTCATTCGCTCGAACCCACAGGTGTTGTCAATCAGCACCTTTGGTTTGGGGAGCGGGAATTCATCTTTAGGACATGCATTATTCAGGTCTCTGTAGTCGATACAGACCCTTATCTGCCCATTTTTTTTGTCACAGGGACGATATTGGCCAACCATTCAGGATGCTGTTCCTCGCGGATGAAGCCAACGTTTTTAAGTTTTTGAACTTCTTGTTCAATTTTGTCCATCACGTCGGGACGGAATCTTCTTTGGCCTTGTTTGACAGGCTTGATTTCTTTTTGCAAGTTGAGCTTGTGGACTGCTACTTTGGGATCTAAGCCAGGCATTTTAGCATAAGACCATGCAAAGCAATCAACGAACTCATGAAGAAAAGAGATATACTCGGGTAATTCATCATCCTTTATATTCTTGCTTATGAATACAGGATGTGGGTTATCAGGTGTTCTCAAGTCTATCTTTTGAACAGGGTCTTCTGTCGGAAGATTTGAAGGTGGTTCCTCCACAATATTTTCAGAGGCTTCCAACTCAACAGGACCTTCTGGAGTGCCAGAGGTATTTTTAGACTGAGGCTCTGTTTCTGTCCATGGATCTTCTTGATCAATATCCTTCTCAAGACTCGTAATGAGATGGTACCAATTAGGGGTGAAAGTGGGTTGGGCCATCCGCGATAAGCTCGGCCCGAGCTCGGCTCAAAAGACAAAAGAGTCGAGCTAGGGCCTAGTAGGAGGCCCGTTTGCTTAAAAGGGCCAAGCTCGGGCTTGATGAAGCCCGGCTCCTAAGCCCTAGGGCCTACATATATGAATATATATATCTTATATATATATGTACACTAAACAGTATATAATACATATATGATATAACATAATCCATAAATCCTAAACCTTATTTTAATTCAATATAAATAATCCCTAAACCCTAAACACTAAACCCTAAGCACTAAATAATCCATAAACCCTAAACCTAAGCGCTAAACCTTAAACCCTAATTTTAATCCAATATAAATAATCCCTAAATCCTAAGCACTAAATAATCCCTGAACCCTAAACCCTAAATCTAAGCACTAAATAATCCATAAACCCTAAACCCTAAAACTTTATTTTATGATGTTAGCCGAATACTTTATTTTATTCTATGATGCTATTGGAGTTTAATTTGATTTGTATTATCGTTGGAGTTTGATAATGCTCATCTACATTAACATTGAACTATTATGGAGTGTTGGAACTGGGCTCCCTTTGCTTTTATGGAGTCTTTCTTATTTTAGTTAATTTTATTGCTGCAATCCAAATTATGGGAATGGGAATATGGGATGAATGTATGCATTTGACCATTTTTTGTTCTGGTTTGCATATGCAGATTTCTTTAAATTCCGACATGATTTTTTTTCCTTGAAAATATTTTCTTTTAGCTAGTGCTAAATCATTATAAAATGGACTGGACTCACGAGCCCAGCCTAGGGCCTCATAACTTACTAAGAGCCAAGCCCAAGCCAGGGTTTTTTAGGCCCTCTCGAGCTCGGGCCGGTCTAGGGCCTACTGAAAAATACTAGGACCGAGTCTAGGGCCTCTCAAAGCCCGGCTCGGCCCGGTCCACTTTCATCCCTAGTCCCAATCATTTGCTGGAACTGGGTTGAAGTAGGGTACTTCTTTTGGAGACTATGGTTCTTCTGGGTCAGAGAACCGCGCGTCTGTGTCATCGGGCAATTCCTCTTTATCATCAGAGAAATTATACCAATTGGAGGAGCTTTCTAGATCTTTGATGAGTGACTCCTCAAAAAGATATCCAGGGAGATCAATGTCTTCATGAGATGTTGAGGCTTGGTCGGTAAAGCGACTTTGCAGCCATGGTGTCAACTGTCTCATAGGAGCGGTAGGATCATACCCCAACCCATATGAAGACTTGCCTTTATGAAGGTGGATTTTCCAATCTTCTGATTGACTTTTGGTCAGGGTGGGTTCCAATGGTGTGAGAATACCATGGCCACCTCCCAAACAAGTCGGATTCTGAGTATCGTAGCCCATTTTCTTCATGATAGCTTGTGCCATCGGACTATACAGGGATAGCTGAGGCATACCTTCATTTTGGAAAAGTTCAAGCAGAGAGTTTAGTGGAGATGCTTCCGATCTATGGAAGAAGATTACTTTTCTTCTGGCGAAGTTGCCGGAATAACAAAGGAAGCAGACGTAGGATCTTCTATGTCTGCAGGTTCTCCAATGGAATGAGAGCGGACTGATCTCGCTGAGTATCAGCTTGGCTTGATGCTGTGTCATCTTCTAGCTCTGATTCCAAGTCTGTGTCATGCATAATGGACACAAAGGAGACAGTGAACTTGCCCCCAGCCTTTTGTTTTGTTTTCTTTGCTTTGGTAGTGATTACCAAAGGCTTTGGAGATTTTAAGGAGACAACGAAGGGAGCTTGACTGCTTACTTCGAGTTTGGTGGAAAGTTTGTTTACCTTTGACGATTGCTGAGGAGCCTTGCCTTTATCTTTCTGGAGATTGTCAGCAAAATGAATTGTTTCTTCCTCATGTTCTTCTTTTCCATCTTTATACATCTGACCATCTGCAAAATGGACATCCTTGCCTTTGAAGGGCTTTTTGTCTGCAAACACTCGATGTATCAAGCCATCGTTGCCAACGAACTTGATGCACTGATGTAGAGTTGAAGGGGTGACACCATTCTCATGTATCCAGGGGCGTCCAAGGAGGATATTGTAGCATGAAGGGGTCCTTATTGCATACACGGTGACTCGAAAATAAGATCACCGATTTACAAGTTGAACCTGATTTTGCCGATAGGCCTTTGAGCGCTCCCGTCATATCCAAAGATGGATACGGACGTGTGACTTAGCTTGCTAGGTGGGATGCCCATCTCTTCGAGTGCTGAAGTAGAAATGAGGTTGAGTACAGAACCTGGATCGATCTGAACTCTGTGTACTGGCATTTCTTTGACGTACCCCGTAAAGTACAAGGGTTGGTTGTGCTTTGTCTCGCCCAGCAGGAGGTCATCCTTGTCAAAGGCAATTGTTGCACTTGTTGCTTTTTGTACCGAGAGGCATTCATTGCTTGATCCCTCAGTTCTCTTCTTTTCTCCCTTTGAGCGAGTATTTGCTTTTTTGACCCTATAGTCCATTTCAACTTGTAGGACTTGTGGGGCATGCTTGTCAATATCCGCATTCAGCCTTTGTAATTCTGAAATGAGACTGTCACGAGTTTGTGGAGACATTCGTAATAAGTCAAGGATGTACAGACGTGCAGGTATGTGTTTGAAATGCTCAATCAAGTCATACTTGAAAGCCTCCTTCGGGCCTGCATTCTCATTATTATTGCCACTTGGGGCGCTTACAACTTGCTTTCCCCGAGGATTTACATAAGAAGAAGAGGGTTGGTTGTAATTTTTGTGGTAATCCCGGCTAGAATGGGTACCTCTACCAACTTCAAGAGCTTCTAGAGAAGGGTCTTCTTTTGGAAGATCGCTCTCAGAATCAAAGGGTCGATCCTTGTCATTTGCTGAAGACTTCTCTGTAGCAGCATTGGCGTCTTCAGTGATTGTGTTGCACGGAGCAATTTCCGGGAACAAGTCCTGAACAGCATCCGACAACCTTTCTTTATTAGTCCAAACATTGTCTATGAGCTCGGTATTTGGGACCAATCGACTGTGTTTTCATTGAAGAAGATTTCATTGGCAGGAGTTTCTTCAAGATGATCAATCGGGAGAGGCTTGAGCTCCGATGTCACAGCTTCAGGAGATGAGGGCTGAGAAGATGATATCTCAGTGGAAGTCACCTGAGAAGATGTAGCTCCGGAAGATACATTACCAGTTGGGGAGTAAGTGTATTCGGAAGCTTCAGAGCCATTATCGTCCTGAGCTATCACATTGCAGGTTATCCTGATAGGAGATGCCCCTAGTGTAGACTGTTGGGAATCGTACTCATCTTCGGATGTAAGAGGATCATCGATCCAACTATTTTCTCCATTTTCAAGAGTTGAGGGAGAAAGTTCCCGTTGTTTGTCAGGGACTTCTAGTTCTGGATCATGACGAAGATCATTGATGTGGTCCTGTTCCTGCTCTATGGCAAGATTTTGCAAGATTCTTGTATATTCTTCAAGATTAGGCATAGGAGCCAAATCTTCTTCGTCATCTGCTCCTTGTGGTTCACTGATGTTGGGTTCCACTGGAGCATTGGCTGGTGCTGGATCGACAACATTTTCTTGAACAGCGTCCTGGTCTTCTTCATCATCAGACCAAGATCCTTGTGGCTGTAATGGGTTATACCAAATTACTGGCATAAGATGAGACTCGGGAATCCATTCCTCGTCGGAGAGGTATTCTCCTGTTTCAAGAGATTCTTCCCACTCACCGATATCACTGGCAGTATCACTGGAGTCGTATCCATCCATGGAGAATCTAACTACCGAGTTGTAGGAGTATGATGCCCCCTGCGCAGTTTCATTTTTGTATTGAGGTGGCATGAAATCATCAAGGGTGAATTTTCTTACTGCCTTTGAAGCTTTGGGAAGGGATTCTTCCGTCGCCCCTAGTGAAGCAGTGGAAGAGGTTTCTGCCTTTTCAAGGACTTCTTGTTTTGGTTGAGACTTCTGCTGCTGTTTGAGCTTACGGAGTTGTCTCTTGACTTGCCTTCGCTGCTGAGCGTTGGCTTTGTTTTGACGATCTCCCAATTTTCATCATCTAGGAGATTGGGATGCACCCATATGGGTTGTCCATCTGGTGTTGGATAGGGAACCAACTCTTGGGACGCTTGAGCCATTTTTATCACCTTGAATGAAGTAGTGATCTTCTTCTTCGGTGATTTTGAAGCTTGCCCACATGACACCATGTTGAAAGAAGCGGAGCCGTAGTTATTGTCAAAGGTTATGACTCCGTTTTTCCACATCTCGTTGATCTTCTCTCTCACAACGAAGCATTGATTGAGAGGATGTGAGACCATCTGGTGGTATGGACGGTATCGGGGATCGTTGGTTTTGCCAACATCTCCCGGTCTTTTGGGCTCCGGCAGAGTGAGTTTGCCATTTGTTAGGAGAGCCTCAAAGATTTCTTCAACATCTTCATCGAACGGATATTTCTTTTCTACACGTTCTTTGAAGGCATCGGAGAGTTCCGGCCTTTTACCCGTTGCTTTGTTTTCAGCTTTCTTTGGCTGCTGAGGAGCTGACTTAGTTTGCACATTGAGGACCTCCTTTTTCTTTGGTTTTGAGGTCGTAATGGCAGTCGGCTCTTTCTTTGATGATTTTTGACTATTAAGGTCTTTGATCACCATTTCAACTTCCATGGAAGCTTCGAGGAGTTCTCCCAGGTTCTTTGATTTGTTGCCGATGATCATGGAGTGAATTCTTGCTCTCATATTGTTACGGCAGATGTCGACTAGCGATGCTTGTGGCAGTACATCTGAGCATTTGTACGCCATTGTTTTCCACTTGTGAATGAAGTCGTATGTTGACTCATTCTCTCCCTGGTTTAGGCTGCTGAGCTGAGCTATAGTAACATGATGGTCCTCACCTTAGAAGTGGGTCAGGAAGCGTGTCTCCAGCATAGCCCAGTTTTGGATGGAATTCTCCGGCAGAGTGGAGCACCAATCAAAGACTGTACCTTTCAAGGTACTTGCAAAGAGGCGAATCTTGAGGGCATCTTGATCCGCAATAGCTCCTGTTAGGATCTCGAAGTGGATGACATGTTGTCTGGCTGAACCCTTCCTCGTATATGTCTGGAGAGTAGGTTGTTTGATTTTTGTAGGGTATGGAACCGAGTCCATCCATAGAGGGTAGGGTGGCTTGATCCCATGCTCCTTCAATGTATCCTCTTCTTTTGCTTTTGCAAGGATATCGTCCACGTCCTTTTTGGTAAGGGCGCGTGACTCATTGTTTTCTGCATTGCCCTCGTCATCATGATGATTTTGAGGGATTTCATTGTTAGGTGGTGGACGCTGTAAAGTGAGAAGAAGGTTTTCCATCAGAGCTTCAATTCTTTGTTGTCGTTGTTCCAACTGCTGGATGCGTGTGGTTACGTCATCATGCGGTGGAGGCTGCTCAGAACTTGTAGCCAAGTCGCTCATCCCTCGGGATTCAAACGAAGAAATCGTCATGGTGACTGAGCTGGGGCTCATTCTTCTGGATGAAGAATCCGAGGAGTGATTACTCCGATGTCCTTGGCTTGAAGGAGTGGAGGATTCTTCTAGATGTGTTCGTGTCTGAGAGACGCTGCGAGTCACTAGACGTCTAACACAGATTTTGGTTGCTGACTTTTGGCGTTTTCTGATTTTGCCAACCATATGGACAGCAACGAATTGGTCGGGTCTTTCTTTTTCGACCCATTTGTTTGAGACATGGAGAGTAGAATGCTGGGTTCTTTGCTTCTCAAGTCTCTTTTGTTGCTATGCCGCGCGGCAACGCATACGACGGGTAATTTGTGTTTCAGTCAACTCTGGTTGGGCTCTGGCGATAAAGGATGTAGTCCCCCGTACGTAGCAGCCGAGCTTGTCTTCTTTGAAGCTGGGCATGGATAGGATCTGGACGCGGCCCTTTGCCTGTCTAGTGAAGATTTGAATTTTGCGAGCTCGGCCCCTGTTGAGATGAAGGGTCGACTCGCAGAAGTGCAGGCTTCAACATGTTTTTGCGGAGGCCTAACGATGCAGGATTTGATTTTGGGCTTGTAAGAGCAAGCCGGCTCATGCTGGATTTGTTCTTTTTTTGGGCGGAGGATAGGTTTCTCCTCTTTCATGTAAGAGAGAGGGTAGAACCGGTTCTCCTTGAGAGGGGCCAGGTATGCTGGATTTGCAGATGTTCTGGACTTCCTTTGTTTTGGTGATGGTCTCGAGGACCAGGTTTTGGCGCAAACCTGGTTTCTTGTGGGTTGAGGCTTTGTGGGAGCGCCACGGGCTTCAGGCTTCTTTGTATTCGTCCTTGGTGCCATGTTAGTGACACGTTGCAGGGCGATTTTCTCCTTTTTGGCAGGTACGGTTTCTTCTGCGGGGAGTGGGAATGGTCTTAGCGACCTAAAGACGATGGTCCGGGGAGGTGAGATTGACCCAGTGTTTGGAGAGTTGTCGAGGGAGTTGACGCTTCGGAAACTGGCAGGGTGCTTATGCTTGTTTTGTTTGTTTTGAAGCATAGGTTGGTACTTGTTCTCATCGAAAGTGATGGTTAATGAAGCTGCCATTGTTAGTTTTGGAAAACTTCTGAAACAAGACCAAATCCATTAGTAATCACAAGAATATGGTGATCATAAATGGAGAACAACTATGGTTTTGTCTTTTCAAATCACTTGAGGGGACATGGCCCAGCCCAAGTAAGATGAAAAAGGCAAAAAGCCATAGAGGATACAATTGTTCTAAAATGCAAGTATGGTATGCTCAGGGTGAGCGTTCCAGTGACTGCTAGAAGCAATTGTAGACCTTAATTCAAATTACAGAGAAGCAAAGCTCACTCAAGGTGAAATGATATAAGGTTGGAGATACAAATGTGTCGGTCGCGAATACAGTAGACCCGAAATGGCGTACTAGCACCGCTAGGCACAAATGTTGTAAATCACATTCTTGGAAAGGAAACGAGATGGGATTTTTTGAAAGGTCACATTTGGATTCATAAAGTAGAGCAAATGGTATTCCAATCCGAACAAGGGCTCAAACATTTCTACGAGCGCTAAATCCGAAAGGGAAAGAACCAGAATTTCTCGAATGTAAGTCCAAACGTGACGGAAGTTTTTTTTTTTTTTTTTTTGAAAAGTCAAGACTGAGTTCATCAAAGAGAGCAAATGGTGTTTCAATCCGAACAACAACTCAACATTTCTGCGAGCGTTAAATCCGAAAGGGAAAGAACCAAGATTTCCTAATTCTGAACTCAAAAGTGATGTAAGTTTTATTTATTTATTTATTTATTTATATATATATTTTTTTTTAGGTTTAAGATTGAATTCATCAAAGAGAGCAAATGGTGTTCCAATCCGAACCACAACTCAACATTTCTGCGAGCGTTAAATCCGAAAGGAAAGAACCAAGATTTCTCAATTCTGAACTCAAAAAGTGAAATTTTTTTTTGAAAGGTGCACATAGGTTTCCAATTCGATCTTATGAAACCTTAGTAGATAGATCAGCCCCCAGGTACGGGTAGGATTACTTAATGAACTTGTTTGAAGGACCCTTGCCTCGAACAGTCTAGCTGTCTCCACACTCTAGACAAGGCTTTTCTAAAATCCACTTTAGTCAAAGAGCGGAATTGGTGCAACCTTAGTATTTTTTTTTTTGTTTGAAAATTTTATTTTTGAAAGGTTTCTAATGAACTCATGAAAGAGAACGAGTGGTGTTCCAATCCGAACCATAACTCAACATTTCTGCGAGCGTTAAATCCGAAAGGGGAATAACCAAAGTTTCTTTGAATTTGAATTCAAAAGAGAGAAGACTGATTTTTTTTTTTGAGTTTGAAATTATGTTTTTTTTTTTTTTGAAATCCCAATTGGACTCATCAAAGAGAAAAGATGGCCCAATCCCCGATATGAACAATAGCTGCAAACATTTCTGTGAGCTATCAAGTTCGAAAAGGAGAGGTTCAAAGTTTCTCAAAGTTGAATCTAAGAAAAGAAATCAGATTTTTTTTGAAAGAATCTGAAATGAAGTTTTTTTTTTTTTGAAAACCCCTATCGAACTCATCAAAGAGAAAAGATGGTCCAATCTTCGATACGAACAATAACTGCAAACATTTCTGTGAGCTATCAAATTCGAAGAAGAGAGGATCAAAATTTCACAAAGTTGAATCCAAGAAAAGAAATCAGATTTTTTTTTTTGAAATGAGAAAGAATAACTAAAATCCCATCTCATGTTGTTTTAGATGCAAGATGCAACATAGGCCACCAACTAGAAAGGAGCCAAGGGATCAAAGCATTGCGTTCTCAAGTGAACGTGTCCCACCAGGTGTGCCAACTTGATGGACCCTCGGGTTTCCGTCTTCTCCTTTCGCACCCAGTGGCTGCCTGGGTCTCGGCGAAGGAGGGAAAACGCGGGTATCAACTTTTTGTACGAGTATGCCAGATTTACTATTCTACTTGGAATTTGGAATGGTGATGATCCGGAGATTCTACCCGGATCTCGGTCAGGGGTCGGGACAATGATATCCTCGCAAAAGCAAAAGAAGATGATACATTGAAGGAACATGGAATCAAGCCACCCTATCCCCAGTGGATGGACTCGGTTCCATTCCCTGCAAAATTCAAACAACCTACTCTCCAGACATATACGGGGAAAGGTTCAGCCAGACAGCATGTCATCCACTTCAAGATCCTGACGGGAGCTATCGTAGATCAAGATGCCCTCAAGATTCGCCTCTTTGCAAGTACCCTAAAAGGTACGGCCTTTGATTGGTACTCCACTCTGCCGGAGAACTCCATCCAAAACTAGGCCATGTTGGAGACACGCTTCCTGACCCACTTCCAAGGTGAGGACCATCCTGTTACTATGGCTCAGCTTTGCAGCTTGAAACAGGGAGAAAATGAGTCAACATACGACTTCATTCACAAATGGAAGGCAATGGCGTACAAATACTAAGATGTACTGCCACAAGCGTCGCTAGTCGACATCTGCCGTAACAACATGAGAGCAAGAATCCGCTCCATGATCATCGGCAACAAATCAAAGAACCTGGGAGAACTCCTAAAAGCTTCCATGGAGGCCGAAATGGTGATCAAAGACCTCAACAGTCAGAAATCATCAAAGAAAGAGCCAACTGCCATTACAACCTCCAAACAAAAGAAAAAGGAGGTTCTCAATGTGCAGACTAAGTCAGCTCCTCAGCAGCCAAAGAAAGCTGAAAACAAAACAACAGGTAAAAGACCTGAACTCTCTGATGCTTTCAAAGAACGTGTAGAAAAGAAATACCCGTTCGATGAAGATGTCGAAGAAATCTTTGAGGCTCTCTTAGCAAAAAGTAAACTCACCTTGCCCGAGCCTAAAAGATCGTGAGATGTTGGCAAAACCAACGATCCCCGATATTGTCCATACCACCAGATGATCTCGCATCCTCTCAATCAATGTTTCGTTGTGAGAGAGAAGATCAACGAGATGTAGAAAAATGGAGTCATTTCCTTTGATAAAAACTACGGCTCCGCCTCTGTCAACATGGTGTCATGTGGGTGAACTTCAAATTCACCGAAGGAGAAGATCGCTACTTCATTCAAGGTGATAAAAATGGCTCAAGCGTCCCAAGAGTTGGTTCCCTATCCAACACCAGATGGACAACCCATATGGGTGCATCCCGACCTCCTAGAAGATGAAAATTGGGAGATCATTAAAACAAAGCCGACTGCTCGGCAGCGAAGGCAAACCAAGAGACAACTCCGCAAGCTCAAACAGCAGCAGAAGTCTCAACCAAAACAAGAAGTCCCTGACAAGGCAGAAACCTCTTCCACTGCTTCACTAGGGGCGATGGAAGATTCCCTTCCCAAAGCTTCAAAGGCGGTAAGAAAATTCACCCTTGATGATTTCATGCCACCTGCAACTACGCAGGGGGCATCATACTCCTGCAACTTGATAGTTGGATTCTCCATGGATGGATACGAGTCCAGTGATACTGCCAGTGATATCAATGAGTGGGAACAATCTCTTGAAACAGGAGAATACCTCTCCGATGAGGAATGGATTCCCGAGTCTCATCTTATGACAGTAATTTGGTATAACCCATTACAGCCGCAAGGATCCTAGTATGATGATGAAGAAGATCAAGAGGCTGTCAACCCGGCACCGACCAATGCTCTAGTGGAACCCAATATTGATGAACCACAAGAAGCAGATGACGAAGAAGACCCTTCTCTAGAAGCTCTTGAAGTTGGTAAAGGTACCCGCTCTGGCCGGGATTACCACAAAAATTACAACCAACCTTCTTCTTCTTATGTAAACCCTTTAGGAAAGCAAGTTGTAAACGCCCCAAGTGGCTACAATAATGAAAATGCGGGCCTAAAGGAGGCTTTCAAGTACGACTTGATTGAGCACTTCAAACACATACCTGCATGACTGCACATCCTTGACTTATTATGAATGTCTCCACAAACTCGTGATAGTCTTATTTCAGAATTACAAAGGCTGAATGTGGATGTCAACAAACATGCCCCACAAGTCCTACAAATTGAAATGGACTATAGGGTAAAAAAATCAAGCACTTCTTCAAAGGGAGAAAAGAAGAAAATTGAGGGACCAAGCATTGAATGCCTCTCGATTCAAAAAGCAGCAAGTGCAACAATCGCCTTTGACAAGGATGACCTCCTGCTAGGCTAGAAAAAGCACAATCGGCCTTTGTACTTCACGGGGTACGTCAGAGAAATGCCAGTACATAGAGTCCAGATCGACCCACGTTCTGCACTCAACCTCATCTTTACTTCGGCACTTGAAGAGATGAGCATCCCACCTAGCAGGCCGAGTCACACGTCTGTATCCATCTTCGGATATGACGGGAGCGCTCGAAGGATTATCGGCAAAATCAGGTTCAAATTGCAAATCGGTGATCTTATTTCTGAAGTCACTGTATATGCAATAAGGGCCCCTTCATGCTACAATATCCTTCTTAGACGCCCCTGGATACATGAAAATGGCGTTGTACCTTCAACTCTACATCAGTGCATCAAGTTCGCTGGCAACGACTGCTTGATACATCGAGTGTTTGCAGACAAGAAGCCCTTCAAAGGCAAGGACGTCCATTTTACAGACACTCAAATGTATAAAGATGGAAAAGAAGAAAAGGAGGAAGAAACAACACACTTTGCCGAAAATCTCCAGAAAGATAAGGGCAAGGCTCCTCAGCAATCATCGGAAGTAAACAAACCTTCCACTAAACTCGAAGTAAGCAGTCAAGCTCCCTTCGTGATCTCTCTCGAGACATCAAAACCTTTGGTAATCACCACCAAAGCAAAGAAGATAAAACAAATGGCTGGGGGCAAGTTCACTGTCTCCTTTGTGTCTATTATGCATGACACAGATTCAGACTCAGAGCCAGAAGATGACACAGCGTCAAGCCAAGCTGATACTCAGCGAGATCGGCCCGCTCTCACTCCATTGGAGACACTTGTTGACATAGAAGATCCTACGTTTGCTTCCTTTGTTATGTCGGCAACTTCGCCAGAAGAAAAAATAATCTTTTTCCATAGATCGGGAGCATCTCCACTAAATCCTCCTCTTGAAGCTGTCCAAAACAAAGGTATGCCTCAACTATCCCTGTACAGTCCAATGGCACAAGCTATCATGAAGAAAATGGGATACGGCGCTCAGAGTCCAACTGGTTTGGGAGGTGGCTGTGGTATTCTCACACCATTGGAACATACCCTGACCAAAAGTCAACTGAAAGATTGGAAACTCCACCTTCATAAAGGCAAGTCTTCATGCGGTTTGGGGTATGATCCTACCACTCCCATGAGACAATTGATACAAAGGCTGCAAAGTCGTTTTGCCGACGAAGCCTCGACATCTCGTGTCCATGAAGACATTAATCTCCCTGGATATCTCTTTGAGGAGTCACCCGTTAAGGATCCAAGAAGTTTTTCCAATTGGTTTAATTTGTCCGATAATGAAGAGGAATTGTCTGATGACACAGACGCGCGGTTCTCTGACCCAGAAGAACCATCGTCTCCAAAAGAAGTGCCCTACTTCAACCCAGTTCCAACAGGCGATTGGGATAATCTCATTGCAAATCTTGAAAAGAGTACCGATCAAGAAGATCCATGGATAGAAACAGAGCCTAGGTCTGAAAATACCTCCGGAACTCCAGAAGGTCTTGTTGAGTTAGAAGCCTCTAAAAATATTGTGGAGGAACCACCTTCAAACCTTCCAACAGAAGATCCTATTCAAAAGATAGACTTGGGAACACCTGATAACCCACGTCTTGTATTCACAAGCAAGAATATAAAGGATGATGAGTTACCCGAGTACATCTCTTTTCTTCGCGAGTTCGTTGATTGTTTTGCATGGTCTTATGCTGAAATGCCTGGCTTAGACCCCAAAGTAGCAGTCCACAGAGTCAACTTGCAAAAAGAAATCAAGCCTATCAAACAAGGCCAAAGAAGATTCCGTCCTGACGTGATGGATAAAATTGAACAAGAAGTTCAGAAACTCAAAAACGTTGGCTTCATCCGCGAGGAACAGTATCCTAAATGGTTGGCCAACATCGTCCCCGTGACAAAGAAAAATGGGCAGATAAGGGTCTGTATCAACTACAGGGACCTGAATAATGCATGCCCTAAAGATGAATTCTTGCTCCCCATACCAGAGGCGATGATTGACAACACTTGTAGGTTTGAGCGAATGACATTCATGGATGGATTCTCTGGCTACAATCAGATAAAGATGCATCCTGAAGATGAAAGACATACATCGTTTCGGACTCCATTTGGCGTTTATTGCTACACTATCATGCCATTTGGTCTGAAAAATGCAAGTGCAACATATCAGAGAGCTATGATGAAAATATTCCAAGATATGCAGCACAAAACGGTCGAATGCTATGTTGATGACCTCGCCATCAAAAGCAGAAGAAAAGAAGACCATCTCAACGATCTTCGAGAAGTCTTCCTCCGACTTCGCAAACACAAATTACGGATGAATCTATTAAAATGCTTATTCGGTGTCACATCGGGTAAGTTTCTCGGATTCATAGTATGGAAAGCTGGAATAGAACTTGACCCTACCAAAGTCAAGGCTATACTTAAAATGCCATCTCCAAGGACCCTAAGAGAATTAAAAGGGCTTCAAGGAAGATTGGCGTACATCCGACGGTTCATCTCTAATCTATCAGGGAAGTGTTAGATTGTATGGACTCAATCCATCAGATGATGTGATAAATTGATTAGTTTCTTTATTTATCAATAAAATCATTCTTTTCTTTCATAAGATGAATGTTATTTTATTACTTTATGCACATGACCAATACATATGACATAATGGTTCCTGAGTTGAATCGGATTCCATTAGTATATTATATGTGATATATGTGTATGGATGAGATCCACACACGGGAGATATATGTCACAAATCTTGTACTTAAATATCTTCACAACCAATGATGAGACTGGGCATCTCATTTGATAAGGTTGCAGCACTTTGATCACTCTGAAATAGTGTAATTTGTTTCGATCATCAGAATGGATGATTCTGGATCAATGTGCTGGTACATTGGATGTATTGAAGGACCATGAGAAGCACCTTATGAAATTCTGTCTCGATTATAAGGACTGCTCTCATAATTCCCTAGCAATAGGCTCTCAATCCTGAGACATTGATGAACTCAAGTTTCTATCTATTCATTTGCTTTGAGTCACCAATGAGTGAGGCCAACTGTAGGTTAACACCTCGGTGTCTTGGGTATGTGGTAGTAGGACTGTGGGAACATTGAATGATTAAGATGGAATCTATCTCTATTATCCCCTTGTGCCAATTAATGGATTTGTCATTAGTAAGTGCGCACCCATCTCGATTAAGAGTTAATTGGATGGTACTGATGATCATAGTGATTAATTGGGTCTCAAGGATAATAAGATGTAGAACTAAGATTGGAAGAGACAGATTTATTCCAATTGATCCATGTATACTGATAGAGGAGCCTACTTGTGGTAATTGGGAAGTTTAGGGTCTTCATTGTAATTTATTCCTAAGACTGGAGTGCAATTGCATTTATATAGTGGTGTTATTTGCAATTAACTGTGGGCCCGGATTGCACATGAGATGTGGGGTCACGTGTCCCAGTTGGAGCCAGCTTTCTGAGGAATCCCTAGTGGTCCCCACGCTAGCCCAAGTTATTAGAAAGATACTAATTATAATAGAACTCTAAAAGGAAATAGAAAGTTACTATTTCTATTAGAAATGAGACTTCTAATAGTGATAATAGTAAGCTACTAATTATAATGGAAGTGAGACTTTTATTTTAGAAAGAAAAGAGTTACTAATTGTTAGAGAAGTAAGACTTCTATTTCAATTAGATAACAAAGAAAAGAAGCTTGCTTTTAGAAATAAATAGAGGACATAAGATGTCTTAGATGTCCCATGCAAAATCCTACCTAGGGATTCACGCCAATGCCTTTTGTGCAAGAGTTGCACATGTTTTGTCTTCTCTCTTCCCTCTTCTAGTTCTCTTCTCGTTTCCTTGAGAGTTTTCTCTTGGAGATCCCACCCATCTTTTTGAGAAAAGGGAATCTGATAAGGGTCATAGCGTGGAAGATCAAAAGGTCTTGGAGATTCCTATTTGATAAGTGAAAGATTTTCATCATCAAATAAAGACGCAAATTCTCCATTAGAGCACAACCGAGCTCCAAAGGTATAATCTGCTTCGTTCCATGTTGTAGTTTTTATGGATGCTTGTTGGCTGCTTGTTTCTATCTTTCAGAGAGTTTTATTTACTGTACATGATCTTGAGATTGAGGGTTACGCATCCTGGATTGGGTTTTTGGCCTTATGGGTACTTGATCCCTGTATCAAGTGGGTCAAAAGTTTTGAAAATCTATTCACGAGGCCCACCTACTTCCAACAGGAAGTGCCATCCATTCTCTCGCTTGATGAAGAATGGTGTGGACTTTGTCTGGGATGCTGAATGTGAAACCGCATTTCAAGACATCAAAACATACCTCACCAAACCTCCAGTGTTGGCTGCCCCCACAACTGGAAAATCATTCATCTTGTACATAAGAGCTCTCGACCACTCTTTGGGAGCCCTACTCGCACAAGAAAACAACGAGGGAAAAGAAGCTGCTCTATATTACCTTAGCCGCATGTTGGTAGGTGCAGAGCATCGCTACTCCCGGTCGAAAAAAAACGCCTTGCAGTGATGTTTGTCGTACAAAAGCTGCGTCACTACCTGCTGTCGAACACGGTTTACCTAGTTTCGATGATCAACCTCTTAAAGGCCCTTGTCATAAAAGCAGGTTCTCTCAATGCCCGACTGGCAAAATGGTCCATCCTTGTATCACAGTTTGATATTAGGTATGTACCACCAAAGGCAATTAAAGGCCAAGCTCTAGCAAACTTTCTCGCAGAGCACCCATTGCCTAAAGATTCTCCACTCAGGGATGATCTCCCAGACGAATTTGTCTACAACGTGGAAACTTCCTTATCAAATGCCTCTTGGGACATGTACTTTGACGGTGCAACCAGGACAAATTGAAAAGGAAAGCAGATATCGGGAATTGGCATCCTTTTTGTCAGCCCCGACAAATACATGATTCCACACACTTTCTCGCTATTGGAACCATGTTCAAACAATGCAGCTGAGTACCAAGCCCTGATTATAGGATTGGAACTCGCTCTCGAATCCGGCATCACCATGCTGGAGGCTTTTGGGGACTCTCAACTGATCGTCAACCAGATGAATCAAAAATTTGAAGTCAGGAAGCCCGATTTGCTGCTTTACTACAACAAGGCGCAATCGCTTCGACAAAAGTTCAACATCTGTCACATCACCCACATCCTCAGAGGTGAAAACATCCGTGCAGATGCCTTGGTCAGACTCGCTGCATTTATGGCAATCCAAGAAGGGGAAAATATGCAAATTACAGTGTGTCAAAGAAGGATCCTCCCTACTCTTAACACACACCAAGCAGCTGCTGAATGCCACCAAGTGGTTGGAAGTCGGATGTCTATCCTCAAACCTCTGATCGGCGACTGGAGGGATCCATTCATTGATTACATCATGTTCGGAATCCTACCTGAAGATCCAAAATAGTGGGTAAGCATTCAAAGACGAGCCCCGAACTTTCATTTGGATATTCCTTCGAAAGCACTTTACAGAAAATCCTTCAACGAAGTACTTCTACGCTGCTTGTCACAATAAGAGGCTGAAGAAACTCTCAAAGAAATACATGCTGGTCTTTGTAGAGCCCATTAGGCTGGTCCTAAGCTCTATGATCAAATAAAAAGGCTAGGTTATTATTGGCTTACCATGGTAGCTGACACAATGCTATTTGCTAAGCGCTGCCAACAATGCCAAATTCATGGAGATTATATCCACATGCCTCCAGAATGGTTACATCCAACAGCAATCTCGTGGCCTTTAGAAGCCTAGGGTATGGACATCATAGGTCCTATCTCTCCCCCATCAAGCAAAGGTCATCGCTTCATCTTCGCCGCTACGGATTATTTCTCCAAGTGGTAAGAAGCATTTGCGCTCAGTGAAATGAAGACCTCATCAGTCCTTCAGTTCTTGCGCACCAACATTATTTGTCGCTTCAGCATACCTAAAAGATTCGTCCATGATAACAGACTGCAATTCCGAGATCACAGATTCTACAAGTTCTGCGACAAATACAAAATCCAAAGTTGTCCTTCGACTCCATATAATCCAGCAGCGAAACGACCAGCAGAAGCCTTCAACAAGACACTCTACAAAATTCTTAAGAAAATGGTCTATAGTCACAAAAGAGACTGGGGCGACAAACTACTAGAAACTTTGTGGGCCTATCGAACCACCGTTCGAGGACCAACCCATAGCACACCATTCTCCTTGGTCTATGGATGCGAAGCTGTTGTCCCTTTGGAAGTACAGATTCCTTCCTTAAGGGTATCTCTGCAAAATGACATGACGCAAGAAAGCAATATCAAATTGAGACTCCAAGAGCTGGATAATCTCAATGAGAGACGGCTCAAAGCTCTACAAAGCATTGAACAATACCAAGCACGCATGGCACGATCTTTCGACAAGAAGGTCAGGAAACGCACCTACAAAAAGGGCGACTTGGTTCTTGCAGTAAAAAGACCCATAGTCTTTGCCCACAATTCCAAAAGCAAATTTGAACCAAAATGGGAGGGACCCTTCATCATCGACAAAGTCTTCTCTAACGGCGCATATGCTTTTCTAAACATGGAAGGAGACAGATGTATGCAGCCCATCAACGGCAAGTTCTTGAAGCGGTACTACCCTTGAAGATTTCCAATGGGGCAGAGCGACACCTACCCGGCCAAAGCCTATTTCAAGGTACTTGCTCGTCAAACCCACCCCTTTTGAAAATTTCATCTTTATGTTGAAATTTCTAAAAAGAAACTTTCAAAACAATGCTTACTTTCATTGTTTCATTGTTAAAAAAGAAAAAAAAAATCAAATCAAATCCAAAAAACCAAGTTTAAGAGCTTCTTCCTGAACTTGACCAAAATTTTCGATCCTTGAGCCCAAAATTCATGGTTTGAAATAAAAATCAGGACTCAGGAATTTCCACCCTAGTCCGCCTCGGCTTTTACAACAAAAAATGGTTTTAAGTCAAAATTTACGACCCTTGTGTCTTTAAACAAAAAATGGTTTTTAGAAACCGCGGGGAAGCGACATTCAGTCGATACTCGCAAAACCAAAAAGTCGGAAGGATGCAAACCCCTATCGATATTTCCAAAACCAAAAATTCGGAAAGGAAGCGGCATTCAGTCGATACTCGCAAAACCAAAAAGCCTAGTGAAGCCGCATCCTCAACATGTCTCCTCAACATAAGAAGCCTCGTGAAGCCGCATCCTGCTACAAAACAGGCAAGACTACTTCAAGAAATAGATTTTGTCAGAATCAGACAGAAACTGAGAGATCCTTCAAGACAGCTAAAAGAGGGGTACACCTGAGGTTTTGAACCATTCCGACATCATTTGGCCCAACTTCACTGCTCCGATAGCTAAACAAGCGCTCCCGGCGGCGACATCATCGAAGACACCAAAACTTCGATCAGAGCCTACGGATGACTCCAGAATGTCTTCAAAGGGCTCCATGCCAAATTTCAAGTCAAACCGACAACGTTTGACCCTCCATCAATGCTGGAGCAGCAAAATCAAGCCTCCCGGCTGTGGGAACCACCGAAGCCATCACTCATCAAACAAAGTACATGAGTGGCTTCAACATGCTTCCAAGAGGCTGCACGTCAAATTTCAGGTCATTCCGACAACGTTTGACCAGGTTTCGATGCTCCGAGAGAAAATCAAGCCTACCGGCGGCAGAGCAACCTGGGACCATGACATCCAAAACGGAGCTGATGGAACGTCTCAAAATGACTCCAATAGGCTCCTCGTCAAATTTCAGGTCAATCGGACATCGTTTGACCACATATCAAAGCTCGGCATTTTCGTCGCAGCAAAATCAAGTGAAGCATCGATGGGATCCCAAATGGCTTGAAAACTCAAATAAAAGTCCATGGTTGGTCCTATCCACTGCTAAAGAAGCTTCACCTCAATTTTCAGGACATTCTTACATCGTTTGACCTAGTTTCGACTCTTGACGGAAAATCGGCTACAAAGTCTTCGGCTTTTCCGAAAAATGGGAAACTTTGTGCTCCAATTTCGCGCTGGTTCTCGTCAAGTTTTCTCCAAGAAAATGAAGTCAATAATTGAGGAAAAATATCAAGAAAAATACACAAGAAAAAAGGAACGAAAAAGACGCAAAATTGGCCGAAAACGAAGCTCGGCGACCAAAGGGCAAAAAACCCTAAGGTCGCAGGCGACCCTGGGTGCATGGTCACTCGGCGACCCTGCAAATCCGGGTCGCCGGATTTTGCACTAAATTGATCGTTTTTCGATCTTTTCGCGTTTCGGATTTTCCGGCCTCTGTGATTTTTGGAAAATCCAATGTTTGATGCTTGAAAACGACTGATCTTCGTCGACATCTCGGATCCGCCGTCAAAAGCATGAAATCATCACCGATCGCCTCAAGATCGCCAACCGGCTGACCAAGAAAGTGCACTTTCTGTCCGACCGATCGTGAAATCGACAAGACAGATGTCATCGGCCCACCAACGTCAATCAATGTCTGAAATTGCACTGCAATCCGACATCAAACAATGCGTGGATCCACCTATGATGATCGCAAGAAGAATCTCAAAAGGCGCAGCGCAGCCCGCGACTCTTCACATGCCTTGGCGACCACTTAATGACGTTAATTGACCTGTTTATCACAACTTAATGCGTCATTAACTCATTATTTTGGACGGCCCAATCAGATTCAAGCATTTGGGAGTTACAAATCCAAACAATCATGGCATTAAACCCATGAAACTCCCATCATCATGAAGCATAAAGGTGATTAAATGCCCACTACCTTCATCGGCCAATCACAAGCCTTGAAAAAGGAGTTACAAAATCAACTTGTAACTCCTCATCAATTCTTTCATCATGGCCATCAATGCCAATAAACACCTCATGGCTACCAAAAGCCTATAAAAGGAGGTCCATTCCAAGAAGAAAGCATGAGGAAAATAGATCCCAAGTGCAAGCTTTGAAAATCCAGAAAATCCAAGAGAGAGACGAAGTTCTGCTACTTTGCTCCCGGAAGCACCACAAGGTGATCAACGTCCCTTGGGGGGCCACCCCCCCAAGGTCTCCTCCTTCTCCAACATGGCCTAAACGCAGCTTTTCAGCGCGTTTACTTGGTTTTTCATTGGATATAGGACCTCCTCTTGGTCCTTGTCCTTTAAAAAACCGAGGTTAGGAGCCAAGCCAAAGAATCAAAACATCACATGTTCTCATTTGAAGGACGATGCCGAAGCCCACACATGACTTGCGACTGTCGATCTCAACGTGTCCCCACAATCTCCTAAGAAGTTAGATCCCTTTTCTTACTTTTCTATTGTAGTTTGTATTTCCTAAAGAGACAAAAAGAAATCACAATTCTTGTCTTTCACATTTGATGAGTTTTGTAAAATCGCCTTTCACGGCAAAATCACCTTTTACGGCAAACAAACAAAAATGCCTCCTACGGCATTCTTAAAAAAACAAACTTGTCTCTTTTCTTAATATTAATGCAATTTGAAAAGTTAGAAAAAATGATTGATTTCCTTTCCACTCTTGAAGGTGAATCTCTGGATTATCACCATTCCAAATTCCAAGTAGAAAGTAAATCTGGCATACCCGTACAAAAAATGTTGATGCCCGTGATTTTCCCTCCTCCGCCGAGACCCAGATTAGCCCCCGGGGTGCGGAAGGAGAGGACGGAAGATTCCTTTCGGGTCCATCAAGTTGGCACACCCGGTGGGACTCGTTGACTTGAGAACGTGATGCTTTGATTCCTTGGCTCCTTTCTAGTTGGTGGCCTATGTTGCATTTTGCATCTAAAAAAATATGAGATGGGATTTCAATTGTTCTTTCTCACTTCAAAAAAAAAAACCAAATCTGATTTCTTTTCTTAGATTCAACTTTGAGAAATTTTGATCCTCTCCTCTTCGAACTTGATAGCTCACAGAAATGTTCGCAGCTATCGTTCATATCGGGGATTGGGCCATCTTTTCTCTTTGATGAGTCCAATTGGGATTTCAAAAAAAAAAAAAAACTCCTTCATTTGAAACTCTTTCAAAAAAAAAATGATCTCTCTTTCTCAAGATTCAACTTTGAGAAATTTTGATCCTTCCCTCTTTGAACTTGATAGCTCACAGAAATGTTTGCAGCTATCGTTAATATCTGGGATTGGGCCATCTTTTCTCTTTGATGAGTCCAATTGGGATTTCAAAAAGAAAAAGTTATAATTTCAAAAAAAAAAAAAAATTAGTTTTCTCTCTTTTGAATTCAAATTTGAGAAACCTTGGTTTCTTTCCCTTTCGGATTTAGCGCTCGCACAAATGTTGAGCCTTTGTTCGGATTGGAACACCATTCGCTCTCTTTGATGAGTTCATTAAAAAACCTTTCAAAAAAAGAGTTAAAAAAAAAACACTAAGGTTCCACTAGTTGCGTTCTTTGACCAAATTGGATTTAAGAAAAGCCTTGTCCAGAGTGTGGAGACAGCTAGACTGTTCGAGGCAAGGGTCCTCCAAACGGGTTCATTAAGTAATCCTACCCTTACATGGGGGCTGATCTATCCACTAAGGTTTCATAAGATCGAATTGGAAATCTATGTGCACCTTTCAAAAAAAAATCCTTTAAAAAAAAATCTTTAAAAAAAAAAAAAACTTTTGTCACTTTTGAATTCAGAGTTGAGAAATCTTGGTTCTTTCCCTTTCGGATTTAGCGCTCGCAGAAATGTTGAGCCTTGTTCGGAATGGAACACCATTTGCTCTCTTCGATGAATTCAATCTTGACCTTTCAAAAAAAAACTTCAGTCACTTTTGAATTCAGAGTTGAGATATCCTGGTTCCTTCCCTTTCGGATTTAGCGCTCGTAGAAATGTTTAGCCTTGTTCAGGATGGAACACCATTTACTCTCTTCGATGAATTCAATCTTGACCTTTCAAAAAAAAAACTTCCTTCACGTCTGGATTCACATCCGAGAAATTCTGGTTCCTTCCCTTCTGAATTTAGCGCTTGCAGAAATGTTGAGCCTTTGTTCGGATTGGAATACCATTTGCTCTCCTTTATGAATCCAAATTTGACCTTTCAAAAAATTTCATCTCGTGTCCTTTCCAAGGATGCGATTTGCAACATTTGTGCCTAGCGGTGCTAGTGCGCCCTTTCGGGTCTACTGTATTCACGACCGACACATTTGTATCTCCAACCTTATATCATTTTACCTCGAGTGAGCCTTGCTTCTCGGTAATTTGAATTAAGGTCTACAATTGCTTCTATCAGTCACTGGTACGCTCACCCTGAGCCTACCATACTTGCATTTTAGAACAATTGTATCCTCTATGGCTTTTTGCCTTTTTCATCGTCCTTGGGTTGGGCCATGTCCCCCTAAGTGATTTGAAAAGATAAAACCATAGTTGTTCTCCATTTACGATCACCATATTCTTGTGATTATTAATGGATTTGGTCTTGTTTCAGAAGTTTTCCAAAACTAACAATGGCAGCTTCATTAACCATTACTTTTGATGAGAACAAGTACCAGCTTATGCTTCAAGACAAGCAAAACAAGCATAAGAGCCCTGCCAGTTGCCGAAGCGTCATTTCCCTCGACAACTCTCCAAACACCGGGTCAACCTCAACTCCCCAGACCATCGTCTTCGGATCGCTGGGACCATTCCCACTTTCCGCAGAAGACACTGTACCTGCCAAGAAGCAGAAAACCGCCCCGCAACGTGTCACTAACATGGCACCAATGGCGAACACCAAGAAGCCTGAAGCCCGTGGCGTTCCCATAAAGCTTCAACCCACAAGAAACCAGGTTTACCCCAAAACCTGGTCACCGAGATCTTCACCAAAGCAGCGGAGGTCCCAAACATCTGCAAAGCCAGCATACCTGGCCCCTCTCAAGGAGAATCAGTTCTACCCTCTCTCTTACATGAAAGAGGAGAAACCTACCCTCCGCCCAAAAAACAAACAAAATCATCATGAGCCGGCTTGCTCCTACAAGCCAAAAAAATTAAATCCTGCATCGTTAGGTCTCCGCAAAAACATGCTGAAGCTTGCACTCCTGCGAGTTGACCCTTCATCTCAACAGGGGTCGAGCTCGCAAAATTCAAGTCTTCATTGCCACAGACAAAGGACCGCGTTCAGATCCTGTCCTTGCCAAGCTTCAAAGAAGACAAACTCGGCTGCTGCGCATAAGGGACTACATCCTTCATCACCAGAGCCCAGCCAGAGCTGACTGAAGCTCAAATTGCTCGTCGTATGCGTCACCCCACTGCATATCGACAAAAGAGACTCGAGAAACAAAAAACCCAGCGTTCTACTCTCCATGTCTCAAACAAATAGGTCAAAAAAGAAAGACCCGACCAATTCGTTGCTGTTCATATGGTTGGCAAAACCAGAAAATGCCAGAAGTCAGCAAACAAAATCAGTGTTAGACGTCCAGTGACTCGCAGCGTCTCCCGGACACGAACACATCTGGAAGAATCCTCCACTCCTCCAAGCCAAGGACACCGGAGTAACCACTCTTCAGATTCTTCATCCAGAAGAATGAGCCCCAGCTCAGTCACCAGGACGATTTCTTCGTTCGAATCCCGAGGGATGAATGTCTTGGCTACAAGTTCTGAGCAGCCTCCACCGTATGACGATGTAACCGCACGCATCCAGCAGTTGGAGCAAGGACAACAGAGAATTGAGGCTCTGATGGAAAACCTTATTCTCACTCTACAGCGTCCACCACCTAACAATGAAACCCCTCCGAATCATGAAGATGACGAGGGCAATGCAGAAAACAATGAGTCTCGCGCCCTTACCAGAAAGGACGTGGACGATATCCTTGCAAAAGCAAAAGAAGAGGATACATTGAAAGAACATGGGATCAAGCCACCCTACCCTCTATGGATGGACTCGGTTCCGTTCCCTGCAAAATTCAAACAACCTACTCTCCAGACATATACGGGGAAAGGTTCGGCCAGACAGCACGTCATCCATTTCAAGATCCTGACGGGAGCTATTGCGGATCAAGATGCCCTCAAGATCGGTACTCCACTCTACCGGAGAACTCCATTCAGAATTGGGCTATGCTGGAGACACGCTTCCTGACCCACTTCCAAGGTGAGGATCATCCTGTTACTATGGCTCAACTCTGCAGCCTAAAACAGGGAGAGAATAAGTCAACATACGACTTCATCCATAAATGGAAGGCAATGGCGTACAAATACTCAGATGTACTGCCACAAGCGTCGCTAGTCGACATCTGCCGTAACAATATGAGAGCAAAAATTCGCTCCATGATCATCGGTGACAAATCAAAGAACCTGGGGGAACTCCTCGAAGCTTCCATGGAAGCTGAAATGGTGATAAAAGACCTCAACAGTCAGAAATCATCAAAGAATGAGCCGACTACTGTTACAACCTCAAAACCAAAGAAAAAGGAGGTTCTCAATGTGCAGACTAAGTCAGCTCCTCAGCAGCCAAAGAAACCTGAAAACAAAACTGCAGGTAAAAGACCTGAACTCTCTGATGCCTTCAAAGAACGTGTAGAAAAGAAATATCCGTTCGATGAAGATGTTGAAGAAATCTTTGAGGCTCTCCTAGCAAATGGCAAACACCTTTTGCCAGAGCCCAAAAGACCGGGAGATGTTGGCAAAACCAATGATCCCCGATACTGTCCATACCATCAGATGATCTCACATCCTCTCAATCAATGCTTCGTTGTGAGAGAGAAGATCAATGAGATGTGGAAAAACGGAGTCATAACCTTTGATAAAAACTATGGCCCCGCCTCTGTCAACATGGTGTCGTGTCGGCAAACTTCAAAGTCACCGGAGGAGAAGATCACTACTTTATTCAAGGTGATAAAAATGGCTCAAGCGTCCCAAGAATTGGTTCCCTATCCAACATCAGATGGACAGCCTATATGGGTGCATCCCGATCTCCTAGATGATGAAAATTGGGAGATCGTCAAAACAAAGCCGACCGCTCAGCAGCGAAGGCAAGCCAAGAGACAACTCCGCAAGCTCAAACAGCAGCAGAAGTCTCAACCAAAATAAGAAGTCCTTGAAAAAGCAAAAACTTCTTCCACTACTTCACTGGGGACGACAGAAGAATCTCTTCCCAAAACCTCTAAGGCGGTAAGAAAATTCACTCTTGATGATTTCATGCCACCTCTATACAAAAATGAAAATGTGCAGGGGGCATCATACTCTTGCAACTCGGTAGTTGGATTCTCCATGAATGGATACGAGTCCAGTGATACTGATGATATCGATGAGTGGGAAGAATCCCTTGAAACAGGAGAATACCTCTCCGACGAGGAATGGATTCCCGAGTCTCATTTTATGCCAGTAATCTGGTATAACCCATTACAGCCACAAGGATCTTGGTCTGATGATGAAGAAGACCAGGACCCTGTTCAAGAAAATGTTGTCAATCCAGCACCAGCAAATGCTTCAGTGGAACCCAACATGGGCGAACCACGAGGAGCAGATAACGAAGAAGATTTGGCTCCTATGCCTAATCTTGAGGAATATGCAAGAATCTTGCAACGTCTTGCCATAGAGCAGGAGCAGGATCGCATCAATCTTCATCATGATCCAGAACTGGAAGTCCCTGAAAATCAACGGGAACTTTCTCCCTCAACTCCTGAAAATGGAGAAAACAGTTGGATCGATGATCCTCTTACATCTGAGGATGAGTCCGATTCCCAACAGTCTACACTGGGGGTATCTCCTGTCAGGATAACTTGCAATGCAATAGCGCAGGACGGCAGTGCCTCTGAAGCTTCCGAAGACACATACTCCCCAACCGGTAGCGTATCTTCCGGAGCTACATCCTCTCAGGTGACTTCCACTGAGATAACATCCTCTCAGCCCTCGTCTACTGAAGCTATGGCATCAGAAATCAAGCCTCTCCCGATTGATCATCTTGAAGAAACTTCTGCCAATGAAATCTTCTTCAATGAAAACTCAATCGATTGGTCCCAGATACCCGATCCTACGGGTAATGTCTGGGCTAATAAAGAAAAGTCGCCGGCTGCTGTTCAGGACTTGTTCCCGGAAATTGCTCCATGCAACACAATTACTGAAGACACCAATGCTGTTATAGAGACGTCTTCAGCAAAGGATCAACCCCTTGATCCTGAGAATGATCTTCCAAAAGAAGACCCTTCTCTAGAGGCTCTTGAAGTTGGTAGAGGTACCCGTTCTGGCCGGGATTACCACAAAAATTACAACCAACCTTCTTTTTCTTATGTAAATCCTTCGGGAAAACAAGTTGTAAGTGCCCCATGTGGCAATAATAATGAAAATGCAGGGCCGAAGGAGGCTTTCAAGTACGACTTGATTGAGCACTTCAAACACATACCTGCACGTCTGCACATCCTTGACTTATTACGAATGTCTCCACAAACTCGTGATAGTCTCATTTCAGAATTACAAAAACTGAATACGGATGTCGACAAAAATGCCCCACAAGTCCTACAAATTGAAATGGACTATTGGGTCAAAAAATCAAATACTCCCTCAAAGGGAGAAAAGAAGAAAACTAAGGGATCAAGCAATGAATGCCTCTCGGTACAAAAGGCAGCAAGTGCAATAATTGCCTTTGACAAGGATGACCTCCTCCTAGGCGAAACAAAGCACAACCGACCCTTGTACTTTACAGGGTACGTCAAAGAATGTCAGTACACAGAGTTCAGATCGACCCAGGTTCTGCATTCGAAGAGCTGGGCATCCCACCTAGCAAGCTGAGTCACACGTCCGTATCCATCTTCGGATATGACGGGAGCGCTCAAAGGCCTATCGACAAAATCAGGTTCAAATTGCAAATCGGTGATCTTATTTCTGAAGTCACCGTGTATGCAATAAGGACCCCTTCATGCTACAATATACTCCTAGGACGCCCCTAGATACATGAGAATGGTGTCGTCCCTTTAACTCTACATCAGTGCATCAAGTTCGTTGGCAACGATGGCTTGATACATCGAGTGTTTGGAGACAAAAAGCCCTTCAAAGGCAGATATGCCCATTTTACAGATGCTCAAATGTATAAAGATGGAAAAGAAGAACAGGAGGAAAAAACAATTTACTTTGCCGATAGTCTCCAGAAAGATAAAGGCAAGGCTCCTCAGCAATCATCGGAGGTAAACAAACCCTCTACCAAACTCGAAGTAAGCAGTCAAGCTCCCTTCGTCGTCTCCTTCAAATCTCCAAAGCCTTTGGTAATCACTACCAAAGTAAAGAAGACAAAACAAAAGGCTGGGGGCAAGTTCACTGTCTCCTTTGTGTCTATTATACGTGACACAGACTCGGAGTCAGAGTCAGAAGATGACACAGCATCAAGCCAAGCTGATACTCAGCAAGATCAGCCCGCTCTCACTCCATTGGAAACACCTACAGGCATAGAAGATCCTACGTCTGCTTCCTTTGTTATTCCGGCAACTTCGCTAGAAGAAAAAGTGATTTATTTCCACAGATCAGGAGCATCTCCACTGAACTCTCTGCTTGAACCTTTCCAAAACGAAGGTATGCCTCAGCTATCCCTGTATAGTCTAATGGCACAAGCTATCATGAAGAAAATGGGCTACGACGCTCAAAATCCGACTGGTTTGGGAGGTGGCCGTGGTATTGTCACACCATTGGAACCCACCCTGACCAAAAGTCAACCAGAAGATTGGAAAATCCACCTTCACAAAGGCAAGTCTTCATATGGGTTGGGGTATGATCCTACCGCTACTATGAGACCCTTGACACCATGGCTGCAAAGTCGCTTTACCGACCAAGCCTCAACATCTCATGAAGACATTGATATCCCTGGATATCTCTTTGAGGAGTTACTCATCAAAAATTCAAAAAGCTCCTCCAATTGGTATGATTTCTCTGATAATAAAGAGGAATTGCCCGATGACATAGACGCGCGGTTCTCTGATCCAGAAGGACCATCGTCTCCAAAAGAAGTACCCTACTTCAACCCAGTTCGAGCAAATGATTAGGACCATCTCATTGCAAGCCTTGAGAAGGGCACTGATCAAGAAGATCCATGGATAGAAATAGAGCCCCAGACTGAAAATGCCTCTGGCACTCCAGAAGCTCTTGTTGAGTTGGAAGCCTCCGAAAATATTGTGGAGGAACGACCTTCAAACCTTCCGACAGAAGACCCTGTTCAAAAGATAAACTTGGGAACACCTGATAACCCACGTCCTGTATTCATAAGCAATAATATAAAGGATGATGAGTTACCCGAGTATACCTCTTTTCTTCGTGAGTTCGTTGATTGCTTTGCATGGTCTTATGCTGAAATGCCTGGCCTGGATCCCAAAGTAGCGGTCCACAAGCTCAACTTGCAAAAAGAAATCAAGCCTATCAAACAAGGCCAAAGAAGATTCCGTCCCGATGTGATGGACAAAATTGAACAAGAAGTTCAAAAACTCAAAAACATTGGCTTCATCTACGAGGAACAGTATCCTGAATGGTTGGCCAACATCGTCCCTGTGACAAAGAAAAATGGGCAGATAAGGGTCTGTATCGACTACAGAGACCTGAATAATGCATGTCCTAAAGATGAATTCCCGCTCCCCATACTAGAGGTGATGATTGACAACACCTATGGGTTCGAGCGAATGACATTCATGGATGGATTCTCTGGCTACAATCAGATAAAGATGCATCCTGAAGATGATAGGCATACGTCATTTCGCACACCATTTGGCGTGTATTGCTAACTGTCATGCCATTTGGTCTGAAAAATGCAGGTGCAACATATCAGAGGGCTATGATGAAAATATTCCAAGATATGAAGCACAAAACGGTCGAATGCTATGTTGACGACCTCGCCATCAAAAGCAGAAGAAAAGAAGACGATCTCGAAGATCTTCGAGAAGTCTTCTTCCGACTTTGCAAACACAAATTGCGGATGAATCCACTAAAGTGCTTCTTCGGTGTCTCATCAGGTAAGTTTCTCGGATTCATAGTACGGAAAGCTGGAATAGAACTTGACCCCACCAAAGTCAAGGCTATCCTGGAAATGCCATCTCCCAGAACCCTAAGAGAATTAAAAGGGCTTCAAGGAAGGCTGGCATACATCCGACGGTTCATCTCCAATCTATCAGGGAAATGCCGTCCATTCTCTCGCCTGATGAAGAAAGGCGTCAACTTTCTCTTGGATGCTGAATGTCAAAATGAATTTCAAGACATCAAAGCATACCTCACTAAACCTACAGTGCTGGCTGCCCCCACAACTGGAAAACTATTTATCTTGTACACGAGAGCTCTCGACCACTCTTTGGGTGCTCTGCTCGCACAAGAAAACGGGGATGGAAAAGAAGTTGCTCTATATTACCTTAGCCGCATGATGGTAGGTGCAGAGCATCGCTACTCCCCAGTCGAAAAAGAATGCCTTGCAGTAATGTTCGCTGTACAAAAGCTGCGTCACTATCTGCTGTCGAACACAGTCTATCTGATTTCGAGAATCAACCTCCTAAATGTCCTTGTCACAAAAGCAGGTTCTCTCAATGCTCGACTGGCAAAATGGTCCATCCTTTTATCACAGTTTGATATTAGGTATGTGCCACAACAAGCAATCAAAGGCCAAGCTCTAGCAGACTTCCTCGCAGAGTATCAATTGCCTAAAGATTCCCCACTCAGGGATGATCTCCCAGACGAATTTGTCTACAATGTGGAGACTTCCTTATCAAATGCTTCCTGGGACATGTACTTTGACGGTGCAACCAGGACAAATGAAAAAGGAAAGCAAATATCGGGAATCGGCATCCTCTTTGTCAGTCCCGACAAATACATGATCCCACACGCCTTCTCGCTACTGGAACCATGTTCAAACAATGCAGCTGAGTACCAAGCCCTGATTGTAGGATTGAAACTCGCCCTCGAATCTGGCATCACCATGCTGGAAGCTTCTGGGGACTCTCAACTGATCGTCAACCAGATGAATCAGACATATGAAGTCAGGAAACCTGATTTGCTACCTTACTACAATAAGGCGCAGTCGCTTCGACAAAAATTCAACATCTGTCACATCACCCACATCCTCAGAGGTGAAAACATCCGTGCAGATGCCCTGGCCGGACTCGCCGCATCCATGGCAATCCAAGAAGGGGAAAATATGTAAGTCACGGTGTGTCAAAGAAGGATTCTCCCTCCTCTCAACACACACCAAGCAGTTGCTGAATGCTACCAAGTGGTTGGAAGTCGGATGTCCATCCTCAAACCTCCCATTAGCGACTGGAGAGATCCGTTCATTGATTACATCATGTTCGGAATCCTACATGAAGATCCAAAAGAACGGGTAAGCATCCAAAGACGAGCCCCGAACTTTTATTTGGATATACCTTCAAAAGCACTTTACAGAAAATCTTTCAACGGAGTACTCCTACGCTGCTTGTCACAACAAGAGGCTGAGGAAACTCTCCAAGAAGTGCATGCGGGTCTTTGTGGAGCCCATCAGGCTGGCCCTAAGCTCTACAACCAGATAAAAAGGCTAGGTTATTATTGGCCTACCATGGTAGCTGATGCAATGCAATTTGCCAAGCACTACCAAAAATGCCAGATTCACGGAGATTATGTCCACATGCCTCCAGAATGGCTACATCCAACAGCAATCTCATTGCCTTTCGAAGCCTGTGGTATGGACATCGAAGTTCTATTTCTCCCCCATCAAGCAAAGGTCATCGCTTCATCTTCGCCGCTACGGATTATTTCTCCAAGTGGTCAGAAGCATTTGCGCTCAGCGAAATGAAGACCTCATCAGTCCTTCAATTCTTGTGCACCAACATTATTTGTCGCTTCGGCATACCTAAAAGATTCGTCCATGATAACGGACCACAATTCCGGGATCACAGATTCTATAGGTTTTACGACAAGTACAAAATCCAAAGTTGTCCTTCGACTCCATATAATCCAGCAGCGAATGGACTAGCAGAAGCCTTCAACAAGACACTCTGCAAAATTCTCAAGAAAATAGTCTCTAGTCACAAAAGAGACTGGGTGACAAACTACCAGAAGCCTTGTGGGCCTATCGAACCACCGTTCGAGGACCAACCCATACCACACCATTCTCTTTGGTCTATGGATGCGAAGTTGTTCTCCCTTTGGAAGTACAAATTCCTTCCTTAAGGGTATCTTTGCAAAATGACATGACGCAAGAAAGCAATGTTAAATTGAGATTCCAAGAGCTGGATAATCTCGATGAAAGACGACTTGAAGCTCTACAAAGCATTGAGTTGTACCAAGCACGCATGGCAGGATCTTTCGACAAGAAGGTCAGGCAACGCGCCTACAAAAAGGGTGACTTGGTTCTTGCAGTAAAAAGACTCATAGTCTTTGCCCACAGATCCAAAGGCAAATTTGAACCAAAATGGGAGGGACCCTTCGTCATCGACAAAGTCTTCTCCAATGGCGCATACGCTCTTCTAAACATGGAAGGGGACAGATGTATGCTGCCCATCAAGGGCAAGTTCTTGAAGCGGTACTACCCTTGAAGACTTCCCCAAACGGGTCAGAGCGATATCTACACGGCCAAAGCCTATTTCCAAGGTACTTGCTCGTCAAACCCACCCCTTTTGAAATTTCATCTTTATGTTGAAGTTTCCAAAAAAAAAAACTTTCAAAACAATGCTTACTTTCGTCGTTTCATTGTTCAAAAAAAAATCAAAATCCAAAAATCCAAGTTTAGGAGCCTCTTCCCAGGCTTGACCAAAATTTCGATCCTTGAACCCAAAATTCATGGTTTGAAACAAAAATCGGGACTTAGGAATTTTCACCCTAGACCGCCTCGGCTTTTACAACCAAAATGGTTTTAAGTCAAAATTCATGACCTTCGTGTCTTTAAACAAAAAAAAAAAATTTTGGTTTTTAGAAATCGTGGGGAAGCGACACTTAGTCGATACTCGCAAAACCCAAAAACCGGAAGGATGCGAACCCCATTCGATACTTCCAAAACCCAAAAATCGCAAGGAAGCGAACCCCATTCGATACTTGCAAAATTTCAAAAATCGTGGAGACGCAATTTTCCAGTTGCTATCCACAACCCAAATTTCAAATGGTTCGAGAAAACCTCAAATGTCAAAAAATCGCGGGGAAACGACACCAAGTTAGTACCCGCAAAACCAAAAGTTTTGGAAAAAGCAGGGAAGCGACGCTTAGTCGATACTTGCACCCCAATTCGCAAGGAAGCGACATTCCATCGATACTCGCAAAACCCAGCCCGCAAGGAAGTGACATTCCATCAATACTCGCAAAACCGAATGAGCAAGGAAGCGACATTCCATCGATACTTGCAAGTCCATTCAGCGGGGAGGCGACATTTAGTCGATACCTACATTTTGAAAACCAAAATCCAGCTATAAATGCCAAAATCTGGCTATAAATGCCAAAATTCGGCTATAAATGCCAAAACAAAGAAAAAAAAATTTCGGCTATAAACGCCAAAATCGGCTTTCATGCCAACAAAACAAAACTTGGTTTTCAAAAAACTCGGCTATAAACGCCAAATCCGGCTATAAATGCCAAAACAAAAAAAAAAAAAAAAAAAAAAAAAAAAAAAAAACTCGGCTATAAACGCCAAAACTCGGCTATAAAAGCCAAAATCTGGCTATAAACGCCAAAATCCGGCTATAAATGCCAAAATTCGACTATAAATGCCAAAACAAACAAAAAAAAAATTCGGCTATAAACGCCAAAATCGGCTTTCATGCCAACAAAACAAAACTTGGTTTTCAAAAATCTGGCTCTTATGCCAAAAGAAAACAAAACAAAATGAAATTCGGCTTCTATGCCATTCCAAAATTCGGCTTTCACGCCATCAAAAAAAAAAAAATCTTCGGCTTTCATGCCATCTTAAAATTCGGCTCCTATGCAATTCCAAAAATCGGCTTTCACGCCATCAAAAAAAAAAAAAATTTTCGGCTTTCATGCCATCTTAAAATTCGGCTCCTATGCAATTCCAAAAATCGGCTTTCACGCCATCCAAAAAACTTTGGCTCCCATGCCACAAACAAATTTGGCTCCCATGCCACAGACAAAATTAGGCTTTCATGCCATTCAAAATTTCGGTTTTCAAACCATCAAAAACCAGGCTTTTTGCCGCAAAATTGGCTTTCATGCCCAAAACAACTCTTTGACAAAAGATTTTCACAAAATGACAACCTTTTGATCAAATTCTTAAACAAACATTCCCATCAACTTTTGCTCAAATTTGTTTTCATCAAAAAAATCATTTAAGTGAAAGGAAGGGGATACAAAAAATATAGTACCAAAACTGTTTATACATGGAGGTACCAAAAAAAAAGAGAAGAAGGAAAAAGAGTTTGTTACAACTCAGGAGCTCAATCCGACATGGTTTTCAACCAAAGGTTCAACTCCTCAAGCAAACCCTTGGCCTTAACTCCCAAAGTTTTTAGGCCACGCTACTTCAGAATGTTTCCATAAAATGCGGCCGAGCACCGCGACCCATCTGCAGCACGAGGAAGTTCTTCCCAGAGGACCTGCCACTGCTCATACTCCTGAGTCTTCTTCTGGACATTACCTTCAGCTTCCTCAACCTGGCGAATGAGGGTCCCCTCCTTCTCCCAAGCCTGCTGAACGGCAGTATTAGAAGACCTGGCAGACCGACGAGGTGCGTCAGTAACAGGACCTTTACCCTTATTCGTTCTTCGTTCTGGAAGAACTACCTGCAAAAGATTGAAGAGAAAAGATCAATCAACATCAAAATGACAGAATTCTACTACAAAAAATTCTAGCAAAATTTTGACATGGTTCCGGGGCAATTCCAAAGAAAAGGAAAATACTCCGAAAAAGATAGGAAGCCTGAAGATGAGCTCAACATCGCTGCGAGCTCATAGTCAGTGGAGAATTCTCAAAGAAGGCTCGAACTCAACATCGCTGTGAGAACAAGCCAATCTCATCAAACTTCCGCAGAATCTGGAAAAGAGCTCAACATTGCTGCGAGCTTCAGAATCCAAAAATTACAAACTTCCTCAAAATCCAGCAAGACCGAGAAAGAGCTCAACATCGCTGTGAGCTCAAAATCCCGATACTTGCAAAAGATTTTCAGGTATGCATCATCATACTTCCAAATCCATTTACCAAAACTCATGCATCAAAAATATATCATCATGCATTAAATGCTAGGAAAACCTTGACCAAAGTTTGACCAATTCGAACCCAATTTGGTCAAAACCAATCAAACTTTGTCCAAGTCAAAAATGATGTTGGCTTGACCTAGAGACTCTAGTCTTCTATCTTGATGCATCAACGAAAAGAAATGCATATATATTGAAATTGCATAACCTCATTATCGTGGTGAGCAAACAAGGAAAAAGAAAAAGAAAGGGAGAGGAAAAAAAATCTCAGCAAACAAAAAAAAAAAATTTTTTTTCTGGCCCACGGGCCGTGGCCCACTGCCACGTGGCAGGCCGTCCGTACAGCCAAGAGAAAAAAAACAAACAGCAAAAAAAAAAAAAAAACAGAAGAGAAAAATGCTAAAGAAAAAAGAAAAAAAATCAGCGTGGAAAAAAAAACAGAAAGAAAAAAAAGGTTCACGGAAAAAAAAAAAGAGAAAACCGTGAGAAAAGAAAAAAAAAAGAAGAGAAGCACGAAAAAAAAAAGAAAGAAAAGAAAAACGTGCTTAAAGAAAAAAAAAGAAAAGAAAAAAAAAGAGAAAACAAAAGAAAGGAGAAGAAGCACGAAAAAAAAAAAGAAAGAAAAGAAAAACGTGCTTAAAGAAAAAAAAAAGAAAGAAGAGAAAAAGAAAAGAAAAAGAAGAAGAGAAGAAAAGAAAAAAAATGAAGAAGCTACTTCTACAATGGAGATTCTTGAGGAGGAAGAAAACTTACTTGAAGCCATTGATGGAGAAGAAGAAGAAAAGCTTGGAGATCCTTGAAGAATAGAAAGCACTTCTTATCTTGGAGAGCACTCTTGAAGATTTCTTGCAAAAAGAAAGCAATGGAGCAAAAGAAACAACCCTCTTGCTTTTATAGAAGAGAGCAAGCCAAAAGAGGAAACAAGGAGAAAGAAGGGAGGTAAGTGCTAAAATTTAGCTACTTTCCCAAAAAGAAAGATATTTTGAGAGAATCTTTCCACAAAAAGAAAACTTGAGAAATTCTCTCCAAGTAAAGATATTTTTAGATATTCTCTACACAAAAGAGATATTTTTAGATATTCTTTACAAATATGACACATATGAGATCTAGGCCATCTCCAAAGCCTAAGGTCCCATGGGTTAGCCCATATGAGCGAGGTTTGACCACCTAGGCACTAAAAGTGGCTTTTAGTCAAAATATTCCTCTTACCAAGAGCAAAAAAAAAAAAAGAAAAAGAAAAGAGCAAAAAAAAAAAAAAGCCTCATGCCTCTTTTGAGTTGATGGGACCATTCAAAAAAAAGATAAAAGAAAGTCTCATGAGTTTCCAAAAAAAAAAAAAAAAAAAAAACCAAACCATCCAACCCCATGAACCAAATTGAGCCAAAATCTTGAAATTGACATTTCACAAAACCAAATTCCTGTCCCCTAGCTCGCCACATACAGCTTGTTAGTGATGGACTCGAAAGAAATCTTCCGTCCTCTCCTTCCGCACCCCGGGGGCTGACCTGGGTCTCGGCGGAAGAGGGAAAATTTAGGGCATCAACATTTTTGTACGGGTATGCCAGATTTACTTTCTACTTGGAATTTGGAATAGTGATAATCCGGAGATTCACCTTCACAAGTGGAAAGGAAATCAATCCTTTTTTCTAACTTTTCAAATTGCATTAATATTAAGAAAAGAGACAAGTTGTTTTTTTTAGAATGCCGTAGGAGGCGTTTTTGTTTGTTTGCCGTAAAAGGCGATTTTGCCGTGAAAGGCGATTTTACAAAACTCATCAAATATGAAAGACAAGAATTGTGATTTCTTTTTGTCTCTTTAAGAAATACAAACTACAATAGAAAAGGAAGAAAAGGGATCTAACTTCTCAGGAGATTGTGGGGACACGTTGAGATCGACGGTCGCAAGTCATGTATGGGCTTCGCCATCGTCCTTCAAATGAGAACATGTGATGCTTTGATTCTTTGGCTTGGCTCCTAACCTCAGTTTTTTAAAGGACAAGGACCAAGAGAAGGTCCCATATCCAATGAAAAACCGAGTAAACGGGCTGAAAAGTCGCGTTTAGGCCATGTTGGAGAAGGAGGTGACCTTGGGGGGGTGGCCCCCCAAGGGACGTTGATCACCTTGTGGTGCTTCCGAGAGCAAAGTAGTAGGACTTCGTCTCTCTCTTGGATTTTCTGGTTTTTCAGAGCTTGTGCTTGGGATCTATTTTCATCCTTGCTTTCTTCTTGGAATGGACCTCCTTTTATAGGCTTTTGATAGCCATGAGGTGTTTATTGGCATTGATGGCCATGATGAAAGAATTGATGAGGAGTTACAAATCGATTTTGTATCTCCTTTTTCAAGGCTTGTGATTGGCCGATGAAGGTAGTGGGCATTTAATCACCTTTATGCTTCATGATGATGGGAGTTTCATGGGTTTAATGCCATGATTGCTTGGATTTGTAACTCCCAAATGCTTGGTTCTGATTGGGCCGTCCAAAATAATGAGTTAATGACTGCTTTGATGGGTCAATTAACGACATTAAGTGGTTGCCAAGGCATGTGAAGAGTCGCGGGCCGTGCTGCGCCTTTTGAGATTCTTCTTGCGATCATCACGGGAGGATCCACGCATTATTTGATGTCGGATTGCGATGCAATTTCAGACATTGATTGATGTTGGCGGGCCGGTGACGTCTATCTTGTCGATTTCACGATCGGTCGGACAGAAAGTGCACTTTCTTGGTCAGCCGGTTGGCGATCTTGAGGCGATCGGTGATGATTTCATGCTTTTGACGGCGGATCCGAGATGTCGATGAAGATCAGTCGTTTTCAAGCATCAAACATCGCATTTTCCGAAAATCACAGAGGCCGGAACACCCGAAACGCGAAAACCATCGAAACGGGCACTTTGGTGCAAAGTCCGGCAACCCGGATTTCCAGGGTCGCCGGGCGACCATGCACCCAGGGTCGCCTGGCGACCTTGGGCCAGGGTCGCCGGCGACCTTGGGCCAAGGTCGCCGGCGACCATAGGGCTTCGTTCCGTTTGGTCGCCGAGCGTCGTTTTCGGTCGTTTTTTTATCTTTTTCGTTCCTTTTTTCTTCTATATTTTTCTTGACATTTTTCCTCAATTATTGAATTGATTTTCTTGGAGAAATCTTGACGAGAACCCTCGCGAAATCGGAGCACAAAGTTTCCTATTTTTCGGGAAAGCCGAAGACTTTGTAGCCGATTTTTCGTCAAGCGTCGAAACTAGGTCAAACGATGTCGGAATGACCTGAAAATTGAGGTGAAGCTTCTTGAGCAGTGGATAGGACCAACCATGGGCTTTTATTTGAGTTTTGAAGCAGTTTGGGGTCCCATCGATGCTTCACTTGATTTTGCTGCGGGGAAAATGCCGAGCTTTGATATGTGGTCAAATGATGTCCGATTGACCTGAAATTTGACGGGGAGCCTATTGGAGTCATTTTGAGACGTTCCATGGGCTCTGTTTTGGATGTCATGGTCCCGGGTTGCTCCGCCGCCGATAGGCTTGATTTTCTCTCGGAGCATCGAAACCTGGTCAAACGTTGTAGGAATGACCTGAAATTTGACGTGCAGCCTTTTGGAAGCATGTTGATGCCACTCATGTATTTTGTTTGATGAGTGATGGCTTCGGTGGTTGCCACCGCCGGGAGGCTTGATTTTGCTGCTAGAGCATTGATGGAGGGTCAAACGTTGTCGGTTTGACTTGAAATTTGGCATGGAGCCCTTTGGAGACATTCTGGAGTCATCCGAAGGCTTTGATCAAAGTTTTGGTGTCTTTGATGATGTTGCCGCCGGGAGCGCTTGTTTAGCTGTCAGAGCATTGAAGTTAGGCCAAACGCTGTCGGAATGACCCGAAACCTCAGGTGTACCCCTCTTTTAGCTGTCTTGAAGGATCTCTCCGTTTCTGTCTGATTCTGACAAAATCTGATGCTTGAAGTAGCCTTGCCTATTTTTAGCAGGATGCAGCTTCAGGAGGCTTCTCGATGTTGAGGAGACATATTGACTTTCTTGGTGTCAACAAATGCCCCCTCGAGGTACAGCGACGAGTAGCTTTTTGGAGTCGATGTGCCTCGAAGAGAAACTTGGAGGAGAGATTCCAACTTGACCAAGAGTCTTGAGCAAAAAAATATATTTTTTTTTTGAATAGCCTTCTGAGTTTCCGGGGGAATTTTATGGTAGTGAGAGGGATCACGTACCATCTCAAGGCAAAGTTTTGAAAATGACATGGGGTATTTGGATTTTGGGTTTCGGATTTTGGTTTTTGACCTTGTGACCTAACAAGCTGTATGTGGCAGGTTAGGGGGTCGGGGTTTGATTTTGATTTTGACCTTGTGACCCAACAAGCTGTATGTGGCAGGTTGGGGGGTCAGATTTGGTTTGTTGGTTTTAGATTTTGATTTTGGTTTTGGTCTTGTGACCTAACAAGCTGTATGTGGCGAGCTAGGGGACTGGATTTTGGTTTTGTGAAATGTCAATTTCAAGATTTTGGCTTAATTTGGTTCATGAGGTTGGATGGTTTGGTTTTTGGAAACTCATGAGACTTTCTTTTTTTCTTTTTTTTTTCTTTTTTTTTGAACGGTCCCATCAACTCAAAAGAGGCATGGGACCCTTTTTTTTTTGCTCTTGGTAAGAGGAATATTTTGACTAAAAGCCAATTTTAGTGCCTAGGTGGTCAAACCTGGCTCATATGGGCTAACCCATGGGACCTTAGGCTTTGGAGATGGCCTAGATCTCATATGGTGTCATATTTGTAAAGAATATCTAAAAAATATCTCTTTTGTGTAGAGAATATCTAAAAATATCTTTACTTGGAGAGAATTTCTCAAGTTTTCTTTTTGTGGAAAGAGTCTCTCAAAATATCTCTCTTTTTGGGAAAGTAGCTAAATTTTAGCACTTACCTCCTTTCTTTCTCCTTGTTTCCTCTTTTGGCTTGCTCTCTTCTATAAAAGCAAAGAGGGTTGGTGCTTTTGCTCCATTACCTTCTTTTTGCAAGAAATCTTCAAGAGTGCTCCCCAAGACAAGAAGTGCTTTCTCTTCTTCAAGGATCTCCAATCTTTTCTTCTTCTTCTCCATCAATGGCTTCAAGTAAGTTTTCTTCCTCGTCAAGAATCTCCATTGTAGAAGTAGCTTGTTCATCATTTTTTCTTCTTTTTCTTTTTTTTTTCTTTCTTCTTCTCTTTTTGTTTTTTTTCTTTTCTTTTCATGCACGTTTTTCTTTTTTTTTTTCGTGCTTCTCCTTTTTTCTTTCTTTCTTTTTTTCTCTTTTTTTTTTCTTTTCACGGTTTTCTCTCTTTTCTCTTTTTTTTTTTCCGTGAACCCTTTTTTTTCTGTTTTTTTTCCCACGCTGATTCTCTATTTTTTTTTTCAGTGTCTTTCTTTTCTCTCTTTTTTTTTTTGTTTTTTTTTATTTTTTTATGCATCAAGATAGAAGGCTAGAGTCTCTAGGTCAAGCCAACATGATTTTTGACTTGGACAAAGTTTGATTGGTTTTGACCAAATTGGGTTGGAATTGGTCAAACTTTGGTTAAGGTTTTCCTAGCATCTAATGCATGATGATATTCTTTGATGCATGATTTTTGTAAATGGATTTGGAAGTATGATAATGCATACCTGAAAATCTTTTGCAAGTATCGGGATTTTGAGCTCGCAGCAATGTTGAGCTCTTTCTCGGTCTTGCTGGATTTTGAGGAAGTTTTGCAATTTTTGGATTCTGAAGCTCGCAACAGTGTTGAGCTCTTTTCCAGATTTTACGGAAGTTTGATGAGATTGGCTTGTTCTCGCAGCGACGTTGAGTTCAAGCCTTCTTTGAGAATTCTCCACTGACTATGAGCTCGCAGCGATGTTGAGCTCATCTTCTGGCTTCCTGTCTTTTTCGGAGTATGTTCCTTTTCGTTGGAATTGCCCCGGCACCATGTCAAAATTTTGCTAGAATTTTTGTAGCAGAATTCTGTCATTTCGATGTTGATTGATCTTTTCTCTTCCATCTTTTGCAGGTAGTTCTTCTAGAACGAACAAAGGTAAAGGTCCTGTTACTGAGGCACCTCGTGGGTCTACTAGATCTTCCAATGCTGCCGTTCAGCAGGCTTGGGAGAAGGTCCAGTTTGTGGAGAAAAACTTGGAAGAATACGATTCCCTCAATCGTGATGAGATGAGACAGCGATTGATCGCTCTCAAGGATGAGGAGTTCTATAAGATCAAGGTAAACAGCCGCCCCTGGGTTACGGACGATCAGAGCGTTGTGCTCAAGCCTACCTTCTTCTTCGGTGATGCAGTCCCCGACAACTTGACATACCAAAGGAGATGTTTTCAGTTCTCTTACACAGCAAACTCTATGAGGAGTTTATGCCTATTGACAGCGTCCTTGAGGAGCAATCTGAGGAGTTTAGGCTTGTGTACTTTCAGCTCGTCGCCTTCTACGATTTTTTGAAGGAGAAGGAGGGCTCGAAAGTTAGATGCAGCAGTTGGAGGAGTTGCAGCTCCAACTTTTTTGACAGCGGGGATTCTTCTGATGGCATGACCCAGGATGTTAAGGCTAAAGCATCAAGTTTGAAGAAGATCGCTGCTATGCGAGAAGATTTGAAGAAGTTCTTCGCAAGCACATATGCCATTTGTCCTGACATTGCGTTGCGGAGAGATCTCACTGTTTACCTCACTTACTGGCTGGGTGAGGCTGTTTTTGCTGGAGGAGATGGAACGCACATCAGGCCGCACTGTATTTTTTCGGCTTGTCAGATGGCGTTTGGAGAGCGGCTGGCTTTGGTACCTGCTCTTTACTCCTATTTATATACCGAACTGCAGGCTGCTGCTTGTTGACACCGAAAATGTCACTTTGCCTCTTCAAATCAAGAAAGCTGCATGAAGTCGCAACCTGCCATAAATAGGCAATGCAATTTCTCCAAAAATTCAAATCTTGTCAGAATCAAACAAAAACTGCAAGATCCTTCAAGATAGCCAAGAGAAGAGTACACATGAAGTTTCGGGCCATTTCGACAACATTTGGCCTAACTTCACTTCTCCGACAGCTAAACGGGAGCTCCCGGTGGCGACATCATCGGAGACGTCAAAACTTCGATCAAAGCCTACAGATGACTCCAGCATGTCTCAAAAGGGCTCTATGCCAAATTTCAAGTCAAACCGACAATGTTTGACCCTCCATCAATGCTCGAGCAGCAAAATCAAGCCTCCCGGCGGCGGGAACCACCGAAGCCTTCGCTCATCAAACCAAGTGCATGAGTGGCTTCTACATGCTTCCAAAAGGCTGCACGTCGAATTTCAGGTCATTCCGACAACGTTTGACCAGGTTTCGATGCTCCGAGAGAAAATCAAGCCTACCGGCGGCGGTCAACCCGGGACCATGACATCCAAAACGGAGCCCATGGAACGTCTCAAAATGACTCCAATAGGCTCCCCGTCAAATTTCAGGTCAATCGGACATCGTTTGGCCACATATCAAAGCTCGGCATTTTCCCCGCAGCAAAATCAAGTGAAGCATCGACGGGACCCCAAACGGCTTCAAAACTCAAACAAAAGCCTATGGTTGGTCTTATTTATTGCTCAGGAGGCTTCACCTCAAATTTCAGGTCATTCCGACATCGTTTGACCAAGTTTCAGCTTCTGGCGGAAAATCAGCAGCTCTACGCGACAAAGTCTTCGGCTTTCCCGGAAAATTGGAAACTTTGCACTCTAAAAATGCAAGGATTCTCATCAAGTTTTCTACAGGGAAATCAAGCCAATAAATGAGAAGAAATGTCAAGAAAAATACAGAAGAAAACGGCGACGAAAAAGACCTCAAAACGACCGCAAAACGGGCTCCGAAGGGGAAAAATCCCCCAGGGTCGCAGACCCCTGCGACCATGGCCCATGGTCGCAGGCCCCTGCGACCATGGAGGTCCGGGTCACCGGATTTTCCGCCGGTGACCCGTTTTTCCGTCTTTTTTCGCGTTTCGCGCACTTTGGCCCCTGTGGTTTCCTGAAAATGTGATTTTTAGTGCTTGAAATTGACTCATATCCTCCGACATCCGTCAAAATCACGGGTCAACCTCCAAAAGCATAAAATCATCATTGATCGCTCCAAGATCACCAACCGGTCGACCAAGAAAGTGCACTTTCTGTCCGACCGATCGTGAAATCGACAAGACAGATGTCACCGGCCCACTCTTAGCTATCAATGTCTGAAGTTACATGTTCATCCGATGTCGATCAGCATGTAGATCCATCGATGATCATCGCCAGAAAAATTCCAGAAGACACGGCAGGGCCCGCGACTCTTCGACTGCTCGGCGACCAATTAATGTGGTTAATTGACTAGCTTTATTGCAGTCATTAATTCATTTCTTTGGACGGCCCAATCAGAAGCAAGCATTTGGGAGTTACAAGTCAATTGATTCATGGCATTTAAACCATGAAACTCCTCCCATTATGGTAATTAAGGTGATTAAAAGCCCTTAATCTCCATCGGCCAATCAGATTCAAGGAAAAAGGAGTTACAAAATCAAGAAATAAATCTTGTAACTCCTCCCATTAAAGCCATTAAGGCTCATAAACCCTCCTAAATGGCTACCAAAAGCTTATAAATAGGAGAGCATTCCATTGAAATCGGAATCGGAAAAAAAGAGGAGAAAATCAGAAGATCAGAAAAAAAAGGGATCAGAAAGAGATCTGAGAGAAAGAAAAAGAGAGAAATCACTCTGCTGAAGTTCTGCACCGGCCACCACTACAAGGTGACAAAAGTCCCTTGGGGGGCACCCCCCCCCCCCAAGGTCCTTGCCTTCTCCTGCTGCCTCCAATGGCTTAGACGTGGCTTTTCAGCCCGTCTACTTAGCTTTTTATTGGACATAGGACCTTCTCTTGGTCTTTGTCCTCTAAAAATCTGAGGTTATAGCCAAGCCAAGCGAATCAAGAGCATCTTCTGTTCTCATCTGCATGGATGATGGCGAAGCCCATACATGGCTTGCGACCGTCAATCTGAACGAGTCCCCCACAATCTCCTGAAAAGTTAGATATTCCTTTTCTTGCTTTTCATTGTAATTTGTATTTTTCTAAAGAGACAAAAATCACAACTCTTGTCTTTCATTATTCATAAGAATTGTAAATCGGCTATAAACGCCAAAATCGGCTATAAATGCCAAACAAAATCGCCTTTCACGGCAAACCAAGAAAATGTCTCTTTTCTTAAATATTTGTGCAATGGAAAACTTGAAAGAAGTTGATTTCCTTTTTACTTGCGAAGGTTGATCTCCGGATTACCACTTGCAATTCCAAGTAAAATAGAAAATCTGGCACACCCACATAAAAGAAATGTTGATGCACGCTTCAGGGCCCGCCAGGGCGCGAAAGGGCCGGACCCGACGGACTCCCACGTTCCGCCGACCCCGGTAGCCGCCCCACGGCGCCTCGGAGCGCGTTCCATCACTGCTTTCCTGGTTCGGCTTGGGCTTCCCATGAATAGGGTATTTTCTGCCCACATCTTCTATTCGTGGTATGTATACCACTGTCCTAGCTTCCATTGTTTGGGAGTTGCACAAGACGAAGATCCCTTTATGATTCGTTTGGCTAGAGGGACAGCCGTTCACGAATCACTTTTATCTGCCCGTTTAAGGATCCGACGATTTAGGGACGTCGAGATTGGGCAGTCTTCAGTGAAGCTTTCTCCGGGCTTGCGGAAGAAGGCTTTTGACTTTGGTGTCTCCCGTGATTCGACCAGGGCAGGGTTGGGAAGACACTATGCTTTGACGGACGCGGAGAAGAGGTGGCTCTTCAACATACGAGTTGGTACGACGGTGTACCGCAGACAACTTTTCGTCGACATCCAACCGTATGTCCCTTCGCGTTTTGCATTGCAGCTTGGCTTCTCTCAAGGCGTTGTTGGAGCGCCTTCGAGTATGGTGAAGCGTTTTGGAGGTCTGCAAGATGGGAGAAATGCATGGGCTTTTTATAGCGCTGAGGACACTACCGCCATGATTTCTTATCCTGAGCTGCCCACCTTTCGGACTGCTGGCTTCACGAAGTGGTTCGTGGAGAGCTTTTCAGTGTACCGGGGGCTTTCCAAGAAAGAGCTCGATATTAAGCAATCTCCTGGGAAGAGTCTTGGCAAATCGGATGGTGTCCGTCGGGAGGAAGTTTTGGCCTTCCTTTCTGGAGAGAAGCACAAGATAGGCTTTCTCAACGGACAGGACATCATCAGATCAGGAGCTGCACAAGGGATTCCTGGTGAGGTCTTGAGGCCGCTGGAAGAGGAGGAGGCCGAGATCGATGCTATGATACAGGCAGAGCATACGAAGGCTTCCATGGAGTCTACTGAGAAAAGTAGACCATCCAGTGAGGACTCTTGTGAGAGGCCTGATGTTGATAGTGTGGCAGGATCGTCGAGCAGATTGACCCCCCGAGGCAAGAGGAGGAGAGGACAACGCCGTAACATGAGACGGCACGATAGCCCTTCTGATCTTGAAGTTCCTCTCACCATTGCTAAGGAGGTGTCTGAGGATGCTGACGAGCCTCCGGAGAAGAGAAGCAGAGAAGAGGAGATAGCTGGTATGATCCCCTTTCTTTCCTTTTGTTTCTTCCTTCCCTTTTTTTTGTGAAAGATTTTGTTTTGATCCGCTGCTTCTTTATTTAGCAGAGGATGATGACCTGGTGACGCCTGAGGTTCCTGCCGATGAGGCGATGACGGATCCAGTCGTGGCATCTGAGGAAGAGCCCAGGGACTCTGGAGTGGTTCCAGAACCTTCACCTGGTATGATTTGCTTTGGCTTTTGCTTTTTTGTCTTCTTTTGCTGTCATTTGCTAACATGTAGCTGACTTGCCAGAGGATTCCGACGATTTCGAGCCATCCATGGACGCAACTTTTGACGATGCTTCGGATGAGCTCAAAGAGGCAGAGAGTACTCCGCCGGTCGTCGAAGCAGGTATACTTGCAATAATAATCTTGATATATTTTTGACAAGATTATATTCATACCTTTTTGTCTTTTTCTTTTTTTTCTTTGACAGATTGTGAAGCAGCAGGAGAGATTCCTCCGTCTTCCTCAGAGCGAGAACAGGGGATACCTGTAGCTGATGCAGAAGTAGGGGCTTCTTCCACTTTCAATGAGTCAGCTTCTTCCGTTGGAAAGAGTTTATTGATTACTCTTCCAATGGAGCATGACGTGGGCAGTCGGGCACCAGAGCATGGCGAATCCTCATCTGCACCGCACCTTCAGTATGCAAGGAAGGTGTTGAAGACCGTCTTGAGCTCGTGGGTTGAGACTCTTTCTTCAGGTCATTTGGAAGCTGGTTTTGGCATGATCAAGCATGTGCAGGACATCCTCGCTGATAGCAAAGAAGTCGGTCTGGACATCGCAAGCGCCAAAGACTTTGTTGAGGAGATCATCACCTTGGGGAACAAATGGACTGAGACCAAGAGCTTCCCAGATGGTGACTTCTTTGATGAGATGTTCTTAAAACCTTCCAGCAAAGTCAAAGCTGAGCTGACGGAGGTCACGAAGACTCGGAGGCAGATCGTTCGGGAGAACAACGTTACCGAGTTATCCATCATGGGGCTGAAGCAAGACTTGGACCGCCTTGATAAGGAGGTCGTTGAGGCTAGGCAACGTCTTGATCTTTTAGAGGAAGAGGCTGCTGCCAAATGGACCACCATTGTGGAGGCTCGTGACAAGGAGGGGACTCTCATTCGCCAGGTTGAGGAAGCTGAAGGTAATGTCCGGAGGAAGACCCAGGAGCATGAGCAGTGGCAGGTCCTCTGGGAAGAACTTCCTCGTGCTGCAGATGGGTCACGGCATTCGGCCGCTTTTTATAGGGACATTTTGAAGGAGCGTGGCCTAAAAACTTTGGAAGTTAAGGCCAAGGGTCTGCTTGAGGAGTTGAACCTTTGGTTGAAGACCATGTAGGATTGAGCTCCTGAGTTGTAACAAACTCTTTTTCCTTTTTCTTTGTTTTTGGTACCTCTATGTATAAACAGTTTTGGTACTATATCTTTTGTATCCCAGTCTTTTCACTTAAATCATTGATGAAAACAATTTTGAGCAAAAGTTTGACGGGAATGTTTGTTTAAGGATTTGATCAAAAGGTTGTCATTTTATGAAAATTTTTTGTCAAAAGGTTGTTTTAGGCATGAAAGCCAATTTTGTGGCGGAAAGCCTTGTTTTTTTTTTTTATGGTTTGAAAACCAAATTTTGGATGGCGTGAAAGCCTAATTTTGTGGCGTAAGAGCCAAAATTTGTTTTACGGCATGGAAGCCAAAATTTTTGGATGGCGTGAAAGCCGAATTTTAGAATGGCATAGAAGCCGAATTTTGTTTTGTTTGTCTTGGATTTTATAGCCGAATTTTGGCATTTATAGCCAGATTTTGGCGTTTATAGCCGATTTTTTTTTGTTTTGTTTTGGCATTTATAGCCGAATTTTGGCATTTATACCCGGATTTTGGCATTTATAGCCGGATTTGGCGTTTATAGCCGAGTTTTGGCGTTTATAGCTAGATTTTTGAAAACCAAGTTTTGTTTTATTGGCATGAAAGCCGATTTTGGCGTTTATAGCCGAAAAAATTTTGTTTTTGGCATTTATAGCCGGATTTTGGCGTTTATAGCCGAGTTTTGGTTTTCAAAATGCAGGTATCGACTAAATGTCGCCTCCCCGCTGAATGGTCTTGCAAGTATCGATGGAATGTCGTTTCCTTGCTCATTCGGTTTTACGAGTATTGATGGAATGTCATTTCCTCGCGGGTTAGGTTTTGCGAGTATCGATGGAATGTCGCTTTCTCGCGAATTGGGGTGCAAATATCGACTTGGGGTGCGAGTATCGATGGAATGTCGCTTTCTCGCGAGTATTGAGGGAATGTCATTTCCCTGCTTTTCCCAAAACTTTTGGTTTTGCGGGTACTGACTTGATTTTGTTTCTCCGCGATTTTTGAAATTTGAGGTTTTCTCGAACCATTTGAAATTTGGGTTGTGGATAGCAACTAGTATGTTGCATCTCCACGATTTTTGAAATTTCGGTTGTGGATATCAACTGGTTTGTTGCTTCTCCACGATTTTTGAAATTTGGGTTGTGGATATCAACTGGTTTGTTGCTTCTCCACGATTTTTGAAATTTGCAAGTATCGAATGGGGTTCGTTTCCTTGCATTTTTGGGTTTTGGAAGTATCGAATGGGGTTCGCATCCTTCCGATTTTTGGGTTTTGGAAGTATCGAATGGGGTTCGCATCCCTCCGGTTTCTAAAGACCAAAATTTTTGTTTAAAGACACGAATGTCATAAATTTTGACTTAAAACCATTTTGGTTGTAAAAGCTGAGGCAGTCTAGGGTGAAAATTCCTAAGTCCCGATTTTTGTTTCAAACCATGAATTTTGGGTTCAAGGATCGAAATTTTGGTCAAGTCTGGGAAGAGGCTCCTAAAGTTGGATTTTTGGATTTGATTTTTCTTTTGAACAATGAAACGATGAAAGTAAGCATTGTTTTGAGAGATAGTTTTTTTTTTGGAAACTTCAACATAAAGATGAAAATTTCAAAAGGGGTGGGTTTGATGAGCAAGTACCTTGGAAATACGCTTCAGCCATGTAGATATTGCTCTGACCCGTTTAAGGAAGTCTTCAAGGGTAGTATCGCTTCAAGAACTTGCCGTTGATGGGTAGCATACATCTGTCTCCTTCCATCTTTAGAAGAGCGTATGCACCGTTGGAGAAGACTTTGTCGATGACGAAGGGTCCCTCCCATTTTGGTTCGAATTTGCCTTTGGATTTGTAGGCAAAGACTATGGGTCTTTTTACTGCAAGAGCCAAGTCACCCTTTTTGTAAGCGCGTTGCCTGACCTTCTTGTCGAAAGATCCTGCCATGCGTGCTTGGTACAACTCAATGCTTTGTAAAGCTTCAAGTCGTCTTTCATCGAGATTATCCAGCTCTTGGAGTCTCAATTTGACATTGCTTTCTTGCGTCATGTCATTTTGCAAAGATACCCTTAAGGAAGGAATTTGTACTTCCAAAGGGACAACAGCTTCGCATCCATAGACCAAAGAGAATGGTGTGCTATGGGTTGGTCCTCGAACGGTGGTTCGATAGGCCCACAAAGCTTCTAGTAGTTTGTCGCCCCAGTCTCTTTTGTGACTAGAGACCATTTTCTTGAGAATTTTGCAGAGCGTCTTGTTGAAGGCTTCTGCTAGTCCATTCGCTGCTGGATTATATGGAGTCGAAGGACAACTTTGGATTTTGTACTTGTCGCAGAACCTATAGAATCTGTGATCCCGGAATTGTGGTCCGTTATCATGGATGAATCTTTTAGGTATGCCGAAGCGACAAATAATGTTGGTACGCAAGAACTGAAGGACCGATGAAGTCTTCATTTCGCTGAGCGCAAATGCTTCTGACCACTTGGAGAAATAATCCGTAGCGGCGAAGATGAAGCGATGACCTTTGCTTGATGGGGGAGAAATAGGACCTATGATGTCCATACCCCAGGCTTCGAAAGGCCATGAGATTGCTGTTGGTTGTAGCCATTCTGGAGGCATGTGGACATAATCTCCGTGAATCTGGCATTTTTGGCAGCGCTTGGCAAATTGTATTGCATCAGCTACTATGGTAGGCCAATAATAACCTAGCCTTTTTATCTGGTTGTAGAGCTTAGGGCCAGCCTGATGGGCTCCACAAAGACCAGCATGTACTTCTTCGAGAGTTTCCTCAGCCTCTTGTTGTGATAAGCAGTGTAGGAGTACTCCGTTGAAGGATTTTCTGTAAAGTGCTTTTGAAGGTATATCCAAATGAAAGTTTGGGGCTCGTCTTTGGATGCTTACCCGCTCTTTTGGATCTTCAGGTAGTATTCCGAACATAATATAATCAATGAACGGATCTCTCCAGTCGCCAATCGGAGGTTTGAGGATGGACATCCGACTTCCAACCACTCGGTGGCATTCAGCAACTGCTTGGTGTGTGTTGAGAGGAGGGAGAATCCTTCTTTGACACACTGTGACTTGCATGTTTTCCCCTTCTTGGATTGCCATGGATGCGGCAAGACCAGCCAGGGCATCTGCACGGATGTTTTCACCTCTGAGGATGTGGGTGATATGGCAGATGTTGAATTTTTGTTGAAGTGACTGCGCCTTATTGTAGTAAGGTAGCAAATCAGGCTTCCTGACTTCATATTTTTTATTCATCTGGTTGACGACCAGTTGAGAGTCTCCAAAAGCTTCCAGCGTGGTGATGCCGGATTCGAGGGCGAGTTCCAATCCTATAATCAGGGCTTGGTACTCAGCTGCATTGTTTGAACATGGTTCCAGTAGCGAGAAGGCGTGTGGAATCATGTATTTGTCAGGACCGACAAAGAGGATGCCAATTCCAGATATTTGCTTTCCCTTTTCATTTGTCCTGGTTGCACCGTCAAAGTACATGTCCCAGGAAGCATTTGATAAGGAAGTTTCTACATTGTAGACAAATTCATCTGGGAGATCATCCCTGAGTGGAGAATCTTTAGGCAATGGATGCTCTGCAAGGAAGTCTGCTAGAGCTTGGCCTTTGATTGCTTTTTGTGGTACATACCTAATATAAAATTGTGATAGAAGAATGGACCATTTTGCCAGTCGGGCATTGAGAGAACCTGCTTTTGTGACAAGGACCTTTAGGAGGTTAATCCTCGAAATCAGGTAGACTGTGTTCGACAGCAGATAGTGACGCAGCTTTTGTACAGCGAACATTACTGCAAGGCATTCTTTTTCGACTGGGGAGTAGCGATGCTCTGCACCTACAATCATACGGCTAAGGTAATATAGAGCAGCTTCTTTTCCGTCGTCGTTTTCTTGTGCGAGCAGAGCACCCAAAGAGTGGTCGAGAGCTCTTGTGTACAAGATAAATGGTTTTCCAGTTGTGGGGGCAACCAACACTGGAGGTTTGATGAGGTATGCTTTGATGTCTTGAAATGCATTTTCACATTCAGCATCCCAGACAAAGTCCACGCCTTTCTTCATCAGGCGAGAGAATGGACGGCATTTCCCTGATAGATTGGAGATGAACCGTCGGTTGTAGGCCAGCCTTCCTTGAAGCCCTTTTAATTCTCTTAGGGTTCTGGGAGATGGCAATTCCAGGATAGCCTTGACTTTGGTGGGGTCAAGTTCTATTCCAGTTTTCCGTACTATGAATCCAAGAAACTTACCCGATGAGACACCGAAGAAGTACTTTAGTGGATTCATCCGCAATTTGTGTTTGCAAAGTCGGAGGAAGACTTCTCGAAGATCATTGAGATGGTCTTCTTTTCTTCTGCTTTTTATGGCGAGGTCGTCAACATAGCATTCGACCGTCTTGTGCTGCATATCTTTGAATATTTTCATCATAGCCCTCTGATATGTTGCAGCTGCATTTTTCAGGCCAAACGGCATAACAGTGTAGCAATACACGCCGAATGGTGTCCGAAATGATGTATGCCTTTCATCTTCAGGATGCATTTTTATCTGATTGTAGCCAGAGAATCCATCCATGAATGTCATTCGCTCGAACCCATAGGTGTTGTCAATCATCACCTCTGGTATGGGGAGCGGGATTCATCTTTAAGACATGCATTATTCAGGTCTCTGTAGTCAATACAGACCCTTATCTGCCCATTTTTCTTTGTCACGGGGACAATGTTGGCCAACCATTTAGGATGTTGTTCCTCGCGGATGAAGCCAACGTTTTTGAGTTTCTGAACTTCTTGTTCAAATTTGTCCATCACGTCGGGACGGAATCTTCTTTGGCCTTGTTTGATAGGCTTGATTTCTTTTTGCAAGTTGAGCTTGTGGACTGCTACTTTGGGATCCAAGCCAGGCATTTCGGCATAAGACCATGCAAAGCAATCAACGAACTCACGAAGAAAAGAGATATACTCGGGTAACTCATCATCGTTTATATTCTTGCTTATGAATACAGGACGTGGGTTATCAGGTGTTCCTAAGTCTATCTTTTGAACAGGGTCTTCTGTCAGAAGGTTTGAAGGTGGTTCCTCCACAATATTTTCGGAGGCTTCCAACTCAACATGACCTTCTGGAGTGCCAGAGAAATTTTCAGACTGAGGCTCTGTTTCTGTCCATGAATCTTCTTGATCAGCATCCTTGTCAATGCTATCCTTCTCAAGGCTTGCAGTGAGATGGTCCCAATCATTTGCTGGAATTGGGTTGAAGTAAGGTACTTCTTTTGGAGACGATGATTCTTCTGGGACAGAGAACCGTTCGTCTCCGTCATCGGGTAATTCCTCTTTATTATCAGAGAAATTATACCAATTGGAGGAGCTTTCAGGATTTTTGACGAGTAACTCCTCAAAGAGATATCCAGGGATATCGATGTCTTCATGAGATGTTGAGGCTTGGTCGATAAAGCGACTTTGCAGCCATGGTGTCAACTGTCTCATAGGAGCGGTAGGATCATACCCCAACCCATATGAAGACTTGCCTTTTTGAAGGTGGATTTTCCAATCTTCTGGTTGACTTTTGGTCAGGGTGGGTTCCAATGGTGTAAGAATACCACGGCCACCTCCCAAACCAGTCGGGTTTTGAGCATCATAGCCCATTTTCTTCATGATAGCTTGTGCCATTGGACTATACAGGGATAGCTGAGGCATACCTTCGTTTTGGAAAGGTTCAAGCAGAGAGTTCAGTGGAGATGCTCCCGACGTGTGGAAGAAGATTGTTTTTTCTTCTGGCGAAGTTGCCTAGATAACAAAGGAGGCATACGTAGGATCTTCTATGTCTACAAGTGTCTCCAATGGAGTGAGAGTGAGCTGATCTTGCTGAGTATCAGCTTGGCTCGATGCTGTGTCATCTTCTGACTCTGACTCTGAGTCTGTGTCATGCATAATAGACACAAAGGAGACAGTGAACTTGCCCCCAGTCTTTTGTTTTGTCTTCTTTGCTTTGGTAGTGATTACCAAAGGCTTTAGAGATTTGAAGGAGACGACGAAGGGAGCTTGGCCGCTTACTTCGAGTTTGGTGGAGGGTTTGTTTACCTCCAATGATTGCTGAGGAGCCTTGCCTTTATCTTTCTGGAGACTGTCGACAAAGCGAATTGTTTTTTCCTCCTATTCTTCTTTTCCATCTTTATACATTTGAGCATCTGCAAAATGGACATCTCTGCCTTTGAAGGGCTTTTTGTCTGTAAATACTCGATGTATCAAGCCATTGTCGCCAACGAACTTGATGCACTGATGTAGAGTTGAAGGGACGACACCATTCTCATGTATCCAGGGGCGTCCAAGGAGTATATTGTAGCATGAAGGGGTCCTTATTGCATACACAGTGACATCAGAAATAAGATCACCGATTTGCAATTTGAACCTGATTTTGCCGATAGGCCTTTGAGCGCTGCCGTCATATCCGAAGATGGATACGAAAGTGTGACTCAGTTTGCTAGGTGGGATGCCCAGCTCTTCGAGTGCCGAAGTAGAAATGAGGTTGAGTGCAGAACCTGGATCGATCTGAACTCTGTGTACTGGCATTTCTTTGAGGTACCCCGTAAAGGGTCGGTTGTGCTTTGTTTCGCCTAGGAGGAGGTCATCCTTGTCGAAGGCAATTGTTGCGCTTGCTGCTTTTTGTACCTAGAGGCATTCATTGCTTGATCCCTCAGTTTTCTTCTTTTCTCCCTTTGAGGGAGTATTTGATTTTTTGACCCTATAGTCCATTTCAATTTGTAAGACTTGTGGGGCATGTTTGTCGACATCCGCATTCAACCTTTGCAATTCTGAAATGTGACTATCACAAGTTTGTGGAGACATTCGTAATAAGTCAAGGATGTGCAGACGTGCAGGTATGTGTTTGAAGTGCTGAATCAAGTCATACTTGAAAGCCTCCTTCGGGCCTGCATTTTCATTATTATTGCCACTTGGGGCGCTTACATCTTGCTTTCCCGAAGGATTTACATAAGAAGAAGAGGGTTGATTGTAATTTTTGTGGTAATCCCGGCCAGAACGGGTACCTCTACCAACTTCAAAAGCCTCTAGAGAAGGGTCTTCTTTTGGAAGATCGTTGTCAGGATCAAGAGGTTGATCCTTTGCTGAGGACGTCTCTGTAACAAGATTGGCGTCTTCAGTGATTGTGTTGCACGGAGCAATTTCCGGGAACAAGTCCTGAACAGTAGCCGGCAACTTTTATTTATTAGGCCAGACATTGCCCGTAAGATCGGGTATCTGGGACCAATTGACTGAGTTTTCTTTGAAGAAGATTTCATTGGTAGAAGTTTCTTCAAGATGATCAATCGGGAGTGGCTTGAGTTCCGATGTCATAGCTTTAGGAGACGAAGGTTGAGAGGATGTTATCTCAGTGGAAGTCACCTAAGAGGATGTAGCTCCGGAAGATACGCTACCGGTTGGGGAGTACGTGTCTTCGGAAGCTTCAGAGGCACTGTCGTCCTGAGCTATTGCATTGCAGGTTATCCTGACAGGAGATGCCCCCAGTGTAGACTGTTGGGAATCGGACTCATCCTCGGATGTGAGAGGATCATTGATCCAACAGTTTTCTCCATTTTCAGGAGTTAAGGGAGAAAGTTCCCGCTGATTTTCAGGGACTTCCGGTTCTGGGTCATGACAAAGATTGATGCGATCCTGCTCCTGCTCTATGGCAAGATGTTGCAAGATTCTTACATATTCTTCAAGATCAGGCATGGGAGCCAAATCTTCTTCGTCATTTGCTCCTTGTGGTTCACCAATGTTGGGTTCCACCGGAGCATTGTTTGGTGCTGGATCGACAGCGTTTTCTTGAATAGGGCCCTGGTCTTCTTCATCATCAGACCAAGATCCTTGTGGCTGTAATGGGTTATACCAGATTACTGGCATAAGATGAGACTCGGGAATCCATTCCTCGTCGGAGAGGTATTCTCCTGTTTCAAGGGATTCTTCCCACTCATCTATATCACTGGCAGTATCATTGGACTCGTATTCATTCATGGAGAATCCAACTACCGAGTTGCAAGAGTATGATGCCCCCTGCACATTTCCATTTTTATATAGAGGTGGCATGAAATCATCAAGAGTGAATTTTCTTACCGCCTTGGAGGTTTTGGGAAGAGATTCTTCCATTGTCCCTAGTGAAGCAGTGGAAGAAGTTTCTGCTTTTTCAAGGACTTCTTGTTTTGGTTGAGACTTCTGCTGCTGTTTGAGCTTGCGGAGCTGTCTCTTGGCTTGCCTTCGCTGCTGAGCAGTCGGCTTTGTTTTGACGCTCTCCCAATTTTCATCATCTAGGAGATCGGGATGCACCCATATAGGTTGTCCATCTGGTGTTGGATAGGGAACCAATTCTTGGGACGCTTGAGCCATTTTTATCACCTTGAATGAAGTAGTGATTTTCTCCTTCGGTGACTTTGAAGTTTACCGACATGACATCATGTTGACAGAGGCGGGGCCATAGTTTTTATCAAAGGTTATGACTCCGTTTTTCCACATCTCATTGATCTTCTCTCTCACAACGAAGCATTAATTGAGAGAATGTGAGATCATCTGATGGTATGGACAGTATCGGGGATCATTGGTTTTGCCAACATCTCCCGGTCTTTTGGGCTCTGGCAAAATGAGTTTGTCATTTGCTAGGAGAGCCTCAAAGATTTCTTCAACGTCTTCTTCGAACGGATATTTCTTTTCTACACGTTCTTTGAAGGCATCAGAGAGTTCAGGCCTTTTACCTGCAGTTTTGTTTTCAGGTTTCTTTGGCTGCTGAGGAGCTGACTTAGTCTGCACATTGAGAACCTCCTTTTTCTTTGGTTTTGAGGTTGTAACAGCAGTCGGCTCTTTCTTTGATGATTTCTGACTGTTGAGGTCTTTGATCACCATTTCAGCTTCCATGGAAGCTTCGAGGAGTTCCCCCAGGTTCTTTGATTTGTTGCCGATGATCATGGAGCGGATTTTTGCTCTCATATTGTTACGGCAGATGTCGACTAGCGACGCTTGTGGCAGTACATCTGAGCATTTGTACGCCATTGCCTTCCATTTGTGAATGAAGTCGTATGTTGACTCATTCTCTCCCTGTTTTAGGCTGTAGAGTTGAGCCATAGTAACAGGATGATCCTCACCTTGGAAGTGGGTCAGGAAGCGTGTCTCCAGCATAGCCCAATTCTGGATGGAGTTCTCCGGCAGAGTGGAGTACCAATCAAAGGCTGTTCCTTTTAGGGTACTTGCGAAGAGGCGAATCTTGAGGGCATCTTGATCCGCAATAGCTCCCGTCAGGATCTTGAAGTGGATGACATGCTGTCTGGCTGAACCTTTCCCAGTATATGTCTGGAGAGTAAGTTGCTTGAATTTTGCCGGGAACGGAACCGAGTCCATCCATAGAGGGTAGGGTGGCTTGATCCCATGTTCTTTCAATGTATCCTCTTTTTTTTCTTTTGCAAGGATATCGTCCACGTCCTTTCTGGTAAGGGCACGAGACTCATTGTTTTCTGCATTGCCCTCGTCATCTTCATGATTCGGAGGGGTTTCATTGTTAGGTGGTGGACGCTGTAGAGTGAGAATCAGATTTTCCATCAGAGTCTCAATTCTCTGCTGTCCTTGCTCCAACTGCTGGATGCATGCAATTACGTCATCATACTGTGGAGGCGGCTCAGAACTTGTAGCCAAGACGTTCATCCCTCGGGATTCGAACGAAGAAATCGTCCTGGTGACTGAGTTGGGGCTCATTCTTCTGGATGAAGAATCTGAGGAGTGGTTACTCCGATGTTCTTGGCTTGGAGGAGTGGAAGACTCTTCCAGATGTGTTCTTGTCAGAGAGACGCTGCGAGTCACTGGACGTCTAACACTGATTTTGGTTGCTGACTTCTGGCGTTTTTTGGTTTTGCCAACCATATGAACAGCAACGAATTGGTCGGGTCTTTCTTTTTCGACCCATTTGTTTGAGACGTGGAGAGTAGAACGCTGGGTTCTTTGTTTCTCGAGTCTCTTTTGTCGATATGCAGTGCGGCAACGCATACGACGAGTAATTTGAGCTTCAGTCAGCTTTGGCTGGGCTCTGGCGATGAAGGATGTAGTCCCTCGTGCGCAGCAGCCGAGTTTGTCTTCTTTGAAGCTTGGCAAGGACAGAATCTGGACGCGGTCCTTTGTCTGTCGCAATGAAGACTTGAATTTTGCGAGCTCGGCTCTTGTTGAGATGAAGGGTCGACTCGCGGGAGTGCAGGCTTCAGCATGTTTTTGCATAGGCCTAACGATTCAAGATTTGATTTTGGGCTTGTAGGAGCAAGCCGGCTCATGATGATTTTGTTTATTTTTTGGGTGGAGGGTAGGTTTCTCCTCTTTCATGTAAGAGAGTGGGTAGAACCGATTCTCCATGAGAGGGGCCAGGCTTTGCAGATGTTTGGGACCTCCGTTGCTTTGGCGAAGATCTCGGGGACCAGGTTTTGGTGTAAACCTGGTTTCTTGTGGGCTGAGGCTTCGTGGGAACACCACGGGCTTCAAGCTTCTTGGTGTTCGCCCTTGGTGCCATTTTAGTGACACGTTGCGGGGCGGTTTTCTGCTTCTTGGCAGGTACAGTGTCTTCTGCGGGAAGTGGGAATGGTCCTAGTGATCCGAAGACGATGGTCCGGGGAGTTGAAGTTGACCCGGTGTTTGGAGAGTTGTCGAGGGAGATGACGCTTCGGCAACTGGCAGGGCGCTTATGCTTGTTTTGTTTGTCTTGCAGCATAAGCTGGTACTTGTTCTCATCAAAAGTGATGGTCAATGAAGCTGCCATTGTTAGTTTTGGAAAACTTCTGAAACAAGACCAAATCCATTAGTAATCACAAGAATATGGTGATCGTAAATGGAGAATAACTATGGTTTTGTCTTTTCAAATCACTTGAGGGGACATGGCCCAACCCAAGGACGATGAAGAAGGCAAAAAGCCATAGAGGATACAATTGTTCTAAAATGCAAGTATGGTAGGCTCAGAGTGAGCGTTCCAGTGACCGCTAGAAGCAATTGTAGACCTTAATTCAAATTACCGAGAAGCAAGGCTCACTCGAGGTAAAATGATATAAGGTTGGAGATATAAATGTGTCGGTCGAGAATACAGTAGACCCGAAAGGGCGTACTAGCACCGCTAGGCACAAATGTTGCAAATCGCATCCTTGGAAAGGACACGAGATGGGATTTTTTGAAAGGTCAAATTTGGATTCATAAAGGAGAGCAAATGGTATTCCAATCCGAACAAAGGCTCAACATTTCTGCGAGCGCTAAATTCAGAAGGGAAGGAACCATAATTTCTCGGATGTGAATCCAGACGTGACGGGAGTTTTTTTTTGAAAGGTCAAGATTGAATTCATCGAAGAGAGCAAATGGTGTTCCATTCCGAACAAGGCTCAACATTTCTGCGAGCGCTAAATACGAAAGGGGAAGAACCAAGATTTCTCAACTCTGAATTCAAAAGTGACAAAAGTTTTTTTTTTGAAAGGTCAAGATTGAATTTATCGAAGAGAGCAAATGGTGTTCCATTCCAAACAAGGCTCAACATTTCTGCTAGCACTAAATCCGAAAAGGAAAGAACCAAGATTTCTCAACTCTGAATTCAAAGTGACAGAAGTGTTTTTTTTTAAGGATTTTTAAAGATTTTTTTTTTTTTAGAGAATTTTTTTGAAAGGTGCAAATAGATTTCCAATTCGATCTTATGAAACCTTAGTAGATAGATCAGCCCCTAGGTAAGGGTAGGATTACTTAATGAACCCATTTGGAGGACCCTTGCCTCGAACAGTCTAGCTGTCTCCACACTCTGGACAAGGCTTTTCTTACATCCACTTTGGTCAAAGAACGCAACTGGTGGAACCTTAGTGTTTTTTTTTTTTTTTTTTTAAAATCCCCTTTTTTTTTAAAGGTTTTTTTTTTTAAACTCATTAAAGAGAACGAATGGTGTTCCAATTCGAATAAAAGCTCAACATTTCTGCGAGCGCTAAATTCGAAGGGAATGAACCAAGGTTTCTCAAATTTGAATGCAAAAGAGAGAAAACTAATTTTTTTTTGAATTTATAATTTTTTTTTGAAATCCCAACTTGGACTCATCAAAGAGAAAAGATGGCCCAATCCCCGATATGAACGATAGCTGCGAACATTTCTGTGAGCTATCGAGTTCAAGGAGGAGAGGATCAAAATTTCTCAAAGTTGAATCTTGAGAAAGAGAGATCATTTTTTTTTTTGAAAGAGTTTGAAACGAAGGTGTTTTTTTTTTTGTTAAAAAAAAAACCCAATTGGACTCATCAAAGAGAAAAGATGGCCCAATCCCCGATATGAACGATAGCTGCGAATATTTCTGTGAGCTATCAAGTTCGAAGAGGGAAGGATCAAAATTTCTCAAAGTTGAGTTTTTAAGAAAAAGAGATCAGATTTGTTTTTTTTTTTTAAGTGAGAAAGAACAATTGAAATCCCATCTCATGTTTTTTTTTTAGATGCAAAATGCAACATAGGCCATCAACTAGAAAGGAGCCAAGTGATCAAAGCATCACGTTCTCAAGTCAACGTGTCCCACCGGGTGTGCCAACTTGATGGACCTGAAAGAAATCTTCCGTCCTCTCCTTCCGCACCCCGGGGGCTGACCTGGGTCTCGGCGGAGGAGGGAAAATCTCGGGCATCAACATTTTTGTACGGGTATGCTAGATTTACTTTCTACTTGGAATTTGGAATAGTGATAAGCCGGAGATTCACCTTCACAAGTGGAAAGGAAATCAATCATTTTTTCTAACTTTTCAAATTGTATTAATATTAAGAAAAGAGACAAGTTGTTTTTTTTAGAATGCCGTAGGAGGCGTTTTTGTTTGTTTGCCATAAAAGGCGATTTTGCAGTGAAAGGCGATTTTACAAAACTCATCAAATATAAAAGACAAGAATTGTGATTTCTTTTTGTCTCTTTAAGAAATACAAACTACAATAGAAAAGGAAGAAAAGGGATCTAACTTCTCAGGAGATTGTGGGGACACGTTGAGATCGACGATCGCAAGTCATGTATGGGCTTCGCCATCGTCCTTCAAATGAAAACATGTGATGCTTTGATTCTTTGGCTTGGCTCCTAACCTCAGTTTTTTAAAGGACAAGGACCAAGAGAAGGTCCTATATCCAATGAAAAACCGAGTAAACGGGCTGAAAAGCCGCGTTTAGGCCATGTTGGAGAAGGAGGTGACCTTGGGGGGGTGGCCCCCTAAGGGACGTTGATCACCTTGTGGTGCTTCCGGGAGCAAAGTAGCAGGACTTCGTCTCTCTCTTGGATTTTCTGGTTTTTCAGAGCTTGCACTTGGGATCTATGTTCATCCTTGCTTTCTTCTTGGAATGGACCTCCTTTTATAGGCTTTTGATAGCCATGAGGTGTTTATTGGCATTGATGGCCATGATGAAAGAATTGATGAGGAGTTACAAATCGATTTTGTAACTCCTTTTTCAAGGCTTGTGATTGGCCGATGAAGGTAGTGGGCATTTAATCACCTTTATGCTTCATGATGATGGGAGTTTCATGGGTTTAATGCCATGATTGCTTGGATTTGTAACTCCCAAATGCTTGGTTCTAATTGGGCCGTCCAAAATAATGACTTAATGACTGCTTTAATGGGTCAATTAACGACATTAAGTGGTTGCCAAGGCATGTGAAGAGTCGCGGGCTGTGCTGCGCCTTTTGAGATTCTTCTTGCGATCATCACGGGTGGAACCACGCATTATTTGATGTCGGATTGCGATGCAATTTCAGACATTGATTGATGTTGGTGGGCCGGTGACGTCTATCTTGTCCATTTCACGATCGGTCGGACAGAAAGTGCACTTTCTTGTTCAGCCGGTTGGCGATCTTGAGGCGATCGGTGATGATTTCATGCTTTTGACGGCGGATCCGAGATGTCGACGAAGATCAGTCGTTTTCAAGCATCAAACATCGCATTTTCCGAAAATCACAGAGGCCGGAACACCCGAAACGCGAAAACCATCGAAAATGGGCACTTTGGTGCAAAATCCAGCGACCCGGATTTCCAGGGTCGCCGGGCGACCATGCACCCAGGGTCGCCTGGCGACCTTGGGCCAGGGTCGCCGGCAACCTTGGGCCAAGGTCGTCGGCCACCATAGGGCTTCGGCCCGTTTGGTCGCCGAGCGTCGTTTTCGGCCGTTTTTTCGTCTTTTTCGTTCCTTTTTTCTTCTGTATTTTTCTTGACATTTTTCCTCAATTATTGACTTGATTTTCTTAGAGAAATCTTGACGACAACCCTAGCGAAATCGGAGCACAAAGTTTCCTATTTTTCGGGAAAGCCGAACACTTTGTAGCCGATTTTCCGTCAAGCGTCGAAACTAGGTCAAACAATGTCGGAATGACCTGAGAATTGAGGTGAAGCTTCTTGAGCAGTGGATAGGACCAACCATGGGCTTTTATTTGAGTTTTGAAGCCGTTTGGGGTCCCATCGATGCTTCACTTGATTTTGCTGCGGGGAAAATGTCGAGCTTTGATATGTTGTCAAACGATGTCCGATTGACCTGAAATTTGACGGGGAGCCTATTGGCGTCATTTTGAGACGTTCCATTGGCTCTGTTTTGGATGTCATGGTCCCGGGTTGCTCCGCCGCCGGTAGGCTTGATTTTCTCTCGGAGCATCGAAACCTGGTCAAACGTTGTCGGAATGACCTAAAATTTGACGTGCAGCCTTTTGGAAGCATGTTGAAGCCACTCATGTATTTTGTTTGATGAGTGATGGCTTCGGGGGTTGCCGCCGCCGGGAGGCTTGATGTTGCTGCTCGAGCATTGATGGAGGGTCAAACGTTGTCTGTTTGACTTGAAATTCGGCGTGGAGCCCTTTGTAGACATTCTGGAGTCATCCGAAGGCTTTGATCAAAGTTTTGGTGTCTTTGATGATGTTGCCGCCGGGAGCGCTTGTTTAGCTGTCAGAGCAGTGAAGTTAGGCCAAACGCTGTCGGAATGACCCGAAACCTCAGGTGTACCCCTCTTTTAGCTGTCTTGAAGGATCTCTCAGTTTCTATCTGATTCTGACAAAATTTGATGCTTGAAGTAGCCTTGCCTATTTTTAGCAGGATGCAGCTTCAGGAGGCTTCTCGATGTTGAGGAGACATATTGACTTTTTTGGTGTCAACAGTTAGGTCATAAGACCAAAACCAAAATCAAAATCCAAACCAAACCCAAAACCAAAAACCCCAAATCTGACCCCCCAACCTGCCACATACAGCTTGTTGGGTCACAAGGTCAAAATCAAAAATCAAACCTCGACCCCCTAACTTGCCACATACAGCTTGCTAGGTCACAAGGTCAAAAACCAAAATCCAAAACCCAAAATCCAAATACCCCATGTCATTTTCAAAATTTTGCCTTGAGATGGTACGTGATCCCTCTCACTACCATAAAATCCCCCGGAAACTCAGAAGGCTATTCGGAAAAAAAAAAAAAAAAAGCTCAAGACTCTTGGTCAAGTTGGAATCTCTCCTCCAAGTTTCTCTTTGAGACACATCAACTCCAAAAAGCTACTCGTCGTTGTACCTCGAGGGGACATTTGTTGACACCAAAAAAGTCACTATGTCTCCTCAACATAAGAAGCCTCGTGAAGCCGCATCCTGCTACAAAACAGGCAAGGCTACTTCAAGAATTAGATTTTGTCAGAATCAGACAGAAACTAAGAGATCCTTCAAGACAGCTAAAAGAGGGGTACACCTGAGGTTTCGGGCCATTCCGACATCGTTTGGCCCAACTTCACTGCTCCGATAGCTAAACACGCGCTCCCAGCGGCGACATCATCGAAGACACCAAAACTTCGATCAGAGCCTACGGATGACTCCAGAATGTCTTCAAAGGGCTCCACACCAAATTTCAAGTCAAACCGACAACGTTTGACCCTCCATCAATGCTCGAGCAGCAAAATCAAGCCTCCCGGCGGCAGGAACCACCGAAGCCATCACTCATCAAACAAAGTACATGAGTGGCTTCAACATGCTTCCAAAAGGCTGCACGTCGAATTTCAGGTCATTCCGACAACGTTTGACCAGGTTTTGATGCTCCGAGAGAAAATCAAGCCTACCGGTGGTGGAGCAACCCGGGACCATGACATCCAAAACGGAGCCCATGGAACGTCTCAAAATGACTCCAATAGGCTCCCCGTCAAATTTCAGGTCAATCGAAAACGACTGATCTTCGTCGACATCTCGGATCCGCCGTCAAAAGCATGAAATCATCACTGATCGCCTCAAGATCGCCAACCGGCTGACCAAGAAAGTGCACTTTCTGTCCGACCGATCGTGAAATCGACAAGACAGATGTCACCGGCCCACCAACGTCAATCAATGTCTGAAATTGCACTGCAATCCGACATCAAACAATGCGTGGATCCACCTGTGATGATCACAAGAAGAATCTCAAAAGGCGCAGCGCGGCCCGCGACTCTTCACATGCCTTGGCGACCACTTAATGACGTTAATTGACCCGTTTATGACAACTTAATGCAGTCATTAACTCATTATTTTGGACGGCCCAATCAGATTCAAACATTTGGGAGTTACAAATCCAAGCAATCATGGCATTAAACCCATGAAACTCCCATCATCATGAAGCATAAAGGTGATTAAATGCCCACTACCTTCATCGGCCAATCACAAGCCTTGAAAAAGGAGTTACAAAATCAACTTGTAACTCCTCATCAACTCTTTCATCATGGCCATCAATGCCAATAAACACCTCATGGCTACCAAAAGCCTATAAAAGGAGGTCCATTCCAAGAAGAAAGCATGAGGAAAATAGATCCCAAGTGCAAGCTCTGAAAATCCAGAAAATCCAAGAGAGAGACGAAGTTCTGCTGCTTTGCTCCCGGAAGCACCACAAGGTGATCAACATCCCTTGGGGGGCCACCCCCCCAAGGTCTCCTCCTTCTCCAACATGGTCTAAACGCGGCTTTTCAGCCCGTTTACTCGGTTTTTCATTGGATATAGGACCTCCTCTTGGTCCTTGTCTTTTAAAAAACCGAGGTTAGGAGCCAAGCCAAAGAATCAAAACATCACATGTTCTCATTTGAAGGACGATGGCGAAGCCCACACATGACTTGCGACCGTCGATCTCAACGTGTCCCCACAATCTCCTGAGAAGTTAGATCCCTTTTCTTACTTTTCTATTGTAGTTTGTATTTCCTAAAGAGACAAAAAGAAATCACAATTCTTGTCTTTCACATTTGATGAGTTTTGTAAAATCGCCTTCGCGGCAAAATCGCCTTTTGTGGCAAACAAACAAAAACGCCTCCTACGGCATTCTAAGAAAACAAACTTACCTCTTTTCTTAATATTAATGCAATTTGAAAAGTTAGAAAAAAGGATTGATTTCCTTTCCACTTGTGAAGGTGAATCTCCGGATTATCACCATTCCAAATTCTAAGTAGAAAGTAAATCTGGCATACTCGTACAAAAATGTTGATGCCCGAGATTTTCCCTCCTCCGCCGAGACCCAGGTCAGCCCTCGGGGTGCGGAAGGAGAGGATGGAAGATTCCCGAGGGTCCATCAATGCCCAAAACAACCCTTTGACAAAAGATTTTCACAAACTGACAACCTTTTGATCAAATTCTTAAACAAAATTTCCCAAACAGCTCTTGCTTAAATTTGTTTTCATCAAAATGGTTTAAGTGAAAGGAAGGAATACAAAAAAATATAATACCAAAAATGTTTATACATGGAGGTACCAAAAAAAAACAAGAAGAAAAGGAGTTTATTACAACTCAGCAGCTCAGTCCAACATGGTCTTCAACCAATGATTTAACTCCTCAAGTAGACCCTTGGCCTTAGCTTTCAAAGTTCTCAGGCCACGCTTCTTCAAAACATCCCCATAAAATGCGGTTGAACGTCGCGACCCATCGGCAGCACGAGGGAGTTCTTTCCAGAGAACCTGCCACTACTCATATTCCTGAGTCTTCCTCCGGAACTTACTCTCAGCCTCCTCAACCTGGCGAATGAGAGTCCCCTCCTTGTCACGAGCTTTCACAATGGCGGTCCATTTGGCAGCAGCTTCTTCCTCTAAAAGCTCAAGACGCAGCCTAGCCTCGACAACCTCTTTATCAAAACGGTTCAAGTCTTGTTTTAGCTCCATGATGGCCAACCCGATAACGTTCCTCTCCCGAACTAACTGCTTCCGAGTTTGTGAGATATCAGTCAGCTCAGCTTTGACTTTGCTAGAAGGCTTCACAAACATCTCATTAAAGAAGTCACCATCTGGGAAACTCTTGGTTTCAGTCCACTTGTTCCCCAAAGCGATGACTTCATTAACAAAATCCTTGGCGCTTGCAATGTCCAGACCAACTTCTTCGCTATCAGCATGGATGTCCTGCACATGCTTGATCATGCGAAAACCAGCTTCCAAGTGACCTGAAGAGAGAGTCTCGACCCATGAGCTCAAAACACTCTTCAACACATTCTTTGCATACTGAAGGTGCAGCCCAGATAAGGATTCGCCGTGCTCCGGTACTCGACTGCCCATCTCATGCCCCATTGGAGGAGTAATCAATAAACTCTTTCCAATCGAATAAGCTGACTCGTTAAAAATGGAAGAAGCCCTACTTCGGGATCGGCTGCAAGTATCTCTTATTCTGGCCCTGAGGAAAAAGGAGGAACTTCTCCTACTGCTCCACAATCTGTCAATGAAAAAACAAAAAGGTATGAATATGATCTTGTCAAAAGTCAATGTCGAGATTATTATTATAAAATACCTTCTTCGACGACCGGCGGAGTACTCTCTACCTCTCTAAGCTCGTCCGAAGCATCATCAAAGGTTGCATCCATAGATGGCTCAAAGTTGTCAGAATCCTCTGGCAAGTCAGCTAACAAGAAAACAAAGCAACATGTTGGCAAATGGCAGCACAAACAAAAACAAGAAGAAATAGCCAAAGAAATCATACCAGGTGAAGGTTCTGGAACCACTCCAGAGTCCATGGGTTCATCCTCAGATGCCGCAATTGGATCCGTCATCGCCTCATCGGCCGGAACCTCGGGCACCACCAAATCATTATCCTCTGCCAAAAGAAAGAAAGCAGCGAGTCAAAATAAAAATAAAAAATCTATCATATGAGAAAAGAAGCGTAAACAGAAAGAAGGAGAATCATACCAGCTGTCTCCTCCTCTCGGCTCCACTTCTCTGGAGGCTCGTCCCCAGACACCTCCTCAGCAATTGTGAGAGGAACTTCCAGTTCATGAGGACTTTCTTGTCGTCTCATATTACGGTGTTGTCCCCTTTTTCTCTTACTTCTGTGGGACATTCTGCTTGAAGATCCTGCCCCACTATCAACATCAGGTCTCTCACCAGAGTCCTCACTGGATGGCTTGCTTTTCCCAGTAGACTCCATGGAAGCCTTTGTGCGCTCTGCTTGCATCCAAGCATCGATCTTGGCCTCCTCCTTTTCCAGCTGTTTCAAGACCTCACCAGGAATCCCTTGTGCAGCTCCTGATCTGATGACGTCCTGTTCACCGAGAAAGCCTATCTTGTACTTCTCTCCAGAAAGAAAAGCCAAAGCTTCCTCTCGACGGACACCATCTGATCTGCCAAGACCCTTCCCAGGAGACTGCTTGACATCAAGCTCCTTCTTGGAAAGTCCCCAGTACACTGAAAAGCTCTCCACGAACCACTTTGTGAAGCTAGCAGTCTGGAAAGTGGGCAGCTCAGGATAGGAAATCATGGCGGTAGTGTCCTCTGCACTATAAAAAGCCCATGCATTCCTCCCATCCTGCAGACCTCCAAAAAGCTTCACCATGCTCGAAGGCGCTCCAACAACGCCTTGAGAGAAGCCAAGCTGTAGTACAAAACGCGAAGGGACATACGGCTGGATATTGACAAAAAGATGTCTACGGTACACCATCGTACCAACCCGTATGTTGAAAAGCGATATCTTCTCTGCATTTTTCAAAGCATAGTGTTGTCGCGACCCCGGACCGGGTTCGGGAACCAAATCCGGGATCGGGACTGATTGAGATGAAGCCAATAGTTGTGATCATATGGGAAAGATGACAATAATTAAAAGTATGTTTATGATCAAGCGTACACGGGTTAATAAAAGAATACACATTTCCCGTGCACGTGATTTCCCACAGGTGTCCGCGGTGAGGATTTTTCCAACACACATAACCATTTAGTAAAATTGCGGAAGCGTATGGTAAATCATGCATGTATTTCATTTCCCAAAATATCAAGGCTGATTACATTTGAATATGAGTATCAGAATGAGCAATGTCCTAAAGCATAACCCAAAAGTACATATTCAAGTTTAATCAGAAGATCAGTTAATTACAATTCCCAAAAATAGAGGCCAATAAAGGCCAATAAAAACAAAACAATAACCACCAGAAAACTATCCAAACAATCCCCCAAAATGTTTCGCAACTCGGCAGCCAGATGTTTACATAACATCGTCAGCACGCCACTCAACTAGCTGCTGTGGTTCTCCGACCGCCTCCTCTGGCTCCTCCTCGGGGAAACCGACAATGGGACCTGAGTACCAAAGCAAAGGGGTCAGACACGACGGTCTGGCAGGTAGATGAAAAGATATAAACATTTAACAAATAAGACCTTTACCTTGGAAAACATGTAAACCTGTTTAAACAATGGCTTTCAAAAGTAAATGAACCATTTCATTGAAAACACACATGCAGTAATAAAACATGTAAGGTAACCAAGGAAATCGGAAACAATCAAGATGGCATCCACAAGAAGCTAAATCCTCTATCACCGAAGTGACGTGAGTATCGGGTGTTGACCTCAGTCACCGAAGTGAGGAGGTGCAACCAAGTTTCATATACATATACAATAATACCGGACGGGACCGCGGTAGCAAACCGGGTATCGGGAATCACGGTAGCGAACCGGATATCGAGAGCCACGGGAGCGAGCCGGGTATCGGGACGGGACCACAGTTAATAAACCGGGTATCGGGATCCAAACTGCAGCTGGCGGGACGGGAGAGGGAATCTCCAAGTCAGTGGATCAGACTGACAAGGTTATCCAAGCTTAGTGGTGCCGACGCATGGGTCACAAGCGGGAAAACAAAACAAATACATATAACAAAACAGGGTTCTCATCAGTACAAAACATAACTGTATCGGTCGGGCATGTACGGGCTAGTAACAATGCTAAAAACATGAGTTTCAATACTGTCGACAAGTCTAGTCATAAACCACGGGATTTAAAATGCACAAGTGAAATTCGGTTCGCATTAAAGTATGAATGGATCTTCTCATATTCTCCGGGCTAAGTGTTGAAGGTCCAAGATTTGAATCAATGTAAATAGGGTCCCGTATGTTAGGTTGGTATACATTTGGTACTCTTTTAAGAATTGAAAACATTCCGGGGCCTTATACGCATTGACAAATTTAAAAGACCTAAACACAAAGTCATAAAGGGACTTCTTCTACCATATGATTCCTCCAAAAGAATTGATTCAGATTGGGGTTTGATCAGTTCGTCAATTGTCTGTCGGTCAACCGAGGTGGGTGTGTCGGCTGGCCGACAGATGTCTGTCGGTCGACCGACGTTGAGGTCTCGGTCAGCCGACAGATGACTGACACAGATTTTGGCAAAATTGCAGCTTGCTGTTATTTGAGCCGACAGGTTGTTGGTTGGCTTTCGGTCGACCGAACAGGGAGTTCGGTCAGCCGACAGCTGACCGACAGATGTCCTGCTGGAAATCTGATCGAAAACCCGTCTCTGGAATTGAGACCGACAGAACTCGGTTAGCTGTCGGTCGACCGAAGTGGAGACTTCGGTCAGCCGACAGCTGACCGACGCACACGGTCAGGTCAGTTTCGAGTCAGATTTCTGCTACCTTTCTTCCCTTATTCACATACGACTTGGGCACCCTTCCTTGTACATTTTGAGGGTTTCAAAACCTCATTCAAGCCCCTAAAATCTACCAATACAATCACCCCAATCAACCCCTTTCCATCCACATGCAATCTCATCCATTCTTCCCTCAAATCCTTCCATTCCATTCGCAATCAACCAAAGAAATCCATTCCAATCATAAATTAAATTTTCAATCAAAGGCTATGACATTTTTAATATGAACAAGAAAGGAATAGACTAACAATATGCATTTCTAGATCAAGGTGAATCATAAGAAAACATGAATAGTGAAAATGTGAAACATCAATGTATGAAATAGGAAAACCACATTTCTCATAAAACATGTAAATATCAAATCATCCACTTGCCTCAAGGTTCTCTATGCAAGAAAATCAAGCTATAATCTCTTCCTCCAAGTCAAGAATGCTATCTACACAAAACCCCCAAATCCAAACCCTAAAATGGGTCAAACCAAGAAACAAGAAGAGATAACTCTCAACAAAGAAGATAGAGCTCTCCTAAGACTAGAAGAACAAGAATATAAGAGATTAGGGAGGAAGCTTACTTGTAGGTTCTTCAAATAGATGAGGTGAGCTCAATGAGGGTCTAAAATGGGTGGCTTCCTTCCTCAAATGGTATCAAAGAGAAGCTTGCAAGGAGGGGAAGAAGGTTGAGATCTCCATTCCTTGATTGAGTAAGGTGGGGTGGTGCTTGATGGTGGAGAAGCAAGAAGAAGAAGAAAAGAGGGAAGGAAAACCCTAGGTTTCTCTTGTGCTTGGGCTGGAAAAAGGAAATGCAAGAAGGGTTCTCTACTTAAAGCTATTTGGAGTGGGCTCCACCATCTAGAAACTCTTTGGGCTGAAATCACTACTATCGGGACCTCGGACGAAATCGACGAAGAAGAGAAAAGTGATCGTCGAAATATCTAGTTTCCAAAAAGTATATGTTTCGCGGGTTTTGAGGATGTCGACTTTTGGGTACAGATTTCATGTATAATGACTGTTTTGCCCTCAATGCAAGAAAAATCGGGTTTTGGGGTTCCGAACGGGTACGGGATCAACACGAAAGTTGTAGGGATTAACAGGACGAGTAAAACGGAATATAATTGCAAATCACTGGAATACGAACAACCCCCACACAAAAGTAAAACCAACCAAAAAGGGAACCCCCAAAGGGTCCCACCCACACAAAGCACTAAAACTCTCCCAAAATCATAAAAGAGCTATTCTAGTCCAAGCTTAGTCAAAAATCACTAATCGAGCTTAGCACTAATACGCAACAAATTAGTACTAATCGAGGTCACTCGGGTCGGGGTCTTACAAGTGTCTTCCCGACCCTGCCCTGGTTGAATCACGGGAGACACCAAAATCAAAAGCCTTCTTCCGCAAACCTAGAAAAAGCTTCATTGAAGACTGCCCAATCTCGACGTCCCTGAACCGTCGGATCCTCAAACGGGTAGACAAAAGAGATTCGGAAACGGCTGTCCCTCTAGCCAAACGAATCATAAAAGGATCTTCGTCCTGTGCAACTCCAAACCGATGGAAGCTAGGACAGTGGTATACGTAACACGATTAGAAGCTGTGGGCTGAAAATACCCTGTTCATAGGGAGCCTGCAGTTCGGTACACAAGTATGAGTAAAGAGCAGGCACCAAAGCCAGCCGCTCTCCGAATGCCATCTGACAAGCCAGAAAAATACAATGCGGCCTAATGTGCGTTCCATCTCCTCCAGCAAAAACAGCCTCACCCTGCCAATAAGTGAGGTAAACAGCGACATCTCTCCGTAACACAATGTTAGAACAAATGACATCTGTGCTTGCGAAGAATTTCCTCAACTCTTCTCGCATAGCGAAGATCTTCTTCAAATTTGAGGCTTTAGCCCTAGCATCCTGGGCCATGCTATTAAAAGACTGCCCGCTGTCAAAAAAGATGGAGCTGCAACTCTTCCAACTGCTACACCTGACTTTCGAGCCCTCCTTCTCCTTCAAAAAATCATAGAAGGCGACGAGCTGAAAGTACAAAAGCCTAAACTCCTCAGACTGCTCATCAAGGACACTGTCGATAGGCATGAACTCCTCATAGAGTTTGCCGAGGATAGGCAGCCCGGTGATGGCGCTCAGTTCCTTCAAAGAAAAACCAATCTCACCATTCGTAACAATGAAGGTGTTGGTTTATGGAAGGAATGACTCTAGCATGGCCATGAAAGCCTCATCGGAAAAAACCACGGTTTACCGAAAAGCGCGAACCGCGTCAAAAATCTCGGTATCCCGCAGAATGGCCTCACCAACTTTCAGGGTGTGATCAGTCCATGATTCCCAGCTTGAGTCAGCACTGAAACGGCCACGAAGTCGAAAAGGCTTCACCCAATTGCTGCCGTCACCCCGAAAAATGCCGAGGCCCACCGGTCTCAAATCGACCGTCGAATGATCAGAACCTTGGTAGCCACTGGCTGGCATCAACATGTCCATACGGACAGGCGACTTCTCTGCAAAACCGGAAGGGCCGCCAACAAAAACCCCGGTCTTGATCACACTAGTCCTCTTCACCCAGCTCGGAGGGTCCTCCGTCTTAGGGCATGTGGGAGAAAGGCTCATGATCAAGATAGTTCGATCGAAGGTCGACCGGGTAGAAATAGTTCTCTCCTCATCATCTACTGTGTAAGAGAACTGAAAACATCTCCTTTGGTATGTCAAGTCATCAGGGACTGCATCACAGAAGAAAAAGGTAGGCTTGGGCACACTGCTCTGATCGTCCGTAACCCAAGGACGGCTGCTTACCATGATCTTGTAGAATTCCTCATCTTTGAGAGCGATCAATCGCTGTCTCATCTCATCTCGATTAAGGGAGTCATATTCTTCCAAGTTCTTCTCAACAAACTAGACCTTCTCCCAGGCCTGCTGAACGGCCGCATTAGAAGATCTAGCAGACCGACGAGGTGCGTCAGTAGCAGGCCCTTACCATTGTTCGTTCTGGAAGAACTACCTGCAAAGGATGCAAAAGAAACGAACAATCATCATCAAAATGACACAGTTTTGCTACAAAAAAATAATTCTAGCAAAATCTTGACATGGTTCCGGGGCAATTCCAAAGAAAAGGGAAATACCCCGAAAAAGACAGGAAGCCTGAAGATGAGCTCAATATCGCTGCGAGCTCATAGTCGGTGGAAAATTCTTAAAGAAGGTTTGAACTCAATATTGCTGCGAGATCAAGCCAGTCTTATCAAATCTCCAGAAAATTGGAAAAGCGCTCAACATTGCTGCGGGCTCCAAAATCCAATGATTGCAAAGTTCCTCAAAATCCCACAAGACCAAGAAAGGGCTCAACATTTCTGCGAGTTCCAAATCCCAATACTTACAAAAGATTTTCAGGCATGCATCATCATGCTTCCAAGTCCATTTACTCAAAATCATGCATCAAAGAACATCATCATGCATTAGATACTAAGAAAACTTTAACCAAAGTCTGACCAATTCCAACCCAACTTGGTCAAAACTAATCAAACTTTGTCCAAGTCAAAAATCATGTTGACTTGACCTAGAGACTCTAGTCTTCTATCTTGATGCATCAAACAAAAAAAAATTTGCATGAACATCTTGAAATCACATAAACCTCATTATCATGGTGAGCAAAAAAAGGAGGAAAGAAAAAAAGAAAAGAGAGAAAATCTCTTCAAAAAAAAAAAATTTTTGCCCACAGGCCGTGGCCCACTGCCACGTGGCAGTACAGACAGGTCCGTACGAAGGAAAAAAAAACGCTGAAAAAAAAGAGAAAAAAAGGTGAAAAAAAGAAAGAATCACCTTGAAAAAAAAAAGAAAAAATGGTGAAGAAAAAAAAGAGAGAAAACACCGTGAGGAAAAAAAAAGAAAAAAAAAAAGAAAGGAAGAAAAACCGTGAGCAAAGAAAGAAAAAAAAAAGAAGCACGGAAAAAAAAAAAGAAAAAACGTGCTTGGAAAAAAAGAAAAAGAAAGAAGAAGAAAAAAAAAAGCAAAGAAAAGAAAAGAAAAGAAACTACTTCTACAATGGAATTTTCTTGAGAAGAAGAAAACTTACTTGAAGCCATGGAGAAAAAGAACAAAAAATTTGAAGAATTCTTGAAGACAAAGAAGAGTTCTTGATCTTGGAACACTCTTGAAGATTCTTGCAAAAAAGAAGCAATGGAGCAAAAGATCCAACCCCCCTTGCTTTTATAGAAGAGAGCAAATCAAAAGAGGAAATAAGGAGACAAGAAAGGAGGTAAGTGCTAAAATTTAGCTACTTTCCAGAAAGAAAGATACTTTGAGAAAATCCCTCCCAAAAACAAGGAAACTTGAGAGATTCTCTCCAAGTAAAGATATTTTTAGATATTCTCTACACAAAAGAGATATTTTTAGATATTCTCTACAAAAATGACACCATATGAGATCTAGGCCATCTCCAAAGCCTAAGGTCCCATGGGTTAGCCCACATGAGCCAAGTTTGACCACGTAGGCACTAAAAGTGGCTTTTAGTCAAAACATCCCTCTTACTAAGAGCATGCAAAAAAACAAAAAAAAAAAAAAAGAAGGTTCCATGCCTCTTTTGAGTTGATTGGACCATTCAAAAAAAAAAAAAAAAAAGCCTCATGAGTTTCCAAAAACCAAACCATCCAACCTTATGAACCAAATTAAGCCAAAATCTTGAAATTGACATTCCACAAAAAATCAAACCCTGGTCCCCTAGCTCGCCACATACAGCTTGTTAGGTCACATGACCAAAACCAAAATCAAAATCCAAACCAAACCAAAACCAAAACCAAAAAAAAAAAAAAAAAAAAAAAAAAAAAAACAAATCTAGCCCCCCACCCTGCCATATACAGCTTGTTGGATCACAAGGTCAAAATCAAAAACCAAACTCCGACCCCCTAACCTGCCACATACAGCTTGTTAGGTCACAAGGTTAGAAACCAAAATCCAAAACTCAAGAATCCAAATCCCCCATGTTATTTTTAAAACTTTGCCTTGAGATGGTACGTGATCCCTCTCACTACCATAAAATTCCCCCGGAAACTCAAAAGGCTTTTAAAAAAATGCTCAAGACTCTTGGTCAAGTTGGAGGCTCTCCTTCAAGTTTCTCTTTGAGGCACATCGACTCCAAAAGCTACTCGTAGCTGTACCTCGAGGGGGCATTTGTTGACACCAAAAAAGTCACTTTTCCTCCTCAACATCAAGAAGCCACATGAAGTTGAATCCTGTTACAAACAGGCAAAGCTACTTCAAGCATCAGATCTTGTAAGAATCAGATAAAAACTGCAAGATTCTTCAAGACAGCCAAAAGAGGGGCACACATGAAGTTTCGGGCCATTCCGACATCGTTTGTCTTAACTTTACTCCTCCGACAGCTAAACAGGCGCTCCCGACGGCGATGGTGTCGAAGATATTAAAACTTCGATAAGAGCCTAAGGATGGTTCCAAAATACCTCCAAAGGGCACCTTGTCAAATTTCAAGTCAAACCGACAATGTTTGACCCTCCATCAACGCTCGAGCAGTAAAATCAAGCTTCTCGGCAACGAGAACCACCGAGGCCATCACTCATCAAACAAAGCATATGAGTGGCTTCAACATGCTTCCAAAGGGTTGCACGTCGAATTTCAGGTGATTCCGACAACGTTTGACCAGACTTCGATGCTCCGAAAGAAAATCAAGCCTACCGGCGGTGGAGCACCACGAGACTATGACATCCAAATCGGAGCTAATGGATCACCTCTACATGACTCCAATAGGCTTCCGGTCAAATTTCAAGACAATCGGACATCGGTTGACCGTATATCAAAGCTCGACATCTTCTCCGCAGTAAAATCAAGTCAAGCATCGACGGGACCCCAAATGGCTTCAAAACTCAAATAAAAGCCCATAGTTGGTCCTATCCACTGCTCAAGATGTTTCACCTCAATTTTCAGGTCATTCCGACATCGTTTGACCTAGTTTCAACTCTTGACTGAAATTTGGCTACAAAGTCTTCGGCTTTCCCGAAAAATGGGAAACTTTATGCTCCGGTTTTGTACGACTTCTCGTCAAGTTTTCTCCAAGAAAATGAAGTCAATAATTAAGGAAAAATGTCAAGAAAAATAAAGAAGAAAAAAGGAGCAAAAAAGAAGAAGAAACGACCGAAAAAAATACTCGGCGACCAAAGGGGACAAAGCCCCATGGTCGCCGGCGACCCTGGGTGCATGGTCGCCGGCGACCCTGGAAATTCGGGTCTCCGGATTTTCCGCCGGATGGCCCATTTTCGGATCTTTTCTGTATTTCGAGAGTTCCTGCCTCTGTGATTTTTCGAAAATCCAATTTTTTATGCTTGAAAACGACTGATCTTCGCCAACATCTCGGATCCGCTGTCAAGAGCATGAGATCATCACTGATCGCTCCAAGATCACCAACCGGCTGACCAAGAAAGTACACTTTCTGTCCGACCGATCGAGAAATGGACAAGACAGATGTCACCGGCCCACCAACAACAATCAATGTCTGAAATTGCATTACAATCCGACATCAAATATCGTGTAGATCCATCGGCGATCATCACAAGAAGAATCCAAAAGGACGTAGTGCAGCCCGTGACTCTTCAAATGCCCAGGCGACCACTTAATGTCGTTAATTGACCCGTTTATGACAACTTAATGCGGTCATTAACCCATTATTTTGGACGGCCCAATCAGATTCAAGCAAATGGGAGTTACAAGTCCAAGCAATCATGGCATTAAAACCATGATACTCCCCTCATCATGGAGATTAAAGGCGATTAAATGCCCATCATTCTCCATCGGCCAATCACAAGCCAAAAAAAAGGAGTTAGAAATCAAGAAATAAAAACTTGTAACTCCTCCCAACAATGCCATCAATTCTTTCATCATGGCCATCAATGCCCATAAACCACCTCATGGCTACCAAGAGCCTATAGAAGGAGATCCATTCCAAAGAAACCAACAACGATCGATACCTACCATCCGGAGTCTGGAAAATCCCAGAGAAATTCCGAAGAAGTCCTGCTGCTCTGCTGCAAGAGACAGCACAAGGTGAACAAAGTCCCTTAGGGGGCCACCCCCCCCCCCCCTTGGTCCCCTTCTTCTATAACATAGCCTAAACGTGGCTTTTCAGCCCGTTTACTCGGTTTTTCATTGGATATAGGACCTCCCCTTGGTCTTTATCCTCTAAAAAACTGAGGTTGGAGCCAAGCCGAAGAATCGAAGCACAAGTGTTCTCATTTGAAGGACGATGGCGAAGTCCATACATGACTTGCGACCGTCGATCTGAACGAGTCCTTACAAGCTCCTGAGAAGTTAGATCCATTTTCTTCCTTTTCTATTGTAATTTGTATTTTTTTAAAGAGACAAAAAAGTCACAATTCTTGTCTTTCATTTTGATGAGATTTGTAAATCGCCTTTCACGGTACCAAATCGCCTTTTACGACAAACAAACAAAAATTGCCTCTTACGGCATTCAAAACAAAAATTGTCTCTTTTCTTAAATATTTATGCAATTTGAAAAGTTAGAAAGAAGAATCGATTTCCTTTCTACTTGTGAAGGTGAATCTCCGGATCATCACCACTCCAAATTCCAAATAGAATAGAAAATCTGGCATACCCGTGCAAAAATGTTGATACCCGCTTTTCCTCCTCCGCTGGACCCCGGCAGCCCTCGAGGCGGAAGGAGAGGACGGAAAGGGCCGGATCCATCATCCACTTGCACCTAATAGGTTTAATATTGGCAGACAAGTCTACAAGTGTCCAGACCTGATTGGAGTACATAGACCTCCATCTCAGCATTCATAGCATCCTGCCAACGTCCTGAGTCTATGTCATTGATTGCTTCATCATAATTACAGGGATCTTGTTCTTGTTCTTCTGGGATTGCCTCGCAAGATTATCCTAAGAACGAGAACCTGTTAGGAGACTTGACAATTCTCCCACTATGACGAGGCACTGGTGGATTCTCTACAAGTTTGGTCGTACTTGGATTTAGAATTGATCGTTTTTTAATTTCTTCCAAGATAACCTTCTCTAAAGATTTCCGGTCAATCATATAATCTTCCTCCAGAAAAACCGCATTGGTACTGACAAGCACTTTCTACTATTTGGGATTATAGAAAAACCAACCTTTAGTTTCTTTAGGATATCCTACAAAAGTGCATACTTCCGACTTCGATTTAGGTTCGGTCATTCTTGGATTTGGAATTGATCGCTCTTGAATTTCTTCTAAGATAAACTTCTCTAAGGATTTCCAGTCAATCTTATAATCTTTCTCCAAAAAAAAACGCATTGGTGCTGACGAGCACTTTCTGCTCTCTATGATTATAGAATAACCAACCTTTAGTTCCTTTGGGATATCCTATAAAATCGCATACTTCCGACTTCGATTCCAACTTATCTGTCTTAACCTTCAGCACGTGCCAAACAACCCCAAATATGTAAATGTTGTAGACTAGGCTTTCGTCCGGACCACAACTCCCGGGGAGTCTTAGGTACAGACTTAGATGGTATGAGGTTTAGAATGTACATTACAGTATCCAAGGCATATCCCCGAAAGGATATAGGTAATCCTGAGAAACTCAGCATAGACCTGATCATATCTAAAAGAGTCCGGTTCCTCCTTTCTGCTACTCCATTATGTTGAGGCATACCAGGAGCAGACAATTGGGATAGAATCCCATTCTCTGATAGGTATCCCATAAATTCAGCTGAGAGATATTCCCCTCCTCGATATGATCGAAGAGTCTTGATACTTTTACCTATTTGTTTTTTCAATTCTGATCGAAACTCTTTGAACTTTTCAAAAGCCTTAGACTTGTGGTGCATAAAATATATGTATCCATATCTTGAGTAATCATCTGTGACAGTGATGAAGTACTCATATCCACCTCTGGCTCTGACATTTATGGGACCACACACATCTGTATGCACTAATTCCAATAAATCTTTGGCCCTATTGCCCTTAGATGAGAAGGGTCTTTTGGTCATTTTGCCTTCCAGATAGGACTCGCAGACAGGCATTGTTTCTATGACAAATGAAGGCAAGATACCATCTTTCACTAGCATATCAATCCTATTTAGGTTTACATGACCTAGCCTCAGGTGCCAAAGTTTTGTTGGATTAGATGAAGGGGACCTCCTCTTTAATGATGTCTATTAATTATTTCAGTATCATGTATCTCACACATTGTGGGTGTAAGACCCCGACTCGAGTGGCCTCGATTAGTACTAATTAAGTCGTACATTAGTCTTAAGCGTGATTAGTGGTTTGTGGTTAAGTTGGGATTAGAATAACTTTTGTTATAGCTTTGGGGAATTTCGAGTGCCTTTCTGATTAGTGGGACCCTTTGGGGGTTCCTCTTTGTAACCTCACACGTAATTAGGGGATTATTCGAATTTCTGATATTCGTATTTCAATCCTGTTTTACTCATCTAGTTAATCTCTACAACTTTCATGTTGATCCCGTGCCCGTCCGGAACCCCGGAACCCGACTTTTCTAGCATTGAGGGTAAAATAGTCTTTTCACGCTAAATTTGGACACGAAATTTGATATCCCCAAAACCCTCAAAACATGTACTTTTTAGAAACTAGATATTTTGGTGATCGTTTTTCCCTTCTTCGTCGAATTCGTTCGAGGTCCTGAAAGTCATGATTTCAGCCTCCCAAGTTTTCTAGTAGTGGAGCCCACTCCCAATTGCTTTATATAGAGAACCCTTATCCTCCTTCTTCCTTTTTCCAGCACAAACCCAACAAAAAGCTAGGGCTTTTTCTCTCTTCTTTTCTCCTTCTTGCTTTTCTAACACCAAATCATTACCAACCTTGCACAAATTGAGAGATGGAAGTCATCATCTCCTTCCTCACCACTTGAGCTCTCCATTGATACTATTCTTGAAGAAAAGCCTCCCATTACAAGGTCCTCATTGAGCTATTCTTGCCCATTTGGAGACTTACAAGTAAGTCACCCTCCCCATCTCTTAGATTTGCATTCCTCTAGCCTTGTAGAAGCTCCATTTTCATTATTGAAACCTTCCTCTTCTTGTACTTGGTTTTGACCTATTTTAGGGTTTGTATTTGGGGGTTTTGCTTGTGCTTGTAGGTTACCTTGAGAGAGAGAGAGAGAGAGAGAGCTTGATTAGTTGCTTGACTTCTTGATTTGAAACCCCAAGGCAAGTGGATGAATGGGTATTTGAGTATTAAATAGTTTTCATGACAAATATGATTGATTTTGCTATCTCTATTAATGTTTATTTAACTTGCATTCATTGTGAAATAAATGCTTATGAAAGGGGTTTTGGTTAGCTCATTTATTGTTTTGGAAATGTGGTTTATAGCCCTTTGTTTTATCTCTTGTTTAAGACTTAAATGAATCCTTGTGGTTGTGGATCTTCTCTTCCCCTTTGGTGATTGAATGTGGAGAAGGAGATGGTTGGGATTAAATGTTCATTGAAGTATTGATGGGAGTTCTATGTAGTTTTTGAAAAGGTTTGATGAGTGATTATTGGAGGCAAGGAGGCCCTTTTATTATAGGAAAAATGTGTCGGAGAAAAAAGGGAAAGAACGCTAGAATGGCCATTCTCGGGCAGCTCAGTTGATTACCCACTCGAGCGCATCCCAGGCCGCTCGAGCGCACAGTCAATCTGACTGCAACTTGGGCGACAGAATGACTGCCTGTCCGCTTGAGTGGACATTTGGCCGCTCGAGCAGGCAGACTTACTGTCTGTCTGTTTTCCTACGCAGTCCAGGTCCGCTATAGGGCACCCTGGTCCACTCGAGTCCACCCCTCTTGGGCCTGGACCACTTTTGGAGCTCGGGAAAGGTTTTCTTTGGGAATCCCTTGAGTCGGGGAGATTTATAAGACAATATATGAAGGCCGTTCAAGAAGGAAACCACATCGCAAAAATTCATTAAAGTTTTGAAAAATCTCCGAGGTGCGTAAGGAGCCCGGAATGTCCCAAATTCAAGGAGTACTAAGTTTATATTGAGATCGACATACGGGACCCCTATTCACCTTGAATTAGTTTAAATCCCGATATTTATTCAAAAATTTTGAAAGTCCAATTATATTGCATTGTTCCCGAATTTTGATATACATTCCCGAAACTCATGAATTATGATTTATCATTCCCGAAAGTATTGAAACTGTATTTTAGCTTTTTGCTAGCCCGGCTATACTTTGCCCGATATAAAATGATATTGTGCCTTTGAGCACCCTGTCCTGCCCGTTTGTGTTATTGCATCATGTGTATTTCTTATACATGTCTCGAGTTATGTGATTTGACCTATGAGTCGCACCACTAAGCTTGGATGACCTTGTCGGTCTGGTCTACCGACTTGGAGATCCCCTCCCATCCCGCCAGCTGTAGTTTTGATCCCGATACCCGGTTTATTAACCGTGGTCCTGTCCTGATACCCGGCTCGCTCCCGTGATTCTCGATATCCGGTTCGCTACCATGATTCCCGATACCCGGTTTGCTACCGTGGTCCCGTCTCGTATTATTATATATGTATGTGTAAATTTTGTTGCACTTCCTCACTTCGGTGACTGAGGTCAACGCCCCAATATACTCTTGTCACTTCGGTGATAGAGGATTTAGCTTCGTGTGGATGCCATCTTGTTTGTTTCCTTTTTCCTTGGTACCTTACTCGTTTTACATTGCATATATGTTTTGAATAAATGATTTATCCTTTCATGAAAATTATGGTTTCAACAGGTTTAAATGCTTTCGAAGGTAAATTAATTTATTATTATATTGTCATATCTTTTCACCCACCTGCCAAACCGTCTTGTTTGACCCACTTTTTGGTACTCAGGTCCAGTCGTTGGTTACCCCGAGGAGGAGCACGGGGAGGCGGTCGGAGAACCGCAACGATTAGTTGAGTGGCATGCCGATGTTGTCGTCTAGACATACGGTTGTCCGAGTTGCATAACATTTTGGGTTGTGGATACCATTCTTTTGGGGGCTATTGTTTTGATTATATTGGCCTTTGTTGGCCTCTATTTGTGGGAATGTAATTAACTGATATTGTGCTAAACTGTAACACTACTTTTGGGATTATGCTAATGATCATTGCTCACTCTGACATCAGGTGGTTTATATGTTATCAGTCTTTTAATAGAAATGAATTTCATACTTGATTTACTACACGCTTTTGCAATTGAACAAAACATTTATATTATTGTGATGATATCCTCACCGCAGATACCTGTGGGAAATCATGTGTACGGTAGTATCTTATTCTTCATAGACCCGTGTACGCATGTTATGTGCTATGGCATCAACCAAACTATTCAAACATAACATTCATTTATATTCTTCAATCATTACTAGTCCCAATCCCGGATTAGGTCCTGATAACCTGTCTGGGGTCGCAACAGACTGGTATCAGAGTGAGACGTGTTTCAGGCAATTACAAGAAACTAGAAATCCTAAGGAAGTGGCGAGGATTCGTTAGACTTTTCGTTAGCTAGAATCGCGTAAGCAATGTGTGACCCTTTATTTGATTATTATGTGTTAACAACTTGTTTTACAGTATCATATCACCTCGTAAGCGACCATTAAATGGCAATCCCACCGCAAGTATTAGTGATCACATCACACTGGGCCAGTTGAGGAAGATATGGTCGATAACACTATGCAAAACCAGTTTAAGCAAATGATGCAGACTATGCTTGATCAACAGTGTCAGGCAAATGAAAACCAAGCTAGATTGCAAGAATAGATGTTAAAGAAGGATGAAGATCATGTCAGGGAATTAGCAGAGATGCAGAGGCAGTTGTTAGAGGTGTTACAAGGGAGACCTGAACCAATTCAACCTCAACCCGCTATTGTCATCAATCAAAGGGAGCATGACCCAAATGCCTTATTTGAACGGTTTAGAAAGAGATCACCGAAGGACTTCGTTGGGATAGAAGACCCTCTGGCTGCAGATGATTGGTTAGAGCATACCGAGAACATCTTTGAGGTCTTCAGATGTACGGGAGGAGAGAGAATAAAACTTGTAGCATCACTCTCACCGGGTTGGCAGATATATGGTGGAAGACAGTGAGGGAAGAGTATAGGATTGTGGAAGAATCATGAGAGTACCCACTGTCGTACCACACAGGAGCGTGCTTCAGGTGTGGCTCCATGGACCATTAAATGAGAAATTGCCCGAGACCGAATAGGCAGAATCAGCAGCCACAAGGAGCACCACGTCCAGCGCCACCTCAGAATCCACCACTTCTCCAGAATCAGGCAAGGCCACTTCAGTTACAGGCACCACCGCAATAGTATAGACCTCAGCAGCAGCAGTAGGTCCATCCGCAATGACAACATCAAAATCAGCGTCCACTGCAACAAATTAGAAATGTCCCTTAAGGCAGGCAGCATCAGCCTCCTATCAGGCCACAGTAGCGAGGACAAGTCTATGCGGTTAATAGAACTGATGTAGAAGCAGCGGGAAACATAGTGGAAGGTACACTTCTCGTTTGTGGGATTAAAGGTAGGATTTTATTTGACCCTGGCTCTACAAATTCATTTATATCCCATGAATTTTCTAAGTTGATTGATGTGTATGATAGAGAACTTGAGTATATTTTGACTGTGGCAACCCTAGTAGGTAAACAAGTTATTTATAGAACCTTTTACCCTAGTTGTACGGTTCCGATAGGAGAGGTTGTATTACCCGTAGACCTTATTCTGTTGGAGATGTATGATTTCGATATCATCCTAGGGATGGATTGGTTGGCAACGTACCATGCCACAATGGATTGTTTCCATAAGACCCTCACCTTCAAATTAGATGAGACACCAGCAGGAGTGTTGTTTCAGGGAGAGAGGAAGAATCCTCGTGCAGGGTTTGTCTCAGCGTTGAAAGCTGATAGACTTCTGAAAAGTGGATGTGAAACCTATTTGGCGTTTATGACGAAGGATAAACGGTCCCAAGGGGTAGAGGAGATCCCTATTGTTTGGGAATTCCTGGATGTATTTCCGGAGGAGATTCCAGGATTGCCAACCATCAGAGAAGTTGATTTCACTATCGAGTTGGTACCAGGGACCGCTCCGATCTCTATTGCACCATATCGGATGGCTCCGGTGGAATTGGGAGAATTAAAGATACAAGTGCAAGAATTGTTGGACAAAGGTTTTGTTAGACCTAGCATTTTGCCGTGGGGAGCTCCAGTTTTGTTTGTTAAGAAGAAAGATGGTTCCATGAGGATGTGCATTGATTACCGAAGGTTGAACCAAGTGACCATCAAAAACAAATATCCATTGCCAAGGATAGATGAACTATTTGATCAGTTACAAGGTGTCTCGTATTTTTTGAAGATTGATTTGAGATCCGGTTACCATTAGCTGAGAGTCAGAGAATCAGATGTGTTGAAAACAGCTTTTCGGACGAGATATGGCCACTATGAGTTCCTTGTGATGCCATTTGGGTTGACAAATGCACCAGCAGTATTCGTGGCATTGATGAACAAGATATTTGCACAATATCTGAATCAATTTGTACTAGTATTCATTGATGATATTTTTGTGTACTCCAAGACCAAGGAAGAGCATGAAGAACACTTGAGGATAGCACTGTAACTTTTTAGAGAAAACCAGCTGTATGCAAAGCTCAACAAGTGTGAATTCTGGCTAGAACAAGTAGCATTTTTGGGACACATCATCTCCAAGGAAGGATTGACAGTAGATCCATCCAAGATTGAGGCAGTAATGAAGTGGGAAAGACCGAAGAACGTGATAGAAATCAGAAGTTTTCTGGGGTTGGCAGGATATTACCGGAGGTTTGTGCAAGGATTTTCGTTGATTGCGTCACCATTGATGAAGTTGACAAGGAAAAATGTGCCTTATGTGTGGACAGATCAGTGTGAAGCGAGTTTTCAAGAGTTGAAGAAGAGATTAACTGCAGCACCAGTCCTTACTTTACTATCCAGAAGCAGCGGTTTTACCATTTTTACCAATGCTTTAAATGTTGGACTCGGATGTGTGTTGATGCAAGATGGAAAAGTGGTTTCTTATGGATCCCGGCAGTTGAAAGACCACGAGAAGAACTATGCAACCCATGATCTTTAGTTGGCAGCGGTCGGCTTTGCATTGAAAATGTGGAGACATTACCTCTATGGAGAGAAGTTTGAAGTTCACTCTGATCACCGCAGTCTACAGTACTTGGAAGGAACTGAACATGAGATAGAGGAGATGGATGGAATACCTCAAGGATTATAATTTTCCAATCAAGTATCACCCGGGAAAAGCAAATGTAGTTGCCATGCCTTGAGCAGAAAATCAGTGGGTTTGGTGAATTTAAGTGGCACTTGTATTTTTGAACAATTTGAGGAGTTGAGAATAGATCTACAACCATTGAAGAAGGGTGTGATGTTAGCCAACATGTCAGTGTCCAGACCTTCTTTCATTCAAAAGATCAAGGATAATCAGTTGCAAGATCCAGAGTTGGCCAAGATTTCAAAGCATATAGCAGAGCGTCCTGACTTTCGTATTGTTGATGGAGTTTTATACTACCGTGACCGTCTGTGCGTGCCTAACATTGAAGATTTGAGGAATGACATCATGACCGAGGCAATTTCTCAAACACATAGAATTCAAGCAACTAGAGAAGATTATTTTCTAGACTTAGGACCAACGTAAGATTTAACTAATAGAGATGGGTTGGTCTAATCTAAACACTAGTCCTTAATTTCTATCTAACATTCTAACCTTAAGTTTCCATCTAAGGTCTTGAACCTTTAAGCCTATGTTTGAGATTCCACCAACAAAAGGAGATATTTTTAAATTTTAGTAGACTTGTCATCAGTTCTTGGTTTGACAATTTTATAATGATGATTAGTCCTTGGTGGTTGGTAATGATTTTTCTTTATGTTCTTATTTCTTTTAACTTTTCCTCCTTCTTTTTGGATTTTGAATTTTAGTTTCAATTTTTCAACCTTTTTCAAAATTTCTTTCATTTCCAAGGTTAAAGGAGGTAAAGTGAGAGGTTGCTTGTTGATAGATTTAACTTGATAACTTTGGACTTGTTTGGACCTTTTAAAATCTATCGTAGGAGACTCTTGTTGAATTGATTTGACTTGTTTAAGTTTTCTAGAGTCTTTCTTTGCTTCAAATGTCTTTACCTTCATAGAATTTGAATTTTCCCTTTTTGATTCATAGATGGGTTTAGACAAATGACTTCTTCTTAGTTTGCACTCAAATTTGAAATGACATTCATTACCACAATAATGACATTTTTGTGTGGGCATCTTAGTGTGAGTGCTGGAGAGAGAGGACTCACCTTTGACAAAGGTGTTGGTGAATTTAGGACCATGTGAAGTATCCTTATTAAATCCAAGGCCCGTCCTATCTCCTTGAGATTTACCTAATCTAAATAGTTTTTCAAATTTTTCTTCACCTTGGGTAAATTTGCACTCATACTTATGTTTGTGGGACTCAAGTTGAGTGACTTGGTTTTTAAGAATTGAATTTTCATTTATAACTTTCATTAGTTTAAATTCAATTCCATTAAACTTGTTTACCTTTTCATTAGCAAGTTTTAATTCAAGTTTTAGTTCATTCACATTAGATCCAAGTTATAAAGTTTTTAAATCACTTTGAGTTTTTCATAAATTTTCTTTGGTGATTATTAACTTGAATTCTAAATTAGAAATGTCTTCAACTTGATTTTTCACATGATCACTTATATTTGTGTTTTCTTTAAGAAGATTATCACAACTTATCTTAGATACATTTAATTCTTCTTGTGCCTTTGACAAGTTATCTATAGAAATTTTTAATTTTGATTCTAGATGGATAATGTTTTTATCTTGTCTTTTTATTGTATCTCTTAAACTCAAATTTTCTTTCTTTAGCTCATCATTATTTGTTTCAATTTTATTTTGTTCATTTTGAGCATTAGACAAGTTGTGTAAAGTGATCATAGACTTATATTTTAAGCATTGTATGACTTCATCTATATCTCTAAGTTCATCTTTTGAAGTGACTAATTCTTTGTTTAGTCTTTTAGATTCTCCTTTTAACTTATTATGATTTTTAACAAGCTTTAGGTATAAGGTATACAAATCATCATATGCTTGTTGAAGATCATCTTGATTTTCATTTTCTTCTTCACTCGATTCAAGTTGATATTCATTATGTTCAAGATTTGAATCTCCAATGGATGGAAGAAGGAGACTAGAAGAATCTACAAGGGAATCTACACACTCTATCTTAGTGGAATCCATTTTAATGATTTTCAAGATAAATCCAACTAGGGTCTAAACTCTAGGTTTTTACACCTAATCAACAGTTCCAAACACTTGATCCTAAAATTAGAGCACGAGGCTCTGATACCAATTGAAGATCCGGGATCCTAACCCTAGAGGAGGGGGGGGGGGGGGGGGTGGATAGGGTGAGCTACAAGATATTGACTAATTATGCCAATTTTAAACTTCTTTAAAACAATTAACCACTTATGATGATTAACGAACTAAATGCGGAAGCTAAACAACAATCACCACAAGAAGCAATCACCACAACACAAGATTTATAGTGGTTCGGCCAACGTGCCTACATCCACTACCGGCTTGTGAATCTACACCCCACCGGATTTCCACTATTTGTGCTTTTCAATAGGCTAAGCAGTAACCTCTACAATATGCTTTCCAAGGATAAGCAATAACCTTACAATGTTGTTTTTCAAGGCTTAACAACAACCCATACACAATGCTTTTCTCGGTTAAGCAATAACCTTTACAAACAAGGTTTTTCTTCTCAAGATTAGTGTCTTCAAAACACTTCAAGAGAATACAATTATGCTCAATTGAAATGCCTCTAGAATAGGCAAATATGAAAGTGAAAATCAAACTCACACACACACTATGAATGCAAAGATGTATGCTTATGAAGTGAGTGTGTGGAAACTTCAATCACTATTAAAAGTTTAAGATCAATCAATGTATGCTAAGAAGCATTCAAGGGTTTAATGCATACAAAGATTTGATTGAAGTTTAAAGTAAGTCACTTGTAACTAATTAGGGTTTAGACAAGTGAGCATGCTCAGTGTTGTTTTCAAGAACTAGTGCAACAAAGGTTTAGGATTGTGAAAACAACATGGATGATTCAAACAAGTTCAACAAAACATGTTATCAAACAAATCCAAGATTTTGACAAGAACATGTATTAAAGTGTTTAAAGCAAACTTGTTTTGAAATCAAAGTTTTAAATCAAAGTTTAAATGGTTTAGAATTCAACACAACATAGTTTATATGCTAGAAAATATTTACCAACAGTTTCATCAAAGCATAAAACATATGTTTAAGATTAAGTAAAGCTTACTCGGAGATTTAACTTCATTGATCCAAGCTTTAGCTTTCCTTAATGGCCCTTAGGTTTCCTTGGCTTAATTCCCGTTCTTTGGTCTTGATGTGTGTCAAAGAGGGCTTCTTAGATCATCAGAATCATCCTTTTTGGCCATGGAAAGACTTTGTTTTTATAGAAATTTTGGGCCAACGGCTACTTGTCGGTTAGCCGACATCGAGGGGTCGGTTAACTGACACCCCCAACGGTCACAGGCCAACGGTAATATGTTCGAAAGTTTACTGACCATAGAGCATGGTTCGGTCAGCCGAAATGTTCGGTTAACCGAAGCCTGACTGACACCCTAACTGACAATGAAAACATGGTCAGAAAACACCTCTCTAGAATTCTTACCGAGAGAGCTTCGGTTAGTTCATTTTCTTTGGTCGGTTAAGCGAGCCCTGACCGACAGAAAAATGATTGTAAAATTCTAACTTCCTTTTTTCTGGACAACATGCTTTCGGTTAGCTTCTTTCTATTGTCGGTTAACCGAGACCTAACCGACAAGCTGACCGACGTGTAAAATATATGAAAAAACAGCTCTCTGGAATTCGGACCGACATGGTGTTCGGTTAGTTCATTTTCTATGGTCGGTTAGCCGACACCTAACCGACACACTAACCGATAACAGAAACACCCTTCAGAAAAGCTAATCGAGTGAGTTCGGTTAGGCTTCGGTCCAAGATCGGTTAGCCGACACCTGACCGACAGTATGGTCAGACTGTTTTCTGAAGTTATGAGGTTTCAAGAAAAATCTAACTTTTGAAATACTTTGAAACACAGAATGTAAAGGTGTTTTTGAGACAAGGCTTTATCAAGAAAATGCTTTTCAAAATGAGACTAGAATCAACCAAAAGATTTGAAATAGAGTTTGAGCAAGTTGATTTAAAATCCTGTGATTTTCAAAATAAAACTGTGAGAAATGAATGATATGAAATGAGATGAACATGATCCTATGTTTGACATCAAATTGCAAATCTAGGTTACAACCTAGGGTCTAACAAGTGAAACCAGTGACAAAGTGAAGTTAATTTAAGAACGTTTGAAAGTAGCCCGGAGTAGACAGAAAAGTTATGCAGACTCTCACTGAAGGGATTTACAGTTTAAAGAAGGAGACAAGGTTTTCTTGAAAGTATCACCGACTAGGGAAACTCTGAGATTTGGACAAAAAGGCAAGTTATCCAGAAGACACATTGGACCACATGACATTGTGAGCAAGATTGGTGATGTCGCTTATAGATTTACCTTACCACCCGAGCTTTCTAGCGTCCACAACGTGTTTCATGTGTCAATGTTGAAGAAGTACGTCCTTGACCCTTTGCATGTACTCCGTCATGAGCCTTTGGAAATCCGAGAGGATGCGACATATGTTGAGAAGCCCGTTCGGATCATTGACAAGAAGGAATGAGAGTTAAGGACACGAACTATTCATTGGGTAAAAGTACTTTGGGAGAATCACAGATTGGAAGAAGCAATGTGGGAGCAACGAGATCAAGTGCAGAAGAAATATCACATCTACTACCCGAGGTGAGTTTTATATTTTATTTGGAGGATCAAATGCCTTAATGGGTGGATGATGTAAGACCCCGAACCGAGTGACCTCAATTAGTACTAATTAAGTCATGCGTTAGTCTAAAGCGTGATTAGTGGCTTGTGGTTAAGTTGGAATTAGAATAACTTTTGTTATAGCTTTAGGGAATTTCGAGTGCCTTTGTGATTAGTGGGACCCTTTGGGGGTTCCTCTTTGTAACCTTACGCGTAATTGGGGGATTATTCGAATTTCCGATATTCGTATTTCAATCCCGTTTTACTCGTCTCGTTAATCTCTACAACTTCCGTGTTGATCCCGTGCCCATCCGGAACCCTGAAACCTGACTTTTCTAGCATTGAGGGTAAAATAGTCTTTTTACGCTAAATCTGAACATGAAATTTGATATCCCCGAAACCCTCGAAACATATACTTTTTAGAAATTAGATATTTTGGCGATCGTTTTTCCCTCTTTCATCGAATCCGTTCTAGGTCCTAAAAGTCATGATTTCAGCCTCCCAAGTTTTCTAAAAGTGGAGCCCACTCCCAATTGCTTTATATAGAGAACCCTTATTGTCCTTCTTACTTTTTCCAACACAAACCCAACAAAAAACTAGGGCTTTTTCTCTCTTCTTTTCTCCCTCTTGCTTTTCCATCACCAAATCATTACCAACCTTGCACAAATTGAGAGATGGAAGTCATCATTCCTCACCCCTTAAGCTCTCCATTGATACTATTCTCGAAGAAAAGCCTCCCATTCTAAGGTCCTCATTGAGCTATTCTTACCCATTTGGAGACTTACAAGTAAGTCACCCTCCCTATTCTTAGATTTGCATTCCTCTAGCCTTGTAGAAGCTCCATTTTCATTATTGAAGCCTTCCTCTTCTTGTACCTGGTTTTGACCTATTTTAGGGTTTGTATTTAGGGGGTTTGCTTGTGCTTGTAAGTTACCTTGAGAGAGAGCTTAATTAGTTGCTTGACTTCTTGATTTGAGACCCCAAGGCAAGTGGATGAATGGGTATTTGAGTATTAAATAGTTATCACGAAAAATATGATTGATTTTACTATCTCAATTAATGTTTATTTAACTTGCATTCATTGTGAAATAAATGCTCATGAAAGGGGTTTTGGTTAGCTCATTTATTGTCTTGGAAATGTGGTTTATATCCCTTTTTTTTATCTCTTGTTTAAGACTTAAATGAATCCTTGTGGTTGTGGATTTTCTCTTCCCCTTTGGTGATTGAATGTGGAGAAGGAGATGCTTGGGATTAAATGTTCATTGAAGTATTGATGGGAGTTCTAAGTAGTGTTTGAAGAGGTTTGATGAGTGATTATTGGAGGCAAGGAGGCCTTTTTATTGCAGGAAAAATGTGTAGGAGAAAAAGGAGAAAGAAGGCCAAAATGGCCATTCTCGGGCAGCTCAGTTGACTGCCCACTCGAACGCATCCCAGGCCGCTCGAGCGTGCAGTCAATCTGACTACAGCTCGAGCGGCAATATGTCCGCCCGCTCGAGCGCGCAGTTTGGCTGCTCGAGCGGGCAGACTTGCTCTCTGTCCATTTTCTTGCGCAGCCCAGGTCCACTCGAGCGCACCCTGGTCCGCTCGAGTGCACCCCCTCTTGGGCCTGGACCACTTTTGGAGCTCGGGAAAGGTTTTCTTTGGGAATCCCTTGTGTCGGGAAAAGATTTATGAGACAATGTATGAAGCCTGTTCGAGAAGGAAACCACATCTCAAAAATTTATTGAAGTTTTGGAAAATCTCCGAGGTGCGTAAGGAGCCCGGAATGTCCCAAATTCAAGGAGTACCAAGTTTACATTGAGATCGACATATGGGACCCCTATTCACCTTGAATTAGTTTAGATCCCGATATTTATTCCGAAATTTTGAAAGTCCAATTATATCGCACTGTTCCCGAATTTTGATATACATTCCCGAAACTCATGAATTATGATTTATCATTCCCGAAAGTATTGAAACTGTATTTTAGCTTTTTTCTAGCCCGGCTATACTTTGCCCGATATAAAATGATATTGTGCCTTCGAGCACCCCGTCCCGCCAGTTTGTGTTATTGTATCATGTATATTTCTTATACATGTCTCGAGTTATGTTATTTGACCTATGAGTCGGCACCACTAAGCTTGGATGACCTTATCGGTCTGATCTACCGACTTGGAGATCCCCTCCCATCCCGCCAGCTGCAGTTTGGATCCCGATACCCGGTTTATTAACCGTGGTCTCGTCCTGATACCCTGCTCACTCCCGTGGTTTCCGATATCCGGTTCGCTACCGTGATTCTTGATACCCGGTTTGCTACTGTGGTCCCGTCCCGTATTATTATATATATATATATGTAAATTTTATTGCACTTCCTCACTTCGATGACTGAGGTCAACGCCCCGATATACTCTTGTCACTTCAGTGATAGAGGATTTAGCTTCGTGTGGATGCCATCTTGTTTATTTCCTTTTTCCTTGGTACCTTTACTCGTTTACATTGCATATATGTTTTGAATAAATGATTTATCCTTTCATGAAAATTATGGTTTAAACAGATTTAAATGCTTTCGAAGGTAAATTCATTTATTATTATATTGTCATATCTTTTCACCCACCTGCCAAACCGTCGTGTTTGACCCACTTTTTGGTACTCAGGTCCAGTCGTTGGTTACCCCGAGGAGGAGCACGGGGAGGCGGTCGAAGAACCGCAGCGATTAGTTGAGTGGCATGCCGATGTTGTCGTCTAGACATACGGTTGTCCGAGTTGTATAACATTTTGGGTTGTGGATACCATTCTTTTGGGGGCTATTGTTTTGATTATATTGGCCTTTGTTGGCCTCTATTTGTGAGAATGTAATTAACTGATATTTTACTAAACTCTAACACTACTTTTGGGATTATACTAATGATCATTGGTCATTCTGACATTAGTTGGTTTATATGTTATCAGTCTTGTTAGTGGAAATGAATTTCATACTTGATTTGCTACACGCTTCTGCAATTGAACAAAAGATTTATATTATTGTGATGATATCCTCACCGCGGATATCTATGGGAAATCACGTGCACATGTAGTATCTTATTCTTCATAGACTCGTGTACGCATGTTATGTGCTATGGCATCAACCAAACTATTCAAACATAACATTCATTTATATTCTTCAATCATTGCTAGTCCCAATCCTGAATTAGGTCCCGATAACCCGGTCCGGGGTCGCGACAGTGGGAGTTACCAAATAAAGTCCATTGGTTACCTTGCCAGAACATATAAAAGTACTATTCCTTTTTATGACAACTTCAGTACCAAAAGTAATATAATAACTTTTATTCACCAAACTAGAAATAGAAATTAAATTTTGCCGTAAAGACGGTATATATAATGTATCTGACAAAACCAATTTAATATATGAAAATAACAAAGTTACTACTCTTATTAAAACTGCCTCTGCCTTATCATCTGATCCCAAGTTAACAATGATTTCTCCGCCACTAAGCCTCCGGGTTTCCCGGAACCCCTGCAATTTACAGATGTGATTAGTTGCACCGGAGTCAACACACTAAGATTCTGAAGTACTAGTTGCATAACTAACTTCAGAAACAAGTGACTCAATCATACCTGAGGTTTTTTTTAGACAGAAAATCAGGACAATTCCTCTTCCAATGTCTTGTCATACCACAGTGAAAACACTTTCGTTTTGCTCCCGTACTCTTAGCCTTTGCCACACCACCAGTAGCACCATTCTCCACCTTAGAACCCTTGGGGATTGATTTCTTTTTGCCTTTCAGCTTGGACCTGGCAACTGACTTTTCTATCATTAGGGTAGTTGACTTTTTCTTCATGATGCCCTCAGTTGCTACCAGCTGGCTAGACAGATCAACTAAAGTCATATTCATCTTATTCATATTGTAATTAATCTTGAAATGGTTGGATGAATTTGGTAGCGACTCAAGGATCATATCGATTTGCGATTCTGCATCAATCGCAACATCAAGTACATCTAGCTCATTCAATGAATCCATCATCTTAAGCATGTGTTCCTGTATAGGAGTTCGCTCAGCCACCTTAGTGCTCATCAGCACCCCCATAGCTTCCTGCCTAGCAGGCCTCCATTGGTCCCCAAACATCTCCTTTAAGTTTGATATGATATCGAATGCAGTCTTATATGATTGATGTTGGTGATGTAAAACAATAGACATAGATGCCTGCATATAATACCTGGCCATCTCATCATCTTTAATCCATTTGGTGTAAAGGTCCTTCTGGTCCTGTGATGCATTTGGCCCAGGCTCCTTAGGGCAAGGTGTGGTAAGGACATATGTTGAGTTCATGAATTTGCACATTTACACATCACTTTGGAATGAATTGTGGATTTAATTAGGTGAATTGCATCATTATTCATCTAATTTCATTATTTCATGCATTTTCACCTAGGAACCTGAATTCTCATACTTTTCATATATTTTCTGCACTAACTTAGAATGTTTTGCAAACTTTCCCCAAAGAGTCCCAGTTGGAGTAGAACTCTGTCCAGGTGGGTCCCGCTTCAATATGGGCTCTTTAGTATTTGATGTGTTGAATTGGAATGTGCAGAAAATGAGAATTGCAGGCCTCTGTCATGGAACCCACTTTCAGGCACACATAGTCATTCTGGGCCCTGCATTGCTGAATTGAAGCTTGAAAAGAAGTAAATTGAAGAACTCACCACATGGACTCCACACATAAGCCATATGCAAATCGATCAATGGAGGGGTCCACTTATCATGTCAGTTGAATAGTCCCAACTACAGTAGAAGACTTCTCATAGGGCCCACTGTTCAAGCAGATGAAATGTCACACATGGCAGGGTCAACAGTAGTTGTAAATTTGAAATTATTAATGGATAATTCAAAGAGTACAATTCTGATTGGAACAAAAGAAGAAGAGTTTAAATCATCTACATCTGATGTCCTTTCGAAAATGAAAGTTGTGTAGAGATAGAATCTATTGCAAATCAAATTTTAAAAGTTGATCCCGTTTTTCTCAGGATAACTCATCTTCAAATGGCCATAACTTTCAATCCGACCGTCAGATCGATAAAATTTACCTACCGTTGGAAAGCTTATTTAGAGTAGACATTTGTGGAACTCAAGAATGTGCAAATCATAGCTATATTGATAAAGTTATGGGCCTGGAGATTTTCATGTTCATTTTTAGACGGGATTGCAATTAAATCCACACCGTTGATAATCAATTGCTACACATCCCTTGTGGGACCCCATCTGAAGATTAGCCAAGTCACCCAGAGGTTTCCTAAAGCTTCCACCTCATTCAAATTCAAAAAGAATAAAAGATATACCTTATCAATGAAGATAAATCAAATCTGTAGAGAAGGTGTCCAGATTCAATTATCTGATAGATAACCGGAGATATAAAAGGAACCAAAAGGTAGCATACGTGAGTCACTCCCTCCCCTTGGACGTCCATAATTATTCTCTCTCCTCTTTCTCTTCTTTCCCTAATTAATAGAATTTAAGAGTTATTTTTCGGTATTCTAGGGCCCTGTTCCAAAACTAGTTTAGAAGAGTGTGAGAGAAAATTGTAAGTGCTATGAAGTTCTTAATTAAAATCACATCTTTCTCAATGGAAGAGTAGATCCCTGGATTAGAGTGTCAGATGAAGTTATGGGTTTCTCATCGTTAATTTATGTGATATTTTTGTCTCTTGCGTATTGATCGTAATAATAAATCTGCCTTCTATCATTGACAACCTATGTTATTCAATTTTTTTTTTATTTGAACAATGCTTTATTCATGTATGTTTTCTTAATAGATTATTCTTAGATTAAAATTCTTTGATAATCTATCTTTGATTAATATGTGATATTTAGTTAAGTTCATAATTTCATTAGGTGAAGGAGATTTTTGCCTTAAATAAATTGTGAAAAATTGTGCTCTTTGATAGACAAATTATCCGAATAAGAAACATTGATTTGATTCTAATTTGAAGAGTTTTTGGACAAATTTTTTTTATCTATTGCATAGAGTGATGGTGGGACTACTTAATCGATTCATGATATTATAATATGCATTTTATCATATTTTATTGTTGCACTTTAGATCTAGATTTTCTCAATCTTATTTTTTTTTCTTTCTCTCTTTTGTCATTATCATTGATAAAAAAAATCAGATTTTGAATTTTAACTTAGTAGTGCTCATGTGGGATTCGACCTGTATTTGCCACTGTCTCAAAAAGACAGCGTGCACTTGCAGTATTAAAAGATTGGACTTAAATTCACATCAAGTTTTTGGCGCCGTTGCCGGGGCGCCAAATCTGAGTTTTTGTTAAAAATCTGATTTTTTTTTATTTTTATTAGATTCCTATGCATGCTCATATTTAGGTTGCATTAGTTGTTTAGTCATCTAATTTGCATTAGTTGTATTCTTTGCAATTAGTATTAGTCAGTATTTCACTTTTCTAATTTTTCAGACTTTTCTGATTTTTTATAATTAATTGAATTTTCAGAATAAATAATTAAATAAAAAACCAAAATTTTTTGAAGGATTTCTTTTAATTCCGAATTTTAGTAAATAAAAACAAAAAAAAATCTTTTATTTTAGATTGGTCTAACTAATGTCTTGATTAGATTAGGCTTGGTAAGATAGAGTTTAAAATCTTTAGGACTAGTTGTTTTGATTAATATGCTAACCTTTGAATTCTGAAATTTGGTAGTTGGAAATTTTAAAATTCCATCTCTTAAGCTGTTTGGATTAGTTAAAGTTTTAAAATATGAAATTTTAATTGGATAAGATTGGATTTCTTATAATTGAAAATTTTTTGAAAACTCTAACCATATCTGGACACTTGTTTGGATAATTTAGAATTTCTGATTTATTTTATTTTATTTTGTAGATAGAATTTTATATTTGTTTTAATAACTTAAAATCCACTTTGATAGAGTTTTTATTAACTTGGTGTCTTTTGAATTTTTTTTTTTAAATTAGGATAAGATAGAATTGTGAGTTGATTTGTTAACTTAGGATATACTAACAAGAGTTTCTTTTGAATAAGTTACCTTGGTAAGAGGAGAGTTGCACAAAAGCAGGAAACAGCGTGGATTTGCTCTAAGCAAACAAGTTGCTCTTAGAATTGCTAAAAACAAATTGCTCTCAGAATTACAAAATTTCCCCAAAAAAAGAGGTTACGCTTACACAGTTCAAGGATTAGCGTGGGCCCGCTGTAAGAGTTTCTAAACTTTACCCCACGAATCTTTTACTTGCAAGTCGGGCTTGGGTGATTTAAATTTCAGCAAGTATGATTGCATGATTGACACACTTAAGTAAACTGGACCCCACACACTTAGTTAAGGGCAATTGACCGCAATAAGATAAGGACTAGATTTCATCACTAGATCCTTGCCCAATTAGATCTAACCACCTCTCACATAGTAACCTAAACATTAATTAAAATCAAGTAGAAACGAGACCATAGGACTCGAGCTCATTAGGAGGAAGACCACAAAAGGTTGCACCAATTGCACTCTTTGGTCAAGTCGATGTCTAGGTAAGTCTTGTCCCTCCAAAGGGTAGCAGTCTTTGTTCTAGGAGTTTGGTTCTTAAGCGGGACCCTTGCCAAGTGTATTATGACCCCACCACTCATCCTGGGGACTTACCTGGTCGATTTGACTTCATAAGACCGGATTGGAGGCCTTAGTGCACTCTTCAAACCAGTTAGGAGCTGTCTAGTGAGTTAGGCTAACCCTAAAATAATTTCTTGTGCTCAATCTTTGTGCTTGACTGCTTGTGCATCATCTAGTAAGACCATAAGGGCCCCGTATATAGATTAAGCTTGCATTTCTTTAAGGTTGAGCCCGATGCATGTGCTCTAAACCTGAGAGAAAGAAACTGTGGGTAAGCAAGAGTAAAAGGTTAGTTAGGATAAAACTCGAATTAGCCTTAACCATTGTCGGAAAGTCTTCAATCTTTGAAGAAATTGTTAGAATGGCTGATCAAATGGACCCACCCATGACTTTAAAGGACTACACGTATCCCACCAGGACAACTCAACCGTCTTGCATCACCTTGCCTCAGACCAATGCCACATTTGAGCTGAAATCTGGCACGATCCAGATGCTTCCAATATTCCGTGGGCTAGACCAGGAAAACCCATATCAACATGTTAGGGAATTTAAGGACATCTGTTGGATCATGAGAATCAATCACCTGACTAAGGAGGCCCTTAAGCTTAGATTATTTCCTTTCTCTCTAAAAGATAAGGCTAAAGCTTGGATTTATGCCTTACAGGCCGGGTCCATCACTACATGGGCCAAGCTAGTCGAAGAATTTTACAAAAAATTCTACTTCAAGCAGAAAACCGCTTCGATTAGGCTGGCCATCAATGGATTCCATTAAATGGAAGGGGAGACACTTTACAATTATTTGGAACGGTTCAAGGACTTCTTAATCCAGTGTCCCCACCATGGATTTGAAAAACTCCGATTAGTCCAAATTGTGTATGAAGGCTTGGATTACCCTACCAAACAAATGGTGGAATCTTTTCGTAGTGGGAAGTTTACACAGAAAACAGCAGAAGAAGCTTGGACATTTTTGGAAGATACCGCTGAGAATATATTGCAGTGGGCCCCAATCAAGAATGAGTCCACTAAAACCGCCATTTCTGAAAAAAGGGGGATTTTCAAGATTGAACCCAAAATTGAGGCAGAGGACAAATTGGCCACATTGGTGAGGAGAATAGAGGCCTTAGAGCTGAACCAAAAGCCCACTCCAAAAACTTTGGAGTCATTAAGATATAATCAGGCCATGAATGGAGGGATTGACCCAACAATTTTGGGTCAGACCGAGTCTGTTGAGGAGGTGAGTGCGTTATATCAAAACACTCGTTTTGATAATCATCAGAGGTATGAGCTGTAGTCTAACACTTACAATTCAGGTTGGAGGGACAGCCCGAAGTTTTCTTAGACCAAAGGCCCAACTCAAGGTGGCCCATCTCAGTCCACTCAATTTCATCCCAATCAATCTCAAGTCAGTGCCCTACCTGGTTTTCAAAAACTCAATTTCAATCCCAGTCTATTGACCTAGAGGGTAGATTCATTAGAAGAGGCCATGAAACTCATGTCTCAAACTACGGCCCAATTGTCTCAGAGTACTGCTCAATTCCAGCAAACCACTACTCAACATTCGAATGACCACACTCAAATCCTTACAAAATTAGAATATCAGATGGGCCAATTGGCCAACTCCATCAGTACCAGAGACAAGGGAACCTTCCCTAGTAAACCCAAACCTATCCCAAGGGCCAAGTTGTTCATGATCCTAAAGGAAAAGGTCCGGAACAAGTCAAATTCATAATCACTCTTAGGTTGGGTACACAGGTTGATAACAAGGTCAAACTACCCAAGGAACCTGAGGAAGAATCAAGTAAGAAAGTGGAAACTGAGGAACCAAGTGTGAATGCTGAAACCATATTAGAACCAGAGAACCCATTCAATGCTGAACCATCATCTAGTGAGCCCACTCTTAGGACCTATGTTCCTAAGGCACCATATCCACAAAGGCTAGGCCCAGCAAAATCAATTGTTCAGTTGGATAAAATGCTATAAGTATTCAAACAAGTGAGGATTAATATCCCACTACTTGATGCTATCTAACAAATTCAGCATATGCAAAATTTTTGACGGACCTTTGCACCTTCAAAAGGACTACCAATGTGCCTAAGAAGGCTTTTCTAGCCCAACAAGCTAGCTCAATCATTTCTTGTCCAACCCCAATCAAATATAAGGACCCAGGGTGTCCTACCATTTCTTGCAAGATAGGGGACCATCACATGGAGAACGCTTTGCTAGACTTGGGTGTAAGTGTGAACCTTATTCCGTAGTCTGTTTATGAAGAATTAGGTTTGGGGGAGTTGAAAAGGACACATGTGACCTTACAATTGGCTGATGCATCGATTTGATACCCCAAGGGGGTAGTCGAAGATGTTCTTATCAAAGTCGAAGACTTTGTGTTTCCTATCGATTTTGTTGTCTTGGATACCAAACACACATCTGGGGCTGAACCCAAAATTCCATTCATCTTGGGGAGACCATTCCTAGCCACCTCAAATGCCTTGATCAATTGTAGGAATGGAGTACTGCAAATTTCTCTTGGGACCATGACAGTTCAAGTGAACATTTTAATGTCACTAAGCAACCTCCCGATGAGGATGATGGGGTTTTTGAAGTTAGTTACATTCATGAATTGGTGGAAAATCACTTACCCCATTTGAAACTTGAAGATCCATTAGAGGCTTGTTTAGCCTACTTTGGAAGTGATTTTGATGTAGATGGACATATTGAGGAAGTCAATGCATTATTTGACTCAACCCCATCCATGGATTGCTCCAGGTGACAACTGAAGCATGAGATTCTGACTCCATCTGTGTCCCCACCTGTCCCATCGATTGTAGAGCTCCCTAAGTTAGAACTCAAGCAGTTGTCGTATACCTTGAAATATGTATTTTTAGGCCCGCTAGAAACCCTTCCAGTGATTATAGCTTCAGACTTGGACCCTATCCAAGAGGAAAAACTCGTTAAAATTTTGGGATGAGCACAAAGAAGCTATAGGGTGGTCCATTGCAGATATCAAAGGAATTAGTCCATTTGTAGTCCAACATAGAATCCATTTGGAAGAAAATGCAAAAACTTCTTGTGAACCACAAAAGTGACTGAGCCCTGCAATGAAGGAAGTGGTTAGGTCGGAAGTCTTAAAATTACTCGATGCAGGGGTGCTTTACCCAATATCTGATTGTGCATGGGTGAGCCTGGTTCAAGTGGTACCAAAGAAATCTGGAATAACAGTGGTTCAAAATGAGGGCAATGAATTGGTACCCACTCGGATACAGACTGGATGGAGGGTTTGCATTGATTATAAGATGTTGAACTCAATCATTCGAAAAGATCATTTTCCCCTCCCATTTATGGATCAGATGCTCGAAAGGCTAGCCGGTCATGCATATTATTGTTTTCTTGATGGTTATTCCGATTACAATCAAATCAAAATTGCACCCGAGGACCAGGAAAAGACCACCTTCACTTTTCCATTTGGCACTTTCGCTTACAGACGCATGCCCTTTGGGCTATGCAATGCACTGGCCACCTTTCAAAGGTTCATGTTGAGCATATTTTCTGACATGGTAGAAAGATTCATTAAGGTTTTCATGGATGATTTTTCGGTCTTTGACAATTCTTTTGAGGAGTTCTTATATCATTTGTGTCACGCCCCCGGACCAAGGCCCTGATAAACAAGTCTTTAATCCGGGAACATGGCGCGATGGGTCAAAAAATTCCACCCGCACGCGCTAATTATTCTCCCACAGGGTTCCACGGTGAGGATCCCAGACGATCCATCACAACCAATTAATCGATTTCATAACAAATAATAATATGCGGAAGCATGTAGCAAAATAAAAATCAAATGTAACATAAGATAAGTGCACAAACTTGGTATCAAAAGAGAAATATATACATAGCACAACCCAAAGTTAATTAAAGTTGTGATGATCACAAAAGTATATTAAGTTATAAATCCCAACAAGACCAACAAAGGCCATAAACAGAATTCCCAAAAATAGAAGCCACTCCCTAGAAGATGTTATCGAAACTCCAGTCCCAACATGACGTCTACATGACATCATTGGGCTGCCACTCGTGCTCCACCAGAGGTCCTACTGCCTCCTCCACACGCTCCGCCTTAAAGACTGTGGGTCCGGCATCTGACACCAAACAAAAAAGTATCAGACACGATGGTCTGGCAGGTGAATAATAAAGATATGATATACAAGTTTTATCCAAGTCATATTTAAAATCATAAAAATGTATTGAAGACAAAATGTATGCACAAAACTATTTAATCAAACAATTGCTGCATATACAAAAATTTATAATAAAACTTTTCAAACTGGCGGATAAATATTAAAAATAATAGCAACCCACATATAGCTATATTCTCCTATTACCGAAGTAACAAGAGCAAACAAACAGAAACCGTCGCCATACAAAATGGCCGGAACAAATGCCATACAAAATGGCCAGATCAGAAACTGTTGCCATATGAGATGGCCGGAACAAACATAAACCGTTGCCATGGCCAGAGCAAACAAATAGAGTCCAAACTGCAGTTGGCAGAATTTTAAAGATCCCAAGCCGGGTGATCAGCCCAACAAGGTAACCGAAGCTTAGTGGTGCAGTTCACAACCAAAACCTGAACCGATACAAATCAAATTATAGTAATACATATCCGAAATCGATAAAAGGACTACTCCTGAACAAATACAGACTGACAATTTAGATGAATTAAATGAGTAGCCTTACCGATATTTTCAAATGTGGCGAACCACCCAATCTATTTCAAATCGAATTATAAGAAAACATGAAAATTCTTTTACCCTAGAATGAGGTACTTGGTTGTGTTTGAATAGCTTACCCAGGGTTGTCTCAGTGTGCACTCAAAGCTCAAATGTGTTATCATGATAGTTTTATGCCTCTGAAGTTGTTCGGCATTTGAGATCTCTGAGTTCACCGTGAGACTCTAATAAACTCAAGACATTCCCCGGGTAATTTGAAAATATAAGTTTCTTCCACATTTTGAACGTCCACTCCATTCTCAAACATCTCTAGCACTACAATGAGTTTCTATTAACCTCAAAACCAAACTCCATCCAACACTCAACAAAGTACCTTATTTCATAAACAAATTGAATGAAAAAGAACCATATATTAACATGAGCAAACACAAAAATTAGAAATCAGATTTCCAGCCTTGTAAAACAAAACCATGACCAAAATTTTCCATGTTATCATGGACGCAAAACCCTGTAGAAATTTGGATATGACTGAACACAAAAACCTGTGAAAATCTAAACATGAATTGAACAGAAAAACTTATAGAAATTTGAACATCAATTGGACCCAAAAACTGCAGAAATTTGTATACAGTTTGAACACAAAAAGTGTAGAAATCTGCACACAGATTGAACACAAAAAGTGCAGAACTCTGTACACAGATCGAACACAAAACTGCAGAAATCTGAACATGATTTGAACATAAAAACCTGCACAAATCTGAACCTTATATGGACATAAAAACCTGCAGAAATCTGCACATTATATGGACATAAAAACCTGCAGAAAACTAATTATAACACAGCCATAAACACACCTGATATATGTTGGAAGTAGGTGGGCCTCGTGGATAGATATTCAAAGCTTTTGCCCCACTTGACTCAGGGATCAAGTATCCATAAGGTAAAAAAAAAACCCAATCCAGGATGCATACCCTCAATCTCATGATCACATACAGTAAGTAAAACTATCTAAAAGATAGAACAGAAACGAACAAGCATCCATTAAAATCCACAACATACAAGGATACAGATTTTACCTTAGGAGCTTGGTTGCGCTCTAATGGAGAAGTTGATAACTTTCGTTGATATAGAACTTCTCTACAAACTGAGATCAGAATCTCCACCACCTCTTAGCCTTCCACGCTATGACCTGAATTAGATATCTCTTCTCAAGAGGATTGGTGGAATCTTCAAGAGAAAACCCAACTCGAAACCCTAAGGAACTAGAAGAGGAAGAGAGAAGAGAGCAGTGCAACTGTTCCACAAAGAGGATGGATGTTTTTCACTATATAATGTTATGGACGTCCAAGAGGGGTGCATTCCCTTTTATAATCTCCCAAAGCTCCTCTTGTCTTAATTGAAATAGAAGTCTTACTTCCACAACAATTAGTAAGTATACTATTACCACTATTAGAAGTCCTACTTCAAATAGAAATAGTAACTTCCTAATTTCTTCCTTTTAGAGTTCGAATAGGATTAGTATCTTTCTAATATCATGGGCTAGCGTGGGGACCACTAGGGATTCCATAGAAAGCTGGCTCCAACTGGGACACGCGACCCCACATCTCATGTGCAATCCGGGCCCACAGATAATTGCAAATAATACCACTATATAAATGCAATTGCACTCCAGTCTTAGGAATAAATTACAATGAAGACCCTAAACTTCCCAATTACCACAAGTAGGCCCCTCTATCAATATCCATGGATCAATTGAAATAAATCTGTCTCTTCCAATCTTAGTTCCACATCTTATTATCCTTGAGTCCCAATTAATCACTATGATCATCAGTACCATCCAATTAACTCTTAATCGAGATGGGTACGCACTTACTAATGACAAAACCCATTAATTGGCACAAGGGGATAATAGAGATAGTGTAAGACCCCGACCCGAGTAACCTCGATTAGTGCTAATTATGTTGCGTATTAGTGCTAAGCTCGATTAGTGATTTTTAACTAAGCTTGGACTAGAATAGCTCTTTTATGGTTTTGGGAGAGTTTTAGTGCTTTGTGTTGGTGGGACCCTTTGGGGGTTCCCTTTTTGGATGGCTTTACTATTGTGTGGGGGATTGTTCGTATTCCAGTGAATTGCATTTATATTCCGTTTTACTCGTCTTGTTAATCCCTATAGCTTTCATGTTGATCCCGTACTCGTTCGAAACCCCGAAACCCGATTTTCTTGCATTGAGGGCAAAACAGTCATTATACATGAAATCTGTACCCAAAACTTGATATTTCCGAAACCCACGAAACATATACTTTTTGGAAACTAGATATTTCGACGATCACTTTTCTCTTCTTCGTCGATTTCGTCCGAGGTCCCGAGATTAGTGCTTTCAGCCTCCAAAGATTTCCTAGAGATGGGACCCACACCCACTTGTATATAAGAAGAACCCTCTTCTTCCATTTCCTTTTTCCAGCACTAGAGCAACAAGGGTCTAGGGTTTCTTTCCCTTTCCTTTCTTCTTGCCTCTCCACCATCAAAGCACCACCCACCTTGCTCCAATCAAGAAATGAACTTCACCTTCTTCTTCCTCATTACTAGAGCTATACATTGATACCATTTGTGGAAGGATTTACTCAACTCAAGACCCACATTGAGCTCACCTTATCCATTGAAGGACCTACAAGTAAGCTTCCTCCCTAATCTCTTAGATTTTTATTCTCCTAGTCTTAGGAGAGCTATATCTTCTTTGTTGAGAGTTATCTCTTCTTGTTTCTTGATTTGACCCATTTTAGGGTTTGGATTTGGGGGTTTTGTGTAGATAGCATTCTTGGCTTGGAGGAAGAGAATAATAGCTTGATTTCTTGCATAGAGAACCTAGAGGCAAGTGGATTGAATGGATAGTTTAGCTTTCAATGATTTTTATGACAAATGTGTTTGAATCATTACTTCATTAATGCTTTGTTTTAATTGCATTCAATGATGTTAAATGCTTTGAATGAGATTGGTAAGCCTCTTTATTGTCTTGAAACATGATTTCTAGCTTTTGGTTTCATCTATTGTCTTTAAATCATGGATTGTAGTTTTGAGTTCATCTTGTGTACAATGCCTAAGTGAAATTTTGTGATAATGGATGTTTCCTTCTCTTAGTGATTGTATGAATTTAAAGATGGAGAAATTGGTTGATGGTTGAGTAGTGATTGAAAGGAGTTGAGAGCCTCCCATTATGTTGTAGGAAAGAGGCTCAATATGGGTTTTGTGAGAAGGGAAGAATGGAAGAGCAGAACCGTCCCGAACTCAGTTCTGGACAGTTCGCTCGAGCGAACTGCCCAGGAAAGGGTCCGTGCCATTCCAGAGAGCTGTTCGCTCGTGCGAACCCAGTGTCCGCTCGAGCGAACCTTTCCAGCAGCCATCCAGTGAGTGGTTAGGTCGAGCGCACAAATCGTTCGCTCGTGCCATCCTGAACTGGGTAGGTCCGCTCGAGCGAACATATGTCCGCTCGAGCGAACCCTCCCAGAAACCATTCCAGAAGCTTATCCGCTCGAGCGAACTGTAATGTCCGCTCGAGCGATGGTTGCTGTTGCACAAGGGATGTGTTTGGAGCTGAAGTGAAACATTTTCATGGATTGTGGAAGGTTCATTGGGAGCCTTGTTGTGTCAAGAGAACTTTAGGGTGATGTATGGAGCTCGGAAGAGAACGAAACCATTATCACAAGCATTCATTGGAATTTTGGGGACTTTCAAGTGTATAAGGAGCCGGAATGCCCTCAATCCAAGGAGTACCAAATTTTATTAAATAGACATTCGGGATCCCTATGCACTTGAATCAACTTCGAACCTTGATACTCATCCCGATATTTCGAAAGTTATTTCACTCTTTCATTTCCGAAATTTACGAGTTATGATTTATGAACCCCGAAAGCACGGAACCGTATTTGTAGCCTTGTGCTAGCCCCGATGCGCATGACCCGATACTGAAATGATAATTGTGCCTTGAGCACCCCGTCTTGCCCGCTTATAGCTTTGCACTGGATTTGCTTTATACTCGTCTCGATTTATGTGATTTGTCCTATGAGTCGGCACCACTAAGCTTGGATGACCTTGTCGGTCTGATCTACCGACTTGGAGATCCCTTCCCGTCCCGCCAGCTGCAGCTTGGATCCCGATACCCGATTTATTAACCGTGGTCCCGTCCCGATACCCGGCTCGCTCTCGTGGTTCCCGATATCCGGTTCGCTACCGTGATTCCCGATACCCGGTTTGCCACCGTGGTCCCGTCCCGTATTATTGTATATATATATGTAACTTGGTTGCACCTCCTCACTTCGGTGACTGAGGTCAACACCCGATACTCACGTCACTTCGGTGATAGAGGATTTAGCTTCTTGTGGATGTTATCTTGATTGTTTCCCGATTTCCTTGGTTACCTTACATGTTTCATTACTGCATGTGTGTTTTCAATGAAATGATTCATTTACTTTTGGAAGCCATTGTTTAAACAGGTTTACATGTTTTCCAAGGTAAAGGTCTTTATTATTAAATGTTCATATCTTTTCATCTACATGCCAGACCGTCGTGTCTGACCCTTTGCTTTGGTACTCAGGTCCCGTTGTCGGTTATCCCGAGGAGGAGCAAGAGGAGGCGGTCGGAGAACCGCAGCCGCTAGTTGAGTGGCGTGCTGACGATGTTATGTAAACATCGGGCTGCCGAGTTGCGAAACATTTTGGGGAATTGTTTGGATAGTTTTCTGGTGGTTATTGTTTTGTTTATATTGGCCTTTATTGGCCTCTATTTTTGGGAACTGTAATTAACTGATCTTCTGATTAAACTTGAATATGTACTTCTGGGTTATGCTTTAGGACATTGCTCATTCTGATACTCATATTCGAATGTAATTAGCCTTGTTATTTTGGAAATGAAATACATGCATGATTTACTACACGCTTCCGCAATTATACTAAATGGTTATGTGTGTTGGAATATCCTCACCGCGGACACCTGTGGGAAATCACGTGCACGGGTAATGAATGTTCTTTATTAACCCATGTACGCTTGATTATAAACATATTTTTAATTATTGGCTTCACTCATCGTATTCACATCACAATTAGTCCCGATCCCGGACCTGGTCCCCGAGCCCGGTCCAGGGTCGCGACAGATAGATTCCATCTTGATCATTCAATGTTCCCACAGTCCTACTACCACATACCCAAGACACCGAGGTGTTGACCTACAGTTGGCCTCACTCATTGGTGACTCAAAGCAAATGAATAGATAGAAACTTGAGTTCATTAATGTCTCAAGATTGAGAGCCTATTGCTAGGGAATTATGAGAGCATACCTTATTATTGAGACGGAATTCCATAAGGTGCTTCTCATGGTCCTTCAATACATCCAATGTACTAGCACATTGATCCAGAATCTTCCATTCTGATGATCGAGACAAATCACACTATTTCATAGTGATCAAAGTGCTGCAACCTTATCAGATGAGATGCCCAGTCTCATCACTGGCTGTGAAGATATTTTAAGTATAAGATTTGTGACATATATCTCCCGTATGTGGATCTCATCCATATACATATATCACATCTAATATACTAATGGGACCCCGTTCAACTCATGAACCATTATGTCATATGTATTGGTCATGTGCATAAAGTGATAGAATAACATTCATCTCATGAAAGTAAAGCATGGTTTTATTGATTAATCAATTTATTACATCAACTGATGGATTGAGTCCATACAATCTAACAATCTCCCACTTGGGCTCAATGCCAGTCAGGATTGCATCTCATGCCCATCCCGTCTACATGCTGCTCAAAGACTTTGGTAGTCAAAGGCTTAGTAAAGGGATCTGCCAGATTGTCCACAGAGGCTATCTTGGTAATGGCAATATCACCTCTCTGCACAATCTCTCTGACTAAGTGATACTTCCTCTGTACATGCTTTTGGCTTTTATGGCTTCTGGGCTCCTTTGACTGAGCGACTGCCCCGCTACTGTCACAGTAAACTGTGAGCGGCTGTGGTGCCAAAGGTACCACCCCAAGTTCCAAAAGGAATCTTTTGAGCCACACTGCTTCCTTAGCTGCTTCACAAGCTGCTACATATTCAACCTCCGAGGTTGAATCAGCGGTACATTCCTGTTTTATACTCCTCCAGCTGATAGCACCGCCTCCAAGCATAAACACATGGCCAGAGGTGGATTTCCTGGAATCCTTATCTGACATGAAGTCAGAATCCGTGTATCCGACTGGAATCAACTCATCACTGCTATAAATCAACATGTAATCTCTAGTCCTTCTCAAGTATTTGAGAATACATTTTACAGCAGTCCAATGTTCAGGTCCTGGATTAGACTGATATCAGCTGACCAGGCCCACTGCATGACAGATATCTGGTCTAGTACATAACATAGCATACATGAGGCTACCAACAGCCGAAGCGTATGGTATCGACCTCATCTGCTCCTTTTCCTCAGGTGTCTTAGGACACTTATCCTTTGAAAGGTGCACTCCATGCCTGAAAGGTGTAATACCCTTCTTGGAGTCTTGCATAGCAAACCGTACCAGTACCTTATCTATGTATGCAGCTTGGGATAAGCCAATCATCCTATTTTTCCTGTCTCGATAGAGTTTAATCCCTAGGATGTAACTAGCTTCTCCCAAGTCCTTCATATCAAAAGTCTTGGCCAACCAAACTTTTACAGTTGACAACATTCCTATGTCTTTCCCGAGGAGAAGGATGTCATTGACATATAAAACCAGAAAAACTACCCTGTCACCTTCACTTTTCATGTACACACATGATTCATCCGGATTTTGACAAAAACCAAATGACTTGATTGCCTGGTCAATACGGATGTTCCAGCTTCGGGATGCCTGCTTAAGTCCATAAATGGACTTCTGCAGCTTGCAAACCTTTTGCTCTTGGTTTTTAGCTACAAAACCGTCTGGCTGCATCATGAAGATGTCTTCCTCAAGATAGCCGTTGAGAAACGCCGTCTTGACATCCATTTGCCAAATCTCGTAATCGAGATGAGTCGCAATGGATAAAAGTATCCGGATGGACTTGAGCATGGCTACCGGCGAGAAGGTTTCCTCATAATCGATACCCTCTTTCTAAGTATATCCTTTCACAACAAGCCTGGCCTTATAGGTCTCCATTCTTCCATCTGGTCCTCTTTTTCTCTTGTAGACCCACTTGCACCCAATAGGTTTAATATTGGCAGGCTAGTCCACAAGTGTCCAGACCTGATTCGAGTACATAGACTCCATCTCAGTTTTCATAGCATCTTGCCAGCGTCCCGAATCTAAGTCATTGATTACTTCATCATAGTTACAGGGATCATCTTCCGGCTCTTCCGGGACAGCCTCATAAGACTCTCCCAAGAGCGAGAACTTGTCAGGGGGTCTGACAATCCTCCCACTACGACGAGGCACTGGTGTAACTACTGGGTCTGGTATGGGCGGTTCTTCCTCAAGTTCGGTCATACTTGGATTTGAAATTGATTGCTCTTGAATCTCTTTTAAGATTACCTTTTCTAAAGATTTCCGGTCCATCATATAATCTTCCTCCAGAAAAACCGCATTGGTGCTGACCAGCACTTTTTGCTCTCTGGGATTATAGAATAACCAACCCTTAGTTCCTTTAGGATATCCTACAAATGTGCATACTTCCGACTTTGCTTCCAACTTATCTGTCTTAACCTTTAGCACGTGTGCCGGACAACCCCAAATGTGTAAATGTTGTAGACTAGGCTTTCGCCCGGACCACAACTCCCGGGGAGTCTTAGGTACAGACTTAGATGGTACGAGGTTTAGTATGTACATCGCAGTATCCAAAGCGTATCCCCAAAAGGATATGGGTAATCCTGAGAAACTCAGCATAGACCTAATCATATCTAAAATAGTCTGGTTCCTTCTTTCTGCTACTCCATTCTGTTGAGGCATTCCAGGAGCAGACAACTGGGATAAAATCCCATTTTCTGATAAGTATCCCATAAAATCAGCAGAGAGATATTCCCCTCCTCGATCTGATCGAAGAGTCTTGATACTTTTACCTAATTGCTTTTCTGCTTCCGCTCGAAACTCTTTGAACTTTTCAAAAGCTTCGGATTTGCGGTGCATAAGGTATATGTATCCATATCTTGAGTAATCATCTGTGAAAGTGATGAAGTACTCATATCCTCCTCTGGCCCTGACATTAATAGGTCCACACACATCAGTATGCACTAATTCCAATAAATCTTTGGCCCTATTGCCCTTAGATGAAAAGGGTCTTTTAGTCATTTTACCTTCCAGACAGGACTCGCAGACAGGCATCGGTTCTACCACCAATGAAGGTAAGATACCATCTTTCACTAGCCTCTCAATCCTGTTTAGGTTTATATGACCTAGCCTCAAGTGCCAAAGCTTTGTTGGATTAGAAGAAGGTGACTTTCTCTTTAATGATGGTCTATTAATTGTTTCGGTATCGTGTATTTCATATATCGTGGGAGTTAACAAATAAAGCCCATTGGTTACCTTGCCAGAACATATAAAAGTACCATTCTTCTTTATGACAACTTCAGTACCAAAAGTAATTGAATAACTTTTATTCACCAAAATAGAAACTGAAATTAAATTCCGCCTTAAAGACGGTACATATAATGTATGTGACAAAACCAATTTATTATTTGAAAAACATAAAGTAATAACTCCCACTGAAACAGCCTCCACCTTAGCTTCAGATCCTAGGTTGACAATGATTTCTCCATCAGTTAGCCTCTTGGTTTCCCTGAACCCCTGCAACGTATTACATATGTGATTAGTTGCCCCGGAGTCCACACACCAAGATTCTGAAGTACCAGTTGCAAAACTAACTTCAGAAATAAGTGACTCAATCATACCTGAGGTCTTTTTCTTAGATAGATATTCTGGACAATTCCTTTTCCAATGTCCTGTCTTACCACAATGGAAACACTTTCCTTTGGTCCCCGAACCCTTAGCCTTGGCCACGCCACCAGTAGGACCATTCTCCACCTTAGGACCCTTCGGAACTGATTTCTTTTTGCCTTTCCGCCCTTTACCTTTCGGCTTGGACTTGGCATCTGACTTTTCTGTCATTAGGGCAGTTGGCTTCTTTTTCAAAATCCCTTCAGTCACTACCAGCTGACTAGACAGCTCAGCCAGAGTCAGATTCATTTTATTCATATTATAATTAACCTTGAAATTGTTGAATGACTCTAGTAGTGACTCAAGGATTATATCAATCTGCGATTCTGCATCAATCGCAGCTCCCAGTACATCTAACTCATTCAATGAGTCCATCATTTTCAACATGTGTTCATGTACTGATGTACCTTCAGCCATCTTGGTACTAATGAGCACCCTCATGGCTGCCTGCCTAGCAGGCCTGCCCTGTTCCGCAAACATCTCCTTTAAGTTCGATATAATATCGTATGCAGTCTTATAGGACTGATGTTGGTGTTGCGAAACACTAGACATGGATGCCTGAATGTAACATTGGACCATCTCATCGTCTTTTGCCCATTTGGTGTAAAGTTCCTTTTCTGCATCTGATGCATCCGGGCCAGGCTCATCAAGGGGGTTTTTGGTAAGGATATATTTATATCCTGAAGCTGTCAGGACAATATCCAGATTCCGTTTCCAGTCTACATAGTTGGATCCCACCAACTTATTCTGGTTGAGGATGGTGGCAAGTGGATTGAAAGTAGTTGAATTCATGCTTGAAAAACTGTAGCACATAATCATACATCCAATTAATGAATTTAAATGACAATGGGTTTAGTATTCTACCAAATTTATGTGGGAATCCTCATAACCACTAAATTCAGAATACATCGGAATCCCAATCCCTTAGGGCATGCCTCCTTGGGGAGTGTGAATGTCCTTGGATTGGTGCGGATCAAAGTTGGTCAAAATTGGAATTAAGACTAATTTTCCATGATCCCCATCATTCATTATTATCTAGGTATCTCATACCAAATAATGTATGACTCCCGATTAACTTTGGTTTCTAAAATACATGAGGCAAATCCTTGGGGATACTACATCATTATTTTAGTTAAGTGTGACCTACCAACTTAGCATTGCATGACAACCGTTGCTGGCAGCTCCTCCTTGGGGAGTGGGCCCCCGCCCCGTCTCATCAACACTATCCTTAGGAGATCCATATCTAGTAACCAGACAAATACAAGCCCTCCGTGGGGAATGGCCATTCTCAAGATGGCGCAAGGCTAATACTTTCCTTACAATGGACCTATGGTGGAAAACCATGGGGATTTCTAAAAATAAATGCCCCGCTCCCGCTTAATATTTTAGAATTGAGGATTTCCTTTTAAGGTATTTGGGCTCACATATATATAGATATCAAATCATCTAATGATATGACCAATGATTGGTTCCAAGTCAAGTTATTTTAAGGAAAGTCCAGTTTCTAAAATTAGTGTTACCAATGGATCCATCTCATGGGCCCATTAACTCTAATTAGAACTCTTTCCAAAAATTAATTTGATTTGACCAATTTTGGAAATTGCTATGTTTGGATCAGATTAGGAAACTTTCTAAAACAAGCATTCATCCATAAAAAGAAAATGCTATAATTAGAAACTAGTCATCTCCTCCACATGGCCCATGCGGAATAGACTTCTTGGACTTCTAGACTTTCCATAGCTTTGGGATTCCTCAAACTCTTTGGGTATCTCCAAAAACTCCTTGGTAATCTTCAAACTCTTTTGATTAGGAGTCCATCTCGACTTTCTTTCTTTGTCTTGGACATCTCCAGAATTTAAATATATTCCTATGTCTCTACAATGAGACTTACATGGTAATCTAAACATGGAAAGAAAATGGCTATAGGGAAATTCATCATGCCTTGCCCTTTCACGGGAAACCAAGGAAACCATGATGCCTTTTACACTTAGCCACAAATAAACCATTCAACCATAATAGAAAGTAAATGTCATGTGGGCCATATGGAGAGGACATTATCACCTGCAAGTTAGTATCTCATACAACAAAGCATCTCACAAAACCAGGTTACCAAACCACAATCGAAAAACAAGATGCCAAAGATTTGCCACTTCTACCCAAGATGCCCTACGCAGAGGGGGTCCAGGGGGCATCGCCCCCGGCGGGGTCCAAGGGGCAGCGCCCCTGGTGGGGGTCGAGCTGACTAGCCCAGAAATATGGGTTTTTCAGATTCGACTCCTGCTGTTCCCTGATCACTTCTAATGATCTCAGTAGGCTTCTTATGGCTTCTTACCATTCTTCCATCATGATTAAAACCTTTTGTGACATTCCAAACATGGATCTGCTACAAAAGTAAGCAAGCCCAATAAACACTAATCCTTACATAGCCCTTGTTTCTATCCTCTTCGCATCTCATGCAAAGATTAAAACAAGGTTACTGATCTAACATGATTAGAGATGAGGTATGGCTCTGATACCAATTGTTGGAAGTAGGTGGGCCTCGTGGATAGATATTCAAAACTTTTGACCCACTTGACTCAGGGATCAAGTATCCATAAGGCAAAAAAAAAAAAAAAAAACCAATCCAGGATGCATACCCTCAATCTCATGATCACATATAGTAAGTAAAACTATCTAAAAGATAGAACAGAAACGAACAAGCATCCATTAAAATCCACAACATACAAGGATGCAGATTTTACCTTAGGAGCTTGGTTGCACTCTAATGGAGAAGTTGATAACTTTCGTTGATGTAGAACTTCTCTACAAACTGAGATCAGAATCTCCACCACCTCTTAGCCTTCCACGCTATGACCAGAATTAGATATCTCTTCTCAAGAAGATTGGTGGAATCTTCAAGAGAAAACCCAACTCGAAACCCTAAGGAACTAGAAGAGGAAGAGAGAAGAGAGCAGTGCAACTGTTCCACAAAGAGGATGGACGTTTTTCACTATATAATGTTATGGACGTCCAAGAGGGGTGCATTCCCTTTTATAATCTCCCAAAGCTCCTCTTGTCTTAATTGAAATAGAAGTCTTACTTCCACAACAATTAGTAAGTATACTATTACCACTATTAGAAGTCCTACTTCAAATAGAAATAGTAACTTCCTAATTCCGTCGTTTTAGAGTTCGAATAGGATTAGTATCTTTCTAATATCTTGGGCTAGCGTGGGGACCACTAGGGATTCCATAGAAAGCTGGCTCCAACTGGGACACGCGACCCCACATCTCATGTACAATCCGGGCCCACAGATAATTGCAAATAACACCACTATATAAATGCAATTGCACTCCAGTCTTAGGAATAAATTACAATGAAGACCCTAAACTTCCCAATTACCACAAGTAGGCCCCTCTATCAATATCCATGGATCAATTGGAGTAAATCTGTCTCTTCCAATCTTAGTTCCACATCTTATTATCCTTGAGTCCCAATTTATCACTATGATCATCAGTACCATCCAATTAACTCTTAATCGAGATGGGTGCGCACTTACTAATGACAAAACCCATTAATTGGCACAAGGGGATAATAGAGATAGATTCCATCTTGATCATTCAATGTTCCCACAGTCCTACTACCACATACCCAAGACACCGAGGTGTTGACCTACAGTTGGCCTCACTCATTGGTGACTCAAAGCAAATGAATAGATAGAAACTTGAGTTCATTAATGTCTCAAGATTGAGAGCCTATTGCTAGGGAATTATGAGAGCATACCTTATTATTGAGACGGAATTCCATAAGGTGCTTCTCATGGTCCTTTAATACATCCAATGTACTAGCACATTGATTCAGAATCTTCCATTCCGATGATCGAGACAAATCACACTATTTCATAGTGATCAAAGTGCTGCAACCTTATCAGATGAGATGCCCAGTCTCATCACTGGTTGTGAAGATATTTTAAGTATAAGATTTGTGACATATATCTCCCGTATGTGGATCTCATCCATATACATATATCACATCTAATATACTAATGGGACCCGGTTCAACTTATGAACCATTATGTCATATGTATTGGTCATGTGCATAAAGTGATAAAATAACATTCATCTCATGAAAGTAAAGCATGGTTTTATTGATTAATTAATTTATTACATCAACTGATGGATTGAGTCCATACAATCTAACAATATAATCAATTGAAATCAGTAAAAAAAAAAAAAATGCAACTTTCAAGTCATAACTTTTGAGAAAATAAAGTGCAGATTTGCATGCATTCCAATATCAGTTTATTCACTTCCCTCAAGTCAAAATGGGTCTCAAATCACTCCAAAAACGCCTCTAATCCCAGCAAGCTCCCAGCTACAGAAACCCCATGAAAAAGACACCAAAATCCACCAAATTAGAAATTAGAAGGAGCTCTCAAAGAACCCCTTTGCATGCTTGAAGAAAGGGTTGTAAATGGTCCATTAAAACTAGAAATTCAAAGAAGAAGCCATTGCTAACCTTTTTACAGCTCTAAACAAGAAGAAGAGCTTGGAGATGGGGAAAATCCCAGCTGGAATCTCACAAAGATGGTACCAATGGGTAGCTTGGAAGATGAGGAAGGGAGTGGTGTAATTCGTTTCCCAATTTGAGTTTGATTCCTATGACATGCAGAAGAGAGAAGGTGTGGAGAGGAAGAGATTTTCTCCCTGGTTCGGTTCCAGCAACTATGAAGAAGAAGAAGAAGAAGGGAATCAACGTGGGTTTGGGTTTTAAAATGGGTAAGTTCTGGGCCCCAATAGCTCTAATACTTCAAAGGTTTAAAACTCCCTTTTGTGGGCCCCGGATGAGAACGACGAAGAAGAGAAAAATGATTGTTGAAAAATCTAATTTTCAAAACGTATACTTTCCTCATGATTTTCAAATTTTGAAATTTATGCAGATTTGGGTGTGAAAAGATTGTTTTACCCCTTTTCTCGAAAAACGTGATTTCTGGGATTCGAATGCAAACGGAACAAACAAGAAAGTCGCTGGGATCAAAATAACAAATTCAAAAATATTGAAATCCATATTTTTCAAAAATCAAATAAATTAAATTCTCACACTAACAAGTGTCACACGGGCCACCCGGGCCTGGTCAAACTAGACTCAACGCGCTCAAAATTCCCCAAAGCTATTCAAAATTCTAATTTAACTAAAAAATCTAAGCCAATCGTCTTCTAATCCCACTTAGAGACTAATCACAATTAAAAATAATAAAATATACTAAACCTGGATCGGGGCCTGACAATTTGTCCCTGGTACTTGAAAGATGCAAAGAAAAGAATCTAGTATTAAATTGGGAGAAATGTCATTTTATGGTAAAAAAGGGGCATAGTTCTGGGATACATCATTTTTTTATAATGGAATTGAGGTGGGCAAAGCAAAAATTAATTTCATCTCCAAATTGCCACCACCAAAATCAGTTAAGCAGATTCGATCATTCCTGGGCCATGCTGGTTTTTATCGTAGATTCATCAAGGATTTTAGTAAAATTGCTAAACCTTTGTGCTAATTGTTGACAAAAGAGGCCCCGTTTGAATTTGATGAGAAGTGTCTAAAGGCTTTTGAGAGACTGAAAGGGAACTAACTTCAACCCCTATAATTCAACCACCTAACTGGACCATTCCATTTGAGCTAATGTGTGATGCATCCGATACTGCTATTGGAGCTATTTTGGGTCAACGGGTTGGGAAGCTACCTCATGTGATTTACTATACTAGTAGGACTCTCAATGATGCATAACTAAATTACACAACCACTAAAAAAGATTTGCTAGCTATGATTTTTGCCTTGGAGAAATTTCGATCCTACTTGATAGGGTCCAAAGTCATCATCTACACAGATCATGCAGCTTTGAGATACCTTCTATCAAAAAAGGATGCAAAAGCCCGATTGATCAGGTGGATCCTTTTGCTTCAAGAGTTTGTTTTTGAAATAAGAGATAAAAAATGATGTGAGAATGTTGTAGCAGACCATCTTTCGATGATACCTTTAGAGCCATCAGATGATGTCCCATTGAATGAAAATTTTCCCGATGAACAAGTGCTCAATATTTCTCAAATCTCCTGGTTTACAGATATAATCAATTACCTTGTTACAAGGGAAATGCCGACCCATTGGTCAAAACAGGATCGATCAAAATTTCTAGCGAAGGTCAAGTACTTTTTCTAGGATGACCCATATGTTTTTAAGTACTGCCCAGACTAGATCATCAGGAGATGCATTCCTGATCATGACCATTACTTGGTCATTTTCTTCTGCCATTATCGTGCTTGTGGGGGCCACTTTAGTTCGAAAAAGACAGCTGCAAAAGTTTTATAGTGTGGATTTTACTGGCCCATTATCTTTAAAGATTGCCACACTTTATGTTTGAACTGTGAGAGGTGTCAAAAGCTTGGCAAGCTCAATCGAAGGAACATGATGCCCTTGAATCCCATACTTATGGTGAAAATTTTTGATGTGTGAGGAATTGACTTCATGGGGCCATTTCCAAATTCCTTTAGAAATCTGTATATTTTGCTGCCAGTAGACTATGTTTCCAAGTGGGTAAAAGCCATACTGACAAAGAAGAATGACCCACCATGTGGTGATTAAGTTCGTGAGAGATCATATTATTTCTCGTTTGGTACCCCTGGAGCGATCATTTGTGACACAGGCACTCACTTTTGCAACTGTCCATTTGAGCATTTGTTGAAAAAATATTTTGTCACCCATAAGGTTGCTACACCTTATCGCCCACAAATAAGTGGCCAAGAAGAAATTTCAAATAGGCAAATTAAACATATTTTGGAAAAGATGGTCAATTCCACTCCGAAAAACTGGTCTTTGTGATTGATCGACGCATTGTGGGCCTATCGAACCGCTTATAAGACACCTATTGGGATGTCCCCATATAGGTTGGTCTATGGGAAGGAATGCCACTTGCCTGTTGAATTGGAGCATAGAGCTTAATGGGCCATTAAGAAGTTTAATTTTGACTTACCCACTGCGGGTACTTTGCGCAAATTGCAACTCAATGAGTTCGAAGAACTTCGAAATGATGCCTATGAGAATGCTAAGATCTACAAGGAAAGAATGAAGTTGAACCATGATAAGTTAATTTTAAGAAAAACCTTTGAACCGGGTATGAAAGTCCTTTTGTATAACTCCTAGTTACACCTGTTTCCAAGGAAGTTACGAACCCGATGGACTGGTCCATTCATTGTTAGGAATGTTTACTTTCATGATGCTGTGGAAATTGAAAATCCCAGGAATGAAGATGTTTTCAAGGTGAATGGTAAACGGTTGAAACTGTTTCTGGAACTGAAGGATAAAAACGTTAAGGATATCCTTCTGGAAGACCCAATTTACCAGGACTGATCATTTTTAGTCATGTCAGGCTGACGACATTAAACTTAGCACTATTTGGGAGGCAACCTAATTTTGGAAGGTGATTGAATTGGTTGATCACATTCTTTTGCAATCACCCCACATGGTAAGTGTTGGAAGTAGGTGGGCCTCGTGGATAGATTTTCAAAACTTTTGACCCACTTGACTCAGGGATCAAGTATCCATAAGGCCAAAAACCCAATTCAAGATGCATAACCCTCAATCTCATGATCATGTACAGTAAGTAAAACTATCTAAAAGATATAACAGAAGCGAACAAGCATCCATTAAAATCTACCACATACAAGGAAACAGATTATACCTTTGGAGCTCGGTTGCGCTCTAATGGAGAAGTTGATGACTTTCGTTGATGTAGAACTTTTCTACAAACTAAGATCAGAATCTCCACCACCTCTTAGCCTTCCACGCTATGACTCGAATTTGATCTCTCTTCTCAAGAAGATCGGTGGAATCTTCAAGAGAAAACCCAACTCGAAATCCTAAGGAACTAGAAGAGGAAGAGAGAAGAAAGCAGTGCAATTATTGCACAAAAAGCTGGATGTTTTTTACTCCTGTATTGATGGACGTCCATGAGGGATAAATCCCCTTTTATAACCTCTCAAGTCTCCTCTTCTCTTAATTGAAATAGAAGTCTTACTTCCACAGCAATTAGTAAGTATACTATTACCACTATTAGAAGTCATACTTCAAATAGAAATAGTAACTTTCTAATTCCTTCCTATTAGAGTTCAAGTAGGATTAGTATCTTTCTAATAACTTGGGCTAGCGTGGGGACCACTAGGGATTCCACAGAAAGCTGGCTCCAACTTCGACACGCGACCCCACATCTCATGTGCAATCCGGGCCCATAGTTAATTGCAAATAACACCACTATATAAATGCAATTTCACTCTAGTCTTAGGAATAAATTACAATGAAGACCCTAAACTTCCCATATACGACAAGTAGGCCTTTCTATCAATATCCATGGATCAACTGGAATAAATTTGTCTCTTCCAATCTTAGTTCCACATCTTATTATCCTTGAGCCCCAATTAATTACTATGATCATTAGTATCATCTAATTAACTCTTAATCGAGATGGGTGCGCACTTACTAATGACAAATCCATTAATTGGCACAAGGGGATAATAGAGATGGATTCCATCTTGATCATTCAATGTTCCCACAGTCCTACTACCACATACCCAAGACACCGAGGTGTTGACCTATAGTTGGCCTCACTCATTGGTGACTCAAAGCAAATGAATAGATAGAAACTTGAGTTCATTAATGTCCCAAGATTGAGAGCCTATTGCTAGGGAGTTATGAGAGCATACCTTATTATTGAGACAGAATTCCATAAAGTGCTTCTCATGGTCCTTCAATACATCCAATGTACCAGCACATTGATCCAGAATCTTCCATTCTGATGATCGAGACAAATCACACTATCTCATAGTGATCAAAGTGTTGCAACCTTATCAGATGAGATGCCCAGTCTCATCACTGGTTGTGAAGATATTTTAAGTATAAGATTTGTGACATATATCTCCCGTGTGTGGATCTCATCCATACACATATATCACATCTAATATACTAATGGGACCAGGTTCAACTCATGAACCATTATGTCATATGTATTGGTCATGTGCATAAAGTAATAAAATAACATTCATCTCATGAAAGTAAAGCATGATTTTATTGATAAATAAAGAAATTAATCAATTTATGACATCAACTGATGGATTGAGTCCATACAATCTAACAGTAAGATGTTCCAATTTTCCTTATTATTCATTTTCACATTACACATGCATTCATAACATTGAGGACAATGTTGAATTTAGGTTTGGGGGTGTGAGTTAGAACTTGACATGTGATCAGTTGTTCAATTAACATTCTACATTTTCTTTTTCGTTTTTCAGGAGTATTAAAAAAAAATTTGTTAGAGGGAAACTTCAGAGAGAGTTTTTATTGGCTAAAGATATTTATTTTGGGCAAAAGAAAACAATGGTTCACTATTTTATTTACGGAAAGAGTTTTTGGAAAAGTGCTGAATTTCGATCCATCACTTTTACACAGGTTATATATGTTTTTAAGGTTTTGAATGTGAAGCTATGATTTTTGTTTTTCTTTGATAATTAAAAAATAGGAAAATCGACCCTTAGTGTACAGAGCTTCCTGGTTCGACGAGTGGATACGTGAAAAGGTTTTCCTATTGTTGGGGACTGCAAAAAAATAATAATAATTTTGTAGGTATATTCACTGCAAACCCTCACGAGGCACAACTCGTCCACTAGGGGGAACCTAGGGATTTAAGGGCTTGTTGCATACGCTAAATGCAACCGAGAATACTAGCGAAAGTGGTTTTGTTTTCATATTTACTTTCTTTTCTTAGATTAGGTCAAAGAACTTCAAACCTTTTTGCTCGCAACTTTTGCTAAGGGATTAGCAAAATGCTGGTTGGGGGGTGCGTTGAGTTCATGAATTTGCACATTTACACATCATGTTAGGATGAATTGGGGATTTAATTAGGTGAATTGCATCATTATTCATCTAATTTCATCATTTCATGCATTTTCACCTAGGAACCTGAATTCTCATACTTTTCATACATTTTATGCATTAACTTAAAATGTTTTGCAAATTTTCTCTGAAGAGTCCTAGTTGGAGTAGAACTGTCTGGGTGGGTCTCGCTTTAATATGGGCTCTTTAGTATTTGATGTGTTGAATTGGAATGTGCAGAAAATGAGAATTGCAGGCCTCTGTCACGGAACCTACTTTCACGCACACGTAGTCATCCTGGGCCCTGCATTGCTGAATTGAAGCTTGAAAAGAAGTAAATTGTAGAATTCACCACATGGACCCCACACACAAGCCATATGCAAATGGATCAATGGAGGGCTTCACTCATCATGTCAGTTGAAGAGTCCTAACTACAGTAGAAGACTTCTTATAGGGCCCACTATTCAAGCAGATGAAATGTCACACATGACAGGGTCCGCAGTAGTTGCAAATTTGAAATTATTAATAGATAATTCAAAGAGTACAATTCTGATTGGAACAAAAGAAGAAGAGTTTGAATCATCCACATCTGATTGTCCTTTCGAAAATGAAAGTTGTGCAGAGATAGAATCAATTGCAAATCAAATTTTAAAGGTTAATCCCATTTTTCTCAGGATAACTCATCTTCAAATGGCCATAACTTTCAATCCGACCGTCAGATCGATGAAATTTACCTACCGTTGGAAAGCTTATTCAGAGTAGATATTCGTAGAGCCCAAGAATGTGCAAATTAGAGCTATATTGACAAAGTTATGGGCTTGGAGATTTTCACGCTCATTTTTAGACGGGATTGCAATTAAATCTACACTGTTGATAATTAATTACTACAAATCCCTTGTGGGACCCCATCTGAAGATTAGCCAAGCCACCCAGAGGTTTCCAGAAGTTTCCACCTCATTCAAATTAAAAAAGAATAAGAGATATACCTTATCAATGAAGATAAATCAAATCTACAAAGAAGGTGTCCAAATTCAATGTATCTGATAGATAACCGGAGATATAAAAGGAACAAAAAGGTAGCATACGTGAGTCACTCCCTCCCCTTGGACGTCCATAATTATTCTCTCTCCTCTTTCTCTTCTTCCCTTAATTAATAGAATTTAAGAGTTATTTTTTGGTATTTTGGGCCCTATTCCAGAATTAGTTTAGAAGAGTGTGAGAGAAAATTGTAATTGTTATGAAGTTCTTAATGAAAATCACATCTTTTGCAATGGAGGAATAGATCCCTAGATCAGAGTGTCAGATGAAGTTAAGTGTTTCTCATTGTTAATTTATGTGATATTTTTTTCTTTTGCGTATTGATTATAATAATAAATCTGCCTTATGTCATTAACAACCTATGTTATTCAAATTTTTTTATTTGAATAATGCTTTAATCATGTATGTTTTCTTAATAGATTATTCTTAGGTTGAAATTCTTTGATAATCTATCTTTGATTAATATGTGATATTTAGTTAAGTTTATAATTTCATTAGGTGAAGGAGATTTTTGCCTTAAATGAATTGTGAAAACTTGTCCTCTTTGGTAGACAAATTATGCGAATCAGAAACATTGATTTGATTCTGATTTGAAGAATTTTTGGGACAAATCTATTTTATCTATTGCATAGAATGATGGTGGGACTACTTAATGGATTCATGATATTCTGATCATCATTTTCTCATATTTTTTGTTGCACTTTAGATCTAGATTTTCTTAATCTTATTTCTTTCTTTATCTCTCTTGTCATTATCATTGATAAAAAAAAAATCAGATTTTGAATTTTAACTTAGTACTGCTCCCTATGGGATTTCACTTGTACTTGCCACTGTCTCAAAAAGATAGCTATGCACTTGTAGTATTAAAATATTGGACTTAAATTCACATCAACATATTTGTATCCTGAAGTAGTCAGGAAAATATCCAAGTTCCTTTTCCAATCCACGTAGTTGGATCCTACCAACTTAATCTAGTTCAGGATGATCGCAAGTGGATTGAAAGTATTTGAATTCATGCTGAAAAACTGTAGCACATAACCATTCATTCAATAAAAGAATATAAATGACATTAGGGTTTAGTATTCTACCAAATTTATGTGGGAATCCTCATAACCACTAAATTCAGAATACATCGGAATCCCAATCCCTTGGGGTATGCCTCCTTGGGGAGTGCGAATACCACTTAGATTGGTGCCGATCAAAGTTGGTCAAAATTAGGATTAATACTAACTATCTATGATCCTCATCATTCATTATCATCTAGGTATCTCATACCAAATAATGTATGACTCCCGATTAGCTTTGGTTTTTAAAATACATGAGGCAAATCCTTGGGGATACTACCTCACTATTTTAGTTAAGTGTGACCCACCAACTAGCATTGCGTGACAACCGTTGTAAGCAGCTTCTCCTTGGGGAGTGGGCCCCCACCCCGTCTCACCAACACTATTCATAGGAGATCCATATCTAGTAACCAGATAAATAAAAGCCCTCCGTAGGGAACGGCCATTCTCAAGATGGCACTAGGATGATACTTTCTTTACAATAGACCTATGGTGGAAAACCATGGGTGTTTCTTAATTTAAATGCCCCGCTCCCACTTAATATTTTAGAATTGAGATTTCCTTTTTAGAAATTAGGGCCCACATATATAATAATCAAATCATCTCATGATATGACCAATGATTGGTTCCAAGTCAAGTTAACTTTAAGGAAAGTCTAATTTTCAAGATTAGTGTTACCAATGAGTCCATCTCATGGGTCTACCAACACTAATTAGAACTCTTTCCAAAATTAATTTGATATGACCAATTTTGGTAACTACTATGTTTGGATTAGATTTGGAAATATTCTATAAAAGCAACCATCCATAAATCGAAAGTACAAAAATAGAAACTAGTCCTCTCCTCCACGTGACCCAAGTGGAATAGACTTCTTGGACTTCTTAGACTTTCCAAAACTTTGGGATTCCTTAAACTCTTTGGGCATCTTCAAAACACTTTTGGTAATCTTCAAACTCTTTGATTAGTAGTCCAACTTCACTTTCCTTCTTCCTCTCGGACACCGCCAGCATTTACAAATTAGAAAATTACATAAATTCCTATGCCTCGACGATGAATAATAATGGAAATAAAAGGGCTATAGGGAAATTTATCTTGCCTTGCCCTTTCACCGGAAACCAAGGAAACCATAATGCCCTTTACACTTAGCCTCAAATAAACCAACAACCATAAAAAGAAAGTAAAAGACTTGTGGGCCATGTGGAGAGGACATGAACCTGCAAAGTTAGTATCACATACACAATAGGGACTAGGGTTAGGAAGCTGCCATCCATCATCTCATGATGACCAAACTCGGATAGCCACGCCAAAAAAGAAACTGCCTATAGCAGGGGCCGGGGCTGCGGTAAAGGTCGTGGCCGCTGGTAAAAGTGTGTTTTGGCCACCGGTAAAAGTTGTTGCCGCCGATAAAAGTGTGTTTTGGCCGCCGGTAAAAGTCGACCATTCAACTTGGTTTTTCTGTAGAAAACTGTGATTTTGCCCGAACTTGTTCCTTTTTGTGCATTCAGAAAACATAATATATGCATAAAAACACCAAAACTAATCCTTATATAGCCTTAGGTCTACCCTCTTCGCATCTCATGCAAAGAAAAGATCTAAACAACTGATCTGACAAGGTTAGAGATGAGGTATGTCTTTGATACCAATTGTTGGAAGTAGGTGGGCCTCGTAGATAGGCTTCAAAAACTTTTGACCCACTTGACGCAGGGATCAAGTGTCCATAAGGCTACAAAACCCAATTCATATTCCAAGAACCTCAAACTCATGATCAAGATCAGTAAACACTATCTTTAGGATAGTAAATAGCAACACCATGCAACAAAAATAAATCTACAACAAACAAGGAAGTATATTATACATTTGGAGCTCGGTAGTGCTCTAATGGAGAAGAGGACAATTATCTTGAACAAGAACTCTTCTTGTAGCGAATTAAGGATATCCAAGCCTTGTTGTCTTCCACGCTATGACCCATTTCAGATCTCTTTTCTCAAGAATAATGGTGGAATCTCCAAGAGAATCAACTAGAAGCTCTAAGGAAACTAGAAGAAGAAACTAGAAAAAGAGAAATGAGGGAGTTCAACTCTTGCACTATTGGGCGTGAATTCCAAGGTGGACGTCCAAGGGGTTTGGTTCCCCCATTTATAGCCCTATGCAACCTCCTCTTACTAATTAAAATAGAAGTCTCACTTCCATAAGAATTAGTAACTATCTTCTTTCTAATTATTATTAGAAGTCACACTTCCATAACAATTAGTAACTTACTATTACCACTATTAGAAGTGTAAGACCCCGACCCGAGTGACCTTGATTAGTACTAATTAAGTCACGAGTTAGTTCTAAGTGAGATTAATGATTTTTGGTTAAGTTGTGGATGGAATAACTTTTTATATATATAGCTTTGGAGAGTTTTGAGTGCCTTTTATTCAGCGGGACCCTTTGGGGGGTTCTTTTAGTGACTCTGCGTTTATATGGGGGATTGTTTGAGATTCCAATAATCCGCATTTTGACCCCATTAGATTCACCTCGTTAATCTCTCCAACTTTCGTGTTGATCCCGTTTCTGTTCCAAACCTCGAAACCCGACTTCTCCAACATTGAGGGCAAAACAATCTTTTTACACCAAATCTGGACACAAAAGTCGACATCTCCAAAACCCTCGAAATATATACTTATTAGAAATTAGATTTTTCGACGATTATTTTCCATTTCTTTGTCGAACTCATCCGAGCTCCCGAAAGCCATGATTTCAGCCTGACAAGATTTTCTAGTGGTGGAGCCCACTTTCACTTGCTATAAATAGAGAATCCATTCCCTTATCCCCTTCTTCTAGCTCAAATCAAGCCCCAAGCTAGGGTTTTTCTCTCTTCTTTTTATAGTTTTCTTCATCTCTTTTCCACTCCAATCTTGCACTAATAGGGATATGGGCTTCATCTTCTCCTTCCTCACCTTGAAAGCTTCCTCTTGATACTCTTGGAAGAGAAATCCAGTCATAGTAGGGTCTCCTTTAAGCTTATCTTGTCCATTTGAAGACCTCCTAAGTAAGCAATCCTCCCCATCTCTTAGATATGTGTTTTCCTAGCTGTAGGAAGTACCTATCTTCATTATTAAGGACTTCTTCTTCTTGTTCTTTGGTTTTTGACCATTTAGGTTTCTTGTTTTGGGGGTTTTTTTGTAGCTTAGAAATCTTTGGCTTGGAGGAGAGAATAGGAGCACTCTTGCCTTGTTTGAGACCTAAGGGAACTGGATGAATGGATTTATTTTTAATGATTCCTTATTATTTCACTATGCTCGTACAATGTTTTCATGCTTTCATCTATTTTGAAATACATGCCATGATTTCCATAAGTGTTTGCAAATGCATGCTTAGTAAGCCACCCTTCTCTCTCCTTCTTGATGAGCTTAATTGAAATGTTTAGGGTGTTTTATTCAATGTGGTTTATATTTTTAAATGATTCACATGTGCGATGGGTTTGGTTGGATGTGATGGGAAATATTGAGGAATGTTATGGTGTTTGAGAGAAATTTGATGATGGTTATTGGGAGGCAAGGGGGCCATTTGTTGTAGGAAGAATAATTTGAAGAAGGAGGAGAAGAAGGCCAGAATGGCCATTTCCGACCAGTAGAAATGACTGCCCACTCGAGCGGACATCAGGCCACTTGAGCATGCAGGCCTTTTTGGCTACAGCTCGGGCAGCAGAAATGACTGCCCGTTCGAGCGGACATCAGGCCGCTTGAGCGCGCATGCCTTTTGGTTGCAGTCCAGTACAACAGAATGGCTGTCTGCTCGAGCGCACAGGCATTATGCCTGTTACGCCCAGGCAACAGAATGCCTGCCCGCTCAAGCAGATATGGGCCCGCTCGAGCGAGCAGATGTTCTGTTTGCCAGTGCCCATGCGCAGCCCAGGTTCGCTTGGGAGCACCTTGGCCATTCGATGCACACCCCCTCTTGGGTTTGGGTCATTCTTGGAGCTCAGAAGGAGGTTTTGAAGAAGGAAAAAGGGTTGTTTAGATCCTTATCTTCATGATGTAATGTAGGAAGGACAATTGGGGAAGCCCTAAGATAGGTATGTTAGGAGCCCTATTGTGATGGGAGATCTAAGAAATAATATATGAAACCTGTTTGAGAAAGAAATCCAATCACGAATATTTATTGAAAATCTTGAAATTACCTAGGTGAATAAAGAGCCTAGAATGACTCTAAAACTTAAGGAGTACTAAGTCTATCCTGAGATTGACATACGGGACCTCTGTTTACCTTGAACAAATCTTGAATCCCGATACTTGGCCCTGAAATTTTGGAAACTCAATCATGTTCTATTTTCCCGAAATTTGATATGCACTACCCGAAATTAATGCTATATGATTTGTCATGCCCGAAAACATTGAGATTGTATTTTAGCATTTTGCTAGCCCCGTTGTGCATTGCCCGATATTTAAGCGATATTTGTGCCTATGAGCACCCTGTCTTGCCCTTTTATGCATTTACATCATATGTATTTTTTTATACATGTCCCAATTGCTTGCATTTGACTTATGAGTCGGCACCATTAAGCTTGGACAACCTTGTCGGCCAGATCCACCGACTTGGAGCTCCCCCTCCCGTATTGCCAGTTGCATTCTGGATCCCTTCCCGTCCCGATACCCAGCTCGCTACTGTGGTCCCGTCCTGTATAATTATTATTATGTATATATTTCGTTGAGTCTCATCACCTCATGTGTTAGAGATCAACGTCTTGATGTGCTCTCATCACTTCGGTGATGGAGGATTTAGCTTTGTGTGGTTGCCATCTTGCCAGTGTCCTGTTCCTTGGTATACTTACATGCTTTTATATTGCATTTGTGTTTTCTAACGATTGATATACTTCTTTTATGAAAAATGTTGTTTAAACAGGTTTTAATGATTTACAAGGTAAATTCAATTATTATTTTGTTGTGATATCCTTTCACCTACTTGCCAGACCGTCGTGTCTGACCCATTCTTTGGTACTTAGGTCCAAATACCGGTTTCCTCGAGGAGGAGTTTGAGGAGGTGCCGGAGAGCCGCAACGAGTAGGTGAATGGCAGGCTGATGATGTTGTTTAGACATTCGATCGAGCCTCGAGATACGACACATTTTGGGATTGTGGATAACATATTTTGGGATTTTTGTTTTGGTGGTACTGGCTTTTGTTGGCCATTATTTTTGGGGAGTGATAATTAACTAACCTTTTTGTATAAACATTTAACTTTACTTTGGGGAAACTACTCCTGAATATTACTCACTCTGATATTCTGTTTATACATGTGTTATTAGTTTTATTACTAGAAATGAATTATATATTAGATTTGCTACACGCTTCCGCACTTAAAAACAAAAATGCTATGTCAATGTGATATCCTCACCGCAGACACTTGTGGGAAATTGCATACACGGATGGTATAGTATTCTTGTCAATCCGTGTACGTACGTATCAATATAAACAATGCAGTTGGCATGGCAACATCTATGGCACTCTTATTTATTCATCCATTATCTAAACCATCCCTTGTGGAATATTTTACCGAAACCAAAGTTACATCTGACTTCGGTAATGGTACCGGTCAAGAGGGGCCCCAGCTCCCATCTCCCTGGCGCGGCAGCGCCTCAGCCACTACCGAGGTAGGATTGTTCTCGGTGGAAGTACCGATCACGTCCTTCCGAACTCAGCCTCGTGCGTCGACATCCTTGTCTGACCTCAGGCGTAGCTGACCTCGGTGTCTTCTCCCGTTCGGCCTCTTGGCCGAGGTGAACACTGAGTGTCTAATCCCCATTATGGGATGGGACGGCTACTTCACAGAGAGTCCCTGACAAATAGGGTGGCCACCGGCCATTGATAAGGGCTCCTTCCTATCAGCAGATCACATCCACATTTATGTGAGGGATTTGGGGGAGGTCCGATGGGACAAGTATCCTCACCTACCCCCACTAAGGAACCTAGGAGTGGACTGATGGGACAAGTATCCCACCTACCTCCACTGTGGAACCTTCCACTCTCCTCTATATATACTGGCATGGTCAGCCATGAACAGGTACGCAAGATACACAGCATACCCTTTGCTATTTTGCTCATCTTCTTCCTCACTTCACCCTAGTTCAGTGACTGCACTAACTCAGGCGTCGGAGTGCCTTTGGCTGACAGCAGCCTCGGGCCCTGACCTCTGTTTTCTTCTCCCTTTCAGGTTTCGAATCATCAGAGACGTTCCTGCTCAGCTAAACATCTTATCCTTAAACTCTCATTATCATCTACACCAAGTCCGTAATTTTTAGGCACGCACAATTTGGCGCCGTCTGTGGGAAAACGATTTGAAAATTCCATATTTTCATCCTAACAGCCATGCCTCCAAAGGCTAAAAAGGGAAAGAGCATTGCTGGACCATCCAAGTCCAGGCAACCGAGACGTTCCTGCCTCACCTACCGCCTCCACCGGTGACAAACCAGGCAGGAGCGCTGGTGACGAACCAGCAAGGAGTTACCAGGCAGACACCGCCCAACCCTCAGCCGAGGAAAGTTGGCGGAGAACCCGGTATTCGAAGTGTAGGATCGCCTGTCACGGTGACACACTCGTCGTCAAGAGAAGTGGCAGCTTCTCCTCGCCATGGTTCCGTGATAGAAATGGTCAGACCAACTACCATTCAGGCAGAGCGTCCGCGATTGGAGGTTGTTTTCACCGAGCCACCTAGTAGGGATGTTCCTCTTCAGGGACAGGCCCAACGGGGTAAGGCTCCAATGCAGTCTGATCCGCGCCAATCCCAGCCCCAGGACCACATGGAAGAGGACCACGTGCACCTCGACGACGAGGGTGACGACGACATGGTCCTGGGGCAGGAGGATGAGGTGCACACCGAAGCAATCAAGGCTCAGAACACCCTCATTGAGGAGCAAAGAGCCCAGATTCTCCAGCTCCAGCGACAGCTCCAGGCAAAGGACAGAGCCCCGCCGGGGGCATCGCATACGCCTCCACCTCGACATCGAGTCGGGAGGGGTCCCGGGGCTTGACCGGACTTAAGACAGCAACTAAACGAAAGGCGTGCCCGAGCTCGCGAAGAGGGCTCGAGCAGCACCCACGCCAGTGCTGACCAGCAGCAGCACCAGAAACAAAGGCGGGAGGACGACCCCGACATGGCTGATTATATTGATCAGCAAATCAAGCTCGCCGTGCAGCAGAATATGGAGTCACTGGCCTCACCCGAGGTCGGCTAGCCACCAGAAACAGCGAGAACCACGGCACGTCTCCATTCACTCGAGAAATCAAAGATTACCCTCTCCCCGACAAGTTTAGCGTCCCGCGGTTCAATCTTTATGACGAGACTTCGGACCCCGAGGCGCACCTCGGACACTTCATCCAGAAGATGTCAGTGTTTGGCGGTGACGACAACATCGATTGCAAGGTTTTCTCCTCCAGCCTGGGTGACCTCCCACTTTAGTGGTTCTGTGCACTCTCCAAGGAATCGATTTCGAGCTGGGGACAGCTCCGAGATTCCTTCGTCGAGAAGTTCCAAGCACACCGGGTCATCCCGAAGACTGACGCCAACCTGATTTCAATCAAAATGAGGCCGACCGAGAATATCACTCGGTTCGCCAAGAGGTTCTGGACCATCTACAGTGTGATCGAAGGTGCCAACGACGAAGTAGCCATCAAGTCCTTCCAACAAGCTTTGTTGCCGGGCAATGAGCTTCGAAAGGAACTGGTGCAGTTCCCCGTGGCCTCGGTGAAAGCACTGATGGCCCGAGTGAACCAATACGTTGAACAAGAAAAAGATGAAGTCCAAGCTCGAGAAAGCCACAGCTTCTGGCAGGAAGACCGATCTCAGGGTCGGCAGGAAGGCCGACCCTCCAAGAAGGAAAGAAAGCTAGCCAAGAGGGAGGCGGACCGAAACAAAGAGCCGTCCACTTCGGCGGCGCGTTCTGTTCCCGCATCGGGAGGCAGCGCAAAGCCGAAACCAAGCAGCGCCTCTTACAAGGCCGTCAATACCATCTTTAAGGAGCCTATTTACAAGCTCCTCAGTGATGGAACGCGCTCCGAGGCGCCGTGGGGCGGCTACCGGGGTCGGCGGAACGTGGGAGTCCGTCGGGTCCGGCCCTTTCGCGCCCTGGCGGGCCTGAAGCGTGCATCAACATTTCTTTTGTGTGGGTGTGCTAGATTTTCTATTTTACTTGGAATTGCAAGTGGTAATCCGGAGATCAACCTTCACAAGTAAAAAGGAAATCAACTTCTTTCAAGTTTTCCATTGCACAAATATTTAAGAAAAGAGACATTTTCTTGGTTTGCCGTGAAAGGCGATTTTGTTTGGCATTTATAGCCGATTTTGGCGTTTATAGCCGATTTACAATTCTCATCAATAATGAAAGACAAGAGTTGTGATTTTTGTCTCTTTTAGAAAAATACAAACTACAATGAAAAGCAAGAAAAGGAAGATCTAACTTTTCAGGAGATTGTGGGGGACTCGTTCAGATTGACGGTCGCAAGCCATGTGTGGGCTTCACCGTCATCCATGCAGATGAGAACAGAGGATGCTCTTGATTCGCTTGGCTTGGCTATAACCTCAGATTTTTAGAGGACAAAGACCAAGAGAAGGTCCTATGTCCAATAAAAAGCTAAGTAGACGGGCTGAAAAGCCACGTCTAAGCCATTGGAGGCAGCAGGAGAAGGCAAGGACCTTGGGGGGGGGGGGGGTGCCCCCCAAGGGACTTTTGTCACCTTGTAGTGGTGGCCGGTGCAGAACTTCAGCAGAGTTTTTCTCTCTTTTTTCTTTCTCTAGATACGAGCTCTGGATTCTTTCCGATCGATCGATCTCGATTTTCTGATCCTTTTCTCATCTTCATTTCAATGGAATGCTCTCCTATTTATAGGCTTTTGGTAGCCATTTAGGAGGGTTTATGAGCCTTAATGGCTTTAATGGGAGGAGTTACAAGATTTATTTCTTGATTTTGTAACTCCTTTTTCCTTGAATCTGATTGGCCGATGGAGATTAAGGGCTTTTAATCACCTTAATTACCATAATGGGAGGAGTTTCATGGTTTAAATGCCATGAATCAATTGACTTGTAACTCCCAAATGCTTGCTTCTGATTAGGCCGTCCAAAGAAATGAATTAATGACTGCAATAAAGCTAGTCAATTAACCACATTAATTGGTCACCGAGCAGTCGAAGAGTCGCGGGCCGTGCCGTGTCTTCTGGAATTCTTCTGGCGATGATCATCGATGGATCTTCATGCTGATCGACATCGGATGAACATGTAACTTCAGACATTGATAGCTAAGAGCGGGCCGGTGACATCTGTCTTGTCGATTTCTCGATCGGTCGGACAGAAAGAGCACTTTTTTTGGTCGACCGGTTGGCGATCTTGGAGCGATCAATGATGATTTTATGCTTTTGGAGGTTGACCCGTGATTTTGACGGATGTCGGAGGATATGAGTCAATTTCAAGCACTAAAAATCACATTTTCAGGAAACCACAGGGGCCAAAGTGCGCGAAACGCGAAAAAAGACGGAAAAAACGGGTCACCGGCGGAAAATCCGGTGACCCGGACTTCCATGGTCGCCGGCGACCATGCGCCATGGTCGCAGGGGCCTGCGACCCTGGGGGAATTTTCCCCTTCGGAGCCCGTTTTGCGGTCGTTTTGAGGTCTTTTTCGTCGCCGTTTTCTTCTGTATTTTTCCTGACAGTTCTTCTCATTTATTGGCTTGATTTCCCTGTAGAAAACTTGATGAGAATCCTTACATTTTTAGAGTGCAAAGTTTCCAATTTTCCGGGAAAGCCGACGACTTTGTCGTGTAGAGCTGCTTGATTTTCCGCCAGAAGCTGAAACTTGGTCAAACGATGTCGGAATGACCTGAAATTTGAGGTGAAGCCTCCTGAGCAATAAATAAGACCAACCATAGGCTTTTGTTTGAGTTTTGAAGCCGTTTGGGGTCCCATCGATGCTTCACTTGATTTTGCTGCGGGGAAAATGCCGAGCTTTGATGTGCGGTCAAACGATGTCCGATTGACCTGAAATTTGACAGGGAACCTATTGGAGTCATTTTGAGATGATCCACAGGCTCTGTCTTGGAAACCATGGTCCCGGGGAGCTCCGCCGCCGGTAGGCTTGATTTTCTTTCGGAGCGTCGAAACCTGGTCAAACGTTGTCGGAATGACCTGAAATTCGACGTGCAGCCTTTTGGAAGCATGTTGAAGCCACTCATGCACTTGGTTTGATGAGCGAAGGCTTCGGTGGTTCCCGCCACCGGGAGGCTTGATCTTGCTGCTCGAGCATTGATGGAGGGTCAAACGTTGTCGGTTTGACTTGAAATTTGGCATGGAGCCCTTTTGGGACATGCTGGAGTTATCTGTAGGCTCTGATCGAAGTTTTGACGTCTCCGATGATGTCGCCGCCGGGAGCGCCATTTTAGCTGTCGGAGAAGCGAAGTTAGGCCAAATGATTCTGAAATGGCCCGAAACTTCATGTGTACTCTTCTCTTGGCTATCTTGAAGGATCTTGCAGTTTTTGTTTGATTCTAACAAGATTTGATTTTTTGGAGAAGTTGCATTGCCTATTTATGGCAGGTTGCGACTTCATGCAGCTTTCTTGATGTTGAAGAGGCAAAGTGACATTTTTGCTGTCAACAAATGCCCCCTCGAGGTACAGCGACGAGTTGCTTGACTTTTGTAGTCGATGTGCCTCGAAGAGATTTTTGAAGGAGAGCTTGTGTCTTGACCAAGAGTCTTTGAGCAATCTTTCCTTTGGTATAGTAGCCTTTGAGCTTCCAGGGGAATTTTATGGTAGTGAAAGGAATCACACACCATCTCGAGGCAAAGTTTTGAAGATGACATCAGGGATGTGGATTTGGGTTTCTGTTTTTGATCTTGTGACCTAACCAGCTATATATGGCAGGTTAGGGGATCGGGTTTTGGTTTTGACCTTGTAACCCAACAAGCTGTATGTGGCAAGTTGGGGGATCAGGATTTGGTTTTTTGTTTTGGTCTTGTGACCTAACAAGCTGTATGTGGCAAGTTAGGGGACCAGGATTTGGTTTTTGGTCACTCTTTGGGACTGTGTGGGTCCATTGGAGTGGTTTGGATTTTTTTGTGGAATGTCAATTTCAAGAGTTTGGCTCAATTTGGTTTATGAGGCTGGATGGTTTGATTTTTGGAAGCTCATGGGGCTTGGGATTTTTTTGTATGGTTCAATCAACTCAGAAGAGGCATGGAACCATTTTTGTATGCTCTTGGTAAGAGGGATTTTTTCTGACTAAAAGCCCTTTTTTTTTTTTTTTTTTTTTAGTGCCTAGGTGGTCAAACCTGGCTCATATGGGCTAACCCATGGGACCTTAAGCTTTTTAGGATGGCTTAGATCTCATGTGGGGTCATTTTTGTAAAGAATATCTAAAGATATCTCATTTGGATAGAGAATATCTAAAAATATCTTTATGGGAGAGAATCTCTCATATTCCCTTAATTTGGGAGAGAATATCTCAAGGTATCTTTCTTTTTGGGAAAGAATCTCCAATATCCTTTTTTTTGTTGGAGAGAATCTCTCATTGATTGATTTTGGGAGGAAATCTCTCAAAGACATCTTTCTTTTTGGGAAAGAATCTTTCTAATTCCTTCTCTTTTGGTAAGGTTACTAATTAGTAACACTTACCTTTCTTCTTTGTTTCCTTCTTTGATTTGCTCTCTCCTATAAAAGCAAAGGGAGGTAGGATCTCTTGCTCTTATTGCTTTCTTTTGCAACAATCTCAAGAGAGCTCCAAGACCAAGAGTTCTTCTTCTTCAAGGATCTTCAAGCTTTTTCCTTCTTCTTCTCCATCAATGGCTTCAAGTAAGTTTTCTCTCTTTTTCTTTCAAGAAAACTCCATGTAGAGAATAGGATGGAAAAAAAAGTGTCTCTTCTCTTTTTTTTTTTTCTTTTTTTTTTTCTTTCTATTCTTCTTCTCTTTTTTTTTTTTTCCATGTGATTTCTTTTTTTTTTTTTTTCACATGATTTCTTTTTTTTTTTTTTTCACGTGTCTCTTTTCTCTTTTCTCTTTTCTTTTTTTTCTTCTTTTTTTTTTTTGTTTGAGAAAGTTTCTTTTTTTTTGTTCTTTTCTTTCTCCTTTTTTTTTTTGAGAAAGTTTCTTCTTTTTTTTCTTTTCTTTCTCCCTCTTTTTTTTTGAGAAAGTTTCCTTTTTTTTTTCTTTTCTTTCTCCCTCATTTTTTTTGAGAAAGTTTCCTTTTTTCTTTTTTTGCTCATCATGATAATGCGTTTGTATGCAAATCTAGATGTTCATGCATGTACCTTTTGTAGATTGAGCATGATAGCATACCTGAAAATCTTTGCAAATTTGGGAATTTGGAGCTCGCAGCGATGTTGAGCCCTTCTTGATTTTGCGGAGATTTTGAGGTTTCGAAAGTTTGGAGGTTCGGAGCTCGCAGCGATGTTGAGCCCATCTTCAAAACTTTCTGTTTCTTTCGGGTATTTCCCTTTTCTTCGGAATTGCCCCGGAACCATGCCAAAATTTCGCCAGATTTGCTTTTAGCGAAATTCTGTCATTTTGATGATGATCTTTTTTTTTTTTCAACCTTTGCAGGTGGTTTCTCCAGAACGAACAAGGGTAAAGAGCCTACTACAAGCGTACCTCGTCGATCCGCCAGATCTTCTAATGTGGCCGTTCAGCAGGCCTGGGAGAAGGTATGATTCTTCCTTTTTCTTTTTCTGCTTCTTTCATGGGGTTTTCCATGTTCTGATTTGTTTTCTCACCCTGCTGCTGCTCTTTTTTTTTTTTTTTTAGCAGAGGATGAAGACTTGGCGATGCCTGAGGTTCCGACCGATGAGGCGGTGATGGAGCCGATTATGGCATCTGAAGAAGAACCGAGGGACTCTGGAATGACTCCGGAATCTCCGACTGGTATGACTTCTTTCGCTTTCTCTTTTTTTTTTTTTGCCTGCCACTTGATTTGCTAACATTCTCTTGTCAGCTGACTTGCCACAGGATTCCGATGACTTTGAACCATCAATGGACGCAAATGTTGATGATGCTTCCGATGAGTTCGTGGAGGAAGAGAGTGTTCCGCCAGTCGTCGAAGAAGGTACCTTGTAGTGATGACCCTGATGATTTTTTTTTAACAGGATCATATTCACACCTTTTTGTGTTTCATTTGCAGGTTTTGAAGTGACAGAAGAGAGTCCATCGCTTTCTTCAGAACCAGAGCAAGGGATGCCAGAGGTCGATCCGGAGGTAGAGACCAGTTCTGACATGATTGAGGAGATGCCTCGTGTTGAGATTCCCTCTCCAGTGGCTCTCAGTGGAAAGAGTTCTTTTGTTACTCTTCCAATGGGACATGACATGAGCAGCCGATCAGTGGAGAAGGGTGAATCTTCATCCAATTCGTCTCTTCAATTTGCGAAGAAGGTGCTGGCTCGGGTTTTGAGTTCTTGGATCAAGACTCTCCTTTCTGGACACTTGGAGGCAGGATTTGGCATGATCCCACATGTACAGGAGATTCTGACCGACACCGAAGAGGTTGGTCTGGATGTCACAGGTGCCAGGGCGATCGTTGATAGGATCATTGCACTGGGTGACAAGTGGTTTGAGACCATGGATTTCCCTGACGACCAATTCTTCAAGGAGATATTCTTGGACCCTGCTGATAAGGCTAAGTCTGACCTGAATGAGGCTACACAAAGCAGGAAGCAGGTAGTCCGGGAGAAGAACTTGGAAGAGCTAGCCATCATCGGATTGAGGCATGACCTTAATGTCCTTGATAGGGAAGTTGAGGAGGCCAGGAAACGTCTTGAGCATTTGAAGGCGCAAGTCGCTGCCAAGTGGGCTGCTATAACAGAGGCTCGTGACAGGGAGAGTGCTCTGATTCGCAGGGTCGCAGATGCCAGTCAAGTTCTTCAGAGGAGGACTCAAGAAAATGAACAATGGCAAACTGCTGGGGAAAAGCTTCCCGGTGTAAAAGGAGGGTTACGGCATTCGCCAGCATCTCATGGCAAGTTCCTGAAGAAGCGTGCCTTGGAAACTCTGACGGTGAGGAGCTGAAGCTTTGGCTGGAGACCATTTTTGGCTGAGCTCCTGATTTTTTGTAGCAGAAACTATTCTTCTTTTTTTTTGGTACCACATGTATATTTTTGGTACTCTTTTTTTTTGTGGTGCTTGTGAACACTTTCCTTTTTTTTTTTCTTTTTGGTACCACATGTATTTTTTGGTACTTCTTTTTTTTTTTTTTGTTTTGTTTTCCCTACGCTCACTCAAATCTTTTTGTGATGAAAGCAATTGCTAAATGGGATTTGATCAAAAGCTTTGTCATTTTGTGAAAATCTTTTGTCAAATAATTGTTTTGGCATGGGAGCCTGATTTTGGTTGTGGCGTGAATGCCGATTTTGAGATAGCATGGAAGCCGAAATTTTATGGCGTAAAAGCCAAAATTTGGGTTGGCATGGAAGCCGAAATTTTATGGTGTAAAAGCCAAAATTTGGGTTGGCACGGAAGCCGGATTTTTGTGGCATTTACAGCCAGTTTGGTGGCATTGATAGCCAATTTGTGGCATTGATAGCCGGTTTGGTGGCATTGATAGCCAATTTGTGGCATTTATAGCCGGTTTGGTGGCATTGATAGCCAATTTGTGGCATTTATAGCCGGTTTTGACATGAGAGTCAGGTTTTTTTTTTTTGTGTGGCATTTGTAGCCAAGTTTTTTGAAAACCAAGTTTTGTTTTATTGGCATGAAAGCCGATTTTGGCGTTTATAGCCGGAAATTTTTGTTTTGGCATTTATAGCCGGATTTTGGCATTTATAGCCGAGTTTTGGTTTTCAAAATGCAGGTATCGACTAAATGTCGCCTCCCCGCTGAATGGTCTTGCAAGTATCGATGGAATGTCGCTTCCTTGCTCATTCGGTTTTGCGAGTATTGATGGAATGTCACTTCCTCGCGGGTTAGGTTTTGCAAGTATCGATGGAATGTCGCTTCCTCGCGAATTGGGGTGCAAATATCGACTAAGCGTCGCTTCCCTGCTTTTCCCAAAACTTTTGGTTTTGCGGGTACTAACTTGATGTCGTTTCTCCGCGATTTTTGAAATTTGAGGTTTTCTCGAACCATTTGTAATTTTGGTTGTGGATAGCAACTGGTATGTTACATCTCCACGATTTTTGAAATTGGGTTGTGGATATCAACTGGTTTGTTGCTTCTCCACGATTTTAGGTTTTCTCGAACCTTTGAAATTTGGGTTGTGGATATCAACTGATATGTTGCGTCTCCACGGTTTTTGGATTTTGCAAGTATCGACGAAATGTTGCTTCCCTGCGATTTTGGGTGCAAGTATCGATGGAATGTCGCATCCTTGTTTTTTTTCAAAATTTTTGTTTTGCGGGTACTGACTTTGATGTCGTTTCCCCACGATTTTTGAAAAACCATTTTTTTTTTGTTTAAAGACACGAGGGTCGTAAATTTTGACCTAGAACCATTTGGCGGTAAAAGGTAAGGTGGACTAGGGTGGAAATCCCTGAATCCGGATTTTTGTTTCAAACCATGAATTTTGGTTCAAGGATCGAAAGTTTTGGTCAAGTCAGGGAGAGGCTCCTAAACTTGGATTTTTTTTTTGTTTTTGAACAATGAAACGATGAAAGTAAGCATTGCTCTTACAGGTTATGAAAATTCTAAAGAGAGTGGGTTTGACGAGCGAGTACCTGAGAACAGGTTTTGGCCATACAGGCATTGCTCTTACCCAGTTAGGAAAGTCTTCAAGGGTAGTACCGCTTCAAGAACTTGCCGTTGATAGGCAGCATACATCTGTCGCCTTCCATGTTTAGGAGGGCATATGCGCCGTTGGAGAAGACCTTGTCGATGACGTAGGGTCCCTCCCATTTTGGTTCAAATTTGCCTTTGGATTTGTGAGCGAAGACCATTGGTCTTTTTACCGCAAGAACCAAGTCACCCTTTTTGTAGGCGCGTTGCCTGACCTTTTTGTCAAAAGATCCTGCCATGCGTGCTTGGTAAAGTTCAATGCTTTGTCGAGCTTCGAGCCGTCTCTCGTCGAGATTGTCCAGCTCATGGAGTTGCAATTTGACATTGCTTTCTTGAGTCATGTCATTTTGTAGAGATACCCTCAGAGAAGGAATTTGTACCTCTAGGGGCACGACAGCTTCGCATCCATAGACCAAGGAGAATGGTGTGCTATGGGTTGGTCCTCGAACGGTGGTTCGATAGGCCCACAAAGCTTCAGACAGTTTATCGCTCCAGTCTCTTTTGTGACTAGAGACCATTTTCTTGAGGATTTTGCAGAGTGTCTTGTTGAAGGCTTCTGCTAATCCGTTTGCTGCCGGATTGTATGGAGTCGAAGGACAGCTTTGGATTTTGTATTTGTCGCAAAACCTGTAGAATCGATGATCCCGGAATTGTGGTCCGTTATCATGGACGAATCTCTTGGGTATGCCGAAACGACAAATGATGTTGGTGCGCAGGAACTGAAGAACTGATGAGGTCTTCATTTCGTTGAACGCAAATGCTTCTGACCACTTGGAGAAATAATCCGTAGCGGCGAAGATGAAGCGATGACCTTTGCTTGAAGGGGGAGAGATAGGACCTATGATGTCCATGCCTCATGCTTCAAAAGGCCATGAGATTGCTGTAGGATCAGCCATTCCGGAGGCATGTGAATGTAATCTCCGTGAACTTGGCATAGCTGGCAGCGTTTGGCAAATTGCATTGCATCAGCAACCATAGTAGGCCAATAGTAACCTAACCTTTTTATCTAATCATAGAGCTTAGGACCTGCCTGATGGGCTCCACAAAGACCAGCATGAACTTCTTTGAGTGTTTCTTCGGCCTCTTGTTGTGACAAGCAGCGTAGAAGTACTCCGTTGAAGGATTTCCTGTAGAGGATTTTTGAAGGAATATCCAAATGAAAGTTTGGGGCTCGCCTTTGTATGCTTACCCGTTCTTTTGGATCTTCAGGTAGGATTCCGAACATAGTGTAATCAATGAACGGATCCCTCCAGTCGCCGATTGAAGTTTGAAGGATAGAGATCCGACTTCCAACCACTCGGTGGCATTCAGCAACTGCTTGGTGTGTGTTAAGAGGAGGGAGGATCCTTCTCTTGCACACTGTAATTTGCATGTTTTCCCCTTCCTGGATCGCCATTGATGCGGCAAGTCCGGCCAGGGCATCTGCCCGGATGTTTTCACCTCTACCAATGTGGGTGATGTTGCAGATGTCAAACTTTTGCAGAAGCGATTGTGCCTTGTTGTAATAAGGCAGCAGATCAGGCTTCCTGACTTCATATTTCTGATTCATCTGGTTGACGATCAGTTGAGAGTCTCCAAAGACTTCCAGCATGGTGATACCAGATTCGATGGCGAGTTCCAATCCTAGGATCAGAGCTTGGTATTCAGCTGCATTGTTTGTGCATGGTTCCAGTAGCGAGAAAGCGTGTGGAATCATGTATTTGTCAGGGCTAACAAAGAGGATGCCAACTCCTGAGATCAGCTTTCTTTTTTCATTTGTCCTGGTTGCACCGTCAAAGTACATGTCCCAGGAGGCATTTGGTGAGGAAGTCTCCACGTTGTAGACAGGTTCGTCTGGGAGATCATCTCTGAGTGGTGAATCTTTAGGCAATGGATGCTCTGCGAGGAAATCTGCTAGAGCTTGGCCTTTGATTGCTTTTTGTGGCACATACCTAATATCAAATTGTGACAAGAGGATGGACCATTTTGCCAGTCGGGCATTGAGAGAACCGGCCTTCGTGACAAGGACCTTCAAGAGGTTGATCCTTGAGACTAGGTAGACTGTGTTGGAAAGCAAGTAGTGACGTAGCTTTTGTACGGCGAACATCACTGCAAGGCATTCTTTTTCGACTGGAGAGTAGCGATGCTCTGCACCTACTAGCATGCGGCTGAGGTAGTATAGAGCAGCTTCTTTTCCCTCACCATTCTCTTGTGCAAGCAGAGCATCTACAGAATGATCAAGAGCTCTTGTGTACAAGATGAATGGTTTTCCAGTGGCAGGGGCAGCTAACACTGGAGGTTTGGTCAGGTATGACTTGATATCTTGAAATGCGGCTTCACAGTCGGCATCCCAGACAAAGTCTACACCTTTTTTCATTAATCGAGAGAATGGACGGCATTTCCCCGAAAGATTGGAGATGAACCGTCTGATGTAGGCCAATCTCCCTTGGAGCCCTTTTAGTTCTCTCAAGGTTCTTGGAGAGGGCATTTCTAGAATAGCCTTGACTTTTATGGGGTCAAGTTCTATTCCAGCTTTCCGAACAAGGAATCCGAGAAACTTACCCGACGAGACGCCGAAGAAGCATTTTAGAGGATTCATCCGTAGTTTGTGTTTGCGAAGTCGGAGGAAGACTTCCCGAAGATCTTTGAGATGGTCTTCTTTTCTTCTGCTTTTGACGGCGAGGTCATCAACGTAACATTCGACCGTCTTGTGCTGCATATCTTGGAATATTTTCATCATAGCCCTCTGATATGTGGCACCAGCATTTTTCAGACCAAATGGCATGACAGTGTGGCAATACACGCCAAACGGAGTCCGAAATGAAGTGTGTTTTTCATCCTCGGGATGCATCTTTATCTGATTGTAACCAGAGAAGCCATCCATGAATGTCATCCGCTCGAATCCGCAGGTATTGTCAATCATCACCTCCGGTATGGGGAGCGGGAATTCATCTTTAGGGCAAGCGCCATTCAGGTCTCTATAGTCAATACAGACTCTGATCTGCCCAGTTTTCTTTGTCACGGGGACAATATTGGCCAACCACTCTGGATGTTGTTCCTCACGGATGAAGCCGATGCTTTTGAGCTTCTGAACTTCTTGTTCAATTTTATCCATCACATCTGGACGGAATCTTCTTTGGCCTTGTTTGACAGGCTTGACTTCTTCTTGAAGATTGAGTTTGTGGACTGCTACTTTGGGGTCTAAACCAGGCATTTCAGCATAGGACCATGCAAAGCAATCAACGAACTCACGAAGAAAAGCGATATACTCGGGTAACTCATCATCCTTTATATTCTTGCTTAAGAATACAGGACGTGGGTTATCAGGTGTTCCCAAGTTTATCTTTTCAACAGGATCTTCTGTCGGAAGGTTCGAAGGTGGTTCCTCCACAATATTTTCGGAGGCTTCCAACTCAACGAAACCTTCTAGAGTTTCAACTACATTACCAGACCAAGGCTCTGTTCCTTTCCATGGATTTTCTTGATTGGTGATCTCCTCAAGGCTTGCTATGAGATAGTCCCAATCGCCAGTTGAGTCTGGTATTTCTGTTGGAGACGAGGGTTCTTCTAGGTCAGGATGGCACAAGTCTGCATTATCGGACGATTCCTCTTTATCATCAGAGAAATCGTACAAGTTGGATGAGCTTCCTGGATCTTTGTCAGGTAACTCTTTAAAGAGATTTCCAGGGAGATCGATGTCTTCGTGGACTTTAGATGTTGAGGCTTGGTCGGTAAAACGACTTTTAAGCCTTTGTGTCAACTGTCTCAGAGGAGTGTCGGGATCATACCCTAACCCATATGAAGACTTTTCTACATGACCGTAGAGTCTCCAATCTTCCAGCTGGCTTTTGGTCAAGGCGGGCTCCAATGGCGTGAGAATACCGCGTCTTTCTCCCAAACCGACTGGGTTTTGAGCGTCATAGCCCATTTTCTTCATAATTGCTTGTGCCACAGGACTATATAGAGATAGCTGAGGCATACCTTCATTTTGGAAAGGTTCCAGCATGGAGTTTGATGAAGAAGCATCTGATCTATCGAAGAAGATCGGTCTTTGCTTTGGTGATGTTGTCGGAACAACAAAGGTAGCAGACGTAGGATCTTCTACGTCAGCAGGTGTCTCCATCGGAGTGAAAGCAGGCTGAACTTGCTGAGTGTCAGCTTGGCTTGACGATGCATCGTCTTCTGGCTCTGAGTCCGAGTCTGTGTCTTGCATGATAGACACGAGAGAGACAACAAATTTGCCCCCAGACTTTTGTTTCGCCTTCTTCACTTTAGTCGTGATGACCAAAGGTTTTGAAGATTTGAGGGAGATAACGAAGGGAGATTGACTACTCTCTTCTAATTTGCCGGAGGGTTTGTTTTCTTCCGGTGATTTTTGAGGAGCCTTGCCTTTATCTTTCTGGAGATTTTCAGCAGGGGGTGCTATTTCCTCTTCTTCTTTTTCTCCTTCATACATCTGGGAGTCTGCGAAGTGGACTTCTTTACCTTTGAAGGGTTTTCTGTCCGCAAAGACACGATGTACCATGCCGTCGTCGCCGACGAACTTGATGCATTGATGTAGAGTTGAAGGGACAACACCGTTCTCGTGTATCCAAGGACGTTCGAGAAGGATGTTGTAGCATGAGGGGGTTTTTATTGCATACACAGTGACCTCGGAGATAAGATCACCGATTTGCAATTTGAACCTGATTTTGCCGATAGGCCTTTGAGTGCTCCCATCGTATCCAAAGTGGAGATAAGGTTGAGTGCAGAACCTGGGTCGATCTGAACTCTATGTATCGGCATTTCTTTGATGTACCCTGTGAAGTACAGGGGTCGGTTGTGCCTTGCTTCGCCAAGTAAGAGGTCTTCCTTAGTGAAGGCGATGGTTGCATTGGCTGCCTTTTGAACCGAGAGGCATTGGATGCATGATCCCTCAGTTTTCTTTTCTCCCTTTGAGGAAGTTTCAGAGTTTTTGACCCGGTAGTCCATTTCAATTTGGAGGACTTGCGGGGCATGTTTGTCGACATCCTCATTCAGTTTTTGTAATTCTGAGATGAGATTATCACGAGTGCGTGGAGACATTCGTAATAAATCCAGGATGTGAAGACGTGCAGGTATGTGTTTGAAGTGCTCAACCAAGTCATACTTGAAAGCCTCCTTAGGGCCTGCATGTTCATCATTGTTGCCACTGGGGGCGCTTACAACATCTTTTCCCGAAGGATTTACATAAGTAAAGGAAGATTAGTTGTAATTTTTATGGTAGTCCCGGCCCGAGCGGGTGCCTCTACCAACTTCGAGAGCTTCTTGAGAAGGGTCTTCGCTTGGAAGATTGTCTTCAAGATCAAGAGGCTGTCGTTTTTCATCTACTGGGGATGCATCTGCAGCAGAGTTGCCATCCTCAGTGATTGTGTTGCACGGAGCATTTTCCGGGAGCGAGTCCTGAACAGCATCCAGCAGCTTTTCTTCTTCGTTGACCCATCCATCATCCCAAGTTGGGTTTTCTCCATGATGATGAGTCGGGAAGAATGTGTATCCTGAAGTCACAGTCTCAGGAGAAGAAACCTGAGAGGGTGTCATCTCTGTGAAAGTCACGTGAGACGAGGTAGCTCCAGAGGATACATTGCTAGGCGTCGTCGGAGTGTAGGTAATCTCATCAGACGACGCTTCAGAAGAGCTATAGTCCTGATATATTACATTACAGGAAGCTCTGATAGGAGATGTTGCCTGCTCGGAGTCAGACTCATCCTCGGATGTAAGAGGATCATCTATCCAGCAATGTTCTCCATTTTCAGGAGTTAAGGGTGGATGTACCTGATTATCTTCAGGGACTTCAGGCTCTGGGTTGCGAGGAGGCTCGTTAACACGATCTTGCTCTTGTTCTAGAGCGAGACGCTGCAAGATCCTTGCATATTCTTCAAGATCAGGCATGGGAGCCAGATCCTCTTCTTCGTCTTCTCCGTGTGGCTCAACATAGTTGATTTCCACTGGAGCAATGACAGGTGCTGGGTTAACAGCATCTTCTTGTACAGCCTCTTGGTCTTCTTCATCATCAGACCAGGATCCTTGTGGTTGCAAGGGGTTATACCAGATTACTGGCATAAGGTGAGTTTCAGGAACCCATTCTTCATCGGAGAGATATTCTCCTGTTTCAAGAGATTCCTCCCACTCATCGGTGTAGTCGGGCTCGAATCCATCGTCGGTGTCGCTGGACTCGTATCCATCAATGGAGAATCCAACTACCGAGTTGCAAGAGTATGATGCCCCCTACATGGCTTCTTTTTTGAATTGAGGTGGCATGAAATCACTGAGAGTGAAGTTTCTTACCGCCTTTGAAGTCTCTGGAAGGGACGTTTCTGTTGCCCCGAGTGAAGTGGTAGAGGAGGCCTCTGCCTTTTCATGGACTTCTTGTTTTGGCTGGGTCTTCTCTTGCCGTTTGAGCTTGAGGAGATGTTTCTTGGCTTGCCTTCGCTGCTGAGCGGTCGGCTTTGTTTTGACGATCTCCCAATTTTCATCTTCCAGGAGATCGGGATGTACCCATATAGGTTGTCCGTCTGGTGTCGGGCAAGGAACCAACACTTCGGACGTTTGAATTCTTTTTATCACCTTGAAGGAAGTAGTGATCTTCTTCTTCGGTGATTTTGGTGTTTGTCCACGTGACACCATGTTGACGGAGGCGGGGCCATAATTTTTGTCAAAGGTGATGACTCCGTTTTTCCACATCTCGTTTATCTTCTCTCTCACAACAAAGCATTGATTGAGAGGATGCGAGACCATCTGGTGGTATGGACAGTACTGAGGATCATTGGTTTTGCCAACGTCTCCAGGTCTTTTGGGCTCTGGCAAAATGAGTTTGCCATTTGCTAGGAGAGCCTCAAAGATTTCTTCGACGTCTTCATCGAACGGATATTTCTTTTCTACTCGCTCTTTGAAGGCATCAGAGAGTTCAGGTCTCTTACCTGCAGCTCTATTTTCAGCTTTCTTTGGTTGCTGAGGAGCTGACTTGGTTTGCACATTAAGGACCTCTTTCTTCTTTGGTTTAGAGGTTGCAATGGCGGTTGGCTCTTTTCTTGATGACTTCTGACTGTTGAGGTCTTTGATCACCATTTCAGCTTCCATGGAAGCTTCGAGGAGTTCCCCCAGGTTCTTTGATTTATTGCCGATGATCATGGAGCGGATTTTAGCTCTCATGTTGTTACGGCAGATGTCGACTAGCGACGCTTGTGGCAGTACATCTGAGCATTTGTACGCCATTGCTTTCCACTTGTGAATGAAGTCATAAGTTGACTCATTCTCTCCCTGTTTTAGGCTGCAGAGCTGAGCCATAGTAACAGGATGATCCTCACCTTGGAAGTGGGTCAGGAAGCGTGTCTCCAGCATAGCCCAGTTCTGAATGGAGTTCTCCGGAAGAGTGGAGTACCAATCGAAGGCCGTACCTTTTAGGGTACTTGCAAAGAGGCGAATCTTGAGTGCATCTTGATCCGCGATAGCTCCCGTCAAGATCTTGAAGTGGATGACGTGCTGTCTGGCCGATCCTTTCCCCGTATATGTTTGGAGAGTAGGATGTTTGAATTTTGTGGGGAACGGGACCGAGTCCATCCATAAAGGATATGGTGGCCTGATCCCATGCTCTTTGAGTATATCCTCTTCTTTAGCTTTGGCGAGGATACTGTCTACGTCCTTTTTGGTGAGGGCGCGTGACTCATTTTCTTCTCCATTTCCCTCGTTATTGCTATGATTTGGAGGAGGCTCATTGTTCACCTGATTTTGGACGACAAGGAGAAGGTTTTCCATCAGAGTTTCAATCCTCTGCTGGCCTTGTTCCAACTGCTGGATGCGTGTGAGCGCATCATCTCGAGGTGGATTCTGAGGTGGCGGCTCAGAACTTGTAGCCAAGACGTTCATCCCTCGGGATTCGAACGAAGAAATCGTCCTGGTGACCGAGCTGGGGCTCATTCTTTTTGATGAAGAGCTTGACGAAGGATTACTCTCCCGTCCTTGGCTTAAAGGGGCAGGAGATTCTTCGGGATGTCTTCGTGTCCCGGTGACGCTACGGGTCACCGGACGTCGGACATGGATTTTTTATGCTGACTTTTGGCGTCTTCTGGTTTTTCCAACCATATGGACGGCAGCAACTTGGTCGGGTCTTTCTTTTTCGACCCATTTGTGGGAGACTTGAAGTGTAGGAGGCTGGGTCCGTTGCTTCTCTAGTCTCTTTTGTCGATATGAAGCACGGCGGCGTGCTCGACGAGCGATTTGAGCTTCAGTCAGCTCTGGCTGGGCTCTGACGATGAAGGATGTGCTCCCTCGGGCGCAGCAGCCGAGCCTGTCTTCTTTGTAGCTGGGCAAGGACAGGATGCGGACCCGGTCCTTTGCCTGTTGCAGCGAAGCTTTGAATTTTTCAAGTTCGGCCCCTGTAGAGATAAAGGGTCGAACCGTAGGAGTGTAGGCCTTAGCAGGTACTTGTAGAGGCCTGGTGATGCATGATCTGATTTTGGGCTTGTGGGAGCAAGCCGGTTCATGCTGGGTCGACTTGGGAGTCAAGTTGGAGATGGGTCTCTCCTCTTTCATGTAGGCAAGAGGGTAGAACCGGTTCTCCTTGAGTGGGGCCAGGTATGCTGGCTTGGTGGAAGTTTGAGACCTTCTTTGTTTTGGGGAAGGTCTTGGAGACCAAGTCTTAGGGTAGACCTGGTTGGTTGTTGGTCGAGGCTTCGCGGGGGTGCCGCGGGCTTCGGGCTTTCGCCTTTGGTGTCACGAGAGTGACACGTTGAGAGGCGATCTTCTGCTTTTTGGCAGGAGCAGCTTGTTCTTCGGGAAGTGGGAATGGTCCCAGTGTCCCGAAGACGATGGTCCGGGGAGTCGAGGTCGACCTGGAGTTCAGAGAGTTGCCGAGGGAGTTGACGCTTCGGCAGCTGGCAGGGCGCTTGTAAGTGCGCTCGGTTTGCTTCTGTTGAAGCATGAGTTGGTGCTTGTTCTCATCGAAGATAATGGTTAAGGCTGCCATTGTTAGTTTCGAAAAAGTTCTGAAACAAGACCACATCCATTAGTAATCACAAGAATATAATGATCATAAATGGGAATTTCTATGGTTGTCTTTTCAAATCGCTCAAGGGATATGACCCAAGCGACATGAAGAAGGCAAAAAGCCATAGATGGTACAATTGTTCTGACAGCAAGCATGGTAGGCTCGAAATGAGCGTTCCAATGACTGCTAGAAGCAATTGTATACCTAAATTCGACTTATCGAGAAGCGGAGCTTGCTCGAGATAAGAAGAATATAAGGTAGGAGTTACAAATGTGCCGGTCACAGATACAGTAGACCCTGAAAGGGCGTACTAGTACCACTATGCACAAATGTTGGAGATCGCATCCATGAGATGGGATTCTCTTTTTTTTTGAAATGTCAAGATTGGATTCATCAAAGAGAACAGATGGTATTCCGATCTGAATACGGGCTCAACGATTTCCGCGAGCACCAGTACCCAAAAGGGAAGGAACCACAATTTCTCGGATCTGAATCTAAAATGACGAGAGTGTTTTTTTTTTTTGAAATGTCAAGATTGGTTCCATCAAGGAGAGCAAATGGTATTCCAATCTGAACACGGTCTCGGCGATTTCCGCGAGCGCCAGTGCTCAGAAAAGAAGAAACCAAAATTTCTCAGATCTGAAATCAAAAGTGACGATTTTTTGGAGATTTTTTTTTTGAAATGATTTTTTTTATTTTATTATTTTTATTTTATTTTTTTTAAATATATTTTTATTTATTTTTTTTTATTTTTTATTTTTTTATTTTTTATTTTTTTAAAATATATTTTTATTTTTTTTATTTTTACTTTTTTTTGAAAATTTTTTGTTTTTTTTTTTTTAAGATTTTTTTTTTGAAAATCTTTTTTTTTATTTTTTTTTATTTTTTTTTTATTTTTTTTTTAAGATTTTTTTTTTGAAAATCTTTTTTTTATTATATATTTTTTTTTATTTTGATTTTAATTTTTTAAGATTTAAAGACGAGAGAGTACACATAGGCCTCCTAACCCGGTCTTATGAAACCTCAATTGATAGAATTGCCCCCAGGTAAGGGTAGGATTACTTAATGAACCCGTTTGGAGGACCCTTGCCTAGAACAGTCAAGCTGTCTCCACACTCTGGACAAGGCTTTTCTTGAATCAATCGTGATCAAAGAACGCAATTGGTTTAACCTTAGTGGTCTATGTCTTTTTATTTTTTTTTAAATCCCAAATAGACTCATCGAAGAGAAACGATGGCCCAAAACCTTAGTCGAACGGGCTCAACATTTCTGCAAGCACCAAAGAACGATAGGATAGGATCAAAGTTTCTCAATTTTGAATCCAAACTAAGAAAACTGATTTTTTTTTTATATATATTTTTTTAATAATTTTTTTTTTGAAATCTCTAATGAACTCATCGAAGAGAAACGATGGTCGAAAACCTTAGTCGAACGGGCTCAACATTTCTGCAAGCACCAAAGAACGATAGGATAGGATCAAAGTTTCTCAATTTTGAATCCAAACTAAGAAAACTGATTTTTTTTTTCTCTAATGAACTCATCGAAGAGAAACGATGGTCCAAAACCTTAGTCGAACGGGCTCAACATTTCTGCAAGCACCAAAGAACGATAGGATAGGATCAAAGTTTCTCAATTTTGAATTCAAACTAAGAGAACTGATTTTTTTTTTTTTTTTGAAATTTCTAATGAACTCATCGAAGAGAAACGATGGTCCAAAACCTTAGTCGAACGGGCTCAACATTTCTGCAAGCACCAAAGAACGATAGGATAGGACCAAAGTTTCTCAATTTTGAATTCAAACTAAGAAAACTGATTTTTTTTTTTTTTGAAAAGAGAAAGAATGGAAACAAACTCAAAGAAATAGAAATTTCCAAAAAATCCCATCTCATGTTTTTTTAGGATGCAAAATCCAACATAGGCTACCAGCTAGAAAGTAGCCAAGGAATCCGGAAAAGAAGTATAAGCATAGAGCAAAAAGTATGATATGCAAATATTTCATTTCCAAGCACCGTGTTCTCAAATGAACGAGTCCCACCGGGTGTGCCAGCTTGATGGAAAGCGCTCCGAGGCGCCGTGGGGCGGCTACCGGGGTCGGCGGAACGTGGGAGTCCGTCGGGTCCGGCCCTTTCGCGCCCTGGCGGGCCTGAAGCGTGCATCAACATTTCTTTTGTGTGGGTGTGCCAGATTTTCTATTTTACTTGGAATTGCAAGTGGTAATCCGGAGATCAACCTTCGCAAGTAAAAAGGAAATCAACTTCTTTCAAGTTTTCCATTGCACAAATATTTAAGAAAAGAGACATTTTCTTGGTTTGCCGTGAAAGGCGATTTTGTTTGGCATTTATAGCCGATTTTGGCGTTTATAGCCGATTTACAATTCTCATCAATAATGAAAGACAAGAGTTGTGATTTTTGTCTCTTTTAGAAAAATACAAACTACAATGAAAAGCAAGAAAAGGAAGATCTAACTTTTCAGGAGATTGTGGGGGACTCGTTCAGATTGACGGTCGCAAGCCATGTGTGGGCTTCGCCGTCATCCATGCAGATGAGAACAGAGGATGCTCTTGATTCGCTTGGCTTGGCTATAACCTCAAATTTTTAGAGGACAAAGACCAAGAGAAGGTCCTATGTCCAATAAAAAGCTAAGTAGACGGGCTGAAAAGCCACGTCTAAGCCATTGGAGGCAGCAGGAGAAGGCAAGGACCTTGGGGGGGGTGCCCCCCAAGGGACTTTTGTCACCTTGTAGTGGTGGCCGATGCAGAACTTCAGCAGAGTTTTTCTCTCTTTTTTCTTTCTCTGGATACGAGCTCTGGATTCTTTCCGATCGATCGATCTCGATTTTCTGATCCTTTTCTCATCTTCATTTCAATGGAATGCTCTCCTATTTATAGGCTTTTGGTAGCCATTTAGGAGGGTTTATGAGCCTTAATGGCTTTAATGGGAGGAGTTACAAGATTTATTTCTTGATTTTGTAACTCCTTTTTCCTTGAATCTGATTAGCCGATGGAGATTAAGGGCTTTTAATCACCTTAATTACCATAATGGGAGGAGTTTCATGGTTTAAATGCCATGAATCAATTGACTTGTAACTCCCAAATGCTTGCTTCTGATTGGGCCGTCCAAAGAAATGAATTAATGACTGCAATAAAGCTAGTCAATTAACCACATTAATTGGTCGCCGAGCAGTCGAAGAGTCGCGGGCCGTGCCGTGTCTTCTGGAATTCTTCTGGCGATGATCATCGATGGATCTTCATGCTGATCGACATCGGATGAACATGTAACTTCAGACATTGATAGCTAAGAGCGGGCCGGTGACATCTGTCTTGTCGATTTCTCGATCGGTCGGACAGAAAGAGCACTTTTTTTGGTCGACCGGTTGGCGATCTTGGAGCGATCAATGATGATTTTATGCTTTTGGAGGTTGACCCGTGATTTTGACGGATGTCGGAGGATATGAGTCAATTTCAAGCACTAAAAATCACATTTTCAGGAAACCACAGGGGCCAAAGTGCGCGAAATGCGAAAAAAGACGGAAAAACGGGTCACCGGCGGAAAATCCGGTGACCCGGACTTCCATGGTCGCCGGCGACCATGCCGGCGACCATGGGCCATGGTCGCAGGGGCCTGCGACCCTGGGGGAATTTTCCCCTTCGGAGCCCGTTTTGCGGTCGTTTTGAGGTCTTTTTCGTCGCCGTTTTCTTCTGTATTTTTCCTGACATTTCTTCTCATTTATTGGCTTGATTTCCCTGTAGAAAACTTGATGAGAATCCTTGCATTTTTAGAGTGGAAAGTTTCCAATTTTCCGGGAAAGCCGACGACTTTGTCGTGTAGAGCTGCTTGATTTTCCGCCAGAAGCTGAAACTTGGTCAAACGATGTCGGAATGACCTGAAATTTGAGGTGAAGCCTCCTGAGCAATAAATAAGACCAACCATAGGCTTTTGTTTGAGTTTTGAAGCCGTTTGGGGTCCCATCGATGCTTCACTTGATTTTGCTGCGGGGAAAATGCCGAGCTTTGATGTGCGGTCAAACGATGTCCGATTGACCTGAAATTTGACAGGGAACCTATTGGAGTCATTTTGAGATGATCCACAGGCTCTGTCTTGGAAACCATGGTCCCGGGGAGCTCCGCCGCCGGTAGGCTTGATTTTCTTTCGGAGCGTCGAAACCTGGTCAAACGTTGTCGGAATGACCTGAAATTCGACGTGCAGCCTTTTGGAAGCATGTTGAAGCCACTCATGCACTTGGTTTGATGAGCGAAGGCTTCGGTGGTTCCCGCCGCCGGGAGGCTTGATCTTGCTGCTCGAGCATTGATGGAGGGTCAAACGTTGTCGGTTTGACTTGAAATTTGGCATGGAGCCCTTTTGGGACATGCTGGAGTCATCTGTAGGCTCTGATCAAAGTTCTGATGTCTCCGATGATGTCGCCGCCGGGAGCGCCATTTTAGCTGTCGGAGAAGCGAAGTTAGGCCAAATGATTCTGAAATGGCCCGAAACTTCATGTGTACTCTTCTCTTGGCTATCTTGAAGGATCTTGCAGTTTTTGTTTGATTCTGACAAGATTTGATTTTTTGGAGAAGTTGCATTGCCTATTTATGGCAGGTTGCGACTTCATGCAGCTTTCTTGATGTTGAAGAGGCAAAGTGACATTTTTGCTGTCAACACTCAGCAAGATCCAAGCCCAACCCTTCTTCAAATGGCCCCAGCCTATGAAGAGTTATCCCTCCACCCGAGACCAGGGCAAGTTCTGTAGCTATCACAAGGATAAGGGACACAGAACTAAGGATTGCCATGCCTTTAAAGCGCACCTTGAGAGGCTGGTGAAAGACGGGCATCTGAAGGACTTCGTCAAAGAAGAAGGCAGAGTAAACCATGCCCAACAGCGCCATCCCGACGATCGGGACAGCGATGAGCTGGTGGGGACCATCGACGTCATCCATCTGGCTCCCGCTCCAAAGGGCAGTGACCAGGTTCTCGCTGAGGCCAGGCGGGCCAAGCACGGCGAACAAGTAATGACAGCCGAGCTCGGTCCCTCGGGAAAAAGGTACGCGTGGAGAGACTGAAGATTTGGTTCTCCGACAAAGACTTGGCCGGGGTCCAGCTACCCCACAATGATCCTCTTCTCCTGACTATGAGGTTACATAACTTCAATGTCAAGAGGATCCTAGTGGACCCTGGGAGCTCCTCAGAAATCCTCTATTTTGACTGCTTCAAGAAGATGGATCTGAAGGAGGAGGACCTGCAGGAAGCTCGCACCCCGTTGGTGGGATTCAGCTCCAAGACCGTGTATCCCAAAGGGAAGATCGCCCTCAAGGTCGAAGTGGGAGGAGCCTCCATGGCAGCAGACTTCCTGGTGGTAGATGCGCAATCTCCATACAATGCCATCATGGGAAGAAACTGGCTTCATAACATGGAAGCTGTGCCTTCCACCCATCACCAGAAGCTCAAGTTCCCGTTGCAAAGCGAGGACGGGGGCTTCGAAGTAATCATAGTCCATGGTGACCAACAAATGGCCAAAGAATGCCTTATGGCCATGGTCCCCGGAGAAGCAGAACCGCAGAGAGTTCATATGACCGAGCTGGAGACCGAGCTCGAGGCTGTTGGCCGAACTCCCGAGCAGAAGAGCGTTGAAGACCTCACCAAAGTCAGGATCGATCCCAACGATCCGGAGAGGTTTTTCGTGCTCAGTAGTTAGCTTGCGGATTAGGAAAGGGTAGAGATGCTTGACTTCCTGTTACAGAATAGACCCATATGAGATGCCTGGCATTGACCCCGAGGTCATGTGGCACAAGCTAAATGTGGATCCCGAGCACAAGCCTGTAGTCCAAAAAACTCGCAGGTTGGGAGTCTAACAAGCAGAGGCTGTGACCGAGGAGGTCAAGAAATTGTCAGAAGCTAAAGCTATCAGGGAAGTCCACTACCCTGTGTGGTTAGCCAACACGGTTGTGGTCAAAAAGAAGAATGGAAGCTGGAGGGTCTGCTAGACTTCACCGACCTCAACAAGGCATGTCCTAAAGACAGCTTTCCCCTTCCAAAGATAGACCAGCTGATCGATGCCACTGCCGGGCACGATAGGATGAGTTTCCTCGATGCCTACCGAGGTTACCATCAAATTCCAATGCACAGGCCTGATCAGGAGAAAACCGCGTTCATAACACCCAGAGGCATTTACTGCTACAAGGTGATGCCCTTCAGGTTAAAGAACACTGGTGCCACTTACCAGAGGTTGGTGACCAAAATGTTTCAGGCCTAGCTCGGCAAGACGGTCGAGGTCACAGGACCACTTGACTGACCTACATCAAACCTTCGCCGTCCTTAAACAATACAAGCTCAAGTTGAACGCCTGCAAATGTGCATTTGGCGTCGGCTCGGGCAAATTCCTGGGCAGCCTGGTCACTAGGCGAGGAATAGAGGCCAATCCCAACCAGATCTAGGCGATCCAGGCCCTGCAGAGTCCGACCTCGGCAAAGCAAGTCCAGAGGCTTACAGGGATGGCAGCAGCACTAAACCACTTCAGTAGCCGAGCTTCAGACAAATGCCGTCCCTTCTTCCAACTCCTCAAAAAGAGCTCAGGGTTCCAGTGGACGTCGGAGTGCGAAAGCGCCCTTCAGAAGCTCAAATGATACCTCTCTTCACCCCCCCTACTTTCCACCCCGGCACAGGGTAAGGTCTTATACTTATATCTGGCAGTTTCGGACCATGCAGTGAGCTCGGTACTCATGGTACTCATAAGAGAAGATAACGGGTAGCAAAAGCCCATCTATTACACAAGCAAAATCTTGCTGGATGCCGAGACTAGATACCTGCCATTGGAGAAGCTCGCATTTGCAGTTATCAGTGCCGCCCGCAAGCTCTCCCACTACTTCCAGACATATTCCGTAGTGGTTGTGACCGAACATCCACTTAAGTCCCTCTTCAGGAAAGCAGACTTCTCTGGAAGAGTGTCCAAATGGGCTGTTGAACTGGGACAATATGATATCCAATATCAGCGCAGAACGGCCATCAAAGCCCAAGTGCTGGCAGACTTCATTGTGGAGTTCACCTCTCCTAGTTCGGCACCGAGCCACCTTGACACCGAACTAGGGGGTAAGGAGGTGACAACCACAGAAATTGAAACAAAACAGGAGCGGTCCTGGAAACAGTTCCTCGACTCATCTTGGAAGGTCTTCGTCGATGGATCCTCAACCTCCAAAAGGGCCAGCGCATGCATTGTCCTTCAATCTCCGGAGGGCCTTGTCTTCGAGCAAGCTCTGACTCTGGACTTCAAAGCATCAAACAATGAAGCTGAATACGAAGCACTAATCGCAGGACTGGGTAGCGCAAAAATTCTGGGGGCACGGCAACTGGTGGTCTTCAGTGATTCACAGTTGGTGACGAGCCAACTGAATGGAGACTACCAGGCCCGTGATGATAGGATGGCAGCCTACCTAGCCCACACCAAGCAACTTCTATCTCAGTTCCAAAAGGCTGAAGTCAGGCAGGTCGGCAGAGATTCCAACTCTCACGCCGATTCACTTGCAAACTTGGCCTCTGCTGTCGAGGCAGGAAGAAAAAGGACTGTCGAAGTGGAAGCACTGGACAGGCCGAGTATAGAACTCCACCCACCTCGGCAGATCATGTGTGCCGACCTCGGTCCGAGCTGGATGGACGACTTCATTTCCTACCTCAAGGACGATCAGCTCCACCTCGAGGTCCGTTTGAACGACTTCATTTCCTACCTGGGCAGATCATGTGTGCCACTTCTTTTTTATCTCGCTGAGCTCCACCTCGAGGTCCGTTTTCCTCTTCTCCGCCTTCTCGGCCCGAGCAGCGTTCTGGTGGGCCTTCTCTGCCGACACCAGGCTCCTTTGCAGGATCTGTACAGGCAAGTATTAGAATCAATATCAGAAATGTAGAAGTCAAAGTAAGATCACAAGCTGAGGAGAGAATTACCCTGAGGGCGTCGGCCATCTGAGCCATATCTAGGTCCACCTCGCCCAGCTTCTAGTGTTCTGCCATGTCTCCAGGCAGAGCGCAGGCATGCGCAAGGGCGCTGACGACTGAAGTGCAGTCACTCAACCGACCATCCTCCGACAACGGCTGGCCATCCTCCAGCAGGAAGTCAGGATTCCAGGGCGGAGGGACGAGCGACTGCGAGCGCCGAGAAAACGGATTGGGCTAGTCCTCTGCCGGATCTGCGACCCTAGGCCTTTTTCCCAACCAAATCGCGTCCCGGTTGGATTTGGTGGAGCGCTCAGTTGCTGAGGAAGGCTGAGGAGAAGACCGAGTGGGGGCAGAGACGACTGTGTTCACCGGGCTCAAGGGGAGAGCAGCTGCTGAGGAGGGGGTAGGCGAGTCTCCGAAGACAGCAGCGTCAAGGCTTTCGATTGTCGGACGGCGCCGGCCCATCTCGGCCTCTTCGTCTGAGCTAAAAGAATAAAGGTTCACGAGGTCCTCTCACCAAGCCTCCCCGGGTTCGCCCGCTGATAGGGTTTTTTCTCCGGATTCGTTCTTGGCGACGATCCCAGCCTGGGAGGGCCCGGCTTCGGCTGAGCCTTAAGGGAGTACAGCTAGAACGACCTGCGCTTCGGCTTCAAGCTGCGCGTCGGCTTCGGCCAAAGTTAAAACTTGCTCCCCCTTTAGATTTTCGTACCGTCTTCTGATGAAAGATCGGTATACAGGCTCGTGTTGGGATTGGTGTATGCCCTAAAGCCCACTAGCTGTTTTTTTTTCTCTGTTACTGGATATTTATTGGTTATATATATTGAAATGATTCTTTCTCTATAAACATGTGTATATGTATGGTTGTGTGTAAGGCCCATTGTTTTCTAATAATTGAATCAGGTGTGAAGTGGCTTCACACAGATAGGTCTGATTCATGGATATTGGAAACAACAGATTTGTTCATAACTGAAAGATGGAGTTGGGCACTTCATCTTGGTATAAGTTATAATGAGATACTCTCCTATATAGGGTGACATACCTAAGTCACGGGAGGGCTTTCCCGGATCTATCTCATTAGTGCATGTGTCATGCATTGAACAGGACCATTGTAGGTGTGATCTCTATAATAGTACTATCACAGAGAGAGATCAAATCACCTCATGCTACTAAGTGACCGGTGCTCTTAATCTTGAGCATTTGTGGATGAACTGACGAAGTCAAGTTCTTGTGCTTTAATTCACTATGGGTGAGATTCTCTTCATGGGTCAACAGCTCTGTGAGTTAGGTACTCGGGCTCGATCAGTTGGGACATGCAAATGCAATATAGAATCTATGCCATCTACTGATGGATTGATCGTCCCCTTAGAATTATCCGATTGATCATCAAAATCTAAGATCTTAGTATATGGATGTTCCATATTGATATTGAACTTGTGGGTCGCTCCCTGAATCAAGAGAATAATATCAGGATGATGATTAAGTCAAGGATATGAAGTTCTAAGGTTTAAGATTTAATCGAGAAGGTTGATAGTACATCGGATAACCTAACTCGATTGAGGATGTTACATAGAGGGGCATTTAGGTCATTGCACTTAGTAGGTCGGAGACAACAGTCAATTTATGACTTGCTTATTTCATACTTAATATTTGTCCCTGGAGTGCAACCATAACTCTCTAGTGGAATGAGTTAAGGTTAAAATGGTCTTAATGTTGCTATGGGTTTAGCATGGACATTTTGGTCATTTTGGGAGCCAAGGGCAAATATGTCTTTTGGTCCCTTCTCTAGTCACTTTCCTATATTGGCATGGTTTCCTAATATGATTAGGAGATGAGGTTGAATCATTTTATGGAAAAATAATTTTGAATTTAAATTCAAATAGGCCCTGATGGCATACATGAATTTAATTCTAGACAAATTATGGACATGTGGGCCATAGTGTGGGCCATAGCATGTGGGACGTCCAACATAGGGATTTCTTAGTGTGGGGTCTCCAACTTTGAGTAGGTCTCTCTACTTGGAAGGTTGGACTCCTCCTTGGATAAGTATTCCTATAATAGAGTTTCCCTTAGAAACTTAAATTAGTAATTGTTGCACAACTAGGATTACTAATTGCTAAGTTTAAGGGATATTCATCATAGTTTCCTTTTCTAATTTGGATTGTTTCTAAGAGGAAATTAATCTTAGGATTGAGCTTTCCTTTTAGGACTTCTAAGAGAATTAGTAGGAGAGACTTAATGGGAAAGGTTTCCTTGCAATCTTCATAAAAGGAGGAAGCTTCCCTTGGGCGTGAACCACCTTGAAACCACAAGAAGCCCCAAAAACGTCCAGCCCTAGTTTCTCTTCTTTCTTGAGGAGATTTCCATCACATATGATTCTAGAAACTCATCTCAAAACCTAGATTAAGGTTCCACCACCTTAGCCAATCAGATTTGGAAGTGAGATAGAGGAGAAGATTAGAAGAAGAATAATTCCTGCAGAAATTCCTGCAGCATAGTAGCTGATTGCAAACCTGATCTTGTCCCTTTTGCATCAGATTTTCAGAGGTTTAAAGCTTGCAAATCTTTGAGGTAATAGTCTTCTATAATCTCCTATTTATTAGACACATGTTGATTATGATTTCATGGAGTTTCTACGCGATTCTTTATGGCTGATTTCCGCTGCATAGTGCAGAAATCAGATTTTTTAAAATCTGTCATGCTTTGTATCAGCCATAGTTGTGTCTATATGAGAAGTTTCAGATCTGAATCGCGGTTTCCTTCAGTGGTATCAGAGCCACTCCATGCGAAATCATGATCCCATGATGTGATTTCTTAATCATAGATTAGAAGGGGCATGGTGGCACCCTGCTGAAATTTATTTCAGATTTGTATTAGTGCTGTATTTTTGTATGCTGGTTATGTTTGGATGGCTGGAATTAATTTTTCCAGATCTGAATCATGTTGTACATTATGCACTAACCTATTTGGTTGCAGCCATAATTAGCATCCTTGATGGTTCGCATGTATGTTATGTGGATTTGGATGTTTGTTTTATTAGTTGGAAAGTGTACGATTGCGCGGTTAGCAATCATAGGAAGTTGTAAAGTTTTCTTAATTTCATTCCAACTAGTCTTGATGTAAGCTTTTTTGAAAAGCATAGGAATCTCCAATGTAATTTTTGTTTTGTTTTTCATGGGTTTGCTTGTATAAATTTATTTATGGACACAAGCATGAAAAGGAAAGTTTCAAGACAAGAAGGTTGCAAGAAATTGGAATCCTTGGAGATGAAGGAGTCAAGACTTCTAGATGCATGAGGAGTCCTAATTTGATTAGGATTTGAAATCCTAAGGACAGGGAGCCATCAAGGATTGCATACTTTTATTTGCTTTTATATATGGAATGTATGGTTGAATGCTTTATATAATTGCTATAATTGTCACCTAGAAACATGGCCACCATTAGGATCTAAAAATGCCATCTTTCTAAAATTAGTATGTTTTTGTTTGGTCAATTGGTTTTAAACGGAACTTAGACCAGTACCTTCTAATTGTCTAAGGTTTAAAATTGGATAGGGTTGGCACCCTTTGTTTCCAAAATAGACTAAACTCTAAATCTAATTAGATGCTACCTAAGGGTTCCCCAAAACCCTAATTAGGTTTTTGATTCTATTAAGGGTTTCTCTCAAATGTTTTAATGCAAAGGTTATTTACTTTCAAGATGACTTGAGTCATTGAGTCATGAATTTAATTAACCAAGTTTGCTAGTTTTAAAAAGAGCTTTTGAGAAAACGAAGTAAAGATCAAAGGAAAGTTTATAAACCCTTGTGATAAATTATCAAGTGGGAGAGGGGTTTAGGAAAAACCCCACGACTTTCCATTCTCCGTTCATATTAATCTCATTAGAAGTGTTAGTGGGAGCGGCCATCCCTTCGGTGGAGTTCTTTACTAAAGACCACTTCGATGGGTTAGTGGGTGAACTAAAGTGAATATTCGTAATGAGGTGTTAGTTGGAGCGGCCATCCCTTCGGTGGAGTTCTTTACTAAAGATCACTTCTATAGAATGTCAATGAAGTGTTGGTAGGAGCGGCCATCCCTTCGGTGGAGTTCTTTACCAAAGCTCACTTCTAGATTTGGACATTCTGGAAATTTTTCATAAGAGATGGTAATACACTTGACATAAGGCGGTAATAATCTCTTCAAGGAGTTAGAGTTATTTGTCTTATGAGGTCAAACCAATCAGTGATTGGACTGTCACTGGATATGTATCCAGATAGTGATAATCCAAATAAGAAGAGCTTAATTCAACGTTACTGTAGGCTCGGCCATCCTTTCGATGGAGGGTTTATGAGGAGGTTGAAACACTGATACATTATGTTTAGGGTTGAAATAATGTAAAAAGTTTTGTGCATGTTTTTCCTTTTATAACAAGCACCATATGCATGTTACATATATACTGCCTGTCTAATTATAAACCATTTTATATCCAGAGAGAGATGGGTAAAGATTCTTTTAGCCCGTTGATGAGTATTCTTCGTGAGAACAAGTTGACCGGCCCTAATTACGTAGATTGGAAGAGAAACCTTGACATAGTACTCACTGCTGAGGAGTACAAGTATGTCTTGGTAGAAAATTGTCCTGAAATTGATCCCAATTCTACTGAAGACCAGTTAGAGGCTGAAAGGAAGTGGAAGAAAGCGAACAACATGGCTAAATGCTACATGCTCGCTTCCATGTCCAACGTGTTGCAAACACAGCACGAGAATATGGACACAGCCTACGAAATCATGATGTCCTTGTCAGAAATGTTCGCAGACAAAAGCAGGCCAGCTAGGCAAGCTGCTATAAGGACCATCATGAATACTAGAATGGCTGAAGGAACACCTGTCAGAGATCATATGCTCAAGATGATGGATTGTTTCAATGTAGCTGAGATTCTAGGGGCTGAGATTGATGGAGAGAGTCAAACCGATATGATTCTAGAAACTCTGCCGGATTCCTTCAATCAGTTCAAGCTCAATTTCAATATGAGCAAGATGGACATGACCCTTGCGGAGTTAATGAAGGAACTCCAGGCGGCAGAGGCCATCATGAAGCCCAAGGCCCAAGCCCATTTTTTCCAGTCTTCCTCTCATCTGAACCCGAAAGGGAAGAAGATGAAGAAGAAGAAGATCAAGGGAAAGGGACAGAAAAAGGGCAATGCTGGTAATAGAAAGGACAAGGGTACAAATGATAAGCCCAAAGGGAAATGCTTCAAATGTGGCCTCAAAGGTCATTGGAAGAAAGATTGTCCCAAGCTCAAAGGCTCGGTTAATAAAGGTACATTTTTTTCTTATTTCATTGAAACTTGTTTAGTGGTTGATTCTACTGACTCGTGGATAGTAGACTCTGGAGCCACTAATCATATCTGCAATTCGTTGCAGGGGTTTCAGATAATGCAGAAAATTGAGAAAGGGGAGTTTGCCTTTAGAGTTGGAACTGGAGCTAAAGTTTGGGCGGTTGCAGTGGGAAATGTTTCTCTACATTTTTCTAATGATAGGATTTTGATTTTAAATAATGTTTTCTATGTTCCGGACATGAGGAAGAATTTAATTTCTGTTTCCAGACTTATTGAATTTAATTATTCAGTTTCTTTCCATTCTGGTGTTGATATCAGTAGAGATGGAAATATTATATGTTCCGGTAGAATACATGATAACTTATTTTATATAAATCCTATTGCTCCCACACTGCATAATGTACAACTAGAAAGTTCTACTTCCCTTAAGAGGAAGGTATCTTCAACCAATGACACCTATCTTTGGCACTTACGTTTGGGTCACATTAACCTAAAACGGATTCAGAGGTTGGTAGAAGATGGGCCCTTGAACTCATTAGATTTCGAACCTTTTCCTCAGTGCGAATCATGTCTCAAGGGAAAGATGACCAAAAGGTCATTCTCTGGAAAGGGACTAAGATCAAATGAGTTGTTAGAATTGGTTCACACTGATGTGTGTGGTCCTATGAACAAACTAGCAAGAGGAGGATATGAGTATTACATCACCTTCACCGATGATTACTCTAGGTATGGATATGTCTATTTGATGCGACGCAAGTCTGAGGCGTTTGATAAGTTCAAACAATTCAAGGCTGAGGCAGAGTTACAACTAGGGAAACATATCAAAGCCCTTCGATCTGATCGAGGTGGCGAATACCTCCTAGGTGAGTTCAAGGAGTACCTCACACAACAAGGGATTGTGTCTCAGTTGTCTGCACCGGGTACACCCCAGCAAAATGGTGTAGCAGAGAGAAGAAACCGTACTCTTCTTGATATGGTAAGGTCCATGATGAGTCATGCAACCCTACCTATATCTTTTTGGGGATATGCCTTAGAAGCAGCAGCATACATTTTAAATCTGGTACCATCTAAGTCAGTACCTAGGACACCGCAAGAAATGTGGACAGGTCGAAAACCTAGTTTGAGACATATCCACATTTGGGGTTGTCCAGCTTATGTACTGAATGATAAAGCTACCAAGCTAGAACCCAGATCGGAAATGTGCTACTTCATTGGGTATCCTAAGGGAACAAGAGGTGGCATCTTTTATCATCCAAAGGAGCAAAAAGTGCTCATCAGCACTCATGCTAGATACTTAGAGGATGATTGTATGATGCATCAAGAGCTTAGTAGTACAGAAACTCTTGAGGAGATTCTTCCTGAATCCCCTATAACATCTGTACCAGATCCTGCAACAGTAGATGGACCGGATATTCCTTTAAACACTCCGGAGCCTCGTCGTAGTGGGAGAATTCCTAGACAACCAGATAGATATCTAGGAGTGTCTTTAAAGACAGACTCTGAGGATATGGTTGAGGATCCTACTAGTTACGATGAAGCAGTAACGGATATAGATGCTGACATGTGGCAGCAAGCGATGAAATCTGAATTGGATTCCATGTATTCCAATCAAGTCTGGGAACTTGTAAATGCACCTGAAGGGATCAAACCCATAGGATGCAAGTGGATTTACAAGAGGAAGAGAGGAGTGGACGGGAAGGTGGAAACCTTCAAAGCAAGACTGGTGGCGAAAGGATATACTCAGAAAGAGGGTATCGATTATGAGGAAACCTTTTCACCAGTGGCTATGCTCAAGTCCATAAGGATTCTCTTAGCCATCGCATGTCATTATGACTACGAGATATGGCAAATGGATGTCAAGACAGCTTTTCTTAATGGAAGTCTTGACGAATGCATCTATATGATGCAACCAGAAGGTTTCATTGCTAGTAGCCAAGAGAACATGGTCTGTAAACTTAAAAAGTCCATTTATGGACTTAAGCAAGCATCTAGGGCATGGAACATCAAGTTTGATCAGGCAGTCAAAACTTTTGGCTTTAATCAAAACATTGATGAACCATGTGTGTATAAGAAAGGAAGTGGTAATGCAGTCATATTTTTGGTCCTATATGTAGATGACATATTGCTCATTGGAAATGATGTAGGTGCACTATCATCCACAAAGGTTTGGTTATCATCTCAATTTCAGATGAAGGATTTGGGTGAGGCAAGCTACATCTTAGGGATCAAGCTCCTGCGAGATCGCAAGAATAAGATGTTAGCCTTATCCCAATCTTCATATATTGAGAAGATATTGGTCAAGTTTAACATGCATGACTCCAAGAAGGGCTTGCTACCTTCTAGACATGGACTACCACTATCTCGAGATCAATGTCCTAAGACACCTGATGAGATAGAGAACATGAAGAGAGTTCCATATGCTTCAGCTGTTGGAAGTCTCATGTATGCTATGTTATGTACTAGACCAGATATTTGCTTTGCCGTCGGCATGGTTAGCAGATATCAGTCAAACCCTGGACCTATGCATTGGACAGCTGTGAAACATATATTCAAGTATCTTCAGAGAACGAAAGATTATATGTTGACTTATCGAGCAGATGATTTAACGCCTTTGGCGTATACAGACTCAGATTTCCAATCAGATACGGATGCCAGAAAGTCAACCTCAGGATATGTTTTTACTCTATCAGGAGGGGCTATTTCATGGAGAAGTGTTAAGCAAGATTGTATTGCTGACTCTACCATGGAAGCAGAGTATGTGGCGGCAGCGGAAGCTGCAAAGGAAGCAGTATGGCTCAGGAAATTCCTTTTGGAATTAGGAGTTGTTTCTGCAGCAGAAAAACCGATTGTCATGCACTGCGACAACACAGGTGCGATAGCACAGTATAAAGAGCCCCGGAATCACAAGAAAGGCAAGCACATTCAGAGAAAGTACCACTTGATCCGGGAATTCGTTCAGAATGGAGAAATAGTTGTGGAGCAAATTGCCTCAGCTAATAACTTAGCAGACCCATTTACTAAGACTCTTACTGAGAAAGTCTTTACTTCTCATGTTGAGTCTATGGGAGTTAGGTTAGGAAGTAGTGATCTTTAGTGCAAGTGGGAGTTTGTTGGGATTGGTGTATGCCCTAAAGCCCACTAGCTGTTTTTTTTCTCTCTGTTACTGGATATTTATTGGTTATATATATTGAAATGATTCTTTCTCTATAAACATGTGTATATGTATGGTTGTGTGTAAGGCCCATTGTTTTCTAATAATTGAATCAGGTGTGAAGTGGCTTCACACAGATAGGTCTGATTCATGGATATTGGAAACAACAGATTTGTTCATAACTGAAAGATGGAGTTGGGCACTTCATCTTGGTATAAGTTATAATGAGATACTCTCCTATATAGGGTGACATACCTAAGTCACGGGAGGGCTTTCCCGGATCTATCTCATTAGTGCATGTGTCATGCATTGAACAGGACCATTGTAGGTGTGATCTCTATAATAGTACTATCACAGAGAGAGATCAAATCACCTCATGCTACTAAGTGACCGGTGCTCTTAATCTTGAGCATTTGTGGATGAACTGACGAAGTCAAGTTCTTGTGCTTTAATTCACTATGGGTGAGATTCTCTTCATGGGTCAACAGCTCTGTGAGTTAGGTACTCGGGCTCGATCAGTTGGGACATGCAAATGCAATATAGAATCTATGCCATCTACTGATGGATTGATCGTCCCCTTAGAATTATCCGATTGATCATCAAAATCTAAGATCTTAGTATATGGATGTTCCATATTGATATTGAACTTGTGGGTCGCTCCCTGGATCAAGAGAATAATATCAGGATGATGATTAAGTCAAGGATATGAAGTTCTAAGGTTTAAGATTTAATCGAGAAGGTTGATAGTACATCGGATAACCTAACTCGATTGAGGATGTTACATAGAGGGGCATTTAGGTCATTGCACTTAGTAGGTCGGAGACAACAATCAATTTATGACTTGCTTATTTCATACTTAATATTTGTCCCTGGAGTGCAACCATAACTCTCTAGTGGAATGAGTTAAGGTTAAAATGGTCTTAATGTTGCTATGGGTTTAGCATGGACATTTTGGTCATTTTGGGAGCCAAGGGCAAATATGTCTTTTGGTCCCTTCTCTAGTCACTTTCCTATATTGGCATGGTTTCCTAATATGATTAGGAGATGAGGTTGAATCATTTTGTGGAAAAATAATTTTGAATTTAAATTCAAATAGGCCTTGATGGCATACATGAATTTAATTCTAGACAAATTATGGACATGTGGGCCATAGTGTGGGCCATAGCATGTGGGACGTCCAACATAGGGATTTCTTAGTGTGGGGTCTCCAACTTTGAGTAGGTCTCTCTACTTGGAAGGTTGGACTCCTCCTTGGATAAGTATTCCTATAATAGAGTTTCCCTTAGAAACTTAAATTAGTAATTGTTGCACAACTAGGATTACTAATTGCTAAATTTAAGGGATATTCATCATAGTTTCCTTTTCTAATTTGGATTGTTTCTAAGAGGAAATTAATCTTAGGATTGAGCTTTCCTTTTAGGACTTCTAAGAGAATTAGTAGGAGAGACTTAATGGGAAAGGTTTCCTTGCAATCTTCATAAAAGGAGGAAGCTTCCCTTGGGCGTGAACCACCTTGAAACCACAAGAAGCCCCAAAAACGTCCAGCCCTAGTTTCTCTTCTTTCTTGAGGAGATTTCCATCACACATGATTCTAGAAACTCATCTCAAAACCTAGATTAAGGTTCCACCACCTTAGCCAATCAGATTTGGAAGTGAGATAGAGGAGAAGATTAGAAGAAGAATAATTCTTGCAGAAATTCCTGCAGCATAGTAGCTGATTGCAAACCTGATCTTGTCCCTTTTGCATCAGATTTTCAGAGGTTTAAAGCTTGCAAATCTTTGAGGTAATAGTCTTCTATAATCTCCTATTTATTAGACACATGTTGATTATGATTTCATGGAGTTTCTACGCGATTCTTTATGGCTGATTTCCGCTGCATAGTGCAGAAATCAGATTTTTTAAAATCTGTCATGCTTTGTATCAGCCATAGTTGTCTCTATATGAGAAGTTTCAGATCTGAATCGCGGTTTCCTTCAGCTCGTACTCGAGAAGAACTGAAGCTGATCGGGTCCGGTGGCCCTTGTAGCTATATATTCTCTTTAACCAGGTGACGTTTCGTCGCCACCTGGAGTTCTTCGCTTGTTGTTTTCTCTCCTTGTGGCCTGCACACCAAGCATTTGAGTATATCAGTTCGGCAGAACAAAAATACATCAAAAGACAAGAAGTTGAGATATTTACTCGGTGGCTCCCCGAGATGGCGAGGGATGTGATCCACCTTGGGCTCTCCAGGGGCGTACTCCCAGTTCCCAATGACATAAAGGCGGTCATCCCCGGCGTATTTAGTATTGTCCTCGAGCTCGTTGATTATAGGGATTTCCTTCGACCGAACTCGGAGGTAGTACGCATCGTCCTTCGGAGATCGACAAAGGTCGTAGACATCTTCAATATCTTCGACGCCAAGGTCGGTCCCCAGGATCCTATTGAGCTCGGCTATGCCCATGATTATCTTGTAACCATTGGGCATGAGCTGGCAAGGGGTGAGATTCCACCTCCTGAGGCAGGCCCTCAGAAGGGGATGGACCGGGAATCTCACCCAACCTTCTATAATGGCAACTAGTGGGAATGGCATCCACCCATCTACAAAAATCCGAGGCCAGATTTGGTCATCAGGGTCATCCCCCCTAATACTGACGTTCTCCGGTATCTGGTATCTGTTCCTAAGCTCGGTTAAGGCAAGTTCTGTGTCTATCCGATGTCTATATACCCCCATCTTCCCTGGCATGGACGGAAGAACGGAAGGCGGTGACGGAGAAAAATAGAATGCAACCCAGAAAGAAAACCCCAAAGGGAAAATGACAGAAGAAACACAGAGAAGAACTCACTGAGACACGATGCTTGAAACAGACTAATGAACTTCTCAGATGATGAGGAGAACAGACAAACGGACTTCTTAGATGATGAGGTCTCTCTGGCAGATCTCAGGTGGATCTCAGGCAAAAGCACCAGGCGTAGTACCAGGCTCAGCAAGAGTAGCCCTCCTTCGAGGACAAGATCTTTTATACAGAGATGAAAATCTCTTTGTATCCCGAAAGACGCGCGTGCAGACACCGCCTCGAACACGCCACCCGTCTCCTCTGTAAGTGCCTAAATAATACGGACTTAGTTTAAGTGATGGAAGGGATTAGGAAAACTCTGTTTGATCGGAGAAGTCACCGACGGCCTGGATCCTGAAAACAGAGAAGAAAGATGAGTCAGAGCCCGAGGCTGCTGTCAGCCAAAGGCACTCCGACGCCTGAGTTAGTGAAGTCACTGAACTAGGGTGAAGTGAGGGAGAAGATGTAGGTGAAATAAACAGGATGTAGACTGTATATTGCTTACCTTCTATGGGGCTCCCATGCAGGTATTTGTAGGAGAGAATAGAAGTTTCCATAGTGGAGGTAGGTGAGGATACTTGTCCCATCAACCCACTCCTAAGATGGTAGGTGAGGATACTTGTCCCATCGGACGTCCCCTCAACCCCCTCACATAAATGTGGAAGTGATAGGGAAGGTCCCTTATCAGCACTTGGCCACCTTCTGTCAGGGGGGTTTGTCATGTAGCCATCCCATCTCATAAATGGAGATTGAGACGGACATCCATCTCAGTCAAGTGGACCGAGATGGGAATTACCGAGACCAGGGGATGCAGGAGGTCGGTCATGGGTACCGAGTCGCTCAGGGCAGGGCCCGTAATGAACGAGGTCGGTAGGCAGACCGAATCGGACTCCAACTCGGCGACAGCTGGCACTTTTGCCGGACTGGAATAAATCAGGCCAGAGTAACCCCTAATTGGTAGTTTAGCGTCGAAGTAGGAGATTACCTCGGTATTACGTAAGCACTCCACACAATTGCCCCTCAGCTGTCGAGCTCGTCAGCTCGGGGCTGGAATGAGGTCGGGAGCTGGAGACGTGGAAGCTTACATGAATACCGAGCTAGCATACTTTTTATACTGGCTGCGGTTGTCACGTTCTTCATAATAACTTCATTTATGAGCTCCATCAATCAGTCGCCAGCTTGTCCGCTGGGGAGCGCCAAAATCGCTGCGCCTGCCCGAGAAAATTAATTGTTCTGACGGCGTTTACTGCAGAAGCCGCCCTGATCTTGACACGTGGCGCCATCTGGTTTACGGTACCGTAAACCGAAGCGACGTGTGCGTCTTTTGAGGCGGTGTAATGAGGGCATGCTTTTGGTTTCTCGAGGAGACGCCCTGTTGCCCTATAAAAACAGTGCCTCCTTCTTCCTCCTCTACCTTTCTTTTCAAAATCTGGGGGAGACTCTGCCCGTGTGATTCTCAGATTATCTCTGTATCTTCTCAATCTTTCTGTCCTTCTGCGTCTAGTTTACTGTAAGTCTTCTTCTCCCTGATCTTTCCTTTGAGCACCTCTTCTCCAGTTTCTTTCTTTAGCTAGGGCTTTTCGTTCACCCATCTTAGTTTTCAGAAACATGGGAAAAGGGGTTTACCGTTGTCTGGCTGATACCCCCGAGGCTCTGTTTAGGTTTAGGGCGACCTACGATATTCCGGACGACGTCCGGGTTAGGCTGGATGACCCAGACAACCCCTGGGATGGTGATGTCTACCGAGACGGGGCGATGCCCTTTCCATTGGTCTCGGTAGTGGAAGGGGGAGTGAGGTTTCCCGTCCACCCGTTGCTCAGGCGGTGTCTGGCAGCGTGGCATCTTGCCCCTTGCCAATTGATGCCGAATAGCTATAAGATTATCATGGGGACAGTAGCACTGAATAGGATTTTAGGCATCCAGCTCGGTGTCCATGATATTGAAGAGGCATATGATATTAGCAAGTCCACCGGGGTGATCGACGACCGCTATTACCTCCGGAGCAAACCGAAGATGGTCTCGTTTGTAAATGCCCTGGAGGACTCGATGCGCCATGCCGGGACTGATCGGTTATTCGTTAGTGGCAACTGGGAGATTGGTGCGGACGAGACCGAGGCAGAGAAGAGGTACCGGGTACCTCGTCACTTTGGGCGCCTCCCAAGTAAAGCACCGAGCTCAAAATAGCTTAACTTTTTAACTTGCTATCTTCCTGCCGGACTGACACATGCTGATCTGTTCTTTTATACAGGCGTTGCTGATAGGAGACAGGCGGCCATTCTCGACGGCTGGAGAAAGAACGGAGGTTGGTTTGACAAAGTCCAGCAATACCAGGGGCATAAAGGCCGGGCTGCCTGGTGTCTTATAGGCTACTTGCCGAGATACAGGCATTACAACAAAAGGCAGGGGTCGGAATTGCTTGAGGTCGGTCCTAGCAACGCACCAGAGGCGTTTGGGCAAGAGCGGCCGATCTCACCCCTTACCGACCCAGAAGAGGCCTCTGAGGAGAATCTGCCCGGTGCCGAGATGGGTCAAGATCCTCCTGTCACCAACCTCCGGGAGAAGCTTCTAGGAAAACGGGCATCCTCGTCGTCGAGGTCGGTTCGTTCTTCTTCTTCTTCTAGGGACGCCCCTCCGGCGCCCCCATCTGGCTCCCCCCGGGATGATTCGACTGTAGCCAGGGAGGAGAGGCAGACGAAGAGGGCGAAGGGCGAAGAGCCGCGCCAAACCAGGGCCCGGAAGGAGAAGGCCAGTCGGAGGGGTCAGACGGAGGAAGAGCCGCGGGTGGAAGAACGTCCCTTGGTTCGCCGAGGGAGGCAGGAGGAGAGGGTGTCGGGGGAGCCCGGAGGAGAGGGCCCATCCCGGCAAGACCCTGTCCCGCCCCCGGCGCCTCGCGCCCCTCTGGATGAGCCCTGGAGGCCATCCTTCCTGCTGGCCCCGGGGACGCTGCTGACCTCGGGACACCATTTACAAGGCTGTCCGGCAGTGGCGGCCGTGCTGGCTGGGGCATGCTCACTTCCCCTGGACGTTGAACGTTTCAGGAGAATGGAAGAGCCTACGCTGCTTCAGGCCAACCTGTCGTCGGCCCTGATGGTGAGCATTACTCTGTATATACATTTAGACACATGTTGTATGTCGCTTCTAACTTGCTCCTGCTGTCCAGGTGGTGCAGAGGTCTGTGGTGGCTCTGGAAAAATGCCAGCAGAGCCGTGCCGAGATCCAATCCTTGCAGGCTGATAGGCAGAAACTTGCTGCAGCCCTGGAAAGGAGCTCGGAGGAGCTGAGGAGGGCCGAGGAGGCATGCGCCAAGCTGAACGCGGAGAACGAGGCTGCTATGGAGGCGATTACCAAGAAAAGTGCTGAAAACTTTGAGCTCCAAGCAGCCGCGTATGAGATGGAGAAGAAGGCCAAAGAGAGGGAGGCCGAGATGGAGGTCCTGAAGAAAGGGAGGGAGGCCGAAGTGGAGATCCTGAAGAAGGAGAGAGCCGAGGCCGAAGCTCTGCTGAGGGCCGAGCAGGAAGCTTCAGTCAAACAGAAGGCTGACTTCGAGGCTTCTCGGGAAGCAGAGCTCGAGGCCTCCTTTCAGAAGGGGGTGGCACAGGCGACAAAGCTTTACGAAGAGCAACTCGTTCCGCTGGGGGAGGAGCTCTTCGAAATGGGATGCCTGGCCGTGCTGAGAGAAATGGGGGTTCCCGAGGATCACCCCATTCGTCAAGGCTTGCCCAAGCTTCCCCGTGCCGAACCTGAGTCGCCAGCCCCTCCGCTCTCCGAGGCACCTCTGGACCACGTAGATGAAGAGCCTCAGGCCTCAGAAATTCTTCAAGTTCCAGCCACCGAAGCTGCTGCTGATCTCGGGCCTATTGCTACTGAGGCTCCTCTTGCTCCTGCTGGCGATGGTGAAGTCGAAGATGTGTCTATTATTGACATAGATCGGCTGCCATGATTTTTCTGCCTTCTTTTCTTGTGCCCATTTGGGGAGATTACATGTAATTTTTTTGGTGATTAATGAAACCTCTCTTTTGTACATGTTTTTCTTTGAAGTGAATGGAATCCCCTGTTTTTTATGCTCCAATTTGTTTTGTACATGATATCCTTGTCTTGTTTTTTCTCTCTTTATGCGTTTGGCTGAACAACCAGAATAAAGTAGGAAATAAAACAAGTCTATGAGCTCGGTCCATAGCCGTGCTTAAATGTATTTTTGTAACCCGAGACGCGGTGTTGATCCTGCAATCATAACCAGCGTTGACCTCGGTGACAGGTGTCTGGTCCCGTGACCCAAGCTGAGTCCGGTTTTACAGAAAAAACTTGACTGGCCCAACGGCCGCGCCGAAGTGGTTGATTCTGGTAACCGGGCTGTATGTATATGCCGAGCTCAATGGCTCGGTCATAGGAAATAATTTGGAGAATATAAACATATTCTATAAAGAGAACCTGTTTATTACCTTCCGAAATTAGATTACATCTTAGAAATAAAATTTCTTGAGGTGGGTGGCATTCCACGGGCGTGGTAGCTCTTTGCCTTCCATGTCCTCAAGCCTGTAAGCAGATTGCCCCGCTACCGAAGTCACCTTGAATGGCCCATGCCAGTTTGGTGCAAGTTTTCCTTCGCTAGGGCTTTTGTCTGCTGGAAGGGTCTTTTTCAAGACCAATTCTCCAGGGGAGAATTTTCGCTCTTTGACCCTCTGATTGTACCCTCTAGCCAACTGTCGTTGGTAGGAAGCGAGGTGGATGGCTGCAGCATCCCTTCGTTCCTCAGCCAAGTCGAGCTCGGTGGCGAGGTTTGTATCATTTTGGCCTTGGTCGAACAGTTCCGTCCTGAGAGTCGGGAGACCGACCTCAAGTGGAATTACAGCTTCCATTCCGTAAGCTAGGGAGAAGGGGGTTGCCGAGGTCGAGCGCCTTGGGGTAGTCCTGTACGCCCAGAGGACACTTGGAAGTTCCTCTACCCATCTGCCTTTCGCTCGATCTAGTCTCTTTTTGAGTCCGTCAAGCACCACTTTGTTCGAAATTTTAGCCTGTCCATTACTCTGGGGGTATGCTGGGGTAGAATAGTAGTTCCTGATGCCAAGATCTTGACAGAAGCTTCTGAAGAAGTTGGGTCGAACTGGGTCCCGTTATCGGTGACCAAGGCTCGAGGAACTCCGAATCTAGTGACGATGTTTCTCCATACGAAGTTTTTGGTATCCTTCTCAGTGATGGAGGACAACGCTTCAGCTTCTATCCATTTGGTAAAATAGTCAGTAGCTACCAACAACCATCTCTTGTTTCCTGGAGCTCGGTGGAGTGGTCCCACGAGGTCCAGCCCCCATTGGGCAAAGGGCCAGGGGCTAGAAAGAGGACTTAGGTCATGTGCTGGCTGATGGAGAGAGTGGGAGAACTTCTGGCACTTCTCACATTTCCTGGCATAGACCTGCGCGTCCTTCTGCATATAGGGCCACCAGTATCCCTGACTGATGGCTCGGTAAGCCAGTGACCGACCTCCAATGTGGCTGCCGCAGATCCCTTCGTGAATTTCATAAAGGAAGTCCTCGACTTTGCTCGGGTGTACGCACTGGAGGTAAGGGCCATTGTAGGACTTTTTGTAGAGTTTGCCATCTGGAGAGAGCCAGAATCGGGCTGCTTTTAGCCTGATTTTGTGGGCCTGGTTCTTGTCCTCTGGTAGCTGGTCATTCTTGAGATAGGAGATGAGTTCATCCATCCAGCTCGGGCCGAGATCAATACACATGAGCTGCCGAGGTGGTTGAAATTGTATACTTGGTATGTCTAGTGCTTCTACTTATACAGTTCTTCTTTTCCCTGCCTCGACAGCAGAGGCCAAGTTTGCAAGGGCATCGGCGTGAGAGTTGGAGTCCCTGGCTATCTGCCTGACTTCAGCTTTTTGGAACTGAGATAGGAGTTGCTTGGTGTGGGCCAGGTAGGCTGCCATCCTGTCATCATGGGCCTGGTAATCCCCATTGAGTTGGTTCGTCACCAGTTGTGAGTCGCTGAAGATCACCAGTTGTTGTGCCCCCAGGATTTTTGCGCTGCCCAGTCCTGCAATTAGTGCTTCATACTCAGCTTCATTGTTAGATGCTTTGAAGTCAAGGGTCAGGGCTTGCTCAATGACGAGGCCCTCCGGAGATTGAAGGACTATACCAGCGCCAGCCCTTTTGGAGGTGGAGGACCCATCGACGAAGACTTTCCAGGAAGAGGTGAGGAAATGTTTCCAGGACCGCTCCTGTTCGGTCTCTGCCGAAGTGCTCGCCTCCTTGCCCCCCAGGTCGGTGTCGAGGTGGCTCGGTGCCGAACTAGGAGAGGTGAATTCCACAATGAAGTCTGCCAATATTTGGGCTTTAATGGCCGTCCGGGGCTGATAATTGATGTCATATTGCCCGAGTTCGACAGCCCATTTAGAAACTCTTCCTGAGAAGTCTGCTCTCCGAAAGAGGGACTTGAGCGGGTGTTCTGTTACAACCGTTATGGGATATGTCAGGAAGTAGTGGGAGAGCTTGCGGGATGCACTGACGAGTGCAAATGCGAGCTTCTCCAGTGGCAGGTATCTCGTTTCGGAGTCCAGCAAAATTTTGCTTGTGTAATAGATGGGCTTTTACTGCTTGTCATCTTCTCGCACGAGTACAGAGCTCACTGCATGGTCCGATACGGCCAGATATAGGTATAAAACCTCACCCCGAACCGGGGTGGAAAGCAGAGGAGGTGAAGAGAGGTACGCCTTCAGTCCCTGGAGAGCGGCTTCGCACTCCGGGGTCCATTGGAATCCGGAGCTCTTTTTCAAGAGCTGGAAGAAGGGATGGCACTTATCGGAGGCTCGACTGATAAAACGGTTCAGTGCTGCTGCCATCCCGGTAAGTCTCTGAACTTGTTTGGTCGAGGTCGGACTCTGTAGGGCTCTGATGGCCGAAATCTGATCAGGATTGGCCTCGATTCCGCGCCTAGTAACCAGGCTGCCAAGGAACTTGCCCGAGCCGACGCCAAATGCACACTTGGAAGCATTTAGCTTGAGCCTGTATTGTTTAAGGATGGAGAAGGTCTGATGGAGGTCAGTCAAGTGGTCCTGCGACCGTTTCGACTTAACGACCATGTCGTCAATAAATACCTCGACCGTGCTGCCGAGCTGGTCCTGAAACATCTTGGTTACCAGCCTCTGGTAAGTGGCACCAGCGTTCTTTAACCCGAAGGGCATTACTTTGTAACAGTAGGTGCCCCTGGGTGTTATGAATGCGGTTTTCTCTTGGTCAGGCTCATGCATTGGAATTTGGTGGTAACCTCGGTAGGCATCGAGGAAACTCATCCTTTCATGCCCGGCAGTGGCGTCGATCAGCTGGTCTATCTTTGGGAGAGGAAAGCTGTCTTTGGGACAGGCTTTATTCAGGTCGGTGAAGTCTACACAGACCCTCCAGCTTCCATCCTTCTTTTTGACCACAACTATGTTGGCTAACCACACAGGGTAGTGGACTTCTCTAATGGCGTCAGCTTCCAGTAACTTGCTGACCTCCTTGGTCACAGCCTCTGCCTGTTGGGAACCCGATCTTCGAATCTTTTGGGCAACAGGTTTATGCTGAGGGTCCACATTCAGTTTATGGCTTATGACCTCCGGGCTGATGCCAGGCATTTCATGTGGGGTCCAGGCGAAGACCTCTCTATTTTGTAACAAGAACTCGAGCATCCTGGTCCTTTCCTTATCAGCAAGCTGACTACCGAGCAGGAAGAACCTCTCAGGATCGCTGGGGTCGATTCCGACCTGGGTGAGGTCCTCGATGCTCTTCTGCTCGGGAGTCCGGCCCACAGCATCGAGCTCAGCCTCGAGCTCGGTCATGTGGACTCGCTGAGGCTCTGTCTCTCCGGGGACCACGGCCAAGAGGCATTCTTTGGCCATGTCTTGGTCGCCGTGGACTATGACGACTTCGAAGCTCCCATCTTTATTCTGTAAAGGGAACTTGAGCTTCTGGTGATGGGTCGAGGGAACAGCCTCCATGCGATGAAGCCAGGTTCTTCCCATGATGGCATTGTATGGAGATTGTGCATCCACCACCAGGAAGTCTGCCGTCGTGGGGGCTCCTCCGACCTCGACCTTGAGGGAGATCTTCCCTTTGGGATATACCGTCTTGGAGCTGAATCCCACTAAAGGGGTGCGAGCTTCGAGCAGATCCTCTTCCTTCAGACCCATTCGTTTGAAGCAGTCGAAGTAAAGGATTTCTGAGGAGCTCCCAGGGTCCACTAGGATCCTCTTGACGTCGAAGTTTTGCAACCTCATAGTCAAAATGAGAGGATCATTGTGGGGTAGCTGAACCCCGGCCAAGTCTTTATCAGAGAACCAAATCTTTGGTCACTCTACGCGGGCCTTTTTTACAGAGGGACCGAGCTCGGCTGCCATCACATGTTTGCCGTGCTGGGTCCTCCTGGCCTCGGCACGCGCCTGATCGCTGCCTCTGGGAGCAGGGGCCAAGTGAATGACATCGATGGTCCCTATAGGCCCATCGCTGTCCCTATCGTCGGGGTGGTGCTGCTGGGCTTGGTTTACCCTTCCCTCCTCTTTGATATGATCTCTGAGGTGCCCATCATTCACAAGCCTTTCAAGGTGATTCTTGAAGGAGTAGCAATCCTCGGTTCTGTGTCCTCTATCTTTATGGTAGGCACAGAACTTGCTCTGATCTCGTAGGGCAGCGTCACCTTTCATAGGCTGAGGCCATTTGAAGAAAGGCTGGGATTGGATTTTGCCCAGGAGTTTGTAGATGGGCTCCTTGAAGATAGTGTTTACGGCTTTGTGAGGGGCGCCACTCGGTTTCGGCTTCGCGCTGCCTCCCGAAGTGGGAGCAGAACGTGCTGCCGAGCTGGATGGTTCTCCACTTCGGTCCGCCTCCCTCTTAGCAAGCCTCTTGTTCCTCCTCGAAGGTCGGCCTTCCGAAGGTCGGCCCTCGGAAGGTTGGCCCTCGAGGAGTGGGAGCCAAAGATGATGGCTCTCCCGAGCCCGGAGCTCATCTTCTTCCTGCTCTACATACTGGTTCACCCGGGCCATGAGTGCCTTCACTGAGTCCGCTGGGCGACGCGCCAACTTTTTCCGAAGCTCATTTCCGGGCAGCAAACCTTGTTGAAAGGCTGTGACGGCTACCTCGTCATTGGAATTCTCGATTACGCTGTAGATGGTCCAGAACCTCTTGGCGAATCGAGTGATATTCTCTGTCGGCCTCATCTTGATGGAGATTAGGTCGGCGTCGGTTTTTGGGATGACCCGATGTGCTTGAAACTTCTCTACGAAGGAGTTTCGGAGCTGTCGCCAGCTCGAAACCGATCCCTCGGGGAGTGCACAGAACCACCGAAGCGGGAGATCACCTAAGCTGGAGGAGAAAACCTTGCAGTCGAGGTTGCCGTCGCCGCTGAATACCGACATCTTCTGGGTGAAGTGTCGGAGGTGAGCTTCGGGGTCTGACGTCCCGTCATAAAGATTGAAGCGTGGGACGCTGAATTTATCAGGAAGAGGATGGTCTGTGATTTCCCGAGTAAATGGGGAGGTGCCGTGGACGTCGGCATATCTGGTAACCAACCGACCTCGAGCGAGGCCGGCATGCTCCAGGTTCTGCTGCACGGCCAGCTTAATCTGCTGATCAATATAAGCGGCCATGTCGGGGTTGACACCGACCTCCCGCTTTTGCCTCTGGTACTGACGCTGGTCGGCGCTGGCGTGGGTGTTACTCGAGCCTTCTTCACGAGCTCGGGCACGTCTCTCATTTAGCTGCTCCCTTAGGTCTGGCTGACCTTCAGGGACCCGCCGAGCTTTCCGCTGAGGTGGGGGCGTCTGAGAGGCTTCGGGCAGGGGTCCGCCCTTGACCTCCAGCTGTTGCTGGAGCTGGAGTATCTGTGCCTTCTGTTCCTCAATGACGAGGTTCTGAGCCTTGATTGCTTCAGCTTGGGCTTCAGCATCATCCTCTTGGGCCATGTCGTCGTCACCTTCGTTACTGAGGTGGATATGGTCCTCCTCCATGTGGTCTTCGTGATGAGACCGAAGAGGCCGAGATTGCTCGGGAGCTCTACCTCGCTGGGACTGTTCCTGAGGAGGAACGTCCTTGCGGGGTGCTTGGGTGAAAACGACCTCCAGGCGTGGACGCTCCGCCTGGGAGGACGTCGTCCGGGCCCGTACTGCTACGGGACCGCTTCGAGGGGATGCTGGTACACCTCTCGACGATGAGTGTGTCACCGTGACAGGTGACCCTACGCTTCGAACAGGAGGATCCCCTTCCGCTCTTTTCGACTGAGGGTTGTGTGGTGTTCGCCTGACATCTCTTTGCTGTCTTGTCCCTAATGCCCCGGCCTGGTTCGTCACCAGTGGAGGCGGCGTGAGGGGCAAGAATATCTCTGGCTGGCCGGACATGGACGGTCCGACAACGCTCTTTCCCTTCTTAGCCTTAGGAGGCATGGCTATTGGGATGAAGGTATTGGTTTTGCAGGTCGTGGGTTCGAAGTTCCCCACAGACGGCGCCAATTGTAAGTGCCTAAATAATACGGACTTAGTTTAAGTGATGGAAGGGATTAGGAAAACTCTGTTTGATCGGAGAAGTCACCGACGGCTTGGATCCTGAAAACAGAGAAGAAAGATGAGTCAGAGCCCGAGGCTGCTGTCAGCCAAAGGCACTCCGACGCCTGAGTTAGTGAAGTCACTGAACTAGGGTGAAGTGAGGGAGAAGATGTAGGTGAAATAAACAGGATGTAGACTGTATGTTGCTTACCTTCTATGGTGCTCCCATGCAGGTATTTGTAGGAGAGAATAGAAGTTTCCATAGTGGAGGTAGGTGAGGATACTTGTCCCATCAGCCCACTCCTAAGATGATAGGTGAGGATACTTGTCCCATCGGACGTCCCCTCAACCCCCTCACATAAATGTGGAAGTGATAGGGAAGGTCCCTTATCAGCACTTGGCCACCTTCTGTCAGGGGGGTTTGTCATGTAGCCATCCCATCTCATAAATGGAGATTGAGACGGACATCCATCTCAGTCAAGTGGACCGAGATGGGAATTACCGAGACCAGGGGATGCAGGAGGTCGGTCATGGGTACCGAGTCGCTCAGGGCAGGGCCCGTAATGAACGAGGTCGGTAGGCAGACCGAATCGGACTCCAACTCGGCGACAGCTGGCACTTTTGCCGGACTGGAATAAATCAGGCCAGAGTAACCCCTAATTGGTAGTTTAGCGTCGAAGTAGGAGATTACCTCGGTATTACGTAAGCACTCTGTAAGACCCCGACCCGAGTGACCTCGATTAGTACTAATTTGTTGCGTATTAGTGCTAAGCTCGATTAGTGATTTTTGACTAAGCTTGGACTAGAATAGCTCTTTTATGATTTTGGGAGAGTTTTAGTGCTTTGTGTGGGTGGGACCCTTTGGGGGTTTCCCTTTTGGTTGGTTTTACTTTTGTGTGGGGGATTGTTCGTATTCCAGTGATTTGCAATTATATTCCGTTTTACTCGTCTTGTTAATCCCTACAACTTTCGTGTTGATCCCGTGCCCGTTCGGAACCCCAAAACCCGATTTTTCTTGCATTGAGGGCAAAACAGTCATTATACATGAAATCTGTACCCAAAAGTCGACATCCTCAAAACCCGCGAAACATATACTTTTTGGAAACTAGATATTTCGACGATCACTTTTCTCTTCTTCGTCGATTTTGTCCGAGGTCCCGATAATAGTGATTTCAGCCCAAAGAGTTTCTAGATGGTGGAGCCCACTCCAAATAGCTTTAAGTAGAGAACCCTTCTTCCATTTCCTTTTTTCCAGCCCAAGCACAAGAGAAACCTAGGGTTTTCTTTCCCCCTTTTTCTTCTTCTTCTTTCTTCTCCATCATCAAGCACCACCCCACCTTACTCAATCAAGGAATGGAGATCTCAACCTTCTTCCCCTCCTTGCAAGCTTCTCTTTGATACCATTTGAGAGAAGAAGCCACCCATTTTAGACCCTCATTGAGCTCACCTCATCTATTTGAAGAACCTACAAGTAAGCTTCCTCCCTAATCTCTTAGATTCTTGTTCTTCTAGTCTTAGGAGAGCTCTATCTTCTTTGTTGAGAGCTATCTCTTCTTGTTTCTTGGTTTGACCCATTTTAGGGTTTGGATTTGGGGGTTTTGTGTAGATAGCATTCTTGGCTTGGAGGAAGAGATTATAGCTTGATTTTCTTGCATAGAAAACCTTGAGGCAAGTGGATGATTTGATATTTACATGTTTTATGAGAAATGTGGTTTTCCTATTTCATACATTGATGTTTCACATTTTCACTATTCATGTTTTCTTATGATTCACCTTGATCTAGAAATGCATATTGTTAGTCTATTCCTTTCTTGTTCATGTTAAAAATGTCATAGCCTTTGATTGAAAATTTAATTTATGATTGGAATGGATTTCTTTGGTTGATTGCGAATGGAAGGGAAGGATTTGAGGGAAGATTGGATGAGATTGCATGTGGATGGAAAGGGGTTGATTGGGGTGATTGTATTGGTAGAATTAATGGGCTTGAATGAGGTTTTGAAACCCTCAAAATGTACAAGGAAGGGTGCCCAGGTCGTATGTGAATAAGGGAAGAAAGGCAGCAGAAATCTGACTCGAAACTGACCTGACCGTGTGCGTCGGTCAGCTTTCGGTCAGCTGTCGGCTGACCGAAGTCTCCACTTCGGTCGACCGACAGTTAACCGAGTTCTGTCGGTCTCAATTCCAGAGACGAGTTTTCGATCAGATTTCCAGCAGGACATCTGTCGGTCAGCTGTCGGCCGACCGAACTCCCTGTTCGGTCGACCGAAAGCCAACCGACAACCTGTCGGCTCAAATAACAGCAAGCTGCAATTTTGCCAAAATCTGTGTCAGTCATCTGTCGGCTGACCGAGACCTCAACGTCGGTCGACCGACATACATCTGTCGGCTAGCCGACACACCCATCTCGGCCGACCGACAGACAACTGACGAACTGATCAAACCCCAATCTGAATCAATTCTTTTGGAGGAATCCTATGGTAGAAGAAGTCCCTTTATGACTTTGTGTTTAGGTCTTTTAAATTTGTCAATGTGTATAAGGCCCCGGAATGTTTTCAATTCTTAAAAGAGTACCAAATGTATATCAACCTAACATACGGGACCCTATTTACATTGATTCAAATCTTGGACTTTCAACACTTAGCCCGGAGAATATGAGAAGATCCATTCATACTTTAATGCGAACCGAATTTCACTTGTACATTTTAAATCCCGTGTTTTATGACTAGACTTGCCGACAGTATTGAAACTCATGTTTTTAGCATAGTTGCTAGCCCGTACATGCCCGACCGATACAGTTAGGTTTTTGTACTTATGAGCACCCCGTCTCGTTATATGTATTTGTTTTGTTTTCCCGCTTGTGACCCATGCGTCGGCACCACTAAGCTTGGATAACCTTGTCAGTCTGATCCACTGACTTGGAGATTCCCCCTCCCGTCCCGCCAGCTGCAGTTTGGATCCCGATACCCGGTTTATTAACCGTGGTCCCGTCCCGATACCCGGCTCGCTACCGTGGTCCCGTCCCGTATTATTACTTATGTATATGTAAATGTTGTTGCACCTCCTCACTTCGGTGACTGAGATCAACACCCCGATAGACTCTTGTCACTTCGGTGATAGAGGATTTAGCTTCTTGTGGATGCCATCTTGATTGTTTCCGATTTTCCTTGGTTACCGTACATGTGTTATTACTGCATGTGTGTTTTCAATGAAATGATTTATTTACTTTTGAAAGCCATTGTTTAAACAGGTTTACATGTTTTCCAAGGTAAAGGTCTTATTTACTAAATGTTTATATCTTTTCATCTACCTGCCAGACCGTCGTGTCTGACCCCTTTGCTTTGGTACTCAGGTCCCGTTGTCGGTTATCCCGAGGAGGAGCCAGAGGAGGCGGTCGGAGAACCGCAGCCGCTAGTTGAGTGGCGTGCTGATGATGTTATGTAAACATCGGGCTGCAGAGTTGCGAAACATTCTGGGAAATTGTTTGGATAGTTTTATGGTGAATATTGTTTTGGTTATATTGGCCTTTATTGGCCTCTATTTTTGGGGAATTGTAATTAACTGATTTTCTGATTAAACTTGAATATGTAATTCTGGGTTATGCTTTAGGACATTGCTCATTCTGATACTCGTATTCAAATGTAATCAGCCTTGATATTTTGGGAAATGAAAAGCATGCATGATTTACCATACGCTTCCGCAATTATTACTATATGACTATGTGTGTGGAATATCCTCACCGCGGACACCTGTGGGAAATCACGTGCACGGGAAATGTGTACTCTTTTATTAACCCGTGTACGCTTGATTATAAACATACTTTTAATTATTGTCATCTTTCCCATATGATCACAACTATTGGCTTCATCTAAATCAGTCCCGATCCCGGATTTGGTTCCCGAACCCGGTCCGGGGTCGCGACACACTCCACACATCCTCGATATGACTTCGCAGCCATCGGGGATATGACACGTGGCAGTACCGCGTCGCCTTCATAATGATATGGGCGAGCTATTAAACCGCCACCATACAACTGCACGCTATTAAATGCGCCTCGGAAAACAAAACGACACCCCACGCCTCTCAAAAACTACGGGTTCGGTTTCGGAAACTCCATTTTTTTCTAGCTCCCGACGCCAAAGGGTTACTACACCCCCGAGGTCGGGAGCTGGGGGGCAATTGTGTGGAGTATTTTACCGAAACCAAAGTTACATCTGACTTCGGTAATGGTACCGGTCAAGAGGGGCCCCGGTTCCCATCTCCCTGGCGCGGCAGCGCCTCAGCCACTACCGAGGTAGGATTGTTCTCGGTGGAAGTACCGACCACGTCCTTCCGAACTCAGCCTCGTGCGTCGACATCCTTGTCCGACCTCAGGCGTAGCTGACCTCGGTGTCTTCTCCCGTTCGGCCTCTTGGCCGAGGTGAACAATGAGTGTCTAATCCCCATTATGGGATGGGACGGCTACTTCACAGAGAGTCCCTGACAAATAGGGTGGCCACCGACCATTGATAAGGGCTCCTTCCTATCAGCAGATCACATCCACATTTATGTGAGGGATTTGGGGGAGGTCCGATGGGACAAGTATCCTCACCTACCCCAACTAAGGAACCTAGGAGTGGACTGATGGGACAAGTATCCCCACCTACCTCCACTGTGGAACCTTTCACTCTCCTCTATATATACTTGCATGGTCAGCCATGAACAGGTACGCAAGATACACAGCATACCCTTTGCTATTTTGCTTATCTTCTTCCTCACTTCACCCTAGTTCAGTGACTGCACTAACTCAGGCGTCGGAGTGCCTTTGGTTGACAGCAGCCTCGGGCCCTGACCTCTGTTTTCTTCTCCCTTTCAGGTTTCGAATCATTAGAGACGTTCCTGCTCAGCTAAACAGCTTATCCTTAAACTCTCATTATCATCTACACCAAGTCCGTAATTTTTATGCACGCACAATCCCAATCCCTGATTAGGTCGGTGACCCGGTCTGGGGTCGCGACTAGAAGTCTCACTTCAAATAGAAATAGTAACTTTCTAATTCCTTTCTTTTTGAGTTCAAGTAGAATTAGTAATGATCTAATAATTGGGCTAGCGTGGGGACACTAGGGATTCCATAAAAAGGTGGCTCCAACTGGGACACCCCGACCCCACATCTCATGTGCAATCCGAGCCCACAATTAATTGCAAATAACTTCACAATATAAATGCAATTGCACTCCAGTCTTAGGAGTAAATTACAAAAAAGACCTTAAACTTTCCTTTGACCACAAGTAGGCCCCTCCATCTATATCCATGAATCAATTGGACCTCTCTACCAAATTAGATCCATATCTTATTATCCTTAAGACCCAATCAACCATAGTGATCATCAGTACCATCCAATTAACTCTTAATTGAGATGGGTGCACACTTACAAATGACAAATCCATTAATTGGCACAAGGGGATAATGAAGATAGATTCCATTTTGACCATTAAGTGTTCCCATAGTCCTACTACCACATACCCAAGACAAAGAGGTGTTGACCTATAGTTGGCCTCACTCATTGGTGACTCAAAGCAAATGAATAGATAGAAACCTGAGTCCATTAATATCTTGGGATTCAGAGCCTATTGTTAGGGAATTATGAGAGCAAACCATAAAGTAAAGACAGTGTTTCATAAGGTGCATCTCATGGTCCTTCAATACATCCAATGTACCAACACAATGATCTAGAGTCTCACATTCTGATGATCGAGACAAATCACACTATCTCATAGTGATCAAAGTGCTGCAACCTTATCAGATGAGATGCCCAATCTAATCACCGGTTGTGAATCAATTTAAGTATAGGATTTGTGACATATGTCTCCCATATGTGAATCTCATCCACACACATGTTTCACATCTAATATACTTGTGGGCTCCGGTTCATCTTATAAACCATTATGTCATTCGTATTGATTGTGTAAGAAAATAATAAAATACTATTCATCTCATGAATGTAAAGCATGATTATATTGATAAATAATGAAATAAATCAATTTATTACATCATCCACTGGATTAAGACTATGTAATCTAACATTCAAGCCTAGAGTAAGAGATGCTCATCTCCCTATCCTCTCTCTTCTACTTTCTCTTATGGTTTTCCTTTGAGTTGGTTTTTCTTTTGGAGATTCCACCATTCTCCTTAAGAAAAGAGATTTGAAGCAGATCATAGCGTGGAAGACAATTAGGTCTTAGAGATCCTAATTTGTTACAAAGAAAAGTTCTTGATTAAGCAAGTTGCCAACTTCTCCATTAGAGCACAACCAAGCTCCTAAGTTATCATCTACTTCCTTGTATGTTGTGGATTTATTATGGATGCATGATGTCACTATTATCTATCTTATAGATAATGTTTCACTGATCTTGATCATGAATTTGAGGTTCTTGGGTCCTAGATGTGGTTTATGGCCTTATGGGTACTTGATCTTTGTGTTAAGTGGGACAAAAGTTTTAAAAACCTATTCACGAGGCCCACCTGCTTTCAGCAATAATAATAGTCATCTCTAAGGTAATTATATCCAACCATCCTTAGGCCAGATGATGGCCCGCCTAGCTATAAACATGGGTTAAATGATCTCCATCCATAAATCCGGGTCACCAATAGTAAATCCTAGGTTCAGGTCCTCCAAATTCCATTTAATTAGCATGTTTTAAGAAATAGATAGATACAAGAGATACATCAATGAGTAGAATCTAACATACCCAAATCTACACAAACAAGGAATAATATCAAGGGTCCAATCCTACGTCATGTCCCTCTTTTCAGGTCTAGGTCCATATTAGCCAATTCAATTACTAAATGAAGTTTCACATGCCAAGGAAAGTGTATTTGGTGCTCTTGAAGTTACGGGCATCTTCAACGACGTTTAAGGATTGAGTCGAAATCCATTCAATTCACTAGTCCCTACTTTGGTGGCCCCCATGAGTCAAGGTTAAGCCAAACCCTTGACTCATGCTTGGATGGGCAGCGGGCCCCACAATAGACGACATCATCAAAATACACAAATTCGCAACTCACTGTTTGCAGTGTATCTGGTCGACATCCTCCAAAGGCAGTCGACCGGATGCACTTGGAAGATAGGAAATCTGCCTCCCAGGTCAACATCAGGCCTAGTGTATCCGATTGACATCTTAGGTACCTTGGTTGACCGCATACCCTGGGATCCTAAATATAGAAACTTGGCAGACATGATTCAATTTCTGGATTTCTGCAATGTGTTCGGTCGATGATTGGCTCTTTTTTTTGTTCATGGGACTACTGTGGACGGGAGAGTCCGTGGGGCCCAACCCTTTCATGACTGGAGACAAAGCGAACATCACTTTTTGTGCACGGGTATGCCAAAATTTCTACTCTACTTGGAATTGACAAGTGGTGGTTCATAAATTGACCTTCACAAGTAGAAAAGAAATTTAACTTTTTTCTAACTTTCATCGCACAAGTGTTAAGAAAGGAGACATTATTTGACTTGAATTCCGTGAAAGGCGATTTACAATTCTTATTGAAAGATAATACAAGAGTTGTGATTTTTATGTCTCTTTTAAAAATACAAAATACAATGAAAAGCAAGAAAAGGAAATCTAACTTCTCAGGAGATTGTGAGGACTCGTTCAGATTAACAGTTGCAAGTCATGTTTGGACTTCGTCAACATCTTTTAGATGAGAACAGAGGATGCTTTGATTTTCTTAGCTCAGCTTGAACCTCGGATTTTTAGAGAATAACGACCAAGAGGAGGTCCTATATCCAATAAAAATCTAAGTACACGGGCTGAAAAACCACGTCTAATCCATGGAGACAGAAGGATAAGGCCTTGGGGGGACGGCCCCCCAAGGGACTTTGGTCACCTTGTAGTGGTAGTCGCTGCAAAACTTCTTCAACGAAGGAGAGGCCATTATTGGATTGTCGTAGCAACTTTGTACAGTTTTTCCGTCCTTTATTCGTGTATTGTGTCGTTTTTTTTCCCGACCCTAGAAATGGTGGGAATAGCCTCCTTTTATAGACTTTTGGTGGCCATGAGTGGAGTTTATGGGTTTTAAATGCATTAATTGCATTAATGCTCCATGATGGGCGGAGTTACACATTTTCATTTATGTTTTTGTAACTCCTTTTGTAACTCTTTTTTCTTGAATTTTGTTTTGGCTGTTGGAGAATAAAGGACCTTTAATTCCTTTTAACTTCATGATGGGAGGAGTTACATGGTTTAATGCCATGATTGTGCTTGACTTGTAACTCCCATTTCTTGGCTTTTAATTGGGCCATCAACAATAATGAGTAATTGACCACATTAATTTGTCATAAAATGGGTCATTAACTACATTAGTGGCCGCCAAAGCATTTGATTAGTCGCGGGCCGCGCCACGTCTTTTGGAATTCTACCCACGACGTAGGAGGCCTTGATCGTCGATGGATTTTCATGCCGATTGTGGTTGGATGATCATGTAATTTGAGACATTAATTACTACCAATGGGCCGGTACCATCTGTTCTGTCGATTTCTAGATCGGTCGGGCATAAAGTGTGATTTCTTGGTCGGCCGGTTAGCGATTTCAAAGCATCCAGTGACGAACCCATGCTTTCGATCGCGAATCTGTGATGTTGTTGAAGATCGACGTATTTCGTGTGTCGAAAATTAGATTTTTGGATAATAATAGAGGCCAAACATCTCGAAACGCGAAGAGGGCAAAATTGGGTTTTGGCGAAAATCCAAAGACCCAGAATTCCAGGGTTGCAAGCCACCATGGGGTTTTTTGCCCTTTTTGGTCGCTGATTTTTTGCCGTCTTCTGGTTTTTTCTTCTTCTTTCTTCTTTGAGTTTTTCTTGAAATTTCTGCACATGTCTTGGCATGATTCCCCTATAAAAAAACATGATGAGAAGCCGGGCAGATCAGATGCCAAAACTTCTTTCTTTTTAGGAAAGCTGAAGACTTTGTTGCACAGAGTCACCGATTTGCCATTAGAAGGCAAAACTAGGTCAAACGATATTAGAATGACCTGAAATTTGAGGTGAAGCCTCCTGGGCAATAAATAAGACCAACAACAGGCTTTCCTTTGAGTCTTGAAGACGTGTGGAGTCTTATCGCCAGTAGGCTTGATTTTATTGCGAGGAAGATGCCACGCTTTGATGTACAGTCAAACGATGTCCGATTGACCTAAAATTTGGCAGGGAGCCTATTAGAGTCATTTTAAGATGATCCATTAACTTCGATTTGGAAATATAGTCCCAAGGGGATCTGCAGTTAGGAGGCCCGATTTAGCTTCCGGGAGGAGTCAAAGTCTAGCCAAATGTTGTCTAAACGACCTGAAACTTGACATGTAGCCCCTTTGGAAGTATTTTGAGATAACCTTGTGCTTTGTTTGATGAGTAATGGCCTCAGCGGTTCCCGTCGTCGAGAGGCTTGGTTTTGCTATTTGAGGGTTGATGATGGGTCAAACGTTGTCGATTCGACTTGAAACTTGACATAGAGCCTCTTGGAAGTACTTTGAGACCATCCATAAACTTTGATTGAAAACCTGATGTCTTCGGTGCTGTCGCCGGCGGGAGAGCCGACTCTTCTGTGACTTTTTGCTTTTAGGCAGAATGGTGTTGGAATGGCCTGGAATTTGATGTAGAGCCTTCTAGTGGCATTTTAAGGTCAACTACGTGCTTTGTTTTATGAATCAGGGTCTCCAGCTTCATCGCCACTGAGAGCTCCTGTTCAGCTGCTGGAAGAGTGAAGTTAGGCCAAATAATGTCGAAATGGCCCCGAAACTTCATGTGTACTCTCCTCATGGCTATTTTGAAGGATTTTGCATTTTTGATTGATTTTGACAAGATTTGATGCTTGAAGTAGCATTGTCTGTTTGTGGAAAGATGAGGCTTCATGTAGCTTCTTGATGTTGAAAGTGTATGAAGAGGCAAAGTGACATTTTGTCACGCCCCCAAAACCGGGATCCGATCTCGGGGACGCGAATTATAAATTTTTGTATTTCTCCCCAGGATCCGCGTGTGTGAGGATGGCAAAATTCCCAACACATAAAAATATTTCGCGAAAGCTCTACAAGACGTTACGACCCGGAATCCGTATCCATCGGGTTCCGTATCGTACTCAATCTGTCAGCATAAGACTGTCATAGTAATATTCAAACTCAGACTGGAACTAATCATAATATCAAAATATACAGAGCTGACAGTAACAGGCTAGTCATTACCCAAACATATTCAAGTTACAAATTTAACGAGTGCATTAATTACAATTCCCAAGAAAAAGGCTAACAAAAGCCGTACAAAATAGCAAGCTAGAACAAATACTACCCAAGGGTGTAATGTAACTCCGGAGTCAAGCACGACGTCTACATGACATCGCTAACACAACAAGCATGCAAAGTACACGGCGATGTACACGAGGATGTACGTAACATCAAAACAAAAGTTCAAACACGAAATCTATCAAGTTTAGGTTAAGACCATTCATTGACCCTTGTGGAGTTGAAACCCAAATGTCGGAGTTTTGACAAGGTTTGGTGCCCCAGAAGTTATAGTACATTTTGGAATTCCAAGTGCACAAAGTCAACAAAAAGGTCTAAAACCTAGTCTAGTTTTCATTCTCGTAAAAATCCTTCAAAAACAACATTTTTAATGAATTTTGGTCAGCCCTCGGTTACCTGTCGGTTAACCACCGTTGATCTGTCGGTCGACCGACGGCTGACCGACAGGTTCTAGCCCAGAATTGCAGCTCTCTGGAATTCAGACCGACCGTCCTCGGTTGGCTGCCGGTCGACCCGTCGGTCCACCGACAGCTGACCGACACCTGACCGACAGAACACGGGCAGTGTGTTTCGAGTCAAATTTTTCACAACTTCTTTCCCTTCTTCACTCCCATTTCTGAGTAACCTGCACTCCCTAAGCCACCATGCTTTCCAAGGGATAAATTACCACATTTTTAAAGCATTCCATCCACAAATAAACCATTCATTCTATAAAAAAAGGCCATCAAAGCATTTCCATGTACAAAATCATAAACTTATAAGACTAAACATGATTCTAAGAGCTTGAAAAATCATTGATAACAAGGCAAGTGAAGAAGCTAAAACCCATGACTTGAAAGAGCATAAACATGACTTGCATTATGAATTAAACATAGAAAACATGTCTAAATGAAAATATTGAAACCCTAAAGCAATATACATAAGAAATCCTATAGAGTTCACTTGCCTCAATCCAATGCCAAGGAAAATCTTCACAAAACTCAACCAAAGCGAAGATCCACGAAATCTACACAAAAGCCCCAAAATAGAACACATAAAAATCACATTTTTGGTCATTACAAACCCCCATATACAAGCCCAAAAATCAAAACCAAATCAAAACAAGAGGAAAACCTCCAATAATCAAAATAAAGCTTCTCAAAGGCTAGGAGAACACAAATCCAAAAGATTACAAGGATCCCCTACTTGGAAGTTCTTCAAAAAGAAAGAGATTGCTCAAAGGAAATCTTGAAAAGCTTGGTTTTCTTCAAAAATGGTGTCTAAGGGTAGCTCTTGAGATGAGGATGAAGATGGTAGAGTCCAATCTTGGTTTAGCAATGATTTGGTGAAGCTTGATGAGGAAGAGAGCAAGAGGAAGATGGAGAAATAGGTGGCTGCTGGGATTCTTCTTCTCCAACGGTGATTAGGGCAATGAGAAGAGAAAGAGAAGAGAAGGCTCCTTATATAACAAAGAGGAGATGGGTCCCACAACTTAAAACATTTGTCGGGGTAAAAACATGCATTTTGGGACCTTAAATGGAATCAATGAAGAAGACAAAATTGCTCGTTGAAATATCTACTTTCCAAAAAGTATATTTTCCCCAATTTCTTGAATTTTCAAAATTTATGGACAGATTTAGTGAAAATTGTCATTTTTGCCCCTTTTTCTCGAAAAACATGATTTCTGAGCCTCAAATCCAAATGGATAAAACATGAAAGCTGTTTAGAACAATAAAATGAGTCAAAAGGAATAAAATTGGAATTTTTTAGAAACCAAGAATAAATTCTCACAAAAATACAATTTACAAGGGTTGGGTCAAAACAAAGTCAATGGTCTTTTAAAACTCTCCAAAGTTATGAAAAATCTATTCAAACTCAAAAACAAAGTCAAATCAACTCTAATCTTGTTTAAAAAGCTAAATCATGATTAAAACAATGCTAAACCCGAAAATTGAGGGTCGGGGTCTTACACATTTTTGGGGTCAATAGTCGACATCCTCCAAGGACGATCAATTGGATACACATGGGATGCTGGGACTTGACTTGTCTATCAGGGAATGCTGCGTAGTGTGTCCAGTCGACATCCTCTAGGGGCGGTCAACTTGGTACACATGAAATTCAAATTTTTAAATTTTTGTTGCTTTTCCATTTCAATCTAATTTCCATAAAACCAACTCAAATCGTATCGAATCATCATAAAACCATCCACAATCACCAAAACCACTCCAACCATCACAAATCCATCACCAATTGGGCTATTGATCTTTGAAACGGGAAACCCATCCATCAAATGCCAAAATCCATGAAAACAAGGCTTAAAAAGATAGATCTAACAATCAAACACCCATATGAATTGAAATTAGAGAATCAAGTAAGAAAAACATGCATTCTATGCTAAATCGGTATATTGTACTTGCTTCAAATCCAATTGCAAGGTATTTGGCTATAAATATAAGAAATCCAAGCTCCAATCCATGATCCAAGCTCTAATGACTGCCAATCTTTCAAATAACCCCCAAATAAAAAATCTAAGAAGATCTACAGCTCCTAAACCCAGATCCAAGAAAGAATTGCATAAGGGAAATGAAGTTCTAGAGAGAGAAAGAGAATTCCATGGAAATTGAGCCATGGGAAGGAAATCACCTTGTCATGTAGAGAAAGAAGAGATCTAAGAGGTGAGAGAGATCCTCTAGAGAGATAATAACAGTAGCTTGTAGGAACTCATTCTTCTTAGTAGTTAGAAACCCTAGATCTAGGATTCTAGAGAGAATTGGAGGGAAAACTTGTAGGGAAAAGAGAAAAATGAGAAGGAAAGGAGAGAAATGGAGGGAAAATGAGACGGAGAAAGGAGATGGCTCATTTGGAATGGGGGAAGGGTTTATATTGATAAACTTTGGTGAAAAGGAAACACCCATAGTGCCATTCCTTAGTTAGTTCTATATTTGGGTAAGTACATGGGCATGTAGGGAATTTTATGTGTACTTTACAAAATCTCATGTAGAAACCCCTCCTATTATTTCTAATTACTAGCAAGGGCCTCTAACTAACTAACAAACCTATTAAAGTCCATCTAACTCCCTACAGAATCTATAAATAAGAAAAATGAACTAATTGCTAGAAAATAAGCTAAGATCCTAAGAAAATACTAAATTACCCGTACTAAACCCCTATTAATTATTATAAGTAGATAGCATATGCTATAATTTATACAATTCAAACATAAGTGAGGGTCCACAAGGGGTGGGACCTCTCATTGAGTCTGGAACCAACAAAATAGGTTCCGAGTCGAAACCAAACCCGGAATCGTTATTTAGAAACACATCTGGGTCCGGGTCCACAATGGTTCTGACCCGGAACCGCTCCGTTTTCAACCCTACTAGGAATCGACGCAAGTTGTCCCTATAAAACTAAGTTGCCCTGGTTTGGTTTTGAGTGGAGGAATCTCTTTTCATTATTTTGGTCCTATTTCATTCTTCTTCCTCTCCTTTATGTCACCCACTCATTTTCACAAAGAAACAAATAGAATGCAACTCATATTGACCCTCAGTTAATGCACTATCTTTCTTACTTGTTTTTCCTTTTATCTTTGCTAGTATACCACTCAACCGTACTCAACCATTGTTGCCAAACCTGTCTATCTGAGTGGATGTTGACCCTTTTCTATTTACTAAACTTTCCTATAGGCTACACTACCCATACATGATGGGCTTTCTTTGAGGTACCACTTGTGAGTTATCTCTTTCACCATTACATGGGGCCTGACTCAAGTGGTTTTGTATTTCCGCACCATCCCAAGTGTACCATCCTTTCGTTTTTTAGTAAAAGGAAGTGTACTGTCCTTTCAAAATGTTTAAAGTGCTTTTCCATTTGGGGTTTTTTGATCCATACTCAGCTGGGCATCAATTATAATTTTGACTATCCATAAATGCAGATTATTTCAAACATTGAAAAAGGATAATGTTAGAGTTGCAAACGGTTATCCGATTACCCGAAAGTTCCGACCAGAAAAACACCGGGTATGGAACCTATTTTAGATTCCAGTTCATAAACGGGTTCGAGTCTGGAACCCAATTTAGGTTCTAATTGATAAATAGTTCCGATTCTGGGTCCACATAGATTCCGACTCGTGGACTTGGGACCTGGCATATAAGTCTTTAGTATTGCAAATTGTACCTCAAAGTAAGCTTTTTTGGACATTTTTATTATAATACGAGAGGTACTAGACTTGATGTACTATTATAAGTTGAATGATATACTTATTTTAAGAAAAAAATGAAAAAAATTGAAGAGAACTTAGAACCAATTTTGGAACTAGATCCAGTCCTCTAGGTGGACCTGGATCCGGGTCTGGAACCAACAAACCAGGTTTTGAGTCAAAACTAGATCTGTTACTTAGAAACGGGTCTGGGTCCAGGCCCAGTTTGGTTCTGGACTCGGAACCGTTTCGTTTGCAACCCTAGATATTGCCCCTTGGTTATTTAGCAGTCATGCATCTTTATTATTTCAGTATTTTGCATGGATGAAGAACCATGAATGACTGAGGTATCCGTTATTTTCTTAGTTAAGGTTTATTTAATTATTCAATTGCTCATCATGGTGCAACATCTAGTTACTACTATTTATTATATATGTTGATTAAGTGCTCTCTTTTTGTAATTGTAAATGTGAAACCCAACAGTCTCCATCTAAATCATCTGACTTGTTTACATCCAAGTCTAAACCATAATTCTCTATTTTGGGTTTCTTTTAGAACTAATAATCCAGGAATAACAACAAATTTCCCTCCATAAGACTTCGCTACAATGAACAAAGGGCTAGTTTGAAGGCTTTTATCCTTGTTAAAGAGCTCTTTCAACAAGGTAGTTAAATCAATTACTAATTGTTCATCAATTTGCACAACCAGATTCCATCCTCCCCATAAATGAATCTTGTTCGTATTGGATTATCATTGAAAAAAATTATAGACAAGAAGGTAGATGATAAAGGCAAGGACTCTTCAAGCCAATAGCATATTAATAATTAAGAATGTGAAATGTATAGAAATGGCATATAATTACAAAGTATCTAGACCACTAAAATGATGAAACCCACTTGTAGATTACAAAAGTTGTGAGTTTGAGTCATGTTTACCTATGCCCAAACTCTTATTTAAAACATTGAAAAATCGACAAAATCTTGCTTTTTGGCAAAAAATAGCATAAATTGCATATATGTTTTACATAAATTCTTTTAAAAAATGCTGCCAAAACATAAAACAGAAAACACCATAATGACAAAGCCACATTTTCTTTTAGTAAGAAACACTCAAAATCTGTAAAATCGTGTTTTCGAATTCAAAACCTTCACAAATCGTCAAACTGACGCGCTTTTGAGCCATAACCAGCTAAAATCGTAAAAACATAGAGTATCTGAAAAAAAATTTGAAAAGACTTCTCTAAAATAGATAGAGAAAGTAAACAATAATATTCCATTTTTAGTCTACTTCATTAGAAGTGGGGCCCGCTTACCATCATTTTGAGCCAGTAGTGCGGGGCCCATGAAAATCTTACATATAGGGAACCATGAATGTTACAAGTAGATATTTCTTTTAAAAGTTGGGGTTTTAACAGGAAAAAACTCTATACATGGGCATTTCATAAATGTGGACCCAATAAAACCTGGCAAACAGAAAGTGGCCCTTTTTTTATATATATTTTTTGTAATAGTTGATATCGGCTATCCACGAGTTATACAAAAGGGCCAAACACCCCTATTTCTCATTCTATCTTCATCCTATTTTCCTTTTCATCCCTCATTGACGACTCTCCTCTTCTAGACAGTAGTCCCAAGGAAAGATTTGCACCAACTCTTCAGAAGTTCTCCACAGTTTGATGCACATGGAGGTATTTTTTTTTTTTTTTTTGCTCTCATTGTTGTGCCCTTGCCAGTAGAAGGTCTTTAGGGTTTTTGGATGGTTTTGATCGTTTGGAAGTGAGAGACTTCCAATCTTCTTCACACTTTCTAGTTTGCCTATTTAGAATGGATTATTCGATTGTCAGCGTTGCCGTTTAATGAAGTTATTGTATCATCCTGTTTATCCCTAACCAAGTCACATGTTGGTGGCGACCGTACAAGGTTTTCTAGAATTATAGTAAATAGGTTTTGAAGTAAGCTAACAATTTCATGAAATTACTAACAAGATCCCCAAAAGCAAACTAGAAGTAACCTGCTCTCTTTGGTTTGAAGAAGAAATTTTGCTTCTTTGAATCATAGGATCCATGCCTTTTTATTTTCATTGATTTTATCCTCCTCTAAGAACCAATCATAGGATCCATGCCCTCTATCAAACTCTATTGGTCATCATAAAAATGGAGATTCGGGTCCTTTTTTTTTTTAGGTTTCTGCCTCCAAAGTTTTAGAGATCAAAACTTTATCTTTGATCAAATGATGGAAAAATATTAGTATAAAATCATCCAAAGAAATATATTGAGAACCAATTCTATGGATAAGCTGAAAATTTATTTTCAAATTGGCTTGAATGTAGTCTCAAAATAGATTGAGAATTAGTGCAGAACATTCTTATAGGAAAGAAAAATTAGTGTTGAGTTTAGAATCTGACTAGTGACTACAATGATTTGGCTGAAAGAGTTAGGACCTGAATCCTAAACAAACAAATAGAACTTTTCTGAAACAAATAAGTTTTTTGTTTTTAGAAATAGGTTCTGAATGGGTCAATAGTCAAACCTAGATTTTAGTGGAAATTTGGCCAGAATTTCAAATCTAACTCAAGCCAGATTTTTTGGTCTAACTCAACCAGATTTTAGCATTCTAGTTCAGGCTAAGATTACAGATTCAAAGCCAGGCCAGAATTGCAGTCCGAACTAGGCCAGAACTGCAATCAAAATCAAGCCAGAATTACAAGCCTAAATCAGGCCAGAATGCAGCTTAAATCAGGCCAAGTTTTGAGTTTGTTCATCAGCCCCAAGTGCAGGGCCGCGATGTAGTAATAATTTGGTGAGTCCAGGTCGATCCACAGGGAGCAATGTTGTTTAATAAATTTTTCAACTTTGAACTTGTCCTAATTGGAATCTAAATCTAGCCTAAATAAGAAACTAATCAAGTTACATTAACTTCGCTAAAAGAAATGAATCTAAAAAGTTTAATTACAATGCATTCCAAAAATAAAGAACTATTGTAAAGGAAACGTAATCTAAGCAATCCTAAAATATCTAAAAGCCAGCAAAAGAACAAACTCATCAAAATAATAAATTTAATATGAAAAATCAAAATAAAATTTCCTAAATTAGATCCTACTTACCAAAACAAATTACAATGCAAATATATATGGATGATTTGTGAGGCCCTAAATGCAAACAATGCAAATCTATGTAAGTTTCTAACTATATGATGCATGCTGTAAAAATTCCAGCATGCAAAACTTTGCTGGACTGCACGATCTAGCTAACATGCTCTAAACCTAAATCTAATGGTTGGCATTTAAACCTTGATGATTCATGAACACATCAAAAAAAGTAAAAGTGAAGAAGGACTTAAAATGAAAAAAAGATATGATCATCTGAAGATGCCTAGTTGAGCAGTTTTGTGTTGGAAATCTGATACAGGTTGTCCGTGTACCCCTGTTTAGGCCGCTTTCTGAGATATGTTTTGGCTGAAATTTGGGGTTTACAAAGTCCTAATTATACGCTTCAAATCTGCTATTTTTCAGGACAAAACAATTACGTTTGCCAGGTTTTTAAGTTGCGCACTTTTCCAACACAGTCGGGTCAAATATGCTGAAACTGTACAGAAATTTCACCATTCACATACCAAGTCTGAATTTAATCTTTCTAATCTGCCCACAAACTTTGAATTTCAGCAACAAAACATAATTTTAAACATGAAACCTAATTCTAATGAATGCACTAATCACTTTCCAACCATAGATCATTCAAACAAGGATTGTAGTCTGAGTCATTCAAACAAAGACAAGCAAACTATCCTTGGCTGGAGGATATATACGTGCAGTCCACTGTGTGGTGATTGGTGATACAAACAGTTGATGCAATGGGACCCCTCCCCCATGGATAAGCTGTAATTCAAAATTACTATTGATTGGGTGATTTTAAACCCTTGACCGACAACTTGATAACATGTTGTTAAAAGAAAATAAATTGATTTTAAACCCTTAATAATAGCATTGATCAAGAGGTGGCATCCAGAATCAAACTCATTCCATTTTCCATATGGGGACTGTGAGAACCCGACCCCTAATTTCCTGATTTAGTATGGTTTTAATCGTTATTTAGTTTTTTCAGTGGTTTTAATGGTTGTTTGTTTAACTTTCTTAGTTTAACTACTCTTTTGTAAGACCCCGACCCTCAATTTTCAGGTTTAGCATTGTTTTAATCATGATTTAGCTTTTTAAATAAGATTAGAGTTGATTTGACTTTTTTTTTTGAGTTTGAATAGATTTTTCATAACTTTGGAGAGTTTTAAAAGACCGTTGACTTTGTTTTGACCCAACCCTCGTAAATTGTATTTTTGTGAGAATTTATTCTCGGTTTGTAAAAATTCCAATTTTTATTCCTTTCGACTCATTTTATTGTTATAAACAGCTTTCATGTTTTATCCATTTGGATTTAAGGCTTAGAAATCACGTTTTTCGAGAAAAAGGGCAAAAATGACAATTTTCACTAAATCTGTCCATAAATTTCGAAAATTTCAGAAATTGGGGAAAATATACTTTTTAAAAACTAGATTTTTCAACGAGCAATTTTGTCTTCTTCGTCGTTTCCATCCGGGGTCCGCAAGACCATTTTTAACCGTTTAAAATTCTACTGCATTTGGGACCCACTTCCAGACACTATAAAAGATCTCCTATTCTCTCTCCTCCATTCCTTCTTCCCATTTTTCCTGCACCGGTCTTTGCCCTAGAGTGGAGATGAGGAGAAGACTCTCTTCTTGATCTTTTTCCCTTGAAATCATCTAGCAAGAAGGCTCAAATCTCTAATCCGACTCCGCCATTCTCTTCCTCTCTTCTCAAGCTTCATTTGGAGTGTTTTTGGAGCCAAACCATTTCACTATTCATCATCTTCAACCTCCCTTCTTCTTGTTCAGCTAGCTCGAGGTTGGTACTTTCCTCCATTCTTTCATTGGTGTTCTTTTAGTTCATTTAGAACTTGTTTTCTATGTTTTCAAACCCATTTTCGAAATGGGGGTTTGTGATGACCAAAAATGTGATTTTTATGTGTTCTATTTTGGGCCTTTTGTGTAGATTTCGTGGACCTTCTCTTTGGTTGAGTTTTTATGGAGTTTTCCTTGGCATTGGATTGAGGCAAGTGATCTTTATAGGATCTCTCATGTTTATTGCTTTATGGTTTCATTATGGTTTTAATACTTTCATTAAGACATGTTTTCTATGTTTAATTTCATAATGCAAGTCATGTTCATGCTCTTTCAAGTCATGGGTTTTAGCTTCTTCACTTGTCTTGTTATCAATGATTTCTTCAAGCTTTTAGAATCGTGTTTAGTCTCGTAAATTTCATGATTTTATACTTGAAAGTGTCTTGATGTCTTTTTATAGAATGAATGGTTTAATTGTGGATGGAATGCTTTAAAAATGTGTGAAATGTATCCCTTGGAAAGCATGAAGGCTTGGGGAGTGCATGTGGTTCAAATGTGGAAGTGAAGAAGGGAGAGAAGTGTGAAAAAAGTTGAACGTCATAAGTTCTACCGGAATTTCTACCGGTAGAAGCGCTTAAACCGGAAGTACTACCGGTAGAAGTGGCTCGAATTTTGGCAGAGAAGTGTGAAAAACTGTGAACCCTTATTTCTACCGGAATTTCAACCGGTAGAAGCGCTTAAACCGGAAGTACTACCGGTAGAAGTGGCTCGAATTTTGGTAGAGAAGTGTGAAAAACTGTGAACCCTTAGTTCTACCGGAAGTTCTACCGGTAGAAGTGCTCCAACCGGAATTTCTACCGGTAGAGATGGTTCTACCGGAAGTTCTACCGGTAGAGAAGCTTAAACCGGAATTTCTACCGGTAGAGATGCTGAACCCAGACCAACAGTTACAAAAAGTACTGTTTTTGAAGGATTTTTGCGAGAAGGAAAACTAGACTAGGTTTTAGACCTTTTTATTGACTTTGTACACTTGGAATTCCAAAATGTACTATAACTTTTGGGGCACCAAACCTTGTCAAAACTCCGACATTTGGGTTTCAATTCCACAAGGGTCAATGAATGGTCTTAGCCTAAACTTGATAGATTTCGTGTTTGAACTCTTGTTTTGATGCTTCATGCAACACCGTGTTCTCATTTGATTTACAAGTACAAGTTTGTTTGAAGAATTGTTTCAAGAACCAAAGCTCTTGTTTTGATGCTTCATGCATCATCGTGCATTTGTTCGAATTTCAAGAATAAGCTTGTTTTAAGACGTGTTCCAAGACGTGTTTCAAGAATAAGAAAAGGGAATCATTTCTTAAGTTTGATAAGCATTTATATTATGGTATTTTGCTAGTCTCGTCGTGTCGTGCTTGTTAAATGATTTCCCTCTTGTTTTGTCATGTTCTCGAACATGTATCACCATGTTTTGTGCATTCATGATATAAGTGAGTACCACTGAGCTTGGACTGCCCTTTTAGCTTGATCCACTACCTGGGGTTCCTTAAACATGTGGACTGTCTGCAGACTAGTCATGTCTTGAATGACACATCGTGCGTGTTCGTGTTCCGGTTCCGCGGCCGGAAATTCCCCTTATATGTGGGATCGTGTCGTGCTTGTCGTACGTGCTTACTCTTATCATCATGTATGATGGAGAAAGGATGGGCTCTTTGTGGATTTACTAATCATGATATTATATGTATTCATGTCTTGTTTCGTATATCATGCATGTGCTCGTGATTTCTTGATAAGTATCTTGTTCATGCATTGTTTTTAAATCTTGTAAATCTGTTTCAAGTTTAATAGATTGTTTTAGTTCTTGTTTCCTTTAAACTTCAAATTTGTTTATGCTCTTGCCTATATTGATCACCTGCCAGACCGTCGTGTCTGATATTCTTCTGCTTTGGTGCTCTAGATAGCAGGTCCTTGTTTTGAGCTAGTTCGTGTGCAGAGGGCTGTTGAGCCACGGGTTTTACAGGCTTGTTGTGTCAGCGATGTCATGTAGACGTAATGCTTGACTCTGGAGTTACGTTACGACTTTGGGTAGTATTTGTTCTAGCTTGCTATTTTGTACGGCTTTTGTTAGCCTGTTTCTTGGGAATTGTAATTAATGTACTCGTTAATTTGTAACTTGAATATGTTGTGTAATGATAAACATGTTACTGTCAGCTCTGTATATTTTGATATTATGAATTGTTCCAGTCTGAGTTTAAATATATTTATGATAATCTTATGCTGACAGATCGAGTACGACACGGAACCCGATGGATACGGATTCCGGGTCGTAACGTCTTGTAGAGCTTCCGCGAAATATTTGATGTGTTGTGAATTTTGTCATCCTCACACACGTGGATCCTGGGAGGGGAAATACAATATCCCCCAAACTCGCGTCCCCGAGATCGGATCCCGGTTTTGGGGGCGTGACACCTTTGCTTTGGTTTTGAAAAGTTTTAGGAACCTTCTTAACTTGTGGGACCCTTTGGGGGTTCTTATTGCGATTTTGTGTGAGCTTGGGATTTATTTTGATTTCCTAAAAATTGTGTTTTCATCCCATTTAACTTATATTGTTAATCCCTACAACTTTCATGTTGGACCCGTCCTCGTTTGAAACTCCTAAACCCGACTTTTCTCAATTTGAGGGCAAAACAGTCTTTTCACCCAAAATCTGGACATGATTTTCAATGTCACCAAAACCCGCAAAATATATACTTTTTGGAAACTAGAAATTTTGTTGATCAACTTTGTCTTCTTCATCGAATCCATTTGAGGTCCCGAAATGCATGTTTTTAGCCCGACTAGTACTTTAAGTGGTGGGACCCATCTCCCCTTTGTTATAAAAGGAACCCATCTCTTCTCTTCTCTTCTTCCTTGCCCTAATCACTATTCTAAGATAGGAATCCCAGCAGCCATGGTTCCCTCCATTCCTTTCTTGCTTTCTCCATCTCATAGCACCACCAAACCATTGTCAAACCAAGATTGGACTCTACCATCTTCATCATCATCTCAAGAGCTATCATTGGACACCATTTCTGAAGAAAACCAAGCTTTTCAAGATTTCCTTTGAGCAACCTCTTGCTTTTTGAAGAACTTCCAAGTAAGGGATCCTTGTAATCTTTTGGATTTGTGTTCTCCTAGCCTTTGAGAAGCTTTGTTTTGATTATTGGAGGTTTTCCTTTTGTTTTGATTTGGTTTTGATATTTGGGCTTGTATTTGGGGGTTTTGTGTAGATTTGGTGTTTATAGCTTGGAGAAGTGATTAGTGGTTGATTTGCATTAGCTTGGACCTAAGGCAAGTGGATAAAATGATTTATTTTCATTAATCATGTTTCTATGCAAATGATTAGCTTTTATTAATGATTTTTCATTACTTAAGCTTGGTTCATTCATGCTTTTATTGAGATTTCAAATGCACTAATTAGTGTACTTTCTAGCATATTACTCTCTTGAAAATGTTAAATATTTCAAATGCAAGTTAAATATTCAGCTAATGTGATGATTATTGCTTAATATGAATGATTTTTATTGAATTCCCATTTTATCTTATGTTTTACTTATAATCTATGGATTTATCTTTGAAATGTTTAAACAATGGTTTATCTTTAATCTTCATGAAATTATTGTTTATAATAATCTTGGATTTTTGCTCCTTATATAATCATCTTATGATTTGTCATTTACTTCTCTAGACTTTTAGTGATTTGATGAAGGAGATGATTATGTTTATGTTTGATTTTTGAAAAGAAATGGAATGGATTAGTGTATTGATGTTTCTAATGGACTTGTTGTGGTAAGGAGGAGCCTAAAAACTTTGAGAATGCTTGTGGAAGAGAAGGAATGGGGAAAAGAATCAAAAGAATGCTCAAAGTGTGCATTTCTGCACTTAATTTCGGGCTAGGCAGCAGCCAGTTCAACTCTCTTTTATTCTCCATTTTGAAACGCCCGTAACTTTTGATTCCCATGTCGGAATTGGACGTTCTATATACCGTTGGAAAGCTCTTGAAGCGAGGAATCCAATGGTATACTTATCTTTGTGATCAATGATTGGTAATGAAAGTGAATATTTGTATCAATTGAATGGAAACATGAAAGAAAGTTTTGACATGGGATTTTACCCGAGAATTCTTATGAGTCTTAAAGCATACTTTATAATCTTAAGTGTTGTGGATTTTCATTGGTGCCAAACTCATTATTATAAATCAACTTTTAGATATTAAGTATGCATTGAGACTCCCCTTGGTAAGCCATTGAATCACATACATTATTCCATTCCATGTTAGAAAAGTTATATGCTCTTTTTGTAAATCGATTTGAAATGTACCTGAGTGGTTCGCCACGATTGAAAATGATATCTTGAATGTATAAGTCCTAATTGATTTTATATTATGGATTTCTTATGGTTGAATGTGAATGGGATGAAGAGGTTGGGTTCATTTTGTGAAAGGATTTCTTGGAGTTTTGAATGAGGTTTTGAGACCTCCAAAGCGGTGTAAGAAGGGGTGCTCAAAGTGTATGAAAGGAGAGGAAAGAAGAAGAGTTGAACTGCACCCAGAAATCACTTTCTAGACAGTTTGCTCGAGCGACTATGACACATCGCTCGAGCGAACCCTCCCAGAGAGCGAACGAACCCTAGGCAGAGAGCAGTTCGCCCGAGCGAACTTTCCAGTCCGCTCGAGCGAACTGCCTGACAGGCCTGGGTCAATACTTGGGGACTTGAAACATTATTTTTAAGCTTGGGGAGGTATTGTTTAGAGCCCTAATGCAATGTAAGAACTTGGAAGGCATTGTATGGAGTCCGGATGAAGAGAAACCCCATTATGAAGATTTGTCAAGGATCCTTAGATTTGTTAATGTGCATAGGGATCCGAGATGTCCTTAATTCTCATGGAGTACCAGGTATATGTCAAATTAGACATACGGGACCCTATTCACATCGATTTAAATCTAGGACCCTCGGCGTTTGGCCCGGAAAAGTATAGAAATCCATTATGTCTTATTTAAACTCGAATTTCACTTGTATACTTTAAATCTCATATTGTATGACTAGACTTGCCCGAAGGTATTGAAATTTATGTTTCTTTTTGATGGAACGCGCTCCGAGGCGCCGTGGGGCGGCTACCGGGGTCTGCGGAACGTGGGAGTCCGTCGGGTCCGGCCCTTTCGCGCCTTGGCGGGCCTGAAGCGTGCATCAACATTTCTTTTATGTGGGTGTGCCAGATTTTCTATTTTACTTGGAATTGCAAGTGGTAATCCGGAGATCAACCTTCGCAAGTAAAAAGGAAATCAACTTCTTTCAAGTTTTCCATTACACAAATATTTAAGAAAAGAGACATTTTCTTAATTTGCCGTGAAAGGCGATTTGTTTGGCATTTATAGCCGATTTTGGCGTTTATAGCCGATTTACAATTCTTATCAATAATGAAAGACAAGAGTTGTGATTTTTGTCTCTTTAGAAAAATACAAACTACAATGAAAAGCAAGAAAAGGAAGATCTAACTTTTCAGGAGATTGTGGGGGACTCGTTCAGATTGACGGTCGCAAGCCATGTATGGGCTTCACCATCATCCATGCAGATGAGAACAGAAGATGCTCTTGATTCGCTTGGCTTGGCTATAACCTCAGGTTTTTAGAGGACAAAGACCAAGAGAAGGTCCTATGTCCAATAAAAAGCTAAGTAGACGGGCTGAAAAGCCACGTCTAAGCCATTGGAGGCAGCAGGAGAAGGCAAGGACCTTGCGGGGGGTGCCCCCCAAGGGACTTTTGTCACCTTGTAGTGGTGGCCGGTGCAGAACTTCAGCAGAGTTTTTCTCTCTTTTTCTTTCTCTTAGATCTCTTTCTGATCCTTTTTTTTTATCCCGATTTCAATGTAATGCTCTCCTATTTATAGGCTTTTGGTAGCCATTTAGGAGAGTTTATGGGCTTTAATGGCTTTAATGGGAGGAGTTACAAGATTTATTTCTTTGATTTTGTAACTCCTTTTTCCTTGAATCTGATTGGCCGATGGAGATTAAGGGCTTTTAATCACCTTAATTACCATAATGGGAGGAGTTTCATGGGTTAAATGCCATGAATCAATTGACTTGTAACTCCCAAATGCTTGCTTCTGATTGGGCCGTCCAAGGAAATGAATTAATGACTGCAATAAAGCTAGTCAATTAACCACATTAATTGGTCGCCGAGCAGTCGAAGAGTCGCGGGCCGTGCCGTGTCTTCTGGAATTCTTCTGGCGATGATCATCGATGGATCTTCATGCTGATTGACATCGGATGAACATGTAACTTCAGACAGTGATAGCTAAGAGCGGGCCGGTGACATCTGTCTTGTCGATTTCACGATCGGTCGGACAGAAAGTGCACTTTCTTGGTCAGCCGGTTGACGATCTTGGAGCGATCAATGATGATTTTATGCTTTTGGAGGTTGACCCGTGATTTTGACGGATGTCGTCGGATATGAGTCAATTTCAAGCACTAAAAATCACATTTTCAGGAAACCACAGGGGCCAAAGTGCGCGAAACGCGAAAAAAGACGGAAAAACGGGTCACCGGCGGAAAATCCGGTGACCCGGACTTCCATGGTCGCCGGCGACCATGGGCCGGCGACCATGGGCCATGGTCGCAGGGGCCTGCGACCCTGGGGGAATTTTCCCCTTCGGAGCCCGTTTCGCGGTCGTTTTGAGGTCTTTTTCGTGGCCGTTTTCTTCTGTATTTTTCCTGACATTTCTTCTCATTTATTGGCTTGATTTCCCTGTAGAAAACCTGGTGAGAATCCTTGCATTTTTAGAGTGCAAAGTTTCCAATTTTCCGGGAAAGCCGAAGACTTTGTCGCGTAAAGCTGCTGATTTTCCGCCAGAAGCTGAAACTTGGTCAAACGATGTCGGAATGACCTGAAATTTGAGGTGAAGCCTCTTGAGCAATAAATAAGACCAACCATAGGCTTTTGTTTGAGTTTTGAAGCCGTTTGGGGTCCCGTCGATGCTTCACTTGATTTTGCTGCGGGGAAAATGCCGAGCTTTGATATGTGGCCAAACGATGTCCGATTGACCTGAAATTTGACGGGGAGCCTATTGGAGTCATTTTGAGACGTTCCATGGGCTCCGTTTTGGATGTCATGGTCCCGGGTTGCTCCGCCGCCGGTAGGCTTGATTTTCTCTCGGAGCATCAAAACCTGGTCAAACGTTGTCGGAATGACCTGAAATTCGACGTGTAGCCTTTTGGAAGCATGTTGAAGCCACTCATGCACTTGGTTTGATGAGCGAAGGCTTCGGTGGTTCCCGCCGCCGGGAGGCTTGATTTTGCTGCTCGAGCATTGATGGAGGGTCAAACGTTGTCGGTTTGACTTGAAATTTGGCATAGAGCCCTTTTGGGACATGCTGGAGTCATCTGTAGGCTCTGATCGAAGTTTTGACGTCTCCGATGATGTTGCCGCCGGGAGCGCCATTTTAGCTAACGGAGAAGCGAAGTTAGGCCAAATGATTCTGAAATGGCCCGAAACTTCATGTGTACTCTTCTCTTGGCTATCTTGAAGGATCTTACAGTTTTTGTTTGATTCTGACAAGATTTGATTTTTTGGAGAAGTTGCATTGCCTATTTATGGCAGGTTGCGACTTCATGCAGCTTTCTTGATTTGGAAAGGCAAAGTGACATTTTTGGTGTCAACAAATGCCCCCTCGAGGTACAGCGACGAGTTGCTTGACTTTTGTAGTCGATGTGCCTCGAAGAGATTTTTGAAGGAGAGCTTGTGTCTTGACCAAGAGTCTTTGAGCAATCCTTCCTTTGGTAGAGTAGCCTTTGAGCTTCCAGGGGAATTTTATGGTAGTGAAAGGAATCACACACCATCTCGAGGCAAAGTTTTGAAGATGACATCAGGGATGTGGATTTGGGTTTCTGTTTTTGATCTTGTGACCTAACCAGCTATATATGGCAGGTTAGGGGATCGGGTTTTGGTTTTGACCTTGTGACCCAACAAGCTGTATGTGGCAAGTTGGGGGATCAGGATTTGGTTTTTTGTTTTGGTCTTGTGACCTAACAAGCTGTATGTGGCAAGTTAGGGGACTAGGATTTGGTTTTTGGTCACTCTTTGGGACTGTGTGGGTCCATTGGAGTGGTTTGGATTTTTGTGGAATGTCAATTTCAAGATTTTGGCTCAATTTGGTATATGAGGTTGGATGGTTTGATTTTTGGAAGCTCATGGGGCTTGGGATTTTTTGTATGGTTCAATCAACTCAAAAGAGGCATGGAACCATTATTGTATGCTCTTGGTAAGAGGATTTTTTTCCTGACTAAAAGCCCATTTTTTTTTTTTTTTTAGTGCCTAGGTGGTCAAACCTGGCTTATATGGGCTAGCCCATGGGACCTTTAAGCTTTTTAGGATGGCTTAGATCTCATGTGGGGCCATTTTTGTAAAGAATATCTAAAGATATCTCATTTGGATAGAGAATATCTAAAAATATCTTTAATTGGAGAGAATCTCTCATCTTCCCTTAATTTGGGAGAGAATATCTCAAGGTATCTTTCGTTTTGGGAAAGAATCTTCAATATCCTATTTTGTTGGAGAGAATCTCTCATTTGATTGATTTTGGGAGGAAATCTCTCAAAGACATCTTTCTTTTTGGGAAAGAATCTTTCTAATTCCTTCTCTTTTGGTAAGGTTACTAATTAGTAACACTTACCTTTCTTCTTTGTTTCCTTCTTTGATTTGCTCTCTCCTATAAAAGCAAAGGAAGGTAGGATCTCTTGCTCTTATTGCTTTCTTTTGCAACAATCTCAAGAGAGCTCTAAGACCAAGAGTTTTTCTTCTTCAAGGATCTTCAAGCTTTTTCCTTCTTCTTCTCCATCAATGGCTTCAAGTAAGTTTTCTTTCTTTTTCTTTCAAGAAAACTCTATGTAGAGAATAGGATGGTAAAAAAAGAAAGTTTCTCTTCTCTTTTCTTTTTCTTTCTTCTTTTTTTTTTCTTTTTTTTTCTTTCTATTCTTCTTCTCTTTTTTTTTTTCTTTTCCACGTGATTTCTGTTTTTTTTTTTTTTTTTTCACGTGTGTCTCTTTTCTCTTTTTTTTTTTTTTTTTTTTTTTTTTTTGGGAAAGTTTCTTTTTTTTTGTTCTTTTCTTTCTCCCCTTTTTTTTTTTGAGAAAGTTTCTTTTTTTTTTCTTTTCTTTCTCCCTCTTTTTCTTTGAGAAAGTTTCTTTTTTTTCTCTTTTTTTTTTTTTTTTGCTCATCATGATAATGCGTTTTTATGCAAATCTAGATGTTCATGCATGTACTTTTTGTAAATTGAATTTGAGAGCATGATAACATACCTGAAAATCTTTGCAAATTTGGGAATTTGGAGCTTGCAGTGATGTTGAGCCCTTCTTGATTTTGCGGAGATTTTGAGGTTTCGAAAGTTTGGAGTTTCGGAGCCCGCAGCAATGTTGAGCCCATCTTCAAACTTTCTATTTCCGTCGGGGTATTTCCTTTTTCTTTGGAATTGCCCCGGAGTCATGCCAAAATTTCGCCAGATTTTTGGTGGGACAAAGTGACCCTTTTTTTTTTTAGCGAAATTCTGTCATTTTGATGACGATCTTTTTCTTTTCCAACCTTTGCAGGTGGTTCCTCCAGAGCGAACAAGGGTAAAGAGCCTGCTACAAGCGTACCTCGTCGATCTGCTAGATCTTCCAATGTGGCCGTTCAGCAAGCCTGGGAGAAGGTCCAGTTTGTTGAGAAGAACTTGGAAGAGTGCGATTCCCTCAATCGCAATAAGATGAGACAGCGATTGATTGCTCTCAAGGATGAGGAGTTCTATAAGATCATGGTAAGCAACCGTCCTTGGGTTATGGACGATCTGAGGGTTTTACCCAAGCCTACCTTCTTCTTTGGAGATGCAGTCCCTGACGACTTGACATACCAAAGGAGATGTTTTCAGTTCTCTTACACAGCAAATGGTGAGGAGAGAACTATTTCTACCCGGTCGTCTTTTGACCGGACCATCTCGATCCTGAGCCTTTCTCCCACGTGCCCTAAGAGGGAAGATCCTCCGAGCTGGGTGAAGAGGACCAGTGTGATCAAGACCGGGGTTTTTGTTGGTGGACCCTCCGGATATGCGGAGAAGCCACCTGTCCGTATGGACATGTTGATGCCAGCCAGCGGCTACCAGGGCTCTGATTATCCGTCGGTCGATTTGAGACCGGTGGGCCTTGGCGTTTTCAGTGGTGACGGCAGTACTTGGGTGAAGCCTTTTCGACTTCGTGGCCGTTTCAATGTTGACTCCGATTGGAAGTCATGGACTGACCACACCTTGCTGATTGGGGGCGCCGTTTTGAAGGAAGCCGGGATTTTTGACGCGGTCCGCGCTTTTAGGGAGACCGTGACTTTTTCCGATGATGCCTTCATGGCTATGTTGGAGTCTTTCCTCCCTCAGACCAATACCTTCGTTGTCACGAATGGTGAGGTTGGTTTTTCTCTGAAGGAGTTGAGTGCTATTACTGGATTGCCCATCCTTGGCAAACTCTACGAGGAGTTCATGCCGATTGACAGCGTCCTTGAGGAGCAGTCAGAGGAGTTCAGACTCCTATACTTTCAGCTCGTCGCCTTCTATGATTTTTTGAAGGAGGGCTCGAAAGTGAGATCCAGCAGTTGGAAGAGTTATGGCTCTTCATTCTTCAACTTCTTTGACAGCAAAGAGTCTTCTGATAGCATGACCCGGGAAGACAGGAAGAAGACTTCGGTCATGCAGGAAGAGTTGAAGGGTTTCTTCGCGAGCACAGATGCCATTTGTTCTGACATTGCATTGCGGAGAGATCTTGCTTTTTACCTCACTTTTTGGCTAGGTGAGGCTATTTTTGCTGGTGGAGATGGGACGCACATCAGGCCGCATTGTATTTTTCCGGCTTGTCAGATGGCGTTTGGAGAGCGGCTTGCTTTGGTGCCCGCTCTTTACTCCTACCTGTGTACCGAACTGCAGGCTGCTGCTTTCTTGGTTCGGCTTGGGCTCCCTATGAATAGGGTATTTTCAGCCCATATCTTTTATTCGTGGTTTGTATACCACTGTCCTGGCTTCCACCAGCTGGGTGCTGCACAGGATGATGATCCTCTGATGATTCGATTGGCTAAGGGAAAAGCCGTATCTGAATCACTTTTGTTTGCCCGCATGAGGATCCGACGGTTCAGGGACGTCGAGATGGGGCAGTCTTCAGTTAAGCTCTCTCCGGAGTTGCGGAAGAAGGCTTTTGATTTTGGTGCCTCCCGAGACTCTACCAGAGCAGGGTCGGGAAGGCATTACTCTTTGACCAATGCAGAGAAGGAGTGGCTTTTCAGCATACGAGTCGGCACGATGGTGTACCGTAGACATCTTTTCGTCGACATCCAGCCGTATGTACCTTCTCGCTTTGCGCTTTAGTTGGGCTTCTCTCAAGGCGTTGTTGGGACGCCTTCGAGTATGGTGAAGCGTTTTGGGGGTTTGCAGGATGGCAGAAATGCATGGGCTTTCTATAGTGCTGAAGACACTACTGCCATGATTTCTTATCCTGAGCTGTCGACTTTCCGAACTGCCGGCTTCACGAAGTGGTTCGCAGAGAGCTTTTTGGCATATCGGGGGCTTTCCAAGAAGGAGCTTGATGTAAAGCTGTCTTCTGGAAAAGGCATTGGGAAGTCGGATGGCGTCCGGCGAGAGGAAGTTTGGGCCTTCCTTTCTGGAGAGAAGCACAAGATAGGCTTTCTCGGTGACCAGGGCGTCATTGGTTCTGAAGCTGTTCGGGAAGTACCTGATGAGGCTTTGGAGCAGCTAGAACAGGAGGAAGCTGAGCTCGACGCTTGGATGCAAGCGGCACAGAGGCGAGCTTCTGCGGAGTCTACTGGCAAGAGCAGACCATCCAGTGAGGAGTCAAGTGAGAAACCTGACTCTGATAGTGGGGCGGGTTCTTCTAGGAAGCGAACCCGTAGAGGTAGGAAGAGGAGGAGGAGTCAGCGTCACACGGGGCGGGACGAAGACTCTCCTAATGTGGAAGTCCCTCTCACTGTCAATGAGGAGGTGCCAGGGGAAGCTGACGAACCTCCGGAGAAGAGGATTCGGGAAGAAGAGACCATCGGTGAAGGTATGATTCCTCCTTTTCCTTTTCTACTTCTTTCATGGGGCTTTCCATGTTCTGATTTGTTTTCTCACCCTGCTGCTGCTTTTCTTTTAGCAGAGGATGAAGACTTGCCGATGCCTGAGGTTCCAACCGATGAGGCGGTGATGGAGCCGGTTATGGCATCTGAAGAAGAACCGAGGGACTCTGGAATGACTCCGGAATCTCCAATTGGTATAACTTCTTTCGCTTTCTCTTTTTTTTTTTTTGCCTGCGACTTGATTTGCTAACATTTTTTTCTTGTCAGCTGACTTGCCACAAGATTCCGATGACTTTGAACCATCAATGGACGCAAATGTCGATGATGCTTCTGATGAGTTCATGGAGGAAGAGAGTGTTCCGCCAGTCGTCGAAGAAGGTACTTTGTAGTGATGACCCTGATGATTTTTTTTTTTGAACAGGATCATATTCATACCTTTTTGTGTTTCATTTGCAGGTTTTGAAGTGACAGAAGAGAGTCCATCGCTTTCTTCAGAACCAGAGCAAGGGATGCCAGAGGTCGATCCGGAGGTAGAGACCAGTTCTGACATGATTGAGGAGATGCCTCGTGTTGAGATTCCCTCTCCAGTGGCTCCAAGTGAAAAGAGTTCTTTTGTTACTCTTCCAATGGGACATGACATGAGCAGCCGATCAGCGGAGAAGGGTGAATCTTCATCCAGTTCGTCTCTTCAATTTGCGAAGAAGGTGCTGGCTCGGGTTTTGAGTTCTTGGGTCAAGACTCTCCTTTCTGGACACTTGGAGGCAGGATTTGGCATGATCCCACATGTACAGGAGATTCTGACTGACACCGAAGAGGTTGGTCTGGATGTCACAGGTGCCAGGGCGATCGTTGATAGGATCATTGCACTGGGTGACAAGTGGTTTGAGACCATGGGTTTCCCTGACGACCAATTCTTCAAGGAGATGTTCTTGGACCCTGCTGATAAGGCTAAGTCTGACCTGAATGAGGCTACACAAAGCAAGAAGCAGCTAGTTCGGGAGAAGAACAAAGAAGAGCTAGCCATCATCGGATTGAGGCATGACCTTAACGTCCTTGATAGGGAAGTTGAGGAGGCCAGGAAACGTCTTGAGCATTTGAAGGCACAAGTCGATGCGAAGTGGGCTGCTATAACAGAGGCTCGTGACAGGGAGAGTACTCTGATCCGCAGGGTTGCAGATGCCGGTCAAGTTCTCGAGAGGAGGACTCTAGAAAACGAACGATGGCAAACTGCTGGGGAAGAGCTTCCCGGTGTAAAAGAAGGGTTACGGCATTCGCCAACATCTCATGGCAAGTTCCTGAAGAAGCGTGCCTTGGAAACTCTGACGGCTGATGCCAAAAGTTTGCTTGAGGAGCTGAAGCTTTGGCTGGAGACCATTTTTGGCTGAGCTCCTGATTTTTTATAGCAGAAACCATTCTTCTTTTTTTTGGTACCACATGTATTTTTTGGTACTCTTTTTTTTTTGTAGTGCTTGTGAACACTTTCCTTTTTTTGGTACCACATGTATATTTTTTTGGTACTTTTCTTCTTTTTTTTTTGTAGTGCTTGTGAACACTTTCTATTTTTCTTTTTTTGGTTTGGTACCACATGTATTTTTTTGGTACCCTTTTTTTTGTTCCCTACGCTCACTCAAATCTTTTTGTGATGAAAGCAATTGCTAAATGGGATTTGATCAAAAGCTTTGTCATTTTGTGAAAATCTTTTGTCAAATAATTGTTTTGGCATGAGAGCCTGATTTTGGTTGTGGCGTGGAAGCCGATTTTAAGATGGCATGGAAGCCGAAATTTTATGGCGTAAAAGCCAAAATTTGGGTTGGCACGGAAGCCGGATTTTTGTGGCATTTACAGCCAGTTTGGTGGCATTGATAGCCAATTTGTGGCATTTATAGCCGGTTTGGTGGCATTGATAGCCAATTTGTGGCATTTATAGCCGGTTTGGTGGCATTGATAGCCAATTTGTGGCATTTATAGCCGGTTTTGACATGAGAGTCAGGTTTTTTTTTTTGTGTGGCATTTGTAGCCGAGTTTTTTTTGAAAACCAAGTTTTGTTTTATTGGCATGAAAGCCGGTTTTGGCGTTTATAGCCGGAAATTTTTGTTTTGGCATTTATAGCCGGATTTTGGCATTTATAGCCGAGTTTTGGTTTTCAAAATGCAGGTATCGACTAAATGTCGCCTCCCCGCTGAATGGTCTTGCAAGTATCGATGGAATGTCGCTTCCTTGCTCATTCGGTTTTGCGAGTATTGATGGAATGTCACTTCCTCGCGGGTTAGGTTTTGCAAGTATCGATGGAATGTCGTTTCCTCGCGAATTGGGGTGCAAATATCGACTAAGCGTCGCTTCCCTGCTTTTCCCAAGACTTTTGGTTTTGCGGGTACTGACTTGATGTCGTTTCTCCGCGATTTTTGAAATTTGAGGTTTTCTCGAACCATTTGTAATTTTGGGTTGTGGATAGCAACTGGTATATTGCATCTCCACGATTTTTGAAATTGGGTTGTGGATATCAACTGGTTTGTTGCTTCTCCACGATTTTAGGTTTTCTCGAACCTTTGAAATTTGGGTTGTGGATATCAACTGAAATGTTGTGTCTCCACGATTTTCGAAATTGGGTTGTGGATATCAACTGGTTTGTTGCTTCTCCACGGTTTTTGGATTTTGCAAGTATCGACGAAATGTCGCTTCCCTGCGATTTTGGGTGCAAGTATCGATGGAATGTCGCATCCTTGCTTTTTTTCAAGATTTTTGTTTTGCGGGTACTGACTTTGATGTCGTTTCCCCACGATTTTTGAAAAACCATTTTTTTTGTTTAAAGACACGAGGGTCGTAAATTTTGACCTAGAACCATTTGGCAGTAAAAGGTAAGGTGGACTAGGGTGGAAATCCCTGAATCCGGATTTTTGTTTCAAACCATGAATTTTGGTTCAAAGATCGAAAGTTTTGGTCAAGTCAGGGAGAGGCTCCTAAACTTGGATTTTTTTTTTGTTTTTGAACAATGAAACAATGAAAGTAAGCATTGTTTTTGAATCTCTAGAAATTTTGACATTTGATATGAAAATTCTAAAGAGAGTGGGTTTGACGAGCGAGTACCTGAGAACAGGTTTTGGCCATACAGGCATTGCTCTTACCCAGTTGGGTAAGTCTTCAAGGGTAGTACCGCTTCAAGAACTTGCCGTTGATAGGCAGCATACATCTGTCGCCTTCCATGTTTAGGAGGGCATATGCGCCGTTGGAGAAGACTTTGTCGATGACGTAGGGTCCCTCCCATTTTGGTTCAAATTTGCCTTTGGATTTGTGTGCGAAGACCATTGGTCTTTTTACCGCAAGAACCAAGTCACCCTTTTTGTAGGCGCGTTGCCGGACCCTTTTGTCAAAAGATCCTGCCATGCGTGCTTGGTAAAGTTCAATGCTTTGTCGAGCTTCGAGCCGTCTCTCATCGAGATTGTCCAGCTCATGGAGTCGCAATTTCGCATTGCTTTCTTGAGTCATGTCATTTTGTAGAGATACCCTCAGAGAAGGAATTTGTACCTCTAGGGGCACGACAGCTTCACATCCATAGACCAAGGAGAATGGTGTGCTATGGGTTGGTCCTCGAACGGTGGTTCGATAGGCCCACAAAGCTTCAGACAGTTTATCGCTCCAGTCTCTTTTGTGACTAGAGACCATTTTCTTGAGGATTTTGCAGAGTGTCTTGTTGAAGGCTTCTGCTAATCCGTTTGCTGCCGGATTGTATGGAGTCGAAGGACAGCTTTGAATTTTGTATTTGTCGCAAAACCTGTAGAATCGATGATCCCGGAATTGTGGTCCGTTATCATGGACGAATCTCTTGGGTATGCCGAAACGACAAATGATGTTGGTGCGCAGGAACTGAAGAACTGATGAGGTCTTCATTTCGTTGAACGCAAATGCTTCTGACCACTTGGAGAAATAATCCGTTGCGGCGAAGATGAAGCGATGACCTTTGCTTGAAGGGGGAGAGATAGGACCTATGATGTCCATACCCCATGCTTCGAAAGGCCATGAGATTGCTGTAGGATGTAGCCATTCCGGAGGCATGTGAATGTAGTCTCCATGAACTTGGCATTGTTGGCAGCGCTTAGCAAATTGCATTGCGTCGGGTACCATGGTAGGCCAGTAGTAACCCAACCTTTTGATTTGGTCGTAGAGCTTGGGACCAGCCTGATGAGCTCCACAAAGACCAGCGTGAACTTCTTTGAGTGTTTCTTCAGCTTCTTGTTGTGACAAGCAGCGTAGGAGTACTCCATTGAAGGATTTCCTGTAAAGGATTTTTGAAGGGATATCCAAATGAAAGTTTGGGGCTCGCCTTTGGATGCTTACCCGTTCTTTTGGATCTTCAGGTAGGATTCCGAACATAGTGTAATCAATGAACGGATCCCTCCAGTCGCCGATTGAAGTTTGAAGGATAGAGATCCGACTTCCAACCACTCGGTGGCATTCAGCAACTGCTTGGTGTGTGTTAAGAGGAGGGAGGATCCTTCTCTCATTCACTGTAATTTGCATGTTTTTTCCTTCCTGGATCGCCATTGATGCGGCAAGTCCAGCCAGGGCATCTGCACGGATGTTTTCACCTCTACGAATGTGGGTGATGTGACAGATGTCAAACTTTTGCAGAAGCGATTGTGCCTTGTTGTAATAAGGCAGCAGATCAGGCTTCCTGACTTCATATTTCTGATTCATCTGGTTGACGATCAGTTGAGAGTCTCCAAAGACTTCCAGCATGGTGATACCAGATTCGATGGCGAGTTCCAATCCTAGGATCAGAGCTTGGTATTCAGCTACATTGTTTGTGCATGGTTCCAGTAGCGAGAAAGCGTGTGGAATCATGCATTTGTCGGGGATAACAAAGAGGATGCCAACTCCCGAGATCAGCTTTCTGTTTTCATTTGTCCTGGTTGCACCGTCAAAGTACATGTCCCAGGAGGCATTTGGTGAGGAAGTCTCCACGTTGTAGACAGGTTCGTCTGGGAGATCATCTCTGAGTGGAGAATCTTTAGGCAATGGATGCTCTGCGAGGAAATCTGCTAGAGCTTGGCCTTTGATTGCTTTTTGTGGCACATACCTAATATCAAATTGTGACAAGAGGATGGACCATTTTGCCAGTCGGGCATTGAGAGAACCGGCCTTCGTAACAAGGACCTTCAAGAGGTTGATCCTCGAGACCAGGTAGACTGTGTTGGAAAGCAAGTAGTGACGTAGCTTTTGTACGGCGAACATCACTGCAAGGCATTCTTTTTCGACTGGAGAGTAGCGATGCTCTGCACCTACTAGCATGCGGCTGAGGTAGTATAGAGCAGCTTCTTTTCCCTCACCATTCTCTTGTGCAAGCAGAGCGCCTACAGAATGATCAAGAGCTCTTGTGTACAAGATGAATGGTTTTCCAGTGGCAGGGGCAGCTAACACTGGAGGTTTGGTCAGGTATGACTTGATATCTTGAAATGCGGCTTCGCAGTCGGCATCCCAGACAAAGTCTACACCTTTTTTCATTAATCGAGAGAATGGACGGCATTTCCCCGAAAGATTGGAGATGAACCGTCTTATGTAGGCCAATCTCCCTTGGAGCCCTTTTAGTTCTCTCAAGGTTCTTGGAGAGGGCATTTCTAGAATAGCCTTGACTTTTATGGGGTCAAGTTCTATTCCAGCTTTCCGAACAAGGAATCCGAGAAACTTACCCGACGAGACGCCGAAGAAGCATTTTAGAGGATTCATCCGCAGTTTGTGTTTGCGGAGTCGGAGGAAGACTTCCCGAAGATCTTTGAGATGGTCTTCTTTTCTTCTGCTTTTGACGGCGAGGTCATCAACGTAACATTCGACCGTCTTGTGCTGCATATCTTGGAATATTTTCATCATAGCCCTCTGATATGTGGCACCAGCATTTTTCAGACCAAATGGCATGACAGTGTAGCAATACACGCCAAATGGAGTCCGAAATGAAGTGTGTTTTTCATCCTCGGGATGCATCTTTATCTGATTGTAACCAGAGAAGCCATCCATGAATGTCATTCGCTCGAATCCGCAGGTATTGTCAATCATCACCTCCGGTATGGGGAGCGGGAATTCATCTTTAGGGCAAGCGCCATTCAAGTCTCTATAGTCAATACAGACCCTGATCTGCCCATTTTTCTTTGTCACGGGGACAATGTTGGCCAACCATTCTGGATGTTGTTCCTCACGGATGAAGCCGACGTTTTTGAGCTTTTGAACTTCTTGTTCAATTTTATCCATCACATCTGGACGGAATCTTCTTTGGCCTTGTTTGACAGGCTTGACGTCTTCTTGAAGATTGAGTTTGTGGACTGCTACTTTGGGGTCTAAACCAGACATTTCAGCATAGGACCATGCAAAGCAATCAACGAACTCACGAAGAAAAGCGATATACTCGGGTAACTCATCATCCTTTATATTCTTACTTATGAATACAGGACGTGGGTTATCAGGTGTTCCCAAGTTTATCTTTTGAACAGGATCTTCTGTCGGAAGGTTCGAAGGTGGTTCCTCCACAATATTTTCGGAGGCTTCCAACTCAACGAAACCTTCTGGAGTTTCAACTGCATTAACAGACCAAGGCTCTGTTCCTTTCCATGGATTTTCTTGATTGGTGATCTCCTCAAGGCTTGCTATGAGATAGTCCCAATCGCCTGTTGAGTCTGGTATTTCTTTTGGAGACGAGGGTTCTTCTGGGTCAGAATAGCACAAGTCTGTATTATCGGACGATTCCTCTTTATCATCAGAGAAATCGTACCAATTGGATGAGCTTCCTGGATCTTTGTCAGGTAACTCTTTAAAGAGATATCCAGGGAGATCGATGTCTTCATGGACTTGAGATGTTGAGGCTTGGTCGGTAAAACGACTTTTAAGCTTTTGTGTCAACTGTCTCAGAGGAGTATCAGGATCATATCCTAACCCATATGAAGACTTTTCTACATGACCGTAGAGTCTCCAATCTTCCAGCTGGCTTTTGGTCAAGGCGGGCTCCAATGGCGTGAGAATACCACGTCTTTCTCCCAAACCGACTGGGTTTTGAGCATCATAGCCCATTTTCTTCATAATTGCTTGTGCCACAGGACTATATAGAGATAGCTGAGGCATACCTTCATTTTGGAAAGGTTCCAGCATGGAATTTGATGAAGAAGCGTCCGATCTATGGAAGAAGATCGGCCTTTGCTTTGGTGATGTTGCCGGAACAACAAAGGTAGCAGACGTAGGATCTTCTACATCAGCAGGTGTCTCCATCGGAGTGAGAGCGGGCTGAACTTGCTGAGTGTCAGCTTGGCTTGACGATGCATCGTCTTCTGGCTCTGAGTCCGAGTCTGTGTCTTGCATGATAGACACGAGAGAGACAACAAATTTGCCCCCAGGCTTTTGTTTCGCCTTCTTCACTTTAGTCGTGATGACCAAAGGTTTTGAATTCTTGAGGGAGATAACGAAGGGAGATTGACTACTCTCTTCTAATTTGCCGGAGGGTTTGTTTTCTTCCGGTGATTTTTGAGGAGCCTTGCCTTTATCTTTCTGGAGATTTTCAGCAGGGGGTGCTATTTCCTCTTCTTCTTTTTCTCCTTCATACATCTGGGAGTCTGCGAAGTGGACTTCTTTACCTTTGAAGGGTTTTCTGTCCACAAAGACACGATGTACCATGCCGTCGTCGCCGACGAATTTGATGCATTGATGTAGAGTTGAAGGGACAACACCGTTCTCGTGTATCCAAGGATGTCCGAGAAGGATGTTGTAGCATGAGGGGGTTTTTATTGCATACACAGTGACCTCAGAGATAAGATCACCGATTTGCAATTTGAACCTGATTTTGCCGATAGGCCTTTGAGCGCTCCCATCGTATCCAAAGATAGATACAGATGTGTGGCTTAACTTGCTGGGTGGGATGCCCAACTCTTCAAGAGCCGAAGTGGAGATAAGGTTGAGTGCAGAACCTGGGTCGATCTGAACTCTATGTATCGGCATTTCTTTGATGTACCCTGTGAAGTACAGGGGTCGGTTGTGCCTTGCTTCGCCAAGTAGGAGGTCTTCCTTAGTGAAGGCGATGGTTGCACTGGCTGCCTTTTGAACCGAGAGGCATTGGATGCATGATCCCTCAGTTTTCTTTTTTTCTTCTTTTAAGGAAGTTTCAGAGTTTTTGACCCGGTAGTCCATTTCAATTTGGAGGACTTGCGGGGCATGTTTGTCGACATCCTCATTCAGTTTTTGTAATTCTGAGATGAGATTATCACGAGTGCGTGGAGACATTCGTAATAAATCCAGGATGTGAAGACGTGCAGGTATGTGTTTGAAGTGCTCAACCAAGTCATACTTGAAAGCCTCCTTAGGGCCTGCATGTTCATCATTGTTGCCACTGGGGGCGCTTACAACATCTTTTCCCGAAGGATTTACATAAGTAAAGGAAGATTGGTTGTAATTTTTGTGGTAGTCCCGGCCCGAACGGGTGCCTCTACCAACTTCGAGAGCTTCTTGAGAAGGATCTTCGTTTGGAAGATTGTCTTCAGGATCAAGAGGCTGTCGTTTTTCATCTACTGGGGATGTATCTGCAGCAGAGTTGCCATCCTCAGTGATTGTGTTGCACGGAGCATTTTCCGGGAGCAAGTCCTGAACAGCATCCAGCAGCTTTTCTTCTTCGTTGACCCATCCATCACCCCAAGTTGGGTTTTCTTCATGATGATGAGTCGGGAAGAATGTGTATCCTGAAGTCACAGTCTCAGGAGAAGAAACCTGAGAGGGTGTCATCTCTGTGAAAGTCACGTGAGACGAGGTAGCTCCAGAGGATACATTGCTAGGCGTCGTCGGAGTGTAGGTAATCTCATCAGACGACGCTTCAGAAGAGCTATAGTCCTGATATATTACATTACAGGAAGCTCTGATAGGAGATGTTGCCTTCTCGGAGTCAGACTCATCCTCGGATGTAAGAGGATCATCTATCCAGCAATGTTCTCCATTTTCAGGAGTTAAGGGAGGAGGTACCTGATGGGCTTCAGGGACTTCCGGCTCTGGATTGTGAGGAATCTCGTTGACGCGGCCTTGCTCTTGTTCTAGAGCGAGACGCTGCAAGATCCTTGCATATTCTTCAAGATCAGGCATGGGAGCCAGATCCTCTTCTTCGTCTTCTCCGTGTGGCTCAACATAGTTGATTTCCACTGGAGCAATGACAGATGCTGGGTTAACAGCATCTTCTTGTGCAGCCTCTTGGTCTTCTTCATCATCAGACCAGGATCCTTGTGGTTGCAAGGGGTTATACCAGATTACTGGCATAAGGTGAGTTTCAGGAACCCATTCTTTATCGGAGAGATATTCTCCTGTTTCAAGAGATTCCTCCCACTCATCGGTGTAGTTGGGCTCGAATCCATCGTCGGTGTCGCTGGACTCGTATCCATCAATGGAGAATCCAACTACCGAGTTGCAAGAGTATAATGCCCCCTGCATGGCTTCTTTTTTGAATTGAGGTGGCATGAAATCACTGAGAGTGAAGTTTCTTACCGCCTTTGAAGTCTCTGGAAGGGATGTTTTTGTTGCCCCGAGTGAAGTGGTAGAGGAGGCCTCTGCCTTTTCATGGACTTCTTGTTTTGGCTGGGTCTTCTCTTGCCGTTTGAGCCTGAGGAGATGTTTCCTAGCCTGCCTTCGCTGTTGAGCTGTCGGCTTTGTTTTTACGATCTCCCAGTTTTCATCTTCCAGGAGATCGGGATGTACCCATATGGGTTGTCCGTCTGGTGTTGGGCAAGGAACCAACACTTCGGACGTTTGAATTCTTTTTATCACCTTGAAGGAAGTAGTGATCTTCTTCTTCGGTGATTTTGGTATTTGTCCACATGACACCATGTTGACGGAGGCAGTCCCATAGTTTTTGTCAAAGGTGATGACTCCGTTTTTCCACATCTCGTTTATCTTCTCTCTCACAACAAAGCATTGATTGAGAGGATGCGAGACCATTTGGTGGTATGGACAGTACCGAGGATCATTGGTTTTGCCAACGTCTCCAGGTCTTTTGGGCTCTGGCAAAATGAGTTTGCCATTTGCTAGGAGAGCCTCAAAGATTTCTTCGACGTCTTCATCGAACGGATATTTCTTTTCTACTCGCTCTTTGAAGGCATCAGAGAGTTCAGGTCTCTTACCTGCAGCTCTATTTTCAGCTTTCTTTGGTTGCTGAGGAGCTGACTTGGTTTGCACATTAAGGACCTCTTTCTTCTTTGGTTTAGAGGTTGCAATGGCGGTTGGCTCTTTTCTTGATGACTTCTGACTGTTGAGATCTTTGATCACCATTTCAGCTTCCATGGAAGCTTCGAGAAGTTCCCCCAGGTTCTTTGATTTATTGCCGATGATCATGGAGCGGATTTTAGCTCTCATGTTGTTTCGGCAGATGTCGACTAGCGATGCTTGTGGCAGTACATCTGAGCATTTGTACGCCATTGCTTTCCACTTGTGAATGAAGTCATAAGTTGACTCATTCTCTCCCTGTTTTAGGCTGCAGAGCTGAGCCATAGTAACAGGATGATCCTCACCTTGGAAGTGGGTCAGGAAGCGTGTCTCCAGCATAGCCCAGTTCTGAATGGAGTTCTCCGGCAGAGTGGAGTACCAATCGAAGGCCGTACCTTTAAGGGTACTTGCAAAGAGGCGAATCTTGAGTGCATCTTGATCCGCGATAGCTCCCGTCAAGATCTTGAAGTGGATGACGTGTTGTCTGGCCGATCCTTTCCCCATATATGTTTGGAGAGTAGGATGTTTGAATTTTGTGGGGAACGGGACCGAGTCCATCCATAAAGGATATGGTGGCTTGATCCCATGCTCTTTGAGTATATCCTCTTCTTTTGCTTTGGCGAGCATACTGTCTACGTCCTTTTTGGTAAGGGCGCGTGACTCATTTTCTTCTCCATTTTCCTCGTTATTGCCATGATTCGGAGGAGGCTCATTGTTCACCTGATTTTGGACGACAAGGAGAAGGTTTTCCATCAGAGTTTCAATCCTCTGCTGGCCTTGTTCCAACTGCTGAATGCGTGTGAGCGCATCATCTCGAGGTGGATTCTGAGGTGGCGGCTCAGAACTTGTAGCCAAGACGTTCATCCCTCGGGATTCGAACGAAGAAATCGTCCTGGTGACCGAACTGGGGCTCATTCTTTTTGATGAAGAGCTTGATGAAGGATTACTCTCCCGTCCTTGGCTGGAAGGGGCAGGAGATTCTTCGGGATGTCTTTGTGTCCTGGTGATGCTACGGGTCACCGGACGTCGGACATGGATTTTTGATGCTGACCTTTGGCGTCTTCTGGTTTTTCCAACCATATGGACGGCAGCAACTTGGTCGGGTCTTTCTTTTTCGACCCATTTGTGGGAGACTTGAAGTGTAGGAGGCTGGGTCCGTTGCTTCTCTAGTCTCTTTTGTCGATATGAAGCACGGCGGCGTGCTCGACGAGCGATTTGAGCTTCAGTCAGCTCTGGCTGGGCTCTGACGATGAAGGATGTGCTCCCTCGGGCGCAGCAGCCGAGCCTGTCTTCTTTATAGCTAGGCAAGGACAGGATCCGGACCCGGTCCTTTGCCTGTTGCAGCGAAGCTTTGAATTTTTCAAGTTCGGCCCCTGTAGAGATAAAGGGTCGAACCGAAGGAGTGTAGGCCTTAGCAGGTGCTTGTAGAGGCCTGGTGATGCATGATCTGATTTTGGGCCTGTAGGAACAAGCCGGCTCATGCTGGGTTGACTTGGGAGTCAAGTTGGAGATGGGTCTCTCCTCTTTCATGTAGGCAAGAGGGTAGAACTGGTTCTCCTTGAGTGGGGCCAGGTATGCTGGCTTGGTGGAGGTTTGAGACCTCCTTTGTTTTGGGGAAGGTCTTGGAGACCAAGTCTTGGGATAGACCTGGTTGTTTGTGGGTCGAGGCTTCACGGGGGTGCCGCGGGCTTCGGGCTTTTGGGCGCTCGCCTTTGGTGTCACGGGAGTGACACGTTGAGAGGCGATCTTCTGCTTTTTAGCAGGCGCAGCTTGTTCTTCGGGAAGTGGGAATGGTCCCAGTGTCCCGAAGACGATGGTCCGGGGAGTCGAGGTCGACCTGGAGTTCAGAGAGTTGCCGAGGGAGTTGACGCTTCGGCAGCTGGCAGGGCGCTTGTAAGTGCGCTCGGTTTGCTTCTGTTGAAGCATGAGTTGGTGCTTGTTCTCATCGAAGATAATGGTTAAGGCTGCCATTGTTAATTTCGAAAAAAGTTTTCTGAAACAAGACCACATCCATTAGTAATCACAAGAATATAATGATCATAAATGGGAATTTCTATGGTTGTCTTTTCAAATCGGTCAAGGGATATGACCCAAGCTACATGAAGAAGGTAAAAAGCCATAGATGGTACAATTGTTCTGACAGCAAGTATGGTGAGCCCAGAATGAGAGTTCCAGTGACTGCTAGAAGCAATTGTAAACCTAAATTCGACTTATCGAGAAGCAAGGCTTGCTCGAGATAAGAAGAATATAAGGTAGGAGTTACAAATGTGCCGGTCACAGATACAGTAGACCCTGAAAGGGCGTACCAGTACTGCTATGCACAAATGTTGGAGATCGCATCCATGAGATGGGATTCTTTGTTTTGAAAGGTCAGAAATGGATTCGTCAAAGAGAGCAGGTGGCATTCCATTCAAATACGGGCTCAACGATTTCCGCGAGCGCCAGTACTCAGAAGGGAAGAGACCACAATTTCTCGAATCTGAATCCAAAAGTGACGAGTTTTTGGAGATTTTTTTTTTGAAATGATTTTTTTTATTTTATTATTTTTATTTTTTTTATATATATATTTTTTTAAAAAAATATATTTTTATTTATTTTTTTATTTTATTTTTTTTTGAAAATTTTTGTTTTTTTTTTTTTTTTAAAGATTTTTTTTTTGAAAATCTTTTTTTTTATTTTTTTTTAATTTTGATTTTAATTTTTTTAAGATTTAAAGACGAGAGAGTACACATAGGCCTCCTAACCCGGTCTTATGAAACCTCAATTGATAGAATTGCCCCCAGGTAAGGGTAGGATTACTTAATGAACCCGTTTGGAGGACCCTTGCCTAGAACAGTCAAGCTGTCTCCACACTCTGGACAAGGCTTTTCTTGAATCAATCGTGATCAAAGAACGCAATTGGTTTAACCTTAGTGGTCTATGTCCTTTTTTTTTATAAAAATCCCAAATAGACTCATCGAAGAGAAACGATGGCCCAAAACCTTAGTCGAACGGGCTCAACATTTCTGCAAGCACCAAAGAACGATAGGATAGGATCAAAGTTTCTCAATTTTGAATCCAAACTAAGAAAACTGATTTTTTTTTTATATATATTTTTTTAATAATTTTTTTTTTGAAATCTCTAATGAACTCATCGAAGAGAAACGATGGTCGAAAACCTTAGTCGAACGGGCTCAACATTTCTGCAAGCACCAAAGAACGATAGGATAGGATCAAAGTTTCTCAATTTTGAATCCAAACTAAGAAAACTGATTTTTTTTTTTTTTTTTTTTTGAAATCTTTAATGAACTCATCGAAGAGAAACGATGGTCCAAAACCTTAGTCGAACGGGCTCAACATTTCTGCAAGCACCAAAGAACGATAGGATAGGATCAAAGTTTCTCAATTTTGAATTCAAACTAAGAAAACTGATTTTTTTTTTTTGATTTTTTTTTTTGAAATCTCTAATGAACTCATCGAAGAGAAACGATGGTCCAAAACCTTAGTCGAACGGGCTCAACATTTCTGCAAGCACCAAAGAACGATAGGATAGGATCAAAGTTTCTCAATTTTGAATTCAAACTAAGAAAACTGATTTTTTTTTTTGAAAAGAGAAAGAATGGAAACAAACTCAAAGAAATAGAAATTTCCAAAAAATCCCATCTCATGTTTTTTTTAGGATGCAAAATCCAACATAGGCTACCAGCTAGAAAGTAGCCAAGGAATCCGGAAAAGAAGTATAAGCATAGAGCAAAAAGTATGATATGCAAATATTTCATTTCCAAGCACCGTGTTCTCAAATGAACGAGTCCCACCGGGTGTGCCAGCTTGATGGAACGCGCTCCGAGGCGCCGTGGGGCGGCTACCGGGGTCGGCGGAACGTGGGAGTCCGTCGGGTCCGGCCCTTTCGCGCCCTGGCGGGCCTGAAGCGTGCATCAACATTTCTTTTATGTGGGTGTGCCAGATTTTCTATTTTACTTGGAATTGCAAGTGGTAATCCGGAGATCAACCTTCGCAAGTAAAAAGGAAATCAACTTCTTTCAAGTTTTCCATTGCACAAATATTTAAGAAAAGAGACATTTTCTTAATTTGCCGTGAAAGGCGATTTGTTTGGCATTTATAGCCGATTTTGGCGTTTATAGCCGATTTACAATTCTTATCAATAATGAAAGACAAGAGTTGTGATTTTTGTCTCTTTAGAAAAATACAAACTACAATGAAAAGCAAGAAAAGGAAGATCTAACTTTTCAGGAGATTGTGGGGGACTCGTTCAGATTGACGGTCGCAAGCCATGTATGGGCTTCGCCATCATCCATGCAGATGAGAACAGAAGATGCTCTTGATTCGCTTGGCTTGGCTATAACCTCAGGTTTTTAGAGGACAAAGACCAAGAGAAGGTCCTATGTCCAATAAAAAGCTAAGTAGACGGGCTGTAAAGCCACGTCTAAGCCATTGGAGGCAGCAGGAGAAGGCAAGGACCTTGGGGGGGGGGGTGCCCCCCAAGGGACTTTTGTCACCTTGTAGTGGTGGCCGGTGCAGAACTTCAGCAGAGTTTTTCTCTCTTTTTCTTTCTCTCAGATCTCTTTCTGATCCTTTTTTTTTTTATCCTGATTTCAATGGAATGCTCTCCTATTTATAGGCTTTTGGTAGCCATTTAGGAGAGTTTATGGGCTTTAATGGCTTTAATGGGAGGAGTTACAAGATTTATTTCTTTGATTTTGTAACTCCTTTTTCCTTGAATCTGATTGGCCGATGGAGATTAAGGGCTTTTAATCACCTTAATTACCATAATGGGAGGAGTTCCATGGGTTAAATGCCATGAATCAATTGACTTGTAACTCCCAAATGCTTGCTTCTGATTGGGCCGTCCAAAGAAATGAATTAATGACTGCAATAAAGCTAGTCAATTAACCACATTAATTGGTCGCCGAGCAGTCGAAGAGTCGCGGGCCGTGCCGTGTCTTCTGGAATTCTTCTGGCGATGATCATCGATGGATCTTCATGCTGATCGACATCAGATGAACATGTAACTTCAGACAGTGATAGCTAAGAGCGGGCCGGTGACATCTGTCTTGTCGATTTCACGATCGGTCGGACAGAAAGTGCACTTTCTTGGTCAGCCGGTTGACGATCTTGGAGCGATCAATGATGATTTTATGCTTTTGGAGGTTGACCCGTGATTTTGACGGATGTCGTCGGATATGAGTCAATTTCAAGCACTAAAAATCATATTTTCAGGAAACCACGGGGGCCAAAGTGCGCGAAACGCGAAAAAAGACGGAAAAACGGGTCACCGGCGGAAAATCCGGTGACCCGGACTTCCATGGTCGCCGGCGACCATGGGCCATGGTCGCAGGGGCCTGCGACCCTGGGGGAATTTTCCCCTTCGGAGCCCGTTTCGCGGTCGTTTTGAGGTCTTTTTCGTCGCCGTTTTCTTCTGTATTTTTCCTGACATTTCTTCTCATTTATTGGCTTGATTTCCCTGTAGAAAACCTGGTGAGAATCCTTGCATTTTTAGAGTGTAAAGTTTCCAATTTTCCGGGAAAGCCGAAGACTTTGTCGCGTAAAGCTGCTGATTTTCCGCCAGAAGCTGAAACTTGGTCAAACGATGTCGGAATGACCTGAAATTTGAGGTGAAGCCTCTGGAGCAATAAATAAGACCAACCATAGGCTTTTGTTTGAGTTTTGAAGCCGTTTGGGGTCCCGTCGATGCTTCACTTGATTTTGCTGCGGGGAAAATGCCGAGCTTTGATATGTGGCCAAACGATGTCCGATTGACCTGAAATTTGACGGGGAGCCTATTGGAGTCATTTTGAGACGTTCCATGGGCTCCGTTTTGGATGTCATGGTCCCGGGTTGCTCCGCCGCCGGTAGGCTTGATTTTCTCTCGGAGCATCAAAACCTGGTCAAACGTTGTCGGAATGACCTGAAATTCGACGTGCAGCCTTTTGGAAGCATGTTGAAGCCACTCATGCACTTGGTTTGATGAGCGAAGGCTTCGGTGGTTCCCGCCGCCGGGAGGCTTGATTTTGCTGCTCGAGCATTGATGGAGGGTCAAACGTTGTCGGTTTGACTTGAAATTTGGCATAGAGCCCTTTTGGGACATGCTGGAGTCATCTGTAGGCTCTGATCGAAGTTTTGACGTCTCCGATGATGTTGCCGCCGGGAGCGCCATTTTAGCTAACGGAGAAGCGAAGTTAGGCCAAATGATTCTGAAATGGCCCGAAACTTCATGTGTACTCTTCTCTTGGCTATCTTGAAGGATCTTGCAGTTTTTGTTTGATTCTGACAAGATTTGATTTTTTGGAGAAGTTGCATTGCCTATTTATGGCAGGTTGCGACTTCATGCAGCTTTCTTGATTTGGAAAGGCAAAGTGACATTTTTGGTGTCAACACTTTTCAGCATGTTGCTAACCCGTTTATGCCCGACCTAATCAGACATGTTTTTGTGCCTCTGGGTATCCCGTCCCGTTATATTCATACTTGTTGATTTCTTGTATATGACCTATGAACCAAAAGGATTATTATTTTGAGAATAAAACCTTGAGGCAATATGGGGCCAGAGCTTTGTAGTGCGAGCCCATGAGCCAAAAAGAGAACATACGTACATGTATTTGTTTTGTTTACTTGCATATTACCTATGAGTCGGCACCACTAAGCTTGGATGACCTTGTCGGTCTGATCTACCGACTTGGAGATCCCTTCTTGTCCCGTCAGCTGTAGCTTGGATCTCGCTACCCGATTTATTAACCGCGGTCTTGTCCCGATACCGCAGATTGCTACTGTGGCTCCTGATGCTTGGCTCGCTACCGTGGTCATGTCCCGTATATAGTATATGTATATGTAAATTTCGTTGTTCCTCCTCACTTTGGTGACTGAGGTCAACGCCTTGATATGCTTGCTTTATCACTTTGGTGATAGAGGATTTAACTTTGTGTGGTTGCCATCTTGATAGTTCCTGATCCTTGATACCCTTACTGCTTTATATTGATCATGTCTTTTCTTAGTAAATGATGCATTATTTATACATGTTTTAAATGAGTTCCCGATTTGTGAAATGTTCATGTTTTATACATGCTTTAAAGGAATATATGTTTCGTCAAATGTTTATGTTTCATGCCCATTTTATATGAATACAGGATTTTGTCAGATATTCATGATTTCCTATACATTTGTAATTATGTACAATTTTGATCAGACAGCATGATTTATTGCATGTTTTATCGCTTAGTATATTGTTATATCTTTTCACCCACATGCCAGACCATCGTGTCTGACCCACTACTTTGGTACTCAGGTTTAGACTTCTTCACCCGAGATGAGTGCACGTGTTGGCTTTGGAGCCATGAGTTTGCAGGTTGTTTGTCGACTATGTCATGTAGACATCGAGCTTGACATCAGTATTACGTCACGCAGGGGGCATTAAACATTAGTTTGTTTTGTATGGCTTCTATTAGCCTCTTGCTTGGGATTGTAATTAATACACATTGTTATTTGTAACTTGAACATATATGGGAATGTAATACCCTGTTACTGTCAGCTCTGTACTTTTATTGTGATGGTTTATTCCAGTCTGAGATGGATCATTGATAAGATGACTTTGTGCTTGGGTTGAGTACGGTGCGGAATCCAATGGCCACGGACTCCGAGTCGCAACACCACAAAAGCTTCCGCTAAATATTCAGAGGGTGTTGGAATTTGTAATCCTCACACACGCGGATCTTGGGAAAAACATAATTATTACTTCACGGACCCCGAGTTTGGGGTCGTGACAGGGACGCAACTATAACACTGGAAGACATTGCTTATATCAACGGCTTGCCAGTCAACGGCCTGGTGGTAACCGAACGTACTTTCTCGGGAAAATTAGTACAACCAGTTTGTTTGGGATTACGCCACAAAAGAAGCAAGACTATGTTGCAATAACATTCAAATTTAAGTGGCCTGAAGACAACTTCAAGCCTTTTGTATGACAGAATAAGAAAAAAAAGAAATCCAAAGATGATGAGATTAGAGCCACTCGGGCATACTTGTTCTTTTTGGTGTCCGGGCAAATCTTCACGCAGACTTCTGGTGCAAGGGGGCCTGCTTATCTGCTTGAGTTTTTCAAAGAATTCAATCCTTACGCATGGGCCCTGCCTGTCTTGCAAACCTTTATAGAATGTTGGCAAGGCAACTTGGTGTGGCAAAGAGAAGAAAGAGGTAGAAGGAAAGTGGGAAAAAGACCAAGAGGAGTACAGTAAGGCTTGCAGGACACCCACAAGGCCTTTACAGCTGTTACAAGTGATTATTTCTTTTCTTTTTTTTATTTAGCCCTATTTAAATGCTAACTAACATGTGTATTGTGATGTTTTCCATCATAGATATGGGCTTACTCGTGATCGTCTATTGGACGGTGTCCTCGGCCATATCCTAGTTAGAAAAGGAACATACAATTTCCACTTTTCAAGACATGGCATAAGATGTTGGGGGATCACCCAGGCGTCGCAACGGTGAAGGAAGTCAGGCACCAACTAAACATCTTGCCAGTTGATGGGGTAATTATTAGTGTTTTCCATGAACCTTTTACAATATTTTTTAATTAGGTTACCCATTACTTGTGTTTTAATGTCTTCTTATTCATGTTCAATGCAATTCAATTGGCAACCGCATTCTGGCCATGGCAAAAAATTCAAGATGATTGTACGTAAAGTTGATCGCGAACTATTCTCGTCATTAACCATCCTTGTGTTATACTGGATTGTCGAATGGCACAATACATGACCAGTCATGAAGCAGTTTAGGCTGAAGCAATTGCCACCCCCCCCCCCCCCCCCCCCCCCCCCCCCTTTCAGTATGCCATGCTTGAGACAAGAACGTATAGAGAGATGTATAGTTGATTACAGCCAGCAATTGGAAGAAGAGATAGCAGCACTGTGGGCTTCAAGAAAGCAGCTGGTATTACGCGGGGAGAAATGCACCTCACTTGAACATTCTGAAGAGTACTTTCTATTGTATAGTGCCAACACAGTCAGACACATTGGTCCGAATGTCCACGTGGAGACTAGCGAGGCGGAAGCACTATGTCACAACCCCAAACCCGGGGTCCGTGAAGTAATAATTATGTTTCTCCCAAGATCCGCGTGTGTGAGGATTACAAATTCCAACACCCAAGATCCGGGGCCATTGGATTCCGCACCGCACTCAACCCAAGCATAAAGTCATCTTATCAATGATCCATTTCAGACTGGAATAAACCATCACAATAAAAGTACAGAGCTGACAGTAACAGGGTATTACATTCCCATATATGTTCAAGTTACAAATAACAATGTGTATTAATTACAATCCCAAGCAAGAGGCTAATAGAAGCCATACAAAACAAGCTAATGATTACTACCCCATGCGTGACGTAATACCAATGTTAAGCTCGATGTCTACATGACATAGCCGACAAACAACCTGCAAACTCATGGCTCCAAAGCTAACACGTGCACTCATCTCGGGTGAAGAAGTCTGAACCTGAGTACCAAAGTAGTGGGTCAGACACGACGGTCTGGCAGGTGGGTGAAAAGATATAACAATATACTGAACGATAAAACATGCAATAAATCATGCTGTCTGATCAAAATTGTACATAATTACAAATGTATAGGAAATCATGAATATCTGACAAAATCCTGTATTCATATAAAACGGGTATGAAACATAAACATTTGACTAAACATATATATTCCTTTAAAGCATGTATAAAACATGAACATTTCACAAATCGGGAACTCATTTAAAAATGTATAAATAATACATCATTTACTAAGAAAATACATGATCAATATAAAACAGTAAGGGTATCAAGGATCAGGAACCATCAAGATGGTAACCACACAAAGCTAAATCCTCTATCACCGAAGTGATAGAGCAAGCATATCAAGGCGTTGATCTTAGTCACCGAAGTGAGGAGGAACAACGAAATTTACATATACATATACTATATACGGGACATGATCACGGTAGCGAGCCGGGCATCAGGAACCACAGTAGCAATCTGTAGTATCGGGACAAGACCACGGTTAATAAACCGGGTAGCGGGATCCAAGCTGCAGCTGGTGGGACAAGAAAGGATCTCCAAGTCGGTAGATTAGACTGACAAGGTCATCCAAGCTTAGTGGTGCCGACTCATAAGTTATATACAAGTAAACAAAACAAATACATGTACGCATATTCTCTTTTTGGCTCATGGGCTCGCATTATAAAGCTCTGGCCCCATATTGCCTCAAGGTTTTATTCTCAAAATAATAATCCTTTTTGTTCATGGGTCATATACAAGAAATCAACAAGTATGAATATAACGGGACGGGATACCCCATAGGCACAAAAACATGTCTGTATCGGGTCGGGCATAAACGGGTTAGCAACATGCTAAAAAAAAACATAAACTTCAATACCTTCGGGGCAAGTCTAGTCATATAATATGAGATTTAAAGTGTACAAGTGAAATTCGAGTTTAAATAAGACATAATGGATTTCTATACTTTTCCGGGCCAAACGCCGAGGGTCCTAGATTTAAATCAATGTGAATAGGGTCCCGTATGTCTAATTTGACATATACCTGGTACTCCATGAGAATTAAGGACATCTCGGATCCTTATGCACATTGACAAATCTAAGGATCCTTGACAAATCTTCATAATGGGGTTTCTCTTCATCCGGACTCCATACAATGCCTTCCAAGTTCTTACATTGCATTAAGGCTCCAAACAATACCTCCCCAAGCTTAAAAACAATGTTTCAAGTCCCCAAGTATTGACCCAGGCCTGTCAGGCAGTTCGCTCGAGCGGACTGGAAAGTTCGCTCGGGTGAACTGCTCTCTGCCTGGGGTTCGTTCGCTCTCTGGGAGGGTTTGCTTGAGCGATGTGTCCTAGTCGCTCGAGCGAACTTTCCAGAAAGTGATTTCTGGGTGCAGTCAGCTCTTCTTCTTTCCTCTCCTTTCATGTACTTTGAGCACCCCTTCTTACACCACTTTGGAGGTCTCAAAACCTCATTCTAAACTCCAAGAAATCCTTTCACCAAACGAACCCAACCTCTTCATCCCATTCACATTCAACCATAAGAAATCCATAATATAAAATCAATCAGGACTTATACATTCAAGATGTCATTTTCAATCGTGGTGAACCACTCAAGTACATTTCAAATTGATTTACAAAAGAGCATATAACTTTTCTAACATGGAATGAAATAATGTATGTGATCCAATGGCCTACCAAGGGGAGTCTCAATGCATACTTAATATCTAAAGGTTGATTTATAATAATGAGTTTGGCACTAATGAAAATCCACAACACTTAAGATTATAAAGTATGCTTTAAGACTCATAAGAATTCTCGGGTAAAATCCCATGTCAAAACTTTCTTTCATGTTTCCGTTCAATTGATACAAATATTCACTTTCATTACCAATCCTTAATCACTAAGATAAATATACTATTGGATTCCTCACTTCGAGAGCTTTCCAACGGTATATAGAACGTCCAATTCCGACATGGGAATCAAAAGTTATGGGCGTTTCAAAATGGAGAATAAAAGAGAGTTGAAACGGGCCGAGGCCGAGCCCAGGCCCGCTCGAGCGGGCCTGGCTGCTGCCTGGCCCGAAATTAAGTGTAGAAATGCACTCTTTGAGCATTCTTTTGATTCTTTTCCCCATTCCTTCTCTTCTATAATCATTCTCAAAGTTTTTAGGCTCCTCCTTACCACAACAAGTCCATTAGAAACATCAATACACTAATCCATTCCATTTCTTTTCAAAAATCAAACATAAACATAATCATCTCCTTCATCAAATCACTAAAAGTCTAGAGAAGTAAATGACAAATCATAAGATGATTATATAAGGAGCAAAATCCAAGATTATTATAAACAATAATCTCATGAAGATTAAAGATAAACCATTGTTTAAACATTTCAAAGATAAATCCATAGATTATAAGGAAAACATAAGATAAAATGGGAATTCAATAAAAATCATTCATATTAAGCAATAATCATCACATTAGCTGAATATTTAACTTGTATTTGAAATATTTAACATTTTCAAGAGAGTAATATGCTAGAAAGTACACTAATTAGTGCATTTGAAATCTCAATAAAAGCATGAATGAACCAAGCTTAAGTAATGAAAAATCATTAATAAAAGCTAATCATTTGCATAAAACATGATTAATAAAAATAAATCATTTCATCCACTTGCCTTGGGTCTCTAATCAAGCAAATCAAGCTCTAAACACTCTTCCAAGCCAAGGCTCCAAGCTACACAAAAACCCCCAAAAAGCAACCCATAAGAACCCTAAAAATGGTAACCCATCAAGGAGAAGGAATGGGTTCAAACAAGCTAAGAAATAGGACATAGGAGAAAGCCATTGCTCAACAATAGAAGATGGAAAGAGATCCTTACCTCTAGAGCCATTAATCAACAAGAAGAAGCTTGGAAAAAGGGCTGCCCACCTTGGTTTCCCATGAAAATGGTGTCAAAAGAGAGAGGAGATGAAGGGGAAGAAGTTGCCGAAGTTCTCTCATCGGATTGGTGGCTTGGAGGTTTCATTTGAGCAAGAGAAATGGAAAGAAAAGAATAAGGAAGGCTGCTGGTACTATAGCAGGGAGTTGCATCCGATTGGAGTGGAAATGAGGGAGAAGGAGAGGAAGTTGTCCTTTTTATAATGGGTGTGTGTGGGGTCCACACTTAAGTAAAACTTGTAATGGAGATTAGAGGGCTTTCTAGACCTCGGATCAAGAAACTTAAAACATAAAAAGCGTTCGGCATAAAATTATCTTTCAAACGAGGTTAATATTGACGTACTTCCAGGGTCCACATAAAAAGTCAACGTTTGGTCAAAGGGGTTAAAGAATAGAAAATTTGGGATTTCTGGAAAAACTGTTTTTAGGAGCTTCGAATGGGTATGGAGTGAACACGAAAGTTGTAGGGAATGGCGAGATTAGTCAAACGAAGCTGAAATGGGAATTTTTGGGAATCACCAAGAATCTCCCCCATGCTGACCACGCAAACAAATGGGACCCTACAGTCACTGTCTAGGTTCGCTGGCTCTCAAAATTTCCCATAGCTAATAAAAAGTCATTATAACTCAAAAACTCAACCAAACAACCACTAAACCCATTGGGAAAACCAAATCAAGATTAAAACCACACTAAACCAGGACATTAGTGGTCGGGTTCTCACATCCTCCCCCCCTTAGAACATTTGGTCCTCCAAATGAACTAAACAATCCAAAACAAGTGGGGACATTAATCCGCACTTCAAAAACAAAACCACAAATCAAAGCTCCAAAACGGTCCTCTCGAAAGCACCTGAACTCGCTGGGTCACCCTCGTTGTAGAACCCCTTGTCAACCATCAATGGTCGCCAAACATTCTTCCACTGGCTCAAATCCGTCACTGTCCTGTCAATCTGACTGCTCAAGGAATTCACCAACTCTGACTCCTAAGTTCAACCAAGTCTCTTGTTTCTAAACACCTTGATACTGAAAATTCTTGGAACCATTTTGTCGACTTCATTGCAACTATCGAAGCTAGAGTCTCACATCCACTACACAATCTTCAAGGTTAACTCTTGCCAGCTTTAATTCTTTCTGCTCGTTGCTCTTGATCCTCAGTACAATATTCAGTCTCTGACACTAACATGCTTGTCCCTTCACTAATTTTTAGTATTTGGAGCTCCGTGCTCACTCTTGCAACACCTCTGCCAAGTCTACCTTTCCTAATAAAAATCCAAAATAACTGATTTCCTGCTCCGTATATCTGTACATTGAAATCCGATGCTCCTTGTGTCGATAAATCTGCAAAGATCTTCGTTGTCGGGCGATCAAATAGAGATTCTTCATGCAGTCAACTCCTTCATTAGTTGCTAAAATCCAACTCCAAATGCTTCTAACCACACAATGACACATCCCGCTCGGTCTACTCCTCCATATGGTTGCACTTGTTGAAAATCCTAAAATAATTCTCTGACACACCTTATCAAATTCTAGGAATCTCTAATTCTGGACATCTCCTTGGAGCTCTACTAATTGAAAACTTGTCTTTAAACATCTGCACTATTCCTGTACAACTGCCAATGTCGGTCCGAGAGAATGAAGGTTCTGACTCACTCGGATGTACTGTAACTCTATCTCTGTCGTAAAACACTGCACCTAGTGTCATTCTTCTCCAGGTCTTGTCCGTAGGCTATGATTTTCCTATTGTATCTGTACTCTGTCCAAACTGATATTCCAAAAGTCCGTAAAGTTTGCAAGATTTCCTCTATCATAAAACCAGGTAACAATCCATTCTGTACACAACTCTCTACACCACAGTTGAAAGTCTTCTTCCTATCATTTAACCACACACTGATGCGTCCTGCTGAGTCAACTTCACCATCATTCTGGAATTATTAAAAATCTTCTAGCACTTCTCCGCCAAGCATTCATCAAATTCGAGAAATTTCTTGCTTTTGGTATCCTCTTGAATCTCTATCAATTGAAAATCACCTCAAACTTCCTGAAATCCACCATTTGTCTAGTTTCTGTAGTCTTTTGGTTTAGGAAAATGTTCCAGATTTATCCAAAATCCACACTTACTTGCCTGACGCACCATCTGACGGTACACGATCAACTGGAATTGGGTCTCAATATGTTGTTCACATTCCTTGCTGACTAACAACTGCTCACAAATTCCTTCGCTAGCTCCATCTGTGACATCGAAAGGCTGAAAATTCTGCCAAAGTCCTCACCAAAGTCCTCACCAAAGTCCTCCGAGATCCACATGCTAAAACCACAAAACTACTCTCTGGCGCGAAAACAAGAAAAACTGAATGTGGGTGCGGAGACATTAAATCCTCCCCCACTAGAAAAGAATTTGGTCCCCCAAATTCCACAGCAAGAACAAAAAGGGAAGAGACAAGAAGGGTCTCCCCCACTAGAAAGAAAACAAATCCGAACCAAAACAGAATGGCATCTAGCCAAAACAAGACGACAAATCTAACGGTTTCCTCACCACACGTCTTAAGGTTCCTAGAGTGTTTTATTTCCTAGAAACTTGCCCACTCTGATACCAGTCTGTCACGACCCCAAACCCGGGGTCCGTGAAGTAATAATTATGTTTCTCCCAAGATCCGCGTGTGTGAGGATTACAAATTCCAACACCCAAGATCCGGGGCCATTGGATTCCGCACCGCACTCAACCCAAGCATAAAGTCATCTTATCAATGATCCATTTCAGACTGGAATAAACCATCACAATAAAAGTACAGAGCTGACAGTAACAGGGTATTACATTCCCATATATGTTCAAGTTACAAATAACAATGTGTATTAATTACAATCCCAAGCAAGAGGCTAATAGAAGCCATACAAAACAAGCTAATGATTACTACCCCATGCGTGACGTAATACCAATGTCAAGCTCGATGTCTACATGACATAGCCGACAAACAACCTGCAAACTCATGGCTCCAAAGCTAACACGTGCACTCATCTCGGGTGAAGAAGTCTGAACCTGAGTACCAAAGTAGTGGGTCAGACACGACGGTCTGGCAAGTGGGTGAAAATCCTATGTCATTTTTAGTTTATGAATAGTACCAAAGGCTTGCAGTTAGACCCATTATCCAATTCCTTAAGTTTTTTAATTTTGAAAGGCACTAAATCCTATGTCATTTTTAGTTTATGAATAGTAATTATTTCATTTTGGTTGTTGCTTTTTTTACTGTAGTTATGCTGGTTTTTCGTCTTTGGTGATGCTAGCATATAATTCAACATTAAAGTTCATTTTGTTAATATTGTATAATAAATATATTTTTAATTATTATTTCTTTTCGTTTGACCTAAGTTTGTTTTTTCCCCATTTTTTTTATTTCTTTTTTTTTTTTTTGGATATGGTCATTATATCAAGAATAATACTGTCAATGAGTTACATACCAAAATTTAAAGGCTTTATAACATCACTTACCTCATTTGAAAAAACGATCACGCTGAATTATCTACCTAAACCCCTAAGTGCAGTTGAATTCTTTTTAATCCATGCCCCGTTCCATATGCGGATATAAATCTTTTATTTTTTTTATTTTTCCCGAGCGAAGCTCCCGTTCGAAGATAGCTCAATAATTTTTTTTTTCTTTCATTGTTAAAATATATTAACTAGAGAATCTCAAAATATAAATTAATTGGCCTAATATCAGACTTTGGTCTCTAATTCATCACATGCTTACAGTTAGACCCATTACCCAATTCCTTGAGTTTTTTAATTTGGAAAGGTACTAAATCCTATGTCATTTTTAGTTTATGAACAGTAATTTTTTCATTTTGGTTGTTGCTTTTGTTTTTTACTATATTTTTGCTGGTTTTTCGTCTTTGGTGATGCTAACATATAATTCAACATTAAGGTTCATTTTGTCAAAATTATGTAGTATATATTTTTTAAATTTTTATTTCTTTTCGTTTGACCTAAGTTTGCTTTATTTCTTTTTTCTTTTGGATATGGTCATTATATCAAGAGTAATACTGTCAATGAGTTACATGCCAAAAGTTAAAGGCTTTATAACATCACTTATGTCATTAAAAAAAAAATATCATAGAATTATCTACCTAAACCCCTAACTGCAGTTGAAATTTTTTTAATTTGGTCCATATGGACCACGGTAGTCAAGAACTGTCTTTAAATCATCAACCCGGAGAAGATATTGGGGGACCTAGTTGATTGTTGGATCTGCAGATAAAGACAAGGTAAACGGCTGAGTAAAAGAGATAAGCGGTACATAGGAAGAGAAAAACACGATGCAAGAGGAGGCGAACATGGGAAACATGGGACTCGGTGAACTTCTCAGCTGACCCGCCCTAGAAGGTCGGCGCCTCCCAGTTGCCGCTAACAATGGTAAAATCTCCCTTGCTCGGCTTGTTCGAGTCCGGGAGGTAATGAACGAGAAGCCTATTCTGGTCGCGAGACTTTAGATAGAAGATTGTTTTTTGGTTGTTAAGGGGAACGATGGAATCACAGGAGAGAATATCGAATACCCCAAAGTTGGTGTCGAGCAGTTTGTTCAGCGTGGCTACCCCCATCACAATGCAAAATAAGTTGGGGGCACATTGAAGGGGAAGAATATTTGTAAAGGAAAGGAAGCGACGAGAAGAGGATCCAAGGGGAAGCGACGCCCCCTTCCATAATGCGATTGTAGGGAAGGGCATGGCGTCGCGGGAACCACTGCCTAGGGATTCTCCGGATAAAAGGGCTCGGATTTGAACATCCGTGGGGATATCATATTTGCACCTAAATTCGATGAGCCCCTCTGGGCTATTAAGAAGACCCTTCAGATTACCCATTCAATAAGAGAAAAATAAAGAGAGCAAGAAAAGAAGAAAGACTTACGGTCAAGAAAGTGGATGCGGAAGGGAAGAGCGAGGATTGGAGCTATCACGGAGGATCTTAAAGGAAGGAATGAAATGGTTCGTATGGGGTGGATTGAATGAGATGCGTTTCCTCATAAGGGATTTGAAATTCCGGAAGAGATGTGAAGGGATAGAGATAAAAAAAACGCCTGGTGTCTTGTGCGACAAGGTGACAATCCTTGAAAAGCAACATGGACACGGAGGAACAACAAACCTCCTTTCTCCTTGATAAATGGAGAGGAAAAAGGATGCTTGGGGGCGATTTAAAGGGCTCTAGATTCAAGCCAGGTCTGGGTCGAAGCTAACCCGACTTGCAAAACTAGCCCGACCTGCAAAACCAGTTAAGGGTTGGGGCAAGGTCGGTCCAACTTGCAAAACTGATCTAGGTTCAAACTGATCCCAACCTGATTCGTAGAATAGGCCTAGGCCAAACCAAACCACCCGACACTGGAAATGGGGAAACAGGGGGGGCAGCTAGTGAAACCTGAGAAGTAGGGAACGAAGTGGGGTAAGGCACTCTGTTAGACCCCGACCCAGACCAACTCGATTAGTACTAATTAAGTGAGTGTTTGGTCTTAAGCTAGTCTTAGTACTAGTTGGGTTAGAATGTGATTAGACTTAGTCTGGATTATAGCTTTGGGGATTTTGAGGACGTTTAGTATGAGTCAAACACGCTCAGGGACGCCCTGAGTACATGAGTAAGAATAGGTTCTTGTTCTAGATCTATGGTTGTGATTTTGATTTATCTTGAATGGTTTTATTATCGTGACAACTTTCATTTTTAACCTGCATGCATTTGAGGCCCAGAAACCCAAGTTTTGGCCCAATAAGGGTAAATCTGTCTTTTCATGCTAAATCTGGGCACACTTTTCCAATTCGTGAAACTATGTCAAAATTATACTTTTCCGAAACTAGATTTTTCGACGATCGTTCTGTTCTTCTTCGTCGATTCCATCCGGGGTCCACAAGACCATGTTTTAAGTGTTTCAAGTTCCACTGCTTAGGGGACCCACTTACAGACACTATTTATACTCTCCTATTCTCTCTCCTCCATTCTTTTCCCAAATCTCTGCAACTCTCCTTGACCTAGAGTGAAGGAGTGAAGAAAGCTTCCTTCTTGACCTTCTCTTCCTTGAATGATCTAGCAAGAAGGCTCCAATCTCAGATCCAAGACCACCATTCTCTTCCTCTCTTCTCAAGCTACAGCTGGACGCGTTTTTGGAGCCAAACCTCTCCACTATTCATCATCTTCAAGCTCTATCCTCCTTGTTCAGCTAGCTATTGTTTGGTGTTCCTTTTCATTCTTTCATTGATGTTCATTTAGCTCACCTAGAGCTTGTTTTACATGTTTTCAAACTCATTTTCGAAATGGGAGTTTGCAATGGCCAAAATGGTGATTTTTATGTGCTCTATTTTGGGGGTTTTGTGTAGATTTCGTGGAGCACCCCTTCTTGTTGGTTTTTGTGAAGTTTTTCTTGACATTGGACCTAGGCAAGTAAACCTTTTAGTTCTTCCTAGTACATTACAAGTTTTAGGGCATTATACTTTGGGAAATGTTGTTTCATCATAAAGCTTGTCTTTTCTTTCATGTTATTAATCTTTTTTAGCTTGTTTAATCTTGATAAGCATGGTTGCTAATTACTCTACCTAATCTAGAAGTTTTGTCTTGAATGGAATCATGTTTTTCAATGGAATACTTTACAAGTTAGTAATACATGACTTGAATGTAAATGGGTTTGTGATTTTTGAAGTTTTGATTGAAATGGGAGTGGATTTTTGTGTGGAAATCATCCCTTGGAAAGCTTGTAGGCTTGGGGAGTGCAGGTGGTGAAAATGTGGAGAGAAGTGTGAAAAAAATTGAACTCCATAGTTCTACCGGAAGTTCTACCAGTAGAGGTGGCTCGAATTTTGGCAGAGAGTTGAGGAAAATTGAACAACATAGTTCTACCAAAAGTTCTACCGGTAGAAGTGGCTCGAATTTTGGCAGAGAGTGGAGAAAAATTGAGAACCCTTAGTTCTACCGGAAGTTCTACTGGTAGAAGTGCTCCAACCGGTAATTCTACCGGTAGAAGTGGTTCTACCGAAAGTTCTACCGGTAGAGACGTTTAAACCGGAAGTTCTACCGATAGAAATGCTTAAACCAGACCAACAGTTACAAAAAGTACTGTTTTTGAAGGATTTTTGGCGGGAATGAAAACTAGACTAGGTTTTAGACCTTTTTATTGACCTTGTGCACTTGGAATTCCAAAATGTAATATACCTTCGGGGACACCAAGTTTTATTGAATTCCAACATTTGGTTTTCAATTCCACAAGGGTCAAAGATTGGTTTTAGCCTATGCTTGATAGATTGATGTTTGAACTCTTGTTTTGATGCTTCATGCATCATCGTGTTCTCGTTTGATTTCCGAGTACAAGTTCGTTTTCAAGATGTGTTTCAAGAATCAAAAGGGAATCATTTCTTAAGTTTGTTAAGCATTTATAAGATGCTATTTTGCTAGTCTTGCCGTGTTATGTTTGGTAAATGATTTCCCACTTGTTTTGCCGTGTTCTCGAACGTGTATCGTCGTGTTTTTGTGCATTCATGATATAAGTGAATACCACTGAGTTTGGACTGCCCTTTTAGCTTGATCCACTACCTGGGGTTCCTTAAACATGTGGACTGTCTGCAGACTAGTCGTGTATTATATTACACATCGTGCGTGTTCGTGATCCGGTTCCGCGGCCGGATACCCCGTCTACCTTGTGTGGTGTGGGATCGTGTTTTCGTGTCGTACTTGTCGTGCGTGCTTGCTCTTGTCATCATGTATGACGGAGAAAGGATGAGCTCAATGTGGATTTATCTTTTCATGATATTATAAGTATTCATGCTAGTTTCGTAAACTTGAAACGTGTATCTAAATCTTGAGTTGTTTTAGCATTACTTCTCATATTCATGCCTAAATTGTTTATTTGTCAAACCGTTGTGTTTGATGCTTGTTATTTTGGTGTCCAGGTGCAGGAGAGTTCACGCGTGATGAGGAGTACTCGGAGGAGGCTGTTGAGCCACCCCCAGCACACGAGTGGCAGCCCAACGACGTCATCTAGACGCCGGTCAGGATCGTGATGTCTCGTTCACTTAGTTGGGTTATTCTTTTGGGATCTATTGTTGTATTGGCCTTTGTTGGCCTCTCTTGGTTTTGTAACTTGCACTAATATACTTTTGTTAAACATTGAAACGTTAATCATGATAGGAATGCTTTGATGACATTCTCTTTTGATACCTTGTCTCGATATTATATAATTCTCTTGTATCTTCTTGTTTAAGATTTGTGTGACATGTTTTGCTACACGCTTCCGCATATCCATTCGTGTGAGCTAGACCCGTGTCTTGGGATCCTCACCGCGGAAACCTGTGGGGAAAAAAAAAAAGAAAACAGCGGCGGTGTGTTTTATGTGTTGGCTAATCATACCGCCGCGCAGTCGCGGGCCCGGGCCTCAGTCCGGGGTCGCGACCCACTCCACCCACGATGGGAGGATACGAACGGAAACGCGAACACCCTAGTCGCCATGATCGACAGTTGATCTAAAAGCTAGGAGAGATCCGGGAATCCATGTAAAAGAAGAGAAAAAGGGGAAAATGCATAAGGAAATGGCATCAGATTCTGACATAGTCATCGAAGAAACTTCGATCCGGCCAATTGATCGATTTTCACCATGTTTCTTTTCTCTTAAACAGGGGTTTCGTTCAAAGTGAGGAGATCCCGTCAGGAGAAGAAGGAAAAGCATCAAACAGAGCAGCAAGGTAGTTCCTTCTTGTTTCTCCCTCCAAAATTGACCTTACATCAGATTTTCGTGGTATTTGGTGCTTTTGAAGTTCAGCGACATTCTAAGCATCTAGTTCACATTATCAAGTTAAATGAGGTCTTAACACATCCCCAGATTGAGTTCTTACATAGGTCCTTTCTTTCATCAGTCTAGGATCAATGGGTGAGAATTAGGGTCAAGGCAAACAACCCTATTAATAAAAAGATAAGCTACAAAGTGTTTTAAGATGGCCTGGGCTACCAAGTAGGTTTGCTTGACCCAACCCAGTCTTGGGTCGAGTGAGGCACCCCACCGCTTGGGCAAAGCTAGCATATTGCCCAGCTCGCTTGATCCATAAGGTGTTGGATTGAGCGAGCATGGCTTGTTATCCTAGGGACAGCAGGCCTACTCGCTCGAGCCAAAAGGGGCTCCCTCCATGGTTCTTCTTGCCAATTCTTCTATACCCTTTTTCAAGGGCCATTTCCTACATAAAAGGAGGGCCTTCTGTCACGTCCCCAAAATAAGAATTGGGAAAAACGTGAAAAATAAATCAATTCAAATTTTCTGTGCCTAATACAACACAAGCTTCCAAAAGTGGACCCGCATAAAAACTCAAACCATGGCGAGTCAAAATGAATTTCATTAAATGCAGTGGAAGCTTTATTTAATTGGTATTCAAGGTACATAAATGAGACCCAACACAAAAATCAGATAAAAGAATAATAATTAAAGTTACAGAATGAATTAAACAGTTTTTAAAAGAAGTCTAATCATTAAAAGAAAGTTCATCTAAAGATTTCTAAAATGATGTTCACTCTCATGCTGGCTTAGACGGCTCCAAAACCATTCCCGGCATCCCACTCGGTTTCGTCAGTTGGCTCAAACGTTTACGTTTGAAATGTTTGATCCTCCTCCGTCTTCTCGGTAAAGTAGAGCTCAGTACCTATGCACCAAATACTATAAAATAAATAACAAGAATATGATCATAATTCGAAATTTAAATACGATATTAAGATGAGTATATACAAGTGAGATCATATAGAAGCAATGACAATGAAAATACAAGAACTAACGTATGACATAAATCCAAACGACACAAGGGAGCAATATAGAATTCACACGGTGACAAGTGTCCCCGTTGTGGGTGGTCAGCCATAAATAAATCGGGAAGCCCGTCTATAACGTCGGTGGTCATAAACTGATCAAAGTATCAGGATAACATGTTTATAGCTCAAAGTGAATATAAGTGATCTGGTCACATCGGTGATCAACCGTCCATATATCGATCTACAGTCATCCATAAATGACCCACATAAACACATAAACATATATTCATATATAATACATCCGATTAATAATGTTCCGACACAAGAATCCTAAGTCAAAATGAAGTGCTGGCCGTTCCACATTCCATATATAGTCAAACTATTTAAACATAAATTGCCAAGCCACCTCAAGATCCATACAGAACACAATAGGGTATGCATCTAAAGGAATACATAACTTAAACCAAGATATGCATGCGAATACAAAGGTCAAGATATAGTATAAATCAACCTAAGGTTAGACATATATTCATATACCGGTCAACACACAATGTTAAACGCTAGTAAGCTAGGGATGTTACATCTCTCGAAATTCATGATGCATAGATACAATGAAGGATTTCCATTAGAGATGTATTGACCCTTTCTCGCTAGAGTTCATTAAAATCATGCCAGATATTTGAATCCTACGTCAATAAGACATTGTAAACCTAAAGATGGTTCTTGCAAAACGTCCAAGTAGATGATTACGGTTATTAAATCTAGATAAAGTCCCATACACGATGCCACAACTTCCGAAAATGATATAGAGACAAATCAGTGAAAAAGGATGTCCAAGTGCATTGAACGCTCAAACGTTCGAGGCCGACATTCGAACGTTCAACGCCTCTGGTTTTTGGCTCAGGGGTGAAAGGACTTGAACGTTTGAACGTTCATGGAGCATGTTTGAACGTTCGATATCTCTGCCCCTTGGCCCAGACAATCCTGGATTCGCACGTTCGAACATGCAAAGGCAACGTTCAAACGTTCGACGTCCAGAATGTTGGCCGAGTCCGTGCACAGTCACGGATTTGGGATTTTCCCCTTTTTCATTCATTTCTCTCCCTGTACCAAAGGAGAGTCCAATCCAACTAAAAATCCATACAAATCATATTCATTTTGAAAGGAAAAGAAATCCACAATCCCATTCCTAAAACACCAAATAACCCAAACATCCATTAAAAATCCCTAATCATCCATCCCTATCACTTAAAATGGGCATTCCAAACAAACCTATACGCACAATAACAAGAATCAAAGATCCAAAACATATTCAATAACAAATCATGATAATGTACTTGCCTTAAATCCGAAGTTTGACGAAAAGTGCAATAGATCCTAACCAATACCCAAACCGAGATTCCCACGAAGCACAATCACAATCCTATCACCAATCTGACATAAAAGATGGGAAAGAAATGTTCAACCGAACAAATCGATGGTGTTCCTACCCAAAACTTACAATTGGAAAGAATAAGAAGATAACCCAATAGTATAAATCTACTCCTAATGGTTTGAGGAGAGGGTTACCTGGGATAAGAAAGTTGAGCAAAGAATGAAGGTATCCTCTGATCTTGATTCTGATGGCTGGATCCTACAGTTGCAATGGCTTGGGAAGTTGAAAGAGGAAGAAGAAGAAGAACCGGGAGGAGTTGTAGAAAGAAGTGGGGACGGATAAGAACGTGGGTTCTTAAAATAGGGCTTAGGTTAAGAGAGGGAATATTCCCTAGGATTAAGTCATTGGGTCAAACTGCGGGTCAAGTCATATACCAATTAAACCAACTCACCGATCCACGCATCTAGTTTAACGTGTGCCCCACTTAATCCTAACCACTTAAATAACTAAAATACATTTAATTAAAATAATAATAATATTCTAATAAAATATAATAGAAATATAATAAATATAATTAAAGTATAATAAATGGGACAGGGATCTTACACCTTCAATGCTCCCCAAATCACCCTTCATCCACCATAAATTCAACACCCATTTTCATGACCCATCACATTAGCATTTCATCAATTAAATACACCATTTTCAACCCATATCAATTAAAGAGATACATGCAGTTAAAATTTAAGAAAATTAAGAGGGAAATAACATGAATGAGAGAAATCCCGACATGCAAGAATTGCAAATCCATTACCCACTGAAACAAACTCAAGCATGCTACCATTAGAAACATAGGAACAAACCTAGAAGTCTTAAAAAGGATGTGGCATGATCAGATATTCCAAATCAATCACTTGCCTAAGCTTAGGTTGTTCTCAAACACACCTCCAGTTTTCTCTCAGCAGTTGATACCCATAGCCACAAAACCCCCCAAAAAAAAAACCCTCATCTTAGAACACCCAAAATAAAAGAGGACAAGAAGAAAAGGAGATGGGGCTTGCACGCAGGATGGAGAGACTCCCTAGAGGAAGCCAGTGCCTGAGCTAGAGGATGGAAAGAGTCTCTTACTAGTAGGAGCTCTAAATGGAGAGGATTTGCTCAAAGAAGGGGTTGTCCCAGCTGGTATGGCTTCAAGGAGAGGCCTAAGGCAAGGTTAGAATGTGCGGACGGAGATGATGCACTCCATTCTTCAATTGATAAGGGTTTGGTGGGGATTTGGAAAGGAGAAGCAAGAAGGAAAGGATAAAGGGGAAAAATCTCAAATCTGGAGGAGCTTCTTTCTCTGGAATGGAAGGAAGAGAATGGTGGCTTTAAATATCAAGTGGGGTGTGTGCCCCATTTCTGGGGACTGAAGTCCCCACCCATATATGTGAAAAGTTAAAGAATTTTAAACCCTTCTCTATAAATTATTAAGGGAATTTTACCAAAAAGTGTCCTTAAACATGTATTAGACTGATTTAGTCACAAATACACCAAAATACCTATTTTGGTGTTTGTACAGTGATTTTGGATGGTTTTACCCCTACCTATTTCGAACGACATCGTTTTCAATCCCATACTCTAAAACCATCGAACAAATTCGCTTTCCTTTCTTCCCCAAAATTTTTCCTCTCCCGCCATTTTCTTTCCTCCTCCACTACCTGCTCTCGCCTTCCCTCTTCCTGCGTTACGGCTACAGCTTTCTTGTTCCCTCTCCCTCTCCACTCGCTACTCTCTATTTCCCTCTCCTTGCGTTGCGGGTCCATTTCTCTCTTTTCCTCTCCCTCTCCGCTCCATGCTCTCTTTCCCTTTCCGTGACGTCCCGACTCCTGCTCTTTCTCTCCGTTCCCTGCTCTCTAAGTGACTCCGGCCAGATATTCTGGTGGAACTCCCGACGACTGCTCCAACATCGGTATCTGGCTGTAAAGAATCTGTTCAACGGTCTGGAATCTCCTTCCCCTCCCCCCCTCTCTCTGTGTTTCACTTGGAGGTTGAAGTTTTTCTTTTGTATTTATGTTGCAGATGAAAAGGTTGATACTTCTAAAGTGGATTTTGAAAAGTTTGGATCAATTACTGGAGAAGTAGAAAGCCTTTTTCAGTTTGGTAATTTGAATAAAGAAAACCCTAGATCTTTTTTTCTTCATTTTCCCCATCCTTTGGTCAATACTCAATCATCGTTCTTTTCAGCTGTATGACGTTTAGAACCTTCCCTTTTTTCCCCCTTGTCTTTAGATGAGTAATGCCTCTAGTTTTCATTAGATTTTACTGGGCATTGTTGGATTTCTAGAGTTATGTTGATTATGGGTCTATCAAGAGTGAAAAATACAGTATTCCAGCATCTTGGTATGATATTATTATGGGTTTGGTTCCATTGTCACAAGTATTTATTAGAAGATTATAATATCTGGAAACTGTGGGGTGTTTACAAATTTGGGGTTTTTCTTGTCTCTTGATGTAATGGCTAAAACTCAAGCAATTGTCAATAAATCATTCCACTACCCATTACACATAATCCATCACCATTAATCAATCCTGCCCAGGTTCCATGTTAGTGAAGTTTACTCCTCATTTAAACTACTAGGGATAAGATAGACCCATGAAGAATTTGGGTTCTGGTAGATGAAAGATTCTTGAGTATAGATGAGAGAAGCATTAGAGTTAGATTTGAAATTGATGTTGATGACATTTGAATATTTGCCACACAATATTAGTTAGTGGCGGTGGTATAGAAAAGGATATATATTAAACAATGTAGACATATATTGTTTCTTTTCCTGTCTTGTGGTTTTTCCTCCTTTTTTTTAATAATAATTTGGAAGAGCAATTGTTGGTGGTTGGTTGGGTTGAGGTGTTATAGTGGTTTGTAGTTCTTTGCAGACTGTTATCAGACATGATTCTCCAAAACCATCATGAATTTGGATCTTCTATCTGCGGCCATTAATTCAATATATGGCTTACCTACTAAATTCTAAATTGTTCAAAAACATTTCTCTCTCCTTGTTGTAGAATTAGGCAAAAGTTGACTTTGATTGAGTATAGTCTGCCATTAGATTTTAATAGTGTGTTCCACGCATTATCAATCTATCAAGGCTCTACTCACTATAATGAAATTTGGCCAGTTCTAAAACAAGGCAAAAGCCTATTTTAGGCCTTTTAGTTTAATAGGGGGGGACCTCTCCATCAAATTAAAGGGTTTGACATAAATTCAGATGACAGATGCTGTTAATTTCAAAGATCCATGCTCAGGTCACAAATCAGATGATACCATGGGATGGATTTATTGGCTGCCTACTATAATGCAGTTATCATTACTAGTATACTAGTATTGTTCTCTATTTAGTGAGACAAGTTTTACAATAGTTCCCCTGCCTATTGCAGTTTGTTATGACATGCTTGTCCTCCTTTTAGGGAGGAACAACATGAAGGTTTGAGCCAACTGGGCATTGCCACTTGGGAACCAATGTTTATATATATGACAAGTCTTGTGATACCAGCTTTGAGCTTGGTATTTATAATTGATTAGCAGAAATCAAGTAGTCTTTTTTGTTTACAGTTCAGCGGCCTTGAGAACAAGTTGCAAATGCAGAGGCTCTTTTAGATATTACTTTGGTGGTATCTGTAAAACCACAGGGGAACGAAAATTCGAACCGTCAGATTTGGAGGGTTGTGGTTCAATGAAAATGTTCGAGGCCAACTTAAAGAACTTGTCCTGAAGAGGTAGTTCTGTTGTGTGCTTTTGTGCCTTTCAAATGTATTTGTGGATTTGTTTAGTCATATATATGGGTTTCTTTGAGCGAGATGGTCAGGTGATTCTTACGTCAGTTCTTATGTGATTCATTCTTATATTCATTTTTTATATGATTCTTATGGAATTGCCATGTAAACAAGACATGCATGGCTTTGGTCTTTGTTTTGTTTTTTTTTTTTTTCTTTTTTTTCTTAAGTTGTCCATCTACATATAATTGTTGTTTACATGAGTTGTTTTGAGCACGACTCTTTCCCTCTCCCTCTCCACTCGCTGCTCTCTCTTTCCCTCTCCCTGACGTTGCATCTCCTACTCTTTCTGTCCCTCTCCCTTTCCACTCCTTGCTTTCTCTTTCCCTTTCCGACGTCCTGGCTCCTGCTCTCCCTCTCCGCTCCCTGCTCTCTAAGCAATTCCGGCCAGATCCTCTGGTGGAACTCCCGACGATTGCTCCAACGTCATCTTCCATTTGAGATTTCAGTGAAGGTGATTTTTTCGGTTCTTCTCTCTTCCACATTCTTTATTTTCTTGTTTTCTTTTCATTTTTAGTTTCTATAACTGTTGGAATTATGGGGTTCCGGAGAGGGGATTTGGTTTGGGGTATTTGCAGATAAATAGTTATCTGGAAGTTGCAACCATTGGAAAAAACCCAAATCTTTGTGTCTCCATCTTGCTAATATTATTGTTTATTTGATGAACTGATGAGTAGGGTCTACATAAATGATATTTGATCATGTGGGCTTTTGTTAGATGCATACTGAACGATGAAAGATGCATGATCCATTTTGATGACTAGTTAACAATTAGTGGGTTCAGTGATTGTGTTCTCTGATTTTATGATGATTGCAGAAAGGGGAGGTGACGATGACGTTGAGGTCAAGGGAGTCAAGATATCTCCAAATCCAGTGATGAGAGGCAAGCCAGCTACTTTCAGCATCTCTGCATCTACTGGTAAGTTCATGTTGCCTAGGTTTGTTATATTGCTTTGTTTTGTTTCTCTCTTAAGGGAGATTAGTTTCTTGCTCATTGACTCACTGAGTTCTCCTTTACATGTTACTCTTATAAGGAAGATGAGCATTGAATTATGAGCTATATGTAATACTACTTCATACCTTACTCTTATAGGTGAGATGAGCTTCAGGAAAATGGATGACAAGAAGTGCCCATGTGAGTTTGTACCTAAAGCTGATTTGCAAGGAATACAACCACTTCATTCTGATTTTGATAAGTGGAAGAGACACAAAGTGGAAGACGATCGTAGAGGATATTTTTCAGAAAGAGGGAGGCGGTCTGCAGGCATGGTATAGCCTCTCCTGACTAAGGTTGTGGAATTGGTCTGCAGTCATAGACAAGAAGCTAATGTCCATCCTTGTTTGTGCATATTTGGTTGATGGGAGGGTTATCGCCACTGGCTGTACAATAGTTGCTGATGCTACTACTATAAAGTCCATCATTGTTTATATTTCCCCTAAAGACATAGACATGACAGTTGTGCTCTAAATTTGTTATTGCGTTAACCATTCATTGTATTGTCATTGTATCGTTGTTGCACTCGCAACATTCTGGATAAGGTGGTCTATGTATCAATCAAGTTATAAGTTTGGAAGGCCACAACTGTTGAATTTTTATTGCTTTACATTAGTAATCAACAATTATGATTTTGGAGCACTTTCTTTCATCATTGTTGTCCAGCAACGAGACTGACCCTGACTATAAATTGAGATACATAAACAATGAAAACGGCTCACAAATTTCACCCAGATTAGTGGTTTCTAAATTTTTTGACAACGATATTGTTACAATCCTTTAGAGTTTGCAACAAGATTGGCCCGGACTATATATTGAGATACATAAACAATGAAAAAGGCTCACTAATTTCACCCAGATTAGTGATTTCTAAACATTTTTTATAATGATATTGTTACAATCCTTTAGAGCTTTTTGCGTCTCCAGCAACCACACTAGCCCTGATTATATATTGAGATGCATAAACAATGAAAAAGGCACACGAAGGTTACCAAGAAGACCAAATTGCAAATATTCCAACAAAGAAATCATTACTGTCCTTTAGAGTTTCAGTCTCAAATTTGTTATCCAGCAAGTTGATGGCCTCGATTTTAAAATGTGATCTTTAAACATTGGGAAAGACTCATGAATGCTGCTCATATTGATATGTCAGTATATTCATGTAAAGCAAGAAATAACTGGTTACTGAAGGTTCGAACTCTCATTGGCAGGGTTCGAACCTTCAGTCCCTTTGGAAAATGGCTCGAAAGAGCTGGTCAGTGAAGGTTCGAACCCTCATTGGCAGGGTTTGAGTCTTCTGGATCTCTAGAAAATGGCTCGAAAGAGCTGGTTACTGAAGATTCGAACTCCTATTGGCAGGGTTCGAACCTTCAGTCTCTCTGGAATATGGCTTGAAACAACTGGTCAATGAAGGTTCAAACCCTCATTGGCAGGGTTCGAACCTTTTGGATCTCTGGAAAATGGCTCGAAAGAGCTGGTCAATGAAGGTTCGAACCCTCATTGGCAGGGTTCGAACCTTTTGGATCTCTGGAAAATGGCTCGAAAGAGCTGGTTACTGAAGGTTCTAACTCTCAATGGCAGGGTTCGAACCTTCAGTCTCTCTGGAAAATGGCTCGAAATAGCTGGTCAATGAAGGTTCAAACCCTCATTGGCAGGGTTCAAACCTTCGGTCTCTTTCGAAAATGGCTCGAAATAGCTGGTCAATGAAGGTTCGATCCCTCATTGGCAGGGTTCGAACCTTCGTTATCTGAAAATTTTGAAAACTAGATTTTGAGTGAAATCGTGAGTCTTTCTTATTGTTTATGCATCTCAATATAAATTAACCATTATTTTCTTGTTGGATACAAAAAATGGATGAAGAAACTATAAATGGTGGTAATGATATCGTTATTAAAAAACAATGTTAGGCACAAAATTCAAGTTCGTATGAGTAGGAATTTAAGTTCTTAAAGATTTCCCCCCCCTAAAAAACATCTATAGATTATCCCAGCTGCAATTATAAAATGTTTTTTCTTATGTTCGTTGTTATTCTTAACCTTATGGGATCTATGAATTGATTAGGTTAATCGTTAGTGGTGCACTGCTAAAATGTTTTTATGTTTGTTGCACCCATCATGTCTTTCTAATTTTGTACTGTAATGCTCCACCATTTTTACTAATTTGAAAGCCTAAAATTATGTGTGGGGTACTTGATTGATTTGTGCTAACAAAAGAAGATGACAAGTACCATTGACCCTTTGCCTTTCTTTTTTGCATTAAACACAATTTACTATTATTTCATTTTCAATTCCTATCATATTTGACCTTTTTCTTTTTTTTTTTATGGGAGGCCAGAGTCTCAAAGCTTCAGGGATGAAGGCATGGATCTAGTTCCTTCAAAGTGGAAAGGAATCTGTAGGAATAACACCAAAGCTGGAGTTAGTTACAACATGTTTTTTGTAAAACCGGCTGACATCACCTTTGAATGGTTCTTTTTGTTCATAGCTGTTATTCTTAGTCATGTTGACGGTGAGGTTATGAAATGTCATATAAAGGGATTGTAACGTTCTTGAATTCCCATGCTCTCTTTCCTTTTTCTTTTCTTTTTTTTTTTTGACCCTTTTGTTTGGTGTTACGAAGTTTGGAACCATTCTTGTACTTATCTAAAACATCTCTGCGACACAGTTGCTCCACAAACATCAATTTCAGTACAAGGCATTGAAAAAATGATTCAGGATATAGAACAAAACCAGAACAGGCTTTTCTACATGACAAATGGGCTGGAAACATGGAGTTGAATAGGGTAAACTCAAATGGCCTTTATTTCATTTCAAAATGTTAGATAATGTGCTTACAAAATTATGGAATGTTTGGAACCCAATAATTATTCTAGTACACAAAGGTCATACACCCTTTACAAGTAGATTGACTGTAAACATAGAGCAATTCCTCCCTCATACAAAATACACCTGATAAGGACCGCTTGATTTGCTTCCATATGTCACCTCCGATGGAAGTAGATTTACAAGTTCCAAACACTACCAGATGCTTACTCTGCAAGATTAAAAAAAAAATCCATAGGCAAGTTGAATGTCATAAAAAAGATGAAGTTTTGGAAGTGCATGTAATGATAGTATGCATTAGCAAAAGGAAAGAAAGAAATTCTTGACGTTCATCATTTCAATTTTTAAGTTCTGACCTTTTGTATCATCAAAGCAAGCTCTTCAATCTGTTTAATTGCAAACCACAACAGCAGGAATCGGTAAAACAAAAGAGGGCATGCAGCCATGAAGAATCAATAGCTAAAGCACAAGAGAATCTTTGATAGAAATACGGAAACATAAACAACAAACATTACACAAAAACCCAACTTGACCCGATTGTCATGTCATAATAGCAGAAAATTAATGCCATGAACCAAAGCAGTAGAATTGTAGAAACGAAAATAAAAAATAATTATTCATTCACGATTCACACTTCAATTTAATATCAGAAGTCAAGTATCATAAAAAATAATTTGGATCCTATCTCTACATGATAAACAAGGTCACATCTCTCACCAACCATAAAAAACATGACTACAAAAGAAAAGGGGATAAATCAGCATAGTAAGGTAAAATCACAAGCCTAAATCTTTAAGAACTTGAATTCCTACTCATAGAACCTGAATTTTATGCTCGACATTGTTTTTTGATAATGATACCGTTACCATCATTTATAGTTTCTTCATCCAGTTTTTGTGTCCAATAAGAAAATAATAGTAAATTTATATTGAGATGCATAAAAAATAAGAAAAACTCACAATTTCACTCAAAATCTAGTTAGCAAAATTTTCTGATAACAATATTGTTGCAATTCTTTATAGGTTCTTAACCCATTTTTGTCTCCAACAACAAAATAATAATGCCTTTATAATGGGGTGCATAAACAATGAGAAAGGCTCAAGGATTTGGCTCAGAAATGCATTTTCCTAATAGGTATAGTTTGCCGCTCGCAGATTCTACACTTGGGTCACGAGTTCCCTAGTATTGGTTTTTTCTTCTTCTTCTATGAACTGAACCTATACAAACACATCCCTCTTGCTTTTAAAAGAACAATGTACTCAAAATCAAACAATATACAATGCAGTCATGACAAAAACTATACTAAGCAGTGGTCATCGGACTTAGCATAAGACGAGAAGAAAAATGAAATAAAACAATAGATATCGCTCTTTCAAGAGATTCATGAGCAGTGTATCTCTAGGACCATCTCCCGACATAGCCAACACATCTAGATTGAAGATTGTACGAAAATGAAAGAAAAGAATTCACATTATTTCATTAACCAAATAATTACATTTTCTTTAGAACCATAGATTTAAAGAATACCTTAAAGTCATCTAGGTCAAGAATAAGTGGAAGGGAGCCAACAGATAAAATGGGCTCAATCAATCTCATAGAATAAATCATGCAAAAAGACAAGCAATTTGATGATTGGGCTCAATCAGTGTCCTGGATCAACAGCTGATGTAGAGATAATGAATAATAGTTTTAATTGTTTGATAGTCACATTTCATGTCACAAGAGATCTGATCAATCGAAAAGAAAATAATTAAAAAAACAATATCTTTCAAAGGAAAAAAGAAATGGAAATGTATTCAAAGAAAATGTTTGAGAAACTACAAATCTTGGCAACCAAATCAGGAAAGATGCTTTCTTCTAGGACCTGCCAAATGCTCTTGCAATCACCTCAACCTTTTGAATTTAGAACATTCATCATCAACAGAAAATGAAGAAATGAACTTAACAATAGTGACAATAAAAAAGATCGCGTGCCTGTGTTAAAATATTTCTCCATCTTGTTTAATTTATGTCCATTGTTTGATTGTCATTCAATAAATAGAACTATAGGTAATTACATTAATAGGTAAAGTAAGTGCCCAAGTTCAAACGATCCATATGGGGCGTAAGCGGAACAACAATTATAGTTCAGTCACACATTTATCTTGTGATCAAGACCATCAGTAGAACATGGACCTCTTACAAATCCCCCCCCTCCTCCCAGCCAAATAATAAAGGCTTTTCCATAGATAAAGCCAAAAAAGTTACGTTTCCTTGTGGAAAATTGTATGTTCCAAACGGTGGAAATGAAGTCCACAGAAAACCAAATGTGCCCATACTTATAGAAGATGGCTATGGAAACTGGAAAGATCTCTATTCGTGGATTATTATAAGTGATACGTGAAAGAAAATAACAAGTTATAATCCCAGTACATCATCGCCTTTGCTATTTACAATAGCATTAAGGGAAAGAATTTCCATTGTTATCAATATCTATTTGTGGGCTATTGGATGGGCCATAATTGTCACACCCTTTGTGATGAGAAAAGGCAATCACATTGTCGTATTATCACGTTTTAAATGCTTCAGAAGCTTCAATGTCCCAATCTCCCTCTTTATCTAACACCATCATCAACTCATCCACCCAAAACTCACACCACACACACAAACAGAGAGAGATAGAGATATCTTACAGGAAATTTAAAATAGAGACTAGGAGACAAAACCAAAACATGGAAAAAGAGTTACCTCGTATAGTCTCACGACGTGCAGGCCCTTAAGAAGCTTTAGATGTACTGATCTCCTCCTTTATCTGCAAAAGCAACACCATCAACTACTCTCATCAACCAATTACTCTCCAAGAGATTACCATAATTTAACAAACCAAGAACAGATATTTGCAAGAAAAATCTCTCCATGAGAATATAAAAATCACAAAAACCAAATGAAGAAGAAGAAAAATAAAAAAACGCATTTCTCAACTGGTAACAATCTTCAACCAAAATTTATAATACATAATGATCTTTCTTGCACTTTCCTAAGACCAAAACCTCTTTCAATTGGATCTGAAAATATCCACCCAAACCCATTCCTCTCAAACCCATATCCAAATTTTAGAACAAGTTCAAGATGAGATTGAAAAAAAGGACACCCAGATTGGATTAAGAAGAAGAAAGATAAAAAAAACAAAAAAATGGGCAGCATAAGCTAAATTCAAAGTGGAAGACGATACTAAGTCAAATCCCATCTATAAATCCCAGAAATCCAAAAATGGGGATGAAATAAAAAGTACCCAAGATCTGATTCAAATAGAGAGAGAGAGAGACCCTCTGCCTCTTCCCATAGTTAATCAACTTAATTAAAAAACAAGAGCAAGTAACAAGATGAACAACATACCTGATGATCCAATCGATGATTTCTCTCTCTCTCTCTCTCTCTCTCTAAATAGATTTAGGGAGTTATTCGATCTTCAAATAGGCAGGATGAGGGCAAGAGAGAGCAGGGAGCAGAGGAGAAAGAGAGAAAAGGCGGGAGAGGAGAAAGTTGGCGAAGAGAAGAAGAACGAAATCATTTGATTGAGGTGCTAGGGTTATAATTCCATGACAATTTCGTTCGCAGAATGAGAGGTAAAAGCGTCCAAAATGCGTATACAAACACCAATACGGGTGCTTTGGTGTATTTCTGTTTTAAATGGGCTAATACCTGTTTTGCAACACTTTTTTGGTAAAAATCCCAATTATTAATAATTTTTTTTATTACATTTGACCCTTCCTCCAATACATGAAGCCCACCCAAGTTGAATTTCTTGGGTCTGTCCTTGAGCCCAAGCACCTTTTCTACTTTGGTAATATATATTTTTCCCCTTGTTTTTGTATTTTCGTAACTATGGAAGGTATGATTTGAGATCCAAACCACTCAGCAAGCTGGCCTACCTTGAACTACCATGATTAGGTTATAGAGAAAATTTGGACACAGGGCTTCCCCTTCACAGCAGCCATACTGATGGAACCAATTTTTAAAGTTCCTTTTTTCTGATACCTTTCTTGTCTCAGTAAGAAATTGTTCCAAATACAGCCCCCATTTTTCTAACCGTGCACAACAGACCAAGGGATGCCCACCTCATGCAGTTTAGGATAAGGATTTGCCCAGAACTTTGGCTAGCGGAAGATGATGTGCAAGGTGTCTTGACCTCTACTATCACAAGGTCTCAAGCTTGGAAAAAGCAAGGAGCAAAGGAGAATACTGAAGTTTCCAGGAGATCAGGGAAGAACTTCTAGAAATTGATACCTCGGAATGGAAATGGAAAGAAGAAAAGAAAAGGGAGGAAAAGTCGGTTGGCTTCTTTTGTCGTAAGACCCCGACCCCTAATTACTGTGATTAATATTAATTAATTATATTATTAGTTCATAAAGTGGTTCTAGGAGTTAACTTAGTTCGAGGGTTAGAATAATGTTTGGCTAGAAAGTCTGAGAGCCTTTGAACCTAGTTTGGTGCCTTTAGAGACCCATTTGTAATTTTGAAAGAAGTTGGGGGCTATTTATAATTTTATAATATTGTCTTTTGGGCTCTTTAAATAGAAGATGTTATGCTGAACTTTCAGTTTTTCCATCCAAGGCCCCTGAAAACCATGTTTTTTCGTGAAAAACCCGAGTTAATTAAGTTGTGGCCCCACTAACCACTTACCATTATAAAACCCCACCCACATTTTCTATGCAACAACTCAGCTGGAGCTCTTTTCTTTCCTTTTCTCCTTCATTTCTCATTGGAAGCTCACAAAACTTAGGGCACCCACCCCATGTGTTCTCCCTCCTTCATTTTCTATGCAACAACTCAGCTGGAGCTCTTTTCTTTCCTTTTCTCCTTCATTTCTCATTGGAAGCTCACAAAACTTAGGGCAACTCTACAATTGTCTATCGCCATCGCAACTCACATCAACCGCTATCCATAGACTTCATTTTCATGCATTTTTTAGCATGGCCGCACGATTTGCCACCATATTAATCTCAATTATAGCTGCTATAGGTAAGAGACCCCTCCCATCTATCGAACCTTTTCAATATCTTTCCAATGCACTACTTTCTAGTTTTACTAAGAGCAAGTTTGGTAACCAGTGAGGAATCAATAGATTTGACGATTCTTCACTACCACTGGAATAGGATTCCTCGCCGGGAATTTGTATAGTTGAGGATTTCATATTGGTAACAGGCGAGGAATCAATAAATTTGATGATTCTTCACCACCACTGGAATAGGATTCCTCGCTGAGAATTTGTATAGTTGAGAATTTCACATTAATATTGGTGTATATCAATGCATATAGCTGAGAAAAATAAGGTTTGCTGTGCAAATCCACTTAAGTGAGGATTCTCAAATCTTATGGGGGGTGGTTGGATTTGAAAATCCTAACAAATGAAGATTTTCATTCGCCCAAATCCTCAGGAATTTATAATTTCCAAACATGGATTTACCACAACTTTAGGAAAACCGAAATCTTTTCCCTAAATATTTGGTTGTCAAACGTGAACTAATAGAAATGTTCTACCTTCTCTCTCTCATCTCAATCATTTCTTTCCAAGAGAAAATGGAGGATATTTAATGCCTCTAGGTCCTTTTAGAGTTTTAAAATTTTGATATATGAGAAATTAGTGAGACACATAGTGACGCCACTTGTTAGAAATCCAAATTAGTGAAAATGATTGTTCACATCTTTTGTAGGATTCTATAAATTTTTGCTTCAGACAAAATTGGGTCCACCGTAAGATTAACTACATTTCGAACACTTGATTATAATAATAACAAATGTGCATGGTTTTATAATGGTCAATGTGATGATGGGCATTCTTTTATCAAATAGAGAATCTTCATCATACTAATTATTGGGAAGCATATATTTTATTACAACTCAAATAGATTATCTAACATGGTTGAGACAAGGCTTTGATGATGAAGATAAAGATGGTTTTTATATATCCATTTGTATCTATTTTTGTGAAATATTATTATTTATATATTTATTAAAGTATCAAGAGTTTTATTAAATTATTTACACATACATTTAATTGGACTTGCGAATTAGAATATTGAATTTATCGAACTCGAATGGGGAATTAAGCTAATTGAAAAATGAATTAAGTAAACCTACCCTAACGGGTTTTTGAATTAGACAAAATGTCAAACTTCGAACTTGAATTTGAATTAGTCAAATCACGAATTAGGTAACTATGAGTGCACCTCAGTTGAGTGATAAGTCTTTAAAAATGCATAATTTCATCATCATTTTAAAGTAATTAAGGACTTAATCTTCAAATCATGCACCATTTTAGTAAAAATTCATGATTTTATGTTTGTGGGTATCAAATTCTGAATTCGAGTCAAAATTCATTGAAAAATCGCATTTTCACATAAAAGCATGAATTTCTCCATTTCTTGGCAATGAAGGTCACAAATTTCTGGTTTGCTTCGTTCTGGTTTACAGATTAAGGAGCAGTTGGTTGCCTTCTTGAAGCAGCTGTTGTTCTGTTTCTGTTGTGGGTTTGCAGGAGTTCTGAGCTCTGTCTTTTTCTGTAGTCTTCCTCTTCCTTCTTCGTTCTGCCTTGTGTTGTTGTTGTGGTAGTGGAGCAGGTTGCTCTTGCTGGGGTGATGTTTTGCTGGCTGGGTGCTGTTTTGCTATTCTGCAATGGAGGCTCTGCTAGTGGCTCAACTTGGGTCCTGCTTGGTGCTTCAGCTTCAATTGGCCTGGGCTGTTTTTTGGGGCCTTTGGCCTTTTTTCCTTCTTCTCTGTTTTTTCTTTTGGCTTGCTTTGTTGTAGGGTTGTTTTCCTGTTGGCCTCTTTTTGTGGCTTTCTCTTTGTTTCTTGGGGGCCTCTGGCCTTTCCCCTCCCCTTAATTCAATTTGCCATTTAGCAAAAAAAAAAAGGTTACAAATTTCTCATTACTTTTTTATTCACACATGAAATGATGAATTTTCTTTGCACCATTTATTTAATTAAAGAAATTTTGATAAATGGTGACATTTTATGCATCTATTTAGTGTGAATTGGACCCATATCTTGCATCATTCTTTTCCTATATGAATAGATTATTCTTTAATACTTGTTTTTAATTTTGTAGGAAACTTAAATTCTTGGGCCCACAAGAAGAGAAAAATCAAAGAAAAGGAGAATTGAAGAAAGACTCGTCTTGGGGACCCACCCGCTTTGGGTGTGGATTCCATTGTAGGGTCCGCTCTCAGATGCAGAAATTCAGATTTAATCTCTTAAAGATAAGTTTTAGATTTGTGGGCCATGTGATGAGGTGTTCTATTTACTTTCCAACAAATATTGCTTACATGTCATGATGGATGGATAAGATTCAAAACAAGCCAAACAAAGAAGAAAGAAATGCAAAAAAAAAAAAACAAAAAAAAATTCCAGTCAAGGTGGAGGACGTGCATGGTGTGGAGTTCAAAACATTGCATATTCTCAAGTGGGGCCTACTTCCTTGGTTGCAATGAAGTTCATTTCAGATTTGAGGGGATCTTTTCAAAAGAGAAAATGGGCCCATCTACGGAAATTTTTCCAGCCATGAAGAGTTCAAACAAAAAAAAAAAAAAACAGGGAAGATCTTGCTAAGCAATCCAAGTTGGAAACTAAAACAGAAAGTGCGAGATTTTAGCACTAAGTTATTAAATTTATCTCCAAAAAGATAGGCCTCAAGATTTGAAGTTTACAACCCAAGAATTATCCCAAGATTACAAACATCCAACACCTCTATCCCATTACTTCACTCGTCCAAGGGGCTGCCCATATGGTTCCAAAATTTGAATTAAATCTGAAGTGGGCCCAAGAAAAGAAGTTGCATGAGATAATAAGAATCCTATTTTCACTAGGATTGTGGGCCAATCCCTAAAATCTCTCTCAAAACCTCCTAATCCTAATCCAACTTGGACCCCACATAACTTATCCTTCCCAAACCAAAAACCTTGCAACCCAAGATATCAAAAAAATATAAAAATACCACAAAAAGTTTTGCACGTGAATATCAATTCCCCATTCTACCTTGGACAACTAGCAACTCCTTTCCCCTCCATTTCCATTAATTTTTCTCCATCTCTCCCTACTTCCATCACTACTTCATCCAAGGCCTTCCCTAAGGCACACCACCACTTGGATTTTTTTAATGCCGCTGCCGTTGCTGCCGTCGCTCTATCATCAACCAGCCATTTACTTCTCCCTTGGTGAAGGATTGAAGACTTGAAGATGAGATTATACGTAAGTCCTATTTTCTTGATGTGTTCGGTCTAGGGTAAGGAAATATTTTTTTTTTTTTAGTTTTTATTAATGTTGGGGAATTATTAGTTTATTGGTTCATTTTAATCTAAAAGACACAATTAGTGAGGTCAAGGTGTCCTGCCTTGGATCGGCATCGCGTGTTTGTGGGTAGTGACAGTACGCACTTGGTGCGGTGTTTTTGCAGTCTTTTATTAATTTTGCCAATATAATGTTGTGATTTCCCATAATAAGAATATTTAGAATTCTTTTATCCTTATTTCTGAATGATATTATTAATGGATTTTTATTTTAATGTATGATTTATTTGCTTTTATGCAATTGGTGGTTTGATGTCTTTTATGTTTTTGCAGTCTTTAGATTAGGATTCTTAGATTAGGATTTTTATTTGGGATTGTAATTTTTAATTTGGATTTGTAATAAAATTTCAATTTTAGTTTCGTAGAGATTTATTTATATAGATTTTTTATAGGCTAGATTAGTTTTTCAATAGGACAGGTTTTACACGATTAATTACTCCCCTTGGATCGACCTCAGATTTCACCGAGTTATTACTACATCGCGGCCTTACACTTGGGGCTAACAATCACTGAGCTAAGGTGAGGTGAAGAGAAGTATACCCTATTGAGAGTTCGGGTAAGGTGAACAACCCTCGAGTGAGGAAAAGTGGCGCTAGGCATGATCCCTAGAGAGACAAGTGAGAACTAACGCATCTTACCACTTGGGTAAAATGCCATTCCTGACTATCCTCTGCTTTGCCCAAATTAATATCCCATCATCAAGCCACTTTTGTCAACGGAAGAACCATCCAACAGCATTTTGCTCTAGCTCATGAACTCTTCCAATAGCTAATTGTCAAAGTCAAAGGAGGAATTGTTTGCATAAAGTTGGACATCCCTAAAGCCTTTGACAAAATTCAATGGGGCTTCCACTCGAAGGCCCTTCACTTTTTCAAATTCTCCCCCTCATGGATTAGCATGATTAGAGAACTCATCTCCACTTCTAGTGGCTTTGTGCTAATCAACAAAATCCCTTGTGGCTTATTTGGCTCTACTTGTGGTTTGCGTTAGGGAGACCCTTTATCGCCCTACCTTTTTATCTCAGTAGAATATATTCTCAGTTTGAGATTGGAGGCTCTAAAAATTGAGGGTCTCATCCACACTCTATTCGGTCCCATCAACTCCATGCCATTTGGTTTACATTGATGATATTTTGTTTTTTGTTAAGGTTGATGGGTCAGACCCAAATGGCCCAATCCATACTAAAACCCAGGGCTCAAATTTATAAAGACCCGGTAAGCCCAATAAGGTCCAGGCCCAGTGAAAGTCATAAGCTTGGCCACGTCATCGAGAGAGCAACTGGGAGCCTCACCCTCACCGCCTTGGAAATAGTCAACCCTCATCTCGTCTTTTACCAAGTCTCGCGGAGGATATCTCAACCACCTCGTCCATCGAGAAGAATTCGTGAACTGCATCGAAGTAGTTATTTAGTTGCTGTAAAGTCGCCCAACCTGTTAGGGGAAGACTATAAATCGAAAGCCCCACCAACACTTGGGGGGCAGAAAAAAAAAACTCTCTATCTCGAACACAACTATCCTCTCACTCTCAAAGCTTGTACTCTCTGCACACTTGAAATATAAAAGTATCCGGCGACCCCAGCCATTCAGAAGTGGACGTAGGTCACACTGACCGAACCACTATAATTCTCGCCTTCTCTCTCTACTTTAACTACTGCCTTTATTTCCAATTACTTGACGGGTGGTGTGCAAAGTCAATTTGTGCATCATTAGTTTGGCGCCGTCTGTGGGAAAAACTAAAATTCTCACTTCAAAACACTCTCTCCGTTGAACTTATGGTGATCACCACCAGATCGATGAATCGACCTGAGGATAATCCATCACAAGAGGAGGAGGGTGCTCCTCCACCTACCAATCCCGTCCCAAATGCTCCTGTTCCAAACCCTCGACAAATGTTGGAGACCATGCAACAGCTAGTGGCCCAAAACCAGCAGATCCTGTAACTCATGCTCGCCGGGCAAGGAGGAGCACAACTTGGAAGAGCATCGCCTGGAGGACTTCAAGGAGCTCCACTCCCGGGGCATCCAGGAGCCCCACACCTGGGTGCTCCCCATCTGGGCCCCCAGGCAGGTCTGGGCGCCCCCTCTGGAGTCCCCTTGGGCACCCCACATGGATGGGCCGGGCCCATCATGAAAGACCTCCACCTCCTCCTTCTGCTTCCCATGGGGAGGACCCTCATCTCCAAGAGGATGAGAGTGAAAACCAAAGCATGGAGAATGGGAGTCATTTCCATGAGCATTCCAGAGGAGCCCCCAATCGCTGGGACAAGAAAATTAAGGAAGTGCAAAATCAGCTGGGTGACGTCTTCAACGCTATGAAGGCACAGGGACCTGAGACAGTGGACTACCTGGTAAGGCGAACAGACACACCATTTAAACCCGACGTGGCCAACTACCCACTTCCTCAAAAGTTCAAAATGCCATCCGTGGAGACCTTTGAGGGAACGAAGGATCCACTAGACCACCTCGAAACTTACAAAACTCTAATACAGGTGCATAATGTCCCCGATGAGATCATGTGTAGGGCGTTCCCAACCACATTGAAGGGTTCCGCACGACAATGGTTTGCCAATCTCTCCCCAGCTTCCATTGCCTCCTTTGCTGAGCTGAGCAAGTCCTTCGTGTCGCACTTTATCGGAGGGCGCCGCCACCAGAAGCCTGCCACCCACCTGCTCAATATAAAGTAAGACAGGACTGAGAGCCTGAGGAGCTACCTCACTCGTTTTAATGAGGAGGTACTTCAGGTCGAAGAACCCAATGACAAGGTAACCATGACAGCCTTCTTGGGAGGCCTCCGCTCGTCGAGCTTCCTCTTCTCAGTAATGAAGCGCCCACCAAAGAGCATGCCAGAGCTGCTCGCAAAGGCCCAAAAGTACATGAATACTGAGGACATCACAAGGGCCGGACGAGGTAAGTCCTCCAGAACGGGGGAAAAGGGGAAGGAACGAGACAGGGACGACAAGAAGGAGACTAGCAACAAGCGAGCCAGAATAAAGAAGGTACCTGTCAAAGACCGGCTCGGTCCTGCTCCGCAGAGAGACCGACAAGCCTTCACTCCTCTCAATGCCGCTGTCGGGCACATCTTATTCCAGATCCAAGATGACCCCGCCATAAAGTGGCCTGGGAAGATGAAGTCTCCTCCAAATTGCAGGAACCCGAACAAATACTGTCTCTTTCATTGCGATCATGGCCATGACACTGACGACTGCTATGACCTCAAAAGGCAAATTGAGGACCTCATTCAACGTGGTCACCTACACCAGTATGTTGCTGGTAGAGGACAGGCGCCACCACCTCCTCATAACCAGGAAGATCAACAGCCCATTGGGGAAATTCGCACTATCTCGGGAGGATTAACAGAGTCACTCTCCGCCATGAAGGCCCACGCTAGAAAGGCATAGCACCCCGACGAAGTGTGCCCATCCAAGGCTCCCAGGCACGGCATCGGCGAGGTTATATTCTTCTCAAATACTTGGAAGGAATCCAGCACCCCCATGACGACCCTCTGGTGCTCACCATGACCGTCGCCAATTTCCAGGTGCGCAGGATCCTGGTGGATAGCGAGGCCATCACCCTGCCAGTCACAGTCGGAGTAGCACCCCGAAGCTCCACAGTCATGGTTAACTTCTTAGTAATTGACTGCCCGTCAGCCTATAATATCATACTAGGGCGACCTGCTCGCAACACATTAAGAGCTATCCCCTCCACCTTTCATCTCATCCTTCGCTTTCCAACCCCGAATGGAGTCAGGGAGGTCAGAGGGGACCAGATAGCAGCAAGAGAGTGCTATGTCTCCTCAATGATGACTAAGAAGCCGCAGGAGGTATTGCAAGTTAAGATCTTTGACCCAAGGGATGACGCCACCATAGAAAGAGGAGAACCAGTGGAGGAACTCACCTCTGTGGTCTTAGATGAGGAGCATCCAGATAGAAGAATATACATCATCTCTTCCCTTTCAGAGGATTTGGTTTGCCAGCTAATAGACTTTTTAAGACATAGCATGGATGTTTTCGCATGGTCACATGCGGACCTTGAAGGAATTGACCCTGAGGTCGCCACCCACCGCCTCAATGTCGACCCTCACCACAAACCTGTTTGCCAGAAGCCAAGGGGTGCCTCCACTAAAAGGGCCCAAGCGATGGACAAGGAGGTGGGGAAGCTAATAGAAAGTGGGGCGGTCAGGGAAGTAGCATATCCTGAATGGCTCTCAAATGTGGTGATGGTAACAAAAACCAATGGAAAGTGGCGCCTCTACATCGACTTCACTGGGCTCAACAAGGCGTGCCCAAAAGATAGCTATCCGCTACCACGAATTGACCTCCTCATTGATGCCACAACAGGGCATGAACTGCTCACCTTCTGGGATGCATATTCTGGATACAACCAGATCAGCATGCACCCCCCCAGACCAGGAGAAGACATCATTTATCACTCCGAAAGGGACCTACTGCTACAGGGTCATGCCCTTCGGGCTGAAGAACGCAGGTGCAACTTACCAATGGCTGGTAAACAAAATATTCCAGTCTCAGATCGGGCAAACAGCGGAGGTTTACGTGGACGACATGTTGGTGAAGAGCCTCGCCGCAGCAGATCACATTGACCACCTTCAAGAAGCTTTCAATGTCCTCAAGTCCTATAGTATGAAGTTAAACCCTGAGAAGTACGCCTTTGGCGTAGGATCAGGAAAGTTCCTAGGCTTCATGGTCAACCAGAGGGGAATTGAGGAAAACCCTGACAAAATCAAGGCTATCCTCGACATGAAGTCGCCCTCCTCCACCAAGGAGCTCCAGCGCCTCAATGGGAGAATCACAGCACTTAACAGATTCGTCTCCAAATCTGCAGACAAATGCTTGCCTTTCTTCAAGATCCTCCGAAAAGCTTTCGAATGGGGACCTAAGGTAGAGGAGGCCTTCCAAAAACCCAAAGCCTACTTAGCTGCACCTCCCCTCCTTTCGCATGCTACACCAGGCGAGGTCTTATATTTGTATCTTTCTGCTTCACCGTCAGCAGTCAGCTCCGTCCTCATCAGAAATCATGATGGAGTGCAAAAGCCCATCTATTATGTGAGCAGAGCATACCGGGGAGCAGAAATCAGGTGCTCAGGGCAAGAGAAGCTAGCGCTCGCCCTCATCTCGACGGCAAGGCGCCTACGACACTATTTTTCAGAGCCATACAGTCGTTATGATTACGGACCAGCCTCTAAAGAGAGTTTTGGGAAAGCCAGATGTATCCGGGAGATTCCTAAAGTGGGCAACGGAATTGGGCGAGTTCGATATCCAGTACCGACCAAGGGTGGCTATCAAAGCACAAGCTCTGGCAGATTTTGTTGCTGAGTTTACGCAAGCAAAAGGGGAGGCAAATGAGCCTTCCACATCCCAGACATCAAGCCCGGACCCACAAAGTAATATGACACCTGGCGAGGACACCCAAAAGGGCGTCCAGACACTCCTAGGCGCCCAAAGGTCCACTCCAGGCGCCCAAATCCCTGTCCCAGGCGCCCAGACACTCTCAGGCGCCCAGAGATCCACTCCAGGTGCCTAGATCTCCATCCCAGGCGCCCAGACAACCCCAGGCTCCCATCCTGGTGCCCAGGTTCCCACTGGGATCTCCGACTCTTCTTCTCTGCCACTTTGGAAGCTCTATGTTGATGGCTCTGCAACCAGTGAGGGAGGTGGAGCAGGCCTAATTTTGATCAGCCCCGATGGTACACCCCTCAAGTATGCAGTGAAGCTCCACTTTACTGCCTCCAACAATGAAACAGAGTATGAGGCCCTCCTCTCTGGCTTGAGATTGGCAGTCGAAATGGAAGCCCAGCACCTCGCTGCTTACAGTGATTCCCAACTGATAGTTAATCAAGTAAAGGGCGAGTTCGAAGCAAAAGGAACAAGAATGCAGGAGTATCTCGGCATGGTGAAAAACTTGATCCCGCGGTTCCAATACCTCCAAATCTGTCACATCCCAAGAGAGGATAACATGGCCACAGATGCACTCGCCAGGCTCGCCTCATCCTTGGAAGCCCCACCAGGAGAACCAGCACTTATCGGTCACCAGTTCGAGCCAAGCAAGTTAGATGTGGACACCGCAAACGTCAACTGCACTTCCGCCGAATCAAACTGGATGACCCCAATAAGGGCATACCTCCAAGAAGGTACATTACCAGATGATCCACTCGAGGCCAGGAAGCTTAGGGTGAGAACTTCCAAATTCACTCTCCTACAAGATATCCTCTACAAGAAAGGTTACTCCTTGCCATTACTGCAGTGCCTTTCACCCGAGGAAGCTAATACGCCATGCGGGAGATCCATGAAGGAATTTGTGGGAATCACTCTGGAGGACACTCCCTAGCCCACAAAGCACTCAAACAAAGTTACTTTTGGCCTAGCATGGTAAAGGACGCCAAGGAATCTTGCCAAAAAATGCGACAAGTGTCAACGCTTCGCCACTGTGCCTAGGCAACCACCGGAGGAGCTGACAACCATTTCGAGTCCATGGCCTTTCTCCAAATGGGGCATTGACATCTTGGGCCCCCTTCCTTTGAGTATAGGACAGTGCAAATTAGTAGTGGTCGCCGTCGACTACTTCACAAAGTGGGCGGAGGCAGAACCCTTAGCAAAGATAACAGACTCTAAGGTTAAAGACTTTGTCTGGAAAAACCTAGTCTGCCGCTTCGGGATACCCCACGCCATTGTCAGTGACAATGCAAAGCAATTCGACAATAAGCTCCTCAATTCTTTCTGCTCCGACCTTCAAATAAATCAGCCTCATTCCAGCCCGGCACACCCGCAGGCAAACGGGCAAGCAGAAGTCATGGTAAGAACGGTCCTACGCAACCTAAAGACAAGGCTCGAAAAAGTGAAGGGTCTTTGGGTCGACGAGCTCCCAGGAGTATTATGAGCCTATCAGACCATGCTAAGAACTCCTACTGGGGAAACCCCTTTCTCCCTCGCTTTTGGAACTGAGGCGGTCATCCCTGTCGAGATAGGGGTACATTCTCTAAGGGTCCACCACCACGACCCCATCACCAACGAGGAAGGACTCCGCATCAACCTCGACTTGTTAGAGGAGGCAAGGGAGATGGTTGTGGTCCGCAACGCGGAGTACAAACGACACATGGCAAGGTACTACAACGCGAAGGTAAAGCCTCGTTCCTTCCAACCAGGAGACTTGGTCCTCAAAAAGGTGATCCTCGCCACAAAGGATTCCCGCGAAGGAAAGCTGGGAACAAATTGGGAAGGGTCATACCTCATAACAGAAGTGGTGAGGCCAGGCACTTACAAGATCCAGAACTCTGAGGGAAAGGTCTTACCCCATCCATGGAACGTGGAGCACTTGAAGAGGTACTACCAGTGACACCTTGAGAGAGTCAAAGTAGTAGAAGTTGGGGGCTTGATTTTATTTTCTACCCTTTTGGGGATTGTTACCCAATATTGTTTGACAATAAGCAGTGGATGAATAAAATTTTCTACGTTTTACTCCAAAAAAGATCCTTGCATTTTCATTCGGTTTCAAAGGAGTATCAGTACAAAAGTTAGGTTACAAACTGCCTTTCCAAAAGTTATGCTACAAACTGCCTTTCTAAAAAAAAAAATCAAAAGTCCCCAACACTCTAATCAATCTCATAGCCGTCCTCCTCCTCCTCATCATCATCATCATCCTCAACATCATCAGAGCCTCCATTACCATCATCAGGCACCTCGGTTTGCACGAAGCCTGAGAGGTCAATATCAGGGAAAGCAACTGAAATCTTCCCTCGGAGCTCATCAAAACCATCAATGAAGGCATCTGCAAGGCCATTCGCTAAGTCCCTTTCAGCTAGGGCAGCCCTCTCCTCAGCCTGTGAAGCTCTCTCATGAGCCGCCTTCACCTCTGCCTCCACGGCATCCTCTCTGAGCGTCGCCCTCTCACGGGTCTTTGCAAGCTCAGCCTCACTGAGCGAAGCCCTCTCACGGGCCTTCACAAGCTCAGCCTCCCTGAGCGCGTCCCTCTCATGGATCGCCAAGAGCTCAGACTCGAGCTTAGTTGCCCTCACACGGGCCTCCTCAAGCTCAACCTCTAGCTTGGCGCCCTCTCATGGGTCGCCGAAAGCTCAGTCTCAAGTCTAGTCGCCCTCTCACGGGCCGTTGTGAGATCAGCCTCGGAAGCCCTGCCAACAGCTTCAAGAGCAGTAATCCTTCCTCGAGCAGCAGAGAGCTCCTTTTGCATAACTTCATTGTCCTGTTTTAGCTGACCGTGAGATCGGGTCCTTGAAAGCAAGCAGACAGATGCAGTCGAAGCCTGAAAGGATAAAAGACAGAGGAAAGGACAAAACGCATAAGAAAAGTCTGGAGAAATGGAGACACCAGACCCTTACCTGAGCTAGACCTTCCAAAAAAGTGTTGATAATCCCCTCGGTGCCCAGAGTATTAATCTGAGTAACTTCGGGCGGAAACACAAACCTCCCGAGCTTTTCCCTGATGACCAGCGGGTTACCCAGCATGGGACCAGCCCAAGTCGGCACCCCTGTAAAAGTTCCCATACGAGGAGGACACAAACGAGGGGCAAAAGGTGTGGCTGGCAAGGAAGACTCCGGAGTAGCAGTCGTAACTGAAGAGGCCGCTAGTTAAGGAGGCACCACAGGAGGGGTCACTTGATGGGAACATGCCCGAGGATCCGCTGGAGGGGTTGTTAGAGGAGAGCTTAGCTCGAACAGCACCAGCAGAGAGGTCACCTGGGAGGCATTACCTATCCTCACCGCCTTGGAAGGAGGAGTGCTCCTACCAGAAAGGCGGGACCCAATCACTTTTCTATCCAGCTCGAACAGCACCAGCAAAGAGGTCACCTGGGAGGCATTACCTATCCTCGCCGCCTTGGAAGGAGGAGTGTTCTTACCAGAAAGGCGGGACCCAATCACTTTTCTACCTATTTCTGCAAAAGTAAAAGTGTTACTTAGATGAAGAACACCAGGTAAACGAAAAAAGAAGTACTACAGCAGAAGTAACGCACCCTTTCTTTTAAAAAAAGATCCCGGAGAGGGTCCACCAGCCCTACCACTCTCTTTGGGCAAGAGAACTCCCAAGTCTTTATCAAGATAAGCCCTCACGGCCTGCAACTTCCACTCTCGATCCATGGAGAGCACATGCGGATCTACAAAAGGACAATGGGTACACATATATATACATATATATATAAAAGAAAAGAGCAAGTGAAGGGCGTACCGAGTTTTTTGGCGACACCCCATCGTGCTGGTACCAAAGCCCGATCTGAGTCTGAGACCCACTCGCCGCCAACGAATAAGAAGCGAGATTTCTAGCTATGACAGTTGGAGCGTAATCTTGTGAGCAACTTGCCACCCTCTCGTGGTAAAATAGTACCACCCCCTGTTAGGGGCAGGAGACTCGCTCAAGTTATAGGCTACATGGAACTCCATAAGAGAAGCATCCTCGTGATGCACTTTCCTCCACAATGCAAGAAAGCCCAGCAAGACTCTCCAACCATTGGGCGCCAACCGCCCCGGGGTCAATGAAAAATAATGCAGAATGTGACAAATGGAAGAAGACATGGGGAACCTGAGCCCTGATGGAACGCGCTCCGAGGCGCCGTGGGGCGGCTACCGGGGTCGGCGGAACGTGGGAGTTCGTCGGGTCCGGCTCTTTCGCGCCCTGGCGGGCCCTGAAGCGTGCATCAACATTTCTTTTATGTGGGTGTGCCAGATTTTCTATTTTACTTGGAATTGCAAGTGGTAATTCGGAGATCAACCTTCGCAAGTAAAAAGGAAATCAACTTCTTTCAAGTTTTCCATTGCACAAATATTTAAGAAAAGAGACATTTTCTTGGTTTGCCGTGAAAGGCGATTTTGTTTGGCATTTATAGCCGATTTTGGCGTTTATAGCCGATTTACAATTCTTATCAATAATGAAAGACAAGAGTTGTGATTTTTGTCTCTTTAGAAAAATACAAATTACAATGAAAAGCAAGAAAAGGAAGATCTAACTTTTCAGGAGATTGTGGGGGACTCGTTCAGATTGACGGTCGCAAGCCATGTATGGGCTTCGCCATCATCCATGCAGATGAGAACAGAAGATGCTCTTGATTCGCTTGGCTTGGCTATGACCTCAGGTTTTTAGAGGACAAAGACCAAGAGAAGGTCCTATGTCCAATAAAAAGCTAAGTAGACGGGCTAAAAAGCCACGTCTAAGCCATTGGAGGCAGCAGGAGAAGGCAAGGACCTTGGGGGGGGGTGCCCCCCAAGGGACTTTTGTCACCTTGTAGTGGTGGCCGATGCAGAACTTCAGCAGAGTTTTTCTCTCTTTTTCTTTCTCTCAGATCTCTTTCTGATCTTTTTCTTTCTGATCCTCTGATTTTCTCCTCTTTTTTCTGATCTTTTTCGATCTGAATTTCAATGGAATGCTCTCCTATTTATAGGCCTTTGGTAGCCATTTAGGAGGGTTTATGAGCCTTAATGGCTTTAATGGGAGGAGTTACAAGATTTATTTCTTGATTTTGTAACTCCTTTTTCCTTGAATCTGATTGGCCGATGGAGATTAAGGGCTTTTAATCACCTTAATTACCATAATGGGAGGAGTTTCATGGTTTAAATGCCATGAATCAATTGACTTGTAACTCCCAAATGCTTGCTTCTGATTGGGCCGTCCAAAGAAATGAATTAATGACTGCAATAAAGCTAGTCAATTAACCACATTAATTGGTCGCCGAGCAGTCGAAGAGTCGCGGGCCGTGCCGTGTCTTCTGGAATTCTTCTGGCGATGATCATCGATGGATCTACATGCTGATCGACATCGGATGAACATGTAACTTCAGACATTGATAGCTAAGAGTGGGCCGGTGACATCTGTCTTGTCGATTTCACGATCGGTCGGACAGAAAGTGCACTTTCTTGGTCGACCGGTTGGCGATCTTAGAGCGATCAATGATGATTTTATGCTTTTGGAGGTTGACCCGTGATTTTGACGGATGTCAAAGGATATGAGTCAATTTCAAGCACTAAAAATCACATTTTCAGGAAACCACAGGGGCCAAAGTGCGCGAAACGCGAAAAAAGACGGAAAAAACGGGTCACCGGCGGAAAATCCGGTGACCCGGACCTCCATGGTCGCCGGCGACCATGGACCGGCGACCATGGGCCATGGTCGCAGGGGCCTGCGACCATGGGCCATGGTCGCAGGGGTGTGCGACCCTGGGGGATTTTTCCCCTTCGGAGCCCGTTTTGCGGTCGTTTTGAGGTCTTTTTCGTCGCCGTTTTCTTTTGTATTTTTCTTGACATTTCTTCTCATTTGTTGGCTTGATTTCCCTGTAGAAAACTTGATGAGAATCCTTGCATTTTTAGAGTGCAAAGTTTCCAATTTTCCGGGAAAGCCGAAGACTTTGTCGCGTAGAGCTGCTGATTTTCCGCCAGAAGCTGAAACTTGGTCAAACGATGTCGGAATGACCTGAAATTTGAGGTGAAGCCTCCTGAGCAATAAATAAGACCAACCATAGGCTTTTGTTTGAGTTTTGAAGCCGTTTGGGGTCCCGTCGATGCTTCACTTGATTTTGCTGCGGGGAAAATGCCGAGCTTTGATATGTGGTCAAACGATGTCCGATTGACCTGAAATTTGACGGGGAGCCTATTGGAGTCATTTTGAGACGTTCCATGGGCTCCGTTTTGGATGTCATGGTCCCGTGTTGCTCCGCCGCCGGTAGGCTTGATTTTCTCTCGGAGCATCGAAACCTGGTCAAACGTTGTCAGAATGACCTGAAATTTGACGTGCAGCCTTTTGGAAGCATGTTGAAGCCACTCATGAACTTGGTTTGATGAGCGAAGGCTTCCGTGGTTCCCGCCGCCGGGAGGCTTGATTTTGCTGCTCGAGCATCGATGGAGGGTCAAACGTTGTCGGTTTGACTTGAAATTTGGCATAGAGCCCTTTTGAGACATGCTGGAGTCATCTGTAGGCTTTGATCGAAGTTTTGACGTCTCCGATGATGTCGCCGCCGGGAGCTCCCGTTTAGCTGTCGGAGAAGTGAAGTTAGGCCAAATGTTGTCGAAATGGCCCGAAACTTCATGTGTACTCTTCTCTTGGCTATCTTGAAGGATCTCGCAGTTTTTGTTTGATTCTGACAAGATTTGAATTTTTGGAGAAATTACATTGCCTATTTATGGCAGGTTGCGACTCCATGCAGCTTTCTTGATGTTGAAGAGGCAAAGTGACATTTTTGGTGTCAACAAATGCCCCCTCGAGGTACAGCGACGAGTTGCTTGACTTTTGTAGTCGATGTGCCTCGAAGAGATTTTTGAAGGAGAGCTTGTGTCTTGACCAAGAGTCTTTGAGCAATCTTTCCTTTGGTATAGTAGCCTTTGAGCTTCCAGGGGAATTTTATGGTAGTGAAAGGAATCACACACCATCTCGAGGCAAAGTTTTGAAGATGACATCAGGGATGTGGATTTGGGTTTCTGTTTTTGATCTTGTGACCTAACCAGCTATATATGGCAGGTTAGGGGATCGGGTTTTGGTTTTGACCTTGTGACCCAACAAGCTGTATGTAGCAAGTTGGGGGATCATGATTTGGTTTTTGGTTTTGGTCTTGTGACCTAACAAGCTGTATGTGGCAAGTTAGGGGACCAGGATTTGGTTTTTGGTCACTCTTTGGGACTGTGTGGGTCCATTGGAGTGGTTTGGATTTTTGTGGAATGTCAATTTCAAGATTTTGTCTCAACTTGGTATATGAGGCTGGATGGTTTGATTTTTGGAAGCTCATGGGGCTTGGAATTTTTTGTATGGTTCAATCAACTCAAAAGAGGCATGGAACCATTTTTGTATGCTCTTGGTAAGAGGGATTTTTTTCCTGACTAAAAGCCCATTTTTTTTTTTTAGTGCCTAGGTGGTCAAACCTGGCTCATATGGGCTAGCCCATGGGACCTTAAGCTTTTTAGGATGGCTTAGATCTCATGTGGGGCCATTTTTGTAAAGAATATCTAAAGATATCTCATTTGGATAGAGAGTATCTAAAAATATCTTTATGGGAGAGAATCTCTCATATTCCCTTAATTTGGGAGAGAATATCTCAAGGTATCTTTCTTTTTGGGAAGAAATCTCCAATATCCTTTTTTGTTGGAGAGAATCTCTCATTTGATTGATTTTGGGAGGAAATCTCTCAAAGACATCTTTCTTTTTGGGAAAGAATCTTTCTAATTCCTTCTCTTTTGGTAAGGTTACTAATTAGTAACACTTACCTTTCTTCTTTGTTTCCTTCTTTGATTTGCTCTCTCCTATAAAAGCAAAGGAAGGTAGGATCTCTTGCCCTTATTGCTTTCTTTTGCAACAATCTCAAGAGAGCTCCAAGGCCAAGAGTTTTTCTTCTTCAAGGATCTTCAAGCTTTTTCCTTCTTCTTCTCCATCAATGGCTTCAAGTAAGTTTTCTCTCTTTTTCTTTCAAGAAAACATTATGTAGAGAATAGGATGGTAAAAAAAAGTTTCTCTTCTTTTTTTTTTTTCTTTCTTCTTTTTTTTCTTTCTTTCTTTTCTTTCTATTCTTCTTCTTTTTTTTTTTCTCTTTTCCACGTGATTTCTTCTTTTGTTTTTTTTTCTTTTTTTTTTCACACGTTTTTTTTTCTTCTTTTTTTTTTTTGTGGGCCGTACGGACAGATCCGTACGGATCTGGTCCGTACGGCCACGTGGCCTGTGGGCCACGGCCTGATGGGCCAGCCCCTGATATATATATATATATATATTTTTTTTTTTTTTTGCTGTTTTCTTTCTTCTCTTTTTTTTTCTAGAAAGTTTCTTTCTCTTTTTTTGTTCTTTTCTTTCTCCCCCCTTTTTTTGAGAAAGTTTCTTCTTTTTTTTTTTTTTTTTTTTTTGCTCATCATGATAATGCGTTTTTATGCAAATCTAGATGTTCATGTTGTAAATTGAATTGAGTAGCATGATGTGATAGCATACCTGAAAATCTTTACAAATTTGGGAATTTGGAGCTCGCAGCGATGTTGAGCCCTTCTTGATTTTGCGGAGATTTTGAGGTTTCGAAAGTTTGGAGTTTCGGAGCCCGCAGCAATGTTGAGCCCATCTTCAAACTTTCTATTTCCGTCGGGGTATTTCCTTTTTCTTTGGAATTGCCCCGGAGTCATGCCAAAATTTCACCAGATTTTTGGTGGGACAAAGTGACCCCTTTTTTTTTTTAGCGAAATCCTGTCATTTTGATGACGATCTTTTTCTTTTCCAACCTTTGCAGGTGGTTCCTCCAGAGCGAACAAGGGTAAAGAGCCTGCTACAAGCGTACCTCGTCGATCTGCTAGATCTTCCAATGTGGCCGTTCAGCAGGCCTGGGAGAAGGTCCAGTTTGTTGAGAAGAACTTGGAAGAGTGCGATTCCCTCAATCGCGATGAGATGAGACAACGATTGATCGCTCTCAAGGATGAGGAGTTCTATAAGATCATGGTAAGCAACCGTCCTTGGGTTATGGACGATCTGAGGGTTTTACCCAAGCCTACCTTCTTCTTTGGAGATGCAGTCTCTGACAACTTGACATACCAAAGGAGATGTTTTCAGTTCTCTTACACAGCAGATGGTGAAGAGAAGACTGTTTCTACCCGGTCGTCTTTTGATCGTACCATCTCGATCATGAGCCTTGCTCCCACGTGCTCTAAGAGGGAAGATCCTCCGAGCTGGGTGAAGAGGACCAGTGTGATCAAGACCGGGGTTTTTGTTGGTGGACCTTCCGGTTTTGCAGAGAAGCCACCTGTCCGTATGGACGTGTTGATGCCAGCCAGCGGCTACCAGGGCTCTGATTATCCGTCGGTCGATTTGGGACCGGTGGGCCTTGGCGTTTTCAGCGGTGACGGCAGCAATTGGGTGAAGCCTTTTCGACTTCGTGGCCGTTTCAGTGCTGACTCCGATTGGAAGTCATGGACTGACCACACCTTGCTGATTGGGGGCGCCGTTTTGAAGGAAGCCGGGATTTTTGACGCGGTCCGCGCTTTTAGGGAGACCGTGACTTTTTCCGATGATGCCTTCATGGCTATGTTGGAGTCTTTCCTCCCTCAGACCAATACCTTCGTTGTCACGAACGGTGAGATTGGTTTTTCTCTGAAGGAGTTGAGTGCTATTACTGGATTGCCCATCCTTGGCAAACTCTACGAGGAGTTCATGCCGATTGACAGCGTCCTTGAGGAGCAGTCAGAGGAGTTCAGGCTCCTATACTTTCAGCTCGTCGCCTTCTATGATTTTTTGAAGGAGGGCTCGAAAGTTAGATCCAGCAGTTGGAAGAGTTATGGCTCTTCATTCTTCAACTTCTTTGACAGCAAAGAGTCTCCTGATAGCATGACCCGGGAAGACAGGAAGAAGACTTTGGCCATGCAGGAAGAGTTGAAGGGTTTCTTCGCGAGCACAGATGCCCTTTATTCTGACATTGCACTGCGGAGAGATCTTGCTGTTTACCTCACTTTTTGGCTAGGTGAGGCTATTTTTGCTGGTGGAGATGGGACGCACATCAGGTCGCATTGTATTTTTCCGGCTTGTCAGATGGCGTTTGGAGAGCGGCTTGCTTTGGTGCCCGCTCTTTACTCCTACCTGTGTACCGAACTGCAGGCTGCTGCTTTCTTGGTTCGGCTTGGGCTCGCCCTATCTTTTATTCGTGGTTTGTATACCACTGTCCTGGCTTCCACCAGCTGGGTGCTGCACAGGATGATGATCCTCTGATGATTCGATTGGCTAAGGGAAAAGCCGTATCCGAATCACTTTTGTTTGCCCGCATGAGGATCCGACGATTCAGGGACGTCGAGATGGGGCAGTCTTCAGTTAAGCTTTCTCCGGAGTTGCGGAAGAAGGCTTTTGATTTTGGTGCCTCCCGAGACTCTACCAGAGCAGGGTCGGGAAGGCATTACTCTTTGACCAATGCAGAGAAGGAGTGGCTTTTCAGCATACGAGTCGGCACGATGGTGTACCGTAGACATCTTTTCGTCGACATCCAGCCGTATGTACCTTCTCGCTTTGCGCTTCAGTTGGGCTTCTCTCAAGGCGTTGTTGGGGCGCCTTCGAGTATGGTGAAGCGTTTTGGGGGTTTGCAGGATGGCAGAAATGCATGGGCTTTCTATAGTGCTGAAGACACTACTGCCACGATTTCTTATCCTGAGCTGTCGACTTTCCGAACTGCCGGCTTCACGAAGTGGTTCGCGGAGAGCTTCTTGGCATATCGGGGGCTTTCCAAGAAGGAGCTTGATGTAAAGCTGTCTTCTGGAAAAGGCATTGGGAAGTCGGATGGCGTCCGGCGAGAGGAAGTTTGGGCCTTCCTTTCTGGAGAGAAGCACAAGATAGGCTTTCTCGGTGACCAGGGCGTCATTGGTTCTGAAGCTGCTCGGGAAGTACCTGATGAGGCTTTGGAGCAGCTAGAATAGGAGGAAGCTGAGCTCGACGCTTGGATGCAAGCGGCACAAAAACGAGCTTCCGTGGAGTCTACTGGCGAAAGCAAACCATCCAGTGAGGAGTCAAGTGAGAAACCTGACTCTGATAGTGAGGCGGGTTCTTCTAGGAAGCGAACCCGTAGAGGTAAGAAGAGGAGGAGGAGTCAGCGTCACACGGGGCGGGACGAAGACTCTCCTAATGTGGAAGTCCCTCTCACTGTCAATGAGGAGGTGCCAGGGGAAGTTGACGAACCTCCGGAGAAGAGGATTCGGGAAGAAGAGACCATCGGTGAAGGTATGATTCCTCCTTTTCCTTTTTCTACTTCTTTCATGGGGCTTTCCATGTTCTGATTTGTTTTCTCACCCTGCTGCTGCTCTTTTTCTTTTAGCAGAGGATGAAGACTTGCCGATGCCTGAGGTTCCGACCGATGAGGCGGTGATGGAGCCGGTTATGGCATCTGAAGAAGAATCGAGGGACTCTGGAATGACTCCGGAATCTCCAATTGGTATAACTTCTTTCGCTTTCTCTTTTTTTTTTTGCCTGCGACTTGATTTGCTAACAGTTTTTTCTTGTCAGCTGACTTGCCACAGGATTCCGATGACTTTGAACCATCAATGGACGCAAATGTCGATGATGCTTCTGATGAGTTCATGGAGGAAGAGAGTGTTCCGCCAGTCGTCGAAGAAGGTACTTTGTAGTGATGACCCTGATGATTTTTTTTTTGAACAGGATCATATTCATACCTTTTTGTGTTTCATTTGCAGGTTTTGAAGTTACAGAAGAGAGTCCATCGCTTTCTTCAGAACCAGAGCAAGGGATGCCAGAGGTCGATCCGGAGGTAGAGACCAGTTCTGACATGATTGAGGAGATGCCTCGTGTTGAGATTCCCTCTCCAGTGGCTCCAAGTGAAAAGAGTTCTTTTGTTACTCTTCCAATGGGACATGACATGAGCAGCCGATCAGCGGAGAAGGTTGAATCTTCATCCAGTTCGTCTCTTCAATTTGCGAAGAAGGTGCTGGCTCGGGTTTTGAGTTCTTGGGTCAAGACTCTCCTTTCTGGACACTTGGAGGCAGGATTTGGCATGATCCCACATGTACAGGAGATTCTGACCGACACCGAAGAGGTTGGTCTGGATGTCACAGGTGCCAGGGTGATCGTTGATAGGATCATTGCACTGGGTGACAAGTGGTTTGAGACCATGGGTTTCCCTGACGACCAATTCTTCAAGGAGATGTTCTTGGACCCTGCTGATAAGGCTAAGTCTGACCTGAATGAGGCTACACAAAGCAAGAAGCAGCTAGTTCGGGAGAAGAACAAGGAAGAGCTAGCCATCATCGGATTGAGGCATGACCTTAACGTCCTTGATAGGGAAGTTGAGGAGGCCAGGAAACGTCTTGAGCATTTGAAGGCACAAGTCGATGCGAAGTGGGCTGCTATAACAGAGGCTCGTGACAGGGAGAGTACTCTGATCCGCAGGGTTGCAGATGCCGGTCAAGTTCTCGAGAGGAGGACTCTAGAAAACGAACGATGGCAAACTGCTGGGGAAGAGCTTCCCGGTGTAAAAGAAGGGTTACGGCATTCGCTAGCATCTCATGGCAAGTTCCTGAAGAAGCGTGCCTTGGAAACTTTGACGGCTGAGGCCAAAAGTTTGCTTGAGGAGCTGAAGCTTTGGCTGGAGACCATTTTTGGCTGAGCTCCTGATTTTTTATAGCAGAAACCATTCTTCTTTTTTTTTGGTACCACATGTATTTTTTGGTACTCTTTTTTTGTAGTGCTTGTGGACACTTTCTTTTTTTTGGTACCACATGTATTTTTTTGGTACTTTTCTTTTTTTTTTTTTTTTTTTTTTGTAGTGCTTGTGAACACTTTCTATTTTTTTTTTTTGCTTTGGTACCACATGTATTTTTTTGGTACCTTTTTTTTTTTGTTCCCTACGCTCACTCAAATCTTTTTGTGATGAAAGCAATTGCTAAATGGGATTTGATCAAAAGCTTTGTCATTTTGTGAAAATCTTTTGTCAAATAATTGTTTTGGCATGGGAGCCTGATTTTGGTTGTGGCGTGAAAGCCGATTTTGAGATGGCATGGAAGCCGAAATTTTATGGCGTAAAAGCCAAAATTTGGGTTGGCATGGAAGCCGAAATTTTGTGGCATTTACAGCCAGTTTGGTGGCATTGATAGCCAATTTGTGGCATTTATAGCCGGATTTTTGTGGCATTTACAGCCGGATTTTGGTTTTCAAAATGCAGGTATCGACTAAATGTCGCCTTCCCGCTGAATGGTCTTGCAAGTATCGATGGAATGTCGCTTCCTTGCTCATTCGGTTTTGCGAGTATTGATGGAATGTCACTTCCTCGCGGGTTAGGTTTTGCAAGTATCGATGGAATGTCGCTTCCTCGCGAATTGGGGTGCAAATATCGACTAAGCGTCGCTTCCCTGCTTTTCCCAAGACTTTTGGTTTTGCGGGTACTGACTTGATGTCGTTTCTCCGCGATTTTTGAAATTTGAGGTTTCTCGAACCATTTGTAATTTTGCGTTGTGGATAGCAACTGGTATGTTGCACCTCCACGATTTTTGAAATTGGGTTGTGGATATCAACTGGTTTGTTGCTTCTCCACGATTTTAGGTTTTCTCGAACCTTTGAAATTTGGGTTGTGGATGTCAACTGGTTTGTTGCTTTTCCACGATTTTTGAAATTGGGTTGTGGATATCAACTGGTTTGTTGCTTCTCCACGGTTTTGGATTTTGCAAGTATCAACGAAATGTCGCTTCCCTGCGATTTTGGATGCAAGTATTGATGGAATGTCGCATCCTTGCTTTTTTTCAAAATTTTTGTTTTGCGGGTACTGACTTTGATGTCGTTTCCCCACGATTTTTGAAAAACCATTTTTTTTTTGTTTAAAGACACGAGGGTCGTAAATTTTGACCTAGAACCATTTGGCGGTAAAAGGTAAGGTGGACTAGGGTGGAAATCCCTGAATCCGGATTTTTGTATCAAACCATGAATTTTGGTTCAAGGATCGAAAGTTTTGGTCAAGTCAGGGAGAGGCTCCTAAACTTGGATTTTTTTTGTTTTTGAACAATGAAACGATGAAAGTAAGCATTGTTTTTGAATCTCTAGAAATTTTGACATTTGATATGAAAATTCTAAAGAGAGTGGGTTTGACGAGCAAGTACCTGAGAACAGGTTTTGGCCATACAGGCATTGCTCTTACCCAGTTGGGTAAGTCTTCAAGGGTAGTACCGCTTCAAGAACTTGCCGTTGATAGGCAGCATACATCTGTCGCCTTCCATGTTTAGGAGGGCATATGCGCCGTTGGAGAAGACCTTGTCGATGACGTAGGGTCCCTCCCATTTTGGTTCAAATTTGCCTTTTGATTTGTGTGCGAAGACCATTGGTCTTTTTACCGCAAGAACCAAGTCACCCTTTTTGTAGGCGCGTTGCCGGACCCTTTTGTCAAAAGATCCTGCCATGCGTGCTTGGTAAAGTTCAATGCTTTGTCGAGCTTCGAGCCGTCTCTCGTCGAGATTGTCCAGCTCATGGAGTCTCAATTTGACATTGCTTTCTTGAGTCATGTCATTTTGTAGAGATACCCTCAGAGAAGGAATTTGTACCTCTAGGGGTACGACAGCTTCGTATCCATAGACCAAGGAGAATGGTGTGCTATGGGTTGGTCCTCGAACGGTGGTTCGATAGGCCCACAAAGCTTCAGACAGTTTATCGCTCCAGTCTCTTTTGTGACTAGAGACCATTTTCTTGAGGATTTTGCAGAGTGTCTTGTTGAAGGCTTCTGCTAATCTGTTTGCTGCCGGATTGTATGGAGTCGAAGGACAGCTTTGGATTTTGTATTTGTCGCAAAACCTGTAGAATCGATGATCCCGGAATTGTGGTCCGTTATCATGGACGAATCTCTTGGGTATGCCGAAACGACAAATGATGTTGGTGCGTAGGAATTGAAGAACTGATGAGGTCTTCATTTCGTTGAACGCAAATGCTTCTGACCACTTGGAGAAGTAATCCGTTGCGGCGAAGATGAAGCGATGACCTTTGCTTGAAGGGGGAGAGATAGGACCTATGATGTCCATGCCCCATGCTTCAAAAGGCCATGAGATTGCTGTAGGATGCAGCCATTCCAGAGGCATGTGAATGTAATCTCCGTGAACTTGGCATAGCTGGCAGCGTTTGGCAAATTGCATTGCATCAGCAACCATGGTAGGCCAATAGTAACCTAACCTTTTTATCTGATCATAGAGCTTAGGACCTGCCTGATGGGCTCCACAAAGACCAGCATGAACTTCTTTAAGTGTTTCTTCGGCCTCTTATTGTGACAAGCAGCGTAGAAGTACTCCGTTGAAGGATTTCCTGTAAAGGATCTTTGAAGGGATATCCAAATGAAAGTTTGGGGCTCGTCTTTGTATGCTTACCCGTTCTTTTGGATCTTCAGGTAGGATTCCGAACATAGTGTAATCAATGAACGGATCCCTCCAGTCGCCGATTGAAGGTTGAAGGATAGAGATCCGACTTCCAACCACTCGGTGGCATTCAGCAACTGCTTGGTGTGTGTTAAGAGGAGGGAGGATCCTTCTCTCGCACACTGTAATTTGCATGTTTTCCCCTTCCTGGATCGCCATTGATGCGGCAAGTCCGGCCAGGGCATCTGCACGGATATTTTCACCTCTACGAATGTGGGTGATGTTGCAGATGTCAAACTTTTGCAGAAGCGATTGTGCCTTGTTGTAATAAGGCAGCAGATCGGGCTTCCTGACTTCATATTTCTGATTCATCTGGTTGACGATCAGTTGAGAGTCTCCAAAGACTTCCAGCATAGTGATACCGGATTCGATGGCGAGTTCCAATCCTAGGATCAGAGCTTGGTATTCAGCTGCATTGTTTGTGCATGGTTCCAGCAGCGAGAAAGCGTGTGGAATCATGCATTTGTCGGGGCTAACAAAGAGGATGCCAACTCCCGAGATCAGCTTTCTGTTTTCATTTGTCCTGGTTGCACCGTCAAAGTACATGTCCCAGGAGGAATTTGGTGAGGAAGTCTCCACGTTGTAGACAGGTTCGTCTGGGAGATCATCTCTGAGTGGTGAATCTTTAGGCAATGGATGCTCTGCGAGGAAATCTGCTAGAGCTTGGCCTTTGATTGCTTTTTGTGGCACATACCTAATATCAAATTGTGACAAGAGGATGGACCATTTTGCCAGTCGGGCATTAAGAGAACCTGCCTTTGTGACAAGGACCTTCAAGAGGTTGAACCTTGAGACGAGGTAGACTGTGTTGGAAAGCAAGTAGTGACGTAGCTTTTGTACGGCAAACATCACTGCAAGGCATTCTTTTTCGACTGGAGAGTAGCGATGCTCTGCATCTACTAGCATGCGGCTGAGGTAGTATAGAGCAGCTTCTTTTCCCTCACCATTCTCTTGTGCAAGCAGAGCGCCTACAGAATGATCAAGAGCTCTTGTGTACAAGATGAATGGTTTTCCAGTGGCAGGGGCAGTTAACACTGGAGGTTTGGTCAGGTATGACTTGATATCTTGAAATGCGGCTTCGCAGTCGGTATCCCAGACAAAGTCTACACCTTTTTTCATCAATCGAGAGAATGGACGGCATTTCCCCGAAAGATTGGAGATGAACCGTCTGATGTAGGCCAATCTCCCTTGGAGCCCTTTTAGTTCTCTCAAGGTTCTTGGAGAGGGCATTTCTAGAATAGCCTTGACTTTTATGGGGTCAAGTTCTATTCCAGCTTTCCGAACAAGGAATCCGAGAAACTTACCCGACGAGACGCCGAAGAAGCATTTTAGAGGATTCATCCGCAGTTTGTGTTTGCGAAGTCGGAGGAAGACTTCCCGAAGATCTTTGAGATGGTCTTCTTTTCTTCTGCTTTTGACGGCGAGGTCATCAACGTAACATTCGACCGTCTTGTGCTGCATATCTTGGAATATTTTCATCATAGCCCTCTGATATGTGGCACCAGTATTTTTCAGACCAAATGGCATGACAGTGTAGCAATACACGCCAAATGGAGTCCGAAATGAAGTGTGTTTTTCATCCTCGGGATGCATCTTTATCTGATTGTAACCAGAGAAGCCATCCATGAATGTCATTCGCTCGAATCCGCAGGTATTGTCAATCATCACCTCCGGTATGGGGAGCGGGAATTCATCCTTAGGGCAAGCGCCATTCAAGTCTCTATAGTCAATACAGACTCTGATCTGCCCATTTTTCTTTGTCACGGGGACAATGTTGGCCAACCATTCTGGATGTTGTTCCTCACGGATGAAGCCAACGCTTTTGAGTTTTTGAACTTCTTGTTCAATTTTATCCATCACATCTGGACGGAATCTTCTTTGGCCTTGTTTGACAGGCTTGATTTCTTCTTGAAGATTGAGTTTGTGGACTGCTACTTTGGGGTCTAAACCAGGCATTTCAGCATAGGACCATGCAAAGCAATCAACAAACTCACGAAGAAAAGCGATATACTCGGGTAACTCATCATCCTTTATATTCTTGCTTATGAATACAGGACGTGGGTTATCAGGTGTTCCCAAGTTTATCTTTTGAACAGGATCTTCTGTCGGAAGGTTCGAAGGTGGTTCCTCCACAATATTTTCGGAGGCTTCCAACTCAACGAAACCTTCTGGAGTTTCAACTGCATTACCAGACCAAGGCTCTGTTCCTTTCCATGGATTTTCTTGATTGGTGATCTCCTCAAGGCTTGCTATGAGATAGTCCCAATCGCCTGTTGAGTCTGGTATTTCTTTTGGAGACGAGGGTTCTTCTGGGTCAGAATAGCACAAGTCTGCATTATCGGACGATTCCTCTTTATCATCAGAGAAATCATACCAATTGGATGAGCTTCCTGGATTTTTGTCAGGTAACTCTTTAAAGAGATATCCAGGGAGATCGATGTCTTCATGGACTTGAGATGTTGAGGCTTGGTCGGTAAAACGACTTTTAAGCTTTTGTGTCAACTGTCTCAGAGGAGTATCAGGATCATACCCTAACCCATATGAAGACTTTTCTACATGACCTAGAGTCTCCAATCTTCCAGCTGGCTTTTGGTCAAGGCGGGCTCCAATGGCGTGAGAATACCGCGTCTTTCTCCCAAACCGACTGGGTTTCGAGCGTCATAGCCCATTTTCTTCATAATTGCTTGTGCCACAGGACTATATAGAGATAGCTGAGGCATACCTTCATTTTGGAAAGGTTCCAGCATGGAATTTGATGAAGAAGCGTCCGATCTATGGAAGAAGATCGGCCTTTGCTTTGGTGATATTGCCGGAACAACAAAGGTAGCAGACGTAGGATCTTCTACGTCAGCAGGTGTCTCCATCGGAGTGAGAGCAGGCTGAACTTGCTGAGTGTCAGCTTGGCTTGACGATGCATCGTCTTCTGGCTCTGAGTCCGAGTCTGTGTCTTGCATGATAGACACGAGAGAGACAACAAATTTGCCCCCAGGCTTTTGTTTCGCCTTCTTCACTTTAGTCGTGATGACCAAAGGTTTTGAATTCTTGAGGGAGATAACGAAGGGAGATTGACTACTCTCTTCTAATTTGCCGGAGGGTTTGTTTTCTTCCGGTGATTTTTGAGGAGCCTTGCCTTTATCTTTCTGGAGATTTTCAGCAGGGGGTGCTATTTCCTCTTCTTCTTTTTCTCCTTCATACATCTGGGAGTCTGCGAAGTGGACTTCTTTACCTTTGAAGGGTTTCCTGTCCGCAAAGACTCGATGTACCATGCCGTCGTCGCCGACGAACTTGATGCATTGATGTAGAGTTGAAGGAACAACACCATTCTCGTGTATCCAAGGACGTCCGAGAAGGATGTTGTAGCATGAGGGGGTTTTTATTGCATACACAGTGACCTCAGAGATAAGATCACCGATTTGCAATTTGAACCTGATTTTGCCGATAGGCCTTTGAGTGCTCTCATCGTATCCAAAGATAGATACAGATGTGTGGCTTAGCTTGCCGGGTGGGATGCCCAACTCTTCAAGAGCCGAAGTGGAGATAAGGTTGAGTGCAGAACCTGGGTCGATCTGAACTCTATGTATCGGCATTTCTTTGATGTACCCTGTGAAGTACAGGGGTCGGTTGTGCCTTGCTTCGCCAAGTAGGAGGTCTTCCTTAGTGAAGGCGATGGTTGCACTGGCTGCCTTTTGAACCGAGAGGCATTGGATGCATGATCCCTCAGTTTTCTGTTCTCCCTTTGAGGAAGTTTCAGAGTTTTTGACCCGGTAGTCCATTTCAATTTGGAGGACTTGTGGGGCATGTTTGTCGACATCCTCATTCAGTTTTTGTAATTCTGAGATGAGATTATCACGAGTGCGTGGAGACATTCGTAATAAGTCTAGGATGTGAAGACGTGCAGGTATGTGTTTGAAGTGCTCAACCAAGTCATACTTGAAAGCCTCCTTAGGGCCTGCATGTTCATCATTGTTGCCACTAGGGGCGCTTACAACATCTTTTCCAGAAGGATTTACATAAGTAAAGGAAGATTGGTTGTAATTTTTGTGGTAGTCCCGGCCCGAACGGGTGCCTCTACCAACTTCGAGAGCTTCTTGAGAAGGATCTTCGTTTGGAAGATTGTCTTCAGGATCAAGAGGCTGTCGTTTTTCATCTACTGGGGATGTATCTGCAGCAAAGTTGCCATCCTCAGTGATTGTGTTGCACGGAGCATTTTCCGGGAGCAAGTCCTGAACAGCATCCAGCAGCTTTTCTTCTTCGTTGACCCATCCATCACCCCAAGTTGGGTTTTCTTCATGATGATGAGTCGGGAAGAATGTGTATCCTGAAGTCACAGTCTCAGGAGAAGAAACCTGAGAGGGTGTCATCTCTGTGAAAGTCACGTGAGACGAGGTAGCTCCAGAGGATACATTGCTAGGCGTCGTCGGAGTGTAGGTAATCTCATCAGACGACGCTTCAGAAGAGCTATAATCCTGATATATTACATTACAGGAAGCTCTGATAGAAGATGTTGCCTGCTCGGAGTCAGACTCATCCTCGGATGTAAGAGGATCGTCAATCCAGCAATGTTCTCCATTTTCAGGAGTTGAGGGAGGAGGTACCTGATGGGCTTCAGGGACTTCCGGCTCTAGATTGTGAGGAATCTCGTTGACGCGGTCTTGCTCTTGTTCTAGAGCGAGAGCTGCAAGATCCTTGCATATTCATCAAGATCAGGCATGGGAGCCAGATCCTCTTCTTCGTCTTCTCCGTGTGGCTCAACATAGTTGATTTCCACTGGAGCAATGACAGGTGCTGGGTTAACAGCATCTTCTTGTGCAGCCTCTTGGTCTTCTTCATCATCAGACCAGGATCCTTGTGGTTGCAAGGGGTTATACCAGATTACTGGCATAAGGTGAGTTTCAGGAACCCATTCTTCATCAGAGAGATATTCTCCTGTTTCAAGAGATTCCTCCCACTCATCGGTGTAGTTGGGCTCGAATCCATCGTCGGTGTCGCTGGACTCGTATCCATCAATGGAGAATCCAACTACCGAGTTGCAAGAGTATGATGCCCCCTGCATGGCTTCTTTTTTGAATTGAGGTGGCATGAAATCACTAAGAGTGAAGTTTCTTACCGCCTTTGAAGTCTCTGGAGGGGACGTTTCTGTTGCCCCGAGTGAAGTGGTAGAGGAGGCCTCTGCCTTTTCATGAACTTCTTGTTTTGGCTGGGTCTTCTCTTGCCGTTTGAGCCTAAGGAGATGTTTCCTAGCCTGCCTTCGCTGTTGAGCTGTCGGCTTTGTTTATACGATCTCCCAGTTTTCATCTTCCAAGAGATCGGGATGTACCCATATGGGTTGTCCGTCTGGTGTCGGGTAAGGAACCAACACTTCGAACGTTTGAATTCTTTTTATCACCTTGAAGGAAGTAGTGATCTTCTTCTTCGGTGATTTTGGTGTTTGTCCACATGACACCATGTTGACGGAGGCAGTCCCATAGTTTTTGTCAAAGGTGATGACTCCGTTTTTCCACATCTCGTTTATCTTCTCTCTCACAATAAAGCATTGATTGAGAGGATGCGAAACCATCTGGTGGTATGGACAGTACCGAGGATCATTGGTTTTGCCAACGTCTCCAGGTCTTTTGGGCTCTGGCAAAATGAGTTTGCCATTTGCTAGGAGAGCCTCAAAGATTTCTTCGACGTCTTCATCGAACGGATATTTCTTTTCTACTCGCTCTTTGAAGGCATCAGAGAGTTCAGGTCTCTTACCTGCAGCTCTATTTTCAGTTTTCTTTGGTTGCTGAGGAGCTGACTTAGTCTGCACATTGAGAACCTCCTTCTTCTTTGGTTTAGAGGTTGCAACAGCAGTCGGCTCTTTCTTTGATGATTTCTGACTGTTGAGGTCTTTGATCACCGTTTCAGCTTCCATGGAAGCTTCCAGGAGTTCCCCCAGGTTCTTTGATTTATTGCCGATGATCATGGAGCGGATTTTAGCTCTCATGTTGTTTCGGCAGATGTCGACTAGCGACGCTTGTGGCAGTACATCTGAGCATTTGTACGCCATTGCTTTCCACTTGTGAATGAAGTCATAAGTTGACTCATTCTCTCCCTGTTTTAGGCTGCAGAGCTGAGCCATAGTAACAGGATGATCCTCACCTTGGAAGTGGGTCAGGAAGCGTGTCTCCAGCATAGCCCAGTTCTGAATGGAGTTCTCCGGCAGAGTGGAGTACCAATCGAAGGCCGTACCTTTTAGGGTACTTGCAAAGAGGCGGATCTTGAGTGCATCTTGATCCGCGATAGCTCCCGTCAAGATCTTGAAGTGGATGACGTGCTGTCTGGCTGATCCTTTCCCCGTATATGTTTGGAGAGTAGGATGCTTGAATTTTGTGGGGAACGGGACCGAGTCCATCCATAAAGGATATGGTGGCTTGATCCCATGCTCTTTGAGTATATCCTCTTCTTTAGCTTTGGCGAGGATACTGTCTACGTCCTTTTTGGTGAGGGCGCGTGACTCATTTTCTTCTCCATTTCCCTCGTTATTGCTATGATTTGGAGGAGGCTCATTGTTCACCTGATTTTGGACGACAAGGAGAAGGTTTTCCATCAGAGTTTCAATCCTCTGCTGGCCTTGTTCCAACTGCTGGATGCGTGTGAGCGCATCATCTCGAGGTGGATTCTGAGGTGGCGGCTCAGAACTTGTAGCCAAGACGTTCATCCCTCGGGATTCGAACGAAGAAATCATCCTGGTGACCGAGCTGGGGCTCATTCTTTTTGATGAAGAGCTTGATGAAGGATTACTCTCCCGTCCTTGGCTGGAAGGGGTAGGAGATTCTTCGGGATGTCTTTGTGTCCTGGTGATGCTACGGGTCACCGGACGTCGGACATGGATTTTTTATGCTGACCTTTGGCGTCTTCTGGTTTTTCCAACCATATGGACGGCAGCAACTTGGTCGGGTCTTTCTTTTTCGACCCATTTGCGGGAGGCTGGGTCCTTTGCTTCTCTAGTCTCTTTTGTCGATATGAAGCACGGCGGCGTGCTCGACGAGCGATTTGAGCTTCAGTCAGCTCTGGCTGGGCTCTGACGATGAAGGATGTGCTCCCTCGGGCGCAGCAGCCGAACCTGTCTTCTTTGTAGCTAGGCAAGGACAGGATCCGGACCCGGTCCTTTGCCTGTTGCAGCGAAGCTTTAAACCTTTCGAGTTCGGCCCCTGTAGAGATGAAGGGTCGAACTGAAGGAGTGTAGGCCTTGGCAGGTGCTTGTAGAGGCCTGGTGATGCATGATCTGATTTTGGGCCTGTAGGAACAAGCCGGCTCATGCTGGGTTGACTTGGGAGTCAAGTTGGAGATGGGTCTCTCCTCTTTCATGTAGGCAAGAGGGTAGAACTGGTTTTCTTTGAGTGGGGCCAGGTATGCTGGCTTGGTGGAAATTTGAGACCTTCTTTGTTTTGGGGAAGGTCTTGGAGACCAAGTCTTGGGATAGACCTGGTTGTTTGTGGGTCGAGGCTTCGCGGGGGTGCCGCGGGCTTCGGGCTTTTGGGCGCTCGCCTTTGGTGTCACGGTAGTGACACGTTGAGAGGCGATCTTCTGCTTTTTAGCAGGCGCAGCTTGTTCTTCGGGAAGTGGGAATGGTCCCAGCGTCCCAAAGAAGATAGTCCGGGGAGTTGAGGTCGACCCGGAGTTCAGAGAGTTGCCGAGGGAGTTAACGCTTCGACAGCTGACAGGGCGCTTATGAGTGCGCTCGGTTTGCTTCTGTTGAAGCATGAGTTGGTGCTTGTTCTCATCGAAGATAATGGTTAAGGCTGCCATTGTTAGTTTCGAAAAAGTTCTGAAACAAGACCACATCCATTAGTAATCACAAGAATATAATGATCATAAATGGGAATTTCTATGGTTGTCTTTTCAAATCGCTCAAGGGATATGACCCAAGCGACATGAAGAAGGCAAAAAGCCATAGATGGTACAATTGTTCTGACAGCAAGTATGGTGAGCCCAGAATGAGCGTTCCAGTGACTGCTAGAAGCAATTGTAAACCTAAATTCGACTTATCGAGAAGCAGGGCTTGCTCGAGATAAGAAGAATATAAGGTAGGAGTTACAAATGTGCCGGTCACAGATACAGTAGACCCTGAAAGGGCGTACCAGTATTGCTATGCACAAATGTTGGAGATCGCATCCATGAGATGGGATTCTTTGTTTTGAAATGTCAGAAATGGATTCGTCAAAGAGAGCAGGTGACATTCCGATTCAAATACGGGCTCAACGATTTCCGCGAGCGCCAGTACTCAGAAGGGAAGAGACCACAATTTCTCGAATCTGAATCCAAAAAGTGACGAGTTTTTGGAGATTTTTTTTTTGAAATGATTTTTTTTTTATTTTATTTTTATTTTATTTTTTTTTATTTTTTATTTTTTTTAAAATATTTTTTTATTTATTTTTTTATTTTATTTTTTTTTTGAAAATTTTTGTTTTTTTTTTTTTTTAAGATTTTTTTTTTGAAAATCTTTTTTTTTATTTTTATTTTTTTTTTAATTTTTTAAGATTTAAAGACAAGAGAGTACACATAGGCCTCCTAACCCGGTCTTATGAAACCTCAATTGATAGAATTGCCCCCAGGTAAGGGTAGGATTACTTAATGAACCCGTTTGGAGGACCCTTGCCTAGAACAGTCAAGCTGTCTCCACACTCTGGACAAGGCTTTTCTTGAATCAATCGTGATCAAAGAACGCAATTGGTTTAACCTTAGTGGTCTCTGTCCCTTTTTTTATAAAAATCCCAAATAGACTCATCGAAGAGAAACGATTGCCCAAAACCTTAGTCGAACGGGCTCAACATTTCTGCAAGCACCAAAGAACGATAGGATAGGAACAAAGTTTCTCAATTTTGAATCCAAACTAAGAAAACTAATTTTTTTTATTTTTATTTTTTTTTAATATTTTTTTTTTTGAAATCTCTAATGAACTCATCGAAGAGAAACGATGGTCCAAAACCTTAGTCGAACGGGCTCAACATTTCTGCAAGCACCAAAGAACGATAGGATAGGATCAAGGTTTCTCAATTTTGAATCCAAACTAAGAAAACTGATTTTTTTTATTATTTTTTTTTTTGAAATCTCTAATGAACTCATCGAAGAGAAACGATGGCCCAAAACCTTAGTCGAACGGGCTCAACATTTCTGCAAGCACCAAAGAACGATAGGATAGGATCAAGGTTTCTCAATTTTGAATCCAAACTAAGAAAACTGATTTTTTTTTTTTTTTTTTTTTTGAAATCTCTAATGAACTCATCGAAGAGAAACGATGGCCCAAAACCTTAGTCGAACGGGCTCAACATTTCTGCAAGCACCAAAGAACGATAGGATAGGATCAAAGTTTCTCAATTTTGAATTCAAACTAAGAAAACTGATTTTTTTTTATTTTTATTTTTTGAAATCTCTAATGAACTCATCGAAGAGAAACGATGGTCCAAAACCTTAGTCGAACGGGCTCAACATTTCTGCAAGCACCAAAGAACGATAGGATAGGATCAAAGTTTCTCAATTTTGAATTCAAACTAAGAAAACTGATTTTTTTTTTTTTTTTTGAAAAGAGAAAGAATGGAAACAAACTCAAAGAAATAGAAATTTCCAAAAAATCCCATCTCATGTTTTTTTAGGATGCAAAATCCAACATAGGCCACCAGCTAGAAAGTAGCCAAGGAATCTGGAGAAGAAGTATAAGCATAGAGCAAAAATATGGTATGCAAATATTTCATTTCCAAGCACCGTGTTCTCAAATGAACGAGTCCCACCGGGTGTGCCAGCTTGATGGAACGCGCTCCGAGGCGCCGTGGGGCGGCTACCGGGGTCGGCGGAACGTGGGAGTCCGTCGGGTCCGGCCCTTTCGCGCCCTGGCGGGCCCTGAAGCGTGCATCAACATTTCTTTTATGTGGGTGTGCCAGATTTTCTATTTTACTTGGAATTGCAAGTGGTAATCCGGAGATCAACCTTCGCAAGTAAAAAGGAAATCAACTTCTTTCAAGTTTTCCATTGCACAAATATTTAAGAAAAGAGACATTTTCTTGGTTTGCCGTGAAAGGCGATTTTGTTTGGCATTTATAGCCGATTTTGGCGTTTATAGCCGATTTACAATTCTTATCAATAATGAAAGACAAGAATTGTGATTTTTGTCTCTTTAGAAAAATACAAATTACAATGAAAAGCAAGAAAAGGAAGATCTAACTTTTCAGGAGATTGTGGGGGACTCGTTCAGATTGACGGTCGCAAGCCATGTATGGGCTTCGCCATCATCCATGCAGATGAGAACAGAAGATGCTCTTGATTCGCTTGGCTTGGCTATGACCTCAGGTTTTTAGAGGACAAAGACCAAGAGAATGTCCTATGTCCAATAAAAAGCTAAGTAGACGGGCTGAAAAGCCACGTCTAAGCCATTGGAGGCAGCAGGAGAAGGCAAGGACCTTGGGGGGGGTGCCCCCCAAGGGACTTTTGTCACCTTGTAGTGGTGGCCGGTGCAGAACTTCAGCAGAGTTTTTCTCTCTTTTTCTTTCTCTCAGATCTCTTTCTGATCTTTTTTTTTCCGATCCTCTGATTTTCTCCTCTTTTTTCTGATCTTTTTCGATCTGAATTTCAATGGAATGCTCTCCTATTTATAGGCCTTTGGTAGCCATTTAGGAGGGTTTATGAGCCTTAATGGCTTTAATGGGAGGAGTTACAAGATTTATTTCTTGATTTTGTAACTCCTTTTTCCTTGAATCTGATTGGCCGATGGAGATTAAGGGCTTTTAATCACCTTAATTACCATAATGGGAGGAGTTTCATGGTTTAAATGCCATGAATCAATTGACTTGTAACTCCCAAATGCTTGCTTCTGATTGGGCCGTCCAAAGAAATGAATTAATGACTGCAATAAAGCTAGTCAATTAACCACATTAATTTGTCGCCGAGCAGTCGAAGAGTCGCGGGCCGTGCCGTGTCTTCTGGAATTCTTCTGGCGATGATCATCGATGGATCTACATGCTGATCGACATCGGATGAACATGTAACTTCAGACATTGATAGCTAAGAGTGGGCCGGTGACATCTGTCTTGTCGATTTCACGATCGGTCGGACAGAAAGTGCACTTTCTTGGTCGACCGGTTGGAGATCTTAGAGCGATCAATGATGATTTTATGCTTTTGGAGGTTGACCCGTGATTTTGACGGATGTCAGAGGATATGAGTCAATTTCAAGCACTAAAAATCACATTTTCAGGAAACCACAGGGGCCAAAGTGCGCGAAACGCGAAAAAAGACGGAAAAACGGGTCACCGGCGGAAAATCCGGTGACCCGGACCTCCATGGTCGCTGGCGACCATGGACCGGCGACCATGGGCCATGGTCGCAGGGGCCTGCGACCATGGGCCATGGTCGCAGGGGTCTGCGACCCTGGGGGATTTTTCCCCTTCGGAGCCCGTTTTGCGGTCGTTTTGAGGTCTTTTTCGTCGCCGTTTTCTTCTGTATGTTTCTTGACATTTCTTCTCATTTGTTGGCTTGATTTCTCTGTAGAAAACTTGATGAGAATCCTTGCATTTTTAGAGTGCAAAGTTTCCAATTTTCCGGGAAAGCCGAAGACTTTGTCGCGTAGAGCTGCTGATTTTCCGCCAGAAGCTGAAACTTGGTCAAACGATGTCGGAATGACCTGAAATTTGAGGTGAAGCCTCCTGACCAATAAATAAGACCAACCATAATGCCGAGCTTTGATATGTGGTCAAACGATGTCCGATTGACCTGAAATTTGACGGGGAGCCTATTGGAGTCATTTTGAGACGTTCCATGGGCTCCGTTTTGGATGTCATGGTCCCGGGTTGCTCCGCCGCCGGTAGGCTTGATTTTCTCTCGGAGCATCGAAACCTGGTCAAACGTTGTCAGAATGACCTGAAATTTGACGTGCAGCCTTTTGGAAGCATGTTGAAGCCACTCATGCACTTGGTTTGATGAGCGAAGGCTTCGGTGGTTCCCGCCGCCGGGAGGCTTGATTTTGCTGCTCGAGCATTGATGGAGGGTCAAACGTTGTCGGTTTGACTTGAAATTTGGCATAGAGCCCTTTTGAGACATGCTGGAGTCATCTGTAGACTTTGATCGAAGTTTTGACGTCTCCGATGATGTCGCCGCCGGGAGCTCCCGTTTAGCTGTCGGAGAAGTGAAGTTAGGCCAAATGTTGTCGAAATGGCCCGAAACTTCATGTTTACTCTTCTCTTGGCTATCTTGAAGGATCTTGCAGTTTTTGTTTGATTCTGATAAGATTTGAATTTTTGGAGAAATTGCATTGCCTATTTATGGCAGGTTGCGACTCCATGCAGCTTTCTTGATGTTGAAGAGGCAAAGTGACATTTTTGGTGTCAACAAGCCCAGCTTCAAGCATCTCCTCGTAGATGACAATGTCACAAGAGGAGTCATCGCAAGCAGGCTCATCCGTCTCAGCCCGGCGGCACAACACAGTTGGAGGAATATGATAAGCAGAAACGGTCCTCAAAATGTCGTCATTAGTATTGAGCAAACTAAAAAGAGTACTTACTTTGGATCCGTCATCGTCAATAGCAGTTTTGCTTCGATACTTTTTGTTGCGAGGGCGCAAAACTTTGCCTGAGACACTGCCAGGAGGACTAGGAATCTGATTTTGTTCCACGCGAGTAGACTGATCGTCCAATCTGATTTTGTTCCACGCGAGTAGACTGATCGTCCAAGCTATCCAACCCCAAAGAATGTTCGCTTGACCTACCTGACGCCAGGAAGAGCAATGCCTCATGCCTGCCATGCTCGCCCGAAGCCTTGCGCCTGCCCGAATCCGTGCTCAAAGGGGCGCCTAGGCCCATTCTCTCCTCCCTTATTTCCCTCGTCTCATCTTGCTCGCCCAGCACGAGAGCTGCTTGCCCATCGAGGACAACACCTCCAGAGCCTGTGGCGCCCAGCCCATTAGAGCCTGGGGCGCCCAGCCCATCAGAGTCTGGGGCGCCCAGCCAATCAGCACCTGCGGCAGCACCCTTGGTGCCCAGGCCAACGGCGCCTGGGCTGGCAGCACCTAGGCCAGCGACGCCTGGGCTGGTAGCGCCCAGGCCAGCTGTGCCTAGGTCGGCGGCACCCATGCCAACAACGCCTAGGCCAGCGGTCCCTGGCCGGCGGTGCCCAAGCCAGCGGTGCCCAGGCCTGCAACGCCCAAACCAGCAGCGCCCGTAACGCCCACCATCTCCTTCGTGGGCTGCTCAACACTGCACGGGCAGCAGCGCCTACTGCACCTTGCTCACCCGGATGCTCCATCGTTCCGTAGACTTCAAGCCCTACCTCCCTCCTTTCAATGGAATGGGAAAAGCTTGGGTTCTCAAGGCTTACAAAAATGGGTTTTCAATCTCTAGATGAAGGAAATGGGGGAAATGAAGAAGGAAGCTCCTATTTATAGCCTAGGGTTTTCAAAGAGGAAAGAGCCCAAATTGAAAGGGCTCTCCTAAAAACCCAAGTAAAAATGGAAAAGACCGAAGGTGTGCAGCGAGGCGAACTACTTTAGGAATGGAGAAGGAGCCTCGGTATCTAAAATGCCCCATTCTCAAAGTTTCCTTAGACACGGGGCATTGGGGGGCAAATGATGAGTCAAACCCAAATGACCCAATCCATATTGAAAACCCAGGGCTCAAATTTATAAAGACCCGGTAAGCCCAATAAGGTCCAGGCCCAGTGAAACTCATAAGCTTGGCCACGTCATCGAGAGAGCAACCAGGAGCCTCACCCTCACCCCCTTGGAAATAGTCAACCCTCATCTCGTCTTTTACCAAGTCTCGCGGAGGATATCTCAACCACCTCGTCCGTCGAGAAGACTTCGTGAACTCCATCGAAATAGTTATTTAGTTGCTGTAAAGTCGCCCCAACCTGTTAGGGTAAGACTATAAATAGAAAGCCCCACCAACACTTGTGGGGCAGAAAAAAAAGCTCTCTATCTCGAACACAACTATCCTCTCACTCTCAAAGCTTGTACTCTCTGCACACTTGAAATATAAAAGTATTCGGCGACCCCAGCCATTCAGAAGTGGACGTAGGTCACACTGACCAAACCACTATAATTCTCTCATTCTCTCTCTACTTTAACTATTGCCTTTATTTCCAATTACTTGACGGGTGGTGTGTAAAGTCAATTTGTGCATCATCAAAGGTTGTACAAAGGAGTATTGGCAGTACAAAGAATCTACCTTCAAAGATACCAGTCAGTGTTAGGTCAATGCTTCAACCTCCAGAAAAGAAAAGCACGCTCTTTGTGGGTAAATGTAGTGCGAGGAGATCCCACATGATTACCTCGGCATTTCCTCAAGCAGCCCCTTCAACTTACCTAGGAAACACTGCCATTTCTCCCACTAATGGATCAGTTGAGATCAAAACTCTCGGGTTGGAAGAAGACCGCCCTCTCTTTTGGAGGGAGGCTGGTTCTAGTCAAGCATGTTCTGTCCAGTGTCCTGATTCACATCTCCCCTTTCATCCCTATTCCAAGGAAGACACAGAAAATCTAATGCGGAACTTTCTTTGTCTTGGAATCCGGTTCAATCAAGGGCTACTCGGTCTCTATGGTCAGATTGGATTTGATGCGGCTAGATTCAACCCTAGATTGCTTGCATGATATGGCATCTTAGACATAGGAAGACCCGAAAACACTCTTGGGCTGAGTCCAAATCCTTGCTTCAAGATGTCCAATTTGTTTATCTCAGGAAGAATCAAACTCCCACCTTTTTTTAAAGCTCCTTTGGTCTTGGCTTCTCTCAGCAGAGCATGCTCATCAGTTGTTCTCCTTTGCCCCTGGGGCTCTTTGGTATGTTCTCTCTCATGGTAGGGATGCTAATTGAGGAAGTCAAATAACTGCTATCTTCTTTCACATCATCTTTACATTATGGGAGATTAGAAACCACTCTAAGTTCAACTATAGTTACCTAATTCGTAATTTGATTAATTCGCATTCGAATTTGGAATTTATAATTCGAGACTTAACTTGATCATAAAATTCGATGGAGTAGGTTCATTTGATTCACTTCTCAATTTGGCTAATTCGAAGTTTGAGTCCGACAAATTCGATGAACTAATTCATATGTACCAATTTTGTTATTCCATACTAAAGGTGCTTGTCTAAAATCCAAACCAATCACTATAGCGAGATTCTACTTCAATTATAGTTTGGGTCATAATCAGATTGAATACATGTAAAATATAGTTATGATAAAAACCGAAGTAAAATTCCATGTTTTTCTAGTGATCAGTCTATGCGGGGCCAACTCTTATCAAAGTTAGGTATGGATTAGCACTAATACATCAAGGTGCAATGCTTTTGAGTGGCTTGTATTTTTAGGTAATCACTGGAATAGAATTGTATGATTCACTTAGGCCTCCTTTGGTATCTCTACTCTTTTTTGGATAGACCCATCAAAATAGAGCTATTAAAAAAAAAAGCTAGAAAAAAACGAGGCTAGAATTAAAATAAGTGTTTGGTCTTGTAAAGATCCATGTTAAATAGACTTTTTAATATCAATGGTTGAAAGTTTTTCACAAATTTCTCGAGATCTACAAGATATAAAGCCTTGGAAATTGACCTTATGCTCATGTTTAGCCTTCTAAAGAGATCTAACGATTTAGATCTTGTGTTTGGGGCCCACATAATCCAGAAAAAATCATCCAATGGCTCACTTTTTTTGCACAAAACTCAAGATTGGTGATGATCCAACGGCTGAAATATGGCTCATGGCCGTGTTTGTTCTTTTTAACATTTCTAATGGTTTGGATCTCGATTTACACTCCTAGAAATAATATATAAAAACATTAGAAAAACATTACTTCTCATAAACAAATCCAATCTTAAGCATAATACATTAATGGCTGATATTATTTTGCAAATATCTCGAGATCCACAAGGTATCAAGTCTTGAAAATTGACCACATCCATTTTGAGCCTTTCAAAGAGATCTAACGGTATAAATTTTGTATTTGGGCCAACAAATTCCAGAAAATTGCATCCAATGGCTCGCTTTTTTTGCACATATCTCGGGATTGTTGATGGTCCAACGACTAAAATTTGTTGTCATGGCCATGTTTGGTCTTGTGAATATTTCCAACAGTTTGAATCTTGATTTGCACCCTTAGATTTTGAGGAAAAAAAAAAAAAAAATAGACATGGGCGTGAATGGGCAAAAACATTGTTCACCCGCCTTTTTTTTTCTCTCTACTTTCTACATGCTATCAATGGTAGCATGTGGAAAATAGAGGCATTACTTCTACTTCTCTACAAGAAAAAAGAGGCTGCAAAACGCTTCTATTCTCAAAATCTCTATCCGATTTAGAGATTTTGAGAAATAGAGGCAAAAACTAGTGATGCCAAACGGGGCTTAGAGAACTACCTAAAAATAATTCTCTAATAGTTCGCGAATCAAACTGTGAATTATTCCAAATGAACTATTGGCAGGTTAAAGGCCTCTTGAACGAAGTAGATAACTATGGACAACAACAAGAAGCCTTCTTTCACTATGAACAACATGAATAAGCCTTTTTCGGATGAGTGCATGGGCTCCTCAACCATCCTCTGTTGTATTTTTTGAGAAAAGTAGGATTCCCGGTTTAGAGACTTCTCCTCATTCTTGTCTCATTCGAATTGCCTATATTGCTCGGGGGACACAACCAATGTTTTCCTCTTCCTTTCTATACAATTTACTAGAGTCCAAAGAAAAATATAAATAAAAAACCATTTCCTAAACAGACAACAGCTTACAACTTTACATAAGAGGGAGCCCATTATGTTTAATTTACATAAAAAAGGGAAGCCTTAATGTTTATTATCTAGGCCTGGCTTTGGGCTCCATAACATTTTTCCAAGCCCGGCCCATATAATAAAAGGGCCTAGGTTTTAAATCTAAGCCCAGCCCGAGGGATAATACCCAAGGCCCAGCCATGCCGAAAGTCGATTTCAGTCCGTGAGTACTGCTACATATTGGCCCAGCTCATCAGAATTGTTTGTCAGTGGACTGTGAAGCTATGGTGGATTGTGTCGATTAAGCAATTGGCTTGGGCCAAGGTTGATTCCTTGATTAAGTCTTAATCTGTGATCCTAGGGCTTGTTTGGCATCGTTTTCCAAGATTTTTTTACAAAAAGCATTTTATATAGGACATGAATATTTTTAATTTTCTAATTAATTAATAAAATGGATGTATGAATATTCTTCAAAATTATTCAAATTAATGAATGTTATCAAACTTTACTCTGCTAATTGGAAATAATTCTGGCAAGATGTTATCAAACAAGATCACCATGGCCCATTCTTGAAAAGAGAGAATTCTCAGCACAATTCATTTCCAAGTGGACATAATTTTCAACATAGAAATGAAATCCGAAACAGGATCAGTGAAATATCAAGTGGAGTCATAGTTAAAACAATTATCAAAACAGTAGGGAGGTTTATAACATACGAAATTTTCATCTTCCACATTCTTGCACAAAGACGATTAATCCCCACAGTCCACAGAAGTAGGACACCATGTATAGAAGGCACAGGAAAACATGCACGTAACCACTCGTGCACATTTTATTCACATGAGAACAGTTCACCCATTTTTTCTTGTTTCTTTTCTGTACAGAACCATTTCAATAATGCCCACGAATATGCATTCTTATGAATCATAGCTCCTCTTAAAAAAAAAAAAATCAACTAATATCATGGAAGATAGGGATTTTGACACCCAAAAATCAATTGTGGAAACATATGAAATACTCGACATTTCAATCCAACGAGCAGCAGCAATTGGTAATGTCAAATTGTGCTAAGCTCCAAGAGAAGTGAGCCCAAGACTGGTATGAAGAGTGGTTCTTGAAATAAAATCCCTATGGGTGTAGTATGATTTCATGAGGTGGACCATATATGGTTAAATGAGGTTCAATCAAATCTTTATACTCAATCCATTTTATAAATATCTAAATATTCAAGTCAACCAATGGAAGTCGTGATTCGCAGCAACAATCACATCATGGTTTGGTTAAATTTCAAAAAATTTGGTTCAATCACATACTATCCATAACTTTCATACAACAGAACATGGATCCAACTATTAATTAAATCAGAACTCCACGCATCCCTACTAGACCCAGATTTCAGGTCAATTAGAATAATATTATCTGTTAAATTGGACGCCCAAAAACATAACTGTATAATACAATTCTGATTTAACTGAAACTCCATACATTCGCGGGGGAGGATCTGGGCACCTAACAGAGTCCGGATCACCAAAAGATGTGCAAAGAACAAAATAAAAATAAAAATAAATAATAATAATAAATTAAATCATTTCAATTAGTGATTTAATCACTTTTTTCTTCAACCAACAGTTAGCATCACTTCCTTAGGAAAGAGTTGCTATATGTAAAAACAGGGTGGGCCGCCCACTTTAAAGGTCCAGATTTTAGGTGGACCCCACATGCATACATTTGATTTCACTTTTAACACACTAGAGAGCTAATATTTATACAGAATTGAAATAGGATGCATCCCTAACAACAGCTATGATGCTACCTATACTTACACATTCATACCCTCCTCATTCTAGAAGAATAATTTGCTTTACAAAAAATAAAGACTTATTACACAAAGCAGCAAGAATCATGAACTGGTTACCACGCAGAAATACATACCATGTTTCAGAACTATGCAGGGCTCCAGGACAGACGAGACCGCATCATGGATATCACCATATGCGTTGTAATTACAGGAGTGAAAGTGAAACATTCCAGAATTAATTATTAGAGCATGGCAACAATCATGAAGCAGGCAACCATCGCAGGCAACATCACATATTTTTCATTTTGCTCTGACATGAAGAAAACAAAAAAAGAAATAGAAGAGCTTAGCCTTTGTTTTTTGAATAGTAAATCAAAGAGCTTAGCTAATGGAAGTTTTTAGATAAGTTGGCTAGAGTTACTACAGAAGAATGATTTATATTCCAAACTTTTCCATTAATAATTTCAATACGGCAGCTGAACCTGCAATGGTAAGTCCCAACAGGGTTGAGAATGTCGTTTAAGACCCCCAGGTTTTTCTTTGGCCTCCAAATAGAAATGTTTCAATAAAACATTTTGGAGTTATGTGCCAGAAAAAAAATACAAAAATGTGTAGAAAAATATAAACAAATATTAAAATTTAAAATATAAATTGATCCATTTAATTTATTCTACTTTGTCAACTCATAATATGACATGTATTTTATAAACAATTAAACAAGCAATAATGTTGTCAACATAACTCCCGAGAATTCCAAATTTCTGGCATATGACAAACAAAAAACAAACTCGACAATACTACTAACACAGAGAAAAAGAAGGTATTCTTAGACTGACATTGATAATTGACAACAGGATGGACTACAGTACAACAAAAAAAAAGGTAGAAATGTAGAAAAAAAAGAAGAAAAACACAGAGAAAAAAAAGTCTAGTCCACATAGCAGACAAATACCCAGCCTAAGCAGATACCCGAATGAAGCAGGGAAAGTAAAGGAATAGTAAAAAAAAAAGTCCATTGTGGATCCAGGTAATAAGAAAACCTAGCCAATTAAGCATCAATATGATTTAAGACCTGAGTTATTGTAAGGGAAGAATAATCCACGACCAAAAATTCCAAGAATACTGAGAATGATGCACATGATGACAACCATATGAGATGTCATGGATGATGCATGTGCTCATTGACAATATGAAGACATGGAATACATCAAGGCGTGTTATGGTGAGATGGACAAGTCTCAGATCAAGGGTAAGATTAGATATAGGATCATCATCATCACATAGAAACTTCACGCTGAATTCAAAGCGATTATCAATCAGTCAGCCATTAGAAAGCTCTCCAAGGGTGAAAAGTCTTCAGTCCACATATGCTGGTTGATGAAGATCCCTCTAGCAATATTTATGACCGACAATATTAAAAAAGTAGTTCACAATAACTATGTTCTCATACATGATGATATCCTTGTGTCTAGCCATGAGGCTATTGGCGTCTCTGAAATTCAAAATATTTTGTAGACATTCGAATTTTGAAGAAACAGAGTGGTCCTAACCATGGTTTTATGACCTTGTGGGTTGACAAGACTTGGCTACTATTGAGTTGACTGGTATCAAAGTGGCACGTGTGGAAAGGCTTATGAGTCACATGAGGGGTCATCATTAAACATGAAATAAATCCTCTTTGGTGCTGGTTAACTATGATGAATTGTATAAATCTCTAACTTAGGAATATTGATGTGTATTCATCTGTATCACCCCCAATTAAGGGGACTAGATAGACTGTACAAACGAAAGAGGAATACCATAAATGAGGGGTCTCTACCATAAGGAAGACACTCAATTTCATTGCAAACTTCTCTTTTCTATTATTTGATAGCTGGAAGAATCATTGGCTCGACTAAGTGGGTCACTGCATTTAAATTTCTAAATATATCATAAATATAAACATTTATAATGTCAAATATGTAAAATATCCAATAATTATATATTATATTTAAAAAATAAAGAAATTCAAAATCAGGGAGTGATTTAGTTTTTATAGTAAAAAAGAAAGAAAAAGATATAGAGAAATTGTTGATGTAAATCATATCGTACTTATCCATTAATGACAAAAAGGAAAACAACAAAAGAGAAGGCTCAAGAATGCATGAGGCAGGAAGAGAGAGAACGAATTGTTAAAATAAGTGCGAGAGGAAAAAAAAATCTATGTACCTAGATTCGTCCTCTGAATCCAGCAACATCCAAAAACCTCTTCTTTCCTTTCTCTGTTTCTTTTTTGTTGTGTTTCGTGAAACTAAATGGGAACATGCATGTGAAATGGGATGCGAAGATTTAGTTCTTGAGATCCTTTACAATCAATCATGATTGTAGATGTCACCTTCTAGTGTGCTGAGTTCAATCTTGTAAACATTTCTGAAAACCTTGTGACATTAGGGCTTCCAAGTGACTCAGTCAAGGACAAGGCAACCAAGTTCTTGGTTGATCAGCTAGGTCAGCTGCGTCAAGACCAGAACTCGCCCTGGCTGGGTTTTACCATTCCAAGTGACCTGTTATCGCCATTGCCTGGTCAACTAGTTTGAATTCTTGGTCAACTTTTAGGGTGGGAGAACTACGGTCATAACAAGTTTGTTTGGAAACCAGGATGCATAATTGTGGTCTAAAACTTATCAAACCAAGTCTGTGGAGCATGCTGAGATCATAAAGAGAATGCTGTAGTTGACACTCGACAAATAGAACTAGGAGGAAAATGTATGCCTAGGGCCCTAGATGAAGGCTCATGAAAACTCTTTCTTCTAGATCATTGTGTAGAAATGCATTTTTACATTCATCTACTCTAATTGGATTAGAAAGTTAGATTAACTTAGGAAGTTGATTTGTATGAGGATACTAATAATAGGGAATTCAATCCCATATAATGAGAAAGATGCAACCCTAAAGGGACACACGAATTTCTCCAAACACTTTGTTCTTCTCGTGCGTCTATTTCTGTCATGGTATCAGAGCCTATGGTCGATAGCTACTGTATATGCCCTAGTGCTCTACTTTCTTCAAGTTACAAGGATCTGCAGATCATCCTTGGCATCTTCCACGTCTGGAAGCCTTTGGTGTGTCTCTAATCATCCCAAATCATCTCAGATCAGGTGTGGCCCACCTGAGATCATCTTCAACACCTCTGCGGAACCAGCCCAAAGTGGTCGCCGGATTTCTTAGTAATTGTTGTGATTTTTTCAGCAAATTTTTCTCATCCAAGCATCATCCAACTTCCCCATATAACCCTTTGTTCAAGCATCCACATCTCAAAAAATTTATATAAAAAAAAAAAAAAAAGAAGAAGAGAAGAGCAAACAGAGATCTAGAAGGCACCTTTGCAAGCAGCTGGTGAGCCAGCACACAGCCATCGTCCTTCGCCCATCGTCGTCCTTCGCCCAGCCAGCAAGCAGCCATCGCCAACCAGTTCCAGCAAGCAACGACCCTAAGCCATTGCCTGTAAGACCCCGACCCTCAATTTTCGGGTTTAGCATTGTTTTAATCATGATTTAGCTTTTTAAACAAGATTAGAGTTGATTTGACTTTGTTTTTGAGTTTGAATAGATTGTTCATAACTTTGGAGAGTTTTAAAAGACCGTTGACTTTGTTTTGACCCAACCCTTGTAAATTGTATTTTTGTGAGAATTTATTCTTGGTTTCTAAAAATGCCAATTTTTATTCCTTTTGACTCATTTTATTGTTTTTAACAACTTTCATGTTTTGACCATCTTGATTTAATACTCAGAAATCACGTTTTTCAAGAAAAAGGGGCAAAAATGACAATTTTCACTAAATCTGTCCATAAATTTCGAAAATTCCAGAAATTGGGGAAAATATACTTTTTGGAAAATAGATATTTCAACGAGCAACTTTGTCTTCTTCGTCGAATCCATTTGAGGTCCCGAAATGTATGTTTTTAGCCCGACAAATATTTTAAGTTGTGGGACCCATCTCCTCTTTGTTATATAAGGAGCCTTCTCTTCTCTTTCTCTTCTCATTGCCCTAATCACCATTGGAGAAGAAGAATCCCAGCAGCCACCTATTTCTCCATCTTCCTCTTGCTCTCTTCCTCATCAAGCTTCACCAAATCATTGCTAAACCAAGATTGGACTCTACCATCTTCATCCTCATCTCAAGAGCTACCCTTGGACACCATTTTTGAAGAAAACCAAGCTTTTCAAGATTTCCTTTGAGCAATCTCTTGCTTTTTGAAGAACTTCCAAGTAAGGGATCCTTGTAATATTTTGGATTTGTGTTCTCCTAGCCTTTGAGAAGCTTTGTTTTGATTATTGGAGGTTTTCCTCTTGTTTTGATTTTTGGGCTTGTATATGGGGGTTTGTAATGACCAAAAATGTGATTTTTATGTGTTCTATTTTGGGGCTTTTGTGTAGATTTCGTGGATCTTCCCTTTGGTTGAGTTTTGTGAAGATTTTCCTTGGCATTGGATGGAGGCAAGTGATCTTTATAGGATCTCTCATGTATATTGCTTTATGGTTTCATTATGGTTTCAGCATTTTCATTAAGACATGTGTTCTATGTTTAATTTCATAATGCAAGTCATGTTTATGCTCTTTCAAGTCATGGGTTTTAGCTTCTTCACTTGTCTTGTTATCAATGATTTTTCAAGCTCTTAGAATCATGTTTAGTCTTGTAAGTTTATGATTTTGTACATGGAAATGCTTTGATGGCCTTTTTTATAGAATGAATGGTCTATTTGTGGATGGAATGCTTTAAAAATGTGGTAATTTATCCCTTGGAAAGCATGGTGGCTTAGGGAGTGCAGGTTACTCAGAAATGGGAGTGAAGAAGGGAAAGAAGTTGTAAAAAATCTGACTCAAAACACACTACCTGTGTTCTGTCGGTCAGCTGTCGGCTGACTGAACTCCCAAGTTCGGTCGACCGACATCCAACCGAGACCTATCGGTTCAAATTCCAGAGAGCAACATCGTGTCAGAAAATTGGTCGGTCAGCTGTCGGCTGACCGAACTCCCAAGTTCGGTCGACCGACAGCCAACCGAGGACCTGTCGGTCCCTTTTCCCAAGAGCTACATTTTCTGGACTGAGACTTATCGGTCAGCCGTCAGTCGGCTGTCGGTTAACCGACATATCAACCTCAGTTAACCGACAGGTAACCGAGGACTGACCGAAATTTGCCAAAAGTACTGTTTTGAAGGATTTTTGTGAGAATGAAAACTAGACTAGGATTTAGACCTTTATTTGACATTGTGCACTTGGAATTCCAAAATGTACTATAACTTCTGGGGCACCAAACCTTGTCAAAACTCCGATATTTGGGTTTCAACTCCACAAGGGTCAATGACTGGTCTTAGCCTAAACTTGATAGATTTCGTGTTTGAACTTCTATTTTGATGTTACGTACATCCTCGTGTACTCGCCTCGAATTTCAAGTATTTGTTTGGAGATTTGTTTCATGAATCAAAGCGCTTATTTTTCTGCTTCGTGCATCATCGTGTTTTCGTTTGAATTTCAAGTATAAGCTTGTATTTAAGACGTGTTTCAAGAATCGTGTTTCAAGAATCAAAAGGGAATCATTTCTTAAGTTTGTTAAGCATTTATATTATGCTATTTTGCTAGCCTTGTCGTGTCTCGTTTGATAAATGATTTCCCTCTTGTTTTGTCGTGTTCTCGAACGTGTATCGCCATATTTTGTGCATTCATGATATAAGTGAATACCACTGAGCTTGGACTGCCCTTTTAGCTTGATCCACTACCTGGGGGTCCTTAAACATGTGGACTGTCTGCAGACTAGTCGTATATTATATTACACATCGTGTGTGTTCGTGTTCCGGTTCCGCGGCCGGCCTCCCCGTCTACCTAGTGTGGCGTGGGATCGTGTCTTGCGTGTCGTGCTTGTCGTGCGTACTTGCTCTTGTCATCTTGAATGATGGCGCGTGTCGTGCTTGTCGTGCGTGCTTGCTCTTGTCATCATGTATGACGGAGAAAGGATGGGCTCGTGTGGATTTACTAATCATGATATTATATGTATTCATGTCTTGTTTCGTATATCGTTCATGCACTCGTGATTTCTTGATAAGTATCTCGTTCATGCATTGTTTTAAACCTTGTAAATCTGTTTCAAGTTCAATAAATTGTTTTTAGTTATTGTTTCCTTTAAACTTTAATTTTGTGTATGCTCTTGCCTAAATTGATCACCTGCCAGACCGTCGTGTCTGATATTCTCCTACTTTGGTGCTCTAGATAGCAGGTCCTTGTTTTGAGCTAGTTCGTGTGCAGAGGGCTGTGGAGCCACGAGTTTTGCAGGCTTGTTGTGTCAACAATGTCATGTAGACGTCATGCTTGACTCCGGAGATACGTTACACCCTTGGGTAGTATTTGTTCTAGCTTGCTATTTTGTACGGCTTTTGTTAGCCTTTTTCTTGGGAATTGTAATTAATGCACTCGTTAATTTGTAACTTGAATATGTTTGAGTAATGACTAGCCTGTTACTATCAGCTCTGTACATTTTGATATTATGATTAGTTCCAGTCTGAGTTTGAATATTACTATGACAATCTTATGCTGACAGATATAGTACATGGAACCCGATGGATACAGATTCCGAGTCGTAATGTCTTGTAGAGCTTCCACGAAATATTTTGATGTGTTGGGAATTTTGCCATCCTCACACGCGGATCCTGGGGAGAAATACAAAATTTTAATTCGCGTCCGCGAGATCAGATCCCGGTTTTGGGGGCGTGACATTGCCCATCCCTCTTTCTTTTCTCCAAAGACGAAGGTGGTAAGAGGTTCACCCTCTTTATTTCCTTTTTGCACAAGACCCAAGGCAGACCACTTACCCTAAGCCCAACTTCTTCTTTGGGCCTACAGTCCAGGCCTGACCTGACTCCGAATCGCTGGGTCCTCAGTCCCTGTTTGGACGTGTCTGTGCACTGTGAACAACTTCCGTCTCAAGAAACTGTTATGGAAACAGTTCTGGTCACTGTTCCAAATTGATATTTGGCGCGTGGTTGTCTCTCCTACCATCTTCTACTGCCCTTCCGACTGATCTGTCAAGCAATGGAGAAATCCGAAATTACCCTTGTTCGCTTTGATGGCAAAAATTAAACCTCCTCGGCCTTTCAGTTTCAAATTTACTTAGAAGGAAAAGAACTATGGGGATATATTAATTGGTCTGAAAGTAAATCGGAGGAAGATGACAAAAAGATTTTCGCATGGAAAACAAAGGATGCTAAAATCAAAACTTGGTTACTGGGCTTTGTTGAACCGCATTTTATCCTCAACCTGAAACCTTGCAAAACTGCCTGTGAGATGTGGGACTACCTTAAAAAGATTTATTAGCAAGGAACTGCTACTCGCCAATTCCAATTGGAGCTTGACATCTCTCAGTTTATTGAAGGCACCTTATCCATCCAAGAATATTACAATGGGTTTCGAAGACTCTGGTCTGAATATAATGAGATCAAGTTTGCCACGGTGTCTAAAGCGCTTCTACCTGAACTCCTTCCATTACAACAAAATAGCCATCGGGACCAGTTTCTCATGAAACTTTGTCCGGACTATGAGATTGTTCGATCAAACATAATGAGCCGGGCTTCTCTTCCTAGCTTAGATGACCGTCTTCAGGAACTTCTGCGGGAAGAACAACGTCTGGTTACCAAAACTTCTATGGACCAATTGAGATCTGCTGAGGCACCACTTGCCTATGCTACTACAACCAGACCCCCTCCCAGGGACATCAGCAAAGTTCAGTGCTATAATTGTAAAAAATATGGTCATTATGCAAACCAATGCCAAGCAAAGATCTGCAGGTATTGTAAAGCCATTGGTCACGTCATTGAAGAATGTCGGAAGAAGGGTCGTAATTCCACTTCATGCAACTATATGTCGTCAGCTCCTGGTACTCACATAGTACAGTCCACTCCTAGTGCTTACACAACGACCTCTCAACAATATGCACCCTCCGACTTCAGTGGTTCCCTCCAGTATGATTCTCCTTCACAGCCTATTTCCCCATCACTAGGGCTATCAATCGTGTCGTGTTTACGAATTCGGGTTACGGGTTAATGAATTCGTGTTAAAATCAACTCAACCCATACACGACCCGTTAATTTTACGAGTTACACGACCCAAACAATTAACCCGTTAAGTAATTAAGTCATTTCGAAAATTAAAAGAAAATCCATAAAAAATATATATAAGGAGAAAAATATATAAGCCACTCGAAACTTTAAGTGAGGATCTCGAGTGGATCCCACCTAAAACCCCACTATAAAACAATAAATTTCAATTTCTTTATGAATATAAATTAATTCTAGCTATACTTAGGGACTAAAAAAATTTACCGGGTTAAGCGGGTTGTTAACGGGTTACTGGTTTAATTCATACACAACCTGTTAACTTAACGTGTTAACGGGTTTGACCCGTTAACGACCCAAACCCATTAAGAGCCCACCCAACCCGTTAATGTCGTGTGGGTTTGTGTCGTGTTAACGGGTCGTGTGGTATTTTGACAGCCCTACTCATCACAATCTACCTCCCCAGTTACTCTCAGTCCTGATATGGTAAATCAAATGATTATCAATGCCTTGGCATTTATGAACATCTCAAGTACTGCTTCGCTTTTGTCTTATACATGGTACTTGGGTTCTGGAGCAAGTAACCATATGACCTCTTCACCCATAACACTGCAAAATGTTGTTCTTTACACCGGTACTCTTACCGTTCATACTGCCAATGGAGACCATCTTCTCATCACCTCAATTGGTAATACCCCTGGCCCCTCACCATTAACCAATGTTTTAGTGTCTCCCCATCTTGCTACAAATTTGGTTTATGTGGGTCAACTTGTTGAGAATAATTACAATGTTTCTTTTTCTTCTTCTGGTCGTGTTGTGCAAGACCAGGAGTCGGGGGCAGTGATTGCGAGGGAGGCTAATCTGCCTTCCAGTTTATACATTTACTCAAAAAAAAAAATTTACACCAGTTTTGTTATTTTCTTCAGAATATTCTCGGTTGTGGCATAATAAACTTAGTCATCCGAATGCATCTACGATGTCTGCTTTATTTAAATGTGGATTATTAAATAAACCTTTTGATTCTGCTTCTTTTGAATGTAATGCTTGTAAATTAGAAAAAAAGTAAAACTTTACCTTTTCCTCACTCCACCACAAGGAGCACTGCGTATTTTGACTTAATTCACAGCAATGTTTGGGGCATTGCCCCTCACCTTTCCCATGGTCATTTCAAGTACTTTGTTACGTTCATTAATGACTACGGCAGGTTCACATGGGTTTATTTATTGCATTCTACGTCTGATGTTCTTAATGCCTTTCAATTTTAACTTAACTATGTTGAAACCCAATTTTCAAAATGCATTAAAACTTTGGGCTCAGATTCGGGGCCGGGAGGGGGGGTGGGAATCATTTCTCAATGTACCAGTCCGTATACTCCTCAACAAAATGGAGTCGCGGAACGAAAAAACAGGCATCTCTTTGATGTTACTCGAACCCTAATGAATGAATCATCAGTTCCTCCTCTTTTTTTGGCTAAAGCTCTCACCACTACAGTACATTTAATAAAACGTCTTCCATCCCGTATCATTGCTCAATTAACACCGCATTTTAAACTATTTGGCTATCATCTTGTGTTTGATCATCTACATACCTTCGGATATGTTTGCTTTATTAATTTACCTCCCACCGAACGAACAAAATTAACCGCACAGTCTAACATGTGTGCTTTTTTGGGTTATGCCACTAATCAAAAAGGTTTTGTTTGCTACGACTCCATTGGTCATCACATCAGGGTTTATCGCAATGTTATTTTCTTTGAAAACCAATATTTTTTTCAAACTAACTTGGATTGTCCTCATCCCTTTTCTCCCGCTCTATTACTGGGTTTTTCAGATCAAACGACTGTTACCAGGTTTCATCCTAACTTTGTTTATCATCGTCGGGAAAATCCTACCATTGCAGATACCCGTCCTCCTGATCCTCCATCAACAACTGGTTCCACAAATACTCATATCCTGAGTCGATCTGCCAAAACTTCTAGACCACCGGAGAGGTATGGATTTACCCACACTTCCTTGATGTCAGCCCTTTCCTCTGTTTCTATACCCAGTTCTTATTTGTAGGCAGTTCAACATGATAATTGGAACCAGGCTATGAGGGTAGAATTAGATGCCTTAGATCAGAATCACACATGGGACATTGTGAATTGTCCTTCAGCAGTTAAACTGATCGGTTGCAAATGGATCTTCTCCATCAAACTTAAATCTGATGGCTCCTTGGATAGACACAAAGATCGACTTGTGGCACTAGGAAACAGGCAAAAATATGGCATTGACTACGAGGAGACGTTTGCACCAGTGGCAAAAATGACATCTGTTAGGTTATTTCTCGCCATTCTCCTTCTAAAAATTCTATATGTTGCCTCTTGAAATCTCTTTATGGTCTGAAGCAAGCTCCTCGGGCATGGTTTGAAACTTTTAGGGGGCGTTTATGCACAATTGGCTTTACTCATAGCCCTTACGATCCATCTCTGTTCATACACACATCTACTGGTATTACTGTATTTCTTGTGTATGTCGATGATATTATTATCACTGGCACCGATGATAGTATGATCAAGTATATCCAAACTTCTCTCCGGGATTATTTCAATATGAAGGATTTGGTCCCTCTACATTATTTTTTGGGCTTAGAAGTGCATCAATCTCCCAAAGGCCTGTTCCTTACAAATACACATTTGATCTTTTTGAGCTTGCTGATCTACATGAATCTTAGCCAGTTGATACACCAGTAGAGGTCAATTAAGTAAAGATGATAGTGATCTTCTTCCTAATCCACATACCTATAGGCGCTTGGTGGGCACCCTGGTCTATCTCACCATCACTCGACCAGACATATCCCTATGCTATCAATCTTATGAGCCAATTCATGACATTTCCTAGACACCTTCATCTCCTTACTGTCAAGCGCATTATCCAGTATTTGTTAGGAACTGTCACTTATGGTTTATATTATCCAAAGGATAATCCGCTTTAGTTGACTGCTTATGCAGACGCTGATTGGGAAGGGTGTCAGGATACTCGTCGGTCTACTGGTTGGTGCATGTATCTTGGCGATTCTTTAATTTCTTGGAAATCCAAGAAATAAGAACGTATTTCTCGATCATCTACAGAGGCAAAATATAGGGCAATGTCTCCCGTATATTCAAAAATCTTATGGCTACGGGGACTTCTTTCAGAACTCGGATTTGCATAACCATCTCCTACATCCTTGCATGCGGATAATACTTGGGCTATCAGGATCACTGGAAATCCTGTCTTTCATAAACGCACCAAACATATTGAGGTGGACTGTCACTTTATTTAGGATGATTTAAAACGTGATGTCATTTATTTACCTCATGTCCCTACCGACCTTCAGTTTGCTGACATCTTCACCAAAAGACTTCCTCGGCCTTGACATTAGTTTCTGGTTTCCAAATTGTTGCTTATGACTTCCTCGCATCAATTTGAATCTAGGAACTTGTATCATTAAGTTAGCTATAACTTAGGAACTCTAATTGGATTAGAAAGTTATATTAACTTAGGAAGTTGATTTGTATGAGGATGCTAATAATAGGGTATTCAATCCCTATATAATGAGAAAGATGCAACCCTAAGGGGACACACGAATTTCTCCAAACACTTTGGGATTCTCGTGCGTCTATTTCTGTTAGAAGCAACAATGGAAACACTGCTTATACTGTAGTAATCTTACAATAGGTGCGAAAGTCTCCTCATGGTTAACACAATTCTTTTGTTAATTTCCCAGGGCCACCATAAGGGTTTTTATCATGGCCTAATATGTCATAAAATTTTATCTTGATCAAGAACACCCATATATTTTATTAGAATTGGATTAATTTTCTGAGACAGAGAACAGCATCAGACATACGATTGGTAGCTAGGGCAACTAATTCTTCTTCTGCAGCTTTTTGCCAACAAATCATGAGCAATGGTCTGTGAATAAGATTTTGGACAAAAACAGTTTCCAAGGAATCAAAGAGAGAAAAAACAAGAAAATGAAACAAGTCTAGTGGTGATGAAGGACAAGTAGATCACCAAAGTGCAAGTCTAGGTTCAATTGTATTACCTTGATCTAGGTTGGAAGATGTGTCTGTAGATGTCATGGGGAAGGCTTTATCCCTCTACAACCCAAATTTGTTAAAGGAAGAAGAGGAAAGAACAAATATTCATGATGGACATGTTGGGTGGAGGAGTAATGTAATCTCAAGGGAAAAAAAATACAGAGTTTCAAAGAAAATTGTGCTCCATTTTACATGAATTCCCTTGATGGATGGATCATAACAAAGAAACCCTTGCCCAGTTGTATATCCAACAAAAGCAAATTGAGTAGATTGATGCAGCGAAGGGAAAAAGAGGGTAGCCAACGGGCTATTCCTCGAGCCAAATGGCTTAGATAGGGAGTCTTGGTCTCACAGAGAAACACACGTTTAAGAAAACTCAAATTATCAATTAATTTCTGCATATCCCAAGAGAAGGGATTACATCCTATATATAATAGAGTTTCAGCATAATTTTAGTAATCGATCTCTACTAAGAAATTTCTTAATTCTAAAAACTTGGAAATTAGAAACTACCTAATCAAAGTAATTAAAGAAATCTACTAGCTCTAGAACTCTATTAACATAGGAAACTGCCGATAGAAATCTTTCAATTTCTTTACTTATGGGCTTGGGCTTGGGGCCTTGGGCCTTCTGGAATAAACTTTCAAACAGGGCCCATTGGTCTGGCCTGCATCAGTTTTCCCTGGCTTGGAGAAACTCGACTTTGGCGAGTTATCAGCTTGGTACCTCTCGTACAAATCCGGGTTGAGTCGCTGAAAATCTATGGCGGTGATCCATGTAGCTTCAGAAAATGGCTTTCCTTTCCACTTGACCAAAAACTTTGGATATCCGCCAGTCTTTGTTGACACTAGCTGGTCATCATAGACATCTTCAATTTCTTCTTAAGGAGCTGGGACTATGGGAAGCCGGATATCTTGATCTTCAAACGATTCATCTTGATTATGCCCATGATAAATTGTGAGATCTTCGACATTGAATGTAGAACTGATATTCATGTTTGGCGGAAGATCTAACACATAGGCATTTGAGCTGATTTTCTTCAGAACCTTGAATAGACCTGCACTTCTGGGATAGAGCTTCTTGTAAGTGCCTTTGGGGAACCGTTATGGCTTGATTCGTACCATGACCATGTCTCCTTCATTAAATTCAACATGGCACCTGTGAGTGTCCGCGTGCTGTTTGTAAGTGTCATTGCTTTTGGCAATCTGCTGATGAACCTCATCATGAACGTCCTTCATGTGCCCGGCAAATTGTTCAGCTTCTTGGCTAGGCCTGGCTTCAACTGGTAAAAGACTCAGGTCAATTGGAAGACGTGGCTGAATTCCTGTGACAACTTTAAATGGGGATCTTCCAGTTGATCTGCTTACGGAGTTGTTATAGGCAAACTCCGCCATGGATAAAATAAGATCCCATGAGGCAATGTGTTCTCCAATGAGACATCGAAGAAGATTACCCAAGTTGTGATGGACAACCTCAGTCTGGCCATCAGTATGAGGATGGTAGGCACTGGAGTACTGGAACATTGTCTGCATCATATGCCATAAAATTTTCCAGAAGAAGCTCATGAACTTAGTATCTCTCTCCGACACTATAGTCTTGGGTAGACCATTAAAACGAACAATCTCTTTGAAGAAAGAGTGGCAACCTTTCGGGCATTTGCTGTGTTTGCACAATGGATAAAATGTGCCATTTTGGAAAACCTGTCCCCCACAACAAAAATAGAATCTACCCTTCTTGCAGTCTTTGGTAAGCCCAAGACAAAATCCAAGCTTAGATCTTGTCAAGGCTCATGTGGAATAGAAAGGGGCTGATACAATCCAGTGTTCTTTTGTCCCTTCGGTAGCTGGCATACCCGACATAGTTCACAAATTCGGGCAACATCTGTCTTCAGTCGGGGTCAAAAGAAGCGGTCTTCCACAAGTACCAATGTCTTATCTTGCCCTAGATGTCCACTGCATCCACCTCCATGCAACTCTCGGAGGACAAATTCACGGATGGAAGTAGCTGGCAAACACAATTGATTTCCACGAAACAAATAACCATCAATTATAGAAAACTTGGGATGGTTAGAGAACTCACGATTAAGAAGATCTTTATAAATGCGGCCAAAGTCATGATCATTAGGATATTCTTTGCGAATTTCTGTGAAGCATGGGACTGTGATGAAAATCGTCGTGAGCAGGTGAGAACGACAGCTTAAAGCATCTGCGACCTTATTTTCCGCTCCTGACTTGTGACGCAATACAAATGTGAAATCCTGCACTTAGGCGCTCCATTTTACACGATTAGCGCTCATCTTTTTCTGTGAGTTCTGATGCTGTACAACTTCATGATCGGAGTACATCTTTTTCTGTGAGTTCAGAGGTTGGACAACAGCATAATATTCCAAGTCATATGGCTAATATTTCTTGCGAGAGTCATTCATTTTCTTGCTAAAGCAAGCAACAGGTGACTATCTTGACTTAAGACTCCGCCAACACCAACTTGCAAAGCATCATAACTGACTTCAAAGACCTTGTCAAAATCTGAAAGTTTCAAAACCGGTGCCTCTGTCATTTTTTCCTTGATTTCTTCAAAAGAACGAGTGGGTGCAATCAGTTATTAATAGTGCTGAAATTGTGAATGAATCTCCTATAAAAAGTGGCCAATCCATGGAAACTCCGTACTTCATTGATAGTTTTGGGAATGGGCCAGTCAACGATTACATTGATCTTCTCTACATCAGCTTCTACTCCTTGGGCCGAGACAACAAATCCCAAGAATATAACTTTGGGACTTAAGAATGTATACTTTTTCAAATTAATGTAAAACTTTTCATTGCAAAGTGCACGCATCACATTCCTGAGGTGATCAAGATGTGCATCCTTGGACTTACTAAAGATCAAGATGTCGTCGAAATACACAACGATGAATTTACTGAGGAAAGGCCGTAGAAGCTGTGTCATAACTCTCATGAAAGTGCTGGGAGCATTGGATAAGCCGAACGACATGACTAACCATTCGTATAGTCCATCTTTAGTTTTGAAAGTTGTTCATCTTCTACGCGAACACGGATTTGATGATATCCGCTTCTAAGATCAATTTTGGAGAAGACGGAAGATTCGGCCATCATATCAAGCATATCATCCAACCGAGGTATTGGAAACTTGCACTTAATGGTGATCTTGTTAATTGCTCGGCTGTTGACACACATTCTCTAAGAACCATCTTTCTTGGGTGTCAAGAGGGCTGGTACCACACAAGGACTCATGCTTTCGTGAATGTAGCCTTTCTGGAGGAGCTCTTCAACTTGCCTTTACAATTTTGTGTGTTCTGTAGGGCTCATGCTATAAGCAGGTAAATTAGGAAGCGAGGACCCGGGAACCAGATCAATTGCATATTGGATGTTCCTCATAGGCGGTAGCTCTTTTGAAAGATCCGCTGGAATCAAGTCTTTAAAATCATGCAACAAGGACTTGATTTCTGGTGGTGTAGAAACTGCCTGTTGATCTTCTGTCTCTTTGAATTCTTGTGGGATAAGGGCATAAACAACTCCTTGCTCTTTACTTTCTTCTTCAAATTTCCGCATTGAAAGGATGCGAGAACTTGGTTGTGAAGCAGTTTATTTTGCCGAAACTGATGGTGCTTGCTTTGCTGGGGCAGTAGGAGGCTTAAGTGGAAGAAGAGTAACCTTGCGACCTTTACACTTCAAAGTATGGGTGTTTTTTTCTCCATCACTTTGGACTTTGTTATAAAAAAGCCAAGGCCTTCCCAATAGAATATGAGTAACATTCATGGGGATAATATCACACCAAATAGAATATGCATAACCACCAATTCGGAATGTTACCTGGCACCGCTTGGTTATTGGAATTGCTGAATCATTTACCCAAGAGACCTTGTAAGGCTTCGGGTGTTTTTCTGTTAGAAGCTTCAACTTGTCAATTACTTCTTGGGAGATCACATTCATCTCGCTACCTCCATCTATGACGAGATTGAACAATCTGTCACAACAATTTGCCATAGAGACAACGAATGAACAATGTCCGCCCTCAGTTTCAGCTTGATAGAAGGAATGATCTTCTTGTTTGGGCGGAGGTTCCTGCTCTTCATAAGGTGTTTCAGCTTCAATTTCTTCATCAACAAGTTCTAAATCATAGGCATCTTCTTCATTATGTGCATAGCGAAGATTCTTTGACCCTGGACATTCAGAAGCATAGTGTCCTTTGCCTTTGCATCGAAAGCAATCGATGTCCTTCTTTGAACATGAAGAATTGACAACATTCTTCCCTTTGTTGGCAAAATCTGCAGGTCTTGATTGAATCTGAGGAGGTGCTTGCCTGTTGGAATGTTGTGTAGGAGGTTGTCAAGTTGAGTTTTGTGCTGGAGCAACCCGCTGATAAGTCGTATCGGAGTTCCTCCTTTGGAGAGGTTCACCAAAACGCCTTAAATATGGATAGCGCAACTGTTCTTCGATGCAGAGTGCTAATCGATGAACTTCTTCAATGCTGTAAAAGGTGTGAGTAGTTAATTCCCTTTGGATCTCTTGACGCAGTCCTTTCTTGTATCTGGTGAAAGCCTGTCGATCAGTTTCAGGCACTTTGCAGCGCACCATGAGATCATGAAACCTTTCTGTGAAATCATTGACAATGGAGGTCGTTTGTCTACAGTCAACTAGTTGATCATAGAGGGAATCAAGATAGTCAACCGGTAGATATTTATCCTCAAGTTTTTGTTTCATCTCCTCCCAAGTATTGATAGGACGTCTCCCATAATTAGCGTTCCTGTCATCAATACTCCGCCACCAAACACGTGCTGCACCCTTCATCTTCATCTTGACAAACGAGAAGCATTTGTCTTCTTCCATATTGTACCATTCAAAATAATCTTCAAGGGCTGTAATCCAATCGATGAAGACTTTTACATCCATGCGTCCAAAGAAATCAGGAACATCAACACGTACCTTCTTGGTGATGTCATCTCGTCAGCCATGACGGTCTTCATAATCAATTTCATTCATACTACGCTCCATAAATTTCCGAAAAGTTTCCTACGGTTCACCATTGATAGAATTCTCTACATCCGCCTGTCATTTCCTAGCGACTTATTGCCATCTTTGTTGGTGGAAGGTCCTAGGTTGTTATTGTTCCGGTTGCCCGGAGGAGGCGTGTGCCGAAGACGTTCTTAAACCCTATCCATTCTGTCCATTAACTCCATGATATATCTATCACACTGGCGGTCTATGAATTTACCTTTGAATGTGGCTCTGGTGCAAGTAGACATGCTGACTTGCTCTTCCTTTTTTTTTTTTTTTTTTTTTTTCTACTTGCTGTTATTGGGTCAAACCTGGCCCTAACTCAAACCCAGATGATGGCCCGTTTGCTGTCCACTACACATGACCCAGTCGCCTCGTGCTCTGTGCGCGGGAGAAGAGAAGGGTGGTTCCATCCTTCCTTTTCTGTCTTCACTGAGAAAGGGGATGGGCTCTGCTGCGAGCACTTGTGGCTATGATGTGATGAAGCTAGCTGATGGTAGATCTCGCGGAGACATTGGCGGTGAGGTCGGCTGTGATGGGGAAGATTAGAAGGATGAAAATGGAGTGAGAGAAAATAAAATAGGAAGTGCGTGGGGTTTGACAGAAAGCAGATTACCTTAGACCGGCGATCGGATCGGCGACCTGAGACGGATCTCTTCTCTGATACATATTGATGCAGCGCAGGGAAAAAGAGGATATAGCCAACGGGCTATTTCTCAAGCCAAACGGCTTAGATAGGGAGTCTTGGTCTCACACCACAGACAAAAGAGAAACACATATTTGAGAAAACTCAAATTATCAATTAATTTATGTATATCCCAAGAGAAGGGATTACATCCTATATATATAATAGAGTCTCAGCAAAATTTTAGTAATCAATCTCTACTAAGAAATTTCTTAATTTTAAGAATCTTGGAAATTAGAAACTAGCTAATCAAAGTAATTAAAGAAATTTACTAACTCTAGAACTCTATTAATATAGGAAATTGCCGATAGAAATCTTTCAATTTCTTTACTTATGGGCTTGGGCTTTAGGCCTTCTAAAATAAACTTTCAAACGGGGCCCATTGGTCTGGCTTGCGTCACAGACTAAGTAGATCACTTATGTCATGTACAAGGACAGAGGTGAACAAAGCACACATCCAAAACTATGGACCAATTTGTAGGTAGGATGAGATGATACAAGTGGAAGTAGGGGGTCCCATTCTTTGAATTTGGAGAAGTTTGTAAACTATAATTTTCACTGTTTGAACCCAGAAAGAAGCAAAGATAGAGGAATCATGAGTCTAGTTGAGCTAGTCCTGACTTAGTGCAATGGGAAGTTGGTGCAATAAATTTTTTGGGGCCCAGGCCCCAGGGCCATTTTTCAATTTACTTGTCTGAAAGACAGCAATAATGGTGGGTGGAATGCATAGGGGACCACAAGGACAGCAGGTGTTGAGGTTTCACTCGTCCAATCATATTAGGTTTATGAAATGGTCTTTTCAACCACCTAAGTCACAACCTATCATTATCAGTATTAGTATCACAGCATTTCAATATTGGTACACCAAGTGTCCAGAGTCCAGATAAGAGCATGGATACATACAAGGAAATGGACAAGGATACAGGGACCAAAGATATGACTACACTTACGGAAATCCAAGAGATGGATATAAATATGGGTTTCCCATCCAGAACAAGAACCTCAGGTAGCGTTTGGTTCGCGTGAATGGAGGTCGGAATGAAATGGTCATTCCAACGGAATGACCATTTCAGCGTTTGGTTCGCCAAAAAGGGGCGGAATGGCCATTAACTCTGGAATTCCATTCCTTTATGTGAGGGAATCACCATTCCATTAGGGAGGGGAAGGAATCACCATTCCATTCCTTTCTAACTTTTTGTTGAGACCAAAATACCCTCGCTTGTAATATTATTATTATATCATAATAATAATAATAATATAATATCTTTTTCACCCAACCATTGTGGGGCCCACCCAAAATATTATAATAAAATATAATAATATATTCTTATATCATAATAATAATAATATAATATCTTTTTCACCCAACCATTGTGGGGCCCACCCAAAATATTATATCTATCTATCTATCTACTATTATAAAAGAGGCTATGTTGCATGGTTTTTTCAACCAATCATTGTGGGGCCCACCCCCAAATATTATAATATAATATAAAAATATATTATTTTGAAAAATTGCAAAATTTTTCACTACACCTTTGTGGGGCCCACCCCAAAATATTATAATGCAAACTTTTTCACTACACATTGTGGGGCCCACCCCCAAATAGTATAATATAATATAATAATATATTATTATGAGAAATTACAAACTTTTTCACTACACCTTTATGGGGCCCATCCCCAAATCATCCACCACAAACAATGCAAATGTGACAGTAGAATCTAACAAGGGTATTTTGGTCAATCTTATGTAAATTTGATTCCATTCCAGGCAGCATCCCAGCATGCCAAACGCAGGAATAGGAATCAGAATTCCATTACTGAGTTGATTCCTTAGCGTACCAAACGCTGGAATGGAATTGATTATTTCTGCCTCATTCCATTCCATTGTCATTCCAGTCTCCATTCCATTCCTGCCTACAGCCATTCCAGCGAACCAAACGCTACCTCATATTCTGTATCAGGGTTTTTACATGAAATACTAAAATTAGCATCCATTTGACACTTCGAAATAAATGAAATTATCATTGTTTACGTTCCTTTCAAATACTTTCTACTTGAAAAAGTAAGAATAGATAATACAATTATATGAAATAATGGACTTAGTAGGATATGCTAAAATTGTACACTAGATGTATTAGTACAGTAGCAAGTACCATATGAGTGTCATTTGTCTGACATGGATGCTCCAACCATGTACAAGTATCTGGGTATCAGAAAAAATAATAGAATTCTATAAAAATAATGGACTCAGTACAGTAGGAAATGCTAAACTTCTACACTAGAAGTATTAGTACAGTAAAAAATACCAGAATGAGTGTCATATTGGTCTGACATGGATGCTCCAGGCATGTACAAGTATCCAAGTGTCATAGTATGTATATATACACATTAGCTCGATAGTGCATGAATATAGATCACTATGTACATTACTACATATCTTTGCTGAGTGCGTCCTAACAGGAATGTTCTAACTGTTTCTTTAGATTAGTTCTATAAAGCTACCAACATCAGTACATCAAGTTTTAACTTTCTCCGTAGGATGCATTAAAAAAAGAAGTTAGAATTATAGACACTAAACTTAAAATAAAGAAAAACATATAAATGAAATAAACAGTAAGAATTCTTACCATTCCCTGAAGTTGTTGCGGCTGGAAGAGCTGGCATTTTAACCGCTGCAATTTTAATGCATTTACTTTAAGTCAGATTCAGGGGAAGCTAAAAGGATATGATGTAATTTTACTACACAAGAGACTCCTGATAATATCACTATAAGACTAACTCCTGTGTTGTTATGTATGTATTATCATCTGTTTAATAATAATATCATCAGTACCTCTCAAAAAAATAAGAAAATCTTGAAATTTTGAATTAAATTCACAACTCTCTTATGATAGAAGAAAATATTGCGAGTTTAAGGTGCTATCCTGAGTCGTGACACTATAAGACAGGAGTAAATATTCACGTGAGTGTGAATATTTCTAAATTTAAAAAAAGGTATTTTGTTAAAAAAAGGTCACCTTACAGCATCAATATTTCTAAATTCTAAATATTGAAGCAGATATTTTAGCCATCCTTGAAGCATTGAATTTCAAGTCTTCATTCAATAAGCCTTTAATTGTGGAAAGTGATTCTTGTAACGCTATATGTTGGAGATTTTGTTTTTATGTCAACTAGATCAAAGTTCTGATTTCGGCTATGGAGGTGGAGTTAAGGCACATTCTTTGTTCTGGGAATGACGAGATTGATTTGTTGGCTAAGAAATGGGCCCCAGAATAGCTTTCTATGCTTGTGCTTTTCACTGAATTTTTCTTTTTTGTTTTTGTTGGTGGGCTGCTGGCACAGTGCTCATATACCTTTCAGTTTCTTGTATCCCTTCGATTTAATATATTACCCAGCTACCTTTGGAAAAAAAATAAAATCTAAACAGTAGCTGGGGACAGGTTTAGGGGCAATTCAATTCAATTATTATAGGCACCTCATTGAAGTGGATGGTTAGGGTTTTATTAAGTTAGTTAAATGTCAGGGGCTGGCTTCTTCAAAAGGAAACGAGTTGCATGGTTCTCGTAAATTAAAGCATAATTTGACTTTTTGAAGGGGGCAAAAAAACTTGAAGATTATGAAACAAATTGTTCGTCAACTCTTTTTGAGAAATAAGAATTTTCAAAAGACAAGAAAACATCTCTACAAGATTTCAGCTAATTAAGCTTCGATCCTACTTCTCAGGGATTCAGCTTATTTTTATCAACCATGCTTACAAGATATGCTAAATCCATTATTTCCCCTTCTTAGCAAGCAGACAGACCCTGTGGGCTTCAAATACAGCATCATTTAATTTGTTTGAGCTATTGTGAGGAATAACCTTTTGTCATTATCTTTGAACGAGGCCTGGTTGTTCAATCTGAGTTTGATAGCTCGTGGAATTTGGATTGTAGGTAAGTCCCTTTAGTTTCTATGTAGCAAAATGAACAAGTGTTGGACAATACTAAAAAAGCTTCTTCAAATGAGTTTTCAAGTATTAATTTAAACATTGCTTTGCAGTTGATAAGAACATTATTACATTTTCTCTGTTCTCGGAGATACAACTAAAATATATAATGATTTTAAGTTAATAGTTTAGTGTGGGATGTGTAGATTATTATTATTGGTATTATTGTTTTTGTATAAATTTTACAAGTCTATAAATAAATATTATTTAAACTAATTTAACAGATATGCCAAATCCATTAATCATATGGCTTGGGATTTGCCGAGTCAGACATCTTGTATAAGCATTGGATTCTGAAAACATACCCCACACTCATCCAAATTAGCTTATTTGTCTTTAAGTGTGTAAGTAGATTACTGATCTTATTTTTCCAAAAATTCTGATTGTGAATTGCAAGCTCGTCACATATTAAAGAAGATTTGCATCATATTGTTAGTTTGCCATTACTGTATAAAAACTATAGCTTACACCAGATGCCTTCCTAATACTGCAAACTAAAAGAAGGCTAATCTCTCCTGCAGAACTACCTCAAAATTCTTTGATAATTGGACTACAGATGCATCATCAAAGTAAGACTGGAATAAGAGATTCTTAAATACCAATTACAGGAAAATGGACACTACTTACTTTCAAAAAATGACGCACATTCAATGATTAAACACATTTTTAGGTCCTGCAAAAAACTTCAGTGAAAATGTCTCTCTTGTGTACTCAAATTTTTCTTATAGTCTCCACCATTGATGGGAAATTCCTTGAAAGTGGTACACTTATGGAAACACGGCCCGCAATTGGGCTCATGGTTTACACATCCCAACATCTTCTTTGGTTCTGAAAAAGTCCAACCCATCCGAGGATTTGGATTAGGATAAATTGGAATGGAAAAAGATAATTCATAGGACCAGGCTTTGATGATGATGATGATTGGTCTTTAAATATAAAAAAATTAGCATCATGTTGTCCAAGCTTAATGTGACAATCAGTGAAGTTTTTCCTCTTTTCTGCTTCTCTTTTTACCAATTTTTCTATATTCTGTTTATTTTTCCAGAATTCTTTCTAGTTTATATTAGAAAATTTGCAATTAACCCAAATTACATTTCAAGAATAACCAGCCTTTGTTTGGAAGTCATTTTTAATCAATCTTTATACTGGCTTCAATTATAACTTTCTGCTTCCATCAGTACTTTATTTTCTCACAACAGGTTGGTTAAACTGCTTAGTTTCTTTACCGCGTATTGCTTTATTCTGAGATGTAACCGTGATTACATTAATGTCTGTTTAAGTAATGATATAAAGAAGCAAACAGGTAAACATTTGATATGTTAGATATTGTCAATCCCCAGTTGTCTTAATCCTTTTGCCATCAAAAATTTTGTTCGCTCAAATATTGAGGGACTGATTAACACATACTGGGGGCTGTTTGGGAACATGCCAGCCTTTCAGAATTTTTTATTTCTAGTAAATTTGTCTAGTTTGGACTTGGATAAAGCTTAGCGAGGGTTTACTGTTGGGAAGTCCCACATCCTACATCGCCCAAGTCCTGAGTTGGATAGGGCTTAATATACCTGTTTGGGCCTTCCACCTATCAACTTAAGCTTTTGGGTTGGTATATGGTTTATTACATGGTATCAGAGCGATCCCCTCTTTCTTGTATAGCCCACGTGACAGGCCCGTTCATGAAATCTGTTGGGCCTGCACATGAGGGGGAGTGTTGGGAAGTCCCACATCCCACATCGCCCAAGTCCTGAGTTGGACAGGGCTTAATATACCTGTATGGGCCTTCCACATATCAGCTTAAGCTTTTGGGTTGGTATATGATTTATCACATTTACAACCTGTAGCAGAATAATATGGTATAAAAGCATCTCGAGTGTAGACATTTAGTGTTGGAAGATTTTTAGGCTGTGTCGGACTGGTCAGGGTTGATCAAAGCTGGGTCCGGATCCTTCCCATTTGCACAAGAAGACTTCTAAATTGAATGATCCTAACTTCAATTATGTAACTACACATTTTAAGGAAAGAAAATAACAGCCCAAAGGGCTCAAATAGCGGAGGTATAAAATATTTTCTATCCAAGAAAAAAAAAAAAAAAAGTTTTGGGACACCATCCTCGTGGGTCCAATTATTAGTCCAATCCACAAAACTATGGCCCGCACTAATAGGACCTATAATTCTCTTCAAATACTTAAACAGGTAGGAAGAAAACAATCATATGTTACTTACTCTTATTGCAGGAGGATACTGAGGCTAGTTGAGATGTAGAAGGCCAAGGAGCAGCTATATTGTCGTTAAGATCGCAAATGAAGCCTATTCCAGTATATTGGTCCAATGTTATGTCTGAAGGCAAGCTTGGCAGGAGGCATCCTGACTCTATTATAAACACAGAAGGGATCAGCCATAGTGACAACAACAACAACAAGAAGAATAACAATAACAATAATTGGAACTAAGTAGTCAAAACTTAAAAGTGGAATGTTAGATTGACGACTGAGTGATAGGAAACTAAAGCCAAATCGATAGATCCGGTAAGGCTTTGATGAACCAAAACAAACCACTAACAGTTTCTGATTCTAATGAGGCCAAGGATTTGTGCCATAGTGGTGAGGTGTCAGGAACTAAAAGGATGTCAGCTGGTGATTCATTATCTGCAGCAATTCAAGGGGGTTAATGACAAACTCATGATCACAGAACTTGAAAGAATATAATACTGAGATTGTAATATTATTGAGTGTCTTCCTTTAGAGATTGTCCATCAATATATAGTGTATTACATGCCTTAATCAAGGCTCTAAGTTAGGAAACCAACTAATTACATCAATTGCTATTCTAAGTTAGAAAACTAACTAATTAAGAGAATATGTACAGCTGTGTTAATCTTGACCCAATCAAAACCACGTGTGATATATCATGCTGGACTGGATCCTATCATGGGCCTTGGGCCTGTTTAACAGTTTAGTGGTTACCCTTTAATGCAGGCCAGCTGAGGACCGAGACCGAACCACAATCTCCACACAACTGAGAAGAAAAAAGGCAGCAGACCTACCTTATTTTTATCAGTTATGGAAAGGATTTAATTAGAACAAATGTATAGAAATAGCGTGCCTAGTATAAAAGGTGAATACCAAGCCACACAAGCACAATAAAGAGAGACTCAAGGAAGGAAAACAAAGGAAACAAAAACAGGAATGCAACATAAACCTAACCTGTATATGTATCCGAAATAAAATAAAATAAATTCATTGGCATTTCACTGTAATTCTTGTGAACCAATTTTAGGTTCGCTATAGAGAAGCTTATCTCTTTCATTTTTTTATGAAAAAAAATGCTATCATTTGAAACATAAGCACAAAATATGCAACTGCTATTATTATGTAAATTCTATATATCATTCCTTTTTTTACTGGTAAATCCACTTTAGTATTAAATTATTAATACACAAACAAAAGCAATAATTTGGATTAAATGATTCATTCCAATTTGCAAATGATAACCCATGTTGGGTTCTTTATTGCAATTTCCTGTACATACACATCCAACAGAAGGCTAGACCCAGGGAAGAGCCAAACCCATCCAGACTTTGGAGTCATTGAACCACTAGATAACACATAAAAAGACCTATAAGAGAACTGTTTGGAAGGATAAGGCTTCCAAATATGAATGTCAGCTTCATCCCTGGGAATAAACATATTAGAAAGAAAATTCAAGAGGGACTCACACTCTGATTCCTGAAACTGGCGGACTCTACAACTGAAGACTCTTAAATCTTAATTGGAGACTACCCTAAACAATCTAGGAAATAAACCCATTAGAGGACCCACCCTACTCAATCATCATACCAAAAATGGATAATATCACGCTCCCAACTTAGAAACCCACCCTATCTTTAAAGCCCCTCCCCCATAACCACAACATTGGACTAGGGGGGTAGCCCGGCACGCCGGTCGCGTGCTGCAGCCCGGCCTGGCCCATCAAAATGCACAGGCCATGCTGGGCCGCAACAGCCCTTTTACAAAGAATTTTTATCTTTTATGTATAAATTTTAATTTTAATTTTGCTTATAGATATTTTTCATTTACCAAGTAATATTTACTTTAGTTAGAGGGACACGTGTCATCCTCTCAAACTTTCCAGCTGCTTTAGTTTGTAACAGGTTCTTTCATTTTCAATCTACTACTTTTTTCTGGGATCTGGTTCACGAAATCCTTTAGTTATTGTATCCAATACCCCGGTCACATTCTTTTGTTTCATAAAAATATGTTCACTTATTTTTTTGTGTTTTCATGGTTTTAGTTATATGGTCAAGTGACAATTACCATGTCTCAATGCCCACTCATTTGCAATTTTTACGGTTGTTATCGCCTTAGGAAAACAATTTGATCAAATGGAAGAATCAACCAAAGGGATTAGGTACTAAATAAGACGTGATCATATACCCTACCCACGTTGTTTTGTTCCATAATGACAAAGGAAATCCCAAGGCTTGGATGCAATGCATCAGTATTCACTTCACAATCAATTATTTTTCTGTAGTCATGGTGTTAGTTATTCAGTCAGCTGAAAGTTACTATGTTCTGATGCCCACTCATTTACTCTTCTAATGACTGGTATCACGTGAGGAAAACATTGTGATCAAACAGCAGAAAGAATCAAAGGGATTAGGGACTAATTAAGATGTGTCATGTGAAGGTCGTCCTCAGTTGTAGCTCAGCTGATAGGGACATGGGTGTGTGAGTTCGAATCCCCGATGTAGCCAAAAAAAAACAAAAAACAAAAACAAACAAAAAGTGAAAAAAAAAAAAAAAAAAAAAAAGAGATGTGAAGGTCTGTGATTGGCACATTAGTAATCAATGGATGACTTGGCTCTATCACTCCCGAGGAAAGGAGAGAAATCGGGGAACCCAAAAGTACTCCATTTTTTCATTAATCATAAATCTTCACTCTCTCTAGCCAAGGAGGCTTTACATCACTTAAATAGGAGAAAACGTAACCCTAAAACTAATCTGGATCATCCAAACGCATTGATGGCCAGGATTAAAACATCCAATACAAAACTTAACATATAAATAAAAACTTTAAATCTGATAGAATATGTGGGTTGGGCCCAAAATGATAGGTCAAGATGGATGGGCTAGGCCCATTGGCTGGTCAACCGATGGGGTCCATGGGTCTGTCCTACATCAAAACTCCCCTTCTTGGAGAGAACTCGACCTCGAGTTCTATAAATGTCCTCCAAGATCAAATATCGATGGTACAGCTTCCCAATGTGCTTCTTGATCTTCATGTTCTTCACATGACTTAGGAGATTCAGTTGATCTTTTATCCCAAGTAGACTTTAGTCATTGCAACTTTTTATGTCCAGACTTGAATTGGATGTGCGCTCGAATGAATTGTTTCTGCAAGTCTTAAAGTTGAATCATCTGCATATGATCTTCTAATTTCAACGGTCGATCTTCGAGAACAAAGTCAATATGAGGAACTTCGATCATGTGATCTTCTTTGGCAATCTCCTGATCAACGGCCTTTTTCATATGATGATTTAATTGGCTTTTCTGAAAGTGAGCTTCTGATGAGATCTATCAGATGATTAGATTCTTTGCGAACCATGCTCAACTCTTCAATGTTCGTGTCAGTTTCTTTTGCTTCCAATTCATCTGAAGTAGAATCGTTTGGAAGAGTTTTGTCCGTCACTTCATTTGAATTTATTGTGGAATCATCTATTTCTTGTTTTTGTTCCTTAATATCAGCCTTGACATTCTCCACAATTGGTTCCAAAACATGGGCTTCTATTGTTTGCAGAGATTTTCCTTCTTACAACTTAGCTTTTCGGAGGCGGCAACGTTTTATCAAGCGCTCAACACAAATTGCTTCCCAAAATGCTTCATACATGGTCTTGCATTCTCTCATATTATTCTATATACTTGGTCTTAAACCTCTGAGAAAACGTTTCATAACATGTCCTTCATTCTCATCTAACCCATATACTTCTTGGAGCTTTGAAAATTCGACATAGTACTCATCAACGGTTAACTTTCCTTGTCTCAAATTAAGGAATTGATCAAAGTAATCCTTATTTTTATAATACCAATCTCCATATTTACATGCATAGATGATTCTTTGCATATCATTGTAAACTTGCAATTTCATATTGGCTGGCAATTCCATATTGATGTGGATGTGAGGACTAAAAATTTCATACTCTATAAAAAAAATTGAAATTGACCTGATGCGAAGATCTGGTAACCATGTGTGTAGGTGAAGACGGATCGGCGATGGGTAAGATATCGTTCATAGAAGTCGGATGGTTGAAAAACTAGTCAAATCACTTTGACCTGGCTGTGTTAACAGAAAGCTACTACAGTTCAGAAGAGTGGGCTAAGTCCAACTGACTTGACCCAAATTCGAGCACGGCTTGTCACAAGAGGGGCATGTGTGTTGTTTGCAGGGTGTTGTTCGGTGACTTGGTGCAGTTGGGCCCAGCTTGTCCACCTTCGTTTTTTAGTTAAATATCTAGTGGGTCAGACCTGACCCGATTGTTTGTGGACTCAACACAAGTGGCATTGAGTGAGCCTGCCTTCTTCTATCCCGAGTTCTATGCACCAGAAGAAAGAAAACATGAGCTCGCTTCTGTGTTGGTGCTTCAACGAGAGGGGGAGGTCAATGTCGGTGCTTGCTGATGCCGATGACAACAACTCCAAGGGCAAAGAGAGACGGTGATGATGATGGAGTTCCGGCATGATCGATAACAGCGCTGGACGCTCGTGGTGCTAGGTATGCCCTGCAACCTTTATTCTCTTCTTCTTTTCTCTTTTCTCCTCTTTCTCTCAGCTCACTTTTTTTTTTCTTTTCAACTGAGCTTTGGGAATCTCCGGTTTGGGAGTTGGGTTCATGGAGGAGTGGGTTGGGGGAATGGGCGACTGGTTCGGTTGGGGCTCGGTTGGTGAAGGATTCGGTTCGCCTGTGGAAGATTAGATTTATTTATTTTGAATGGGGGATTTTGAAGGTCGAAGAAGGAAGCGAGAGGGTTCTGAGGTTCGAACTGGGGTGGGGTCCGGATTCACGAGGTAGGGATGAGGGTCTCGGTTTGGGTTGAAGGAGTTTTGGAATTTATGGTTCCAGGAATTAGGGATTTGGATGTTGGCATTTAGGGTTTTTGGGTTCCAATTGTTTCAGGAAAGTGAATTTGGTTTTGGTTTAGGGTATTGACAAGGAGGGGTCGAGTGATGTTCGACAAATGTGGATTAGGTGAAGAGGACGGTTTTAGGGTTTAATCAAGAAGATATTGCTGGCATGCAGTCGGCTTACCGGTTTTGGGGTTGGATGATGATCGGACAAAGGGGTTATGGCTGAGATGGATTTGAACTTGGAGAGGTGAGGCAATGATGGAATGCTATAGGATTTTGGTTTGGCAAGGTTCTACAGGATCCGTGGGGTTGTCAGGGTGGTGGCCTGGTGGGGATGGGGGAGATGTAGGGGATTGGCAATTGGGTTACAGGATGGGTGAGATGGAGACCAAATGGAAAAGGAAATACCTGATCAAGCTGATTTCCAAATCCGGATGGAGGCTCCGATACGGTGATACCAATTGATGCGGATGGCGGATTGTGGTGCAGGACAGGTAGGGATGGAGATGGAAGATGGATGGGGTTAGGTCAAGGAAACCTTGAAAATCTTGGCTTCATGCCAAACTCCCTATCACCGGCGAGAAAAGAGAGAACTTGGGGAAACCAAAAGTACTCCATTTTTTTCATTAATCATAAATCTTCACTCTCTCTAGCCAAGCAGGCTTTACATCGCTTAAATAGGACAAAACATATACCTAAAATTAATCTGAACCATCCGAATACATTGATGGCCAAGATTAAAAAATCTAATATAAAACTACTTAAAATATAAATAAAAACTCTAAATCCGATAGAATATGTGGGCTGGGCCCAAATGATAGGTTGATATGGATGGGCTAGGCCCATTGGCTGGTAGACCGATGGGGTCCATGGGTCTGTCCCATCACGTAGATAGTGAACCTAAAATCATCATATCAGCACTTTCTTTCTTCTCTTCTCTATTTACGTTTTTGTTCTTCTATAAATCCTCTCCAGTCTCCAAAACTTCAAAAATATAAGATCAAACAACAACTCAAACATGCACACATAATGTAGACCTAACTGCAATCCATTAATAAATATTCGCCTCGTATTTGGATGAAAATATAAGAAATGCCATTGTCAATCTTTATAAAGAACAAAAGATGAAAGTTACAACTTATTTACAAACGTAAAGAAGGCAGTTAAGCATATGAACAATACCTTGTGATCCAACTGGTGTTGTTTGTTGTAGATTCCATCACAGCAAAACCAAAAAAAAAACACGAAAAAAAAAAAAAAAAAAAAAAAAAAAAAAAAAAGAAGAATCAATCAGTTTCGGTAAACATAAGGTGCATAACACACAATGCAATTTGAAGGCTCACATGGGGTTGAATCTGGGCCTAAGAAATTTACAGCTGAATCAATGGCCAACTCAGATCCAGGATTACTGAATTTCCATAACAACTGGGCCATCTATGTTTTGAGCCACGCCTGGGACTGAGTATTAGACATGTTCAACACATGGCCCAAGACATGCTCATGGTCCAGTCCTCATCAATACATATACCTACCATCAACCAGTCTCACTAGGCCCAATCACAGTCCATTCCCACCGGTTGCAGCTTTAAACAGTGGCTAGTCTTACAGATCTGAGTTTGTTGGAAGGAAATAAACTAGGACTGACCTTGAAGAGAAAAATCCTTGAGGCTTATGTGACAAAGATCATATAAGTTCGCACTGATGTTCATTTTCTGCAACTGTCTCCCAAGCAATGCAGCACAGTTCAGAGCTTGCAAGTTGGTTATGAAACTCTGTTTCTGCAAGTGAGATATGTACTTCGCCATGGCACTGCAACAAGCTGTGTTGTTACCAATCCCATTGCCACAGCGTTTTGCAACATGTTGGGTGTTAGGGAAAACAAGTGGACAAACTGCAACAGGAAAAATATAGTCACTGACACCAGTCTAAATGTCACTTTTACAAGGAGACTTCAGCAAATAAAGAGAATTAAAGGAAAAAAGGGGGCAGACTGAACAATATAAACAAGAAAAAGAGAATGAACAATTGAAAGAAAAACTCTCTGAATATCCGCTGCAGCTAAAAGTATTTTGTCAGAAAGTAGAATGTTACAGTTATTTCATCATGACTGTTGTTACATCCTACTATTCATAGATTATCTTGCAAAATCAAAGCCAACGATATTAATACCTGATCAATAACAGCAAGCAAAATGGCAAGTTATCATTATAAAAAGAAGGCCAAATATAAAGAAAGAAAAATGACTGGGATTGTCAATCGTTTCCATAAGATAGGTCCAATCATGAACGTTAACCATCCATTTTTATAATCAGTAACATTACTTGAACCTCAAGGTTGCAATAGTAAGCACCTTCTCACTGTGCCACCGGCTGTCGTCAACCATCTATTTATATGGTTCTAAAGAACCAATCCATACAATTGGATGATGATTTGTTGATCACTGAAGATTCAGGATCTAATCAACAAATATATGAAAAACGGATTGGTAACTTTTTCCCAAGGAGATTCATAAATACATCCAAAGTGCTGGAAGTCGTCAGGATCTGTCTATGAATCAACCAAGACTGTTTTGTGAATCCGAATGCAAATAAATAGACAGATCAGTAAATTTACTGAGTAGATTCACTGGTCTGCCAAGACTGATTCATGACTTGGTAAATGTCTGTACCTTGGAGAGCAACATTGGAGATCAGAACCAAAAATAAGTATAGGTAGAAAAATCGCGCTCATCTGATAGAAGTTTTTACCCAATTAGAAGCAACATAACCTCCAAACATAACAGTTCTTAGAAAGATATGGTTCCTATAAATGTTAGGAGTTCAGAAAACTTCCAAGTTTTTATCTACCCAAATATCACTATGACGTTAAACATCATTCCACCAGTTTTTCTCATATCAAGATACAGCCGTTCTTCAAGTCTCTTATACAAGGAAAAAAAAAAAAAAAAAAGAGGCTGTGTCAACACAGTGATCTTTGAATATGTAGTAATCTTTCCTCTAGATTCCACAAGCCTATACATTTGGATCATTTGATAGACGTTTATTATCGCATTTCCACAAAATATTCAATGATCTCACTCAACACATTTTGACCAGAAGTCTGGTCTTGATCCAGTGTAAGCATATTTGCAGGTCCTTCTATTTGTCAGACCTCAAAATGGCAACTGTTTAATCAACAAGCCCAAAAATTAAGACTAAGCCCAGCACATAAAAGCTAAAGTAGGACTGCATCAACATTTGGTGAACATATCATCCACGAAATTTGCCAAACCTCCTCTAGACTAGCCATATGGGCCTGAAAAACCCAGCCTGTGATGGCCAAGAGATGCAAATCAAGGGGTTGTGTTGAGAAAAAAGACAGAAAGAAAGACGGAAAGTAAAAGCAAACCACCAAATTTGCACCTGAATAGCCCCTCAAATATTAACAACCAAACAGCAATTAATCTATAATCGGAACCCAAAAACAGCACAAAAAAAAAAAAAAAAAAAAAAAAAAAAAAAAAAAACCCACTATTTCAAACCAGCATAATGACCATACCAAAACTAGCTCATATCCAGGGGCAGATCTAGGAAATTTTCCTTTGGAGGGCCACTATGTAAAAAAAATCACTTGTGTGTGTGTGTGTGTTTTTTTTTTTTTTTTTTTCTTTTGGTGTTTGTTGTGTGTGTGTGTGTGTGTGTGTGGGGGGGGGGGGGGGGGGGGGGGGGGGAGCGGTTTCATACGTAAAACAATCCGCCAATGCTTGTATCAGAGTCTACAACCATTCATGTGTGACTGCCTCCAGCTGAGAATGTTCTGGACTCTTCTTTTCTCATGAAAACAGCCCTATTCTATGGATATTTTGCACACTTAGGAACAGTTGTGATCCTGGAATCAGTTTATGATGCTTTACCGGTTGTGATGTAGGATATGGAATCTCAGCAACTATCAAGGGTATACAATAGATAAAGGTTCAGATCTAACTTTCTATGGCATTTGATCACATGTAAATTAATGGATGCTGGGACTGACTGGAAAAAAAAAAAAAAGGATTATGAGAGATGTGGCTGGATATCCCAAACTTGGACCTAATTCTTGCATGGCACAGAAAGGTTTACACTCACAACAAGAAGTCTTCACAAGTCTGTACAAGGACTTCTGAATATGCTTCACACAAAAGGAAAAGTTTCACAACTTGATGCCAATATTTTCCTCAAAATATTGAACAGTAAATCGAGATCTCTATAGGCAAACAGCCCTGCATATAAATAAAACTCCATTGACTAATTAGAACCTACCCTAATTCCCAGATACTGACAGGGAGAGAAGATCCAATCCTAGCCACTGTAGCTTACAGAATAAAGACTAAACCACCAGCTAATTTGGGAGTACTAAAACAAAACAAGCAATAAATGCTTTTGTTCACTATATTATATTGGTGTACTAAAACAAGCAATAAATGCTAATTTGGGAGTACTAAAACAAAACAGCTAATTTGGGAGTATAGTTGAATCCTATATTATCCAATTCTTCTGCTGTGAGACACACTGACAAATCGTGACAATAAATGCTTTTGTTCACTATATTAGGTGATAATAGTAAACTTCATGATCTCAACCACAGGATCCACTGGGAAATAGGAGAATGCCTTACGGCTGTTCCCGGCGCAGGCTTTGGGGAGGAAAAAACAGACATTAATTGAAGCTTTCTGTAATGAAGTAGCACTACTATGCTACTATATATCTAATGTATTTATATTCTTACATATCCATTTGCTTTGTCAAGAATATAATATACTGCTGGAATATGATACTTTCCAAATGATCAACAAGCAGTGAAAGGCCACCGTAACTTGAACAAAGTAATCCTCTCACAAGTAAGTTTAGAAGCAGATTTTGAGATATTTTCAAACTTACATTTATTCAAGTTGCAATTAGAAATCCTTCTGAGTACTTGCTTTGCAGGAAGTGGATCGATCCTACTCGCAAGCCATCGAAGGACAATACTTTTACAATCATCAAGCCTAGATGAGTACCCAGGCAAAATACGTGCATCATTCATGCCTGAAAGACCATCTCTTGAGGCAATTTTTCTTGCAGCTTCAGATATAGCATTCTGGCAAATTTGGGTGCAACACTCATTTACAGGATCAACTTTTTCACATGCAGCCAGAAGGGTAGTTGAATCAACAACGCTTTCAAAATCATTAACATCTTTCACAGGGCAAGAAGCTTTAGTGAGGTTTGATGGATACACTGAGCATATTGTCTGTAGGGTTTCATTAGCGCCCTGACTGCTTAGGATCTCCTGAACATCTGACAAGCAGTGCATTGCTTGGGCCATGTCCAAAGCAAGGGTCCCAGAATCTTTACTAGACTGCCCAATGAGAATCACCAGAGTGGCCTGTAATTGTGGGCAACATATTACATTGGCTAGAAAAGGAGCAAAGGAAGCCAAGCAATCAACTGCGGTGGTGCTGATCATACCATCAGCAGCTGAAAAATTTAAAGTACAAAGACCTGCAAATCAGAAAGCAATACTGAATTACTGCTAATTAAAAACCAAGTAACAAATATGAAATATCTCAACTCTTAGAATTATCACAAAAATTCTGCAACACTTCACAAGCAAGAAATATTGGAAAATGTACTGGTATATTAAGAATGTATCCACAAATGGACAAATAAAAGCTCTTATTTCATTAGAAATAATGAAGATAGCATGCACATATTGTGGAAAAATTACTGAAGTCACCTTTCTTGAAATGCATGTCGCAGTCTCCCTCTCTCCTCCATTTATTTTTTTTAATCTTCCCTAATTTATTTAATACTATTTTATTTCCAGCAAGACTTTTCATATAATACATATACTCAATTATCCAAAAAAAAAAAAAAACTGGAAATTATGGTCTTGAGAAAAGTCATAAGAAGAGAATTTGTCAAATTAACTTCAATTTTTTTATTGGAACTTAATAAAACTAAATTACAGTTATTTACACTTCTTTCTTCTGAAGGTACCAGTGACTCTAGTGCATGTGCATAGACCCAAATTGGTCATCCAGAGTGTTACCCTGCATGTACTGTGCCTTCATAGTCCAAAAACCATGCTAATCAGAGAATCCTACTCATTCAGTCAAAGAAGGCCGGCAGAAAGAATGGATGATTATGAAAATTCTCAACCAAAGTTCCAATAGCCATTCATTCTTTTTCCAATAAAATCCCCTTGTTTAAGGGTTTAGATAGCTGGATGTACTTTTACGGCTATGACCCATCCATGGTATGTCCTTCTAGATAAGTAGTAGTTCCAAAACTCACCAAATGAAGACTCAGCAAAGTTGACTTGTATCTGCATGTGTGATAGTTTATATTCATCTGCTAGTTCAAGGACAATGGTTACATATGATATACAAGATCCAAGAACCATTCAAGTCTTTGTGATGACTGATGATCCATTGACCATTCTGACTCTGTACAACTCACTTTAACACTGAGTCAAGTCGGGATTCATGTTTTTGACCTTTGGATAATGGCTTGACATTATACATATATGGCACATCTACAACGATAAAAAACTGATACTTCGGGAGATAAAAAAGTAATCCAAAACCTTAGGATTCCCTATGCTTCTTACATACTATTCAACTTCACATGAGAAGATTTTACTGCATAAAATTTGCACCTGATAACCTTGGCATGGTATTGTTTGTGTAAGGTGTCAGGGGAGAAGGTGCTAGAAGAGGAATGAAGGGTTGAGGAGCCTTGGTTGGGGAGGTGTCGGGCAAAAGAATATCTGCCTTTTCCTCTAATAGAAGTGAACCTTGCCGATATTGCACATGCTGGTACAGTAATGGGAGGCTATTTCTCTCAGAATCAGGAACAATATCCATTTGCACGCAGTTGGATTCATATAAACCTGGAACAAAAGCATATTCAGGAAAGATATCAAGAGAAACGCCATAAGAAAGACAACCATGGTCATCTAAAAGTTAGAAAAGGGAGACCTTGTAAAAGCAATGCAACCAAATGAACCCTTGTGACATTTGATAAACTGTCACGGTGCACAATAAACAGCATCATTTTCTTATGCAAAAGTTTGCACAAAGCAGCCATGGGGAGCCATTATTAGCTGATAATTGTTATAGTCAATGTTTGAAAACTAGGACTCAGGGTGCAGAACGGTGAGCCTTGAGTTGAGTCATATCAGTCAAGTCCAATTTGAACTGGGCAAGTTGGACAGAGTTGCACCCAAAACCATAAGACTGAGTTGGACCGAGCCTCACCCAAAATTCCAGTATGAGTCAGCACAGTTGCACCCAACAGCTCCTCTGTCTAGATTGAGCAGTGCTGACTTGGCTGATACACATAGGACTAGGCCAAACCCTATCTAAATATGCGTATTGGAGGGTGGCCCTCAATTCATCACTGCTCAATTCTGAGTTGGCCAAGACTTGAGCAATTTTTAGAACTACGGTTATACTTGAAGTTGAAGCAACAACATATAAAAGACGAGAAGAAGATGAAGATGAGAGAAGAAAAGGTAGGGCCAACTTTGACCAATTTACTCAGCCACTTAAATCATTAACTATTTGTTTCACAAGGAATAAATTTTTAAAATTGCATATCTAAAGTGAAAAAAAAAAAAAAAGGAAAAAAAAAAAAGATAAGGCAAAAAGAGTACATATGGAAAATTCCAAGAAAAGCCCTTCATAAAAATCAACCACTTCAAAACTCTCCCATAAAATTTGGGCATAAAGAGTCCATTTTTGAGAACCAGTTAAGAACTTATTTGTAATTTTCTAGTATTTTTGGACAAATTTGTAATTGTGAGAAACTTTGGTGAGATGTTTTTTTTTGGTAATTTCTGATAATAGTGAATAATATACAAATTGTTAGAGCTGGTCTTCATGATGGACGGATGAGCAGTTCTCATGGTTCTCCACATATTCGTTCTCCTTTTTTTTTTTTTTTGTCGTTGATAGCGGTAAATTTTATTAAAGAAAAGAACCAAGCAAAACAGGAACCAGACTAAAGGAAAGAAAGAAGAAAAACAAAATAACTACACATCAAAAGAAATATGTAACCCAAGAACTCCATCCCTTGCTAGACCATCAGCCATAGTGTTAGCTTCACGTGGAATGTGATTAAAAGAAGCTTCTAATTGAGTCGAGATATCTTGCACCACCTATACCAAATCTGCCAATCTCCATGGGAAAGTAGATTTTCCAGAGGCCCATTGGATTGCAGAAAATGAGTCACCTTCAATGATTGCTCTGTAGCCTCCCAACTTATGCAATTCACGAAGCCAACAAGTAAAGCATAAACTTCAGCACCATTGGAATCTGACGAACTCACTGGACCAGAAAAATTCTTCACAACAACCCCTGAAGAGTCTCGAATAACACCTCCAATCTCTCCCAAATGGATATACTTGAAGAAACTGCCATCAAAATTCAACTTTAGGAGACCAGCTGGGGGACAGTTCCACTTAATTCTATGCAAGATTTTGGAGTGGCATTCCCCTATTAAATTGGATGCCCGAGATCTATTCAAATCTTCTAAAGAAACTCCTGCAAATTCTGCCTTCTTACTTGCCCACTCCGAAACATTCCAAACAATAGACTGAACAATCTCATCAGCAGAGTTGCTTTTATTTTTGAAAATTCTATTATTCCTTTACAACCAAATCTTCCAAAGGCCAGCATAACGGGACAACCACCATAATATGCAACCTCGGATTGAACTAACTAAAGGTCTGATCTTCGCTAACATTTCCTCCTTGTGTTAACTTTTTTAATTTTTGTTTCTTTTTTTTTTATTTTTTAGATTCAAAGTTTCAACTTGGTATCAGAGAAAATGATTCATCAATCCTCTCTTCTTCCTACTCATTTTGACCGTTTATCATATCCTTTTTTCTCCTTTTTTCTGTAATTTCATCACCCTTCAAAATCCCATCCGTATCAATCCCTAAAGCCTCCAAAAAACCCTCAAAACCAAGTCCAAAACATTATAATCATAACTCTATGTCTCCTATGCTTTTACATTAAATCCACACTTCCTTAAACTCTAAAATGCCTCTAAAACCCTACCCTGATTTTATATCTGAAAGTTACAGGATAACTCAGATTTGGGTTTTCAAGCCAAGATTAACTGTCAGATTTGGGTCTTCAAGCCAAGATTAACTTAAGGTGAGGAGTTTTCTAGTTATAGAGTTAACATTATCATGTAGAGATCTATGTAAACCCACCAACTGAAGATAGCATTCAAGTGATCATGTCCTTTGTATGAGCCCATGAGGGAAACAGGCTAGTAATGCCCTAGTGGAACACCTTGTCAAAGTTTGTGATTCTTGATTTTTTATGTCAAGATTTCTAAGTGCTTTTGAAGACCAAGCCGAAAATTTTCCTCACAAAAGCAGTCGTAAGAAGAAGCAGAATTCGATGTTTATTCCAAGCTGGGTATAGCAGATATCAATGCACTTGCTCGAAGGGGAGTTTTGAGACACAATAAAAGACTTATTTGTCATTTTCAGTAATTATGGACTAATCTTTAATTATGAGAAACTTTGGCGATCGTGTAATAGCAAATAATATTAATGATAGGGCTGATCATAATGAGGGTTGAATAGCCGTCCTCATGGTTCCTCCAAATTGATTCCCCTCCTCTAAAACCCCAATCTTATTCTTCTATAATCACTTAGATTTTTTTAATTAATTTTCTTGTCGCACCATAGTTTCAACAGTCATACCCAGCTTGACTATGAGATCTTCAAGTATTAAAGGTAACCTGTCCTCACATCGCAGAGGATGGTGACTAATACTTTGTCCACTGTTGTTGGTCAGCTGGTTAGGGAAATGGGTGTATCATGTATGATAGAGAGTGAGCGAGTTTGAGTCCTCCATGTAGAAAAAGGGCAAAAAATTGTGGCTAATACTTGATGTCACCCTCTGATAAAACAGAACTCAATAAACTTCGTTATCTCATGAAAAACTAAGTACCCCATGAAATAGATTGTTAGATTGTATGGACTCAATCCATCAGTTGATGTAATAAATTGATTAATCAATAAAACCATGCTTTACTTTCATGAGATGAATGTTATTTTATTACTTTATGCACATGACCAATACATATGACATAATGGTTCATGAGTTGAACCGGGTCCCATTAGTATATTAGATGTGATATATGTATATGGATGAGATCCACATACGGGAGATATATGTTACAAATCTTATACTTAAAATATCTTCACAACCAGTGATGAGACTGGGCATCTCATCTGATAAGGTTGCAGCACTTTGATCACTATGAAATAGTGTGATTTGTTTCGATCATCAGAATGGAAGATTCTGGATCAATGTGCTAGTACATTGGATGTATTGAAGGACCATGAGAAGCACCTTATGGAATTCCGTCTCAATAATAAGGTATGCTCTCATAATTCCCTAGCAATAGGCTCTCAATCTTGAGACATTAATGAACTCAAGTTTCTATCTATTCATTTGCTTTGAGTCACCAATGAGTGAGGCCAACTGTAGGTCAACACCTCGGTGTCTTGGGTATGTGGTAGTAGGACTGTGGGAACATTGAATGATCAAGAAGGAATCTATCTCTATTATCCCCTTGTGCCAATTAATGGGTTTTGTCATTAGTAAGTGCGCACCCATCTCGATTAAGAGTTAATTGGATGGTACTGATGATCATAGTGATTAATTGGGACTCAAGGATAATAAGATGTGGAACTAAGATTGGAAGAGACAGATTTATTCCAATTGATCCATGGATATTGATAGAGGGGCCTACTTGTGGTAATTGGGAAGTTTAGGGTCTTCATTGTAATTTATTCCTAAGACTGGAGTGCAATTGCATTTATATAGTGGTGTTATTTGCAATTAACTGTGGGCTCGGATTGCATATGAGATGTGGGGTCGCGTGTCCCAGTTGGAGCCAGTTTTCTATGGAATCCCTAGTGGTCCCCACGCTAGCCCAAGATATTAGAAAGATACTAATCCTATTCGAACTCTAAAAGGAAGGAATTAGGAAGTTACTATTTCTATTTGAAGTAGGACTTCTAATAGTGGTAATAGTATACTTACTAATTGTTGTGGAAGTAAGACTTCTATTTCAATTAAGACAAGAGGAGCTTTGGGAGATTATAAAAGGGAATTCACCCCTCTTGGACGTCCATAATATAATATAGTGAAAAACGTCCCTCCTCTTTGTGCAACAGTTGCACTGCTCTCTTCTCTCTTCCTCTTCTAGTTCCTTAGGGTTTCGAGTTGGGTTTTCTCTTGAAGATTCCACCAATCTTCTTGAGAAGAGATATCTAATTCGGGTCATAGCGTGGAAGGCTAAGAGGTGGTGGAGATTCTGATCTCAGTTTGTAGAGAAGTTCTACATCAACGAAAGTTATCAACTTCTCCATTAGAGCGCAACCGAGCTCCTAAGGTAAAATCTGCATCCTTGTATGTTGTGGATTTTAATGGATGCTTGTTCGTTTCTGTTCTATCTTTAAGATAGTTTTACTTACTGTATGTGATCATGAGATTGAGGGTTATGCATCCTGGATTGGGTTTTTTGCCTTATGGATACTTGATCCCTGAGTCAAGTGGGTCAAAAGTTTTGAATATCTATCCACGAGGCCCACCTACTTCCAACAATTGGTATCAGAGCCATACCTCATCTCTAATCATGTTAGATCAGTAACCTTGTTCTAATCTTTGCATGAGTTGCGAAGAGGATAGAAACGAGGGCTATGTAAGGATCAGTGATTATTGGGTTTGTTTACTTTTGTAGCAAATCCATGTTTGGAATGTCACAAAAGGTTTTAATCATGATGGAAGAATGGTAAGAAGCCATAAGAAGCCTACTGAGATCATTAGAAGTGACCAGGGAACAGCAGGAGTCGAATCTGAAAAACCCATATTTCTGGGTTAGTCAGGTCGGGTAGCCGCTTGGATCACTACCTGTAGAGATCTGGCCGGATAGCCGTAAGGACCAGTTCGACTAGCCGAACTCAGGAAAAATCACTTTGTTTCTGATCTGTTTTCCTTTTTTTTTCGGGGGCGCTGCCCCCGAGCCCCCGCCGGGGGCTCTGCCCCCTGGACCCCTGCGAGCTGACTGGGCAGCTCGACCCCCACCAGGGGCGCTGCCCCTTGGACCCCGCCGGGGGCGATGCCCCCTGGACCCCCTCTGCGTAGGGCATCTAGGGTAAGAGTGGCAAATCTTTGGCATCTTGTTTTTCCATTGTGGTTTGGCAACCTGGTTTTGTGAAATGCTTTGTTGTATGAGATACTAACTTGCAGGTGATACTGTCCTCTCCATATGGCCCACATGACTTTTACTTTCTATTATGGTTGAATGTTTTTTTTATGGCTAAGTGTAAAGGGCATCATGGTTTCCTTGGTTTCCCGTGAAAGGGCAAGGCATGATGAATTTCCCAATAGCCATTTTCTTTCCATGTTTAGATTACCATGTAAGTCTCATTGTAGAGACATAGGAATTTATGTAAATTCTAGGGATGTCCGAGACAAAGAAAGAAAGTCGAGATGGACTCCTAATCAAAAGAGTTTGAAGATTACCAAGGAGTTTTTGGAGATACCCAAAGAGTTTGAGGAATCCCAAAGCTATGGAAAGTCTAGAAGTCCAAGACGTCTATTCCGCATGGGCCATGTGGAGGAGAGGACTAGTTTCTAATTATAGCACTTTCTTATTATGGATGAATGCTTGTTTTAGAAAGTTTCCAAATCTGATCCAAACATAGCAATTTCCAAAATTGGTCAAATCAAATTAATTTTTGGAAAGAGTTCTAATTAGAGTTAATGGGCCCATGAGATGGATCCATTGGTAACACTAATTTTAGAAACTGGACTTTCCTTAAAATAACTTGACTTGGAACCAATCATTGGTCATATCATTAGATGATTTGATATCTATATATATGTGGGCCTATATACCTATAAGGAAATCCTCATTTCTAAAATATTAAGTGGGAGCGGGGCATTTATATTTAGAAATCCCCATGGTTTTCCACCATAGGTCCATTGTAAGGAAAGTATTAGCCTCGCGCCATCTTGAGAATGGCCATTCCCAACGGAGGGCTTATATTTGTCTGGATACTAGTTATGGATCTCCTATAGATAGTGTTGATGAGACGGGGCGGGGGCCCACTCCCCAAGGAGGAGCTGCCCGCAACGGTTGTCATGCAATGCTTAGTTGGTGGGTCACACTTAACTAAAATAATGATGTAGTATCCCCAAGGATTTGCCTCATGTATTTTAGAAACTGAAGAAAATCGGGAGTCATACATTATTTGGTATGAGATACCTAGATAATAATGAATGATGGGGATCATGGAAAGTTAGTCTTAATTCTAATTTTGACCAACTATGATCCGCACCAGCCTAGGTGGTATTAGCACTCCCCAAGGAGGCATACCCCAAAGGGTTGGGATTCCGATATATTCTGAATTTAGTGGTTATGAGGATTCCCACATAAATTTGGTAGAATACTAAACCCAATGTCATTTAAATTCATTAATTGAATGTATGGTTATATGCTACAGTTTTTTCAAGTATGAATTCAACTACTTTCAATCCACTTGCAACCATCCTCAACCAGAATAAGTTGGTGGGATCCAACTATGTAGACTGGAAACGAAATCTGGATATTGTCCTGACAGCTTCAGGATATAAATATATCCTTACCAAAACCCCTCTTGATGAGCCTGGCCCAGATGCATCAGATGCAGAAAAGGAACTTTACACCAAATGGGCAAAAGACGATGAGATGGCCCGATGTTACATTCAGGCATCCATGTCTAGTGTTTTGCAACACCAACATCAATCCTATAAGACTGCATACGATATTATATCAAACTTAAAGGAGATGTTTGCGGAACAGGGCAGACCTGCTAGGCAGGCAGCCATGAGGGTGCTCATTAGTACCAAAATGGCTGAAGGTACAACAGTACAGGAACACATGTTGAAAATGATGGACTCATTGAATGAGTTAGATGTACTGGGAGCTGCGATTGATGCAGAATCGCAGATTGATATAATCCTTGAGTCACTACCAGAGTCATTCAACAATTTCAAAGTTAATTATAATATGAACAAAATGAATCTGACTCTGGCTGAGCTGTCTAGTCAGCTGGTAGTGACTGAAGGGATATTGAAAAAGAAGCCAACTGCCCTAATGACAGAAAAGTCAGATGCCAAGTTCAAGCCGAAAGGCAAAGGGCGGAAAGGCAAAAAGAAATCAGTTCCGAAGGGTCCTAAGGTGGAGAATGGTCCTACTGGTGGCGTGGCCAAGGCTAAGGGTTCTGGGACCAAAGGAAAGTGTTTCCATTGTGGTAAGACAGGACATTGGAAAAGGAATTGTCCAGAATATCTGTCTAAGAAGAAGACCTCAGGTATGATTGAGTCACTTATTTCTGAAGTTAGTTTTGCAACTGGTACTTCAGAATCTTGGTGTGTGGACTCCGGGGCAACTAATCACATATGTAATACGTTGCAGGGGTTCAGGGAAACCAAGAGGCTAAGTGATGGAGAAATCATTGTCAACCTAGGATCTGACGCTAAGGCGGAGGCTATTTCAGTGGGAGTTATTACTTTATGTTTTTCAAATAATAAATTGGTTTTGTCAGATACATTATATGTACCGTCTTTAAGGCGGAATTTAATTTCAGTTTCTAGTTTGGTGAATAAAAGTTATTCAATTACTTTTGGCACTGAAGTTGTTATAAAGAAGAATGGTACTTTTATATGTTCTGGCAAGGTAACCAATGGGCTTTATTTGTTAACTCCCACAATGTATGAAATACACGATACTGAAACAATTAATAGACCATCATTAAAGAGAAAGTCACCTTCTTCTAATCCAACAAAGCTTTGGCACTTGAGGCTAGGTCATATAAACCTAAACAGGATTGAGAGGCTAGTGAAAGATGGTATCTTACCTTCATTGGTGGTAGAACCGATGCCTGTCTGCGAGTCCTGTCTGGAAGGTAAAATGACTAAAAGACCCTTTTCATCTAAGGGCAATAGGGCCAAAGATTTATTGGAATTAGTGCATACTGATGTATGTGGACCCATTAATGTCAGGGCCAGAGGAGGATATGAGTACTTCATCACTTTCACAGATGATTACTCAAGATATGGATACATATACCTTATGCACCACAAGTCCGAAGCTTTTGAAAAGTTCAAAGAGTTTCGAGCGGAAGCAGAAAAGCAATTAGGTAAAAGTATCAAGACTCTTCGATCAGATCGAGGAGGGGAATATCTCTCTGCTGATTTTATGGGATACTTATCCGAAAATGGGATTTTATCCCAATTGTCTGCTCCTGGAATGCCTCAACAGAATGGAGTAGCAGAAAGAAGGAACCGGACTCTTTTAGATATGATTAGGTCTATGCTGAGTTTCTCAGGATTACCCATATCCTTTTGGGGATACGCTTTGGATACTGCGATGTACATACTAAACCTCGTACCATCTAAGTCTGTACCTAAGACTCCCCGAGAGTTGTGGTCCGGGCGAAAGCCTAGTCTACAACATTTACATATTTGGGGTTGTCCGGCACACGTGCTAAAAGTTAAGACAGATAAGTTGGAAGCAAAGTCGGAAGTATGCACATTTGTAGGATATCCTAAAGGAACTAAGGGTTGGTTATTCTATAATCCCAGAGAGCAAAAAGTGCTGGTCAGCACCAATGCGGTTTTTCTGGAGGAAGATTATATGATGGACCGGAAATCTTTAGAAAAGGTAATCTTAAAAGAGATTCAAGAGCAATCAATTCCAAATCCAAGTATGACCGAACTTGAGGAAGAACCGCCCATACCAGACCTAGTAGTTACACCAGTGCCTCGTCGTAGTGGGAGGATTGTCAAACCCCCTGACAAGTTCTCGCTCTTGGGAGAGTCTTATGAGGCTGTCCCGGAAGAGCCGGAAGATGATCCCTGTAACTATGATGAAGCAATCAATGACTTAGATTCGGGACGCTGGCAAGATGCTATGAAAACTGAGATGGAGTCTATGTACTCGAATCAGGTCTGGAAACTTGTGGACTTGCCTGCCAATATTAAACCTATTGGGTGCAAGTGGGTCTACAAGAGAAAAAGAGGACCAGATGGAAGAGTGGAGACCTATAAGGCCAGGCTTGTTGCGAAAGGATATACTCAGAAAGAGGGTATCGATTATGAGGAAACCTTCTCGCCAGTAGCCATGCTCAAGTCCATTCGGATACTTTTATCCATTGCGGCTCATCTCGATTACGAGATTTGGCAAATGGATGTCAAGACGGCGTTTCTCAACGGCCATCTTGAGGAAGACATCTTTATGATGCAGCCAGACGGTTTTGTAGCTAAAAACCAAGAGCAAAAGGTTTGCAAGCTGCAGAAGTCCATTTATGGACTTAAGCAGGCATCTCGAAGCTGGAACATCCGTTTTGACCAGGCAATCAAGTCATTTGGTTTTTGTCAAAATCCGGATGAGTCATGTGTGTACATGAAAAGTGAAGGTGACAGGGTAGTTTTTCTGGTTTTATATGTCGATGACATCCTTCTCCTCGGGAAAGACATAGGAATGTTGTCAACTGTAAAAGTTTGGTTGGCCAAGACTTTTGATATGAAGGACTTGGGAGAAGCTAGCTACATCCTAGGGATTAAACTCTATCGAGACAGGAAAAATAGGATGATTGGCTTATCCCAAGCTGCATACATAGATAAGGTACTGGTACGGTTTGCTATGCAAGACTCCAAGAAGGGTATTACACCTTTCAGGCATGGAGTGCACCTTTCCAAGGATAAGTGTCCCAAGACACCTGAGGAAAAGGAGCAGATGAGGTCGATACCATACGCTTCGGCTGTTGGTAGCCTCATGTATGCTATGTTATGTACTAGACCAGATATCTGTCATGCAGTGGGCCTGGTCAGCAGATATCAGTCTAATCCAGGACCTGAACATTGGACTGCTGTAAAATGTATTCTCAAATACTTGAGAAGGACTAGAGATTACATGTTGATTTATAGCAGTGATGAATTGATTCCAGTCGGATACACGGATTCTGACTTCATGTCAGATAAGGATTCCAGGAAATCCACCTCTGGTCATGTGTTTATGCTTGGAGGCGGTGCTATCAGCTGGAGGAGTATAAAACAGGAATGTACCGCTGATTCAACCTCGGAGGCTGAATATGTAGCAGCTTGTGAAGCAGCTAAGGAAGCAGTGTGGCTCAAAAGATTCCTTTTGGAACTTGGGGTGGTACCTTTGGCACGACAGCCGCTCACAGTTTACTGTGACAGCAGCGGGGCAGTCGCTCAGTCAAAGGAGCCCAGAAGCCATAAAAGCCAAAAGCATGTACAGAGGAAGTATCACTTAGTCAGAGAGATTGTGCAGAGAGGTGATATTGCTATTACCAAGATAGCCTCTGCGGACAATCTGGCAGATCCCTTTACTAAGCCTTTGACTACCAAAGTCTTTGAGCAGCATGTAGACGGGATGGGCATGAGATGCAACCCTGACTGGCATTGAGCCCAAGTGGGAGATTGTTAGATTGTATGGACTCAATCCATCAGTTGATGTAATAAATTGATTAATCAATAAAACCATGCTTTACTTTCATGAGATGAATGTTATTTTATTACTTTATGCACATGACCAATACATATGACATAATGGTTCATGAGTTGAACCGGGTCCCATTAGTATATTAGATGTGATATATGTATATGGATGAGATCCACATACGGGAGATATATGTTACAAATCTTATACTTAAAATATCTTCACAACCAGTGATGAGACTGGGCATCTCATCTGATAAGGTTGCAGCACTTTGATCACTATGAAATAGTGTGATTTGTTTCGATCATCAGAATGGAAGATTCTGGATCAATGTGCTAGTACATTGGATGTATTGAAGGACCATGAGAAGCACCTTATGGAATTCCGTCTCAATAATAAGGTATGCTCTCATAATTCCCTAGCAATAGGCTCTCAATCTTGAGACATTAATGAACTCAAGTTTCTATCTATTCATTTGCTTTGAGTCACCAATGAGTGAGGCCAACTGTAGGTCAACACCTCGGTGTCTTGGGTATGTGGTAGTAGGACTGTGGGAACATTGAATGATCAAGAAGGAATCTATCTCTATTATCCCCTTGTGCCAATTAATGGGTTTTGTCATTAGTAAGTGCGCACCCATCTCGATTAAGAGTTAATTGGATGGTACTGATGATCATAGTGATTAATTGGGACTCAAGGATAATAAGATGTGGAACTAAGATTGGAAGAGACAGATTTATTCCAATTGATCCATGGATATTGATAGAGGGGCCTACTTGTGGTAATTGGGAAGTTTAGGGTCTTCATTGTAATTTATTCCTAAGACTGGAGTGCAATTGCATTTATATAGTGGTGTTATTTGCAATTAACTGTGGGCTCGGATTGCATATGAGATGTGGGGTCGCGTGTCCCAGTTGGAGCCAGTTTTCTATGGAATCCCTAGTGGTCCCCACGCTAGCCCAAGATATTAGAAAGATACTAATCCTATTCGAACTCTAAAAGGAAGGAATTAGGAAGTTACTATTTCTATTTGAAGTAGGACTTCTAATAGTGGTAATAGTATACTTACTAATTGTTGTGGAAGTAAGACTTCTATTTCAATTAAGACAAGAGGAGCTTTGGGAGATTATAAAAGGGAATTCACCCCTCTTGGACGTCCATAATATAATATAGTGAAAAACGTCCCTCCTCTTTGTGCAACAGTTGCACTGCTCTCTTCTCTCTTCCTCTTCTAGTTCCTTAGGGTTTCGAGTTGGGTTTTCTCTTGAAGATTCCACCAATCTTCTTGAGAAGAGATATCTAATTCGGGTCATAGCGTGGAAGGCTAAGAGGTGGTGGAGATTCTGATCTCAGTTTGTAGAGAAGTTCTACATCAACGAAAGTTATCAACTTCTCCATTAGAGAGCAACCGAGCTCCTAAGGTAAAATCTGCATCCTTGTATGTTGTGGATTTTAATGGATGCTTGTTCGTTTCTGTTCTATCTTTAAGATAGTTTTACTTACTGTATGTGATCATGAGATTGAGGGTTATGCATCCTGGATTGGGTTTTTTGCCTTATGGATACTTGATCCCTGAGTCAAGTGGGTCAAAAGTTTTGAATATCTATCCACGAGGCCCACCTACTTCCAACATAGATAACTCCATTGTACCACATAGGAAGTTCATCATCAATTTCCAAACCAATGCACAAGGTTTGTGTAGAGTAAAAGAGTAGTTTTCATCACGCTTTTTCTATTTGAGGGGGCAGAGGCTTATTTCTAGACGGGGCACGGGCCATCTAGCACATAGGACATAGGACTTCTTGGGCCTTTTCGAGGTCCGCAGGGGTGAGTACCCCCAATACCCAATACCTGGGTCCGCCAGTGGCCATAGTGGTATTGCACACAAGGAAGGCTTCATACCTCATATGATCTTGTATTATGTTCTTTGTAATAATTCCGATAAGCTTCTTAGGTTTGTTTACAACAAACTAAATATAACATTATGGATATATAGGACAATAGAATAAAAACAATGATGAGGATGATGATGGTATACAGAGAGATCCAGTCCTCTCAAATGACTTCTCTTTGAGAGCCAAGTGATGGACTATTTTCCTATAAAGATATTCTAATTGACCTCTTTTTCTTTGTCTATCATCCATACGTACAACGAATGTTCTAGTTCACCCATTAAAAGAACAAGAAGGATACAAGAACAGCAAATAACCTAACAAAGAGAAAAACTGATAATAGAGATAAGTGAAAATGGGGAACATCATTGTTTAGAATCTCAGAGAGGAGCGTGTTGCAATCAAACTACAAAAGCAAAACCACCGATGCAGCGTGAAAATACATAGCTGTCACTATGGTACCTATGATCTTGCCTCAAATCCTGAAAAAAAAATCTTAAAAAGTTTAGAATATTGGAAATGCTAGAATCTAAATGCACGGCCAGAAAATGCAGATCCAGAGGCACCTGCTAAGGAGAACATACTAAAAAAGAGGATGTATCCTCTTTGGAAGAGGTATGTTAACAAAGATCTTCCAGCTCTCTTTAAAGCATGATCGACCAGTAAGGTGCTTAAATTGTAGTCCAGTAATGACTTGGAGGTCCTGGCTTCGAATTGTATTGGGCCTTAACCGATACACACTACACAATGCTAGTGAGTGGTGTTGTGCATACAAGGTTTTATTACAGAACCTCAGAGATAGAAAGGAGGAAGAAAAGACTCTTTGGAAGAATTGGTCGTGCCTCAATGGAGGATCAACTTGTATTTTTATATACATGAATGGCCTTAATCAAGGCTACAATTGATGAGAATTATAGTAAACAGAATATTTACCTACTATATTAGCTTACAATATTTTCTAAGAAGAGAAGGTACATCTATATAGATTTTGGCTACAAGTCCTTCTAGATATCACTCGTGTGGTATTATATACATGGGCCTAACGGGCTTCTGGACTTCTTAATGTCAGTCTTCTACACTCCCCCTCAAATTGATGTGGGAAGGAAGGAAACATCAATTTGCTGGTAAGATCATTATGACGAGTTTTGAGAAGTGCTTTTGTGAATATATCTGCCGGTTGATGATGAGTAGAGGCATGAGGCAACATGATCTTCTCAACAACAACATGCTGATGGATGAAGTGACAATCAATCTCAATATGTTTCATCCTTTCATGGAAGACCGGATTGTTCGCTATTCTGGTGGCACTAGTATTGTCCGCATAAAGAGGTGGAAAAGTATAAGGGTTACTGGAAAAACCTGAGAGAAATGGAGAAGAGAAGAAAGAAGTTTTGGAAGAATTGATCATTCCAAGAGAGGATCGACCATGCTGTTTTATAATCTCATTGTGCCTAATCATAGGCTATAATTACAATCAGAATTAAAGAAAGAATAGATCCTAATCTTCTATACAAGGAAACAAGAGGAGAAAAATCTGTTGTATAGTATTTTGACAAAATCCCACACGTGGGATATTATACAAGACTATACCTAGGCCTAGTTGAGTTGGGCCTAGGCCTTATATCGATGAGCTATTTTCTACACTCCCCCTCAAATTGATGTGGGAAGACATAAAACATCAATTTGCTAGTAAGATCATTATGACGAGTTTTGGGAAGTGCTTTCGTGAATATCCGCCAACTGATGATGAGTAGAGACATGAAGCAACGTTATCTTCTCAGTAACAACATGCTGAAGGATAAAGTGCCAATTGCGATTCTGCCACAGCGGAAGATTTTGAAAGGGTTGTTTGCTTCTTGCACTTCCAAAAAATGAGAGATTCCCCAAGAAATATACACTAGCCAGTGGTAGATCTCCGAATATCTAGGCAGCCAGCCTAGTCAGCATCCGCATAAGCTGATAAGTGCAGAAAAGCACTAGAAAGGTAAAAGATAACATGGTGAAGATTGTCTTTAACATAGCAGAGCATTCGCAAAGCAAGGTGAGGCTTATGGGGATTGCTAACAAATTGGCTAACAATATGAACCGCATGAGAAATATCCGGCCTAGTCATAGTTAAGTAGAGCAAACTACCAACAATCCGTCAGAAAATGGAATGATCATCCAAAGGAGGGATGCCATCCGTACTGATTTTGTTGTTCAATTCCATAAGCATATCAAAAATATTAGCATCATCAAGCCTAGCCAAAGTGATCAAATCTGTAGCATACTTACGTTGATGAACCCTAATGCCGGATTTGTTACGCACAAACTCAAGTCCCAGGAAATAAGTGAGAGGACCAAAATCCCTCATTTTTGAAAATGGCGAGTGAGATAGTGTTTGAGACCAGTAATGCCAGTAACATCATTGCCACTAATAATCATATCATCAACATAAACCAAAAGAAATGTGCAGCCCTTCGGTGTCCATCTAAGAAATAAGGAACTATCAAAATAACTCTGACGAAATCCAGCTTGAAGAATTGCTGCCCGAAATTTATCAAACCAAGCTCGAGGAGCCTGCTTTAGCACATAAAGAGATTTCCACAACTTATAAACATGCTTTGGAGGACATGCATAATTTGGAGGTGGCTTTAAATAAACAGTCTCTCGCAATTCCCCATGGAGAAACGCATTTTTGACATCCATTTGCCACAGAAGCCAGTTGCGGGCTGCAAATACACAAAGAAGGGTGCGAACGGTGGTCATTTTAGCCACTGGTGCAAAGGTCTCTTCATAGTCAATCCCATATTCCTGCTTATAACCTTGCGCAACCAGTCTAACTTTGTAGCAATCAAGACTCCCATCAGAGTGAACTTTTACGGAATAGATCCATTTAGTGCCAATAATGGATGCTCCTTCAAGAGCCGGTACCACTTCCCATGTTTTGTTTGCCTCAAGAGCGAGCAACTCCCCATTCATAGCATTCTGCCAGTACGCGATCTTCGAGGCCTGTGAATATGTGGTGGGTATAGGAGCACTATCTAAAGAAGTAAGAAGAGCAGGAAATCCAAAGCGGTGAGGGGCAACTAAAGGGCGGCTAGAAAGTCGCAGAGGGATGATACTATCAGAATAGTCATTAGTAGCTGAAGATGTAGTAGGCGGCACTGAGAGATGATTAGGAGAAGGAGGCACCATAGAAGGAACTGTGTTACACCGGACATAGACTTTGGTAATAGTTGATGGAGAAGTAGACTCGGGGAATTGTGGCAAACAGGACACAGCAACAGGATGACTATCCAAACGCAAGGAAAAGAAGAGAACATGTTCCAAGAAGATGACATTACGAGATATTCGTATGTGTTTTTCGGACTGATCATAACTCAGAAACCCCCTTGGGTTCATTACTGCGGCCAAGAAAGATGCATTTGTCAGCCTATAGTGATAATTTAGTACTCTCGGTGGGTGGCAAATGAACAAAACGCAAGCAATTAAAAACACGTAAGTGAGAATATGAAGGGGCATGAATAAAGATGATGATACCAACCTCAGAAATGAGTAATTGATCTCCATTAGCAGAGGTTATTTTTCTTTTCTAAGGTAAGGGTGAGTATATAAAGCTATATTCTACCGATGTTATGTTCTTTGAGGCTCCTGAATCTAAAAACCATGTGGATGGGGTGATAGAGGAAGAAAGAGAGGCATAAAATGCTATAGGAGAATGAGTTTAATACCGACCACCATTAAAGGCCATAGATGCATATGCTAAGGTCACCGTGTTTTGAATTAGCTCTTGAATCTGGGCAGGAGTCATAGATACAGCTCCGAAAAAAGTACTTCCCATATCAGATGAAGGTGATTGAGCTAGAAATGCAGCTGGAACATTCTGTCTTGGCAGATTGGAAGAAATCTTCTTCTGTTGTGTCTCATTCCTTCACCGTAAGCTGCGACAGTCATCAATAATATGACCAGAGCGTTTGCAATATCAAAAAACCGATTTCTTAAGATAATTTTTGGCAATATGACCGAACCCTTTGCATTCATAACATTAAGTAGGTTTCTGATTTGGGGTTGCCAGAAGAGCAGAATCAGCAAAAAAATGTGCAATGAAGGCCTTTGGTTCTTCAAGAATGGCACGCTGTGAGGTGAGTCAAAGTTCTTCTTGAAGGACTTCTTAGAAGCAAGTATCAAGATTGGTAAAGACCTCTTGATTCATGAGCAAACAGATTCAAACTCAGGTCTTAGATTCATAAGAAACTGACTAATATGAGTTTCCTCTTGTAATTTAAGATCTTTAGACAGAAATCCAGAATAGACAGTTATAATCAGCATGGAGTCCCGTTCAATCCATAAGGTGAGAAAACCATTGAAATACTCTTGCACAAATTTATCCCCTTGACTGTATTTAGCAATTACACTATCCAAGTGAAACTTTTAGGCTTTAATAGTTTGATGGTAGACCTTCTTGAGATGAGCCCACATATTAGATGCTGCAGTATAGGCTTGAAGAGCCACGGTAAGAGAAGGATCAATAGAGTTAAGCACCCAAGTAACTATTTTAGCAATTTCCTTGGACCAAGTGGCTAAGACCTTAGAGTCAGTAGCACTTGCAGTAGTAGGTTTGGTTGTTGACCCATCAAGATAACCAAATAACCCTCGGCCTTCTACAAAATTCTTTAAATGAAAGGACCAAGACATATTATTATTCCCATTGAATTTAATTGCAATAGTTTCCTATTTTTCCATTGTCTCCAAAAGCAGCAAACTAATAAATCAACGAAGACAGTGATTGAATTGCAAAAGTCAAATCAGCAAGCAAATGAAGTGAACAGAGTCCCACGTCTTGATCAATCAGCCCTCAGATAAGCAAGAGACATCCAATAGTAGAGAACATTCAATCAACAGTAAAAGGAAGTTCTGATCGGTGATATTTAACTAAACCAAGCATAAAAGATGCAGATCTACATGCTCAGATTAGATGAAGCATACACAACGTCCAGAAGCTGAAATTCGTGAAAACTCAGATCTGTCGAAGTCCAGAAACTCCACACTAAAAAAAAAAAAAAAAAGGGCTTAGGCGACCTTGAAATTTGATTATGTTGGACTGCGTGGGCACCGCAGAATGGTTGGAATCAAGATCAAGACTCAATCCCGATATCAAATGACACCCAGCCTCCTGCTGGTGAAGTATGATTCAATATGACTTTAGATCCAAAATTCTGGACGGTCGTGATCAAAACAATACATAAAAAAACTGAAAATCACAAACGTGATTAAAAGTTTAGACACCAACCTCCAAGTGTCGAAAAACTCTCAAGAAATCTCCAAAAATTCTAGCAAGAGTGGTCGACACTGACTGCAGTGGTGGTCAAGACAATCTAATCGATCGCAGGTGGGCCACTGTAGATCAAAGGTGATCTACAGTAGATGCACGATCTACCTGGTTCAAGCTTGCTTCATAACAGATCCCAGATATGTTATTCTTCAAAAGAGAGAATAAATCCAAGAGAAGAAAAATGCTCTTATACCATATAAGCGTTATTGGAATAACCTGAGAGAGATGGAGAAGAGAAAAAAGAAGTTTTGGAAGAATCGGTTATTCCAAGAGAGGATGTACCATGCTATTTTATAATCTCATTGTGCCTAATCATAGGCGGTAAAGAATAAATCATAATCTTCTATACAAGGAAACAAGAGGAGAAAAACCTATTGTACAGTATTTGACCAAATCCCACACGTGGGATATTATACAAGACTATACATGGGCCTAGTTGAGTTGGGCCTAGGCCTTATATCGATAAGTTATTTTCTACAAGTACCAACAAGGACACCCAATTCACAAAGAAAATGGCGTAACCAGCTAATTTCAACACTAGCGGATGACATTGCCCGATATTCTGCTTTGGCAGAAGATTTTGAAACAATGGTTTGCTTCGTGCACTTCCTAGAAATGAGAGATTCTCCAAGAAACATATACCATCCAGTGGTAGATCTCCGAGAATCTGGGCAACCAGCCCAGTCAACGTTCGCATAAGCTGATGGGTGCAAGGAAGCACCAGAAGGGTAGAAGATACCATGGTTAAGAATATCCGCAAAGCAGCAGCAAGGTGAGGCTTGTGCGAATTGCTAACAAACTGGCTAATAGTATGAACTGCATGAGTAATATCCGGTCTAGTCATAGTTAAGTAAAGCAAACTACCAATGATCCGTCGAAAGACGGAAAGATAATCCAGACGAGTGCCATCATCCTTACTGATTTTGCTGTTCAATTCATAGGTGTATCAAAGATGTATACCATATTACAGAACCTGAGAAATAGAAAGGAGGAAGAAAAGACTCATTGGAAGAATTGGTCGTGCCTCAATGGAGGATCAACTTGTACTTTTATATACATGAATGGCCTTAATCGAGGCTACAATTGATGAGAATTAAAGTAAACAAAACATTTAACTACTATATTAACTTACAATATTTCCTAAGAACAGAAGGTACATCTATACAGATTTTGGCTACAAGTCCTTCTAGATATCACTCATGTGATATTATATACATGGGCCTAATGGGCCTAACAGGCTTGTAGACTTCTTAATGTTGGTCTTCTACAGGTTTTACCAATGATCAACTGCAAAAGGGGTCGGCGGGTTCCTCGTCATAAAAAATAAAAATAAAAAAAAAGCCATTAAAAACTAAAAAAATATTATATGACTTCGCTCTAGGCTGCCCTTTTTATATATATAACTTTGTGCCTTTGGTTCCAATCAAGTCCCAGCACATCCCTTAGGTTTGTATAGTTTTTCCTCAGTGGAAGCACACCAATTTGTCTTTCTCTTAGATGTCAATGGATGAACATTATCTTTATTTCCTTGTGAACTGCCTCTGTAAGGTACTAAAGCAAAAGCGGATCTCTCTGGTTGAGGATCCACAACAGTCATAGTTATGCTGATGCATCTTTATTCCTCCCATAGGAAAAGATAATATTGCTCCTAAAGATGGTAGGGTCACTAAAGTTAGAGTAATGGACTTGATATACTAATATTTGGCAGTAAGGCCCTTAGTAAGACCAAAAAAAAAGAAGGGAGGTAGCTGCACCTGTTGCTTCAATTCATTAGATGTTAGGTAGGTTGACAATGACTTAGTTCATCACGCATACCTCGAAGAAAAAGAATAATAGCACCAATAGGGCTTTTGTCCCTATTGAAACTATCATTTCTAATAGCAACTAATAAATTCGAGCATAATCTTTCTTCTGCACATAGGATGCAACACCAAGGGGCGGACCCAGAAATTCTTCATTGCGGGGAGCCACTATGTGGGAAAAGTATTTTGGGAGGGCCACATATAATAATAAATGAAGTTTTTAAAATATATAGGGGCTTTTTTTTCTTTTTTTTTTTTTTTGGGAGGGGGGGTTGCCGCATATGTAGAAATTTATAAAAATCTTGTAAAGAAAAGGGGGGGTTTTGAAACTTTTGGGGGGCCCATGGCAACTACCACCCCACAATCCTTCAAAATCGCAGAAAGCATGTGTGAGATATGCTCGTTCCATGGCTGGGAGGAGCCATGATATTACTATTTGTCTTAAGCTTCCTAATCATCAACATTACCATCTTTTGTCTTCGGTTTAGGAGTCTTCCATATGATGTATCCCATCTTTTGAATTTCATCAAGCGTTAAATTTGATGATTGTGACCACAAATAATTGGTTTCATCAAATTGGGTTTAATTAGCTGAAATGATTGGTTATCCTGTAAGGTACTTGGTCTGAATCCGTAGGAGATTTGACAGCACAATACTACTTGGCTGGAACTAGTTTCAGCCATACTGGTCTGAATCTACTTTAGTGTTATTGACTAGCAGCCCGATTAACATGTATCATTCGATCTAGCTTGAAGCTCAACTATCATTGTCTCCACAACTTATCTATTTTGCATCGGAAATCCTTGCAATGTTGTCACAAAAGCCAGTTCTACTTCAATCAAGATCTGAAAAAAAAAAATCTGTTGTATACATAGCCTTTACAAAAGTCAATGATTTTGCAGCTTCACAAAAAGGGGTCCACACCCTGTCTATGGACAAGAAACTTAAGTCTTGATTCCAAGATTTCATATAAATTCCAAGTAAACTTTGGGTGAAAATAAAAGGTAATATGCACGTGCAAGATGAATGGAAATTGATTTCCCTCTAACTAAATCCTAGGACCCTCATAACTCAACTTAATAAATATTCAAAATCCTCGGAAAACATAAAGAACACCAATATTAGGGTGTCCCTTACTTGGAGGTTCTCTGTCAAATCTCTACAAGCTTACATCTGTAACAGACTGACAGGGACCTTAGGTATGGTGTGTTAAATGTGTAATCTTAATAATTCAGTAGATAACCTGTAACATGAAAGAAATATGAAGGAAGAAAGAGAGAAGCAGAAGAAGAAAAGAAAAGGAGAGAGAGAAAATGGTCATGACATATCAAAGAAGGAAAAGGAAGTGATCATGCAACCTAATTACTACTGTGGACTATCTATTTCGTCAAAAGGCACTAGTGGCTGTAGTAATTACATCTTCAAACACTTACATCAGTGTAAATGACTAAAATACCCATAACCATATACATATGCCTTAACAAAGCATTGGCAGAACATTCTAGAAGTATTGATGAAGAAGGGTGGAAAGCTATTCAAGAACGCGATGACGAGGATAAAATAGATGTAGATTGACCTCAGAAGCTGAGTTACAAGGAGATCATGTGAACATTCCCATCCCATATAATGCATCCCATAAGGAGTAGGAAAAAATGTGGGACCACCAACCACCCAAGATGGTAAAAAAAGATGGAACTGGGTGTATATTTTCCTGAACTTTTTAGTGAAATCGCATAATAGTATGATATTGAATAGTATCCAATTTATTTATATGAATATTTATTTATCAAAAGTAAACAAGGTGAAACCAGGTTGGCTGCCCAAGAAGGAAATATGGGAGATCAAAGTTATTCGTGATCCACGAACAACTATCAAGTGGAAAATAAAATATCATTCCAATTGCCTCTTCAAAAGAAAAAGATAAAAATTCTAACAAAAGTAAATGGATGAATGAAGAACAGACGCAAAAACGAACACATGTATCAATGAAATTCACATAAGACCAATTGACAATAATGAATTTCTCTACAAGCAAGGAAGTTAGTTTAGCATCTGTTAAGAGAAGTTAAAAGGGGTAAAACTTGGACACACAAAAAGTGGGGACAACGTAGGTATCCTTTTTTTGGGTTTCTACGGAGCAAGGATTTGCTCAGAAGGGAATCAAGTTGATTTGAGATTGATTGAGCAATATTTAAGTGTTAGAAAAGCTTAACGGCATTCACGTTTGGTTAAGAAAGTGCACTGAGAGAACAAAACTCTACATTCTCAAGTAAGATCAAGTTTTACAATTGACCTTTTATTATTATGAATTTCCAAGGGCCTTTCTTGTTTTTCTTAAAGACTGCAATACTCTTAAATCCTGATCATCTTTTCATAACAGATTCTTGCTATTTTCCCTTTTAATTTGATCTGCATTGCTTCATTTTCAAAATATTTTGCATCCTGCATGACATCTCACGGAAACTTCATACCTTGTTATGTATTTAAAAAAATGTTTTCAGACTTCAAATCCAAAGTAAAGCTCAAAGCCTTGCAAACTTTTAAGTCTGAATGTAACAGTCAACATGCATTGTAAGTTACAAACTAATATCCCACTATTTCTTCATTTCCAATAAATTCCCCAGCCAATTAAAAAAGAAAAGACATGGGTTTTACTAAATGGAACCAACACTTCTTGAGGATGCACTTGTCTGAAATCCTTGACGCAAGCAGTTTGATGACTGCATCGGTGTAATGGATGGTCATCCATAATACTATTCCTATAGTTACATGCAAGAAGCAGAAGTCCCATTAGATAGGATCCTGATCTCTGCTTCCCCACCTCAAATCATTCAGCAATATTGGTTTTTGAGCAAAAATGGAAATATGTGTAAGATAGAATGTAGAAAACCATCTCTTCCACCGAAACATTTCAATTGAAATTTTGGGTAGATCCAAATGAACTCAAAACATTGAAGAAGTGACTTAATCAGTCCAAACTAACAAACAAGAAATTAAAGAAGTCATATGTATAAATCTTGCATTATTATTCTTCTATTTGTACTGCCATAGCCAGAATTTCAATACAATGTCAAACAGACATAGATAGCATCAACCTGAACTAGAAAATGGAAGCCGTGATTACACATGCAGAGAAAATGCACTTTCTTCATCAGAAGAAAAAATCGTCAACTGAACTACAAATCAGATCAAATTGGGCAATTTAAGGGAATGGAACCCATCAATATCCAAAACCCATTTCCAAAAAACCCCAAATTTTCCAAGAAAGCCACACCCCAGTTGAAATTTCACATTTTTACGACAACCCAAGTGAGGCAAACAGCAGCAGAATCTAAAGAAAACATGAAAAGGAGAAGAACAGAAAAACCCAAAAAGGAGATACTCACAGAGAAAGAAGATGAGGTGGTACAAGAGCTGGAGATTGAGAGACAGTCTCTCTCTCATGTCGGCTTCTGTCCACACAAACCAGAGGATAATGACAAGGAGACTGTTTAAAAATGAGAAATGGTTGGGAAAAGACAAGGGGGGTTTTCTTCTATTTCTTCATTGTACGGTATCTGAGTGGGATATAGCGAAAGGGATGGGTAGGTTTTGAGAAGGGCAAGGAGAAGAGGAGAGAGAGAGTAACAATTCCAGGTATGAAGTCTGAACTCCAAACACCGACGCCATGAATGCCTGGTATGTATGGTGGGGTCAAAAGCATTTCCAATAGCTGGCTTTTTAGGACTTATCATAATTGATAAAGGACCACTGTCACCCCAGCTTTCATTCATATAGGAGTGCGGGTACCCAGGGATATAAACGGGTCGCTTTCGGGTCGAGTCAATAGTGACCTAGATTTGGAACCGTATAAGGAGAAGGCCTGGACTCGGAACTATATATAGGGCGCGTCTAGGTCCGGATCCGGGTCTAGATACAAAATGATATAAAAAATTTATTTTTTAAGAGATTCTCCAAAATTGAGGTAATGTGTCCGTTCCCGGTCAATAGGTCCGAACGAAGGTAGTACCGAAATTGGACCCGTTTAGGTCACTAGTCCAAAAAAGAATCCGGAACCTGGCCCATTTACTTAGCGAGGCCTAAATAAGAACCCAAACCTGGTTTTAATGTGTCGGAACCTCCAAATAATCAGAGAATCAGGGACCCATTCACATCCCTACCCCAGCCTGATCTCAAGCCGGCCCACTTGGGGAAGAGCTGTGATGTATAAATGGGCCCATTTAATATTTGGGTTGGGCTTAGGTTTAAGTAAGAGAAAGATCAAAGCGTGGGCGGCCTGGCCAAGATAAGGTAATTTAGTCATTATTTGTCTAAAAAACTGTTGGACAGCCCGAATATGTGATAAAAAACCAAGCTCGGCCCAGCCCGATTGACTAAAGGGGCAAACTCGAGGGTGACACTTATAGCTTGCGTTGGGCTTGAGCCTAATACAGGAACCTATGTTTTTATTATTGGGCTAGGCCTGGATATGCTATAACCTGACCCACGATTAACCCTAATCTCAGAGGGATGGACTATGGGCTGGGTTGGATCGGTGGAACCACCCCAACCTACATAGCATTGGAGCTGGAATGGGCCTCTCTACATACCTAAAAGGCCCAAGTTGAAAATTTTGGGTTTGGGTCCAGTTTTTGTTCTGATTCTGACTCGTGTTCGGTTTAGCTCACGTCCACTGTATTAGCGCGAGTTAAATTTGAATCCATGCTCAAGTCCATGCACTTTTATTTATACTCACAGGACCTGTATATACCCGAATGCTTTAGGGAGGATAGAATATATAGGAATGGTTTGATGTAGATTAGAGATTGTTTGGCAACGTTCTAGTGCAGTTCCCAATCATGTGCTAAAATTAGGTTGTGTTGAGATTGTATTGTGTTGATGCTATGCTACGAAGAACTCGTTTGGGAACAATATATTAGATTATTTTGTTGAGGATATGTCATATGGAACTTGTTTAGTAATATTATAAAAACTTTATTTTAAGAAAAAAAAATTTAAGAACTTAAGATTTACAAGGTGGGACCCACCTTTTTTTGTCTACGGCACTCTATTGTTGTCATGCATGGTACCCACGAACCTTTAGAAATTACAATATGGTACCCATCTTTATAAATTAGAACATGTGGCCTGCATTCACTTCATTTACAATGTGAACCCACCTTTCATGATTGAGACCATATACCCAAATTTAGAATTATATGGTGCCCACCTTTAAAACTAGAACATAGGGCCCACATTCATAAGATGTACAATGTGGGCCATCTTTATTGGAATTATAATGTAGGGCCAACTTTTTTGTGATATGGGACCCACCTTATAAATTACAATATGGTGCCTACCGTTAGAAATTAGAAAATGGGGCCTACATTCATAGCATGTACAATGAGTCCACATTTTGTGATTGTGACCGTGTGACACACCTTTAGGAATTACAAAGTAGGGTCACCTTTTCTGTGATTGTAAACATGGGACCCAACTTTAGAAATTATAACATGGTGCTCACTTTTAGAAATTAAAACATGAGGCCTACATTCATAAGAATTACGATGTGGCCCCACCTTTATAGGTCTATAGTATGCCCCCCTTTTGTGATTATGACCATGTGACCCACCTTTAGAAAGTGGGGCCACCTTCTTTGAAATTGTGAACATGGAGCCTACCTCTAGGATGAGCGAAAAGATTTGGAGTCCTCTCAAATGAGCTTCTTTGGATGGTAGGAGATAAGTAGGAAACAGCTATGCCAGCAAGTTGTTTATTAAAAAAGTAATTTTTTTCCAACTTTCCTATGCCAATGGTTAAGATTTTGAAATTCCTTCCATTGAGATCAAAATTAAGAACAGTAATTTACACCTACCAAACATATTTTCACGATCTCATCTCATTGGAACATGGAAACATCCAAATGGCATGATGCCAAACACATCCGACATCTCCCCATGTCGAAACTATGCATGAAAGTCACTTTGGTGCATGAAATTTAGTAGGCCCCCGATGTAGAACTTTTTTTTATTATATGGATATTCCCATGGTATTTCTACCCAACAAAACTATTCTCCTATGCACATGCATGACCTTACAACACACATGCATTGGTAAGTCTTGGGTGGGACTCAAACACAAGACGTGGGGAACAAACCATCACCCTACGTTGAAGTTGGAGAGTGATTTTGTGCACATTATCTTTTGCAGAAAAAAATTCTTTTAATGTAATCATGATGACTCTTAATTTGGGGACTCAGGGTTTTTTCTTTATGGTAACCCAACCAAGGGGCCTGGGATCCAAGTGAGAACCCACATACACATGGGAACACAACCTACTCAAGTAGGAAAGGAGCCCGCACACGTGGAAAGAAAGCCCACACAAGTGAGAAGGGAAGCCCGCACGCGCAGGAAAAGGTGGCATACCCAAAATTCGAGCCTTGAGCAGTCAGGTGAGAACCACCACTCCTTACCACTTAGGGCTGTACATGGGCAGTTCAGATCAGTTTAACACTAAAACCAACAACCAAACCGAACTTGTCGGTTTTTTAATTAACCGATTTAATCTGACCGATGGAGAGGGCTTAAACCAAACCGAACCGAACCGAACGAAACGGTCCAGTTCGGTTTGGTCGGTTAAACCGTGTTTTTTATTTTTTATTTTTTTAAAATTTTGACATTGAAATTTTCAAAATGATGATACCCCGTCCTTTGCATTTATTCCACTGTTTAGTGCAAACATAAAAATCCAACGTTCTAGACTGGACTAAACGCATATAAAAAATAATTCTACTCCAAAAAGAGAGTTTAGACTAAACGCAAGCGTGAAAAAAAAAAACATTAACCAACTTGAAGTGAAACATTAATTCCACATGATACCATTTGAAATTACAATAGAATAATAGTTCATATCAAGAAAAGTCACACACAAACGGAATCTATATCAGAATCCACTGTATTTTTCAAAAATGAAGGTTTCTTAACACATTGATTAGGTGAGACCAAAACCAACCATCAAAAGGCTAGATTCTACTGGCTTTCTAGCATTCTCAAGAGTGCGGCCTTCTGATAAAAACTTCATTGAAACGAAGTAGGAATTATGATGGAAGAAAAACACCCCGTACAGTAATCCCTCCATCTACAATGAAGTATCAAAAAGCATTTGAGAGATTAGAGAAGATGCACTGAGGCGGTGTTGACGGTTGAGTTCATGTAAGAATGGAGTTGTGGAATGTAACTTTGAAAGTAGTTAAAAACGAAACCGTAAGGCTAAAATAGTAAAAAAAGCAATATTAAATTATTGCATACGGTCGGTTAGGTTTAAGCGGTTAACCGAGGGCTCAAACCGATAACCGACCGATGTAAGCGGTTTTTATGATTTTCAAATCGTTAACCGAACCAATCTACTATAAATCGAACTAAACCGCCCGGTTCAGTCGGTTCGGTTCAGTTTTACGGTGATACTGGATTTTTTGTGCAGCCCTATTACCACTCAAACAAGGAGCCGTTCTCTAGGGACTCAAGGTTTAATACTTTTCAAAGTGCTCTTTTGTTGTGTGATTCAATTATCGACGTTGGGGAGGGTTTGGATTGAACGTGAATGGGCCTCACTATAAGGTATTGCTATGTTTTAGTATGCATGAGAGTTGTCCTATGTTTTTCATGGGGTTTTCTGCTGGTTATATATTGTAAGACCCCGACCCGAGCGACTAGAATAGTACTAATTAAGTTGTGCGTTAGTGCTAAGCTTGATTAGTGATTTTTGACTAAGCTTGGATTAGAATAGCCCTTTTATGGTTTTGGGAGAGTGTTAGTACTTTGTGCTGGTGGGACCCTTTGGGGGTTCCCTTTTTGGATGGCTTTACTATTGTGTGGGGGATTGTTCGTATTCCAGTGAATTGCATTTATATTCCGTTTTACTCGTCTTGTTAATCCCTACAACTTTCGTGTTGATCCCGTACTCGTTCGGAACCCCGAAAACCCGATTTTCTTGCATTGAGGGCGAAACAGTCATTACACATGAAATCTGTACCCAAAACTTGGTATCTCCGAAACCCGCGAAACATGTACTTTTTAGAAACTAGATATTTCGACGATCACTTTTCTCTTCTTCGTCGATTTCGTCCGAAGTCCCGAGATTAGTGCTTTCAGCCTCCAAAGATTTCCTAGAGATGGGACCCACACCCACTTGTGTATAAGAAGAACCCTCTTCTTCCATTTCCTTTTCCCAGCACTAGAACAACAAGAGTCTAGGGTTTCTTTCCCTTTCCTTTCTTCTTGCCTCTCCACCATCAAAGCACCACCCACCTTGCTCCAATCAAGAAATGAACTTCACCTTCTTCTTCCTCATTACTAGAGCTATACATTGATACCATTTGTGGAAGGATTTACTCAACTCAAGACCCTCATTGAGCTCACCTTATCCATTGAAGGACCTACAAGTAAGCTTCCTCCCTATTCTCTTAGATTCATGTTCTTCTAGTCTTAGGAGAGCTCTATCTTCTTTGTTGAGAGTCATCTCTTCTTGTTTCTTGGTTTGACCCATTTTAGGGTTTGGATTTGGGGGTTTTGTGTAGATAACATTCTTGGCTTGGAGGAAGAGATTAATAGCTTGACTTCTTGCTTTGAGACCTTGAGGCAAGTGGATTGAATGGATAGTGTAGCTTTCAATGATTTTTATGACAAATGTGTTTGAATCATTACTTCATTAATGCTTTGTTTTAATTGCATTCAATGATGTTAAATGCTTTGAATGAGGTTGGTAAGCCTCTTTATTGTCTTGAAACATGATTTCTAGCTTTTGGTTTCATCTATTGTCTTTGAATCATGGATTGTGGTTTTGCTTCATCTTTTGTACAATGCCTAAGTGAATCCTTGTGATGTTGGTTGTCGTCTTTCTCTTGGTAATTGTATGAATGTCAATGGAGAATGAAAGGAATTGGTTTGGGGGAAGGGAAGACCTGAACCTGAACCCAGTGAAAAAATTCCCGTGACTGGCGGTCAGCTGGCGGTCGCCCAGCGGCTAGCCGCTTGGTGACTAGCGGCTAACCGAAGCAAGTTCAGTTACGTTTCCAGAAAGCCGTAACCCCACGGTCAGCTCCGCGGTCAGATAGCGGCTAACCGCCTAATTCTTCAGCGGCTAACCGCCAGCCAACCGAATCATGGCGGTTACAATTCCAGAGAGCTGCAATTCCACGGTCAGCCAGCGGTTAACCGCCGGATTCGATGGCGGCTAACCGCCATCTGACCGCAAGGTGACCGAAATTCCCTGAATTTTATGAATAGAAGAGAATGGAAGGGAGCCTCCACCCCATTGCTGGTGAACCTTTCTAAGAGCAATGGACATCGCCCACCTGGGGTCGTGTCGAAGCATAGGTGGAGTGTTTGTTGGTAGTACGTTAGAGAGAGAAACCACATCATCGAGATTTAGTTAAGCATTGAGGCTACTATGGTGTATAAGGAACCCGGGATGTCTCCCAAATTCAAAGAGTACCAAGTTCCCGTTATTATACAGACATACGGGATCCCTATTCACTTGGATTAGTTTTAACCCGACACTGTCTTGGCTTTTCAAAAAGGGTACCTTACCTTGTTATTCTCGAAATTGATGATTTGGGATCTATCATCCCGAAAGCTTCGAAAGTATACTTGTATTGTTTTGCTAGCTTTGATAAACATGCCAGACCCGATATGATAGCTGTGCCTTGAGCACCCCGTCTTGCCGTTTATAGCTTTGCACTGGATTTGTTTTATACTCGTCTCGAGTTATGTGATTTGTCCTATGAGTCGGCACCACTAAGCTTGGATGACCTTGTCGGTCTGATCTACCGACTTGGAGATCTCTTCCCGTCCCGCCAGCTGCAGCTTGGATCCCGATACCCGGTTTATTAACCATGGTCTCGTCCCGATACCCGGCTCGCTCCCGTGGTTCCCGATATCCGGTTCGCTACCGTGATTCCCGATACCCAGTTTGCTACCGCGGTCCCGTCCCGTATTATTATATATGTATAAGTAACTTGGTTGCACCTCCTCACTTTGGTGACCGAGGTCAACACCCGATACTCACGTCACTTCGGTGATAGAGGATTTAGCTTCTTGTGGAAGCCACCTTGATTGTTTCCCGATTTCCTTGGTTACCCTACATGTTTTATTACTGCATGTGTGTTTTCCATGAAATGATTCATTTACTTTTGAAAGTCATTGTTTAAACAGGTTTACATGTTTTCCAAGGTAAAGGTCTTTATTTTTTTTATGTTCATAACTTTCCTTCTACCTGCCAGACCATCGTGTCTGACCCTTTGCTTTGGTACTCAGGTCCCGTCGTCGGTTATCCCGAGGAGGAGCCAGAGGAGGCGGTCGGAGAACCGCAGCCGCTAGTTGAGTGGCGTGCTGACGATGTTATGTAAACATCGGGCTGCCGAGTTGCGAAACATTTTGGGGGATTGTTGGATAGTTTTCTGGTGGTTATTGTTTTGTTTATATTGGCCTTATTTGGCCTCTATTTTTTGGGAATTGTAATTAACTAATCTTCTGATTAAACTTGAATATATACTTTTGGGTTATGCTTTAGGACATTGCTCATTCTGATACTCATATTCAAATGTAATCAGCCTTGATACTTTGGGAAATGAAATACATGCATGATTTACCATACGCTTCCGCAATTATACTATATGACTATGTGTGTTGGAATATCCTCACCGCGGACACCTGAGGGAAATCACGTGCACGGGTAGTGTGTGTTTGTTTGCTAACCCGTGTACGCTTGATTATAAACATACCTTTAATTATTGTCATCACTCCATATGATCACACCATTGGCTTCATCATAATCAGTCCCGATCCCGATTTGGTCCGCGGACCCGGTCCGGGGTCGCGACATATATTATATAGGTTATAGAGTGGTTTATATAAGTACCCCTTTCATTTGGGTCCTGCTCCAAGTTCAGCTCAATGGCCCGGTCCTAGCTCAAGCCATTTTCATCCTTAGAACCACCCCAACTAGAGTGAGCTTGGTAGTGGTTTTGACTAGGACCATCAATGGATCTGGCTATGGCAAAGTTGAAGAGTGTTTGTCAAATCTAGGCTCATCGTGGCCCTATGGGCCCACATTCAAAGCCTAAGAGAACTCTTGATAAAAATGCCAAGTTAGTACAGGCCAAGCCCCTGCCCCGTACCCAAACACTTGACAGCCGTTCTCTTTCATAGGGATGAAATTCCGAACCCAAACACACACAACTTCCATTGAAAAATGAAATTGCCACATCAGCAAATTTTATGGTTTTTTAAATATCTCAGAAAAAGTTTTCTGAGGAAGCTAGAAATTCATGTTTGGTGCAAAAAAAATTTCCTCAATGAATTGGTGCTAATATTGTTTGGTGCAACTACAGATTTCATTAGTGAAAACTACTAGATGGGTGGGTCGGTATGTGTATGGAGTGGGTGGGGTTGAGAGGGGAGGGAGAAGAAAGAGGGGTGGCTGGGTGGAGTGGGGGTGGGAGTGAGGAAATGGAGGGCCACTTTTCCGTGGAAATGGAGTTCCTATCCCCACCCCCCCCGGAGTGGGGGTGGGAGTGAGGAAATGGAGGGCCACTTTTCCGTGGAAATGGAGTTCCTATCCCCCCCATCCCCCCCCCCCCCCCCCCCCCCCCCCCCCCGACGTGGAGAAAAAGCAGTTCTGCGAAAAACTGCCACACCAATTACATGAAAAATGACTTTTCCACGGAAATGAGCTATACAAACGTACCCTTGTAGGGTGACGAAGAAGGAAGGTGGGATGATGGAGTCGATTAAGGAGTGGAAGGGCTTCCATCTCACACTAGGTAAGGAACACATATCTAATAGTTGCCCTAGTATTAAAGGAGTTTTTGGCCTTTTGCGAAAGACTTTTTATCCCTGCAAAACCTTTAACTTATGGGCCTCCACAAATCAAGTTGAGTGGGCTTCAGGATCATAATGTTGTTGTTGTTGATGGGCTTTTGGGAGGAGCCAAAGATGATCAAACTCGGTAAGGGGCTCATCACGATACTCAATTCTGGTTTGCGAATGAGCCCTGGAAGTCACGAATCTCATCAGGAGGAGGAAAAGGGTGATTGCAATGAAGGGACTCATGATCTTCACTACAATTGCTTGAAGCGACAGGCTAACTCATCTTCAATTGATGATGATTCACTGGTGGAAGAAAATCAAAATGATGATAATATTAGTAAACAAAATTGGGCGATGGTGCTTGTTAGTATGATGGCTCAATAGGAGCTATCATTACTAACTTGACCATACCATGGACCATGAGCTATTATTGTTGATATGACCTTACCATGGACCAGCAGCATGGGCCAGCTGACAGCAGGCATGGTGCAAAGCTGGGAAACCATGGGCCACAATAAGCCCTCTGGTTCTTGGATGAGGCTATAAATAGAGGCATTCCTCTGTGTGTTGAGTAGAGAGAGTGAAGAACACAGAAAGCTAATACAGCTTGAGAGAGAGTGTCTGTGGGTGTACCTGGGATTGGGGTTGTGTGTGAAAAACTCCATTGTAATCTTTACTCATAGTGATACTCTTGCCATCTTCTCCCGTGGATGTAGGTTCAAGCCGAACCACGTAAAACCTTGTGTTATTTCTCTGTGTGTGATCTCTGTTCTGTGTGGCTTGATTGATGCTCTAAGCACAACAAACTGGTATCAGAGATTTGAGTGATCGGAGGAGATACATTGAATCGGATTTCGAGAGGGCCATGAATCTTATAGATTGATTGCAGAAGATCAGACAATCTTAAAGTGGGCCACAGACCTGCCTGCTTGATCGCAGCACCCAGGTTCGCCGAAATCGCCGCCGCTGCAACCGCTGCTACCTACCTCACCGGGAACGGGGGTCCGTCGCTGCCACGCTGTTGTCGTGGAAGAAGAAGAAGGCCGGAAGAAGGGGCAGGGACTGTCACTATTGAGAAACAGGGCAGAACCAAAAGAAGAAGAGAAAGAACCGGAGAAGGGACATCTGCCGTCGCCGCTGCAGCCCTGCCATCGCAGAAGTACCCATCGTTGTCGCCGCGCCATGCCGTAGCCGAAGGAGAAGCAGCAGTGCTGCTCTCTAGTTCCAGAATGGAAGTGAGGAAGAAGACCTTGTTTGGGTTTTGTTTCAGATTTCAAACCCATCTTCTGTAATGTTTAAGAAGTTGACTTGGTAGTCTGAAGTACCAAGGGAATTTATGGTCCTTGAAGCACCACATAAATTGGTGATCCCTCTGTCCTAGTTGTAGGCCAAGCTAGTTTCGGGTCAGGTTGACTTGGTCCACGCAGGAAGCCCAAAAGCAAAGCATAAAGGTTCTGACGTCATTGCTGATGTCAGTAGATCCGTACGGTCAAAGCTTGATTTGACCGCATAAAAGGCTGAAATTTTATTTCTGCGATATCTTAGCCATTCGGAGCCGGATTTCAGATCCGTTTCTTCCAGCGTGCTCGTGGTGACCAGATCTATTTAGGTACTGTAAATGATTAGTGAAATGGTTGCAAAATTTGAAATTGAAAAATTCAATAGTAACAATGACTTTAGTTTATGGCGTTTGAAGATGCATGCTTTGCTGGTTCAAAATGGTTTGCATAAAGCTCTAAAGGGAAAGAATGCTTTGTCTGACAAACTGTTAGATGATGAGAAGAATGAGTTATTGGAAAAGGCATACGGTCAGATTCTGCTATTTTTTAGTGATGGTGTACTGCCAAAGGTTGCTTAGGAGAAAATTGCTGCTGGTATATGGCAAAAGTTGGAGAACTTGTACATCACGAAGTCTCTCACAAATCGCTTGTATCTGAAGAAGCGGTTGTTCACCTTACAAATGCAGGAGGGTATGTATGTTTCAAACCACCTTGATTCTTTCACAAAAGCTATTATGGATCTTGAAAATATAGATGTTAAAATTGATGATGAGGACCAAGCCATTATGTTGTTATGTTCATTACCACCCTCGTATGAGAACTTTGTTGATAGCATGATGTATGGTAGAGAAACTCTATCCAAGGAAGATGTTGAGTCAGCCTTAAACTCCAAGGAGTTAAAGAAAAAGGTTGCTACAGAAAACAATGACAGTTCTGGTGAGGGTTTGGTAGTACGTGGCAGAACAGAGAAGAAATGGTAGAACAGAAGAGGCCGCTCTAGGTCAAAATCAAAAACTAGAAAATTAAAGTGCTTCCAATGTCATAAGGAAGGGCACTTTAAAAAGGATTGTCCAGAGCGTAAAGGAAAAGAGAAAGCACATGATTCTAGAAATGTAGCCGGTGTTGTAAAAGACAGTTTTGATGGTGCAAATGTTCTCTCTGTTACCATTGGTAGCTCAGGTGATGAGTGGATCATTGATTCGGGTTGTTCCTACCATATGTGTCCTAATAGGGACTGGTTTGCCATTTATCATTTATAGATGGTGGTAAAGTTCTAGTGGGGAACAATGCAACCTGTAAGGTTGTTGGGATAGGATCAATCCGAATTACGATGTATGACGGTATTGTAAGAACTTTGTTTGATGTCAGGGACATTCCAGAGTCGAAGAAAAATCTGGTTTCCTTGGGAATGCTTGACTCCAACGGCTATACCTACAAAGCTGGAGGTGGAGTTATGAGAATCTCAAAGGGTGCTCTTGTAGTGATGGAGGGACAGAAGCAGAATGGCCTTTACCTTCTTCAACGTAGCACAGTTACAGGTGCTGCTCCTGTGACGTCCTCAGATTCAGATTTGGAAAATACCAAGTTATGGCATATGTGACTTGGCCATATGAGTAAGAGAGGTGTGGATGAGCTGAGCAAATAAGGTTTACTCTGCGGCTAGAAAACAGGAAAGCTGGACTTCTGTAAGCATTGTGTCTTCAGAAATCAATGTAGAGTCAAGTTCAGCATAGCAGTTCATCGGACCAAGGGCACTTTGGATTATATCCATTCTGACCTTTGGGGTCCCTCTCGTGTTCCATCTCTGGGAGGTGGCAGATATATGTTAACTTTCATTGATGATTATTCTTGGAAGGTTTGGGTATATATCTTAAAGCACAAGAATGAAGTCTTTGCACAGTTCAAGCAATTTAAGGCTATGATCGAGAAGCAGACAGGTAAACAGGTCAAGCGCTTGAGGACTGACAATGGCTTGGAATTCTGTGGATGTCCTTTTAATGAGTTCTGCAAGAATGAAGGCATTGTGAGACATCGCACAGTCAGAAATACACCACAACATAATGGAGTTGCAGAACGGATGAACAGAACTATCCTAGAAAAGACCCTCTGCATGCTCTCTAATGCAGGGTTACCTAGAAAGTTCTGGGCAGAAGCTGTTAACACAGCTTGTTATCTGATCAACTGGTCTCCATCAATAGCTATCGAGTGTAAAACTCCCGAAGAGGTATGGTCTGGATGTCCTGCTGATTACACCAATTTGAAAATATTTGGTTGTCCTGCTTATGCTCATGTGAATGATGGTAAGCTTGAACCAAGGGCAAGAAAGTGCATATTTCTAGGGTATGCACATGGGGTGAAGGGATATAGGCTTTGGTGCCTAGATGGAAAATCACCTAAATGCATTATCAGCAGAGATATGACCTTTGATGAGTCTGCTATGTTGAAACCGAAGGAGTGCATTGATGCTGGAAATGACAATGGTGTCAGTAAACAGGTAGAGGAGCAAAACGGTGTTAGTAAATAGGTGGAGCTTAAGAAAGAAGCTTCAGAAAGCTTGCAAGAGAATATGCAAGAAAATGTCCCAGATCATCAGGATACAGGCCCAAATGTAGAGAATGAAATTTCTCAAGAATACTTACAAGGGACAAGGAGAGGAGACAAATTAAGCAACCTCAAAGATATGGATATGAAGATATCGTTGCATACGCTCTTAATACAGCAGAGAGTATTGAGTCAGAACCGGTTACATATCGGATTGCCGTCACTAGCAAAGAATCAGCAAAATGGGCCGTTGCCATGAGTGAGGAGGTTGAGTCTCTTCATATGAATCATACTTAGGAGCTGGTGAAACTGCCGAAAGGCCAGAAGATTGTTGGTTGCAAATGGGTCTTCAAGAAAAAGGAAGGAACTCCAAGGGATGCTAGGTTCAAAGCACGACTGGTTGCAAAAGGCTATACGCAGAAAGAGGGTGTTGACTTCAATGAAGTGTTCTCTCCTGTGGTGAAACATAGTTCTATCCGGGTGCTACTTGCTATAGTTGCTCTATTGGACTTCGAGATGGAGTAGCTTGATGTCAAGACTGCGTTTTTACATGGCGAGCTAGAAGAACAAATTTATATACATCAACCAGAGGGGTTTGAAATCCAAGGTAAGGAGAATCATGTTTGTTTACTAAAGAAATCATTATATGGCTTAAAACAATCGCCTAGACAGTGGTATAAGCATTTTGATACCTTTATGGTTGGAAACGGTTATTGCAGAGTGGGTATGACAATTGTGTCTACCACAAGAAGCTTCTAAATGGTTCTTTTACTTATTTGTTGTTATATGTTGATGACATGTTAATTCCTACTAAGGATGTTGACACCAAAAATGTCACTTTGCCTCTTCAACATCAAGAAAGCTGCATGAAGTCGCAACCTGCCATAAATAGACAATGCAATTTCTCCAAAAAATCAAATCTTGTCAGAATCAAACAAAAACTGCAAGATCCTTCAAGATAGCCAAGAGAAGAGTACACATGAAGTTTCGGGCCATTTCAGAATCATTTAGCCTAACTTCGCTTCTCCGACAGCTAAAATGGCGCTCCCGGCGGCGACATCATCGGAGACGTCAAAACTTCGATCAAAGCCTACGGATGACTCCAGCATGTCTCAAAAGGGCTCCATGCCAAATTTCAAGTCAAATCGACAACGTTTGACCCTCCATCAATGCTCGAGCAGTAAAATCAAGCCTCCCGGCGGAGGGAACCACTGAAACCTTCGCTCATCAAACCAAGTGCATGAGTGGCTTCAACATGCTTCCAAAAGGCTGCACGTCAAATTTCAGGTCATTCCGACAACGTTTGACCAGGTTTCGATGCTCCGAGAGAAAATCAAGCCTACCGGCGGCGGAGCAACCCGGGACCATGACATCCAAAACGGAGCCCATGGGACGTCTCAAAATGACTCCAATAGGCTCCCCGTCAAATTTCAAGTCAATCGGACATCGTTTGGCCACATATCAATGTTCGGCATTTTCCCCGCAGCAAAATCAAGTGAAGCATCGACGGGACCCCAAACGGCTTCAAAACTCAAACAAAAGCCTATGGTTGGTCTTATTTATTGCTCAGGAGGCTCCACCTCAAATTTCAGGTCATTCCGACATCGTTTGACCAAGTTTCAGCTTCTGGCGGAAAATCAGCAGCTCTACGCGACAAAGTCTTCGGCTTTCCCGGTAAATTGGAAACTTTGCACTCTAAAAATGCAAGGATTCTCATCAGGTTTTCTACAGGGAAATCAAGCCAATAAATGAGAAGAAATGTCAGGAAAAATACAGAAGAAAACGGCGACGAAAAAGACCACAAAACGGACCAAAAACAGGGGAAAAACCCCTAGGGTCGCAGCCCGCGACCATGGCCCAGGGTCGCCGGCGACCCTGGCCCATGGTCGCCGGCGACCATGGAAGTCCGGGTCATCGGATTTTTCGCCGGTGACCCGTTTTTCCGTCCTTTTTCGCGTTTCGCGCACTTTGGCCCCTGTGGTTTCCTGAAAATGTGATTTTTAGTGCTTGAAATTGACTCATGTCCTCCGACATCCGTCAAAATCACGGGTCAACCTCCAAAAGTATCAAAATCAACATTGATCGCCAACCGGTCGACCAAAAAAGTGTACTTTCCGCCAAATCGATCGAAAAATCGACAGGACAGATGTCACCGGCCCGCTCTTAGCTATCACTGTCTGAAGTTACATGTTCATCCGATGTCGATCAGCATGAAGATCCATCGATGATCATCGCCAGAAGAATTCCAGAAGACACGGCACGGCCCGCGACTCTTCGACTGCTCGGCGACCAATTAATGTGGTTAATTGACTAGCTTTATTGCAGTCATTAATTCATTTCTTTGGACGGCCCAATCAGAAGCAAGCATTTGGGAGTTACAAGTCAATTGATTCATGGCATTTAACCCATGAAACTCCTCCCATTATGGTAATTAAGGTGATTAAAAGCCCTTAATCTCCATCGGCCAATCAGATTCAAGGAAAAAGGAGTTACAAAATCAAGAAATAAATCTTGTAACTCCTCCCATTAAAGCCATTAAAGCCCATAAACTCTCCTAAATGACTACCAAAAGCCTATAAATAGGAGAGCATTCCATTGAAATCCGGATCGATCAATCGGAGATCACTTCCAAAGTACCACAGATCTAGAAATCTGAGAGAAAGAAAAAGAGAGAAAAACTCTGCTGAAGTTCTGCACCGGCCACCACTACAAGGTGACAAAAGTCCCTTGGGGGGTACCCCCCCCAAAGTCCTTGCCTTCTCCCGCTGCCTCCAATGGCTTAGACGTGGCTTTTCAGCCCGTCTACTTAGCTTTTTATCGGACATAGGACCTCCTCTTGGTCTTTGTCCTCTAAAAATCTGAGGTTATAGCCAAGCCAAGCGAATCAAGAGCATCCTCTGTTCTCATCTGTATAGATGATGGCGAAGCCCATACATGGCTTGCGACCGTCAATCTGAACGAGTCCCCCACAATCTCCTGAGAAGTTAGATCCTCATTTTCTTGCTTTTCATTGTAGTTTGTATTTTTCTAAAAGAGACAAAAATCACAACTCTTGTCTTTCATTATTGATGAGAATTGTAAATCGGCTATAAACGCCAAAATCGGCTATAAATGCCAAACAAAATCTCCTTTCACGGCAAACCAAGAAAATGTCTCTTTTCTTAAATATTTGTGCAATGGAAAACTTGAAAGAAGTTGATTTCCTTTTTACTTACGAAGGTTGATCTCCGGATTACCACTTGCAATTCCAAGTAAAATAGAAAATCTGGCACACCCACACAAAAGAAATGTTGATGCACGCTTCATGCCCCCCGGGCGCGAAAGGGCCGGACCCGACGGACTCCCACGTCCGCCGACCCCGGTAGCACCCACGGCATTCGGAGCGCGTTCCATCAAAGGACATGTTTGAGATCAACAGGCTGAAAGCTCAGCTCAGTGGTGAATTTGAAATGAAAGACTTAGGTGCTACGAAGAAAATTCTTGGGATGGAGATTCGAAGGGACCGGAAAGCGGGCAAACTGTCCTTGTCACAAAAGGGGTACCTTGAGAAGGTTCTGGAGCGCTTTGGTATGCAAAGCTCGAAACCTGTGAATACTCCACTGGCAGCCCATTTTAAACTTTTTGCTGCTTTATCACCACGAATTGAGGAAGAGGTGGAGCACATGTCACGTGTTCCTTATGTTAGTGCAGTTGGGAGTATCATGTATGCCATAGTTTGTATAAGGCCAGACATTTCACGTGCGGTTAGTGTAGTTAGCAGATACATGGATAACCCAGGAAAGGCCCATTGGCAGGCAGTGAAATGGATACTCCGCTACTTGAAAGGTACTATTGATGTTGGGATAGTGTATGATAGAAACAACAACACTTCTGGAAGTGTTATTGGATATGTTGATTCATATTTTGCTGGAGATTTGGACAGAAGAAGATCCTTGACAGGTTATGTCTTCACTTTACCCAGCGGTGCCATTAGTTGGAAGGCAACATTGCAATCTAAAGCAGTCTTGTCTACCACTGAAGCAGAATACATGAGAGCTACAGAGGCAGTGAAGGAAGCTATTGGCTGACAGGCTTGGTTGGAGATCTGGGATTGGAACAAAAGCTGACTACTATTTTCTGTGACAGTCAGAGTGCGATCGATCTGACACACAATCCTAAGTATCATGAAAAGACCAAACACATTGATGTTAGGGCACACTTCATTCGAGATGTCATCGCCGAGGGTGTTATTGCCATGATTAAGATTGCTACGGCAGATAATCCAGCAGATATGATGACAAAGACTATTCCAGCAGTCAAGTTCAAGCATTGCTTAGACTTGATCAGTGTGATCAGTACCTGAATGCCCTAAGGGGTAGATGGAGACGGTGAGACGTGTTCTGTGCTATGAGGATCAACTCCTATGTTCGCCAAGGTGGAGATTTGTTAGCATGATGGCTCAATAGGAGCTATCATTACTAACTTGACCATACCACGGACCATGAGCTATCATTGTTGATATGACCTTACCATAGACCAGCAGCATGGGCTAGCTAACAACAGGCATGGTGCAAAGCTGGGAAACCATGGGCCACAGTAAGCCCTCTAGTTCTTGGCTAAGGCTATAAATAGAGGCATTCCTCTGTGTGTTGAGTAGAGAGACTGAAGAACACATAAAGCTAATACAGCTTAAGAGAGAGTGTTTGTAGGTGTACTTGGGATTGGGGTTGTGTGTGAAAAACTCCATTGTAATCTTTACTCATAGTAATACTCTTGCCGTCTTCTCCTGTGGATGTAGGCTCAAGCCGAATCACGTAAAACCTTGTGTTATCTCTCTGTGTGTGATCTCTGTTCTGTGTGGCTTGATTGATGCTCTAAGCACAACAATGCTAGTGGAAGATACAAATGTGGTTGCTATTCTTAATGAAGATTACTCAGGTTTTGATTGTATAGAAGAGAATACTAATAAGATTATTGAAGAAAAGACGTTTGATATAGCCCGGATTTTGGGTATTACTATGGATGGTCGAATAGAAGAAGTTAGGAGTTTTTTTCATGAGATGTTGTTTCATGAGAAGGGGAATTGTAAGTAACATGGGTTCAATAAAACTAGAAAAAAATCGAAGACCCAAAGGGAATTAGATAAACTGGCTTCTTTTACTAATTATGATCGAAGGGCAGTTCAGAAAGACTCAGGTGTGCAGTTAATTGGATTATGAAGCTCTTTACTTGGAATGTTCCTGATATGAATTCTGTTTCGAAGATAGCTATTATGAAAGGGGTGCTTCAGTCTTGTAAGGGAGAATGTGTGTTTATTCAGGAGACTAAGATGGAGGTTATAGAGAATCACGTAATTAATTCGTTCTGTTAATGGTCAATTTGTGATGGGTCCTTCTATTGGATCAGCAGGTGGAATCTTGTTAGTTTGGAATGCTGCTTTTTGGCATAAGATCGATGAATATATTGGGAAATCTTCAATTTCTATTCTTTTAAAAGATGTTCGAAGAAATGTGGGAAGCTACTTCAGTCTGGACCACACGATGCTAGTGATAGAGCAGAATTTTGGATGGAACTTACTCAGGTGGCGGGCAAATGGAGTAAACCTTGGGTACTGGGTGGTGATTTCAATGTTGTTCGTTTTCCTCATGAGAGAAAAGGTTGTCGTTCTATGAATTCAGCTATGAGGGATTTTTCAAATTGGGTTCACCAACATGATCTTATTGATTTACGTTTGAGTAGGGGTAATTTTACTTGGACTAATAATCAACAAGAACCTATGATGAGTCGGTTGGATCATTTCTTAGTGTCTCCGGATTGGTTGGGTATTTTTTTCAGATTGTATTCAAAGAACTTTAGCTTGTTCGATTTCTAATCATTGCCCAGTTATGTTGAAATCAGGTATGGAAGATTGGGGTCCTCCTTTTTTATTTGAAATGATGTGGTTACATGAGAAGAATTTTTTTCCAATGTGTCCAAGATTGGTTTTGGTTGGGGGGGGGGGGGGGGGGGTGTGTGTGTGTGGTTTGCGATCAATGGGTTTTCGATTGGTCCAAAAGTTATAACATTAAGTTAAAATATTAATGAGAAGTTGGCATAAGGAGGTTGTTGGCAAGATTAATGAGAAGAAAAACCTTTTGCTTGCAGAGATCCAGAGCTTTGATATGAAAGAAGATAATGGGCATGTAGATTCTAATGAGAGGGAGAAGAGAATTAAGCTTCAGGAGCAACTTTGCAGGTTGATTTTTCAAGAGGAAATTAAATGGAAGAAATGCTCAAAGAATAAATGGTTGAAAGAAGGGAATCGTAATACTAAATTTTTTTAATGCTACAACTAGTGCTCAGGGACGTGCTAATCGGATCACTGATAGACTAGATGCAGCGGAAGCATAGATCTGTAAAAGCTAGCTGCTACAAATGCAATAAGAACAGCATCGGCTTGAATCAGACACTAGTGTGGAGATCTGTGACTGTCTATGAGATATCAATCATGTATGATTCACTCTTTAAGAACCAAGGCCAAGGATGGACACCCTGGATGTAGAAGATGATGATGGAGAATTGTAGATCTAGTGGAAGGAAGATGAATTGTTATAAGTAATTCCAACTGATATCTCTCATGTCTATATATATATAGCCCTTTGGCTAATGAGTGATAAGATCTTTATTCAAATTCAAATTGAGAGATGATTAGGATAAAGTATTAGATTAATCTCTCTCCATTTGAATTTGAATGTAGATATAATAAAGAGATAGAGAGTTGGATAAAACTCAGGCTATTCTTATCCATATCACCATGAGACTCCTTGTGGGGGGTATATCTTTGTGAGTGGGCTCCACCCACATGTAAACACAAGTGGACCCCATCACAAATGCCAACATCTCTCACTTGTATCGAACAAAATTCATTCCATTAGATCACTAATTTTCATCATCAAATTCTACAAAGTAAAAATGGACTTGAAGAGTGGGACCTCCACAATGCCTATTCATGGGGAGAATGTAAATTAAGTCGCCATCTGATTAGAATACACCAACTCACCGACACATCAGTCTGCCCTAGACACTCGCATGACTACACCGGATTGCATATTGACTCATACCCTTGAGTCGTGTTCAACCAACACATGCTTATTCAACTTATCGAGCAAAAAAAACTTTACAAACATTTCTTTTTATAAAATAACATATTTATACATATATATTTTAAAAATTGTTGTCTTAAAATTTTCAAAAACTCGATATAGCCCAGGCTGATAATTATCGTAAGCACGTATAAACTAGAGTGTGATGTCAAGGGGTCTTCCCATGGACTTACGAGGGTCAGAATCAACCAAGCGTACCGTGGCAAAACCTCATCTAAAGTAGCATCACTGATCTCATCTTTCCAACGTAAAGGTTGGTATAAGGGCATAAGAGCCTCAGGACTTGGTTAACATAATAACCAACTCCAAGCTCAAGAGTCACCTACGGGACTAACTCTCGCACAATAAACAGGATTCTAAGGTATTATCCTGTTGCTCGTAGGTAGGTCCATTAACACACATGTCTGTAGACACGCGTCGCAGTGTGAAAATGTTTTAATACCATAAATGAGCCCATGCTAACATTGCACCAATTCACTACTGCGCAAGCAGATTGTCATAAACACAACCACACTTGGTTTTCTAAACACGCTATCGGACTTATTAGGGTATAATTTGTATGATGACTAATGCTAAGTCTCATTTAGTCTTATGATCCACATCACCCCCAATGCACACAAGACTAAGTCGGCATTCCATACATCTGTACGCACCAATAAGATCCATATTGGCCTAATCAGCATATCATACAAATGCATGCACCTCATCCTATCAGTCACTAAGGCATCAAGGGCGGTCTTTATCCGTGCGAGTGGATGACCTCACCTGTTTGGTGCCACATGTGCATCAAATACACACGGTTATTATGTGTGTTGCCAATGTAAAGTATATGCATATGCATTAATGAAAAGAATATAACACGCATATAACCAAAAACTTTTATTAAAATAAGTCTAATACTCTCCCACTGAATAAAAGGATTACATATTGTATTCCCATACGCCTTACATGAATAGAGAATAGTTCTCACGCCAAGGGTTTGGACATCGGGTCAGCAATCATTTCCAAAGATGGCACATGAGATATTGCTATGCACATGAGATATTGCTATCTTTTTTGCTTCTGCTTGTTTACGGATAAAATGCCACTTTCGTTTGATATGTTTTGCCCTATGATGAAGCTAGGTTTCTTTTGCCAAGCATGTAGCAGTTGTACTATCCGATCTCGATGGAATAGGATCACAGGCAATGGATACTAGTCCAAAATCAGAAAACGGCAAATCCATACGGCCTCCATGGCTGCCAGTGCTCAAACAACATATTTGGCCTCCGTGGTCGACATGACTGTACACTCCTGCTTCTTACTGGACCATAAAATGCCCCCCACCCCCCATCCAGTAAGAACACATATCCCGATGTGGATTTGTCGTCGTTTGGATCATCCGAAGAGGATGAGTCACTGAATGCTAATAAACTCAAGCCACCATCATGATAGCAAAGCATCATATCTTTTGTGCCTTTTAAATATTGGAAGATTCGTTTGACGGCATTCAAATGAGCAATACCTAGGTTACTTTGAAATAGACTAACCAACCCAACCGCATGACAAATATCGGGGAGAGTGCACAACACATCATATATTAAACTTCTTATAGCGCTGGCATAAGGTATGGAAGCCATTCTTTCTATTTCAGCATCGGTTTGAGGACATTACATTACACTTAATATGCAGCCGTTATCAATCGGGGTCTCAACAGGACCAGCATTAGCCCTTCTAAATTTCTCTAAAATCTTCTCAATGTAAGTTGTTTGGGACATACCAAGAAAGCGTTTTGTAAGATTCTGTGGAATTTTAACCCCCAAAATGAACTCAACCACACCCAAATCTTTCATTTTAAAAACAGTTGACAACCAAGCTTTAGTCTCAATTACAAATCCAATATCATTGCAAGCCAAAAGAATATCATCAACGTAAAGAGATAGCAACACAAATTTATGTTTAGATCGCTTAATATAAACACAATGATCTTCGTAACATATGGAGAAACCATTTGACATGATTGTATTATAGAACTTTTTGTACCATTGTCTCAATGATTGTTTACGGCCATAGATAGATTTATGGAATTTACAAACCTTATCCTCATGGCTTTTTTCCACATATCGTAATCGGTTGTTTCATGTATATTTCCTCCTCAAGATCGCCGTTTAAAAAAGCGGTCTTAACATCCATATGGTGTAGTTCTAAATCCATATGGGCCACAATAGATAAGATCATGCGGACAAAAGAAAATCTCACCACAGGGGAGAAAGTTTCTTCATAATCCACACCTTCTTTCTGTGTGAACCCCTTAGCCGCAAGCCTAGCTTTAAATTTGCCAATGGAACTGTCAGCTTTTCGCTTAATTTCCAAAACCCATTGATTTGTAATGGCTTTCCTATCCTTGGGAAGATCCACAAGATCCCATACATGGTTCTTATGCATAGAGCTTGTCACGACCCCGGACGGGGTTATCGGGACCTAATCCGGGATCGGGACTAGTGTTGTATGAATATAAATGAGAGAATGTTTGGTTGGTGTCGTAAAACATAACATGCGTACATGGGTCTATAAAGAATAAGATACTACCCGTGCACGTGATTTTCCACAGGTGTCCACGGTGAGGCTATCATCACTACAATATAATGTTTTGTTTAAGTGTGGAAGCGTATAGCAAATCAATTCATATTTTCATTCCCAAAAAAACAAAACTGATAACAAATAAATAGCAAGTATTAGGATGAGCAATGATCATTAGTGAATTCCCAAATGTAACGTTAATGTTTATACAAGTATCAGTTAATTACATTTCCAAAAATAGAGGCCAACAAAGGCCAATATAATTAAAACAATATCCCCCAAAAGAATGGTTATCCACAACCAAAAATGTTACACAACTCAGACAACCGAATATCTAGACGACATCATCGGCATGCCACTCAACTAATCGCTGCGGTTCTCCGACCGCCTCCTCGTGCCCCTCCTCAGGGTAACCAACGACTGGACCTGAGTACCAAAAAGTGGGTCAAACACAACGGTCTGGTAGGTGGGATAAAACAATAAACGATTTTACCTTGAGAAAACATTTAAACCTGTTTAAACAATAATTTTCATAAAATAAATGAATCATTTACTGACAAACATATGTGCAGTATAAAAACATGTAAGGTATCCAAGGAATCGGGAACTAGCAAGATAGCAACCACATAAAGCTAAATCCTCTATCACCGAAGTGACAAGAGCATATCATGGCGCAGTCAACGAAGTGAGGACGTACAACGAAATTTACATACACTACTAGAAAAAGGGGTATTAGCGGTCGCCAAAAACCATCGCTAAAAGTGGACTGGCTGTCGCTAATACCCTTTAGCGACGGCTCAGCTACCGCTAAGACGGCGACGCAAAAAATTCGCCACAAAAAGTATACATGGCGGTTGCTAATACTTTGGACTTTTAGCGGCCACCAATGGACGTCGCTAAAGCTAAAAAAGCCGTCACAAATATGTTTTTTTTTTAATTTTTTTTTAACTTTTTAAGACTTTTTGCGACCGCTAATAGACCATTAGCGGCCGCCATTAGCGGTCGCTAATAGTTTTTTCTTTTTTTTAAATTTTTTAAATTTTGTATTAGCGACTGCCACTGGTGGCCGTTGTCGCGACCCCGGACCGGGTTCACGGTCCAATCCGGGATCGGGCTAAGTGAGTGATGATGGATGATGAATGATGATGATATGACTAGTGACAAAGCATACACAGGTTAATAAGGAACACATATTACCCGTGCACGTGATTTCCCACAGGTGTCCGCGGTGAGGATGTCACAACAATATGAATATTTCGTATAATTGCGGAAGCGTGTAGAAAATCAAGTATGTAATTCATTTCCATAGTACTAAGATTGATTACATTTGAATAACAAGTATCGGAATGAGCAATGATCATTAGCGTAACCCAAAAGTATTGTTAAAGTTTAAACAAAAGATCATTTAATTACATCCCCAAAAATAGAGCCCAACAAAGGCCAATATAAACAAAACAATGACTACCAAAAGAATAGTTAGCCACAACCCAAAATGTAACGTCTCTCGAGGCAACCGGATGTTTAAACAACATCATCGGCATGCCACTCAACTAACTGCTGCGGTTCTCCGACCGCCTCCTCGTGCTCCTCCTCGGGGTAACCAACAACGGGACCTGAGTGCCAAAGAAATGGATCAAACACAACGGTCTGGTAGGCAGGTGAAAGATATAAACATTCGATAATAAAAGCATTTACATTGGAAAACATTTAAACCTATTTAAACAATAACTTTCATGAAGTAAATGAATCATTTAATTGAAAACATATATGCAGTGTCAAACATGTAAATATAACCAAGGAGATTCGGGAAACAAGTAAGATGGCAACCACACGAAGCTAAATCCTCTATCACTGAAGTGATAAGAGCAAGCATATCTGGGCGTTGACCTCAGTCACCGAAGTGAGGAGGTACAACGAAATTTAGATATATATATATATATATATACGGGGCATGACCACGGTAGAGAGCTGGGCATCAGGAACCACGGTAGTAATCCGCGGTATCGGGACAAGACCACGGTTAATAAACCGGGTAGCAAATCCAAACCACAGTTGGCGGTACAAGAGGAGGATCTCCAAGTCAGTGGATCAAATTGACAAGGTTATCCAAGCTTAGTGGTGCCGACTCATAGGTCAAAATCATATAAATCAAGACATGTGTAAAATAAATCCAGTGTAAGAATATAATCGGGCAAGACGGGGTGCTCAAGGGCACAACTATCATATCATGTCGGGCATGCATTTCAGGACTAACAATTATCACAAGCATCTTTTTCAATGCTTTCAGGAATAACAGTCACATAGTGTAAATCTCGGGTACAAGGAAATACAAATGAACTATTGGAGTTTCGGACGAAATATCAGGTTTAAAATTTATTTAAGGTGAATAGGGATCCCGTATGTCAATCTCAATAATGACTTGATACTCTTTGAATTTGGAGACATTCCGGAATACTTATACACCTTGGAAATTTCTAAAGAACTTCAATGGATCTTTGTGGTGTGGTTTTTCTTCTCAAATGGACTTCAAACATTGCCTCATGGATCTCCCCAATACCAAGGGATTCCTTTAAAAACATTTTTCGAGCTTTAAAAGTGCTCTAGACCCAAGTGGGGGTGCGCTTGAGCGGACCAAAGGGCGTTCGAGCGGACCTGGACTGCGCAGGCAACCAGGCAGGCAGCAAGGCTACCCGCTCGAGCGGGCAGACTGTCTGCCACCCGAGTCTGCAGTCAGATTGACTGCGCGCTCGAACGGCTAGCATGCGCTCGAGCGGGCAGTCAAATCTGCTACCCGGGATTGGCCATTCAGGCCTTTCTTCCTCCTTTCTCATACACATTTCACCTGCAATGAAAGGGCCTCCTTGCCTCCAATAATCACTCATCAAACCTCTCAAACACCACTTAACTCCCATCAAAACATCATTGAACATTTAACCCCCAAGCATCACCTTCTCCACATTCAATCACTTCCAAAAGAGAAGGAGAACATCCACAACCACAATAATTCATTAGAGTCTTAAACAAGAGGTACAACAAAGAGCTATAAACTATCTTTCCAAGATATTGAATGAGTTAACCAACCTTTCCAAAAGCATTTATTTCACATTGAATGCAAGTAAAAACAAATCATTAATGGAAACAACAAAATCAATCATGTTTGTCATGAAAACCATTCAAAACTCAAACATCAATTCATTCCATTTGCCTTAGAGTCTCTAACAAACAATCCAAGCTCTAAACAAGCTCTCTCTAAAGAAACCTACAAGCACAACAAAAGCCCCCAAATGCAAACCCTAAAATGGTCAAGATGAAGAACAAGAAGAGGGAACTCTCAATAAGGAAGATGGGGCTTCTCTATAGCTAGGAGAATACAAATCAAAGAGATTGGAAATGAAAACTTACTTGCAAGGCCTCTAAATGGACAAGAGTGACTCAAAGAAGGTCTTGAGATGGGTAGATTCTTCCCAAATGATATCAAGTAGAAGCTCTAAGTGAGGGGAAGAAAAAGATGACCTCCATTGTGCTATTGGTGCAAGCTTGATTGTGATTTGGTGGTGGAGAAGCAAGAAGAAAAGGAGGGGAAGAAACCCTAGGTTTGGGCGGCTCTTGTGCTAGAAAAATGGAGAAGAAGAAGATGGGTTCCTTTATATAGTAATGGGGTGTGGGCTCCACCACTAGAAACTTTGGAGGCTGAAATCACTACTCTCGAGACCTCGAACGAAATCGATGAAGAAGGGAAAAATGATCACCGGAATATCTAGTTCCCAAAAAGTATATTTTACGCAAGTTTCGGGGATATCAAGTTTTGGGTACAGATTTAGCGTAAAAATACTGTTTTGCCCTCAATGCTAGGAAAGTCGGGTTTCGGGGTTCCGGACGAGGACGAGATCAACATGAAAGTTGTAGGGATCGACAAGATGAGTAAAACGGAATCAAGACAAGAATTATAGGAATCTCGAGTAATCCTCCAAACAAACACAAGACTATCAAAAAGGAAACCCCAAAGGGTCCCACTAAGCACAAGACACTTAAAATTCCCCAAAGCTATATCAAGAGTTATTCTAATCCAAGCTTAGTCAAATCCTAATCATCAAGCTTAGCACTAACACGTGACTTAAATAGCACTAATCGTGTACACTCGGGTCGGGGTCTTATAGCCGCTAAAAGTCCTTTTTATTTTTTAATATTTTTTTTATTTTTTTGCTAAATTTGTTCCTTCTTTTTATACCTGTACCTGAATATATTATATTCAACTACTAGAATCAATTAAAAATACTAATAACAAAATAAAGTCTTATATTAATGATATTCAAAACATTACAAAAGTTTCAACAAATTAAATTCATTACAAAAGTTTCAACAAATTATATCATTACAAAAATAAAAATATTGTTTGAAAAGGGTGCCGTGATCGATCTGATGCTCTCAAACCTGAAGAGAAAAAGGGAAATAAATATTAATAGTTAATTATAAAAATTGACAATATATAGTAAATATAAACAAAATTAAAATTTAAAATTAAAATTTTGAAAGTTAAACCTACGTTTCAACTCTACGGGTAATCCGGGAGTCGGAATCTCGAGCCGTCAATTCCGGCAGGTCATGAATGACTATGGGCCCGTACCTGTCTAGTTTCATGGGCACCAGAGCCCATTTGCCCGATTTGGGCGCTCGGATGCCAATTTACTAACTTTTAACTTAACGTTTTAACTTAAACCTACGTTTCCACTCTACGGGCAATCCGGGAGTCGAAATCTCGAGCCGTCCATTCCGGAAGGTCAGGAATGACTATGGGCTCGTGCTCATCCAGTTTCACGGGTACTGGAGCCCGTTTGCCCTATTTAGGCGCTCGGAGGCCAATTTCCTAAGTTTTAACTTAACGTTTTAACTTAAACCTACGTTTCCACTCTACGGGCAATCCGGGAGTCGGAATCCCGAGCCATCAATTCCGATAGGTCATGAATGACTATGGGCTCTTGCCCATGCAGTTCCACGGGCACTGGAGCCCGTTTGCTCGATTTGGGCGCTCAGAGGCCAATTTACTAACTTTTAACTTAACGTTTTAAATTAAACCTACGTTTCCACTCTACTGGCAATCCGGGAGTCGGAATCCCGAGCCATCAGCTCCAGCAGGTCAAGAATGAATATGGGCCCGTGTCCGTCCAATTTCACAGGCACCGAAACCCATTTGTTCGGTTTAGACGCTCGGAGGCCAATTTCCTAAGTTTTATAATGTTTTAACTTAAACCTACGTTTCCACTCTACGGGCAATGTGGGAGTCGGAATCCCGAGCCGTCAGTTTTGCCAATTTATGAATGACTATGGGCTCGTGCCCGTCCCGTTTCACGGGTATCGGAGCCCGTTTGCCAGGTTTGGGCGCTCGAAGGCCAATTTACTAAGTAATAAGAAAACGATTTAACTTAAACCTACGTTTCGACTCTACGGGCAATCCGGGAGTCGGAATCCCGAGCCATCAGTTCTGGTAGGTCAGGAATGACTATGTAACCGTGCCCGTCCAGTTTGATGGGTACCGGAGGCCATTTGCCCGGTTTGGGCGCTTGGAGGCCAATTTACTAAGTTTTATAATAACGTTTTAACTTAAACCTACGTTTCGACCCTACGGCCAATCCGGGAGTCGGAACCCCGAGCCGTTAGTTCCAGTAGGTGAGGAATGACTATGGGCTTGTGCCCATCTAGTTTCACAGGTACCGGAGCCCGTTTGCCCGGTTTGGGCGCTCGGAGGCTAATTTACTAAGTAATAAGAAAACGATTTAACTTAAACATACGTTTCGACTCTACGGCAATCCGGGAGTCGGAATCCCGAGCCGTCAATTCTGATAGCTCAGGATTGACTATGGGCTCGTGCCCGTCCAATTTCACAGGCACTAGAGCCCGTTTGCCTGGTTTGGACGCTCGGAGGCAAATTTACTAAGTTTTAAGTTAAGGAATTAACTTAAACCTACGTTTCGACCCTACGGGCAATCCGGGAGTCGGAATCCCGAGCCATCAGTTCCGGCAAGTGAGAAATGACTATGGGCTTGTGCCTGTACACTTTCACGTGCACCGAAACCCGTTTGCCCGATTTGGGTGCTCTGAGGCCAATTTACTAAGTAATAAGAAAACGATTTAACTTAAATCTACGTTTTGACTTTACGGGCAATTTGGGAGTCGGAATAAAGAGTAGGCAGTTCCGACAACTCAAAAATGACTATGGGCTCATGCCCATCTAGTTTCACGGGCACCGGAGTCCGTTTGCCCTATTTGGGCGCTCGGTGGCCAATTTACTAAGTTTTAAGTTAACGATTTAACTTTAACCTACGTTTCGACCCTACGGGCAATCCGGGAGTCGGAATCCCGAGCCGTCAGTTCCGGCAAGTGAGGAATGACTATAGGCTCATGCCCGTACAGTTTCATGGGCACCGTAGCCTGTTTGCTCGATTTGGGTGCTCCGAGGCCAATTTACTAAGTAATAAGAAAACGATTTAACTTAAACCTACGTTTCGACCCTACGGGCAATTCGGAAGTTGGAATCCCGAGCCGTCAATTCCGGCAGCTTAGGAATGACTATGGGCTTGTGCCTGTCCAGTTTCACGGGCATCGGAGCTCGTTTGCCCAGTTTGGGCGCTCGGAGTGCAATTTACTAAGTTTTAAGTTAACGATTTAACTTAAACCTACGTTTCGACCCTACGGGCAATCCGGCAGTCGGAATCTCGAGCCGTTTGTTCTGGCAAGTGAGGAATGACTATAGGCTCGTGCCCATACAGTTTCACGGGCACCGGAGCCCGTTTACCCGGATTGGGCGCTCGGAAGCTAATTTACTAAGTAATAAGAAAACGATTTAACTTAAACCTATGTTTCGACCCTACGGGCAATCCGGGAGTCGGAATCCCGAGCCATCAGTTCCGGAAGGTGAGAAATGACTATAGGCTCATGCTCGTCCAGTTTCAAGGGCACCAGAGCCCGTTTGCCCAGTTTGGGGACTCAGAGGCCAGTTTACTAAGTAATAAGAAAACGATTTTAACTTAAACCTACGTTTTGACTCTACGGGTAATCCAAGAGTCGGAATCCCGAGCCGTCAGTTCCAGCAGCTCAGGAATAACTATGGGCCCGTGCCTGTACAGTTTCACAGGCATCGGAGCCCGTCTGCCTGGTTTAGGCGCTCGGAGACCAATTTACTAAGTTTTAAGTTAACGATTTAACTTAAACCTACGTTTCGACCCTACAGGCAATCCGGCAGTTGGAATCTCGAGCCGTGTGTTCCGGCAAGTGAGGAATGAGTATGGGCTCGTGCCTGTACAATTTCACGGGCACCGGAGCACATTTGCCCGGATTGGGCGCTCGGAAGCCAATTTACTAAGTAATAAGAAAACAATTTAACTTAAACCTACGTTTTGACCCTACGGGCAATCCGGGAGTCGGAATCCCGAGCCATCAGTTCCGGCAAGTGAGGAATGACTATGGGCTCATGCCCGTCTAGTTTCACGGGCACCGAAGCCCGTTTGCCTGGTTTGGGCTCTCGGAGGCCAGTTTACTAAGTAATAAGAAAATGATTTAACTTAAACCTACGTTTCGACTTTACGGGCAATCCGGGAGTCGAAATCCTGAGCCATCAGTTCCGGCAGGTGAGGAATGACTATGGGCTCATGCCCGTCTAGTGTCATGGGCACCAAAGCCCGTTTGCCCGGTTTGGGCTCTCGGAGGCCAGTTTACTAAGTAATAAGTAAACGATTTAACTTAAACCTACGTTTCAACTCTACGGGCAATCCGAGAGTCGGAATCCCGAGCCGTCAGTTCCAGCAGCTCAGGAATGACTATGGGCCCGTGCCCGTACAATTTCATGAGCATCGGAGCTCGTTTGCCCGGTTTGGGCGCTCGGATGCCAATTTACTAAGTAATAGAAAACGATTTAACTTAAACCTACATTTCGACTCTACGGGCAATCCGGGAGTCGGAATCCTGAGCTGTCAATTCCGACAGTTCAGGAATAACTATGGCCTCCTGGCCGTCCGGTTTCACTGGCACCGGAGCCCGTTTACCCTGTTTGGGCTCTCGGAGGCCAATTTACTAAGTTTTAAGTTAACGATTTAACCTAAACCTACGTTTCGACCCTACAGGCAATCCGGAAGTCGGAATCTCGAGCCGTCAGTTCCAGAAGCTCAGGAATGACTATGGACCCGTGTTGTTCCATTTGCACCAGCACCAGAGCCCGTATGCCGCGTTTGGAAGCTCGGAGGCCAATTTACTAAGTTTTAAGTTATCGTTTTAACTTAAACCTACGTTTCGACTCTACGGGCAATCCGGGAGTCGGATTCTCGAGCTGTCAGTTCCGGCTGGTCAGGAATGACTATGGGCCTGTGTCCGTCTAGCTTCACGGGCACCAGAGCCGTTTGCCCGGTTTGGGTGCTCGGATGCCAATTTACTAAGTTTTAAGTTAACGTTTTAACTTAAACCTACGTTTCGACTATACGGGCAATTCGGAAGTCGGATTCTTGAGCCGTCAGTTTCTAGAGTACTTTCTAAGTTTCTACATTTATAAGTTTCCATCTTTTTAAGTTTCAAAATCTATAAATTTCTAAGACAACTTAAAGAATTTCTATACATGTTGAAATCTGGAATTAAAAAAATAATTATACCTGGTCAGGATCAGTCGAGGATGCTGGATCATGACTGCCCTCTCCAACCGAGTCATGTCTCGCCCTGTGGCCGCTGCCAGTGTCAAGTGCCTGTAATTATTTATTATACAGTTAAAAATAATTAAAAAAAACATAAATATTGACACATCAATGACATAATTGACAATTTAAACATACAAAATTTTTTCTTACTAACCTGAGTAGTGGGTGGTGGGTCTGATGCGAGCGGGCCGCGACTCTGTGTTAGATGAGCCTCCAGCTATGCCATCTCGGCTCTCAACTCGGCCCTGACCTCAGCTGTCACCTCCTCTTTGATCGCTGCCTTCATGGATAGCATCAACTGCTCGACCTCCTCATTTGTACGGAGGTGCAAGCTCTGAGAGGAGCTAGCACCGGATGACTCCGCTCGCGCGATGTGCGAGAGTGGAATACCTGTCCCATATGTGAGCGTGTATCCGTGCCCGTCCCGGCCAACGACGGAGTGGAATATCTCATCCCTCCACAATGGCAAATTGCGCTCCTCCTCTGGCAAGTCCTCTAAGCGTGACTGAAACAGGGCCTGCGTAGTTGATTCATTTAATATACTATCATGCATAACATGACATAGTAATAGACAGATAATATAAGCGGTTCAATATAAAAACTTACGACGATAGCTGCAACCTCCGGGTGGCGAGGATCTCGAGAACGCATCCAGACAGACATCCTATCGACCGGAACGCCCTCGGTCCGCAACTGTTTGATGGAGAGTTATATTATTAGCATAATATCATACAAAATGATAATAATATAAATTACATGTACGATCTAACTTTTTACCTCGTGGCGGACCTGGGTGATGTGTCGAGTCCCCAACCTATGTGCGGGACCCTGCATTACACGGTTCCGCGCATTCGTATCTGCCTCTCTCTGTTTTCAATATTTATCAGTTAATTTTTGTTAGTTACGTTAGTCACTAGTAAATTGTTAAAATTAAAATAAAAAAATTATAAGTTTCTCACCTGAGCCTCCTCACTCGTCCAGTACCGGGCGAGTTGAGTCCACTGATTCGGGAGAACGCCCCTCGAAACTCGCTCTAGTATGTCAGGGGCATCCTAATGTGGTTTCCAGTGCTGCATCTTTATTTTATTTTTATGATCTTTCCACATCTTTCTGCACTTCGACATGCACACTGGCCGGAAGAGCTCAGGACATGCCCTCAAATTGTTCTGAAAATGACAAATAATTTTTCATTAGGTTATGGTTTAAATTGACACATCCTATTGAGAAATGTTAAATTATTACCTTAACCTGCTGCCAGACACGGTCTAGTGTCTCCACCGGGAATGCCTCCCAATCGAATGTAGTCAAAGGAAATGCATATGGATCCCGTACCATATGACCCAACTGGCTGATGAGCTGCCGAGCATGCGGACCCATCGGATGCCACTTCTCATCAAACTCCACGTCAATGGGATTACCGGAATTCCACGTCCGGATCCCTCTAGCAGGGCCTCTCCCCCTGCTGGAAGATGGGCCTGTGCTCATAGAATCTATTCAAATTAGAGATAATCTAATTAAATTGAAATAAATTAATTTACTAGAATTAAAATGTCTAACTATATAAACATGTACCGGTCTGTCAAGCTGATGCAGTCGACGGACTCGAATGGGAGGTCGATGGCCTACTCGGTGGGGCCATCGAACAAGCTGGGCGACACCAGGTGTAGGAGTAGGGTCCCCAGATGGCTCACTGGCCTGAACCTGGCGCAGCAGCTCCTCGATCGTCTGCGGACGATCTCTCCTCTTTCGTCCTAACATATCTGTTCAAATGTTTGTAAGATAAATTAATTTAACGAGATAATTGAAATTAACATTTAAAAAAAATTTACACTGAAATTTAACATTAGTGAATTAGTTCCCAACCGTTTACTGGTCGTGTAAGTCAACTGTATCTCCTTCAATGGTTTCCCGAACCCAATTAACATCTTCCTCACGTTGAACAACTGCATTCTAATTAAGAACTTGTTGGGCGAATGCATCAATATTTGGCTCATCACATTCAATCTGATATGCTCCCCTCCTTGACATTTTAACTATAACCTGCCAGTTAGGATCTTTCGGATCTCTGACATAGTAAACTTGCTCTGCCATTGAGGACAGTATGTAGGGTTCGTGTAAGACCCCGACCCTCAATTTTCGGGTTTAGCATTATTTTAATCATGATTTAGCTTTTTAAACAAGATTAGAGTTGATTTGACTTTGTTTTTGAGTTTGAATAGATTTTTCATAACTTTGGAGAGTTTTACAAGACCGTTGACTTTGTTTTGACCTAACCCTTGTAAATTGTGTTTTTGTGAGAACTTATTCTTTGTTTCTAAAAATTCCAATTTTTATTCCTTTTGATTCATTTTATTGTTACAAACAGCTTTCATGTTTTATCCATTTGGACTTGAGGCTCAGAAATCGCGTTTTTCGAGAAAAAGGGGCAAAAATGACAATTTTCACTAAATCTGTCCATAAATTTTGAAAATTCCAGAACTTGGGGAAAATATACTTTTTGGAAAGTAGATATTTCAACGAGCGATTTTGTCTTCTTCGTCGTCTTCGTTTGGGGCCCGCAAACATTTGTTTTAATCCCTTGAAGATTGGGGCCCATGGGACCCACTTGCCCACTTTATAAAAGGGCTAACCCTTCTTCTTCTTCCTCATTTGCCTACAACGATTCCAGCTGTGGCTGGAACCCTTTTCCAGCCACACTTTTCCTCTCTCTCTCCTCCTATATGCTTGCATCTTGTGTGCCAAATGGAGGAATGATCTTCCCACACTCTTCCTCTTCTCTCAAGCTTTCTAGGATGCATTTTTCAAAGGATTTGAGCTAGGATAAATCCCTCTTTCAAGCTCTTCTTCTTGGTTCAAGGTTTTAAAGGTTAGCAATGGCATTTATTGTTTGAGATTCTTGTTTTTCAAACCATTTAGAGTATTTTCCTCTTTTATGCAAAGAGTTTTCTTGGAGTTATGCAAATGATTGATTTTTGCTAGGGTTTTCTTTTTGGGTTTTTAAGGCTTTTGTAGGATTGGAGCTAGAGATCTAGTAGAAACCACTCTTGAGTGATTTCCTCCTCACTTTAATCCAAGGCAAGTGATCTTTATAGGATTTTTTCATGTATATTGTTTTATGGTTTGATCATGGTTTCAATCTTTCATTAAGACATGTTTTCTATGCTTAATCTCATAATGCAAGTCATGTTCATGCTCTTTCAAGTCATGGGTTTTAGTTTTCTTTACTTGTCTTGTTATTAATGATTCTTCAAGCTTTTAGAATTGTGTTTAGTCTCGTAAGTTTTATGATTTTGTACATGGAAATGCTTTGATGTCTTTTCTATAGAATGAATGGTCAATTTGTGGAAGGAATACTTTTAAAATGTGTGAAATGTATCCCTTGGAAAGCATGTAGGCTTGGGGAGTGCAGGTGGTTCAGAAATGGGAGTGAAGAAGGGAAAGAAGTGTGAAAAATCTGAACTGAAACACACTAGCCGTGTACTGTCGGTCAGATGTCGGCCAGCCGTCGGCTGACCGAACTACCCAGTTCGGTCGACCGACGGTCAACCGAGACCTGTCGGTTCGATTTCCAGAGAGCAACTTTGCATCAGAAAAAACTGTCGGTTAGCCGTCGGTTGACCGACAGCCAACCGAGGACTTGTCGGTCCCTTTTTCCGAAAGCTACATTTCTGGACTGAGACTTTTCGGCCAGCCATTGGTCGGCTGTCGGTCAACCGACACATCAACCTCGGTTGACCGACAGGTAACCGAGGATTGACCGAAATTTACCAAAAAGATTGTTTTTGAAGGGTTTTTGCGAGAAGGAAAACTAGAGTAGGTTTTAGACCTTTATATTGACTTTGTGCACTTGGAATTCCAAAATGTACTATAACGCCTGGGGCACCAAATCTCATCTAAACTCCGACATTTGGGTTTCAATTCCACAAAGGTCAATGAATGGTCTTTAGCCTAAACTTGATAGATTCGTATTTGAACTTCTGTTTTGGTGTTACGTACATCATCGTGTATTCGCCTTGAATTTCAAGTACAAGTTTGTTTGAAGATTTGTTTCAAGAACCAAGAATCTTGTTTTGATACTTTGTGCATCATCGTGCATTCGTTTGAATTTCAAGTATAAGCTTGTTTTAAGATCGTTTTAAGACGTGTTTCAAGAATAAGAAAAAGGGAATCATTTCTTAAGTTTGATAAGCATTTATATTATGTTATTTTGCTAGTCTCGTCGTGTCGTACTTGTTAAATGATTTCCCTCTTGTTTTGTCGTGTTCTAGAATATGTATTGCCGTGTTTTGTGCATTCATGATATAAGTGAGTACCACTGAGCTTGGACTGCCCTTTTAGCTTGATCCACTACCTGGGGGTCCTTAAACATGTGGACTATCTGCAGACTAGTCGTGTCTTGAATGACACATCGTGCGTGTTCGTGTTCCGGTTCCGCGGCCGGAAATTCCCCGTATATGTGGGATCGTGTCTTGCGTGTCGTGCTTGTCGTGCGTGCTTGCTCTTGTCATCGTGTATGATGGAGAAAGGATGGGCTCGTGTGGATTTACTAATCATGATATTATATGTATTCATGTCTTGTTTCGTATATCGTGCATGTACTCGTGATTTCTTGATAAGTATCTTGTCCATGCATCGTTTTTAAACCTTGTAAATCTGTTTCAAGTTCAATAAATTGTTTTTAGTTATTGTTCCCTTTAAACTTCAATTTTGTTTATGCTCTTGCCTATATTGATCACCTGCCAGACCGTCGTGTCTGATATTCTTCTGCTTTGGTGCTCTAGATAGCAGGTCCTTGTTTTGAGCTAGTTCGTGTGCAGAGGGCTGTTAAGCCACGAGTTTTGCAGACTTGTTGTGTCAGTGATGTCACGTAGACGTCATGCTTGACTCCGGAGTTACGTTACACCCTTGGGTAGTATTTGTTCTAGCTTGCTTTTGTGTACGGCTTTTGTTAGCCTTTTTCGTGGGAATTGTAATTAATGCACTCGTTAACTTGTAACTTGAATATGTTTGGGTAATGATAAGCCTATTACTGTTAGCTCGGTATGTTTTTATATTATGAGTTGTTCCAGTCCGAGTTTGAATATTTCTATGACAATCGTATGCTGACAGATTGAGTACGACACGGAACCCGATGGATTCGGATTCCGGGTCGTAACGTCTTGTAGAGCTTCCGCGAAACATTATGATGTGTTGTGAATTTTGTCATCCTCACACACGCAGATCCTGGGGAGAAATACAAATTCCCCAAATTCGCGTCCCCGAGATCGAATCCCGGTTTTGGGGGCGTGACAGTTCGGCACTTATTAGCTTATCCCGGTGTAACAGATTGTTAAAATTTACCAATGTAACTGGTAATTATCTGTTTTCACCCCTCGGATGGGATCCACCCAGTCACACCTAAAAAATAGAAATTTTAACCCATGATTGTATACAACTTCAACAATATCCTTCAACCGGCCATAGTAGTAACCAGTATCGATAGACGGACAACCGAGCCCACTATTTTGCGTCGCTCGTTTCTCATTTACATCCTTGATGCGAAATCGAAAATCGTTGACATCACAAGTTGTGTAACGTCGGGCCGTTATGAAGGGACCATCAGCTAACTGGTTCATTTCATTGGTCAAATTAGGATCGTTGGTTCGTAAATTACACACCTACGCAATGCATGTAATCACTGAATATCACTACATGAAAGCAATATGACTGGAACAGGTGAAATTAGTCCTAATGATTGAATACGTACTTGATTTTTGAACCATTTGTGAAATGACCGATAATGGGACTGATGAATTTCATGGGTTGTAGCACGAGGCATGTCCCGTTTGAGGTCATTGATGTGTCCTGCGATGCATAACACGTGTTAATGACAACTACGATAATTTAGGCAAGAAATTGACAAGTTACATTTATGAATGAGTGATAACTTACTGAGTGAAAGCCACAATAGATGGCGTATTGAACAACACCCACCGGTGAGCTTGAATCCACTCAATATTGTTAAGATCAAATGGCGTGCCCTCCCCAACTGGACCATCATTAATCCGTAAGGGCCTAGTTAACTTTGTTTCAATATTATCATTGAGATATGTTGCGCAGAAATTGATGCACTCATCCATCAAATACCCTTTAGCTATGGATGCCTCTGGACGAGCTCTATTACGAACATACCTCTTCAATGTGTTCATGTACCTCTCGATTAGATACATTCATCTAAATTGGACGGGGCCACCAAGCAGGGCTTCACTGGTTAAGTGTATGGTCAAGTGAACCATGACATCCAAAAATGCAGGTGGAAAGATTTTTTCTAGATGACACAATGTCACAGCAATCCTCTCTTGCAGACCGTTCAACTCATCAATTCGGTGAACTCTAGAACACAGTTGTCTGAAGAAGCTGCTAACTTCAATCAACGGCGCTACAACATTCTTGGGCAAACAGTTCCATATGGAGATAGGCAGTAACTGTTGAATGAGAATATGATTGTCATGACTCTTCAAACCCTGTAGTATTCTTTCTTTCATGTTCACACGCTTAGCAATATTCGAACAGTACCCATCAGGAACCTTAACACCCTTCAGAACAGAGAGGAAGACATCTTTCTCATCTTTACTCATCGTGTACTGCGTAGGAGGCATGTATGCCTTGTTGGACTCTCTCATCTGCAAGTGCAACGTTTTTCTCAAGCCCATTTCTTCCAAGTCACGGCGTGCATTGACACCATCCTTCGACTTCCCCTGAACACCGAGAATGGTCCACAATATATTATCACAGATGTTCTTCTCGATGTGCATAACATCTAAGTTGTACCTGAGTAAGTTATCTTTCCAGTATGGTAGATCGTAGAAAATACTTTTTTTCTTCCAATTATGACTTCACCTTCTATTTGCATCGGTAATAGAAGGAAGCGGGGGGGGGGGGGGGGGGGGGGGGGGGGGTGGCGGCCAGTAAATCTTGAAAATCATATATGGTACGTACTTGCTCCTGCTCAAGCCGTGACAACAAATCAACTCCTGTCATTGTTCGAGGTGCTGGACCATATTTTCGAGTGCCATCAAATGACACTTTGTCCCTCTTGAACCTATGCAATGGAGGTAGAAAACGTCTATGACCCGTGTATACCCATTTTTCTGTCGTGCTTCAACCAAGTTGACTTTTTCTCCAGATTGCAGCTAGGACATGCAAACTCTCCCTTTGTGCTCCAACACGACAAGTTAGCGTAAGCAGGGAAGTCGTTGATTGTCCACAATAATGCGGCGCGGAGTTCAAACATTTCATTGCCTTCGGCATCAAATGTCATCAGACCATCAACCCATAATTCCTTCAATTCATTAATCAAAGGTTGCATATATACATCAATCTTGTCCCCTGGTCCTCGTGGTCCATCTATAAGTGTATATAGGATCAGAAAAGGTTTCTTCATACACATCCATGGCGGGAGATTATAAGGTACCAAAACAACTAGCCACGTACTGTGATTTGCCCCAGTCATGGATCGGAATGGAATAAAACCATCTTCAACCAAACCAAGCCTCACATTTCGACAATCCAAGGCAAAGTCTGGGTTCCTCTGATCGAAGTCTTTCCACACTGGGGAATCTGCTGGATGGATTAACTTACCATCGTCCCTGCTATTCTCGGCATGCCATCTCATCAGTTTAGAAATATCTGATGACATAAAAAGCCGCTTCAGCCTGGGCTTAGGTGGGAAATATCCCACTTGCTTTGCTGCCACATGTTTGCCACGATTGATAATACTTGTAGAACTATTCTGACGATTGTGACCAACCCCGTCCTCTTTCCATCTCGATGACTGACACACAATGCACGTATCAAGATGGGCATTCTCATTCCTAAACAACATACAATTGTTTGGACATGCATCAAAAGTCTCATACGTGAAGCCTAAATTTTTAGTTAACTTGTGAGCCTGATAGTAGGACTCAGCAAGTTTTGCATCAGATGGGAGCACTCGATGCAACAACTGGAGGAGCATATCAAATGATGTGTTAGACCACTGATTCAATGCCTTCAGATGCAACAACTCAACAATAAAGGACAATTTACCGAAGTCCTTGCATTTGGGATACAATTCTGTCTGTACATCGTCTAGAATTTCAAAATATCTCATGGCTTCTTCATCGGCACCGGAGCGAGGATTACTCCCACCCGCGCCGTCAGTCTCACTGCTTATGTATTCGGGTGCCAACCGGCATGCGATATCATTTAGCATCGCGATCATCGGATCAGTCTCAGACATATCATCCACCTCAATTTCATCTCTAGCCCGTTTGCGACAGGAAACATACTCTTCTCCATGTCTTATCCAATTCTTGTACTGCTTCAAGAATCCGTTCAGAATCAGATGCTCTCGGACAAGCTCTCTTCTGTAATAATACCGATTCGCTCATTTTCTACGTGGACAACTGACGAACTCATTGCCAAACCCATTGGTAAATTCCATGAACTGGTTAATCCCCTCCATGTATTCCCTGGACATCCTATTCGGTAAATCAAACCAGCTCTTGTCCATCTCGGTAACTATTTCTGTGAAAATCTAAAATGAGCAAGCACAATTAGCCCGAGGTATCGTGCATCATGCAAGTCACCTATCAATAAACTGCAAACTCCTTACTACATGGTGGTTGGTCCTATCCCATTCTAGAATGCACGATCCAACTTGCACTCAACAACTTGAATGCTTCATCCCCTAGTCAGGCAAAATTTCGGTAGGATGTCCGCATGGTTCTCCAAGTACACGACACAGATACAACATCAATCGTACCTATGTATGTACCCAGAGAACAATGAAACATCAACCGAAACTCTATCTAACATCGGACTTGCATCGGCTATTGAGTATAAGATGGATAATTGCATTCTCAAACTGTCAAAACTTGACAATTCAAGAGTCGCATACGACAAAGTTCGAATGTACATCACAAGAACAACGAATCTAGTCAAAGACCCAATCCGTTGCGTCAAGGATTACCGAACAGATGTCGTAAACAATTCTCGAATGGGTCTAAGTTTCACTAATGCATGCAAATGAATAAAAGTTTAACATCAGGCCATATCAAACCAAATTAATCGATACCATCAAAACCAGATACATCCAGTTTAACACAAATCGAAAGAAAAAAAAATTCCTTCTAGCTCATACATTCAATTTACATCAGGCCATATCAAACCAAAATCCACAACAGAACGTAACAAAAGAGAGAGATCAAATACAATGCCACATGAAAACCAAATCAGATCCAAATCATTTGGCGAGCTAGCTTAATCTGTATATGAATAGTTGAAAATATTTAAATGACTGCCAGACTCGTAAAGAGTCCCCTTTTCTGGAGAAACTTTAAACATAATGCAATATATGCCAAATTACCTCTGGAAGCATGGTTTGAGATGTGTGCATGTGCTCACTAACCACACAAATTTCTTTTGAATAGATTTGGCTGAGCAATTATCAGGTAAACTAACTTACCTGAAAATTGATGCTACATCTAAGGATCCTTAAGTAACTCTTCACCATTCAAGTAACTTATGATTAACCTTAAACTGATTATTTCTCAAATTATTAGTTGAATGAAGAAGGTCAAGACAAGGGCATACTTATGCTACGACAAACATATTCTCCAATGTGACTATGAAACTTCAAAGTATGTCAAATTGCTTGAGTCCTTCATAAAAAATCTAGATTAGCTTTTCAATGGCAAAATGCCAACCTATTCATCTTTGCTCAAAACAATTATCTACACACTCACTATAATAATTTTTGCGCTTGTCTCTAAACAAATACCCAGTAATCTGAACCACATAGATGGAATCCAGTGTCAAGAAGTGCTCCACTAAGTTTCCAAAAGCAAGCCCTAGGGGGAATGCTAAAGGCCATACAAAGATTTCTTCTACTGACACCTTTTGTTCCTCCCATTAATGAAGAAACCAGGTGGTGACTGTCGCGACCCCGGACCGAGACCCGAGCCCGCGACGTGCGGCGATATGATTAACTAACAGATAAAACATACCGTCGCTTTTTCCCACAGGTTTCCGCGATGAGGATCCCAAGACACGGGTCGAACTCACACGAATAGGTATGCGGAAGCGTGTAGCAAAATGTGTCACATAAATCTTAACAAAAGGTATAAGAGACATTATAAGATCAAAACTTGGTATCAAAAGAGAATGTCATTAAAGCATTCCTATTATGATTAACGTTTCAATGTTTAACAAAAGTATATTAGTTCAAGTTACAAAATCAAGAGAGGCCAACAAAGGCCAATACGACAATAGATCCCAAAAGAATATCCCAACTAAGTGAACGAGACATCACGATCCCGACCGGCATCTAGATGACGTCGTTGGGCTGCCACTCGTGTGCTGGGGGTGGCTCAACAGCCTCCTCCGAGCACTCCTCGTCAAGCGTGAAACCGCCGGCACCTGGACACCAAAATAACAAGCATCGAACACAACGGTTTGACAAATAAACAATTTAGGCATGAACATGAGAAATAATGCTAAAACAGTTCAGGATTTAAATACACGTTTCAATGTTTACGAAACTAGCATGAATACTTATAATATCATGAAAAGATAAATCCACATTGAGCTCATCCTTTCTCCGTCATACATAATGACAAGAGCAAGCACGCACGACAAGCATGACACGAAAAACACGATCCCACGCCACACAAGGTAGACGGGGTATCCGGCCGCGGAACCGGATCACGAATACGCACGATGTGTAATATAATACACGACTAGTCTGCAGACAGTCCACATGTTTAAGAACCCTCAGGTAGTGGATCAAGCTAAAAGGGCAGTCCAAGCTCAGTGGTATTCACTTATACCATGAATGCACAAAACACGGTGATACACGTTCGAGAACACGACAAAACAAGAGGGAAATCATTTAACAAGCACAACATGACAACACTACCAAAATAGCATAGTATTAATGCTTATAAACTTAAGAAATGATTCCTTTTTTTTTTATTCTTGAAACACATCTTGAAACGAACTTGCACTTGGAAATCAAACGAGAATACGATGATGCATAAAGCATCAAAACAAGAGTTCAAACATAAATCTATCAAGCATAGGCTAAGACCAATTTTTGACCCTTGTGAAATTGAAGCCCAAATGTCAGAATTCTATATCACTTGGTGCCCCCGAAGGTAAGATACATTTTGGAATTTCAAGTGCACAATGTCAAATGAAAGTCTAAGGCATAGTCTAGTTTTCATCCCCGCAAAAATCCTTCAAAAATAGTACTTTTTGTAACTGTCGGTCTGGGTTAAGCATCTCTACTGGTAGAACTACCGGTTTAAGCACTTCTATCGGTAGAACTACCGGTTTAAGGACTTCTACCGGTAGAACTTCCGGTAGACCAAGGGTTCTCAATTTCCTCAACTCTCTGCCAAAATTTGAGCCACTTCTACCGGTAGAACTTCCGGTTTAGGCACCTCTACCGGTAGAACTTCCGGTTTAAGCACCTTTACCGGTAGAACTTCCAGTAGACTAAGGGTTTTCAATTTTCCTCAACTCTTTGCCAGGATTCGAGCCACTTCTACCGGTAGAACTTCCGGTTTAGGCACCTCTACCGGTAGAACTTCCGGTAGAACTTATGAAGTTCAATTTTTTTCACACTTCTCTCCCTTCTTCACTTCCACATTTTCACCACCTGTACTCCCCAAGCCTACATGCTTTCCAAGGGATGATTTCCACACAAAAATCCACTCTCATTTCAATCAAAACTTCAAAAATCACAAACCCATTTACATTCAAATCATGTATTACTAACTCGTAAGGTATTCCATTGAAAACATGCTTCCATTCAAGACAAAACTTCTAAATTAGGTAAAGTAATTAGCTACTATGCTTAGCAAGATTAAACAAGCTAAAAGAGATTAATAACATGAAAGAAAAGACAAGCTTTATGATGAAACAATATTTCCAATGTAAAATGCCCTAAAACTTGCAATGTATTAGGAAGAACTAAAAGGTTTACTTGCCTTAGCCCAATGTCAAGCAAAACTCCACAAAACTCAACAAGAATGGAGATCCACGAAATCTACATGAAACCCCCAAAATAGAATACACAAAATCACCATTTTGGCCATTGCAAACTCCCATTTCGAAAATGGGTTTGAAAGCATGTAAAACAAGCTCTTGGTGAGCTAAAGAACAAGAAAAGAAAGAATGGAAAGGAAGACCAACCAAGAGCTAGCTGAACAAGGAGGATAGAGCTTGAAGATGATGAATAGTGGAGAGGTTTGGCTCCAAAAACACTCCAGCTGAAGCTTGAGAAGAGAGGAAGAGATTTGCGGAGTTGGATCGGAGATTAGAGCCTTCTTGCTAGATGATTTCCAAGGGCGAAAGACCAAGGAGAAGCTTCTTCTCTTCTTCACTCTAGGTCAAAAGTTGCAGAGATTTGGAAAAGAATGGAGGAGAGAGAGTAGGAGACTATATATATATAGTGTCTGGAAGTGGGTCCCCTAAGCAGTTGAACTTGAAAAGCTTAAAACATGGTCTTGTGGACCCCGGATGGAGTCGACGAAGAAGAACAAAACGATCGTCGAAAAATCTAGTTTCGGAAAAGTATACTTTTGACATATTTTCACGACTTCGAAAGGTGTGCCCAGATTTAGCATGAATAGTCAGATTTACCCTTATTGGGCCAAAACTTGGTTTTCTGGGCCTCAAATGCATGTAGGTTAAAAATGAAAGTTGCCACAAATAATAAAACCATTCAAGAGAAATAAAAATCACAACCAGCAAAGATCTAAAAAAAAAACCCACTCTTACACATGTACTTAGGGCATCCCTTAGCGTGACTGACTCATACTAAACGTCCTCAAAATCCCCAAAGCTATAATCCAGACTAAGTCTAATCACATTCTAACCCAACTAGTACTAAGACTCGCTTAAGACTAAACACTTACTTAACTAGTACTAATCGAGTTGGTCTGGGTCGGGGTCTAACAGTGGCAATGTATGAACTTCCTTGTTATAATTGCTATGGAGAAAGGTATTCTTATCATCCAATCTTTTATTTGCTGCAATGGAGATATCACCTCAATTTAATTGAGCTTTGAGATGAGCAAATGTCTTTGAATGATCTTCTCCATAGATATGTGCAAACCCTTTCGCTATTAACCATTGTTGGTATCTTGCAGTCCTACCATTAGGATTATACTTAATTGTGTACAGTGTACACCCATCCACTCTTCACTAGTTTTTTTTTCCTTGCTTTTGGCTTTTGGTAAATCGTCCACTCCCAAGTTTGATTGTTCTCAACGGTACCCATTTGTTGTTCCACTGCCTTTTTTTATTGAATGGTTTGTTCCATTGCCATTTTTCAAGAATGATGACTAAAGTTTATGCAAACTTACAAGAACCCTCTTTTACGAAATGGCTACATTAAACATAAATGGGAAATGTATAGAAGAAAATGACAAATGTGAAATGACTTCTAATCAATAACATTAGTTTTGGAGCCACAATTAGTAATCCATTAGTTTTGGAAACTGGCGATTAGAGCAAATGACTTCTAATCAATAACAAACTAATTTCAATATTATCAAGAACTCTCTATGACATCAATCCCACATAAGAGATGAAAATGTAGCTTGAGCTCCCTGCCATTTTAGGAGAAGAGACAATTCTTTCTTGATTAGGTTTCTGAGGTTTCTGAACGGTCTCACAAATCAGAATATCTTATTTGTGGCCCTTTAGACAGGAAAAGAAATATAGCCCTTTGACCAACTAGGCAAGCCCAATGTTTCAACAAAAGAGTTTGCTATTACTCCATTACTCTGCGCTATTCTCTAGTATGTACATTAGGTGAATCAGCTTTCACAGTTAGATAACCTGCTGAAGTACAACCAAAGTCCTTCCTCGATCCTTCCTTACTTTATTTTTTTTATTTTTTTTATTTTAGCCTAATTAGAGCTTCCTCTATTCTTTCTTTGCAATTAAATGAATCAATTACACACAAGAAATTCAACAACCCATCTCAAAGGAGCTTGTGAAAGTGAGAACTTTGCAAAACACAGACACACACAAATATGTAACACACTGAAAACTAAATAATTTGTGCAGATTGTATGTCACATACCGAAAACTGAATCATTCTGCAGATTGTAACCATTTTTTTCTAATACAAACAGTCATTAACTTATTTGGAGCTTACAAAACTATCCAAATGCAGGTGTACCACCGATTTCTTATTGCCATATGGATGACCCAAGTTCCCCAGTGTAAAAAACGATAATAAGTCCTAATCCTTGCTATAAGGTATGGCGCTTCGGAGAAGATCAGACCATCACCTTCAAGATCCTATCTACTCAACTTCTCAAGTACAACTACAGCTACAGCTACACCTAAGCCTTTCTCTTTCTGTGATCATAAAAAATCCAGCTTTGAACAGCTAAAAGATCAACATGATGGCAAAACTAACACCCACCCAGAATTACAATTTCTCACTAGGGTTTCTGCTCAGATGTAACACAATAAGTTCGAACAAAAAAAAAAACCCATAAATGGGAAATGTATAGAAGAAAATGACAAATGTGAAATGTATAGAAGAAAATTGGAGAAATACATAAATCAAATGAAAAAAAAATACATACCAGCAACTGTAGCAAGAGATTGATTGGTGCGAGCTATTGTTTCGGCGGTGGCGGCTCCGGCGCAGAGAGGGAGAGAGAGAACCGGTGGCGGCTCCGGCTCGCAGGGGGGCACAGTGCAGAGCGAGAACAGAGGGAGGGAGGGAAGGAGGGAGGGAGAGAGAGAGAGAGAGAAATAGAGAGAGGGAGAGGGAGAGGGAGGGAGGGAGAGAACCGGTGGCAGCTCCAGCGTAGGGAGGGAGAGAGACAACTGGTGGCGGCAAGTGACGCTCGGGAGGGCACAGTGTAGAGAGAGAGAGGGAGAGGGAGGGAGAGAGGGAGGGAGAGAGAGATGGAGAGGCAAAGGGAAAGGGTGGCGGCTCCGGCCAGGCGGTCCGGCGGAATCGTCGCTAGTGTGGCGAGAATGCAGAGGGCGGGAGTAGGGTCGAGTGCAGAGCGCTGGAGGGGAAGGGGGAAAGGGAAAAAAAGGTGGGAAGGAAAAGTGGAAAAGTGGGTTTCGTTTAGGGTGTATATAGACCCTTTAGCAACTGTTATTGTGGCCGCCATTAGCGGTTGCTAAAGGGTCCTTTTGCGACCGCCAACAGCAGCCGCCTGCCTATGCAGCCTCCAAAAGTGCATTTTCTAGTAGTGATATACATATATAGTAATACTGGACACGACCACGGTAGCAAGCCAGGCATCAAGAACCACGGTAGCAAACCAAGGTATTAGGACAAGACCACGGTAATAATAGGGTAGCGGGATCCAAACTGCAGCTGGCGGGGCAAGAGGGGGATCTCCAAATCAGTGGATCAGACTGACAAGGTTATCCAAGCTTAGTGGTGCTGACTCATAGTTCAAATAATAGAAATCAAGAGATGTGTAAAATACATCAAGTGCAAGTAAATAAACGGGCGGGACGGGCTGCTCAAAGGCACAACTGTCATTTCATGTCGGGCATTGCACTTCGTGACTAGTAACTATTACAGGTACATTTTTAATGCTTTCGGGGATAACAGTCATATAGTGTAAATCTCGGGGACAATGACAATACAAATGAACTATTGGAGTTTCGGGTAAAATATCAGGTTCAAGATTTGTTCGAGGTGAATAGGGACCCCGTATGTCGATTTTAGTAATAACTTGGTACTCCTTGAGTTTGGGGACATCCTGGACTCCTTATACACTTTGAAAAATTTTCCAAAAACTTTAATGAATCTTTGTGATGTGGTTTCCTTCCTGCTTCAACATAGTCTGAGGTGAATAGTGCCCATTGCTCTAAAAAAGGGTCCACAAGCGATTGGGACGGGAACCCCCCTTCATTTCTCTCCATTTTCAAATTCCTGGGTAAGGTCGGCTACCTGGCGGTTAGCTTGCAGTTAGCTGCCAATGGGCTCCGCAGTTAGCCGCTAGCTGACCGCGGTTGACATGACTGAATGCAGTATACTAGAATTGCGACCGCCTAAGTTCGGTTAGCTACCGGTTAGTCGCCAATGGGCTTGGCAGTTAGCTGCTAGCTGACCGCGGGGCTGACCGCGACTTTAAATAGAGAAAAACAACTCTCTGGAATTTGTAACCGAACCTGGTTCGGTTAGCCGCCAGTCACCAGGCGGCTAGTCGACAGGTGACCGCCAACTGACCGCCCAGCTGCAGGAAATTCCACTAAGTCCAGGTTTCGAGCTTTTTCTTTACCCAATCCGTTCTCTTCCTTTCCTATACATTTTCCTGCAATACAATGAGCTGAAAGCTCCTCCAATTCATCATTCAAAATTTTCCCCATTCCCAACACCATCAAACCTTCTACAAACAACCATCCCTTCCTCCACTCCTTAAGCATGTTCAACCACATAAGATAAGAGAAATCCACCAATCACAAACATTCATTTGAACCATAAACAAGCATTAAATGAAAGGCCATAAATGTCAACATTTTCAAGAGTTAAACAAGCTAACAAGATGCATGAGCATTTATTTCAAAAATCAATACAAGTTAAGAAGGAATAGTGAAATCATGTACATTTCTCATAAAAATCATTTAACACTCAAAGTTTCTATTCATCCACTTGACTTGGGTCTCTAATCAAGCCAATCAAGCTCTAAACTCTCTTCCAAGCAAAGATTCCAAGCTACACATAAAAATCCCTAAAACAAAAACCTTAAAAGAGTCAAAGCATAGAATGGAGAAGAAGAAACTTCAATAATGGAAATGGAGGTTCCCTTAGGCTAAGATAACACAATATCAAAATAGGGGAAGGATTACTTACATGAGAGTTCTTCAAAATGTTAGGTTGGCTCAAGGAAAGTCTTGGAATGGGAGGTTTCTCTCAAAATGATATCAAGAAGAAGCTTTCAAGGAGAGGAAGGGAATGGTGATCTCCATTTAGTCTTTGGTTTAAGAGTGATATGGACTTGGAGGTGGAAAAAGCAAGAAGAAAAGAGGGGAAGAAACCCTAGCTGGTGAAGTTCTTTTGTACCGGAAAAAGGAGAAGGGAAAGGAAGAAGAAGAGTCTTTTTATAAAGCAAATGGGGAGTGGGTTCCATTACTAGAAATCTTTGTGGGCTGAAATCATGGTTTTCGGGACTTAGAACGAATTCAACGAAGAAGGAAAAAATGATCACCGAAATATCTAGTTCCCAAAAAGTATATGTTTCGAGGGTTTCGGGGATATCAAATTTTGGGTACAGATTTAGTGTAAAATGACTGTTTTGCCCTCAATGCTAGGAAAGTCGGGTTTCGGGGTTCCGGGCGAGGACGGGATCAACATGAAAGTTGTAGAGATTAATAAGATGAGTAAAATGAGGTTGAAATACAAATTACCTGAATCTCAGATAATCCCCCAAGTAAACACAAAGTCACAAAAGGAACCCCTAAAGGGTCCCACTAATCACAAGGGCACTCAAGATTCCCCAAAGCTATAACAAAGGTTATTCTAATCCTAACTAAACCACAAATCACTAATCACACTTAAGACTAATACATGACTTAATTAGTACTAATCGAGGTCACTTGGGTCGGGGTCTTACAGAAATGATCTCATCATTCATTGCGAGCATCCATTCCTTTGAGTTTACCGATTCCATTGCTTCTTTATAAGAACGTGGTTCGTCCTCGGAAGTTACAATGTATGCATAAGAAGTTTCCTCAATTTTAAAATACTTCTTTGGAATTAATCCACGAGAAGAACGACGAAGGACATCATGATCACTCCCACTTGCTTGTGACTCCATAGGATCTCTCCCACTAAGACTAGCAAGTGGTGTTGGCTCCCCTTGGTAGAAGAAGTCATCCATTTCAAATAGTTCAATGGACACCCTTGTCTTTTTCTTTTTAGGTTATTGAAACTTGAAAAAATCTACGTCACGAGATTCTTTTTCAATTAATTTGCCGTTGACATCCTCATTGACTAGAACGTATCCTTTTGACAATTCAAAGTATCTCACAAAGATACTTGGAATTGTCTTACGATCCAATTTATTAGGATGTGGGATAAGGACATGCCCTAAAGAAGCCCACGGGCATAGTCCCCCAAGGAAGGTTTTCTACAGGTCTACAACTCATACGGAGTCTTTGGAACAAACTTAGAAGATACTCTATTTAATATGTATGTTGTAGTTAATAACGCTTCTCCCAAAAGGAGACAGGTAAATTTGCATGAGCCATCATTGATCTAACCATGTCTAATAAGGTCTTATTTTGTCTTTCTGCAACTCTGTTTTGTTGTGGGTCTAGGCCATAGTCAGTTGATGAGAAATTCCATTTTCCATGCAAAAACTTTTAAAAATCTCTGAAGTGTATTCTCCACCTTGATCGGTCCTAAGGGTCTTGATGTTTTTTTCAAACTTATTTTGAACTTCTTTTGTAAAAATTTTGAAAAAAATCAATTGCCTTATTTTTTTGGGAAATAAAAAACACACGACCATAACCTAGAGTAATCATCAATGAAAGTAATAAAATACCAAGTTCCTTGCCTATTAGCCACGTTCATTGGTCCACAAATGTCAGAGTGGATGATTTCAAGGGTGGCCTTGGATCTTTTCGCCTTTGGAAAAGGTTTTCTTGTTGCTTTGCTTGTCACACAAGATTTACATGTGGGCAACTGTACTTGTGTGAGAGATCCAAGTAGTCCTTCCCTAGCCAGTCAGATCATTTGATCTTTTCCTATGTGGCCCAATCGAGTATGCCACTTAATAAAATCGGAACTTGTGTCATGCACCATAAATAAATCAGAAAATCCAACCATAGAATTATTGAAATCCAAAACATATAGGTCTCCTACAATAAAACCCCATGCATAAATAGAACTATTTTTTCTAATGAAAACTCTATTCCTACCAAAACGAAAATCAAAACTGTTCTCGCAAGCTGGCAAATTGAGAGGAGATTCCGCCTCATGCTAGGTACAAAAAGCGTCTAATAGAGCACCATGGTTTTTCCTATAGACGTTGGAAGAAAATAATCACCAATTCCCAATACATCTTCTGAAGAATTATTTCCCATATAGAGCTTGTTGCAACCGACATCTATTGATTGGAACTCTCGAAAACCACTCATATCCTTTGTCATGTGCTTGGTTGCCCCTGAATCAATTATCCATCCATTAGAACTTCCATCCACATAAAGTGCTTTGAAGCAAACCAAAGAGAGTGACAAAGTTAGGGTGTTTACCGTATTTCGCTTGGGGCAAGTTTTAGCGATGTGGCCAAGTTCCTGACATTTATAGCATTTGGTTTTGGCTAAGTCTCTGGGCTTGTTACGCTTCCGATGCTTCTTTTGGTCTTGTTTGGGTGCATTTTGGTCTTGTTTAGGCTTCTTCTGTCGGTCTACCCCATCTTGAAACTTACGTTTACGTTTAGTCCCCTTAGTCCTCGACCCTGATATAGGCTGTTGTTTTGCAAATAGTGCTTGTTCAGCGATCTCTACCTGAATTCTTTAGGCTTCGAGCTGGAGATGGAGACAAAGATCCTTTAAAGTTTTGATTGCCTCAGAGTGGGTCAAAATTTGTTTTATTGTGCGCCAAGAATTAGGTAAAGATCGCAGGACTACAATGATCATTTGATCCTTAGTTAGTACATTTCCTGCCCTTACAAGATCTGCAATCATTTGACTCATTTTACGGAGGTGGTCCCTGAGGTTTACACTTGGGCCATCCTACACGCATCGAATTCCATGGTTATTACTCGGGTCTTACCAACGGTAATTTCACATATTTTTCTTTCAAGGCATCCCACATCTCCTTAGCTGTATCGTAGGTTTTATAAGTGGGAACCAATTCAAAATGCATACTACTCAACATAATGTTGCGAGCAGTCTGATTATCTTTATCCCATTTCTCAAAATCATTCAATGCAGGCATGGGTGTAGCATCATTTGCTAATTTGGGTTGGGTTTTAATCGATTCCAAGGTATACGTGACCTCTTGTTCATCGAACAAGTAAATCATGATTCGGGTACCACTTATCATAGTTATTACCATCTAACTTATCTCCCTTATTAAGGTCAGCAATGATATTTTTGGAAGCCCTCATTGAATAAGAAATAAGATACAAAAAAAATATGATGATCAATGAATGCACAACATTGGCAACGAACACATACATATCGATTACCCTTTTTGCACTCAAATAATTCCGAGAATTAGGACATTGTAGTGAAAACCCTTCATGCCTAGGGCTAATTTGGGGCAGTCAAAAATAATTATCGTAATTACATGGGTGATTTGATAGCATCATAAAATTCAATACTTTTAAGCTTATGCAATTATAAAGATGAAAAAAGAGTACAACAAATGACAATTTTTTTTATCGAATGAATCCTATTAATAGGAAAAATTGTCGTAAATGGTTTATTATCCCCCGCATATATTGACAAAGAAAATGCTCAACCGGTTTAAAGTTTGCACCTAAGCCTCCAATTCGGTCTTATGAAACCAAATCGATCAAGTAAGCCCCCAGGAAAGTGGTGGGGTCACAATGGTCCCACTTAAAAACCACTTTCCTCGAACATAGATTGTCTCCCTTTAGTGGGACAAGGCTTTTCTTGGAATCGACTCGATCAAAGATCGCAATTGGTGCAACTCGGTGGTCTTCGTCCTATTAAGATTGAAATTCTAGGGACAACCCATAAACACTATAATATGACCTATAAAAATATATGTGGATTCAAAAAAAACAAATGCTATGTAAAATGAAGAAATCCCATCATTAACACATAACATGATACATAATTTAATGCTCAAAAGGTAAACGGTAGGTAGGAGTAAGCATAGGCATCATAGCTACTCAATCCATCATAGCCAATTTGACTAATAAATTATTAACATGGAAATTATAAAAAAAAAAAATAATCAAGGAATTGTCTACTTGGCCTTAATACCATTTGGGCCAGAACCAAGTCCTGATTAGCCAACTGCTGTCAGGCCATCTTACTGTCTCCAATATAGTTCATTCTATATAAAAAATGTCAAAGATTATAGCAAGTAGGTCCAGAACTCACATGTTCAACAAGAAGACAAACTAAAAAAATTCCATCTATAAAACATAATCGACCTGGTGTGCATGTCCTTTGCATAATACACAACATATATACACATAATGGCATAATGGGCATTTAGAACAAATTTAAAAAATCTGGAATAATGTACGGTCCTCAAACCATACATGTGTCCAGCGGCCACACTATTAGGTCCCTTTTTAAGGCAATAAATCTTATTGAAAATAGACTCAAATCCAAACATTACTCAGATGTGTTGGCAAGATGGAAGGGTGCGTGTGAGGCAGGCACTGAGTTCAACTCTTCCAACTGCAACCGGAAGCTCATTGGAGCTCGCTCTTTCAGCAAAGGGCTCAAAGAACGCGGCCTAAATATCTCTACAATCGACGACTATGATTCTCCCAGGGACTACTTTGGCTATGCCCTTGGCACTACCATCGGCATTGCACCCATGGCCAGGGTTGCTATGTACAAAGTCTTGTTTTTCACGGACAGTTTTGAGTCGGCATCAACTGATGTGTTAGCCGGCATGGGTCGGGCAATTGCTGATGGTATTGATCTCATGTCATTGTCCCTAGCATTCCCAGAAGACTCCTTCTATGCAAACCCAATTGCACTAGGTGCATTTGCAGCCCTGGAGAAGGGCATCTTTGTCTCATGTTCAGCTGGGAACAACGGCCCACATGCTTACACTATCCACAACGGCGCACCATGGATTTGTGACTTTTTAATATTTTCTCACAAAAATATACCATGGGATTACATCATGCAAAAATGAACATCCAATTTTTCACACAATCTAATATTATTGCCAATATTTTGGGTTACCTGATTCATAACCAAAATGAATCCAATCTTTGCGTGAGCGCACTAATAAAAGCTCTGATACCAATGATAGGCGTAGATGCAGCAAAAACACGAATCTATAAGAGCCGGCTCCTACAAATGCGATAAGGACAACGTCGACTTGAATAAGACACCGGTGTGGAGATCTGTAACTGTATACGAGAGATCAGTCACGTATGATTCACTCTTTGAGATCCAAGGGCAAGGATGGACACCCTGGATGTAGAAAATGATGATGGAGAATTGTAGATCTAGTGGAAGGAAGATGAATTATTGAAAGTAATTCCAACTGATATCTCTCATGTCTATATATATAGCCCTTTGGCTAATGGGTGATAAGCTCTTTATTCAAATTCGAATTGAGAGATGATTAGGATAAAGTATTAGATCAATCTCTCTCAATTGGAATTTAAATGTAGATATGATAAAGAGATAGAGAGTTTGATAAAACTCAGGCCATTCTTATCCATATTATCATGACACTCCTTGTGAGGGGTGAATCTTTGTGAGTGGGGTCCACCCACATGTAAACACAAGTGGGCCTCATCACAGATGCCAACAATCACTGCTACTGATTCTAGAGGAAGAATTTGGGAGACTAAATAAGATATAGAAAGGGAGATTATTCACTTTTTTCAACAACTTTATACGAATGAAAGAAGAGTTCGACCTCGGTTGGATGGTGCTACTTTCAAATGTCTCTCTTTTCAGAGTGTGTCTTCTCTCGAAGCTTCTTTCTTTACAGAAGAAATTAAATCAGTTGTGTTTGGGATGGATGGTGATCATGCGCTGGGCCCAGATGGTTTTCCCATAGCATCTTTTCAATAGTTTTGGAGTTTGTTAGAGCATGAATTGTTTGTATTCTTTAGTGAATTTCATTCTAATGGTGCAATAGCAAAGGAGTTGGGTCCTTCATTTATAGCGTTGATCCCTAAGAAGGAAGATGCCATCTTCCTTAGGGATTTCAGACCGATCAGTTTGATTGGTAGCCTGTATAAGATTTTGGCAAAGGTTTTGGCTAATCGGCTAAGGAGAGTTCTTCCAGAGGTTATTTCAAACTTCCAAGGGGCTTCTATCAAAGGTCGTCAGGTTTTAGATACTGTGCTTATTGCCCATGAATGTGTTGATTCTCGTTTTAAGCAACATTGTCTAGGTTTGATTTTCAAGTTGGATTTTGAGAAGGCTTAAAATATGGTAGACTAAGGTTTTTAACAATACGTGATGGGCCGGATGGGGTTTGGGAAGAAGTGGAGCAATTGGATTAATAATTGTGTTTCATCTGCCTATTTTTCTATATTGATCAATGGTTCTCCTCAGGGTTATTTTAAAAGTTCTCGTGGATTAAGGCAAGAAGATCCTCTTTCTCCTATGCCTTTTGTTTTTAGTAGCCGAAGATTTTAATATTTTAATGGAGAGAGCGAAAGCACAGAGGATGATAAAAGGGTTTTCTACAAGTACTCCTATTCATGAGGTAAAACATTTGCAATTTGTAGATGATACAATTATATTAAGTGATGTTTTCAATGGAGCAGGTTGATGCTATGTGAAATATTTTACAATCGTTTCAGATGTTATCAGGTCTTAATATTAACTATATATAGAAAATGTGAGCTTATTGGAATCTGCATGGAGGACGCTCGTGTTCAGTTGATGGCGGCTGGTTTTGGATTCAAAGTAGGGTGGCTTCCAATGAAGTATCTGGGCTTGCCTTTATGTTTGGGAATACCGAAGAAACATTTATGGGATCCGGTTGTGGAAAGGCTTGAGAAAAGGCTATCTACATGAAAGGGGAGGTACTTATCTTTGGGAGGAGGTGTTGCTCTTATCAAGTCAGTTCTTTCAAGGATTCCCATATCTATATATATATATATATATTGTCTTACTTCAGATTTCCTAGAAGTGTGGTTATAAGAATAGAGAAACTTCAACGGGATTTTCTTTGGAATGATTGTCGCGACCCCGGACCGAGACCCGGGCCCGCGACCGCGGCGGTATGATTAATTAACATAAAACACACCGCCTGTTTTGATTTTCCCACAGGTTTCCGCGGTGAGGATCCCACGACACGGGTCGAGCTCACACGAATGGATATGCGGAAGCGTGTAGCAAAACAATTCATACAAATCTTAAATGATAAGATACAAGAGAAATATTAATATCAAGACAAGGTATCAAAAGAGAATGTCATCAAAGCATTCCTAGCATGATTAAGTTTCAACATTTAGACAAAGTATTTTGCTTCCAATTACAAAACCCTGAGAGGCCAACAAAGGCCAATACAACAATTTGAACCCCAAAATAAAACCCAACATAACCAGCTAGGTGAACGAGAATCAAGATCCCGACCGGCGTCTAGATGACGTCGTTGGGTTACCACTCGAGTGCTGGGGGTGGCTCAATAGCCTCCTCCGGGCACCCCTCGTCACGCGTGAACACTCCTGCACCTGGACACCAAAATAACAAGCATCAAACATGACGGTTTGGCAAATAAACAATTTAGACATAAACATAAGAAATAATGCTAAAACAGTTCGAGATTGAATACATGTTTCAAGTTTTCGAAACTAGCATGAGTACTTATAATATCATGAAAAGATAAATCCACATAGAGCTCATCCTTTCTCTGCCATACATGATGACAAGAGCAAGCACGCACGACAAGCACGACACGAAACACGATCCCACGCCACACAAGGTAGACGGGGTATCCGGCCGCGGAACCGGACCACGAACACGCACGATGTGTAATAAAATACACGACTAGTCTGCAGACAGTCCACGAGTTTAAGGACCCTCAGGTAGTGGATCAAACTAAAAGGGCGGTCCAAGCTCAGTGAAATTTACTTATATCATGAATGCACAAACATGGCAATACACGTTCGAAAACACGTCAAAACAAGAGGGAAATCATTTAACGAGCACGAAGTGACAAGACTAGCAAAATAGCATAGTATTAATGCTTACAAACTTAAGAAATGATTCCCTTTTTTATTCTTGAAACACATCTTGAAACAAACTTGCACTTGGAAATCAAAAGAGAACACGAGGATGCATGAAGCATCAAAACGAGAGTTCAAACGTAAATCCATCAAGCATAGGCTAAGACCACATCTTTGACCCTTGTGGAATTGAAAACTAAATGTCGGATTTCAATAAGACTTGGTGTCCCCGAAGGTATATTACATTTTGGAAATTTTAAGTGCACAAGGTCAATAAAAGGGTCTAAGACCAAGTCTAGTTTTCATTTCTGCAAAATCCTTCGAAACAGTACTTTTTGGTGTGGTTCATGCCTCTCTACCGGTAGAAATTCCGGTAGAAGATGTTCTACCGGTAGAACTTCCGGTTGAAGTGCTTCTACCGGTAGAACTTCCGGTTGAAGCACTTCTACCGGTAGAACTTCCGGTAGAACTGAGGTTCACAGTTTTTTTCTCACTCTCTGCCACAATCTGGGCCATTTCTACCGGTAGAACTTCCGGTAGAACTTGGGGTTTTTAATTTCCTCAATTCTCTGTCAAAATTTGAGCCCTTTCTACCGGTAGAACTTCCGGTTGAAATACCCCTACCGGTAGAACTTCGAAAATTCAATTTTTTCCACACTTCATTCACTTCTTCACTTCCACATTTTCACCACCTGCACTCCCCAAGCCTACATGCTTTCCAAGGGATGATCTCCACATAAAAATCCATTCACATTTCATTCGAAACATCAAAATCACAAACCCATTTACATTCAAAGCATATATCTAATAACTTGCAAATCATTCCATTGAAAACATGCTTCCATTGAAGATAAAACCTCTAGATTTGATAGAGAAATTAGTGCTCTTGCTTAGCAAGATTAAAACAAGCTGAAAGAGATTAATGACATGCAAGAAAGATAAGCTTGATGATGAATAACATTTCCAAAGGTAAAAATGCCCTAAAACTTGCAATGTACTAGGAGTAACTAAAATGTTTACTTGCCTCTAACCCAAGCCAAGCCAAAGCTTCACAAACTCAACAAGAAAGGGGTGCTCCACGAGATCTACACAAAACCCCCAAAATGGAGCATACAAAAATCAACATTTTGGCCATCACAAATCCCCGTTTCGAAAATGGATTTGCAAACCATGAAAACAAGCTCTAGGCGAGCTAAAGAACATCAAATGGGAAGAATGAAGAAGACACCAACCTTGAGCTAGCCAGACAAGAAGAATAGGGCTTGAAGATGATGAATAGTGGGGAGGTTTGGTTCCCAAAAACGTCCAGCTGTAGCTTGAGAAGAGAGGAAGAGAATGGCGGAGTCGAATCGAAGAATGGAGTCCTCTTGTTAGGTGATTTCAAAGGAAGAAGATCAAGAAGAAGCTTGCTTCACCTCTCCACTCTAGGGCAAAACGTTGCAGAATTTGGGAAAAGGGCAAATGAAGGAGAAAAGGGCTTATATAGTGTCTGAAGGTGGGTCCCTTTAGCAGTGAAACTTGGAACGCTTGGAACATGGTCTTGTGGACCCCGGATGGAATCGACGAAGAAGAACAAAACGATCACCGAAAAATCTAGTTTCGGAAAAGTATAATTTTGACATAGTTTCACGATTTCGAAAAGTGTGCCCAGATTTAACATGCAAAGACAGATTTACCCTTATTGGGCCAAAACTTGGGTTTCTGGGCCTCAAATGCATGCCGGTTAAAAACGAAAGTTGCCATAAATCATAAAACCATTCAAGAGAAACAAAAATCACATCCACATCAAAGATTTAGAACAAAACCCCATTCTTACACGTGTACTCAGGGCGTCCCTGAGCGTGTCTGACTCATACTAAACGTCCTCAAAATCTCCAAAACTATAATCCAGACTAAGTCTAATCACATTTTAACCCAACTAGTACTAAGACTCACTTAAGACTAAACACTCACTTAATTAGTACTAATCGAGTTGGTCTGGGTTGGGGTCTAACAATGATCACATTGATAAGAGGAAGTTTCATTTGGTGAAATGGGAGGTTGTTTGCGAACCTATTGCTCATGGTGGGTTGGGTATTCGATCAATTGAGCATATGAATAAATCATTGATTGGTAAATGGTTGTGGAGGTTGGATAATTCTGTCCAAGGGTATGGAGACAGATTATTATGGAGTATTATAAGGTGTAAAGGGAGGGGTGGTATGTTCCAAATCTTCATTATAAGGCTTCTGGTATTTGGAAGTCTTTGGTTTCTGTTAAAGGTGATTTTGATCGTTGGGTCAGGTATAAGGTTCATGATGGGAGAAAGATCAGTTTCTGGCATGATGAATGGTATGGTCAATCTAGTTTGAAGAATTTGTATCCTTCTCTTTACCTTTCAGATATGCGTCCTTATGCTTTCATAGCTGAGAATTATTAACTCTTAAGAGGTCATGTTATTTGGGATTTGCATTTTCGCCATAATTTGCAAGATAATGAAGTTGCTAAGCTGAGTAATATGCTTACTCTCCTGGAGACGAACTATCTTTCTTTCGATAATAGATGGGGTCTATCGTGGTGTTCCACTCCTTTTATATTACAATTTATAAAAGTTAAAGCCACACACAAAAAAAAAAAAATCAGACTCCACCCTTTCTCCTCGGCAAGCGTGCATGATAGGACATCAGTTACATTGAAAGTCTCCCGCCTCCTCTTTAGTTCCACGTTGTTGTCACAAGTTTGTCTTTTTTTTAATAATGTTGTCATTTTCTTATGAATTATGAAACTTAGTATTTTTGTTAATCAAATCCCATATATTATATATTCATTTGGGGTTAGCTTTATTGTAAAATTGTTATCATAAAAAATTAATGACTATATAGGAAATCATATAAAATAGTTATTTCAAAAGTTTGATCACCAATGCCTAAAATCCAATGCAAAACTATGAAAATAATAACAACAATATTTATAGGGGTCAATATTCTAAAAATGTAAATGAAGCGAACTAATTTGAAATTGAAATCAGTTCCAATTATCTCCAATTGATTTTGACCATGCATCGATCTTGACTCATTTAAATGGTTAAACCATCTATGGACCTTTCCATCTCCAAACCGTTACTGAAATAGGCCTTTAAGTTTTTTCCTCTTCATTTTTGTAACGCGAATACATGCATATGCCGTGACTTCCTCCCATCAACGACGTTTTAACTCCTCCCCTCTTCATCTTCATTTCCAGAAATGCTGCAACTTCCCTCCATCAAAAGATGCGACTTGCACATCTCCTCTCTTAGGAACGGCAGGCAGAACGTCTCTCCTCTCTTTGTGTATGACAGGACTCCAACGTCTTTATGGGGTTCTTTATCATCATATACACACGATTGCCCTGTCCATTGCTCTTTGGCAATGCTGCCTTTCATCTTCTTTTGCTTCATTCATCCAAGCAAACTATAGGTGAGCTTTCAACCCTTCCTCTTTTCTGCAATCTTATTCTTATTGTCTTTGCAACTGATCAGTTGATATTGAGTCTATAAAAAGATATTGTGGAACAACTAATTTATTTATTTTGGTAATCCAATTACACCGTCTCATTAAGTCATCTTCTTCTCCTCCTCCTTGTCCGTTGCAACTGTAGGATAGAAAAATAGAGCAAGGAAGGATCTTGGCAATGGATGCAACTATTATTGTTGATTGTGTTCTATATGCGGGTCATGCGGGTTGGGCAGGTCAACCCTAGCGTGACTCGTTTTTTTGCGGGTCAGAAAAACCTAACCAAAGACCGACCCCGTATTTTATGTTGGTTGGATTATGCGGGTCGGGTCACATTTTTTCTTAAACCTTCATTCTAGGATTTAACCTTATTTATAAAGGAAGAAAATCTTCATGATGCTTGATATGCTTTCTTGAAGTAACTCCCATTTCCATTAAAAAAAAAAAGAAATAAAAAAAAGGTAAAATTCAAACTCTTACTTCAGCCATGTGATTAGCAATAAGCCCTGGATCCATGACGTGCATATCCAATTACAAGTTAATTTGCCTTGATACTTGTATAAGAAGACCTTTAGTTTTCCCATAAAAAAAGAAGAAAATCTTTAATCACCCAGATATACAGTAATCACCGAAACCATATTCATAAAAGTTAGTTGCAAGATCGTAATATTTGTTCATCTGAAAATCAAACAAGACTAATATCACAATCCAATTAACCATCTCTTATAAAAATGATTTGATTATTAAAATTTTTTTATAAATTGTCATGAGGCATCATATTTTCATATATACCAAAGGCAAGCTTGGTATCTATGTAAATTTCTGTTATGGGGTTTACATGTACATATAATTGTTCTTATAATTGAAATTGAAAATGATTAATTATGTAAAATGATTGTGACTGATTAGTCGTATATCAATTTGATCTCCTTATGTCATTAAGGAAATCAAATTGGAGATCAAAATCCAAGAACCACTTTACATAATGCTTCCACTTTACCCCTAGCAAAATATGCCCCTTGCTTAGCACGAGTAATGTAATTTATAATATTAACTACATCATAAGAATTTTGTATTAGTTCAAAAAATTTAAAAAATAGTAGTTCACCTTTAATTTAAAGGCCTAAAATAAGAAATCATCAGTAAGATTAAGACAAGAATCCATTGTATTACCTTTGAAGTCTAGAGACAGTCAAATTCAACATACCCCCTTTAATTTAACACAATTTGATTGGCGTTATTACATACTTATTGATTTATTTAAATATTAGAAAATAAAAATAAGAATATTTCAATTGTTATGATATAAATTTGAAAGTGTAATGGAAAATAGTGGTCAACACAATTTGTCATATTTTCATGCATTCCTTCCATGAAGATCCATTCTTTTAGTTGAATTGAGATATAAGTTTGAAAAGTGTAATGGAATTAGTGGCTCACTCATGGTGGGTTCAATAGAGTCATCTAATCCATAGTTTAATGGCTTCCATGAGGTTCTCCAAATGCACCCGAAAATCAATGACAAAGCCAATTTGATTAGTGGTTATGACAATAATCCCTATATCTTGCACTTGTAAGCTGTAAAATGGAGAGAGAAGTAAGAATAAAGTATCTTGCAGATCTAAGGTTACGAAGTGTGAAATGGCAATGTCAATGAGAAACACAGGAACTTCCAAAAAAACTACCTTAAAGAAAAATAAAATCCCCAAAAAAATGATAAACAAAAAAGAAAATAAATACATGCTGATAAACTTAAATGCGATGGTAGTGAGAAAGAGAGTTAGTCTTAGAAAATAGGGGATTTGACATATTTGCCCATCTTAAATAATGTTATTCCAAAACCATGACTGAGGGTAGGATAATGTTACCAGAGTCGTTTGACTCTGGTCCCCCCCTTTTTTCTTACGTTTTTACCCAGGATCCCATACTATCATGGGATTTGAATGTAAAAAGTAAAAAAATCCATACATAAAAAAAAACCCTACACAGAATGTGATCTGTATTTCACTTTTCACCTTTCCCTTTCACCCATTTCGTTTTCTTCACTTGTAACAGGAGCCTGAACTCCCTGCTTTTGCAAACCATAACCCAAATGGATCCTTCTTCTCCTGTCAACTGATTTGGCGTCGACCGGAATGGCGGAAGTAGTTTGGTTCGTCTTCTTTCCTTCTCCGCCTTCAACACGAACCAATAAGACTCATTTCTCTCTTCGTCTATCAGAGAAAGGAGGCACGAACGGTTTGTTAATGTAAAATTTCTGTTTTTGTAATTGGATTCGTTTTCTTGTAGTTTTCCTCTTTTGTGTTGATGTTTGGGAAATGGGTTTTATGTTTATTGATAATTTGAGAGATATTTCCTCTTTTGTGTTGATGTTTGGGAAATGAGTTTCATGTTTATTGATAATTTGAGAGATATTTCAGGGATTGTGTTCCTTTTCTTTTAGTTTTTCTCAACACATCATAGATATCTCTCTCATCATCAACAAACATAAAACCCATTGTTCTTTTTCTACGAGGTTTTTTTTTTTTTTTTCAGAGCTATTTCAGAAATTGGGTTCTTTTTCCTTGTCGCTTTCTTCTGGATTGGGTGTGCAAAAAGGGTTTTCTCATTGTGTTTTGGATGAGAGAGAGATGGGTTCGAACTCTTGGATGATGTCAGAGATGGGTTTTCTATTAAAATGTGTTCGTTTGATTCTGGAAGATGAAAATGTACTTGAGTTCTTTTTTATTTGATGGTGATGTTTGCTTTTGTTTGATTCTTTAACTGGAAAATGTTTGCTTTGTTTTGATCAATGCAGACAAACCCTTTCTGTTTAAAGGGAGCCTAGCATTGGGGAGAAACCTAGTCCTGGAGAGGATTAGAAGAGGAAAAAAAAGGTTTAGTGTCTGGTTCTGTTGTTCCATTTTCTTTTTATCTCCTCTCCTGAGTGCAATCCACATCACCAGCAGCTTCCATTATATCCCTCGCCAACTGGCCCATTGGTCTCCTGTATTCTAAGGTATATGCCTTTTCTAATCCATTTTTTTTATCAACTGGGTTCTGTTCTGTGCTGGTAGTTGGTGTGTTGTGGCCAACTGTGGGAGAAATCGTAGTAGTTAATCGTTAGCCCTTGTCTTTGTCTGGATCAGTGGTGTGGATGCTTGTGGAAAAAGGTAGGATCTTTTAAGACCTTTTAATTGTTGCCTTATTATATTTAATTCTTGGTTATTAAGGATTATGAAATACTTTAGGGGTCATTCTTATTATATGCATCTCCACGTAAATGTGATTTACATATGTAAAAAGGTTATTCTTACAAGGTACCTATTCCTTTGGTTGACATTTAACATATAATAATACTTTCTGCTATTAGCATAGAAGTATTGCAATGTAGTGTATTGCTTCAGCTTCTCATTTGTAACTTTGCATCTATGTTCTCATTTGTAAGTTTGCATCTATGTTCTGAAGGCTCAATATGGTCTCACCCAATTTTATTTCAGTCTCCTATTTTATCTTTGCCAATGCTTTTGTAACTTTCATATCAGAGCACACTCCATGAGGAAAAATAGAAGGAAGAAATAAAAGATCACTCTTTAGATTCTAGTAATTTTTCTTAACTGCAATGCAACTTTTCTACCATTCAAAAGAACTTAAATTTACATTCATTAGAGTTTGGATCCTCATATTTTCAATGTAAATGTCAAAACCGGAAAAGGAAAAGCACTCTGGTATTCCATTCACTGCCCTTGAATTACATATAGTAAGCAATCCCCAATATATGTCGGTAGCATTTCACCAAACATTTGGGGTTTATGCTGATTAGGAATACATTTAGTGATGTGTAAGATGAATGTGTATAGATGTGAATGGTACGATAAAATGTTACTCAGAAAATGCTACCAGTTTGTAATATAGAAATTGAAAAGGCCATGATATCATGGGATAATCCCATGATATCATGGCTTTGCTGCAATTTATTTGGGTAAAATGTTAGTCAAACAATAGAGCATTAAAAATGATGCCCATGTAGACCTAGGGTGTGATGGTCATGTGTCAGTTTTGCATGCTCTATTGTTATTGATAGATACAAAAAATACAAAATGTTACTTACAAAATACAAAAATTAATGTGGATGGTGTCATCCATCTCCCAACAGATCTACACTTCAATGGAACCCATGCATTGTAAAAAATAAACAAACTACTTTATTACCCATAAGAGTTATACTCAGAATTTATTGAGCATAAAATTCAGCTAGGCTAAAATCATAAAACATACCTATATGCTGCAAGAATAAAAAATGCTACAATAACATCAACTTCAAGCACTAAGAAGACTTCTCATGGTGTTATACTGTTGCCATATAACCTTCTTTCTATTTCCTTAATCCCATTTCATTATAGAGGTATTTATCCCTGTAGTCTAATGGCAATAGCTTTTCTTAGTGCTTATTAGTTGTTACTTGAAAGTGTTGTGTTGCAATTTGAAAGAGTGAGTGATACTTTGATAGAACTCAACCAACAACGAGAGTGTTAGATTGTTGTTCTGCAGGTAAAGAAATAACTGTTAACGTCAATTATCTTGGTTGTTCATCTATGAATTGTATGTGTTGTAAAAATTATTACATCATAAAAAATTCTGTTACTGTCAATTCTAAGTGTGTATACCAGTTTGGTAGCTATAATTGACATGAATGATAAGTCATGCTTACCTATCCTCTCTATATGGAATTTCATGTCTCATTAATGTGTCATGGTAGAACTTAATATACCATGATTCAATTCCAAGGGCCAATCCGAATGTATTTCTAAACTGATTTTATGTGGCATATATGGTACACACTCCCAGATATATCCTAAGTGGACTATAACTAGAACAAATGGCAAATGGACTAACATATGGAGTGGCATTAAATTGTACATACATATTGGATTTTATCTCTCATCTGGTGTACACACTTACATTGATGGATTTTATTTTATTATAGATGGCGGAACTCAACCCTGGTCCACTTGATAGAAGCTGTTGACACCAAAAAAGTCACCTTGCCTCCTTAACATCAAGAAGCCACATGAAGCCGCATCCTACTACAAACAGATAATGCTACTTCAAGCATCAAATATTGTCAGAATCAAACAAAAGCTGCAAGATCCTTCAAAACAGCCAAAAGAGTGGTACACATGAAGTTTCAGGCCATTTCCACATTATCTAGCCTAACTTCACTCCTCCGACAACTAAACAGGCGCTCCCGACGGCGACAGTGTCAAAGACATTAAAACTTCGATCAGAGCCTACGGATGGTTCCAAAATACCCCCGAAAGGCTCCATGTCAAATTTCGAGTCAAACCGACAACGTTTGACCCTCCATCAACCCTCGAGCAGTAAAATCAAGCCTCTAGGCGGCGAGAACCACCGAGGCCATCACAAATCAATTAGAGCCACTCATTAGAGCACATGAGTGGTTTCAACATGCTCCCAAAGCACTACACATCGAATTTCAGGTCATTCCAATGACGTTTGACCCGACTTTGACGCTCCGAAACAAAATCAAGCCTCCCGGCGGCAGAGCACCCCGAGACCATGACATCCAAATCAGAGCTAATGGATTGTCTCAAAATGACTCCAATAAGCTCCCTATCAAATTTCAGGACAATCAGACATCGGTTGACCGTACATCAAAGCGCGACATCTTCCTCGTGGCAAAATCAAGTTAAGCAGCGATGGGACCCCAAACTGCTTCAAAACTCAAACAAAAGCCCATGGTTGGTCCTATCTATCGCTCAGGAGGCTTCACCTCAAATTTTGGGTCATTTTGACATCGTTTGACCTAGTTTTGACTCTTGACGGAAAATCGGCTACAAAGTCTTCGGCTTTTCCAAAAAATAGGAAACTTTGTGCTCCGGTTTGCATGGTTTCTCGTCAAGTTTTCTTCAGGAAAATCAATTCAATAAATGAGGAAAAAAGTCAAGAAAAATATAGAAGAAAAGAAAGAATAAAAAATCGAAGAAACAGCCAAAAAACGACGACCAAAAGGGGAAAAACCCCCATGGTTGCTGGCGACCTTGCCCCATGGTCGCCGGAGACCCTAGGTGCATGGTCGCTGGCGATCTTGGAAATCTGGGTCGCCAGATTTCCGCCGGGTGGCCCGTTTTCAATTCCTTTTCGTGTTTCAAGAGTTCCAACCCCTGTGATTTTCCGAAAATCTGATTCTTGATGCTTGGAATCGACTGATCTTCATCAACATCTCGGATCCGCCGTCAAGAGCATGAAATCATCATTAATCGCTCCAAGATCGCTAACCGGCTGACCAAGAAAGTACACTTTCTGTCCGACCGATCGAGAAATCGACAAGACGGATGTCACCGGCCCACTGGCACGAATCAATGTCTGAAGTTACATTGCCATCCGACATTAAACAACATGTGGATCCATTGGCGATCGTCACAAGAAGAATTCCAAAAGACGCGGCACAACCCGCAACTCTTCAAATGCCCTGGCGACCACTTAATGATGTTAATTGACCCGTTTTATGACAACTTAATACGGTCATTAACCCATTATTTTGGACGGCCCAATCAGAATCAAGCAAATGAGAGTTACAAGTCCAAGCAATCATGGCATTAAAGCCATGAATCTCCTCTTATCATGGAGATTAAAGGTGATTAAATGCCCATCATTCTCCATCGGCCAATCACAAGCCAAGAAAAAGGAGTAACAAAATCAAGAAATAAAAACTTGTAACTCCTCCCATCATGGAGCATCAATGCTATCAATCTTCTCATCAATGCCATCAATGCTCATAAACCACCCCACGGCTACCAAAAGCCTATAAAAGGGGGTCATTCGAAGAAATCCAGGATCGATCCGGAAATCCAAGAAAAATTCACACACAGAGGGCTACACAGACACAGACAGAGTCAGAAAAATCTGAAGAAACTCTGCCGCAACGGCACAAGGTGATCGAAGTTCCTTGGGGGACCACACCCCAAGGCAAAGCTCTTCCTCTCCTTCTATCCAACATGGCTTAAACGCGGCTTTTCAGCCCGTTTACTCGGTTTTTTATTGGATATAAGACCTCCCCTTGGTCTTTATTCTCTAAAAATCTAAGGTTAGAGCCAAGCCAAAAGAATCAAAGCATCATACGTTCTCATCTGAAGGACGATGGCGAAGTCCATACATGACTTGCGACCTTCGATCCGAACGAGTCCCCACAATCTCCTGAGAAGTTAGATTCATTTTCTTACTTTTCTATTATATCTTGTATTTTTTAAACAGACAAAAAAAATCACAATTCTTATCTTTCATTATTGATGAGATTTGTAAACCACCTTTCATGGCAAAATCGCCTTTCATGGCACAAAATTGCCTTTCACGGTAAACAAACAAAAAATCGCTTCCTACGGCATTCAAAGAAAAACTTGTCTCTTTTCTTTAATATTTATGAATTTGAAAAGTTATAAAGAAGATTGATTTCCTTTCTACTTGTGAAGGTGAATCCCCGGATCACCACTTTAAATTCCAAGTAGAATAGAAAATCTGGCATACCCGTACAAAAAAAATGTTGATACCCACTTTTCTCCTCCGCCGGACCCCGGCAGCCCCGAGGCGGAAGGAGAGGAGGAAAGTGGGGTCCATTAAGTTGGAATACACGGTGGGACTCGTTCATTTATGAACGTGATGCTTCGATTCCTTGGCTCCTTTCTAGTTGGTGGCCTATGTTGGATCTTGCCTCTAAAAGAAACATGAGATGGGATTTCGTTCACTCTTTCTCATTTCGCAAAAAAAAAAAAAATCTGATTTCTCTTTCTTGGATCCTCTTCTATTCGAACTTGATAACTCACAGAAATGTTTGCAGCTATTGTTCATATAGGCGAATGGGCCATCTTTTCTCTTCGATGAGTCCGATAGGGATTTAAAAAAAAAACTCTCATTTCAAACTCTTTAAAAAAAACCAGTTTTCTCTCTTTTGGATTCAAATTTGAGAAACTTTGGTTTCTTCCTTTTCTGACAATGGCTCGCGGAAATCGTTTGTAGCCAGTGTTTGGATTTGGAGGGGCCATTCACTCTCTTTGATGAGTCCATTAGAAATCTTTCAAAAAAAAAAGTTCAAAAAAAAAAGAAGAAAAAAGACGCTTGCACCAATTGCGTTCTTTGACCGAAGTAGATCTAAGAAAAGCCTTGTCCAGAGTATGGAGGCAGCTAGACTGTTCGAGGCAAGGGTCTTCCAAACGGGTTCATTAAGTAATCCTACCCTTACCTGGGGGCTAATCTATCTACTAAGGTTTCATAAGACCGAATTGGAAACCTATGTGCACCCTTCAGAAAAAAAATCTTCAAAAAAAAATACCTTAAAAAAAAACATCCGTCACTTTTGAGTTCAGAATTGAGAAATCTTGGTTCTTTCCTTTTTTAATTTAGTGCTCGTAGAAATGTTTGAGCCTATGTTCGGATTGGAACACCATTTTCTCTCTTTGACCTTTAAAAAAAAAGAAAAAAAACTTCTATCACTTTTGGGTTCAGATTCGAGAAATTCTGGTTCCTTCCCTTTTCGACTCAGTGCTCGCAGAAATTTTTGAGTTTGTGTTCGGATTGGAATACCATTTGCTCTCCTTTATGAATCCAATCTTGACCTTTCAAAAAGAAAATCCCATCTCTTGTCATTTCCAAGGATGCGATTTGCAACATTTGTGCCTAGCGGTGCTAGTACACCCTTTCGGGTCTACTGTATTCGTGACTGACATATTTGTATCTCCAACCTTATATCATCTTACCTCGAGTAAGCCTTCCTTCTCGGTAATTTGAATTAAGGCCTACAATTGCTTTTAGCAGTCACTGGAACGCTCACCCTGAGCCTACCATACTTGCATTTAGAATAATTGTACCGTCTATGGCTTTTTGTCTTTTTCATCTTGCTTGGACTGGGCCATGTCCCCTCGAGTGATTTGAAAAGACAAAATAATAGTTATTCTCCATTTATGATCACCATATTCTTGTGATTACTAATGGATGTGGTCTTGTTTCAGAAGTTCTCCAAACTAACAATGGCAGCTTCATTAACCATCACTTTTGATGAGAACAAGTACCAGCTCATGCTTCAAGATAAGCAAAACAAGCGTACTCATAAGCGCCCTGCCAGTTGCCGAAGCGTCATCTCCCTCAATAACTCTCAAAACACCTAGTCAACCTCTACTCCCCGGACCATCATCTTCAGGTCGCTGGGACCATTCCCACTCCCCGTAGAAGAAACTGTACCTGCCAAGAAGCAGAAAATCGCCCCGCAACGTATCACTACCATGGCACCAAGGGCAAACACAAAGAAGCCTGAAGCCCGTGACACTCCCACGAAGCCTCAACTTACAAGAAACCAAGTCTGCCCCAAGACCTGGTCCCCGAGACCTTTACCAAAACAAAGGAGGTCCCGAACATCTACAAAGCTAGCATACCTAGCCCCTCTCAAGGAGAACCAGTTCTACCTTCTCTCTTATATGAAACAGAAGAAACTTACCCTCCGCCAAACAAACAAATCAACCCAGCATGAGACGGGTTGCTCCTACAAGCCCAAAATCAAATCGTGCATCATAAGGCCTCCGCAAAACCCGCTGAAGCATGCACTCCTGCGAGTCAACCCTTTATCTCAACAGGGGCTGAACCCACGAAATTCAAAGCCTCACTGCGACAGGCAAAGGACCGCGTCCAGATCCTGTCCATGCGTAGCTTCAAAGAAGACAAGCTCGGCTATTGCGCACGGGGGACTACGTCCTTCATCGCTAAAGCCCAGCCAGAGCTCACCGAAGCTCAAATTGCTCGTCGTATACGTCGCCGCGCGGCATATCGACAAAAGAGACTAGAGAAGCAAAGAACCTAGCATTCTACCCTTCAGGTCTCTAAAAAATGGGTCGAAAAAGAAAGACCCGACCCAGTTGTTGCTGTCCATATGGTTGGCAAAACCAGAAGACGCCAAAAGTCAGCAACCAAAATTCATGTTAGACGTCCGGTGACTCGCAGCGTCTCCCGGACACGAAAACATATGGAAGAATCCTCTACTCCTTCAAACCAAGGACATCGGAGTAACCATTCCTTAAGCTCTTCTAATAAAAGAATGAGCCCCAACATAGTCACCAGGACGATTTCTTCATTCGAATCTTGAGGGATGAACGTCCTGGCTACAAATTCTGAGCCATCTCACAATCCACCTCCTGATGAGACGACCTCATGCATCCAACAATTGGAGCAAGGTCAGTAGAGGATCGAAACTCTCATGGAAAATCTTCTTCTCGCTTTTCAGCGTCAAGAAAATAATCAAGCTCCTCTGAGTCATCAAGATGACGAGGCTAATGCGGAAAGCAATGAGTCACGCGCCCTTACCAAAAAGGGCGTTGACGATATCCTCGCCAAAGCAAAAGAGGAGGATACACTAAAGGAACATGGGATCAAGCCACCATATCCCTTATGGACAGACTCGGTTCTATTCCCTGCAAGATTCAAATAACCTACTCTCCAAACATATACGGGAAAGGTTCAACCAGATAACATGTCATCTACTTCAAGATCCCGACGGGAACTATCGCGGATCAAGATGCCCTCAAGATCCAACTCTTTGCAAGTACCATAAAAGGTATGTCCTTTGATTAGTACTCCACTTTGCCGGAGGACTCCATTCAAAACTAGGCCATGCTAAAGACACGCTTCCTAACCCACTTCAAAGGTGAGGATCATCCTGTTACTATGGCTCAACTCTGTACCCTAAAACAGGGAGAGAATGAGTCAACATACGACTTCATTCACAAGTAGAAGGTGATGGCGTACAAGTGCTCAGATGTACTGCCACAAGTGTTGCTAGTCGACATCTGCCGTAACAACATGAGAGCAAGGATCCGCTCCATGATCATCGGCAACAAATCAAAGAACCTAGGAGAACTCTTAGAAGCACCCATGGAGGCTGAAACGGTGATCAAAGACCTCAACAGTCAGAAATCATTGAAGAAAGAGCCGACCGCCATTACAACCTCAAAATCAAAGAAAAAGGAGGTTCTTAATGTGCAAACCAAGTCAGTCCTCAGCAGCCAAAGAAAGCTGAAAATAAAACTACAGGTAAAAGACATGAACTCTCTGATGCCTTCAAAGAACAAGTAGAAAAGAAATACCCATTCGATGAAGATGTTGAAAAAATCTTTGAGGCTCTCTTAGCAAATGGCAAACTCACCTTGCCTGAGCCCAAAAGACCGGGAGATGTTGGCAAAACCAACGATCCCCAATATTGTTCATACCACCAGATGGTCTCGCATCCTCTCAATCAATGCTTCATTGTGAGAGAGAAGATCAATGAGATGTGAAAAAACGGAGTCATCACCTTTGATAAAAACTACGGGTCTGCCTCCGTTAACACAGTTAGTGAGGTTAGGTGTGTTTAGAGTTGTTGGGTAAACAACCTCAACAAGGCAGGGATTGCAATGGCTGTGACTTATAATTGACTTGGCTCGTGAAAAATTCTAGCAACTTACCAAGAAATCTTCGAAGAATGAGCAAATAATTGTTGTAGGGCATATCCTTTTTGTTTGGTTGCAGGGCAAATTTTTACAAATACCTCTAGGTCGATGGGGGGCGCATGGATTTTAGAGCTTTTCAGAGAGTTTAAAAAATTTGCTTAGGGCCCTGCATGCTTGGCGAACCTCTACCAATAGTTATTAAGATAAACAGTCGCCAAATCAACCGGCAAGCATAAAGGTTCTAAGAGGTTTACTAACCACCAGAAGACCTTAGGCGGGCCTGTTCAACTCTTGCAAGTTAATTCGCTTACCCATTTGTACACACTGTAAGTAAGGATTGCCCAATTTTACTCCATAATATTCTAATAATGCCTACTAATTATTTGAAACAGATTTGGGCCATATCTCGTATGTCAATCAGGTGAGAAATTAAATAAGCTCAACAATGGGATGATGACTTCAAATCCCCCCTTAGCCGGATGTGGTCCTAGCGCTTGAAGAGTCACAAAACCTTCTCCACGTTGGAAGTTGTTTGTAGACAACTTGACAACCAAGATTCAAATAATGTAAGAGCTTACATATAATATTTAATTATGGGATCTATATATATTGTTTTACATTTTAAAGTAGATAAATGTACTTGACGTTTTATTTAATAAATCCAGTTCATTTGGTGGCCATATGTTGATTTTAAAGAGGAATTGGCCAAGACAGTGGATGATTCATGGAGGTATTTAGCTCATAGACCGTGGTGGTCTACTACTGGATTGTTGAACTCCATAATAGCAATCGCGTGATGAAGCAATTTGGCCTTCAACAAATAGTTCTCCCTCCCTTCTACGGTGCATTCAATAGGGAATATAGGGTCTTGAAGTCCTGCATAGACTATTCAAAGAAAATGAAAGGAGGAATTAAAGAATGGAATGATAGAAAGAAATCGGTACTTAAAGGGGAAGTTGAAGTTGATAGCAACCGTCACTCCGAGGAGTACTTTTAGTGGTATAGGGGTATCACCAGATTGAGAATCGGACGATTTGAAGTTGTGGAAGGCGCCACTAACCATGACCTTGAGCAAGAGCATAATCATACACAACAAGGTCCAGGTCCCTCTCAATCGCATCCACAAACAGATTTGTCTGACTCAATTATGATGGCGATTGGTGATTTTGCTTCCCATTTACTGTTAAGAGTTGAAGATATAAAGAAGCAACCAGAGAATGAAAAAAAGATTGATGAATTATTGGATAGAATAGGTCGTAAGATCATGTGATTTAAATCAGCATGTGCTTTCAAGGTTGTGGAATTCAAAATGCAAGATTGCATTAGCTCCAGCTCAGATGAGGAGGAGAGGAAAGTACGTGGCACATACTTATTTGTTGTTATTCTCTTTCTTAAAAATAACTATTTATGGGGTTATGATTGAATAAATGTTTATATGCATTACAGAGACCAAAAACATAGGACAATAGCATCAGTCAACTAACGCCCAGTAATGTTCCATTACAAATGCCTCGACATCCCATCTGGGCAAGTCCAATTCATGTAGATAGCATATCCTTCCAACCTGTTAAGGATATCCTATCTAGTCCAAGTGGTTTTCTCACCCCTCCACGGCCAGTCTTAACACAGGAATCTATTGCAGAACTGTCACCAGGCAAGTCTCTCCCCTCCAAGATAATAAGGATCAAAGCCTAATACAGGAAGAATATGCTGCCTGTGCGGTTTCAGCCATACCTGGTGACAACTTATGGAGCCCGAAGTGCTGAGTACAGTCTTACAGTTGAGGAGGCCGCCTTACTTGATATATTTTGGAATGAATATAAAGCAAAGTAAGTTACTTCTGCTGACATCTCAAGTAGATAAGTCATACCTTATGGTCATTTGGGATTGAATAAGTTCCAATATTGCAGTGATCCTTCGTTAGCCAAATTTTGCACGGTTATCCCAGCCATCAAAATGCGTCAACTCCTACGTAATAAATGGCTGGATACCAAGGTGAGTACAAACAACATACAATGAATAATTGGTTTCAGTAACTTGCGTGTGTGCGTAGCAAATATTTGATCTCGAATTATGTGTTCTTACCAAAACTAAATTTTGCAGGACATGGATTATTGGTTTGAAATTCTGGCTATGAAGGTGCGGGGTGCTCACTTTTTCCATGCTAGCCTTGCGATATGATCATAGTAAAGCCTCCCACCAGCGTAATTTTCTGCTTTCAAACATAATGATAGTCACACAATCCACCATTCATTGTTTCCACAGGAATGGTACAGAGATCAAAAGACACATCCGAATATCTACCATAACCCGTCTGGATCACCAGAGAGAAGATACCGTTACAGCTTCAGCTCTCGCAATTGGCTGATATTCCCGATGTGTACAGACAATCATTTTCACCTCTTGGTGGGAAACGTTAAAGTAGGAAGATGAGAATACTACAACAGCTTAAATAGTGTTGTTGACGTTTAGTTTCTAGAATGCTTTGTAAGTACCGATTTCATCAGCTTCATCTAAGATCCAAGCACACATTTGTTATGAACTAATTGTAACGCATGTTCTTTTTCAGACCACTTTTGTCGCATCCCGTCTTCGTGACGATGGTTGGCCCAATCCCTTAACTTGGAAGTTAGTGAGGATACCGAACCTGCCACAACAAGCCAATGGGTGAGTAATCATTTGTTGATTAATATTGTTGATTTCATTACTATTGCATAAAAATGTAATAACATGAAATTGACGTGTTCAGCCATGATTGTGGGTTTTTCACTTTGGCGTATGTGGAGCACATTGTCACAGGCCGGTCTATGAATTTCAACCAACATGACATGTGGTATTATAGAGCGAAAGTTGTACACAACATGTATCTGCATCAAATGGCAACACATCAACATCAGTTTATTCAAGGGCACTGAAGTTTGTGTTCTTTTGTGAATGCAAGTATTTTTTGGTGATGTAAATGGAAACCTTTTGTATTTGTAGGTGGATATGTGTCACAACAAGTCAATTTTGTGGTCATGTGTCAATTTAACACGCTCTATCATTATTGATCTCTAAATAAAATTCATATGTACTTACAAAATTTAGACAGTCTGTAATATAGAAATTGAAAGGCCATGATATCATGGGATAATCCCATGATAGCATGGCTTTTCTGCAATACATTTGGGTAAAATGTTGGTCCAACAACAAAACATTAAAAATGTTGCTCATGTGGCCTTCACATTTGTGGTCATGTATCAATTTAACGCGCTCTATCATTATTGATCTCTAAATAAATTCATATGTACTTACAAAATTCAGACAGTCTGTAATATAAAAACTGAAAAGCCATGATATCATGGGATAATCCCATGATAGCATGGCTTTTCTGCAATACATTTAGGTAAAATGCTGGTCCAACGACAAAATATTAAAAATGGTGCTCATGTGGCCTTCACATTTGTGGTCAAGTGTCAATTTAACATGCTCTATCATTATTGATCTCTAAATAAAATTCATATGTACTTACAAAATTTAGATAGTCTGTAATATAGAAACTAAAAAGCCATGATATCATGGGATTATCCCATGATAGCATGGATTTTCTGCAATACATTTAGGTAAAATGCTGGTCCAACGAATAATATTAAAAATGGTGCTCATGTGGCCTTCACATTTGTGGTCATGTATCAATTTAACACGCTCTATCATTACTGATCTCTAAATAAAATTCATATGTACTTACATGCAAAATTCAGACAGTCGGTAATATAGAAACTGAAAAGCTATGATATCATGGGATAATCCCATGATAGCATGGCCTTTCTGCAATATATTTGGGTAAAATGTTGGTCCAACATTAAAACATTAAGAATGTTACTCATGTGGACTTCGCATTTGTGGTCAATTTCGCTCATTGATCTCTAAATAAATAAAATACATGGGGCATTTATACTATATATGTTATATACATATATGCATGGGCGTAGCTACATAGAGGCAAGGGGGGGGGGGGGGGGGGGGGGGGGGTGGGTGGGCACGTGACCCCCCTTTCTTTTTTAGGTAAAATTACAAAAATACCCTTGTGAGATTAAATTTATTATAAAAATGCCATATGCCCTAAATTTCTTACAGTAGAGAGGGCATTCTCTGCCATGAAGATAGTGAAGAATCGGCTTCAAAACTGGATGGGTGATGAGTTGATGAATGATTGCTTAGTTGTGTATTTTGAAAAAGATATATTTAGTAGCTTGTCAAACGAATGTCTCATGAATTATTTTCAAAACATGAAAAATCGTAGGGGTCAATTGTAAGTTAAATGTCAAAATCAAGAACAATGGTTAACTTTTGTATTACTTACTTTTGAGTTTCAATATAAGTATATTTTTGTATTAGTTTATATGCATTGTGCCCCCCCTTAACAAAAATCCTAGATCCGCCCCTGAATGTACACACAGAATGCTCTCGCTATAGCGACACTTTTCTCGCTGCAGCGAGAATACTCGTCAAGTGGAAACCAGAGGCGCGGCCAGCGGCAGACAGAGAGGGGTCTCGCTCTTCATCGCAGGGAGGTCTCGCTTTTTTATAGCGAGACCCTTCCTCGCTATAGTGAGAGGGAGGTCTCGCTGTTCTCGCACCTCGCTATAGCGAGCCACATGGGTATTTTCATCCATTTTGCTAGGGGTATTTTCGTCCCTTTTGCTAGTGGTATTTTCATCCCTTTTATTCCTACTCAACCCTACTCTCATCTCCTGCTCTCATCAGTTGTTCTCATCACTACTCTCATCAGTTGTTCTCATCTCTACTCTCATCAGTTGTTCTCATCTCCTACTTTCATTTCATTCTCTTATCTTTTCAGATATGATTCTCTTCTTCTGGGTATTATATTTTTTTATTTCATTTTCAGTTTTCTTGAAAGGAGGGATTCAGCCCAAACTTATGTATTTGGCATTTTTTTTACAATGTACATAAGGAAGGGGTTCTCTTGAGATCCACTCAGATCTGACCATCTTTTGAAGCCTGGTAAAAGAAAAAAAAAGTTTCCGAACTCAAAACTACATGTTCTCTCCATTTTTTGACTCCCGGAAGTGCATGTGATTCCTTTTGGGTGATTTCCATTTTTATTGTTGATTTCACTTGGTTATATGCTCTGTGAGGTGTTGGAAGTAGGTGGGCCTCGTGGATAGATTTTCAAAAAAATTTGACCTTTTGACTCAGGGATCAAGTATCCATAAGGCTAAAAACCCAATCCAGGATGCATAACCCTCAATCTCATGATCATGTATAGTAAGTAAAACTATCTAAAAGATAGAAACGAGCATCCAACAAGCATCCATAAAAATTACAACATGCAATGAAGCAGATTATACCTTAGGAGCTCGGCTGTGCTCTAATGGAGAATTTGCGTCTTTATTTGATGATGAAACTCTTTCACTTATCAAATAGGAATCTCCAAGACCTTTTGATCTTCCACGCTATTACCCTTATCAGATTCTCTTTTCTCTAGAAGATGGGAGGGATCTCCAAGAGAAAACTCTCAAGGAAGCTAAAAGAGAACTATAAGAGGGAAGAGAGAAGACAAAACATGTGCAACTCTTACACAAAAGGGCATGGGCGTGAATCCCTAGGAAGGAATTTGCATTGGACGTCCAACACCTCTTATGTCCTCTATTTATTGCTAAAAGCAAGCTTCTCTTCTTTGTTATCTAATTGAAATAGAAGTCTTACTTCTCTAACAATTAGTAACACTCTTCTTTCTAAAATAGAAGTCTCACTTCCATTATAATTAGTAACTTACTATTACCACTATTAGAAGTCTCACTTCTAATAGAAATAGTAACTTTCTATTTCCTTTTAGAGTTCTACTATAATTAGTATCTTTCTAATAACTTGGGCTAGCGTGGGGACTACTAGGGATTCCTTAGAAAACTGGCTCCAACTGGGACACCGCGACCCCACATCTCATGTGCAATCCGGGCCCACAGTTAATTGCAAATAACACCACTATATAAATGCAATTGCACTCCAGTCTTAGGAATAAATTAAAATGAAGACCCTAAACTTCCCAATTACCACAAGTAGGCCCCTCTATCAATATCCATGGATCAATTGGAATAAATCTTTCTCTTCCAATCTTAGTTCCACATCTTATTATCCTTGAGCCCATTTTAATCACTATAATCATCAGTACCATCCAATTAACTCTTAATCGAGATGGGTGCGCACTTACTAATGACAAATCCATTAATTGGCACAAGGGGATAATAGAGATAGATTCCATCTTGATCATTTAATGTTCTCACAGTCCTACTACCATATACCCAAGACACCAAGGTGTTGACCTAAAGTGGGCCTCACTCATTGGTGACTCAAAACAAATGCATAGATAGAAACTTGAGTTCATCAATGTCTTAGGATTGAGAGCCTATTGCTAGGGAATTATGAGAGCATACCTTATTATCGAGACGAAATTCCAAAAGGTGCTTCTCATAGTCCTTCAATACATCCAATGTACCAGCACATTGATCTAGAATCTTCCATTCTGATGATCGAGACAAATCACACTATCTCATAGTGATCAAAGTGCTGCAACCTTATAAGATGAGATGCCCAGTCTCATCACTGGTCATGAAGATATTTTAAGTATATGATTTGTGACATATATCTCCCGTGTGTGGATCTCATCTATACACATATATCACATCTAATATACTAATGGGACCCGGTTCAACTCATGAACCATTATGTCATATGTATTGGTCATGTGCATAAAGTAATAAAATAACATTCATCTCATGAAAGCAAAGCATGATTTTTCCTGATAAATAAAGAAATTAATCAATTTATCACATCCACTGATGGATTGAGTCCATACAATCTAACAATCTCCCACTTGGGCTCAATGCCAGTCAGGGTTGCATCTCATGCACATCCCATCTACTTACTGCTCAAAGACTTTGGTAGTCAAAGGCTTAGTAAAGGGATCTCCCAGATTGTCTGCAGAGTCTGTCTAGGTGATATCAGTATCACCTCTCTGCACAATCTCTCTGACCATGTGTTACTACCTCTGTACATGCATTTGGCTCCTGGTTTCCTTGGACTTATCGACGGCCCTGCTGTTACCACAGTAAACTGTGAGCGGCTATCCTGCCAAAAGTACCATCACAAGTTTCATAAGGAATCTTTTGAGCCAATCTGCTTCTATAGCTGCTTCTCAAGTCGCTACAGCATAAACACATACCCAGAAGTTGATTTCTTGAAATCCTTATCTGACATGAAGTCAGAATCTGTGTATCCGACTAGAATCAGCTCATCACTGCTATAAATCATCATGTAAACTCTAGTCCCTCTCAAGTATTTCAGAATACACTTTACAACAGTCCAATGTTCAGGTCCTGGATTAGACTGATATTTGCTGACTAGGCCCACTGCGTGATAGATATCCGGTCTAGTACAAAGCATAGCCAACCGTACCAGTACCTTATTTGTGTAAGCATATTGGGATAAGCCTATCATCCTAATTTTCCGGTCTCAATAGTGTTTGATCCCTAGGATGTAGCCAGCTTCTCCTAAGTCCTTCATATCAAAAGTCTTGGCCAACCAAACTTTTACTATTGATAACATCCCTTTATCACTCTCTAAGAGAAGGATGTAGTCGACCAGAAAAATTACCCTGCCTACTTCACTTTTCATGTACACACATGACTCATCCGTATTTTGACAAAAATCAAATGACTTGATTGCCTGGTCAAAACGGATGTTCTAGGTTCGGGATGCCTACTTTAGTCTATAAATGGACTTCTGCATCTTGCAAATTATTTGCTCTTGGTTGTTTAACTATAAAACCGTCTGGCTGCATCTCATAGATGTCTTTGTCAAGATGGCCGTTTGAAAAACGCCGTCTTGACATTCATTTGCCAACTCTCGTAATCGAGATGAGCCGCAATGGATAAAAGTATCCCGATGGATTTGAGCAAGGCTACCTGCGAGAAGGTTTCCTCATAATCGATATTTTTTTTCTGAGTATATCCTTTCGCAACAAGCTTGGCCTTAAAGGTCTCAACTTTTCCATCTGGTCCTCTCTTTCTTTTGTAGACTCACTTGCACCCAATACGCTTAATATTGACAGGCAAGTCCACAAGTTTCCAGACCTGATTGGAGTACATAGACTCCAACTCAGCTTTCATAGCATCTAACCAACGTCCCGAAACCATGTCATAGATTGCTTTATCATAGTTACAGGGATTTTGTTCCGGCTCTTCCGGGATTGTCTCATAAGATTCTCCCAAAAACCGAGAACCTATCAAGTGTCCTGACATTGCTCCCACTACGACAAGACACTGGTGTAATTACTGGGTTAGGTATGGGTGAGTTTTCTTCAAAGTCCGGTTATATTTGGATTTGGAATTGATTGTTCTTGAATATCTATTAAGATCACATTTTCTAAAGATTTCCGGTCCAACATATAATCTTTCTCCAGAAAAATCGCATTAGTGCTGACAAGCACTTTCTACTCTCTCTGGGATTATAGAATAACCAACCTTTAGTTACTTTGGGACATTCTATAAAAGTGTATACTTCTGACTTCGATTCCAATTTATCTGTCTTAACCTTCAGCACAAGTGCCGGACAACCCTTATGTTATAGACTAGGCTTTAGCCTGGACTAGAACTCCCGGGGAGTCTTAGGTACAGACTTAAATGGAACGAGGTTTAGTATATACTTTGCAGTTTCCAAAACATATCCCTATAGGTAACCTTGAGAAAATCAACATAGTCCTGATCATATCTAAAAGAGCCTGGTTCCTTCTTTCTGCTACTCCATTCTGTTGAGGCATACCAGGAGTAGACAACTGGATAGAATCCCATTTTCTGATAAGTATCCCATAAAATCAGCAGAGAGATATTCCTCTCTTCGATCTCATCGAAGAGTATGATACTTTTACTTAAATGCCTTTCTGCTTCCGCTCGAAACTCTTTGAACTATTCAAAAGTCAGACTTGCGGTGCATAAGGTATATGTATTCATGTCTTGAGTCATCATCGGTGAAAGTGATGAAGTACTCGTATCATTCTCTCGCTCTTATGATATGTATTTATGGGTCTATACATATCAGCATACACTAATTCCAATAAATCTTTGGCCCTTCTGCCCTTAGATGAAAAGGGTCTTTTGATCATTTTACCTTCCAGACAGGACTCGCAGACAGGCATTGGTTCTACCACCAATGAAGGTAAGATACCATCTTTCACTAGCCTCTCAATCCTATTTAGGTTTATATGACCTAGCCTCAAGTGCCAAAGTTTTGTTGGATTAGATGAAGGTGACTTTCTCTTTAATGATGGTCTATAAATTGTTTCAATATCATGTATCTCATACATTGTGAGAGTTAACAAATAAAGCCCATTGGTTACCTTGCCAGAACATAAGAAAATACCATTCCTCTTTATGACAATTTCAGTACCAAAAGTAATAGAATAACTTTTATTCATCATACTAGAATCTGAAATTAAGTTCCGCCTTAAAGACGGTACATAAAATGTATCTGACAAAACCAATTTATTATTTGAGAAACATAAAGTAATAACTCCCACTGAAACAGCCTCTGCCTTAGCGTAAGATCCTAGGTTGACAATGATTTCTCCATCACTTTAGCCTCCTGGTTTCCCTAAACCCCTACAACGTATTACATATGTGATTAGTTGCCCCAGAGTCCATACACCAAGATTCTGAAGTACCAGTTGTAAAACTAACTTCAGAAATAAGTGACTCAATTATACCTGAGGTCTTCTTCTTAGACAGATATTCTGGGCAATTCCTTTTCCAATGTCCTGTTTTACCACAGTGGAAACACTTTCCATTTACTCTCGTACCCTTAGCCTTGGCCATACCACAAGTAGAATCATTCTCCACCTTAGGACCCTTGATGACTGATTTCTTCTTGCTATCTAGGTCTTTGCCTTTCGGCTTGGTCCTAACAATTGACTTTTCTGTCATGAGGGGGTTTTGCTCTTTCTTCATGATTTCCTCAGCCGCTACCAGCTGGCGTGACAGCTCAGCTATGGTCATTTCCAATTTATTATAACTGATCTCAAAATGATTGAAAGAATTCGGTAGTGACTGAAGGATCATATCGATCTGCGATTCTGTATCAATCGTAACACCCAGTACATCTAACTCATTCAGTGAGAAAACCATTTTCATCAAATGTTCTTGTACTGGGGTTCCCTCAGCCATCTTAGTGTTCATCAGCACCTTAAAAAAACTTGCCTAGTAGGTCTAACCTGGTCCGCAAACATCTCCTTTAAGTTCGATATAATATCGTATGCTGACTTATATGATTGATGTTGGTGCTGTAAAACACTAGACATGGATGCCTGTATAAGATTTCTGGCCATCTCATTGTCTTTGGTCCACTTGGTGTAAGCGTCCTTTTCATACTGTGGTGTATTAGGCTCAGGCTCAGGAATGGAGGGTATGGTAAGGACATATCTGCATCCTGAAGCCGTCAGGACAATATCCAAGGCCCTTTTCTAGTCTATGAAGTTGGATTCCATCAACTTATTCCGGTTGAGGATGGTCACAAGTGGGTTGAAAGAATTCGAATTCATGCTTGAAAAACTGTAGCACATAACCATACATTCAATCAATGAATTTAAATGACATTAGGTTTAGTATTCTACCGAATTTATGTGGGAATCCTCATAACCACAAAATTCAGAATACATCGGAATCCCAATCCTCTGGGGTATGCCTCCTTGGGGAGTGTGAATACCACCTAGACTGGTGCGGATCATAGTTGGTCAAAATTGGAATTAAGACTAACTTTCCATGATCCCCATCATTCATTATTATCTAGGTATCTCATACCAAATAATGTATGACTCCCGATTAACTTTGGTTTCTAAAATACATGAGGCAAATCCTTGGGGATACTACATCATTATTTTAGTTAAGTGTGACCCACCAACTTAGCATTGCATGACAACCGTTGTGAGCAGCTCTTCATTGGGGAGTGGTCCCCCGCCCAGTCTCATCAACACTATCCATAGGAGATCCATAACTAGTATCCAGACAAATATAAGCCTTCTGTGGGGAACGGTCATTCTTAAGCGAGGCTTATACTTTCCTTACAATGGACCTATGGTGGAAAACTATGGGGATTTCTAAATATAAATGCCCCGCTCCCACTTAATATTTTAGAATTGAGGATTTCCTTATAGGTGTATGGGCTTACATATATATAGACATCAAATCATCTCATGATATGACCAATGATTGGTTCCAAGTCAAGTTATTTTAAGGAAAGTCCAGTTTCTAAAATTAGTGTTACCAATGGATCCATCTCATGGCCCATTAACTCTAATTAGAACTCTTTCCAAAAATTAATTTGATTTGACCAATTTTGGAAATTGCTATATTTGGATTAGATTTGGAAACTATCCAAAACAAGCATTCATCCAAAAAAGAAAGTGCTATAATTAGAAACTAGTCCTCTCCTCCACATGGCCCATGCGGAATAGACCATAGCTTTGGGATTCCTCAAACTCTTTGGGTATCTCCAAAACTCCTTGGTAATCTTCAAACTCTTTTGATTAGGAGTCCATCTCAACTTTCCTTCTTTGTCTCGGATATCTCCAGAATTTACAAATTTGAAAAATTACATAAATTTCTATGTCTCTACAATGAGACTTACATGGTAATCTAAACATGGAAATAAAAGGGCTATAGGAAAATTCATCATGCCTTGCCCTTTCACCGGAAACCAAGGAAACCATGATGCCCTTTACACTTAGCCACAAATAAACCATTCAACCATAAAAGAAAGTAAATGTCATGTGGGCCATATGGAGAGGACATTATCACTTGTAAGTTAGTATCTCATACAACAAAGCATCTCACAAAACCAGTATACCAAACCACAATGGAAAAACAAGATGCCAAAGACTTGCCACTTCTACCCAAGATGCCCTACGCAGAGGGGGTCCAGGGGGCATCACCCCTGGCGGGGGTCCAAGGGGCAGCGCCCCTTGTGGGGGTCGAGCTCGCGGGGTTCCAGGGGGCTCGGGGGCAGCTCCCCCGAAACAAAAATAAAAAACCAGATAAAAAACAAAGTGATTTTTCCTGAGTTCGACTAGTCGAACTGGTCCTTACGGCTAGCCGACCAGACCTCTACGGGTAGTGATCCATGCGGCCAGCCGACCTGACGAACCCAGAAATATGGGTTTTTCATATTCGACTCCTGCTGTTCCCTGATCACTTGTAATGATCTCAGTAGGCTTCTAATGGCTTCTTACCATTCTTCCATCATGATTAAAACCTTTTGTGACATTCCAAACATGGATCTACTACAGAAGTAAGCAAACCCAATAAATACTGATCCTTACATAGCTCTCGCTTTATCCTCTTCGCATCTCATGCAAAGATTAGAACAAGGTTACTAATCTAACATGATTAGAGATGAGGTACTGCTCTGATACCAATTGTTGGAAGTAGGTGGGCCTCGTGGATAGATTTTCAAAAAAATTTGACCCTTTTGACTCAGGGATCAAGTATCCATAAGGCTAAAAACCCAATCCAGGATGCATAACCCTCAATCTCATGATCATGTATAGTAAGTAAAACTATCTAAAAGATAGAAACGAGCATCCAACAAGCATCCATAAAAATTACAACATGCAATGAAGCAGATTATACCTTAGGAGCTCGGCTGTGCTCTAATGGAGAATTTGCGTCCTTATTTGATGATGAAACTCTTTCACTTATCAAATAGGAATCTCCAAGACCTTTTGATCTTCCACGCTATTACCCTTATCAGATTCTCTTTTCTCAAGAAGATGGGTGGGATCTCCAAGAGAAAACTCTCAAGGAAACTAGAAGAGAACTAGAAGAGGGAAGAGAGAAGACAAAGCATGTGCAACTCTTGCACAAAAGGGCATGGGCGTGAATCCCTAGGGAGGAATTTACATTGGACGTCCAACACCTCTTATGTCCTCTATTTATTGTTAAAAGCAAGCTTCTCTTCTTTGTTATCTAATTGAAATAGAAGTCTTACTTCTCTAACAATTAGTAACACTCTTCTTTCTAAAATAGAAGTCTAACTTCCATTATAATTAGTAACTTACTATTACCACTATTAGAAGTCTCACTTCTAATAGAAATAGTAACTTTCTATTTCCTTTTAGAGTTCTACTATAATTAGTATCTTTCTAATAACTTGGGCTAGCGTGGGGACTACTAGGGATTCCTTAGAAAACTGGCTTCAACTGGGACACCGCGACCCCACATCTCATGTGCAATCCGGGCCCACAGTTAATTGCAAATAACACCACTATATAAATGCAATTGCACTCCAGTCTTAGGATAAATTAAAATGAAGACCTTAAACTTCCCAACTACCACAAGTAGGCCCCTCTATCAATATCCATGGATCAATTGGAATAAACCTGTCTCTTCCAATCTTAGTTCCACATCTTATTATCCTTGAGCCCATTTTAATCACTATAATCATCAGTACCATCCAATTAACTCTTAATCGAGATGGGTGCGCACTTACTAATGACAAATCCATTAATTGGCACAAGGAGATAATAGAGATAGATTCCATCTTGATCATTCAATGTTCCCACAGTCCTACTACCATATACCCAAGACACCGAGGTGTTGACCTAAAATGGGTCTCACTCATTGGTGACTCAAAGCAAATGAATAGATAGAAACTTGAGTTCATCAATGTCTCAGGATTGAGAGCCTATTACTAGGGAATTATGAGAACATACCTTATTATCGAGACGGAATTCCATAAGGTGCTTCTCATGGTCCTTCAATACATCCAATGTACCAGCACATTGATCCAGAATCTTCCATTCTGATGATCGAGACATATCACACTATCTCATAGTGATCAAAGTGCTGCAACCTTATCAGATGAGATGCCCAATCTCATCACTGGTTGTGAAGATATTTTATGTATAAGATTTGTGACATATATCTCCCGTGTGTGGATCTCATCTATACACATATATCACATTTAATATACTAATGGGACCCGGTTCAACTCATGAACCATTATGTCATATGTATTGGTCATGTCCATAAAGTAATTAAATAACATTCATCTCATGAAAGTAAAGCATGATTTTTACTGATAAATAAATAAATTAATCAATTTACCACATCCACTGATGGATTGAGTCCATACAATCTAACATGAGGAAGTGCTATATGATGTTCAACTATTTAGGGTTATGTGAAGTCATCTATATATCATGAAAGTTGGATATGATTTTTCTGCACAGTAAGTGTTTGTTGAATTGTTTGGGAGAAATCTTGCACCTTATTTGTTTGTTTATTTGTCTATGTGACTGTCCATGGTACAACATGCCTCCTAAAACTTATAAAGGAAAGCGACCAGCTGGGTCTTCCTCTCGTTTCAATTATAAGAGGTTTAAGGATGCGGAGTGTGCTGCACGTTTTAAATCAAGTTTCATCAACCGCACAGTCATATTTGAGAGACTAGTTGTGCAGTCCGACCTCACCAGTACAAGGTTTTTGCACTGGCTTCATCTTAACCATTGCATGATTCTAATGAACTTGATTGATGAATGCTTTGAGGACTGGGTACGGGAGTTTTATTGCAACATATTTGATGTTACAAGTAGTGGTTTCAATACCTATGTTCGGGGAAAGACACTTTCTGTGGATGCAAATAAGATTGCTACTTTACTCAATCTTCAGAGACCTGCTCCCAGATCCTATCCATTCTCTGATCCGGATAATATTGTGATACAAGCGAATGGGGTGGCTACCATTCTCTGTGATGAACCCACTGAATGGGATACTCCTGTTTTGAAGATATCCGATCTAACCACTGATTACCAGATGTTCAACACATTTGTATGCAATAACATTGAGCCTAGAAGCCATTCATCTGATCTTCTCTATCCTCAGGCTTTCCTTCTCTACTCCTTAGGCACAGGCACCTCTGTGGACATTCCACTGACGATACTTGAATCAATGCTGTGCATTTACCATGAACCACGGAAACTCACTCTTCCGTTTGGTGCAATGATTTGCAAATTGATGATTGAGGCCGGTTGCTAAGCTTACACCCATGAATTGCTCGTCACTCGAAGACAGAAAATAGCTGGCAGAACCCTTGCAATGTCTGATACACATGTGCATCGACGTCCTCAAGTGGAGCAAGCCCCAGTCCAAGGTGACGATGCAGGGGCAGATTCTATTGAAAATCGGCTCAGTGCAATTGAAAACGCAATGTTTGATCAATCTGTTCAGATTGAACAATTGGAGGAAGGGGTGGTAACCGGTTTTTCTGACATTCGTAATCTGCTGACTGAAATGTTTAATTAGCTTCATCATCAATGAAGTGCCTTCTTTAAAAAAAAATTTTAATGCCTTTCTCTTCGTTATCCATGACTATGCACAACCTGTATCGCTAATGAACTCAGTTAGACTATTATCTAATGATAGTTTTATGTTTTGGTTTAACATCATGTATGCTATTATCTAATGAACTCAATCAGACTTAACATATCCAATCTTTTCTGCTCCGGATTACCAACATCCTTATGGTATCAATGTTCAATTAAATGACTCCTAATACCTGTAATTTTCCAAATAAAATACATATGTACTTATAGAATTCAGACAGTTTGTAATAGAAACTAAAAAGTCATGATATCATGGGATAATCCCATGATAGCATGGCTTTTCTGCACCACATTTGGGTAAAATGTTGGTCCAACGACAAAACATTAAATATGATGCTCATGTGGCCTTCGCATTTGTGGTCTTGTGTCAATTTCACATGCTCTGTCATTATTGATCTCTAAATAAAACACATATGTACTTACAAAATTCAGACAATTTGTAATATAGAAATTGAAAAGCCATGAAATCATGGGTTAATGAGGGGCATATGTTAAATGAATGAGGCCTCGTTTTCCATCTTAATTGGCATTGGCCTAGCATCATTGTGCAGAATAGTTGAGGTGAACATAGGGGTACTATTATCTGCTTGAGCAACCACAGCTCCTAAGTGCTTCTTAAGATGCAAGTATCCCTCGTGTCATAGGTGCATCAACCAAACATATATGGATTCTCCTGAGATGCAAGTATTTCCCCATCACTAGTGGAAACTTCAGATGATACATTTTCTCTTACATGGATACAACATCCAACATCCAATTAATTAAAAAACAAATGCCATATTCACTTCTGTTTATTTAGAGCTTGTACTAAAGTTTCAAGACGAAAAATCCAAACTTTAAGATAAAGTGAGTACAACTAGTCAGTAAGGCCATACTCATGATCAGTGAGTAATGTGGCAAGACTGCAGGGATTCTCTATTTCTAAGCAATTGATTCATTGATTTTTCTGTGGACAATTCGCTTGCACATTGTCATAATATATACTCATCCGGGTATCTGGGACATGAGAAAGACATCAATCTCACTACATAGTATTTGTCAAAAAGTAAGTGGAGCTAGAAGACCCACCAACAAAATTAAAAGAAGCAAAAGCTCCATTGATCTCATTAAGAGGAGCTCTCATGGAGCTTTCATACAACATACAACAATCAAACCTAAGCACCTGGTGCCATTCAACATTCTAACTACATTCATCCACTTCATCAACACAAAAAATAAAAACCTAAGCCCCTGGTGCGATAATGTTTAGAACCAAACAATCAAACCAATGCGAGTACACTCTAGTTTCAAGGGGAGGACGAAGGCCTGCACTCAACTCCCTTCTCAGTGACTGCATCTGCATTAGCACAGTAGCTCCAGCATGAGTACACTCTAGATTCCACGTTTCAAAACACAAACTTAATGCTAGTAGAAAGCAAACATCAGAATTCAACCTTTTCATCGATTTATCATGTCAACAACAGAGATTGCCAACTTGGCCAATAACTAAGGTCACTGTTGTTAGTGCCACATTCCAGTGAGCACCTGTGTTGTATTGTCAATTCCGTGTCAATTAGTCCAAGTCCCTGCCTCTCGAAGTTTCTCAAGGAAGATCAAGTTTGAAGGCAGAAGATCAAGTCTTGGAAGGCTTGGATTCATCCAGGAAGAACTCCTTGTGTATGCACACCATCCCCTTCAGGAAGTTCAATCCAGGACCAAACCTATAAATCCTTTGGACAAACCCTGTTAATCATCTGCTATATTCCATCCTTAATTTCAGGGTTTCGGTGACCTTACGGTCACCTTGCGGCTAACCGCCAGGTAACCGTAAATCCTACGGTCACCTTTCCAGAAGGTTGTTTCTCTTCGGTCAGCCCCGCGGTCACCTTGCGGCTAACCGCAGAGTCCCTTTGCGGCTAACCGCCAGGTAACCGTAAGTCTTACGGTCTGCTTTCCCGAGAGCTGTTTTCTTACGGTTACCTTTACGGTTACCTCACGGCTAACCGCCAGGGACACTCGCGGCTAACCGTGAGCTGACCGCTTTCAAAATTATAGCCGTTGCTTCAGTGCATTTCAAAAGGGGCTAGCCGCCAGTTTTAGAGGCTAACCGTAAAAAGTATCCGTTGGGAGTTTTCTATAAAGTTGTAGCCTGTTTCACTGTGCATTTTATGGACCTTAGTGTATAGTCTTACTTGCTACCTTCTTCCCATCAATTGTAGGCTTCCAAATCACTTCCAAAAACACTCATGTGCTTGACCTAGGTAAACCCTAGAGCTCCATTAGCTCTTAGATGAGTGTCTTGATAGGAAGTTCATCCTCTAGGATAGTTTACACCATGAGAGACTCATTTGTGTAACCCTAGAAACCAAATCCTCTTAACCCTGGTTGTGCAACACATTGGAGGCTTTCTACTCAACACCAAGAGGTCAACAAGAGGTGCAAGCTTCGACTGCGGTCAGAGCTCCACAGAACACTTCAACCATCATCAAGGCAAGTGTTCACCCTTCTTCAAATTTCAACAATATGTGTATAATGTGGTAGGTGTGTAGATCTGTGTGATTAAACTCACCACATTGCTGTAAGGAGGAGTAGATCTGTGTGATTGAACCTCTGTATCAAATATGAAGTAGAATCAGAACTTGTGTAGTTTGATTCTTGATAGTGGAACCAAGAGTCTGTGTGACCCTTGAGAGTAGATGTAGGTCTGTGTGACCGAACCACTATAAATCTCTGTGTCCATATCTCTTTTGAATGTTCCACAGGTTCTGTTTCAGTTATACTTTTGCTATGCTTGTTCTGTTCCTTATTCTGTTTTGATTAAAAACAGGATTAGAAAATTAAAATTGGCAATTGTTTAGCATCAGTCCTATTCACCCCCCCCCCCCCCCCCCCCTCTAGGACTTAGTCATTGGCTCTAGACTGAACTTTCAGTTGGTATCAGAGAGAGGTTACTCCCATAAAGGCTTAACAACCTGGAGTAGATCGTTTTCCTAGTCTAGTGCTGATGTCTAATCCAGAAGGTAGTGCAGTAAACAGACCTCCTTTGTTTGATGGTACAAACTATGCTTTTTGGAAAGCCCGGATGACCATCTTCATCAGATCCCTTGGCTCATCTGTTTGGGATGCTGTAGAGGATGGATGGTCTCATCCCACCACCACAGCTGAAGATGGCACTGTTCAGCCTCTTGCAAAGGCAAGATGGTCACCTGATCAAAAGGCTTTGAAAGATAGTGATGCGAAGGCATTGAATGCCATATCGTGTGCCATGACAGCTGAAGAATACAAAAAGATTATGACATGTGTCACAGCTAAACAAGCTTGGGATCTTTTAGAAACAAACTATGAAGGAACTACTATTGTTAAAAGAGCCAAGCTTCAAATGTTGACTTCCCAGTTCGAATCGTTAAGAATGAGGGAAGATGAAGTGTTCGATGAGTTTCGAACTAAGTTAATGGTCATTGTAAATGAAATGTGGCCTCTGGGTGAAAAAATTCCTGAAGGCAAAGTTTGTAGCAAAATCCTGAGGTCTCTACCTGAAAGATTTCACCCTAAAGTGACTTCTATAGAAGAATACAATGATCCTGAAAATATGAAAGTAGAGGAACTATCTGGCAATATTAGAACCTTTGAAATGAAATTGATAAATTCTTCTAATAAATCCAAAGACAAGAAATCTATTGCTTTAAAGACATCTCAACCAGCCCCTTCTAAAGAAGAATCTGATAATGAGAAAGAAAGTGATAATGAAGATGTTGCCTTACTTGCTAAGAAGTTTCTGAAACAATTTAAGAAGAAGAATTCCAATTTCAAATCCTTTGATAAAGGTAAAAACAAAGTTAGCTCCTCCTCTAAGAGTCAACATAGAAAGGTAAAATGTTATAACTGTCAAAAGTATGGTCATATCTCATCTGAGTGTCAAGTGGAAAGAAAGAAAAAGACACTTGTGGCAACATGGGATGATGACTCATCTGAATCTGAATCAGAATCAGATGAATCTCACCAAGATGAGACCGGAAACTATAATGTTTTGATGGTCAGAAGTGTTTGTGATCCATCAGTTGAGATGAATGAAAATTCTGAAAGATCTGAGATTGATAAATCTGAGGATGAAACTGAATCTGAAGAAGACAGCCCAGATAATGACATTGATGAGGAAGATCTTCAAGAAACCTATGATCAACTCTATGAGGAGAGCTGTAAACTAATTAGAACTATGAGCAAACAAGGAATTAAGATCAAAATGTTAAAAGACAAAGTTGAAACATTGAATAATGAAAATAACATTTTGACCAATGGTCTTCATGAAATTAATTCCAAATTTCAAATTGCTAGTGACTACATAAGAAAGCTTACAAGAGAGAAAGATGAGACTGAAAATCTAAAGGATTTGATTTCTCGTTTGAAGAATGAAGTCACCAATTTGAGTTGGTACAAAGAAAAGTATGAGTATTCCTTCACTCATGGAGAAGAAAGTTCGAAAGATTGTTTGGGATGGGCAAATATCAAAGAGACAAAACTGGGCTTGGTTACAACAAAGAAGCCAAATATAATCCTAATGTCTCTACAAAGTTTGTAAAAGGAGAAGCCTCCTCAGGCAATCTAAACATCTCCGAAGTCATATGTCATACTTGTGGGAGAAAAGGACATGTAAAATATGAGTGTAAAATGAAACAAGTCAAAAGACAGTCCTATAAGAATGAACTAAGCAAAAATAGGTTTCATAAGAATCTCACTGTTCCACAAAAATTGAATGAACTTATGAAACAGATTGATCAACTTAGAATTCAATTCAATAATCATGTTAAAAGAAATTCTAAGAAATCCTTTCATCATCATGATTCGGATAAGTCAAAATCTCATAAGTACAAATGGGTACCTAAGAGCTTATTAGTCTACACAGCCCTTAAAGCTGGAGATCAATCTTTATGGTATTTGGATAGTGGATGCTCTAGACACATGACTGGAGATAAAACACTCTTCTCAAAATTAAGTGAATATGATGGTGGAATTGTTACTTTTGGTGATGGCAATGTAGCTAAAGTGATTGGAAAAGGCACTCTCAATGTTCCTAACTTGTCTCACTTAGAAGATGTTTTATGTGTTGATGATTTGAAGCATAACCTTCTTAGCATCTCTCAAATTTGTGATAAAAATCATGCTGTCATCTTTACTAGTCATGGTTGTGAGATTTCTAAAAATGGAAAAGTTATTCTAAGAGGTTTTAGAAATCAAGAAAACTGCTATGTTGTTGGTGACCAAAAAGAATCTTTCAGCTCATCTTGTTACATCGCTCATCTTGATGAAGCTCAACTGTGGCATCAAAGACTTGGACATGTAAACCATAGAGATCTGTCCAAGCTGAACAATTATGTAAAGGGTCTTCCAAAAATCAACAGAAAGTCAAAAACTATTTGTGGAGAATGCCAAAAAGGGAAACAAATCAGAGCATCTCACAAAAAGTCCAAATCTCTGAAGACCTCTAGACCCTTAGAGCTTCTTCACATGGATCTAGTTGGTCCAACTAAGAAAGAAAGTAGGGGTGGCAGAAAATATTTTCTTGTTATTGTAGATGAATATTCTAGATTCACTTGGGTTGCCTTTTTGAGAGAAAAATCAGAAGCATATGCTGAATTCAAAAAGATTGTGAAAAGAATCCAAGTTGAAAAAGGAAGAGCAATTGCTAGAATAAGAAGTGATCATGGTGGAGAATTTGAAAATTCCAGATTTGAAAAATATTGTGATAAGTATGGAATTCACCATGAATTTTCTGCCCCTAAAACTCCTCAACAAAATGGAGTTGCTGAAAGGAAGAATAGAGTCTTACAAGAGATGGCCACAGTTATGCTTCATGGAAAGAATGTTCCTAGAGATCTATGGGCTGAAGCAGTGAATACAGCTTGTTACATCATTAACAGGGTTTACTTGAGAACTGGATTGGATAAAACTCCTTATGAATTATGGCATGAGAAAAAGCCAAACATTAGCTACTTTAAAATATTTGGTAGCAAATGTTATATTCTCAAGGATAGAGAACACTTGAGCAAGTTTGATTCCAAAAGTGATGAAGGCATCTTTATTGGGTATTCTCAAAACAGTCGTGCTTATAGAGTTTTAAACACCAACACAGGAACCATACAAGAATCTGTAAATGTTGTCATTGATGACAAAATAAAGGATTCCTGTAATCAAGAAGACCCTGATGATGATGAGATAAATGTTTCTACTGCAAACCTGGATAAGTCTCAAACCTCTAAGGATTTGGTTGATGTGAAAAATCATCCTATGAACCAAATTCTAGGAGATCCCTTGCTTGGTGTCAAGACTAGGAGACAACTTGAAAACATTGTTAGTTTTCTTTGCTTTACCTCTATCATTGAACCAAAATCTGTTGATGAAGCTTTCTCTGATGATTGTTGGATAAATGCTATGCAAGAAGAGCTAAATCAGTTTGTTAAGAATGAAGTTTGGGAATTAGTACCTAGGCCTAATGACAAAAACATCATAGGTACCAAATGGATCTACAAAAATAAACATGATGAAAATGGTACTATAGTTAGAAACAAGGCTAGGTTAGTTGCCCAAGGTTACTCTCAAATTGAAGGAATAGACTTTGAAGAAACATTTGCTCCTGTTGCTAGGCTTGAATCCATTAGAATCTTGTTTGCCATTGCTTGTTCCTTGAAATTTAAATTATATCAAATGGATGTCAAAAGTGCCTTTTTGAATGGAGTTTTAGAAGAAGAAGTTTATGTTGAGCAACCTAAAGGGTTTGAAGACCCCAAGCAGCCTAACCATGTGTATTATCTTAAAAAGGCTCTCTATGGTCTCAAACAAGCCCCTAGAGCTTGGTATGAAAGGCTCACTCAATTTCTGATCAACCACAATTTTGAAAGGGGTAGTGTTGATAAAACTCTGTTTATTCAAAGAACAAATGACACCATATTGATTGCTCAAATCTATGTTGATGATATTGTTTTTGGTTCTACTCATGATGTGTTAACCGAAAAGTTTGCAGATCTCATGAAATCTGAATTTGAAATGAGCATGGTTGGTGAACTTAACTTCTTTCTAGGATTACAAGTTAGACAATTGTCTGATGGAATGTTTATATCCCAAACCAAGTATGCTAAAGAATTGGTCAAGAGGTTTGGTTTAGAGTCAGCCAAACACATGAACACTCCCATGAGTACAACACTCAAATTATCTAAAGAATCTGGTGGAAAGAGTGTTGATCCTAGTATGTACAGAAGCATGATAGGCAGCCTATTATATCTTACAGCTAGCAGACCGGATATTGCTTTTAGTGTAGGAGCTTGTGCTAGATATCAATCTGATCCCAAAGAAGCTCATTTGAAAGCTGTTAAGAGAATCATTAGGTATGTGTCAGGGACTTCATGTTATGGGCTATGGTATCCGTATGATTCTCCTATCTGCATTGCTGGATACTCTGATGCCGATTGGGCTGGAAATGTGGATGATAGAAAATCAACTAGTGGAGGGTGTTTCTACCTAGGAAACTGTCTAGTTGCTTGGCACAGCAAAAAACAATCTTCTATTTCTTTATCTACAGCTGAGGCAGAATATATAGCAGCTGGCAGTGGTTGTACTCAAATGCTTTGGATGAAACAAATGCTTAAAGACTATGGTATTGATCAAAGCAGCATGAATTTGTATTGTGATAACACTAGTGCTATCAATATCTCCAAAAATCCTGTTCAACACTCTAGAACCAAGCATATAGACATCAGACATCACTTCATTAGAGAATTAGTTAAAGAGGCAATCATAATTTTAGAACATATCCCTACGGAAAATCAACTTGCTGACATTTTGACAAAACCTTTGGATGTTTCTAAATTTGAGAATATGAGAAAATCTCTTGGTGTGTGCACCATTAGATAATCAATCCATCTTGGTATGTGTGATTTGGTTTTATATAATATAACAAAAAAAAAAGGGGGTGGCGGCTAGCCGTAAGTCTTCTTCACGGCTAACCGTATTTCTCGGGCTGCAACTTAAAGTCTCGCAGCCCTTCGTTTTTCTTTCTTTCTTTTGCTCTGCGTCTCTTCCCCCTGTCTCGACCTCTTCTCCTCTCTGACTGGTTCTCTCTTCCTCTCTCGTTTGCAAGGTAACCTCCTTCCTTTTCTTTTTCATTTTCGTTTTTGTTTGTATTTTTTGTGCTTTCTTCTTGTTGTTAACATTGTGATTGTTCGTGTGTTTTCGTCTGGTCTCTTCTGGTGTGGTTCTTTTAGGTTTTTCTGTTTCCTTCCTCTATTACTCTCCATTCTGTTCTCCATTCTCTCCCTTTCTGTTCTCCATATTAACCGTTAGTCTTCCTCCCTCTCTGGTGTTCTTATTTTTCCTTGTGCATTCTACCTATCTGTCAAAATGCCTCCTCGTATGAAGACTGCTGTGAATCGTCCTTCAAAACGGGGACGCTCAACCCCTGGCACCTCCTCTTCTCGCCCTAGGTCTCCTTCACCTCCACCCTCACCCTCACTATCCACCTCTCCCGACCTTTCTCGGTCCTCATCTCCATCCCCTTCTCCTCCTCCACAGCAGCCCCCTGTCCAGTTGAAGCCAAATGCCAAACTGTTGGCATCTCTCAAAACCAGGTCCATCATGGTTGAACAGCGCACTCTGCGCAAGGTCGTTGGCCCTCATCAAACTGCTGCCATTCTCGCCCAAGTAGGATGGGAAAATCTGTTAGATTGGGGCGATAAGGCCTATCCATCCCTAGTCTATGGGATGTTTGCTTCCATCACCTCAGCATCATCCTCTGTTGACTCCTGCAAATTCTCCATTGCTCTTAAGAACAGAGACTCTGTTACAATTGACCCTGCATATATCTCTTCCGTCATCAATATACCCCTGACTGAGAATGGTCTCACTTCTGTTGCTGACACTCTTACAGAAGATGAGAAGGCCAATGCCACCATCATCCTTTGTGGGCATCCCGTGGTTTGGGATCGAAAAAATTTTCTTCCCTTGAACTCTTTGATTCCCAAATATCGGCTTCTACACCACCTTTTCACTTTCAATGTCTACCCCCGCAAAGGCAATCAGACTGAGTTGACCACATTCATGGTAAATCTATTGTCCAAGGTGGTCTCCGGTGAACGGATCTGTCACCCCTCTCTCATCTGTCGAGCCATTGTCCGTTTTCACTCATCTGCTGCTTCAAAAACTGCTATCCCCTTTGGGTTTCTCATGTCTGAATTAGCTCGCTCTCTCGGTATCTTTCGACCCTCTGAGACACCTCTCTCCCATTCCCTGTTTGGTCCTGCCAATCTGATTCAGATGAACCTTTCGCCGAATGTAGAGGCCGGGCAAGCCCCACCTCCTGCCGGGGTCGACCCTTCTCAGCAGTCCAGTCATTCAGATCATCAGCAGCTTGGTTCAGCGCCACCCTCTTCTTCTCAACAGGTTCCTCCCTCTCCTGTTCCCCGATCTATTGCTGAGCGCATGGATGCTTTTGAGCGTAATCAGAATAAGATCGCGAAGCTGCTAAAGAAGACGCTCCAATATCTCAGCGGAATTTCTAAAGCCTGCCGCTCCAATGATTTGGCTGCCATGCCACCTTCTCCGTCGCCTCCTTCTGACTAGCTTCTTTGCACTTTCTTCTGGAGGCCACTTGTGTTTTATTGGTTACTGTTATTTTTGGTGGTGTCTTTGTGGCTCTCTTCCCTTCTTATGGCTATTTTATTATACTTTTGGATGGCTTCTAACTTTGGATGCTTAGCTTAACTTTTTCATACTGATGATTATTATATGGATGGGATGATTATTATATGGATGGCCACTGCTTTTTACTGCATCTACTTGTCCTCTATCTTGCCATTTATTTTAATGGTGCTTTGTGGTTCTTTCTTCTGTTCTATGCTTGGTGGTCATTTGTGATCTTTGGTGCCTTTTCTTGTCATAGCTGCTGCCTGCTCCCCTTGTCAATTCCTGACAAAAAGGGGGAGAACACATGGATTGAATCCTGTAACTTGGAGAGATTATCCTAAGGGGGAGAGTGTAGAGAACACTCCATTCTATGAATTTTTGTGACTAACAATTCAGGGGGAGTAGCAATCCCACCATAGATTGTATTTTTCAATGATCTGTGCAGGTACATTTTTACGAAGAGATTCTACAGTCATGAGTCTTTGAGTTGTAATTGGTATATTTTGTGTAAAGATCATGTATTTGAGTCCATTGGTTGTATTTCAAACTAGAATAGGTGTTTTGTCACGAAATTGACAAAGGGGGAGATTGTTAGTGCCACATTCCAGTGAGCACCTGTGTTGTATTGTCAATTCCGTGTCAATTAGTCCAAGTCCCTGCCTCTCGAAGTTTCTCAAGGAAGATCAAGTTTGAAGGCAGAAGATCAAGTCTTGGAAGGCTTGGATTCATCCAGGAAGAACTCCTTGTGTATGCACACCATCCCCTTCAGGAAGTTCAATCCAGGACCAAACCTATAAATCCTTTGGACAAACCCTGTTAATCATCTGCTATATTCCATCCTTAATTTCAGGGTTTCGGTGACCTTACGGTCACCTTGCGGCTAACCGCCAGGTAACCGTAAATCCTACGGTCACCTTTCCAGAAGGCTGTTTCTCTTCGGTCAGCCCCGCGGTCACCTTGCGGCTAACCGCAGAGTCCCTTTGCGGCTAACCGCCAGGTAACCGTAAGTCTTACGGTCTGCTTTCCCGAGAGCTGTTTTCTTACGGTTACCTTTACGGTTACCTCACGGCTAACCGCCAGGGACACTCGCGGCTAACCGTGAGCTGACCGCTTTCAAAATTATAGCCGTTGCTTCAGTGCATTTCAAAAGGGGCTAGCCGCCAGTTTTAGAGGCTAACCGTAAAAAGTATCCGTTGGGAGTTTTCTATAAAGCTGTAGCCTGTTTCACTGTGCATTTTATGGACCTTAGTGTATAGCCTTGCTTGCTACCTTCTTCCCATCAATTGTAGGCTTCCAAATCACTTCCAAAAACACTCATGTGCTTGACCTAGGTAAACCCTAGAGCTCCATTAGCTCTTAGATGAGTGTCTTGATAGGAAGTTCATCCTCTAGGATAGTTTACACCATGAGAGACTCATTTGTGTAACCCTAGAAACCAAATCCTCTTAACCCTGGTTGTGCAACACATTGGAGGCTTTCTACTCAACACCAAGAGGTCAACAAGAGGTGCAAGCTTCGACTGCAGTCAGAGCTCCACAGAACACTTCAACCATCATCAAGGCAAGTGTTCACCCTTCTTCAAATTTCAACAATATGTGTATAATGTGGTAGGTGTGTAGATCTGTGTGATTAAACTCACCACATTGCTGTAAGGAGGAGTAGATCTGTGTGATTGAACCTCTGTATCAAATATGAAGTAGAATCAGAACTTGTGTAGTTTGATTCTTGATAGTGGAACCAAGAGTCTGTGTGACCCTTGAGAGTGGATGTAGGTCTGTGTGACCGAACCACTATAAATCTCTGTGTCTCTCTTTTGAATGTTCCACAGGTTCTGTTTCAGTTATACTTTTGCTATGCTTGTTCTGTTCCTTATTCTGTTTTGATTAAAAACAGGATTAGAAAATTAAAATTGGCAATTGTTTAGCATCAGTCCTATTCACCCCCCCTCTAGGACTTAGTCATTGGCTCTAGACTGAACTTTCAACTGCCAACAAATAGTATGGTAGCAGTTAACTTCAATTGGCAGACAAATTAAAAAATTGCAAATAACCATATATGAATCTGAAAAATATGACACCGACGGCAATTGAGTGCAAAACATACCAACCAGAAATAGCATGTTATTAAGTGATGGCAGGGTGAAAGAGAGCCTTGAACCTTCAGCAAAGGTAGAATTATCTGGAAAATTACCTATCAGCCATTTTTCCAATCTCACCATCAAGAGCATCCACCTGACGTACCAGTTGATATTTTGTTGGGCCACCTACTGCTGGTACAACTGTACAATCATTTACATTACTAAGGTTTATATCCAGAGCAGTTCCAATAGCTATTAGTACAACTATGAAAGGCAAATTTCAATTGTAGAATTAGCTATAAGAAAAGCAAATAAAACAACAGGTTGTACTAATATTTGACACTAATGAGAAGATGATAACAGTAATCCAGTAATAAGGTAAAAGCAATCTAGAATATTAACTATGGCCCAACCCTTTGAACTAATACTCACAATTCAAATGCAAAAAACACAAACATATAGGGACTTCCAAGAACCCCATCTAGTTCTAATACAAAATACATGCAAAGAGAAATCTTTGAATAAGGGCTTGCTTTTAGAGATATCCAAGCACCCATCTAAGGATGAAACATGATTATATACATAACTTAAACAATGCATGAATCTTGTATGCATGTGTTTATAGAGGGATAACTAAGAATGCAAGCCAAAGCCCCTAAACTCTAGCAATAACAACAACAGTAGCTAAAGAGAAAGGAAAGAAAAAAAAAAGAATGAAAAAGAAAGGGGCTGATGGTATTTTCTTGAGGGGATGAAATCACAGGGCTAAGACAAAGAGAGGGCATAACCTTTTTGAAGCCAAAGTCTCTCTGAAACGCCTCATTCTTGCAAATGGGAATAATAACCTCTTCATGTCCACCCTTGACAACATAGCATCCCTTATGTAAGAATTCCTAATGTGAATCACTATCAGGTTACAACAGTCGAAACCATCCACAGCAACAACATCCACAACAACAACAAGGAATAAAGAAGGAAAAGGGAAAATCTCAAAAAACAAATTTTTTTTTGGTCTTATTTGAAACCTTTCCCAAAAGGAGAAAAAAAATACCAAAGTACCTCTTATGATGTCCCTTTGATTAGAGCTAATGGAACTGTGATGAAGCTTTGGACATCTACAAGTAACTCATTGCTCATCCCCACAGCAAACTTAACCATCTGGCTACTGACAAGCTCAGGAGAGAAGTTCAATCATTTTGGGTTTGGGCTGCTGATTAACAGAATCCAAAAATACAGAGAGAGGCTTATCCATTTCCAACAACAAACGAGCACCAAAATTATTTACAACACACCATATACACATATGACAAGCAAAAAAGCTATTATGTAAATCACTTCAATTTCTGAATGGAGGATTTTTGCAAGACTGACGGTTATGTCCAACTTCTCTATAGTTTGAGCATGTCACTTGTCGTCGTACCCGATCCTTGATTCTAATCCTCTTTTTCTTTGGTCATCCAGCTTGACACCTCGCGTGTGGAGGTAGTATTGGATGTTCTTGTCTATGCTCCCACTACTGGATGTTTGTTGTTGCATGCACGATTTGACTGTAGGTTGCACGGTAATATTCAGCAGAAAACCATTCTTCACAAATATCATGTGGGTCCCAACTTCTGTAACTAATTGCTGACATAGCATGTGAGCAGGGAATGCCGATTAAATCCCATTGCCGACAAGTGCAAGAACGTCGATCAAGGTGGATAACATCCACAAAATAGCGATAATCAATCTAATATTCTTCAAGACCAGCTTGCCTTGCATGTAGTTGATGAGAACCATCTTTTTCTTTGCTAAAAAATCTTTTAAAATATGGAGTCAAACGCGATTCTATCATCTGTGAACTGTCACGTTGGAGTTAGAAGAAATCCATTATTTTTATATGAATTTCCTCTACTAGCCTTGTTATAGGAAGCTCTCGAATGTCCTTCAGTAAGCTATTTGTACATTTAGCTAAATTTGTAGTTAACATGTCATATCGACCTGCATGTACAAACGCATTCTCCCAGCGCTCTTTGCCAATATTCTCGATGTATGCATATGTGATGGACCCGAAAAGGGAATCTTCCGTCCTCTCCTTCCGCACCCCGGGGGCTGACCTGGGTCTCGGTGGAGGAGGGAAAATCTCGAGCATCAACATTTTTTTGTACGGGTATGCCAGATTTACTTTCTACTTGGAATTTGGAATAGTGATGATCCGGAGACTCGCCTTCACAAATAGAAAGGAAATCAATTTTTTTTTCTAACTTTTCAAATTGCGTAGATATTAAGAAATGAGACAAGTTTGTTTTTTGAGAATGCCGTAGGAGGCATTTTTGTTTGTTTGCCGTGAAAGGCGATTTTACAAAACTCATCAAATGTGAAAGACAAGAATTGTGATTTCTTTTTGTCTCTTTAAGAAATACAAACTACAATAGAAAAGTAAGAAAAGGGATCTAACTTCTCAGGAGATTGTGGGGACACGTTGAGATCGACGGTCGCAAGTCATGTGTGGGCTTCGCCATCGTCCTTCAAATGAGAACATGTGATGCTTTGATTCTTTGGCTTGGCTCCTAACCTCGGTTTTTTAAAGGACAAGGACCAAGAAGAGGTCCTATATCCAATGAAAAACCAAGTAAACGGGCTGAAAAGCCACGATTAGGCCATGTTGGAGAAGGAGGAGACCTTGGGGGGGTGGCCCCCCAAGGGACGTTGATCACCTTGTGGTGCTTCCGGGAGCAAAGTAGCAGAACTTCGTCTCTCTCTTGAACTTTCTGGATTTTCAGAGCTTGCACTTGGGATCTATTTTCGTCATTGCTTTCTTCTTGGAATGGACCTCCTTTTATAGGCTTTTGGTAGCCATGAGGTGTTTATTGGCATTGATGGCCATGATGAAAGAATTGATCAGGAGTTACAAATTGATTTTGTAACTCCTTTTTCATGGCTTGTGATTGGCCGATGAAGGTAGTGGGCTTTTAATTGCCTTTATGCTTCATGATGATGGGAGTTTCATGGGTTTAATGCCATGATTACTAGGATTTGTAACTCCCAAATGCTTGAATCTGATTGGGCCGTTCAAAATAATGAGTTAACGACCGCATTAAGTTGTCATAAACGGGTCAATTAACGTCATTAAGTGGTCGCCCAGGGGTGTGAAGAGTCGCGGGCCGCATTGCGCCTTTTGAGATTCTTCTTGCGATCATCACAGGTGGATCCACGCATTGTTTGATGTCGGATTGCGATGCAATTTCAGACATTAGTTGATGTTGGTGGGCCGGTGACATCTGTCTTGTCGATTTCACGATCGGTCGGGCAGAAAGTGCACTTTCTTGGTCAGCCGATTGGCGATCTTGAGGCGATCGATGATGATTTCATGCTTTTGACGGCGGATCCGAGATGTCGACGAAGATCAGTGGTTTTCAAGCACCAAACATTGGATTTTCAGACAATCACAGAGGCCGGAACACCCGAAACACGAAAACCATCGAAAAACGGACGTTTTGGTGCAAAATCCGGCGACCCGGATTTGCAGGGTCGCCGGGCGACCATGCACCCAGGTTCGCCGGCGACCTTGGGCCAAGGTCGCCGGCGACCTTAGGGTCTTTTGCCCTTTGGTCGCCGAGCTCCGTTTTCGGCCGATTTTGCGTCTTTTTCGTTCCTTTTTTCTTCTGTATTTTTCTTGACATTTTCCCTCAATTATTGACTTCATTTTCTTGGAGAAAACTTGACGAGAACCCGCACGAAATCGAAGCACAAAGTTTCCCATTTTTCGGGAAAGCCGAAGACTTTGTAGCTGATTTTCCGTCTAGAGTCGAAACTAAGTCAAACGATGTCGGAATGACCTGAAAATTGAGGTGAAGCTTCTTGAGCAGTGGATAGGACCAACCATGGGCTTTTATTTGAGTTTTGTAGCCGTTTGGGGTCCCATCGATGCTTCACTTGATTTTACTGCGGGGAAAATGTCGAGCTTTGATATGTGGTCAAACGATGTTCGATTGACCTGAAACTTGACGGGGAGCCTATTGGAGTCATTTTGAGACGTTCCATGGGCTCCGTTTTGGATGTCATGGTCCCGGGTTGCTCCACCGTCTGTAGGCTTGATTTTCTCTCGGAGCATCAAAACCTGGTCAAACGTTGTCGGAATGACCTAAAATTCGACGTGCAGCCGTTTGGAAGCATGTTGAAGCCACTCATGTACTTTCTTTGATGAGTGATGGCTTCAGTGGTTCCCGCCGCCGGGAGACTTGATTTTGTTGCTCGAGCATTGATGGAGGGTCAAACGTTGTCGGTTTGACTTGAAATTTGGCATGGAGCCCTTTGAAGACATTCTGGAGTCATCCGTAGGCTCTGATCGAAGTTTTGGTGTCTTCGATGATGTCGCCGCCGGGAGCGCTTGTTTAGCTATCGGAGCAGTGAAGTTGGGCCAAACGATGTCGGAATGGCCCGAAACCTCTGGTGTACCCCTCTTTTGGCTGCCTTGAAGGATCCTTCAGTTTCTGTCTGATTCTGATAAAATCTGATGCTTGAAGTAGCCTTGCCTATTTTTATAGCAGGATGCAGTTTCACGAGGCTTCTTGATGTGGAAGAGACATAGTGACTTTTTTAGTGTCTACAAATGCCCCCTTGAGGTACAATGACGAGTAGCTTTCTGGAGTCGATGTGCCTCGAAGAGAAATTTGGAGGAGAGATTCCAACTTGACCAAGAGTCTTGAGCAATTTTTTTTTTTTGTTTTTTTTTTTAATAGCCTTCTTAGTTTCCGGGGGAATTTTATGGTAGTGAGAGGGATCACACACCATCTCAAGGCAAAGTTTTGAAAATGACATGGGGCATTTGGATTTTGGGTTTTGGATTTTTATTTTTGACCTTGTGACCTAACAAGCTGTATGTGGCAAGTTAGGGGGTCGGGGTTTTATTTTTGATTTTGACCTTGTGACCCAACAAGCTGTATGTGGCAGGTTGGGGGGTCAGATTTGGGGTTTTTGGTTTTGGGTTTGGTTTGGATTTTGATTTTGGTTTTGGTCTTGTGACCTAACAAGCTGTATGTGGCGAGCTAGGGGACCGAAATTTGGTTTTGTGAAATGTCAATTTCAAGATTTTGGCTCAATTTGGTTCATGAGGTTGGACGGTTTGGTTTTTGGAAACTCATGAGGCTTTCTTGTCTCCTTTTTTTTTCTTTTTTTTTTTGAATGGTCCCATCAACTCCAAAGAGGCATGGACCTTTTTTTTGCTCTTTTTCTTCTTTTTTTCTTTGCTCTTGGTACGAGGAATATTTTGACTAAAGCAACTTTTAGTGCCTAGGTGGTCAAACCTAGCTCATATGGGCTAACCCATGGGACCTTAGGCTTTGGAGATGGCCTAGATCTCATATGGACTCATTTTTGTAAAGAATATCTAAAAATATCTCTTTTGTGTAGAGAATATCTAAAAATATCTTTATTTGGAGAGAATTTTTCAAATTTCCTCCTTTTGTGGAAAGATTCTCTCAAAATATCTTTCTTTTTGGAAAGTAGCTAAATCTTAGCACTTACCTCCTTTCTTTTCTCCTTGTTTCCTCTTTTGGCTTGCTTTCTTCTATAAAAGCAAGAGGGTTGTTTCTTTTGCTCCATTGCTTTTTGCAAGAAATCTTCAAGAGTGCTCTCCAAGATAAGAAGTGCTTTTGCTCCAAGGATCTCCAAGCTTTTCTTCTTCTTCTCCATCAATGGCTTCAAGTAAGTTTTCTTCCTCCACAAGAATTTCCATTGTAGAAGTAGCTTCTTCATTTTTTTTTTCTTCTCTTCTTCGTTTTCTTTTCTTTTCTTTTTTCTTCCAAGCACGTTTTCCCTTTTTTTTCGTGCTTCTTCTTCTTCTTTTTTTTCTTTGTTTTTTTTTTTCTTCTTTTCACGGTTTTCTTTTCTTTTTTTTTTTTTTTTTACCGTGTACTCTTTTTTTTTCTGTTTTCTATTTTTTTTTCTTCACGCTGATTTCTGTTTTTTTTTATTTTTTCAGCGTGTTTTTTTTTTTTTTTTTTTTAGGCTGTACGGCCAGGTCCGGCCTGTGGGCCAGAAAAAAAAAAATTTTCTTTGTTTGCTCACCATGATAATGAGGCTATGCAATTTCAATATGTATGCCAATTTTTTTTTTTTTTGATGCATCAAGATAGAAGGCTAGAGTCTCTAGGTCAAGCCAACATGATTTTTGACTTGGACAAAGTTTGATTGGTTTTGACCAAATTGGGTTGGAATTGGTCAAACTTTGGTCAAGGTTTTCCTAGCATCTAATGCATGATGATATTCTTTGATGCATGATTTTTGTAAATGGATTTGGAAGTATGATAATGCATACCTGAAAATCTTTTGCAAGTATCGGGATTTTGAGCTCGCAGCAATGTTGAGCTCTTTCTCGGTCTTGCTGGATTTTGAGGAAGTTTGCAACTTTTGGATTCTGAAGCTCGCAGCAATGTTGAGCTCTTTTCCAGATTTTGCTGAAGTTTGATGAGATTGGCTTGTTCTCGCAGCGATGTTGAGTTCAAGCCTTCTTTGAGAATTCTCCACTGACTATGAGCTCGCAGCGATGTTGAGCTCATCTTTAGGCTTCCTATCTTTTTCGGAGTATGTTCCTTTTCGTCGGAATTGCCCCGGAACCATGTCAAAATTTTGCTAGAATTTTTGTAGCAGAATTCTATCATTTTGATGTTGATTGATCTTTTCTCTTCCATCTTTTGCAGGCAGTTCTTCTAGAACGAACAAGGGTAAAGGTCCTATTACTGATGCACCTCGTCGGTCTACTAGATCTTCCAATGCTGTCGTTCAGCAGGCTTGGGAGAAGGTCCAGTTTGTTGAGAAGAACTTGGAAGAGTGTGATTCCCTCAATCATGATGAGATGAGACAGCGATTGATCGCTCTCAAAGATGAGGAGTTCTATAAGATCATGGTAAGCAGCCGTCCTTGGGTTACGGACGATCAGAGCGTTGTGCTCAAGCCTACCTTCTTCTTCGGTGATGCAGTCCCTGACGACTTGACATACCAAAGGAGGTGTCTGAAGATGCTGACAAGCCTCCGGGGAAGAGGAGCAGAGAAGAGGAGACAGCTGGTATGATCCTTTTTCTTTCTTTTGTTTCTTCTTTTCTCTTGTAAGAGATTTTTTTTTTATCCGCTGCTTCTTTCTTTTGGCAGAGGATGATGACCTGGTGATGCCCGAGGTTCCGGCCGATGAGGCAATGATGGATCCAGTTGTGGCATCTGAGGAAGAGCCCAAGGACTCTAGAGTGGTTCCAGAACCTTCACCTGGTATGATTTGCTTTGGCTTTTGCTTTTTTTTTTCTTCTTTTGCTGTCATTTGCTAACATGTAGCTGACTTGCCAGAGGATTCCGACGATTTCGAGCCATCTATGGACGCAACTTTTGACGATGCTTTGGATGAGCTCAAAGAGGCAGAGAGTACTCCGCTGGTCGTCGAAGCAGGTATATTTGCAATAATAATCTTGATATATTTTTGACAAGATTATATTCATACCTTTTTGTCTTTTCTTTTTTTTTTTTCTTTGAGAGATTGTGAAGCAGCAGGAGAGATTCCTCCGTCTTCCTCAGAGCCAGAACAGGGGATACCTGCGGCTGATGCAGAAGTAGGGGCTTCTCCTTCTTTCAATGAGTCAGCTTCTTCCATTGGAAAGAGTTTATTGATTACTCTTCCAATGGAGCATGACGTGGGCAGTCGGGCACCAGAGCATGGCGAATCCTCATCTGCACCGCACCTTCAGTATGCAAGGAAGGTGTTGAAGACTGTCTTGAGCTCATTGGTTGAGACTCTTTCTTCAGGTCATTTGGAAGCTGGTTTTGGCATGATCAAGCATGTGCAGGACATCCTCGCTGATAGCAAAGAAGTCGGTCTGGACATCGCAAGCGCCAAGGATTTTGTTGAGGAGATCATCACCTTGGGGAGCAAATGGATTGAGACCAAGAGTTTCCCAGATGGTGACTTCTTTGATGAGATGTTCATAAAACCTTCCAGCAAAGTCAAAGCTGAGCTAACTGAGGTCACGAAGACTTGGAGGCAGATCGTTCGGGAGAAGAACGTTACCGAGTTATCCATCATGGGGCTGAAGCAAGACTTGGATCGCCTTGATAAGGAGGTTGTCGAGGCTAGGCAACGTCTTGATCTTTTAGAGGAAGAGGCTGCTGCTAAATGGACCGCCATTGTGGAGGCTCGTGACAAGGAGGGGACTCTCATTCGCCAGGTTGAGGAAGCTGAAGGTAATGTCCGGAGGAAGACTCAGGAGCATGAGCAGTGGCAGGTCCTCTGGGAAGAACTTCCTCGTGCTGCAGATGGGTCACGGCATTCGGCCGCATTTTATGGGGATATTTTGAAGAAGCGTGGCCTAAAAACTTTGGAAGTTAAGGCCAAGGGTCTGCTTGAGGAGTTGAACCTTTGGTTGAAGACCATGTCGGATTAGGCTCCTGAGTTGTAACAAACTCTTTTATTCTTCCTTTTTTGGTACCTCCATGTATAAACAATTTTGGTACCATATTTTTGTATCCCCTTCCTTTCACTTAAATCATTTTTTGATTAAAACAATTTTGAGCAAAAGTTGATGGGATTGTTTGTTTAAGAATTTGATCAAAAGGTTGTCATTTTGTGAAAATCTTTTGTCAAAGAGTTGTTTTGGGCATGAAAGCCAATTTTGTGGCGAAAAGCCTGGTTTTTTTATGGTTTGAAAACCAAATTTTGGATGGCGTGAAAGCCTAATTTTGTGGCGTAAGAGCCAAAATTTGTTTTGCGGCATGGGAGCCAAAATTTTTAGATGGCGTGAAAGCCGAATTTTGGAATGGCATAGAATCCGATTTTTTTTTGTGGCATGGAAGCCAAAGTTTGTTTGTGGCATGAGAGCCAAAATTTTTGTTTGTGGCATGAGAGCCAAGGTTTTTTTTTTCTTTGTGGCATACGAGCCAAAGCTTTTTGTTTGTGGCATGAGAGCCAAAGTTTTTTGGAAGGCGTTAAAGCCGATTTTTTTTTTTTAATGGCATAGGAGCCGAATTTTGTTTTGTTTGTGGCGTGAGAGCCAAAGTTTTTGTATGTGGCATGAGAGCCAAAGTTTTTTTTTGGATAGCGTGAAAGCCGATTTTTTTTTTTTTTTGGAATGGCATAGGAGCCGAATTTTGTTTTGTTTGTGGCGTGAGAGCCAAAGTTTTTTTGTATTTCATGAAAGCCGATTTTGGCGTTTATAGCCGACTTTTGGCGTTTATAGCCTGATTTGGCGTTTTATAGCCGGATTTTGGCGTTTATAGCCGAGTTTTTTGAAAACCAAGTTTTGTTTTGTTGGCATGAAAGCCGATTTTGGCATTTATAGCCGAATTTTTTTTTTTTGTTTTGGCATTTATAGCCGGATTTTGGCGTTTATAGCCGGTTTTTTTTTGTTTTGGCATTTATAGCCGAATTTGGCGTTTATAGCCGCTTTTTGGCATTTATAGCCGGATTTGGTTTTCAAAATGCAGGTATCGACTAAATGTCGCCTCCACGCTGAATGGTCTTGCAAGTATTGATGGAATGTTGTTTCCTTGCTCATTCGGTTTGCGAGTATTAATGGAATGTCACTTCCTCGCGGGCTAGGTTTTGCGAGTATCGACGGAATGTCGCTTTCTCGTGAATTGGGGTGCAAATATCGACTAAGCGTCGCTTCCCTGCTTTTCCCAAAACTTTTGGTTTTGTGGGTACTGACTTGGTGTCGTTTCCCCGCGATTTTGAAATTTGAGGTTTTCTCGAACCATTTGAAATTTGGGTTGTGGATAGCAGCTGGAATATTGCGTCTCCACGATTTTTGAAATTTGGGTTGTGGATATCAACTGGTATGTTGCTTTTCCACGATTTTTGAAATTTTGCAAGTATCGAATGGGGTTCGCTTCCTTGCGATTTTTGGGTTTTGGAAGTATCGAATGGGGTTCGCAACCTTCCGGTTTTTGGGTTTTGCGAGTATCGACAAAGTGTCGCTTCCCCACGGTTTCTAAAAACCAATTTTTTTTGTTTAGAGACACGAGGGTCATAAATTTTGGCTTAAAACCATTTCGGTTGTAAAAGTCAAGGTAGACTAGGTTGAAAATTCCTGAGTCCTGGTTTTTGTTTCAAACCATGAATTTTGGGTTCAAAGATCGAAAATTTTGGTCAAGTCTGGGAAGAGGCTCCTAAACTTGGATTTTGGATTTGATTTTTCTTTTGAACAATGAAACGATGAAAGTAAGCATTGTTTTGAGAGATTGTTTTTTTTTGGAAACTTCAACATAAAGATGAAAATTTCAAAAGGGGTGGGTTTGACGAGCAAGTACCTTGGAAATACGCTTTAGCCGTGTAGATATTGCTTTGACCCGTTTGAGGAAGTCTTCAAGGGTAGTACCGCTTCAAGAACTTGCCGTTGATGGGTAGCATACATCTGTCTCCTTCCATGTTTAGAAGAGCGTATGTACCGTTGGAGAAGACTTTGTCGATGACGAAGGCTCCCTCCCATTTTGGTTGAAATTTGCCTTTGGATTTGTGGGCAAAGACTATAGGTCTTTTTACTGCAAGAACCAAGTCACCCTTTTTGTAGGCGCGTTGCCTGACCTTCTTGTCGAAAGATCCTACCATGCGTGCTCGGTACAACTTAATGCTTTGTAGGGCTTCGAGTCGTCTTTCATCGAGATTATCCAGCTCTTGGAGTCTCAATTTGACATTGCTTTCTTGCGTCATGTCATTTTGCAGAGATACCCTTAAGGAAGGAATTTGTACTTCCAAAGGGACAACAGCTTCGCATCCATAGACCAAGGAGAATGGTGTGCTATGGGTTGGTCCTCGAACGGTAGTTCGATAGGCCCACAAAGCTTCTAGTAGCTTGTCGCCCCAGTCTCTTTTGTGACTAGAGACCATTTTCTTGAGAATTTTGCAGAGTGTCTTGTTGAAGGCTTCTGCTAGTCCGTTCGCTGCTGGATTATATGGAGTCGAAGGACAACTTTGGATTTTGTACTTGTCGCAAAACCTGTAGAATCTGTGATCCCGGAATTGTGGTCCGTTATCATGGATGAATCTTTTAGGTATGCCGAAGCGACAAATAATGTTGGTGCGCAAGAACTGAAGGACTGATGAAGTCTTCATTTCGCTGAGCGCAAATGCTTCTGACCACTTGGAGAAATAATCCGTAGCGGCGAAGATGAAGCGATAACCTTTGCTTGATGGGGGAGAAATAGGACCTACGATGTCCATACCACAGGCTTCGAAAGGCCATGAGATTGCTGTTGGATGTAGCCATTCTGGAGGCATGTGGACATAATCTCCATGAATCTGGCATTTTTGGCAGTGCTTGGCAAATTGCATTGCATCAGTTACCATGGTAGGCCAATAATAACCTAGCCTTTTTATCTGGTTGTAGAGCTTAGGGCCAGCCTGATGGGCTCCACAAAGACCAGCATGTACTTCTTTGAGAGTTTCCTCTACCTCTTGTTGTGACAAGCAACGAAGGAGTACTCTGTTGAAGGATTTTCTGTAAAGTGCTTTCGAAGGTATATCCAAATGAAAGTTCGGGGCTCATCTTTGGATGCTTACCTGCTCTTTTCGATCTTCAGGTAGGATTCCGAATATGATATAATCAATGAACGGATCTCTCCAGTCGCCAATTGGAGGTTTGATGAGGATGGACATCCGACTTCCAACCACTTGGTGGCATTCAGCAACTGCTTGGTGTGTGTTAAAAGGAGGGAGAATCCTTCTTTGACACATTGTGACTTGCATGTTTTCCCCTTCTTGGATTGCCATGGATGCGGCGAGTCCGGCCAGGGCACCTGCACAGATGTTTTCACCTCTGAGGATGTGGGTGATATGACAGATGTTGAATTTTTATCGAAGCAACTGCGCCTTGTTTTAGTAAGGTAGCAAATCAGGCTTCCTGACTTCATATTTCTGATTCATCTGGTTGACGATCAGTTGAGAGTCTCCAAAAGCTTCCAGCATGGTGATGCCAGATTCGAGGGCGAGTTCCAATCCTACAATCAGGGCTTGGTACTCAGCAGCATTGTTTGAACATGGTTCCAGTAGCGAGAAGGCATGTGGGATCATGTATTTGTCGGGACTGACAAAGAGGATGCCGATTCCCGATATTTGCTTTCCTTTTTCATTTGTCCTGGTTGCACCATCAAAGTACATGTCCCAGGAAACATTTGATAAGAAAGTTTCCACGTTGTAGACAAATTCGTTTGGGAGATCATCCCTGAGTGGAGAATCTTTAGGCGATGGATGCTCTGCGAGGAAGTCTGCTAGAGCTTGTCCTTTGATTGCTTTATGTGGTACATACCTAATATCAAACTGTGATAGAAGAATAGACCATTTTGCCAGTCGGGCATTGAGAGAACCTGCTTTTGTGACAAGGACCTTTAGGAGGTTGATCCTCGAAATCAGGTAGACTGTGTTCGACAACAGATAGTGATGCAGCTTTTGTACGGCGAACATTACTGCAAGGCATTCTTTTTCGACTGGGGAGTAGCGATGCTCTGCACCTACCATCATGCGGCTAAGGTAATATAGAGCAACTTCTTTTCCGTCGTCGTTTTCTTGTGCGAGTAGAGCACCCAAAGAGTGGTCGAGAGCTCTTGTGTACAAGATAAATGGTTTTCCAGTTGTGGGGGCAGCCATCACTGAAGGTTTGGTGAGGTATGCTTTGATGTCTTGAAATGCATTTTCACATTCAGCATCCCAGACAAAGTACACGCCTTTCTTCATTAAGCGAGAAAATGGGCGGCATTTCCCTGATAGATTGGAGATGAACCGTCGAATGTAGGTCAGCCTTCCTTGAAGCCCTTTTAATTCTCTTAGGGTTCTGAGAGATGGCATTTCCAGGATAGCCTTGACTTTGGTGGGGTCAAGTTCTATTCCAGCTTTCCATACTATGAATCCGAGAAACTTACCCGATGAGACACCGAAGAAGCACTTTAGTAGATTCATCCGTAATTTGTGTTTGCGAAGTCGGAGGAAGACTTCTCGAAGATCATTGAGATGGTCTTCTTTTCTTCTGCTTTTTATGGCGAGGTCATCAACATAGCATTCGATCGTCTTGTGCTGTATATCTTGGAATATTTTCATCATAGCCCTCTGATATGTTGCACCCGCATTTTTCAGACCAAACGGCATAACAGTGTAGCAATACACGCCGAATGGTGTCCGAAATGATGTATGCCTTTCATCTTCAGGATGCATCTTTATCTGATTGTAACCAGAGAATCCATCCATGAATGTCATTCGCTCGAACCCATAGGTGTTGTCAATCATCACCTCTGGTATGGGGAGCGGGAATTCATCTTTAGGACATGCATTATTCAGGTCTCTGTAGTCGATACAGACCCTTATCTGCCCATTTTTCTTTGTCACGGGGACGATGTTGGCCAACCATTCAAGATGCTGTTCCTCGCGGATGAAGCCAACGTTTTTGAGTTTTTGAACTTCTTGTTCAATTTTGTCCATCACATCGGGACGGAATCTTCTTTGGCCTTGTTTAACAGGCTTGATTTCTTTTTGCAAATTGAGCTTGTGGACTGCTACTTTGGGATCTAAGCCAGGCATTTCAGCATAAGACCATGCAAAGCAATCAGCGAACTCACGAAGAAAAGAGATATACTCGGGTAACTCATCATCCTTTATATTCTTGCTTATGAATACAGGACGTGGGTTATCAGGTGTTCCCAAGTCTATCTTTTGGACAGGATCTTCTGTCAGAAGGTTTGAAGGTGGTTCCTCCACAACGTTTTCGGAGGCTTCCAACTCAACAAGACCTTCTGGAGTGCCAGAGGCATTTTTAGACTGGGGCTCTGTTTTTGTCCATGAATCTTCTTGATCAGTATCTTTCTCAAGGCTTGCAATAAGATGGTCCCAATCATTTGCTGGAATTGGGTTGAAGTAAGGTACTTCTTTTGGAGACAATGGTTCTTCTGAGTCAGAAAACCGCCCGTCTGTATCATCGGGCAATTCCTCTTTATTATCAGAGAAATTATATCAATTGGAGGAGCTTTCAGGATTTTTGACGAGTAACTCCTCAAAGAGATATCCAGGGATATCGATGTCTTCATGAGATGTTGAGGCTTGGTCGGTAAAGCGACTTTGTAGCCATGGTGTCAACTGTCTCATAGGAGCGGTAGGATCATACCCCAACCCATATGAAGACTTGCCCTTTTGAAGGTGGATTCTCCAATCTTCTGGTTGACTTTTGATCAGGGTGGGTTCCAATGGTGTGAGAATACCACGGCCACCTCCCAAACCAGTCGGATTTTGAGCGTCGTAGCCCATTTTCTTCATGATAGCTTGTGCCATTGGACTATACAGGGATAGCTGAGGCATACCTTCGTTTTGGAAAGGTTCAAGCAGAGAGTTCAGTGGAGATGCTCCCGATCTGTGGAAGAAGATTGTTTTTTCTTCTGGTGAAGTTGCCGGAATAACAAAGGAAGCAGACGTAGGGTCTTCTATGTCTGCAAGTGTCTCCAATGGAGTGAGAGTGAGCTGATCTTGCTGAGTATCAGCTTGGCTTGATGCTGTGTCATCTTCTGGCTCTGACTCCGAGTCTGTCTCATGCATAATAGACACAAAGGAGACAGTGAACTTGCCCCCAATCTTTTGTTTTGTCTTCTTTGCTTTGGTAGTGATTACCAAAGGCTTTGGAGATGTAAAGGAGACGACGAAGGGAGCTTGGCCGCTTACTTCGAGTTTGGTGGAGGGTTTGTTTACCTCCGATGATTACTGAGAAGCCTTCCATTTATCTTTCTGGAGACTGTCGGCAAGGTGAATTGTTTTTTCCTCCTGTTCTTTTTTTCCATCTTTGTACATTTGAGCATCTGCAAAATGGACATCCTTGCTTTTGAAGGGTTTTTTGTCTGCGAATACTCGATGTATCAAGCCATCATCGCCAACGAACTTGATGCACTGATGTAGAGTTGAAGGGACGACACCATTCTCATGTATCCAAGGGCGTCCAAGGAGTATATTGTAACATGAAGGGGTCCTTATTGCATACACGGTGACTTCAGAAATAAGATCACCGATTTGCAATTTGAACCTGATTTTGTAGATAGGCCTTTGAGCGCTCCCGTCATATCCGAAGATGGATACGGACGTGTGACTCAGTTTGCTAGGTGGGATGCCCAGCTCTTCGAGTGCCGAAGTAGAGATGAGGTTGAGTGCAGAACCTGGATCGATCTGAACTCTGTATACCGGCATTTCTTTCACGTACCCCGTAAAGTACAAGGGACGGTTGTGCTTTGTTTCGCCTAGGAGGAGGTTATCCTTGTCGAAGGCAATTGTTGCACTTGCTGCGTTTTGTACTGAGAGGCATTCATTGCTTGATCCCTTAGTTTTCTTCTTTTCTCCCTTTGAGGGAGTATTTGATTTTTTGACCCTATAGTCCATTTCAATTTGTAGGACTTGTGGGGCATATTTGTCGACATCCGCATTCAGCCTTTGTAATTCTGAAATGAGACTATCACAAGTTTGTGATAGACATTCACAATAAGTCAAGGATGTGCAGACGTGCAGGTATGTGTTTGAAGTGCTCAATCAAGTCGTACTTGAAAGCCTCCTTCGGGCATGCATTTTCATTATTATTGCCACTTGGGGCGCTTACATCTTGCTTTCCCGAAGGATTTACATAAGAAGAAGAGGGTTAATTGTGACTTTTGTGGTAATCCCGGCCAGAACGGGTACCTCTACCAACTTCAAGAGCCTCTACAGAAGGGTCTTCTTTTGGAAGATCGTTCTCAGGATCAAGAGGTTGATCATTTGCTAAGGACGTCTCTGTAACAGCATTGGCGTCTTCAGTGATTGTGTTGCACGGAGCAATTTCCAGGAACAAGTCCTGAACAGCAGCCGGCAACTTTTCTTTATTAGCCCAGACATCGCCCGTGAGATAGGGTATCTGGGACCAGTTGACTCAGTTTTCATTGAAGAAGATTTCATTGGCAGAAGTTTCTTCAAGATGATCAATCGGGAGAGGCTTGAGTTCCGATGTCACAGCTTCAGGAGACGAGGGCTGAGAGGATGTTATCTCAGTGGAAGTCACCTGAGAGGATGTAGCTCCGAAAGATATGCTACCGATTGGGGAGTACGTGTCTTTGGAAGCTTCAGAGGCACTGTCGTCCTGAGCTATTGCATTGCTGGTTATCCTGACAGGAGATGCCCCCAGTGTAGACTGTTGGGAATCGGACTCATCCTCGGATGTGAGAGGATCATCGATCCAGCTGTTTTCTCCATTTTCAGGAGTTAAGGGAGAAAGTTCCTGCTGATTTTCAGGGACTTCCGGTTCTGGATCATGACGAAGATTGCTGTGATCTTGCTCCTGCTCTATGGCAAGATGTTGCAAGATTCTTGCATATTCCTCAATATCAGGCATAGGAGCCAAACCTTCTTCGTCATCCGCTCCTCGTGGTTCGCCCATGTTGGGTTACACTGAAGTATTTGCTGGTGCTGGATCAACAACGTTTTCTTGAACAGGGCCCTGGTCTTCTTCATCATCAGTCCAAGATTCTTGTGGCTGTAATGGGTTATACCAGATTACTGGCATAAGATGAGACTCGGGAATCCATTCCTCGTCGGAGAGGTATTCTCCTATTTCAAGGGATCCTTCCCACTCATCTATATCACTGGCAGTATCACTGGACTCGTATCCATTCATGGAAAATCCAACTACCGAGTTGCAAGAGTATGATGCCCCCTGCACATTTTCATTTTTGTATAGAGGTGGCATGAAATCATCAAGAGTGAATTTTCTTACCGCCTTAGAGGTTTTGGGAAGAGATTCTTCCGTCGTCCCTAGTGAAGCAGTGGAAGAAGTTTCTGCTTTTTCAAGGACTTCTTGTTTTGGTTGAGACTTCTGCTGCTGTTTGAGCTTGCGGAGTTGTCTCTTAGCTTGCCTTCGCTGCTGAGCGGTCGGCTTTGTTTTGACGATCTCCTAATTTTCATCATCTAGGAGATCGGGATGCACCCATATAGGTTGTCCATCTGATGTTGGATAGGGAACCAATTCTTGGGACGCTTGAGCCATTTTTATCACCTTGAATGAAGTAGTGATCTTCTCCTTCGGTGACTTTGAAGTTTGCCGACATAACACAATGTTGACAGAGGCGGGGCCATAGTTTTTATCAAAGGTTATGACTCCGTTTTTCCACATCTCATTGATCTTCTCTCTCATAACGAAGCATTGATTGAGAGGATGTGAGATCATCTGATGGTATGGACAGTATCGGGGATCATTGGTTTTGCCAACATCTCCCGGTCTTTTGGGCTCTGGCAAAATGAGTTTGCCATTTGCTAGGAGAGCCTCAAAGATTTCTTCAACATCTTCATCGAACGGATATTTCTTTTCTACATGTTCTTTAAAGGCATCAGAGAGTTCAGGTCTTTTACCTGTAGTTTTGTTTTCAGGTTTCTTTGACTGCTGAGGAGCTGATTTAGTCTGCACATTGAGAACCTCCTTTTTCTTTGGTTTTGAGGTTGTAACAGCAGTCGGCTCTTTCTTTGATGATTTTTGACTGTTGAGGTCTTTGATCACCATTTCAGCTTCCATGGAAGCTTCGAGGAGTTCTCCCAGGTTCTTTGATTTATTGCCGATAATCATGGAGCGAATTTTTGCTCTCATATTGTTACGGCAGATGTCGACTGGCGACGCTTGTGGCAGTACATCTGAGCATTTGTACGCCATTGCCTTCCATTTGCAAATGAAGTGGTATGTTGACTCATTCTCTCCCTGTTTTAGGCTGCAGAGTTGAGCCATAGTAACATGATGATCCTCACCTTGTAAGTGGGTCAGGAAGCGTGTCTCTAGCATAGCCCAGTTCTGAATGGAGTTCTCCGGCGGAGTGGAGTACCAATCAAAGGCTGTACCTTTTAGGGTACTTGCAAAGAGGCGAATCTTGAGGGCATCTTGATCCGCAATAGCTCCCATCAGGATCTTGAACTGGATGACATGTTGACTGGCTGAACCTTTCCCAGTATATGTCTGGAGAGTAGGTTGTTTGAATTTTGCAAGGAATGGAACCGAGTCCATCCATATAGGGTAGGGTGGCTTGATCCCATGTTCCTTCAATGTATCATCTTCTTTTGCTTTTGCGAGGATATCGTCCACGTCCTTTCTGGTAAGGGCGCGAGACTCATTGTTTTCTGCATTGCCCTCGCCATCTTCATGATTCGGAGGGGTTTCATTGTTAGGTGGTGGACGCTGTAGAGTGAGAATAAGGTTTTCCATCAGAGCCTCAATTCTCTATTGTCCTTGCTCCAACTGTTGGATGCGTACGGTTACGTCATCATGTTGTGGAGGCGGCTCAGAATTTGTAGCCAAGACGTTCATCCCTCAGGATTCGAACGAAGAAATCGTCCTGGTGACTAAGCTGGGGCTCATTCTTCTGGATGAAGAATTTGAGGAGTGGTTACTCCGGTGTCCTCGGCTTGGAGGAGTGGAAGATTCTTCCAAATGTGTCCGAGTCTGAGAGACGCTGCGAGTCACTGGACGTCTAACACTGATTTTGGTTGCTGACTTCTGGTGTTTTCTGGTTTTGCCAACCATATGAACAGCAACAAATTGGTTGGGTCTTTCTTTTTCGACCCATTTGTTTGAGACATGGAGAGTAGAACGCTGGGTTTTTTGTTTCTCGAGTCTCTTTTGTCGATATGCAGTGCGGCGACCCATACGACGAGCAATTTGAGCTTCAGTCAGCTCTGGCTGGGCTCTGGTGATAAAAGATGTAGTCCCTCGTGCGCAGCAGCCGAGTTTGTCTTCTTTGAAGCTTGGCAAGGACAGAATCTGGACGCAGTCCTTTGCCTGTCGTAATGAAGACTTGAATTTTGCGAGCTCGGCCCCTGTTGAGATGAAGGGTCGACTCGCGGGAGTGCAGGCTTCAGCATGTTTTTACATAGGCCTAACGATGCAGGATTTAATTTTTGGCTTGTAGGAGCAAGCCGGCTCATGATGATTTTGTTTGTTTTTTGGGCGGAGGGTAGGTTTCTCCTCTTTCATGTAAGAGAGAGGGTAGAATTGATTCTCCTTGAGAGGGGCCAGGTATGCTGGCTTTGCAGATGTTTGGGACCTTCGTTGCTTTGGTGAAGATCTCGGGGACCAAGTTTTGGTGTAAACCTGGTTTCTTGTGGGTTGAGGCTTCGTGGGAACGCCATGGGCTTCAAGCTTCTTGGTGTTCGCCATTGGTGCCATTTTAGTGACACGTTGCGGGGCGGTTTTCTGCTTCTTGGCAGGTACAGTGTCTTCTGGGGGGAAGTGGGAATGGTCCCAGCGATTCGAAGACGATGGTCCGGGGAGTTGAAGTTGACCCGGTGTTTGGAGAGTTGTCGAGGGAGATGACGCTTCGGCAACTGTTAGGGCGCTTATGCTTGTTTTGCTTGTCTTGAAGCATAAGCTGGTACTTGTTCTCATCGAAAGTGATGGTCAATGAAGCTGCCATTGTTAGTTTTGGAAAACTTCTGAAACAAGACCAAATCCATTAGTAATCACAAGAATATGGTGATCATAAATGGAGAACAACTATGATTTTGTCTTTTCAAATCACTTGAGGGGACATGGCCCAACCCAAGGACGATGAAGAAGGCAAAAAGCCATAGATGATACAATTGTTCTAAAATGCAAGTATGGTAGGCTCAGAGTGAGCGTTCCAGTGACTGCTAGAAGCAATTGTAGACCTTAATTCAAATTACCGAGAAGCAAGGCTCACTCGAGGTAAAATGATATAAGGTTGGAGATACAAATGTGTCGGTCGCGAATACAGTAGACCCGAAAGGGTGTACTAGCACCGCTAGGCACAAATGTTGCAAATCGCATCCTTGGGAAGGACACGAAATGGAATTTTTTTTGAAAGGTCAAATTTGGGTTCATAAAGGAGAGCAAATGGTATTCCAATCCGAACAAAGGCTCAACATTTCTGCGAGCGCTAAATTCAGAAGGGAAGGAACCAAAATTTCTTGGATGTGAATCTAAACGTGACGGAAGTTTTTTTTTTTTTTGAAAGGTCAAGATTGAATTCATCAAAGAGAGTGAATGGTGTTCCGTTTCAAACAAAGGCTCAACATTTCTGCGAGCGCTAAATCCGAAAAGGAGGGAACCAAGATTTCTCAACTCTGAACTCAAAAGTGACGGAAGTTTTTTTTTGAAAGGTCAAGATTGAATTCATCGAAGAGAGCAAATGGTGTTCCGTTTCGAACAAAGGCTCAACATTTCTGCGAGCGCTAAATCCGAAAGGGAGGGAACCAAGATTTCTCAACTCTGAATTCAAAAGTGACAGAAGTTTTTTTTGAAAGGTCAAGACTGAATTCACCGAAGAGAGCAAATGGTGTTCCGTTTCGAACAAAGGCTCAACATTTCTACGAGCGCTAAATCCGAAAGGGAGGGAACCAAGATTTCCCAACTCTGAATTCAAAAGTGACAGAAGTTTTTTTTTTTTTAAAAGATTTTTTTTTAGAGGATTTTTTTTTAAAGGTGTACATAGATTTCCAATTCGATCTTATGAAACCTTAATAGATAGATCAGCCCCTAGGTAAGGGTAGGATTACTGAATGAACCCGTTTGGAGGACCCTTGCCTCGAACAGTCTAGCTGTCTCCACACTCTGGACAGGGCTATTCTTAAATCCACTTTGGTCAAAGAACGCAACTGGTGGAACCTTAGTGTTTTTTTTTAAACTCTTTTTTGAAAGGTTTTTTAATAAACTCGTCAAAGAGAACGAATGGTGTTCCAATCCGAGCAAAGGCTCAACATTTCTGTGAGCGCTAAATCTGAAAAGGAAGGAACCAAGGTTTCTCAAATTTGAATGCAAAAGAGAGAAACCTAATTTTCTTTTGAAATTATAATTTTTTTTGAAATCCCAATTGGACTCATCAAAGAGAAAAGATGGCCCAATCCCCGATATGAACGATAGCTGCGAACATTTCTGTGAGCTATCAAGTTCAAAGAGGAGAGGATCAAAATTTCTCAAAGTTGAATCTTGAGAAAGAGAGATCATTTTTTTTTTTGAAAGAATTTGAAATGAAGGTGTTTTCTTTTTGAAATCCCAATTGGACTCATCAAAGAGAAAAGATGGCCCAATCCCCGATATGAACGATAGCTGCGAACATTTCTATGAGCTATCAAGTTCGAAGAGGGAAGGATCAAAATTTCTCAAAGTTGAGTTTTTAAGAAAAAGAGACCAGATTTGTTTTTTTTTTTGAAGTGAGAAAGAACAATTAAAATCCCATCTCATGTTTTTTTTTAGATGCAAGATGCAACAAAGGCCACCAACTAGAAAGGAGCCAAGGGATCGAAGCATCACGTTCTCAAGTCAACGAGTCCCACCGGGTATGCCAACTTGATGGACCCGAAAAGGGAATCTTCCGTCCTCTCCTTCCGCACCCTGGGGGCTGACCTAGGTCTCGGCGGAGGAGGGAAAATCTCGAGCATCAATATTTTTTTGTACGGGTATGCCAGATTTACTTTCTACTTGGAATTTGGAATAGTGATGATCCGGAAATTCACCTTCACAAATAGAAAGGAAATCAATCCTTTTTTCTAACTTTTCAAATTGCATAGATATTAAGAAAATAGACAAGTTTATTTTTTGAGAATGCCGTAGGAGGCGTTTTTGTTTGTTTGCCGTGAAAGGGGATTTTACAAAACTCATCAAATGTGAAAGACAAGAATTGTGATTTCTTTTTGTCTCTTTAAGAAATACAAACTACAATAGAAAAGTAAGAAAATGGATTTAACTTCTCGGGAGATTGTGGGGACACGTTGAGATCGACGGTCTCAAGTCATGTCTGGGCTTCGCCATCGTCCTTCAAATGAGAACATGTGATGCTTTGATTCTTTGGCTTGGCTCCTAACCTCGGTTTTTTAAAGGACAAGGACCAAGAAGAGGTCCTCTATCTAATGAAAAACCAAGTAAACGGGCTGAAAAGCAGCGTTTAGGCCATGTTGGAGAAGGAGGAGACCTTGGGGGGGTGGCCCCCCAAGGGACGTTGATCACCTTGTGGTGCTTCCGGGAGCAAAGTAGCAGAACTTCGTCTCTCTCTTTGATTTTCTGGATTTTCAGAGCTTGCACTTGGGATCTATTTTCGTCATTGCTTTCTTCTTAGAATGGACCTCCTTTTATAGGCTTTTGGTAGCCATGAGGTGTTTATTGGCATTGATGGCCATGATGAAAGAATTGATCAGGAGTTACAAATTGATTTTGTAACTCCTTTGTCATGGCTTGTGATTGGCCGATGAAGATAGTGGGCTTTTAATTGCCTTTATGCTTCATGATGATGGGAGTTTCATGGGTTTAATGCCATGATTACTTGGATTTGTAACTCCCAAATGCTTGAATCTGATTGGGCCGTCCAAAATAATGAGTTAACGACCGCATTAAGTTGTCATAAACGGGTCAATTAACGTCATTAAGTGGTCGCCCAGGCATGTGAAGAGTCGCGGGCCGCACTGTGCCTTTTGAGATTCTTCTTGCGATCATCACAGGTGGATCCATGCATTGTTTGATGTCGGATTGCGATGCAATTTCAGACATTAGTTGATGTTGGTGGGCCGGTGACATCTGTCTTGTCGATTTCACGATCGGTCGGACAGAAATGGCACTTTCTTGGTTAGCCGGTTGGCGATCTTGACGCGATCGGTGATGATTTCATGCTTTTGACAGCGGATCCGAGATGTCGACGAAGATCAGTGGTTTTCAAGCATCAAACATTGGATTTTCAGAAAATCACAGAGGCCGGAACACCCGAAACGCGAAAACCATAAAAAAATGGACTTTTTGGTGCAAAATCCGGTGACCCGGATTTGCAGGGTCGCCGGGCGACCATGCACCCAGGGTCGCCGGCGACCTTAGGGTCTTTTGCCCTTTGGTCGCCGAGCTCCGTTTTCGGCCGATTTTGCATCTTTTTCGTTCCTTTTTTCTTCTGTATTTTTCTTGACATTTTTCCTCAATTATTGACTTCATTTTCTTGGAGAAAACTTGACGAGAACCCACACGAAATCGGAGCACAAAGTTTCCCATTTTTCGGGAAAGCCGAAGACTTTGTAGCCGATTTTCCGTCTAGAGTCGAAACTAAGTCAAACGATGTCAGAATGACCTGAAAATTGAGGTGAAGCTTCTTGAGCAGTGGATAGGACCAACCATGGGCTTTTATTTGAGTTTTGTAGCCGTTTGGGGTCCCATCGATGCTTCACTTGATTTTACTGCGGGAAAATGCCGAGCTTTGATATGTGGTCAAACGATGTTCGATTGACCTGAAACTTGACAGGGAGCCTATTGGAGTCATTTTGAGACGTTCCATGGGCTCCGTTTTGGATGTCATGGTCCCGGGTTGCTCCGCCGCCAGTAGGCTTGATTTTCTCTCGGAGCATCAAAACCTGGTCAAACGTTGTCGGAATGACCTGAAATTCAACGTGCAGCCGTTTGGAAGCATGTTGAAGCCACTCATGTACTTTGTTTGATGAGTGATGGCTTCAGTGGTTCCCGCCGCCGGGAGACTTAATTTTGTTGCTCGAGCATTGATGGAGGGTCAAACGTTGTCGGTTTGACTTGAAATTTGGCGTGGAGCCCTTTGAAGACATTCTGGAGTCATCCGTAGGCTCTGATCGAAGTTTTGGTATCTTCGATGATGTCGCCGCCGGGAGCGCTTGTTTAGCTATCGGAGCAGTGAAGTTGGGCCAAACGATGTTGGAATGGCCCGAAACCTCAGGTGTACCCCTCTTTTGGCTGCCTTGAAGGATCCTTCAGTTTCTGTCTGATTCTGACAAAATCTGATGCTTGAAGTAGCCTTGCCTATTTTTGTAGCAGGATGCAGCTTCACGAGGCTTCTTGATGTGGAGAGACATAGTGACTTTTTTTGTGTCTACAATATGCCTCTTCGTTCACATTCCTTAAATCATTCATATGCCTTTCATAATCACAACTTCTAGAAGACTTCGCTGCGCACCAAAACTTTGAAACAATTGCTCTATCTTTAAAACGCCCATGCACATTCTCTGCAATATGACGACAGCAATAACAATGGTTGGCATTTAGATATACATTTTAACAGCTTCAACAAGGCCTTTTTGTATGTCCGAAACAACGGTAAAACCTGGTAATGGACCAAGGGCGATCTTAAAGCAAGATAAGAACCACACCCATGTGTCATAACGTTCGATTTCAGCTATGACAAATGCGATGGGGAACAACCCATGGTTGGAGTCTTGAGTCATAGCAACAAATAGGACTCCTGGATATTTGCCACGAAGGTACACTCCATCAATGGCGATCAATGGCCTCATATAGGTCATGAAGGACTGGAGGCTCGATCCAAAGGCAAAGAAGAATTTTGATAATGAAGAGTCCCGATCCTTATCAAGATGATAATGGGATCCGGGGTTTGTTCGCATCAACTCGGCACAATAATTTGGCAATATCTTGAATGATTGTTCATATGAACCTCGAATTACATCCAGCGCAATCTCTTTTGCCCTATGAGCCTTCCTATAGCCAACAACAACACCAAACTCCAATCTAACATCATTTATAATTTGCTTCGGTTTCTATTCAGGATGAAGACGTACTTTTTCCTTGATGAAATCAGCTATTAAATTAGTCGTTGCTTGAGGATGAGCCATTCCCATCATGGATCTTGAACAAGTATGATTAGGATTATAGGTCTGAACTCGAAATTGAGGCCCTGATTCCACTATTGAAGCATGAATACGCCATGGGCAACTTTGAACTTCGCACTTAGCAGTAACTTGTGTCCGAGATGTCTTCAAATGTCGCAAACTAAAATTGGTGTACATTGCAAACTTGCTCAAGGTTTTCCTGAATGAGTTGCGATCAATAAAAGCTCTGCCATTCCACATATTACGTGCAGAATCCTCTTGAGTCACAATATCTTCACCCTTACCTTCCACTGGCACTAGTGTGTCCTCAATATTACACTTTTTCATAGCATTGGATTGTTGTCTATTGCATTCTAAGACTTCTTCTTGGTAGCAAAGACCATTGACACATCTGACAGAATCATGTGAGGTGCCTGCACTATTGCGATCACTGTCACTTTCATCATTCAAGACATCATCCAAATCCTCATTGTAATCTATATCATCATTAGTTTCTTCATGACTTGCATTCGTTTCAGATGCAACCTCATTGGTTGGGTACGAGAAATGCTCATCTAGATCTTTTACGAGATTGACATCTGGATAAGTGTATTCACGGATATCACCCATTTCAGCCCTATAAACATCCACATCAAAATTCGTAGGTGATTTGCCGAGGCAATATAATCTGCAAATGACAACCTCCATAATTATTACATTAATCTAAAAATACAACAATTGCAAAAAAATCTTGAATATGGAATGAAAACGAACCTGGTGGTCAGCCCTCTACTCGATGGACCCTCATGATCAATAGCCTTAGACTTCTTATGTTTAGAAGCATGAGTTCTTGGCCTACTTCCACATGGATTTTCATTGCAACAATATCCATCTCTAATTCCTGTAGCCTCTTCAACTCGTTCATTCCTTTAATGCATGTAGATTCACTACAACAAATTGCACTTTTGCCGGCGCTAAATAAACGCCGGCAAAAGTCTATAAAACGCCAGTGAAAAACTTTCCCGGCGATTTTCCTTGCGCCGGTAATGTGCCGGGAAAAGCATGCCGGCAATACCATTTTCCGGCGACAAAAGGTTTGCGCCGGTAAAAATATAAACATTAACGGCGTTCTTCTTCGCCGGGAAAAGAGGTATAAAACGCCGCGAAAAGCCTTTTATTTTTCAATAATAAATTAATTGAAAAAACTTTTCCCGGCGCTTTTTTGCGTCGGCAAAACATTTATGTTTTATGTCAATTATTTTTTTCAAAACTTTTGCCGGCATTTTTTTCGCGCCGGCAAAACATCTATATTTTATGTAATTTATTTTTTCAAGACTTTTACCGGCATTTTTTTTTTGCGCCGGCAAAACATTAATATTTTACAGAAATTATTTTTTCAAAAATTTTTTGCCGGCGAAAATATTGCGCCAGTAAAGATTGCGCCAGCAATCAATATTTATTTATTGTATTTATTTGATTTTTTTAATTTTTTGCTATATATACATTCTTGCATCATTACAACTTGCAACCTGTATCATATGAAACTACTATTCCATTATCTAAGATCAAATCAAGTACACACCCGACATCTATTTCAATTCCAAATATGGATTCCACTTCATATTAATATTCAAATATCCTTACAATATTAAAAGCACTTTACCATTACCATTACAAAATAAAAATCCATGCTAACTTTCTACTCTTTGCCAACATTGTTAAAAAAGCCTTCATACATCCTATTTTAACATATAGCAATCTGCTAGTCTGCACCCATTTTTCCTTCATGTTCGCTGCATCTTAGTTGAATGAATCTTTCAACAAAAAACTTTCTTCAATTTTCATTTGATCCTGTATAAAAAAAAAAGAGCAAGATTAACATATGATTAAACTCATAGATGGCGCATTTTATATTTTGTATTCCTATCAAGGTCCATTGAATTTGAGTTTTGGTAGAAAGTTACTATAAGTTCTTCTTTGCATGTCAGATAATTATAATCAAATAACTCAGGCTTTCTTCTGATTCACATCATCACACGAATCATTTTTACTCGTAATATGGTTTCCCTAGAACCCGCTATAATATAAATCCCACAGCATTCAATACAAAGCAAGCAAACAGGCCCTATATTATATACAGCTGATACAAAATCATAATACCACCAATCATATGAAAGCAACCTGGAAACAAAGAAGGAATTCACGAATACAAAATTCTCATTCCAACCAGTAAGATCATCAAAGAAAATTTGAAAGAGGAAAAAAAACTAAAATATTAGAATGAAGAACTTTCACAGGTTGGCATATAAACAAAAAATTGGAAAGATTATTCCAACTTTTTTCCATTCCTCTAATTCAAAACCACAAAAACAGCCATGTGCATCATAAATTTTCAGATTTTTGCAAGACTGAACAGTATGCACTGTGTCCCCATTCACATGAAGCAATTCAAAGTCTGAAGAGGACCTTAAATAAGGGAACTGAAAGGTGCCACAATCTGTTAATTGAGACCCAAACCCAATAACAGACACGCTGTGAAACAGCACTAGCACCAATAGAACACAACCATCTCTTTGTAATCTTAAACTGCAGTTTACTATAATATATATAGAGCTTCCGCGACAGAGGATTTTTCAAGCGGCAGAAGCTCCCTCCCGCGGAAGCTTCCAAGTATTCATATCCTCTCAACTTTGGGAGACAACTAATCTTATGCCATATAACGTTTTGTATCTATCTCACTAGGCAGATGATCCTTATATATATATACACATATACATATATATATATGTATATATATATATGTATACATATGTATATGTATATATATATATGTATATGTATATATATATATATATATGTATATATATATATATATGGAACTTAATTGTATTCAATGTGAGATGTTTCCTCTCTTTGAGAATAACCTGAGACTAAAAACCCCTGCATCATTGTTTAAAAATTATATATTACATACACACTTGTTGGTATATATATGTGTCTCTCTTGAGTCTTGAATAATTAATACAACTTGCTTTCTCTTGCTAGGTGCCACGTTTGATTAATTCAATACATATGGAAGACCCATATCAGCTTCCACTTGATCTCATGGAAGACATGGAAGAAATAGATGACATTCTATCTCATTACAGGTGACGTCTTATCTATCTTTCATGAACACATCTTTCTTCATTCTTTTTCTTCATTTTTATTCTCTCTTTATTTTGTAACACTTTGATTAGAAGATTTTCTTAATTTTATTTTTCTTTTCAACAGTGACATCATACCTTTCGTACGTAGACAGCATGTTGTTAATATACCCACAAAGTAAAAAACATCAAGGAAACAAAGACGATTATCACTATCGATTTTAAAATTCCACCCAAATCATCGATACCCACTTCACAAAATCGACAACTGCAGATTATCAATTCACAATTTGACCAAAATAATCGATACCCAGCACTCAAAATCGATACATGAGACAAACCCAGATTCAAAATAAACCAATACTTTGAGACAAAGTAATGAACTTTCACATTTCAAAACACAACATAATAAATACTGATCACACCATTATCAAAAACAAAAAATCAGTCCGTACCCACTTCAGTCCATGGAGTTTTGGGGATAAGGAACTCCATTACAGAGAACTAAAGGCATAACCCCTACATAACTGAGAGATAAATTCGCAATTGAGATATAAATAGTTCTTTTCATATCCCCTTTTTCTGCTCACCCTTGGGACTCAAAGCACGTCTACCAACTAGGCCAGTTACAGATGCTGAAACCTGACTTGATTTGGACTCAGGCAAGACCAAGATGTAATAACAAAAAATGAAAAAGAAAAAACAAGTACTCAAAAATGCACAAAAAATTAAAAGATATTATGATCAAGCTCTTTGGATTGGTACATGGTCTTATTTTCTTTTGCATTGACAGATGGAATGATGGATGTATATCAATTAAAAGATATTATGATCAACAAGCAATAAAAAGATACCTTTGTAACTGCATCATGGTCTCACTTTAATAAAAAGATTCGTATGCAGTAATAACATCATCCTGCAATGACAAAAAAGGATAAATAAGAAGCATAAACACATTTTGGAAAACATTAACGTAAACTTCATGAAAATGTTCCTAAGAAACATTTCGAATGTAAAAGATTTCTCGAAATTTCGGCAGAGTCTCCCCTGTACATGTGACATTTAAATTTTTTTTTTACAACCTGTTAAGTACCTGTACATAACAAAAAAAAAAACTTCATATAAACATCTCGATGCCCCAACACACCACAAGGTCATTCACCACTACTTCATTAGTCATTCGCCATTCAACCATAGCACTCCAATATATGAGCACTTCAATATATGATTCAACCATAGCACTTCAAAAGATAGAGCACAACTCAGGCTTTCAAATGAAAGGAAAAATCGTCTGGTATATGATTCTTTTATTGATTTTTATACAAATCTCTAAAGTCATAAAACTTGTTGATTTGGGCTTCGAGCGTTAATAGATATTAAAAATCTAGTAGTAAGATGTAATAAAATGTTATGAGATTTTAAAAATGCAATCAATTGGCCATGATCAGTGGAACCTCACTTGTGGAACTTCTTTGAAACTAACACTCTTTCAACCAGATTGTGCTCTCTGTTTTTTGCTCTTTGTAAGTTCTTTTAATGGAAGTTCTTGTTACTGTTCATATTTTTATATATATTTTTTGATGATATAGCTTCCTGGTCCAATCTACAAAAGCTCACTTGCCCATGTCTGTGATACTTAATTTACCTTCTTGGATGCAGGATGCTCACTCACAGCTCATCACTTTGATTGGTTCGCTCCGTTTGGATTGGAAGAGCAGCTCAATTTGGCGGACTTCGTAGGTTTATCCTACTTCTTGGATGAGGAGTGAGAGTTGTAGACAAATGAGTGCATCATTCTTCCCAAGACTGACCCGACAGCAGGTAGCCAAATGGAGAGAAGTACCTCCTGGAATTAGGTTGAAGACCAATGCCAAGTTGAGTTCTGGCACTTAATGTGTACTATAGGATGAACAAATAATGGTGCTTACTCATTGCTTTCCAGATCGTTCAACCAAGAATCTCATGAAATGATCAAGCCCTGCTCAATGTGTGCTACATATAATGGTGCATTTCATACTGTTGTTGATGAAGCTAAGAATACTTGCTTCCTAAATCCTAATTGAAAACCTTGTCTAGACTATGCAAATTAAAGCAATAAGAGACTCCAAAATAACTTTCTAGATGTAGAGTTGAGCTCAAGAATAAGAGGCCCATTCATCCCCACTCTTCTCTTGTCAACAATTTGGTGGATACAAGTCGTGAATTAGCAACCTTTATGAAAAACGGAGCTCTTGATTTTTCCCAACTTGGGTACTGTCGACGAAAATCTTCGAAGTCATTAATCCTACACGACCATAAATGAATCCAAACTTAGTACATTGGTAATTTTTCTTCCTTTTCCCTTGTTTTTATTTTCATTTTCTTTCTTCTTTCTAAATTATCCAAGAATCAAAGTTTCGGAGATGCAATGAAAATTTGAGCTAAAGAATTCAGCAACAGAAGGCAAAGTATGGATTGGGATGAGTATGGCTAGCAAGCCAGTCATGGGTCAGACAGATTGAGCATATGAACAATGGACAATTTAATGTCATGAATCAAACAAACCGATGGAGAACTTTGTGATGGCGACCACGACGATGACCTCAAACTGAGCTGAGAAAATTGGACTCTTTGGAATTCACAAATAACCAACTGCAGCTGAACCGTAACCGAATTGATCTTGAACTCTGGAAGCTGCAAACCAGACTACAATCATCATGTACGTAATAGTCCGGAGGAATAGTCCTTAATATTATATACTATGAGAAAACTTTAGTGAAAAAAATGAAAAAAAAAAAGGAAGTAGAAGAAGAAAAAGACACCTCCAAGAATTCATTACATCCCACTAAAAAATTTTTTTGATTTCTTTCCTTGGATATTTCGATCTATGTTTCCCTGGCCACATCTCCAAGTTTTTCCGTTTGGAAGCTTTGGCTTTCTAAAAGTCCTTTGCTTCTTTTCAATTCAATTTACAAAAATTCACATACCACCACCATACACATTAATAATTCAACAAATCAGAAAGTAGTAACCAAAAAAAAACCAAAATCTCTGATGTCTTAACAAGATAAAAGAACAAGAAGAACTCAAAAAATGGTTGAAATGGTTATGTATGTGTTTGTTCATCAATACCAGATTGTTGGAGCCGATATGAGACTCATGGCTGCTAGTATAAAGGCAGAAAGAAGATCTCCTTGTCCCACTTCCCTGCAATTCCATGGTCGAACCTCCTTGATGGAATCGTCTCCTTCGAGCACATTCAACCCCAGGAGGCATTCCAGCCATGATTCCAAACAGACCCAGATAAGAAAAAACACACACACAGAGCAAAAAAAAAAAAAAAAAAAAAAAACCTATGCTCTGTATCTAGATTTCATCTTCCTATGTCTTCCACCTATGAAGAAGAAAGAAGAAGAGAGAGAACCAGAAGAACCAGAAGAACCAGAACCAGAACCAGAACCCATCTCAGAAAAAAAAGATAAGAAGGCATCTAAGAAACCATTTTAGGAGAGCGAAATTAAGCAATCTATATTGGAGGAGAAGTAGAACACATGAGAGCAATCATTGCCGATAGAGCTGGGCCCTTCCATTGAAGAGATTGTAATCATTAGACAATGCTGCCCTTCCTTAGCCCCATGTTCCATCTCTAAATAGTTGGATAAAGTGTTATATTAAAGGGAAGATAAGCTCCACTAACCACCAGTCTCATGGTTGAAAACCCACTCAGATCAAGAAAATCTTGATCTCATTACACAAGCAAAACAGGGTCGCATCTTTGACAAGCCATGGATAGTACGCATATTAAGCATACATATAGAGATGAGACATTTTCAGGATGACCATTGACTTATCCCATCCAAATGGGTTCTCTAATTACGAAGAGTCAAGGTTATAAAGATTATAACTACAAAATTAGTTAAAATATAAAGATCATAACAACAAGATTAGTTAGACATATGATGATGAAATGAATTGTAGCTTTATATTATTTTCATCCATTTGTACTAAGATAAGAAACTTCATTGCATAACAAAGTTCCAGGATCACAGAATACACCTTGAATCACACAGACTGGATGTTTATGTCCTTCACAAACATACATCATGTTACCTTCTCCAATATTACAATCCAAACCACCGAAAAGACACTTTCTTATATTGTTATATTTTCTGTGCAAACATATTCATCTCAAGATAGAACAGGGGCATAAGGCAACAACAGTAGAAAAATAGGAGCTTTTTCTATGGGAAACAATGGAAAAATGCATCTACCCTATATATAGAACAATTAGGAAAAAGAGAATCAGGAGTGGGTTCGTATTATCCAATCTGGACTCAGAAAAATACAAACAAAAAACCTAGAAACAAAAATAGATATCATATCCAATGGCATATCATAAAATCCCTCCTTTGCACATATTCCATTCGACAAACACCCAAGCATTCATCCCCCCTTACCTCCATCCAAAGGGTGAAAAAGTCAGGTGCCCCATCACTAGCAAGACAAACCTATAAACAGGATCCTTCGAAGTGCCCCATCAAAGCAAAGACAGATCGAGGTCCTATTCATCTTCTTCAATTGATGAACTTTTTTTTGCAAAAAAAAAAAAATAAAAAAAAAATACTCATTCCATTATCTGCACAGAGAGAAATAGAGAGGCATAGAGACTCTTACCTCCAACGAGGAGAAGCTCGACAGGAGAGAGAGGAGCGGCAGGGGTGGAGCTGCTAGCGAGCGTTTGGCCTAGGAGATGGAGGAGCGCAGGTCACCTAGAGAGATGGAGGAGAGGGCTGAGGTCGTGAGGGAGAAGGAAATGGAGGGTAAGAGAGATGAGGGAGAGATGAGGGATTGAGAAGAGGGGGCGCTGGAAATGGAGAAAAGGCAGAGGGGGCGCTGGAAATGGAGAAGAGGCAGGGGGCGCTGGAAATGGAGAGATGAGGGATTGAGAAGGAAATGCTGGAAATGGAGCGGGCGCTGGAAAATGGAGAGAAGAGGGATTGAGAAGGAAATGGAGTGGGCGCTGGAAATGGAGAAGGCGCGGGAAAATGGCGGGAAACGTATAATTTTAGGGCTGAACTCTGAAGTGTAAACAAGGAGGCCAAATTTTACCTTTTATTCCTGTAAAATAAAATAATCAAAATATAACTTTTCCCGGCGCTTACTGTGCCGGCAAAAGTTAAATAAATCTTTAAGACTTGGCAAATCGTCATTTGCCGGCGACATGGGTATTTCGCTGGTAAAAAATATACCCTTTGCCGGCAACACAAATATTTCGCTGGTAAAACATAACCTTTGCCGGCGAAAAAATTAGTTCGCTGGGCAAAGCTGAACCTTTACCGGCGAAATATTGTCGCCGGTAAAAGTATAACCTTTCCGGGCGAAATAACATTTTTCGCCGGCAAAAGTTAACTTTTCCCGGCATTTAATTATTTCGCCGGCAAAAATGTAAATTCTTGTAGTGATTTATTTATTAAATCTGTACATGTATATAACTTGAAAAATTATTGTTCTAAATTCTAAACATAAATGGCTTACCAAGAAATTGAGAGGTAATGATCTATACCGTCATTGATATTTCTACTTAGATATATGTAGATAGAATTTGTCACCTCTCCACATGCTTTGATCATTACCCGAACATCATTGTCATTCTTTATACCAATCAAGGTGAATGCTCTGCCATTTTGATATAGGTATTGAATACGAGGAGGCTCTTCAAACGTTACCCAATTTATTGCTTGTAGGACACTTTCGACCAATAAGATGTATGTTAAGTTACAATTAACATAGATAGCAGTTTGATCACCACCCATGTAGTTAGGATGAACTCTATCCCACTCAAATTGACCACCGAAGTGAACCACTATCAATAGCTCACCATCCAACATCTTCAAGGAAGTTGACATTGTCCACGATAAAAATGAAACATAAAGGAGTAATATTCATAGTGAGCCATGCTAATTCAAAGCAGCACGATAAAAGAACAAAAAAAACCTTTTACCACACATTAATATTTAAAAAGGAAAAAAATCATAATTTATCAATTTTTCATTTATCATTTATGCCAATACTAGATTCAACATGTAAACATAAAAAAAAATAAAAATAAAGCCCAACATATAATGGGCTCCGTAAGCAAATATGACAAACACAATCATTGGAAGATAATGAGAACATGTATGCATTCACTTTCCATTTGTGGGTTGAATTCTGGGCAAGAAGTCACAAACAAAGTCATTGTAAAATCTGTAACTTGGATTTTTTTTTTAAGAATAACAACTCACAAAAGTAGATGATCGATCTGTCTTAGAAATGATGTTGTTGTGCAGTGCATTTGCGTGTGGGGTCGTCAAGGACGGCAATGGGGCCAGTTGGAGATGTTTTCCTCAACCAAAATATAACCCCATTTCCCACATAAAAACCAAAAGAGACAAGGAACTAATAAACAACCCATTATAAAAATATGTCTCATATCTAATGATCCAGACCATGAAACTAATTTCACACATCAACCCAAAAGAAAAAGAACCAAATACCTGAAAAATCTCTCTCATGCAAAATACAATGAGACGACACTTTTTGCACACCTAACCCAGAAGATAAAACAACAAGGATAAAGAACCGAATCCCTGAAATAGCTCTCTCATTATCAATAAACATAAAACCCATTTCCTAAACATCAACACAAAAGAGAAAAACTCCAGAAAAAAGAATCCAATTACAGAAAAAGAAATTTTACATTAACAAATCGTGCCTCCTTTCTCTGATAGATAAGAGAAATGAGTCTTCTTGCTTCTTGCTTTAGCCAAAGAAGGAAAGAAAAACCCCCAAGGGTCGCTACCACTCAGAGACGAGGAAGACGAACCAGACTACTTTAGCCATTCTCGTTGACGCCAAATCTGTTGACTGGAGAAGAAGGACCCATTTGGGTTCTGGTTGTAGCTCATTACAGAAGCAGGGTCCAAACTCCTGGTACAACTGAAGAAGGAATGGTGAAAGGGAAAGGTGAAAAGTGAAATAGAGATAAAAAACGGGGTTGGTTTCTTTTCAGTAATTTCTTTTTGACTTTTTACATTCGGATCCCATGATAGCATGGGATCTTTGGCAAAAACGTAAGAAAAAAAGGGGGGACCAGAGTCAAACGACTCTGGTGACATTATCTTGTCCTCAATCATGGTTTTGGGATAACATTGTTTTAGAGGGGCCAATATGTCAAATCCCCAAAAAAAATATCCAACTCGACTCATTGCCAAAAAACCAAAAGTAATTGAAGTCAGTCAATGAGAAATAGAGTTAGCAATGTAATTTAGTTTTAATTATTATATATGAAAGTGCTGTTTAGTTATATATGACAGTTTTGGTATCATTACAACTTAAGTTATAGGACGGTTTTGGTATTAATCATGGTAATTACTCCATAGAGGATATAAACAAAATATATAAACCTTCAGTGTATATATGGAGGCTGCAAGCTCCTACATAAACTACTGTGAAATTGAGTTCTAAAAATCCATAGTAATTATGAAAATTCTCGAAGGAGATAACTCTTTTTGAATTTTGATAGCGAATCAGATTTTATAAAAAAAGAGAAAAAGAAAAAAAATTAGTGTCCATGAATGGAATAAAGAAACACAACAATAGTGTTCTTGAATTGAAAGAAATCTGGCAAGGGCATATAATCAAGCCCTAAGTTTAGGGTTTCATTATATTATGGTGCAACGCCCTCTTCATTTTACTGTCGGGCCCATGTTTTCAAAATCCAAGCCACATTAGAAAAAAATAATCTGGAAACAATTAGGCATATAGGAACCTCAAGAGCATAATTCGAAGCAACCCATCATTAACAAACACTGCAATAAAAAAAAAAAAAAAACACCCAAATCAAAATTCTCAAAAAGAAATAGATCAAGAAAAACATACTTGATTCATGATCTTCAAATCTAGTGGTTACTGCCAAATAAATGACCTGCAACACAACCACATGTAGTCTGTAAGCAGACCTGTTGAAAGATGCAGAGAGAAAAACAGAAAATGCAATCTACTGATATATCATTACTACCTTGTAAAAGCCATATGTAGATTCATCTCTCTATGTAAACCATCGGCAGATTCATATTTCTTTTGGTAACCACGATGAATAGCGAATGTGAGAGGAGAGGAAGAGTTGGAGAGTTGAAGGAAAGGTAGCATTATTTTCTATTTTATCCATTTGAGGAGTTTAGGGCAGAGACGTTTATGAGGATTTAATGTCAGACAGAAACGTAAACCGAAGCCGTTTGAGAAGACAAGACCATTTGCTTCCTTTTTATGAGAGGGAAGAGGAAGAGTTGGGAAATCGTTGGGAAATCGAGAGACAAGTTATGGACCAGTCAAATTCAATTCAAAATTCAAGCTGATTTCTCAATTGAAATAAGTTGGCTTAAGATGTCCGTGCTCAGCACGGAGAAGCAACTGTTAGTGATTAAAACTCAAAATTGTTAAAATCGTAGAGACAGAAGATTAGAGATGCATTCTACAATACTATAGTTAAATAATAAATCTGAAGTAATTGTGTAAAGTGTACCATAGGTTATTCTCAATTTGATGATATGTTCCATCTTCACAAGAAGTGAGCTGAACAATGCAGAGTTAGAACACATGTATCATGACAAGGGTTGTTTATTATAAATAATTATTTTTCACTCATCATTAATGCATAGCCTACTCATATCGGTACAAACACAGAAAGCCAAGTCCCTACAAAAACAAAAATTCTAAATGGACAAACTTTTTGGCCAGAATTTGGGACAAACTCCCATGTGGCACAATCCTAGAGGTGCAACTTTTGAGAGAGGGGGAAAAAGCACTTCTAGCATTGTGCCACATGGGAGTTTGTCCTAAATTCTGGCCAAAAAGTTTGTCCAAGTAGAAGGGTTGATACAAAAATGAGCAATTCACACCGATCAAGGGGGAATACAAAAAAGTCAGTGCATTAAATCATCAACTATCAATTCAAGATACCATAAAGTAATTTCACTCAATATTTCAACAGAGAGATGGAACAATAAAAAGAAGGAAAATTCTATATGCACCCTTATTTTTGCTGAACACACCCACCTTTGGAGGTAAAAAAATTTCACATGAAGAAGGAATGTGGGTGTGCTCAGCAAAATTGATGGATGCATATAGAATTTCCCTAAAAAGAAATACAGTGGATACATCATATGCCATTTAGATTTAAAGCCTTTCCGTGAAGATAGATGAGGTGTTTTGGGTCCCTCCAAGTATATAGTTAATTTATACCATACATCAACTCTTGTTTAGAATAAGAAGTTAGAGGTTAGAGATGGAACCGTTGTTCATCATGTGAATATAATTCAATAGGTTTTAAGGGATCGAAACGACTCACTGTAAAAATAAAATTAAAAATTAAAACGCATCAGCGATCTTATATGAAGAGAAGCCTAACTCCCTTTCTAATTTGAAACAAAGAAAAGAAAAGTCACAAAATGAAATAAAACCCAAGCCAAGTAACTCATGTTTCATTGAGAGCTTGGTTCCATTTATCATTGGAAAGCTCTTGGAACGTAGAAACCAATGGTCTATACATCCTAATGATCAGATACTGGGAGTGGAAGTTGATATGTAGACTATTGAACCTGGTCCTATCTCTTTTGGGAAAAGAGCCTTTAAACCTAGTTTGGATCCTAGATTGGAACCCATAGACTAAAACCTTCATAATCAATCCTTGAGGATGATTGTGACACAAATACTATACTAATAAGGTGCTTAGGGTGTGAAAGGGTTGACCTTGTAGGTCCATAGACATGGAACCCCTAGTTGATTAACTAAGTCTAATGGAAATTGTAACTCAAGAAAAATCTTGTGTTAAGATCATCTCATATGCCTATCCGTTTGTCTAGCACTTTACCATGGGTGTTGGTTTAGGGATCTCAGTGTACCACGCACACATACAAAGTGACACCAATAAATTATAGCACGTGCATCAAATTACCTAAGACTACATCGAAATGGACAGTTAGAGACGGCGAGTAATTAGATTAGGTTTGGCTAGTAAATCCCCTTAATTCTATTAATCGAATTGCATTTTCATATTGCTATTTACTTATTTATTGCCCTCAAATGTCTCAAGAATTGCTTATATGATTTATTCGTATTACTTCTCAATTATTATTACAATTGTCTTATAAATGTATCGTACATTGAGATGAATAGCGGACTGAGTAAATATGATTAGATTGATTGAAATGAATTGAATGACGAGAATAAAATCGAAAAGATCCAAAATGAATTGAATGTAAAAGTCTTACTCAAGTCCTATTGATTGAATTGAATAAGTCGGCACTACTGAACTTCGATTGGATGAAACTCGATAGGGTTGAATCTAGGTTTAGAATTGAACATCGCTGCGCAGTAGACAGTCGGAGCACTGAAACTTTAGAACTCGGGTAGCCAGGAGGACCTTTGGCTAGGCCCTTGGTGACATCCAAACGATTCCCTCTATCTAAAATGGAGGAAGGATTAGCTTATGTAGTAGCCAACTAGAATGAAAGTATGTAATTTATCTTTGGTTCGATAAAGCATGAATTATTCTTATTGCACGAAGTGCCTAGTTTACGATTAATTGACATCTTTTAATCTTCTATCAATCATTCAAATTTGAAATAACATGTGTTAAGTCTTAATTGCTCATATATTGTTGAGTCTTCATATTCATGGTGCTACACTTGGTGTCATAGGAATCCAGTTTACCGAAGAGGATAGCTAATAGCTCTCAGATTAGAGATTTGATTGGTAAGGTTAATGGTTAGCTTTGATTGCCGGAGAATGTACATGAGTGGTAATTATGACTTGAGATTAGATAGTTAATCTTGCACTTAGTTAAGTATGTATTGAAAGTTTAAATTATTAGCTTTGTTAAAGATTAATTGTGTATGTAATGGATTGGTTAATTTGCTGCTCATGGCTTTGATGTTGATATTGTACATGCTTCCGCAAATAAATATTTATTGACAGATGTCAGTGAGTAATTATCATACGTGCAAAGTGAAATTTCCTCCTTCGGAAATTCGGACTTGGTCTGGAACAGGTGCTAGTTCACGAGAGTACGTGTGTCACACATCGGGAAAACCCCTTATTAGGGAATTCTTGAGTCCGAGATGTGACATTGGGCATATGCAGAAAAGAAGCATACACACTCAAAGGAATTTAAAAGAGAAACATTTATAAATTCATAAATCCTTTATTCTAACTAATTGAATCCTTAACCAGAAGAATCATAGATCCAAATGTACCTGAGCTAGCTTGCAGGCCTTACGATATTAGCAATTTGAGAATGAGGAAGACCGATATTCCTTTCCCTACAAAGGAAGTGTCGCTCTTTTATCATCGCACAAGTGTGTTATCATCACATATGATCCAAAATCTATCATTACAATTAATCATGTTTGGGAAAGCCAAGTTCGAGGCATTTAAATCTTATCATAGCTCATTACAAAATTCAAAATCATGACAAAATTCACAAGTATTCTTTTTCTAATTCCATGGCCCTAAAAATTCAAGGTTTATATTGGTCATAGGATGGACCAGGTGAACTCATAAATTTTCAAAAAAAAAAAAAGAAATTAGAGATGTTAGTTTTTAGTTTATATGAATAATAACCGTTTCAATCATTCCCATCTATGTATATATACTAAAAAAATAAAAAGATGTTTCAAGTCATACAGGGAATATACCAATATAGCCTGAAACAGTAATCATGTATTCCACTGACCCACTGTTAGACCCCGACCCAGACCAACTCGATTAGTACTAATTAAGTGAGTGTTTAGTCTTAAGTGAGTCTTAGTACTAGTTGGGTTAGAATATGATTAGACTTAGTCTGGATTATAGCTTTGGGGATTTTGAAGACGTTAGTATGAGTCAGACACGCTTAGGGACGCCCTGAGTACACGTGTAAGAGTGGGTTTCGTTCTAGATTTCTTGTTTGATCATGATTTTAGTTCCTCTTGAATGGTTTTATTATTTGTGACAACTTTCGTTTTTAACCTGCATGCATTTGAGGCCCAGAAACTCGAGTTTTGGCCCAATAAGGGTAAATCTGACTATTCATGCTAAATCTGGGCACATTTTTCGAAGTCGTGAAACTATGCCAAAATTATACTTTTCTGAAACTAGATTTTTCGACGATCGTTTTGTTCTTCTTCGTCGTTTTCATCCAGGGTCCACAAGACCATGTTTTTAGCGTTTCAAGTTCCTCTGCATTTGGGACCCACTTCCAGACACTATAAATACTCTCCTATTCTCTCTCCTCCATTCTTTTCCCAATTCCTGCAACTCTCGTTGACCTAGAGTGAAGAAGAGAAGAAACTTTCTCCTTGGTCTTTCTCCCTTGGAAATCATCTAGCAAGAAGGCTCAAATCTCCGATCCGACTCCGCCATTCTTTTCCTCTCTTCTCAAGCTTCGTTTGGGACGTTTTTGGAGCCAAACCATTTCACTATTTATCATCTTCAACCTCTCTTCTTCTTGTTTAGCTAGCTTAAGGTTGGTGTTTTCCTTCATTCTTTCTTTTCATGTTCATTTAGCTCACCTAGAGCTTGTTTTTCATGGTTTCAAACCCATTTTCGAAATGGGGGTTTGTAGTGACCAAAATGGTGATTTTGTGTGCCCTATTTTTGGGGGTTTTGTGTAGATTTCGTGGAGCACCCTTTCTTGTTGATTTTGTGGAGTTTTCCTTGACATTGGGCCAAGGCAAGTAGACATTTTAGTCCCTTTTTGGACATTGCAAGTTTTGTGTATTTTATCTTTAGAAATGTGGTTTTATTATCAAGCTTACCATTTTCCTCATGTTATCAATCTCTTTTAGTGTGTTTAAGCTTTATAAGCATGGTTGCTAATTACTCTATCTAATCTAGAAGTTTTATCTTGAATGGAAGCATGATTTTCAATGGAATGCTTTACAAGTTATTATTACATGATTTTAATATGAATGGTTTAGTGATTTTGATGTTTTGAATGAAATGTGAATGGATTTTGATGGAAATCATCCCTTGGAAAGCATGTAGGCTTGGGGAGTGTAGGTGTTTCAAATGGGGAAGTGAAGAAGGGAGAAAAGTGCAGTTTCTGAACTCACTCGCGTTCAGGTAGAAGCCTGTTCTCTCGAGCGACCATAGGGTCCGCTCGAGCGAACACGCCTTTGTTTGAAGGATTTCGAGCAGAAACCTGTCCTCTCGAGCGAACTTTTGGGTTGGCTCGTGAGAACAAGTTTCTGTTTGGGGTCCGCTCGAGCGATGGTTTGACTGCTCGAGCGAACCTGATACTCACAGCTTTGGATTTTCAATTTTTTTCTAAATTTCTTGGAAATTGAAAACTAGAGTATGCTTGGGACTTTCAATTGACGTTGTGTAAATTGGAATTCCAAAATGTACCTTACCTTCGGGGACATCAAGCTATGTAAATTATGACATTTGGGGTTTCAACTTCACAATGGTCAATGAACAGTCTTAGCCTATGCTTGATGGACTTTGTTTGCACTCTTGTTTTGGTGCTTCATGCATCATCATGTTTTGTTTGAATTTCAAGTATAAGCTCGTTTTTAAGATGTGTTTCAAGAATGAGAAAAAGGGAATCATTTCTTAAGTTTGTAAGCATTAATATTATGCTGTTTTGCTAGTCTTGACGCGTTGTGCTTGATAAATGATTTCCCTTTTGTTTTGTCGTGTTCTCGAACGTGTATCGCCGTGTTTTATGCATTCATGATATAAGTGAATACCACTGAGCTTGGACTGCCCTTTTAGCTTGATCCACTACCTGGGGGTCCTTAAACATGTGGACTGTTTACAGACTAGTCGTGTATTATATTACACATCGTGTGTGTTCGTGATCCGGTTTCGCGGCCGGATGCCCCGCCTACCTTGTGTGGGGTGGGATCGTGTTTTTCGTGTCGTGCTTGTCGTGCGTGCTTGCTCTTGTCATCATGTATGACGGAGAAAGGATGAGCTCAATGTGGATTTATCTTTTCATGATATTATAAGTATTCATGCTAGTTTCGTAAACTTGAAACGTGTATATAAATCTTAAATTGTTTTAGCATTATTTCTCATATTCATACCTAAATTGTTTATTTGTCAAACCGTCGTGTTTGATGCTTGTTATTTTGGTGTCCAGGTGCAGGAGATGTCGCGCTTGACGAGGAGTACCCGGAGGAGGCTTTTGAGCCACCCCCAGCACATGAGTGGCATCCCAACGACGTCATCTAGACGCCGGGCGGGATCTTGACTTCTCGTTCATCTAGTTTTGGGTTGTCCTTTGGGATTTTCATTGTTGTATTGGCCTCTCTTGGTTATGTAACTTGAACTAATGTACTTTTGTCTAGCTATGAAACTTTAATCATGATAGGAATGCTTTGTTGACATTCTCTTTTGATACAAAGTCTCGATATTATAATGTCTCTTGCATCTTGTTGTTTAAGAATTGTGTGATTCGTTTTGCTACACGCTTCCGCATACCTATTTGTGTGAGCTCGACCCGTGTCTTGGGATTCTCACCGCGGAAACCTGTGGGAAAACAGGCGGTATGTTTTATGTTCTATTAATCATATTGCCGAGTCGCGGTCCCAGGTCTCGGTCCGGGGTCGCGACAGGACTGGAATCAGAGCGGGACTTGTTTCAGGCACTTAAAGGAAACTAGAAAATCTTAGGAACGTGGTGAGGATTCGTGAGTTCGTTAGAACGTTTGTTTAGACAAGTTGACCAACCCAATTATGCTTATATATGTGCTAACAAATTGTCTTGCAGCATCATGCCTCCAAAAAAAGCTCCAAACCATCATGCTTCGGGTAGTAATCACAATGAGACAGATTCCTCTGAGAATCCTACCGCTACTCAATTCCAGGCACTAATGCAAGCTATGATAGATCAACAGAAACAAGCCAACGAAACTCAAGCAAAATTTCAGGAACAGATGGCCAAGAAAGATGAGGAGATGGCACAAGTTCAGAGACAACTTCTGGAAGTCCTCCAAAACAGACCTCAACATCAAGTCGCACAAAATGTTGTGTACCACAATAGGGTTGATGACATCAATGTTCTCTTCGAAAGATTCCGGAAGAGGGGACCCAAGGAGTTCTCAGGTCAAGAGGACCCTTTGACTGCAGATGACTGGCTCACTAACACCGCAAAGATCTTTAATGTCTTCACTTGCATGGGGAGGGAGAGTGTAAGGTCTGCGACCTTACTGGGTCAGTTGGGCCCAATAACCGGCCTGTTGACCCATTTATTTTGAAATTATTATTATTATTGTTTTGTTAGATATTTAAATGGGTTTAGATGGTGAGCGAGTCTCTTTTAACATTAGAATAGCGTCTGCGGAGTTTCGTTGGATTCTGAGTTCGTTTGACCCTAGTAGGGGGGTAGTTTGCAATTTAGGAAAAATTGAGTGTTTTTCCGAAAAATTTCTATCGCCGTGATTTTGGATTCGTTGGAAAGGTCTCATCGCGCTGATCATTTTTGTCTTCTGGCTCATTGCGATCCGACGACCAGAAACCCTTCTAATAATCCATTCTTTCACCGGACCCACTTAAAGGGTAAACTTGTCTTTTCCTCCTCCCTTTCTTCTTAATCAAGAGATTAGCCCTAATCTCTTTTCATTCTCTGCAACGAGAACTCTACCGTAGCCATCTCCTTCTTCCTCATTTTTCCAAGGCTCCGGAACTCTTCCCCAGAAAGGCCATCTCGAAGATCCAAACCGCTCATCTTCTTCCTCGCGATCTCCTCTTTTCATTGACATTAGTTTGGTAAGATTTCTCTCACTGTCATCTTTTCAATCAATTCTCTTTGGTTTAGATTTAGGCTTGATCCCAATCTTTTCCTTTCTTTTCTTTTCCTTTGCGTGTTAGGTTGCGTTTGGTCGGGTTAGATTTGTGGGTTTTGTGATAGAGAGCTTCTCTTCGAATACCCCGATTCCAATCTTCTTCTTGGTTGAGGCAAGTAGATCTGCACTTTATAATTAAGCATGGGTGTATGTTTTTCATTGATTGGATGTGTTTTCTTGTTAGATTATCAAATTCCAAGCCTGTTTCTGTTATTAATTTGGGGTTAATATGTTAGAATAGATTTTGGGTGAAAGAATGAAAAAGAATAATAAAAAAAAAGGTTCTCTGTTGTTCTGAACGTTAAGACGTTCTGTTTTGTTCAGAACTTTCAAAACGGTCTGAAAGTCTGGTCAGGCGAGGGTATTGTAGGGAAAGAAATAATAAAATAATATATATGTATAAAAAAAAAAGGTCCCCTGTTAGAACGTTCTAATTGTTCTGAACGTTCAGAACAATCAGAACGTTCAGTTCTGAATGTTCAGACTGCTGAACGTCCGGCGCAGGTGTATTTTAATAAAAAAATATATATATATATATTTATATATTATTTATATACATGTGAAAAAGGCAGATTTCTAATGGTCATATCTTTGAATCCATCCGTTGGAATTCTACATATAATATACCGTTGGAAAGATCTCGAGATGTATAATCCAATGGTTCTAGTTTCATCACGATCGGAGGTCAGGAAGTGATGTAAATATTCAGATTATTGTTTCAGCTCTTGTTTTATTGTAAATGAGACTAATAACTTAGGTTTGGGCCTTAGATATTGGAAACCATGAACCTAGTCTCTCACGTGATAATTAATGGGGTTTTAAAATCGTAGCACGTGGCTTGGAGTGCTTCGATGGATTGTCTAGGTATTCGTGTATTGTGTATGGTTTAACCGAATGCGTACGGAGTTGAATCAATCAGTGTTTAACATGATTGTACACCCAGGAATTCTTTATAAACATTGTTGATTTGAATTCCCCACGCACTCCATTAAAACAGATATGGTACATGGATGACAACACTTGCCTAGGATTGGATTGTAATCTCTCATTGACTTGTTAATCGTATCCGTTGATTTCGTTCCTTGTACACTCGCTTGGCATAAAACATCTAATTAATTATGAAACATAAACTCTTGTAGAATTAGGACAAGGACCTGACTCAGAATGTACCTTAGGAACCGGGTATCGTGCATTGATAAACGTGACTGGCTAGCATGTAAGAGATTATTGTGTGGTTGGTTTGCTTTGTATTGTTTTGAATGGGATAATCCCTAAGAACATGTTTTATTTGTTGAGCTAGCCAGACTTGCTTGTCTTGTTTTCCTCGTGGGTCAGCACCACTTTATTATTATTTGCATATCATAGCCAGCTGCAGTTTGGGGTTTTATTGATGGGCCGGTTACTCGAACATCGGGGTGGGCAGTCGGCTTTGGACGGCGTCCATGGCGTTGAATAGTTGAGAGCGGGCTTGGACCGCGCTACTATTCCCAAGACCGGGAGCTTGGATCCCCCTGGAGCCGGACTTTGGTATCAGTAGTCTGGATAGGATTGTTACTGGTACCCCGTGAGGTGGCTTGGACATCCACGGAGTCTCCCTCTTGTGCATTGCATTATATTGGTAGTGGTGATTGTTAGTATTGTTAGGATTCCTGATATTGATTCTGTTGGTTATTTACTCATTGCTTTATGCCTAGTTCTGTTTCTTGTATTCACTTGATTATACCTGTCATTACTCTTACACTTGATGCGTGTTGTGTTTAAGTTATATCTTGCTTATCTATTGCTCAACATGTCGTTGACTCTGTTCCTTGGTGTGCTGACTCCTCAGTTGAGTACTACTACGAGGAGCAAGCCGGTGAGGAGATCCCAGAGGATCTCCAACCAGCAGAGGAGGCACGAGAGTGGAGTGCCGATGACGTAGTGTAGCGTCATCACTACCAGGCACATGAGAGATTCACTTTGGGGACATTTCATTAGATTTTATTAATTCATTATTATTATCGTTGGAACTTTCTTTCATTGACTTCGTTGATTTAATGATCTTAGTTATGGGATGTTCGTTGGAATTAATTTAACTTCTGTATAGGTTTAATTATTCTTCTTGCAACTTTAAATTTAATTGAGATTTATTATCCATTGTTGATATCAATATATGAATTCCGCTATTTGTTTATGATTTGAGGTTCAAATACATTATCCTCACAGCGGACTTACGATCCTTGGGCCTAAAGGACAAAATTTTTAAATTAGTCCTAAATTTCACTCCTCGGATCCGGTTATTTCTCTAATCGGGTTCGGGGGATGTGACAGAGAGGGTGAACCTCACATCTTCTTTGTTCTATGGGCTTGCTGACTCTTGGTGGCAGACAGTTAAAGAGCCATACCAGGTCATGGCAGATGAGGTAGCTTGGACGACCTTCAAGACACCCTTCTCCGACAAGTATGTCCCTTCTCATGTCAAGAGACAGAAGGCAGTCGAATTTCAACAGTTGAAACAAGGAAATATGTTAGTTCTGGAGTATGTTACGAAGTTTGAGAGGCTTGCTCGCTATGCTACCGAGTTGATAGATACGGAGCATAAGAAGATCACCAAGTTTTTGGAAGGGCTGAATCCCATTCTTAAGAGGGATGTTACGGGAGTGATTCCATCAGCCACATTTGATGAAGCAGTTAGTCGGGCATATAAATTTGAAGAGTTCAACAATGAGATCATCCAGGATAGGAAGCAGCACTACCAGCAGCATAACCAAAGGCAACAAAGTGGCAAGAAGCCAAGACAGGAAAAGAACCAAGTTAGACAGAGTGGATGCAATTATTGTGGCAAGAATCACCCTACCCATGAATGCCACAAGGCAACGGGTGTTTGCTTCAAGTGTGGAGGAATGGACCATGCAATCAAGGATTGCCCACACCTGCAGAGTCAGGCCAACAGATATCAGCAGCAAAGGCAGGCAGCACCACATAATCAGGCAGTACCAGTTCAGAATCAAGTGAGACCACCACAGCAACAACAGCAGCAAGGCAGGCAAGTGCAGAATCAGAATGCTCGTCCACCTCAGAACAGGAATAATCAGGGCAGGCAGATTCAGCAGCAGAATAGGCTAAACCAGCAGGGACGCGCGTACAATATCAACCGTGCTGATGCTGAAGCAGCAGGTGACGTCATAGAAGGTAAACTTCTTGTTTGTGGAGTAGAAGCACATATCTTATTTGATCCAGGATCCACACACTCTTTTCTGTCCCCTTTGTTTGCAAAGAAGATTGATGCACAGCATGCAGAATTGGATTTCATTTTGACTGTTACTACACTAGTAGGAAGACATGTTGTTTGTACCACCTATTACCCTACTTGTCCGATTTTGTTAGGAGATATCAGTTTACTAGCCAACCTCATAATTGTAGACATGCATGATTTTGATATTATCTTAGGCATGGATTGGTTAGAGACCTACCATGCTACCATGGATTGCTTTGGTAAGACCATCACCTTTAGATTGCAAGGGCCACAGACAGAGTTGATGTTTCAGGGTGATAGGAAGAAATCTTCCAGCAGTTTCATTTCAACTTTAAAAGCTAACAGATTGGTGGGCAGTGGTTGTGAGGCATTTATAGCGTTTATCACGGAGGATAAACAGTCCCAAGGGGTGGAGGATATCCCCGTAGTGTGTGAATTTCCAGTTGTTTTTCCAGATGAAATCCCGGGTTTACCACCAGTTAGAGAAGTTGAGTTTACTATTTAACTCCTTCCAGGGACTGCACCGATCTCAATTGCACCTTATAGGATGGCTCCTGCAGAGTTACGTGAATTGAAACTTCAGTTGCAAGAATTGTTGAGCAAAGGCTTTATTAGGCCAAGTGTTTCACCTTGGGGAGCGCCGGTTCTTTTTGTGAAGAAGAAGGATGGAAGTCTTAGAATGTGCATCGACTATAGAAGATTGAATCATGTGACCGTCAAGAACAAATACCCCTTGCCAAGGATAGACGAATTATTTGACCAATTGTAAGGAGCAACACACTTTTCCAAGATAGACTTGAGGTCAGGGTATCATTAGTTGCGGGTTAGAGAGTCTGATGTGGCGAAGACAGCTTTCTGAACGAGATATGGGCATTATGAGTTCTTAGTGATGCCCTTTGGCTTGACAAATGCACGCACCCTCAGTCTTCATGGCTCTCATGAACAAGGTCTTTGTAGAGTTCCTAGGTCACTCTACAGTGGTGTTTATTGATGATGTCCTCGTGTATTCTAAGAGTAAGGAGGAGCATGAAGAGCACTTGAGGACGTCGTTACAGCTTTTGAGAGACCACCAGCTCTATGCGAAATTGAACAAATGTGAATTCTGGCTAGAATAAGTTGCGTTTTTAGGTCAAATCATTTCGAGAGAAGGGTTAACAATTGATCCAGCCAAGATAGAATCAGTTATTGACTGGAAGAGGCCTAGCAGTGTGACAGAAATCAGAAGCTTTTTGGGGTTAGCAGGATATTATCGGAGATTTGTCCAAGGTTTTTCGTCTATTGCAGTACCATTGATGAAGTTGACCCGGAAGAATGTACCTTTTGTTTGGACCGATCAGTGTGAAGGCAGTTTTCAGGAGTTGAATAAAAGGCTAACCACAGCCCTAATCCTCACATTACCATCGGGCAGCGGTGGATTTTTTGTTTTTACGGATGCGTCCAACGTGGGATTAGGCTGTGTATTGATGCAAGATGGCAAAGTGATTGCCTATGGCTCGAGACAGTTGAAGAATCATGAGGTAAATTATGCAACTCATGACTTGGAGTTGGCGGCAGTAGTTTTTGCTTTGAAGATGTGGAGGCACTACCTTTATGGAGAGAAGTTCGAAGTCCATTCAGACCACCGAAGTTTGCAATATTTATTTTCACAGAAGGAATTGAATATGAGGCAGAGACGGTGGATGGAGTATATAAAAGATTATGACTTTCCAATCAAGTATCATCCGGGCAAAGTGAATGTTGTAGCAGATGCTTTGAGCAAAAAGTCAGCAGTTATGGCTAGTTTGAGAGGAGTTAGTGTTTTCCAACAGTTTGAAGAACTTGGAGTGGAAGTGCAACACTTGAGGAGAGGTGTTTTATTGGCAAACATGACAGTGTCTGAGCCTACCTTCATCCAGAGGATCAAAGATACTCAGTTGCAACACCCAGAATTGGCCAAGATTGTAGATCAGATCTCAGAACGTACAGATTTCAGGATTTCTGATGGAGTGTTGTATTTTCGTGACCGGTTGTGTGTATCAAATGTTGATGATTTGAAGAATGAAGTTATAACTGAAGCCCACCATACTAGATACTCTATTCATTCGGGTAGCACGAAGATGTACCATAACTTGAAGAATAGATTTTGGTGGAATAATATGAAGCGAGAGATTGCAGCTTTTGTGTCTCGTTGCTCGACTTGTCAAATGATCAAGGCAGAACATCAGAAGCCTCCTGGTTTGTTACAGCCCTTAGAGATTCCGGAGTGGAAATGGGAGCACATCACTATGGATTTTGTCTCCGGTTTGCCTAATACCAAGAGGGGAAACAATGCGATTTGGGTTATAGTAGACCGTCTTACGAAGTCTGGGAATATGATGCATATGGCACCACTTGCAAGACTATTCATCGATGAGATCGTTAGCAAGCATGGCCAACCTGTCTCCATCACTTCCGACAGAGATAGTAGATTTGTTTTGAGATTTTGGAAATCTCTTCTTGAATCGATGGGTACCAAACTTCAGTTCAGCACGGCGTATCATCCTCAGACAGATGGTCAGTTAGAGCGGATGATACAGACCCTTGAAGGTATGCTACGTGCTTGTGTATTGGATTTCAAGGTTCAGTGGGATGAGAACCTACCTCTTTGTGAGTTCGCGTACAACAATAGCTACCATTCTAGCATTGGAATGACACCTTTCGAGGCACTCTATGGTAGGAGATGTAGAACTCCAGTTTGTTGGGAAGAAGTCGGTGTGCGTAGTTTTCATGGACTGACGATAGTTGGAGAGACAAGCGACAAGGTTAAACAGATTCATGACAGATTGAAGATCGCTCGAAGCAGACAGAAGAGTTATGCTGACACTCGCCGGAGAGAATTGCAGTTTGATGTGGGTGACAAGGTATTCTTGAAAGTCTCACTGGTCAGAGGCACTCTAAGATTTGGAAAGAAAGGAAAATTGTCTAGCAGATACATTGGTCCATATGAGATTTTGAGCAAGATTGGAAATGTCGCATACAGGCTTGCGTTACCGCCGGAACTCTCCGGGGTACATAATGTTTTTCACGTCTCCGTGCTCAAGAAGTATGTTCATAGTCCTTCTCACATTATTCCACACGAGCCTTTAGAGATTCGGGAAGACACCTTATATGTGGAGAAACTGGTTAGAATCATCGACACCAAAGAACATGAATTGAGAAATCGGACTATCCATTGGGTCAAAGTACTTTGGGAGAACCACGAGCCAGAAGAAGCCACATGGGAATTGAGAGATCAAGTACAGAAGAAGTATCCACACCTGTTACCAGAGGTAAAATTGTTTATATTTGGTGGACCAGATATCCTAAGGGGTGGAGGATGTTAGACCCCGACCCAGACCAACTCGATTAGTACTAATTAAGTGAGTGTTTAGTCTTAAGCGAGTCTTAGTACTAGTTGGGTTAGAATATGATTAGACTTAGTCTGGATTATAGCTTTGGGGATTTTGAGGACGTTAGTATGAGTCAGACACGCTCAGGGACGCCCTGAGTACACGTGTAAGAGTGGGTTTCGTTCTAGATATCTTGTTTGATCATGATTTTAATTCCTCTTGAATGATTTTATTATTTGTGACAACTTTTGTTTTTAACCTGCATGCATTTGAGGCCCAGAAACCCGAGTTTTGGCCCAATAAGGGTAAATCTGACTATTCATGCTAAATCTGGGCACATTTTTCGAAGTCGTGAAACTATGCCAAAATAATACTTTTCCGAAACTAGATTTTTCGACGATCGTTTTGTTCTTCTTCGTCGTTTTCATCCGGGGTCCACAAGACCATGTTTTTAGCGTTTCAAGTTCCTCTGCATTTGGGACCCACTTCCAGACACTATAAATACTCTCTTATTCTCTCTCCTCCATTCTTTTCCCAATTCTTGCAACTCTCATTGACCTAGAGTGAAGAAGAGAAGAAACTTTCTCCTTGGTCTTTCTCCCTTGGAAATCATCTAGCAAGAAGGCTCAAATCTCCGATCCAACTCCGCCATTCTCTTCCTCTCTTTTCAAGCTTTGTTTGGGACGTTTTTGGAGCCAAATCATTTCACTATTCATCATCTTCAACCTCTCTTCTTCTTGTTTAGCTAGCTCAAGGTTGGTGTTTTCCTTCATTCTTTCTTTTCATGTTCATTTAGCTCACCTAGAGCTTGTTTTTCATGGTTTCAAACCCATTTTCGAAATGGGGGTTTGTAGTGACCAAAATGGTGATTTTGTGTGCCCTATTTTTGGGGGTTTTGTGTAGATTTCGTGGAGCACCCTTTCTTGTTGATTTTGTGGAGTTTTCCTTGACATTGGGCCAAGGCAAGTAGACATTTTAGTCCCTTTTTGGACATTGCAAGTTTTGTGTATTTTATCTTTAGAAATGTGGTTTTATTATCAAGCTTCCTTTATTATACAGACATACGGGATCCCTATTCACCTTGAATTAGTTCTAAACCCCGATATTTTGTAAGTCTATTTCAACTGTTTATTCCAGAAATTTATGAATTGTGATTTATCGATTCCGAAAGTGTGGTATTTGTACTTGCACTCTTTTTATAGTCCCGAAATGCATGCCCGATATGATGTGACCCGATATTGAAATGATGTTTGTGCCTTGAGCACCCCGTTTTGCTCGTCTATACGATTTCATCGTAAGTGTTTTATACATGCCCGATTTCTTGCATATGACCTATGAGTCGGCACCACTAAGCTTGGATAACCCTGTCAATCTGATCCACTGACTTGGAGATCCCTTCCCGTCCCGCCAGCTGCAGCATGGATCCCGATACCCGGTTTATTAACTGTGGTCCCGTCCCGATACCCGGCTCGTTCCCGTGGTTCCCGATATCCGGTTCTCCACCGTGATTCCCGACACCCGGTTTGCTACCGTGGTCCCGTCCCGTATTATTGTATATGTATATGTAAATTGGTTGCACCTCCTCACTCTGGTGACTAAGGTCAACACCCGATACTTTTGTCACTTCAGTGGTAGATGATTTAGCTTCTCGTGGATGCCATCTTGATTGTTTCCCGATTTCCTTGATTGCCTTACATGTTTTGTGACTGCATATGCGTTTTAATTAATTGATTCATTTACTTCTTAAAAGTCATTGTTTAAACAGGTTTATATGTTTTCCAAGGTAAAGGTTTTTAGTGTTGAATGTTTATATCTGTTTACCCACCTGCCAGATCGTCGTGTCTGACGATATTATGTAAACATCGGGTTGTCGAGATGCGAAACATTTTGGGGGTGGTTGGATTTATATTTTTGGTGGATATTGTTTTGTTTATATTGGCCTTTGTTGGCCTCTATTTTTGGGAGTTGTAATTAAATTATCTTTTGATTAAACTTTAATATGTACTTTTGGGTTACGCTTTAGGACATTGCTCATTCTGAAACTTGTTATTCAAATGTAATCAGTCTTGTCATTTTGGAAATGTAATACATGTGTTAGACCCTAAGTTGTGTTTGCAATTTGATGTCCAACATTTGCATCATGATCATCTCATTTCATTTCTCATTGGTTTATCTTGAAAATCACAGGATTTAAATCAACTTGCTAAAACTATGTTTCAAACCTTTTGGTTGATTTTAATTTATTTTGTAAAGTTTTTTTTTCTTGATAAAACCTTGTCTCAAACACCTTTATATTCTGAGTTTTCAAAAATGATTTCAAAGTTAGATTTTTCAAAACTGAAGGAACTCAGAAATACAACTGACCTGTTGTCGGTCAGTTTGTCGGTTCATTTCGGCTAACCGAGAAAGCGAGCCGAGGTCAACCGATGGTTGTCGGTCCGAATTCCAGAGAGCTACAAATTTCAGATCATCTCTGTCGGTCATCGCGTCGGTTCATGTCGGTCAACCGACAGTTTATAAAAATCCAGACCGAGAGCTTGTCGGTTCAAAATCCAGAGAGCATCATTTTATTCATCTTTGTGCTGTCGGTTCGGTTGTCGGTCCGATGTCGGTCGACCGATAATGGCGGTCAACCGACAATGACAATTTGGTCAGAAAAATTTGAAAAATATGACCGTTGCCATTAGACCGTTGAACCATCGGTCAACCGACCCCTAGTTGTCGGTTGACCGACAGGTATCCGTTGGGCCAAAAATTCTATAAAACTTAGTTCATTCCAAGGTCAAAAGAGTTGATTCTAGAAGCCATTTCTGAGGTGTACTAAGGCAAATTAAAGGGAATGAACTAAGGAGGCCAAAGGATCATTAAGTAAAGCTAAACTTGGATTAAAGAAGTTCAATCACCAAGTAAGCTTTGACTTTTCCTAATCATATGTTTTTATGCATTGTCTAAATTATTGGTAAATGATTTTTAGCATATTAACTATGATGTGTTGAATCCATTCTTCTCTTAATCTTTGATTTAAGTTATTGGATTCTTCACCTTGATTCAAATCAAGTTTGTGGTAGAAAACTTCTTAAACATGTTTATCAAAATCTTCAATTTATGTTATAACATGTTTCACTAACTTGTATGAATCTTTCTTGTTGTTTTCAATCTTTAAAACTTTAGTCAAAATACTTTGATTTTGAAAACAACATATCACATGCATCACATGTTTAGATATAATTAATTTCATACAACTTACAAGCCTTGGATTTTCATATCATCATTAAGCTTGTACTTTGTTCATGTGATTTGCATATCACTTCAATCAAATCATGTTATGTGCATTAAACTTTTAATTGCTTCAAGCATAAACTGATTGAGCTTTCATTTTCAACTTGATTGAAGTTTTCACACACACACATCATGAGCATTCATCTTTGCATTTTATAGTGTGTTGTGAGAGTTGATTTTCACTTTCTCATTCGCCTATTTTAGAGGCAAATTATATCGTGCTTAAATGTATTTCTCTCATAGTGTTTAGACACTTTCTTGAGAAAGAAAATCTATTTGTATGAAAGGTTATTGCTAAGCCAAAGAAAAGCAAATTGTAAAGGTTATTGCTTATCCTAGAAAAGCACATAGATAGGTTGTTGTTTAGCCTTAAAAACATCATTGTAAGGGTTATTGCTTAGCCTTTTGTAAAAGCATAAATAGTGGAAATCCGGTGGGGTGTGTGATCACAAGCCGGTAGTGGATGTAGGCATTGAGGCCGAACCACTATAAATCTTTGAGCAATGGTGAATGACTTGTGGTGATTGATTTGTTTATCTTCCGCACCTTTTCTTGTAATCATCACTAGTTGGAGTTTAATTTGAAGAAAATTAAAATTGGAAATCAATTTGTAGCTCACCCTATTCACCCCCCCCTCTAGGGTAAGGATCCGGAACTTTCAATTGGTATCAGAGCCTCGTGCTCTATAATTAGGATCAAGTGTTTTGGAACTCTTGATTAGGTGTAAAAACCTAGAGCTTAGACCCTAGTTGGATTTATCTTGAAAATCATTGCTATGGATTCCACTAAGATAGAGAGTGTAGATTCCCTTGAAGATTCTCCTAGTCATCCTCTTCCATCCATTGGAGATTCAAATCATGAACATAATGAATATCAACTTGAATCAAGTGATGAAGAAAATGAAAATCAAGATGATCTTCAACAAGCATATGATGATTTGTATACTTTGTACTTAAAGCTTGTTAAAAGTCATAACAAGTTAAAAGGAGAATCTAAAAGACTAAACAAAGAATTAGTCACCTCAAAAGATGAACTTAGAGAGAAAGATGAAGCTATAAATTGCCTAAACTCTAAGTTCACGATCACTTTACACAACTTGTCTAATACTCAAAATGAACAAAATGAAATTGAAACAAATAATGATGAGCTAAAGAAAGAAAATTTGAGATTAATAGATACAATAAGAAGACAAGATGAAAACATTATCCATCTAAAATCAAAATTAAAAATTTCTATGGATAACTTGTCAAAGGTTCAAGAAGAATTAAATGTATCTAAGATAAGTTGTGATAAACTTCTCAAAGAAAACACAAATATAAGTGATCATGTGAAGAATCAAGTTGAAGACATTTCTAATTTAGAATCCAAGTTAATTATCACCAAGGAAAATTTATTCAAAACTCAAAGTGATTTAAAAACTTTACATCTTGGATCTAATGTGAATGAACTAAAACTTGAATTGAAACTTGCTCATGAAAAGGTAAACAAGTTTAATGGAATTGAAATTCAACTCATAAAAGCAAATAATGAAAATTCAATTCTTAAAAACAAAGTCACTCAACTTGAGACCCACAAGCAAAAGTTTGAGTGCAAATTTACCCAAAGTGAAGAGAAACTTGAAAACTTGTTTAAATTGGGTAAATCACATGGAGATAGGACGGGTCTTGGATTTAATAAACATACTTATCATGACCCTAAGTTCATAAACAAGTTTGTAAAAGGTGAGTCCTCTCTCTCTAGCACTCACACCAATTTGCCCAAAACAAAATGTCATTATTGTGGTAAAGAAGGGCATTTCAAATTTGAGTGCAAACTAAGAAGAAGTCATTTGTCTAAACCCATCTATGAATCAAAGGAAGTAAAATCAAATTTTATGAAGGGTAAGACATTGAAATCAAAGGAAGACTCCTTAAAGTTCAAACAAGTTAAACCAATTCAACAAGAGTCTCATAAGATAGTTTTTAAAAGGACCAAACAAGTCCAAAGTTATCAAATTAAATCTATCAACAAGAAACCTCTCACTTTACCTCCTTTAACCTTGGAAATGAAAGAAATTTTGAAAAAGGTTGAACAATTGAAATTAAAATTCAAAATGCAAAAAGAAGGAGGAAAAGTTAAAAATAAGAACATAGTGAAAAATCATCACCAACCATCAAAGACTAATCATCATTATAAAATTTTCAAACCAAAAATTGATGACAAGTCTACTAAAATTGAAAAATTATCTCCCGTGGTTGGTGGAAACTCAAGCATAGGCTTAAAGGCTCAAGACCTTAGATGGATAGCTAAGGTTAGATTCTTAGACAAACATTAAAACCCTTTTGGATTAGAATAGACCAATTACTTCTCGAAATGTACATCTTTGTATTGGTCCTAAGTCTAGATGATTCTAAGTTCCTTGAGCATTCTCTACATGTTTAAATTTTGCTTGTTTGAGTACTAATGCATTTTTTAAATTCTAAAGGTATTTTATGTTAAAATGCATGTGTTTAATCAATCTATTAAAAAAAAAAAAAAAAATTTTTATTAGATTGTCTCTTATGATCATTTTAATTGTTCTCCATAGTCAAATTATCTGAAATATCCTCAAACGAGTGATCATAGGTCAAAAATGTAGATTAGTGAAATATCTCACTTCTCTACAGGTGTCGGCTGACCGACACTTAAGTTGTCGGTTGACCGACGGCTCACAGGGACGATAAAACCCAGTTCACAGAACTGATATCAGATCTTCTTCTCCCTGTTTCGTTTTCAAAGAACCCTAGCTTTCTATTCTCCTCTCCAATCAGCTGGTTCTCCCTTTCTAAGACTAAAATCTTCAACATTTTAGAGAAAAGAGTCCAGTCATCGTCATCAACTGATCATCATCGTCTGTTGACCCATCTCGTGGTCACTATTCATCTCCTTGTCACTGTACATTGCTGGATTCTTCTTCAAAAAGGGTGAGTACCTCTTTTCAGCATGTGCATTGCTTCTAGCCTCTACAAAATCACTCAATCACATCATCCATTACAAGGGTTGTGTTGATCTCCTTTGTCTCGTGTGCAAATTCGGGTATAAATCCAACGAGACTTCAATCCTCTATTACATCATCATTTGATACTCTCTTATCTTTGAATGTTGCAGCAATTGTCTACTAAATGTTTGTAGACCATTAAGGTCAGTTGTATGCAATCAGATTTGGTTTTACCTTTAGTTTTCAACTTCTGCCTACCACCTGTTTGACAAAATTCCTGAACCATTTTTATTATTTACTTGTCAACTTTGTGTAGTCTCTCAAAGCTAGGACATTGAGCATTTGCTTTCATTCATCTTCTTGCACAATTTCTCTCTCATTGTCAAATCCTACTGTTCAAAAATCACTGTGCACTCCAAGCATTTGTGAAAATGCCTCCAAAGAAGATGACCACTTCTCGTCCTTCCAAGAAAGGAAAAGCTACAGCTTCCTCTAGCAGACCCATTCGAGCAAGTTCTGAGGATAGTTCATCCCCATCTCCTCCACCTCCCTCTATTGAATTAAGGTCAAGCTCAACCATTTTAAACAGTCTTAAGGATCGATCTGTTATTGTGGAAAGGAGAGCTCTTGTCAACACCATAAATCAAAACCTGACTGAGGTTGTGGCAAGATCTGGATGGGAAAGGATTTTACATTGGGGTGAAAATGCATATCCTTCTTTAGTCAAACTCATGTATTCTTCCATCACTAGCACTGACGATACTGTTGGTGCTTGCTCATTCACCATCTCTTTTGAGGATAGAGATGAAGTATTCACACCAAGAAGAATAGGAGCCATCATGAACACCCCTTGTACTCCAAATGGTATTACATTTGTGCCTGACCCTCCCTCTGAAGATGAGAGAATCAAAGCTACCACTGACATATGTGGTTTTAATGCTCCTTGGAATACGAGGAAACACCATCTAACCATCAATTCCCTCATTCCCATCTATAGGATCATTCACAACCTCTTCACATATAATGTGTATCCTAGAAGTGGAAATAGGACTGAGCTTACTGCCTTCATGGTATATATTCTGTCAAAAGTGGTCACAGGCACACCCATTTGTCTACCCTCTCTCATTTGCCACAATATCATAAAGTTTCGTAATTCCTTGGCTCAAAAGAATGCTATTCCCTATGGGTATCTGATGACGCAGATTGCCATCTCCCTTGGAATTCCATTACCCACTGGTGAAAGACCCATTTTTAAAGCTCCTTTGTCCATGACCAGTGTAAACCAAATGAATCTTATTCCAAACCCAAATATTCCCATAGCAGAAGAAGCCCCTTTGGCTCAAGAACCACCTGCTCATCCTTCACCTCCTCCTCGTGCCTCATCTTCTAGGCACACTTCTGGTCCCTCCTCCTCTGGCACATCACATGACCGCTTGGCAGGTCTTGAGAGAGATATGGCTTACATGAAGAAGGAACAAAAGAAGAACAAGAAAACACTGAACAAACTATTTCAGTATCTCTCAAGAATTTCAAAGAGTTGCAGCCGAGATGATGTTGGAGCTCCACCTTCTCCGTCACCACCACCTCCTGATTCGGAGTAGAAAATACTTAATGACACCACAATTTTTTTTCTAATTGGTAGTATGATTGGTGGTGTAATTTGGTTAAATTGGTTTTGATGGATGTGTTGAATGTTGATGGTGGTTATGAGAATGTTTATATTTATGGTTTATGTGTTTCACTAATGATGTGAACATTTTCATCACTAATGATGTGAACATTTTCATTTTAGACATGAATGAAAACTTATGAATCCTTTTTGTCTTTACATGGTAGCTTCTTCTTCACTTTTACATTCAAAAATTATCAAATGATATCAATGCTATGCTATGAGAAAGGTATATGTTTGCATGAGCTGTTTTTGCAGACTTTTTAAGCAATTTGATGTCAATGGGGGAGAAGAATTGAGAAGAAAAGGAAAGGGCTAAGTATGATTCATAAGACTATGGGGGAGAAAAAGGTTGTGGGAGAGAATTTGTGTGGAAGCACACACAATGGGGGAGTAAAGGAGAGCATAGCAGAAAACGACAATGGGGGAGCAAAGAGAGGAAGGAAGATCATGAAGAATGGGGGAGCAAAGAAAAAGAAAGGAAGAAAGATCATGAAGATCATGAAGAAACCAAAAATCTTCAACTCAAGTGGAGTTGAGATAAATGGAGACCAAGAGATATAGAAATGTATGATATGGCTTATGTTTCTCATTTGTGTTAGTGTGTTGCCATCAAATTGCAAAGGGGGAGATTGTTAGACCCTAAGTTGTGTTTGCAATTTGATGTCCAACATTTGCATCATGATCATCTCATTTCATTTCTCATTGGTTTATCTTGAAAATCACAGGATTTAAATCAACTTGCTAAAACTATGTTTCAAACCTTTTGGTTGATTTTAATTTATTTTGTAAAGTTTTTTTTTCTTGATAAAACCTTGTCTCAAACACCTTTATATTCTGAGTTTTCAAAAATGATTTCAAAGTTAGATTTTTCAAAACTGAAGGAACTCAGAAATACAACTGACCTGTTGTCGGTCAGTTTGTCGGTTCATTTCGGCTAACCGAGAAAGCGAGCCGAGGTCAACCGATGGTTGTCGGTCCGAATTCCAGAGAGCTACAAATTTCAGATCATCTCTGTCGGTCATCGCGTCGGTTCATGTCGGTCAACCGACAGTTTATAAAAATCCAGACCGAGAGCTTGTCGGTTCAAAATCCAGAGAGCATCATTTTATTCATCTTTGTGCTGTCGGTTCGGTTGTCGGTCCGATGTCGGTCGACCGATAATGGCGGTCAACCGACAATGACAATTTGGTCAGAAAAATTTGAAAAATATGACCGTTGCCATTAGACCGTTGAACCATCGGTCAACCGACCCCTAGTTGTCGGTTGACCGACAGGTATCCGTTGGGCCAAAAATTCTATAAAACTTAGTTCATTCCAAGGTCAAAAGAGTTGATTCTAGAAGCCATTTCTGAGGTGTACTAAGGCAAATTAAAGGGAATGAACTAAGGAGGCCAAAGGATCATTAAGTAAAGCTAAACTTGGATTAAAGAAGTTCAATCACCAAGTAAGCTTTGACTTTTCCTAATCATATGTTTTTATGCATTGTCTAAATTATTGGTAAATGATTTTTAGCATATTAACTATGATGTGTTGAATCCATTCTTCTCTTAATCTTTGATTTAAGTTATTGGATTCTTCACCTTGATTCAAATCAAGTTTGTGGTAGAAAACTTCTTAAACATGTTTATCAAAATCTTCAATTTATGTTATAACATGTTTCACTAACTTGTATGAATCTTTCTTGTTGTTTTCAATCTTTAAAACTTTAGTCAAAATACTTTGATTTTGAAAACAACATATCACATGCATCACATGTTTAGATATAATTAATTTCATACAACTTACAAGCCTTGGATTTTCATATCATCATTAAGCTTGTACTTTGTTCATGTGATTTGCATATCACTTCAATCAAATCATGTTATGTGCATTAAACTTTTAATTGCTTCAAGCATAAACTGATTGAGCTTTCATTTTCAACTTGATTGAAGTTTTCACACACACACATCATGAGCATTCATCTTTGCATTTTATAGTGTGTTGTGAGAGTTGATTTTCACTTTCTCATTCGCCTATTTTAGAGGCAAATTATATCGTGCTTAAATGTATTTCTCTCATAGTGTTTAGACACTTTCTTGAGAAAGAAAATCTATTTGTATGAAAGGTTATTGCTAAGCCAAAGAAAAGCAAATTGTAAAGGTTATTGCTTATCCTAGAAAAGCACATAGATAGGTTGTTGTTTAGCCTTAAAAACATCATTGTAAGGGTTATTGCTTAGCCTTTTGTAAAAGCATAAATAGTGGAAATCCGGTGGGGTGTGTGATCACAAGCCGGTAGTGGATGTAGGCATTGAGGCCGAACCACTATAAATCTTTGAGCAATGGTGAATGACTTGTGGTGATTGATTTGTTTATCTTCCGCACCTTTTCTTGTAATCATCACTAGTTGGAGTTTAATTTGAAGAAAATTAAAATTGGAAATCAATTTGTAGCTCACCCTATTCACCCCCCCCTCTAGGGTAAGGATCCGGAACTTTCAACATGCTTGATTTGCCATACGCTTCCGCAATTTATATAAAAATGTTTTTGGGTGTTGTGAAATCCTCACCGCGGACTCCTGTAGGAAATCACGTGCACGGGTATGTGTATTCTTTTATTATCTCGTGTGCGTTGGGCATCAAACATACCTCTTCTTATTTACTTCACAATTAGTCCCGATCCTGGATTGGCCCCAAACCCGGTCCGGGGTCGCGACAGACTGGTATCAGAGCGAGACGTGTTTCAAGCAATTAAAAGAAACTAGAAATCCTAAGGACGTGGCGAGGATTCGTTAGATCTCCCGTTAGCTAGCATTGCGTGAGCAATGTGTGACACTATTCTTGATTAGCATGTGCTAACAACTTGTTTTGCAGCATCATGCTACCTCATAAACGACCCGTAAACGGCAATCCCACCGCAAGCAACAGTGATTATACCAGGCCAGTTGAGGGTACAGGGCCAGTTGGAGAAGATAGAACTGAAAACATAATGCCAAATCAGTTTCAGCAGATGTTACAGGCTATGCTTGATCAGCAGCGTCAAGCCAATAAGAACCAAACCAGATTGCAGGAACAAATGCTGAAGAAAGATGAGGATCATGCCAGAGAGTTGGCAGAGATGCAGAGACAGTTATTAGAGGTGTTACAGAGGAGGCCAGAGCCAGTCCAGCCTCAACCCGCAATTGTCATCAACTAGAGGAAGCATGACCCCAATGCTTTGTTTGAGCGATTCAGGAAGAGGGCACCCAAAGATTTTATTGGCTCAGAAGATCCCTTGACTACAGATGATTGGCTGGACCATACAGAGAATATCTTCGAAGTCTTCAGGTGCACAGGAGGAGAGAGAGTAAAGCTGGCAACATCTCTATTCATTGGGTTGGCAGATATCTGGTGGAAAACAGTAAGGGAAGAGTATAGAACAATGGCTGACGCAGTGGCATGGCGAAACTTCAAGATACAGTTTCGTGACAAATATGTACCCACGCACATCAGGAGACAGAAGGTTGTGGAGTTTCAATAGCTTGTCCAAGGCAATATGACTGTTCAAGAATACCTCACTAAGTTTGAGAGGTTGTCCAGATATGCCCCCGAATTAGTGGACATCGTGGAGAAAAAGATAACCAAGTTCCTTGAAGGACTTCACCCCATCATCGAGAGAGATGCTACGGGAGTTATACCACCGGTCACTTTTGAAGAGGTGATCAAGAGGGCCTACAAGTTCGAGAACTTCCACCACAAGGTCCTTAGATCTCAAGGCAAAGGACAAGGGCAACCCCAGCAGCAGAATCACCAGCAAAGGAATCAGCAGAACAAGAGGCAGAGGCAAGACAATGTGCAGCACGTTTGTATCCACTGTGGCAAGAACCATGAGAGTGCCCAATGTCGTACCATCACCGGAGCATGCTTTAGATGTAGCTCCATGGATCATCAGATGAGGAACTGCCCGAGACCGAATAGGCAGAATCAACAACCTCAAGGAGCACCACGTCCAGCACCACCACAGAATGCACTGATAGTGCAGAATCAGGCAAGGCCACTTCAGCAGCGGGCACCACCGCAACAGTATAGGCCCCAACAACAGCAGCAGCAGCAGGCCCGTCAGCAAGGACAGCAGCAGAATCAGCGTCCACCGCAACAGAACAGAAATGTCCCTCAAGGCAGGCAGCAGTAAGCACCTATCAGGCCACAGCAGCGAGGACAGGTATATGCGGTCAACAGAGCTGATGCAGAGGTAGCAGGCAATGTTGTGGAAGGTACACTTCTTGTTGTGGGATAGAAGCTAAGATATTATTTGACCCTGGCTCCACGCATTCATTCATATCCCATGCATTTTCTAGATTGATTGATGTGCATGGTAGAGATCTTGAGTACATATTGACTGTGGCAACCCCAGGAGGAAAACAAGTTGTGTGTATTAGTTATTACCCTAGTTGTACAGTCCGGATAGGAGGAGTTGTGTTACCCACAAATCTTATTCTGTTCCCGGATGTATTTTCGGAGGAGATTCCAGGTTTACCACCCATGAGAGAAATTGATTTCACCATCGAGTTGTTACCAGGGACCGCTCCGATATCTATTGCACCATATAGAATGGCTCCGGCGAAATTGGGAGAGTTGAAGATACAATTGCAAGAGTTATTGGACAAAGGTTTTGCTAGACCGAGTATTTCACCATGGGGAGCTCCGGTTTTGTTTGTTAAGAAGAAGGATGGTTCGATGAGAATGTGCATTGACTACCGGAGATTGAACCAAGTGACCATCAAGAACAAGTATCCATTGCCAAGGATAGATGAACTGTTTGGTCAGTTACAAGGTGCCTCGTACTTTTCGAAGATTGATTTGAGATCCGGTTACCATCAGCTGAGAGTTAGAGAATCAGATGTGTTGAAAATAGCTTTCCGGACAAGATATGGCCACTACGAGTTCCTAGTGATGCCATTTGGACTGACAAATGCACCGGCAGTGTTCATGGCCTTGATGAATAAGATATTTGCTCAATATTTGGACCAGTTTGTAGTGGTGTTTATCGATGATATTTTGGTGTACTCCAAGACCAGAGAAGAGCATGAAGAGCATCTGAGGATAGCATTGCAGCTTCTGAGAGAGAACCAGTTGTATGCGAAGCTCAACAAGTGTGAATTTTGGCTAGAGCAAGTTGCATTTTTGGGGCACATTATCTCCAAGGAAGGTTTGTCAGTAGACCCATCTAAGATTGAGGTAGTAGTGAAGTGGGAAAGACCGAAGAATGTGTCAGAAATCAGGAGTTTTCTTGGATTGGCAGGCTATTACCGGAGGTTTGTGCAAGGATTTTCTTCGATTGCAGCACCGTTGACGAAGTTGACAAGGAAGAATGCACCCTACGTGTGGACAGATCAGTGTGAAGCTAGTTTTCAAGAGTTAAAGAAGAGATTAACTACCGCACCAGTCCTCACTTTGCCATCCGGAAGCGGCGGTTTCACCATCTTTACCGATGCTTCGAACATTGGACTTGGTTGTGTATTGATGCAAGAAGGAAAAGTTGTAGCTTATGGGTCCCGCCAGTTGAAAGATCACGAGAAGAACTACGCGACTCATGACCTCGAGTTGGCAGCGGTCGTCTTTGCATTGAAGATGTGGAGACAATACCTCTACAGAGAGAAGTTTGAGGTTCATTCTGATCACCGCAGCCTACAGTACCTATTTTCACAGAAGGAATTGAACATGAGACAGAGGAGATGGATGGAATATATCAAAGACTATGATTTTCCGATCAAATATCACCCGGGGAAAGTGAATGTAGTTGCCGATGCTTTGAGCAGAAAATCAGTGGGCATGGCGAATCTTAGTGGTACTTGTATTTTCGATCAATTCGAGGAGTTGAGGATAGATCTCCAGCCACTGAGGAAGGGTGTTATTATGGCCAATTTGTTAGTGTCGGAGCCTTCGTTTATTTAGAAAATCAAGAGTAGTCAGTTGCAGGATCCAAAGTTGGCTAAGATCTCAGAGCATATAGCAGAACGTCCTGATTTTCGTATCGTTGACGGAGTTCTTTACTATCGAGACCGTCTGTGTGTGCCTAACATAGAAGATTTAAGGAATGACATCATGACAGAAGCTCACAGTACAAAGTATTCCATGCACCCGGGCAGCACGAAGATGTAGCAGAACTTGAAGGGCAGATTTTGGTGGAACAACATGAAGAGAGAAATTGCAGTGTTTGTCTCTCAAAGCATGACGTGTCAGTTGATAAAGGCGGAACATCAGAAGCCTCCAGGATTGCTACAGCCATTAGAAATCCTGGAATGGAAGTGGGAACACATTACCATAGATTTCATTTCAGGACTACCGAAGACTAGCAGAGGCAATGACGCTATATGGGTTATAGTAGATAGACTCACCAAGTTAGCTCATTTTGTTCCCATGAGGACAGGAAAGAAGATGCACATGTTACCCCTGGCAGAGTTGTTCGTCAATGAGATCGTCAGTAGACATGGACAACCAGTCTCCATTACTTCCGACAGAGACAGCAGATTCGTCTCGAGGTTTTGGAAGACCCTACATGAGTCTATGGGTACGAAATTACAGTTCAGCACGGCTTATCACCCTCAGACCGACTGCCAATCAGAGAGGACAATTCAGACCCTTGAAGATATGCTACGTGCTTGTGTGTTAGACTTCAAGACCCAATGGGATGAGACTCTATCGTTGTGTGAGTTTGCCTACAACAATAGCTATCACTCTAGCATCGGGATGGCACCTTTTGAGGCTTTGTATGGCAGGAGGTGTAGGACACCTGTTTGTTGGGAAGAAGTTGGCACCCGCAGTTTCCATGGACCGACCATAGTGAGTGAGACCAGTGACAAAGTGAGACAGATTCAGGAATGTTTGAAAGTAGCCCGGAGTAGACAGAAAAGCTATGCAGACTCTCACCGAAGGGATCTACAATTCAAAGAAGGAGATAAGGTTTTCTTGAAAGTATCACCCACCAGAGGAACATTGAGGTTTGGGCAGAAGGGCAAGTTATCCAGGAGATACATCGGACCGTATGACATTGTGAGCAAGATCGGTGATGTGGCTTATAGATTAGCCTTACCACCCGAGTTGTCCGGTGTACACAACGTCTTCCATGTGTCGATGTTGAAGAAGTATGTCCCCGATCCTTCACATATACTCCTACACGAGCCGCTGGAAATCAAAGAAGATGCTACCTATGTTGAGAAGCCCACTCAGATCATAGACTCGAAAGAACAGGAATTGAGGAATCGGACTATTCAGTGGGTGAAAGTACTTTGGGAGAATCACGGGACGGAAGAGGCGACATGGGAATTGCGAGATCAAGTTTAGAAGAAGTATCCACATCTCCTACCCGAGGTGAGTTTTATATTTCATTTGGAGGACCAAATGCCCTAAGGGGTGGAGGATGTAAGACCCCGACTCGAGTGGCCCCGATTAGTGCTAATTAAGTCGCGTGTTAGTGCTAAGCATGTTTGGTAGAACTTGACTAAGTTGGATTAGTATGGTTCTTGTTATAGTTTTGGGGATTTTAAGTGCTAGTGTTAGTGGGGCCCTTTGGGGGTTCCCTTTCGATAGCTTTGCGTTAATTTGGAAATTTTCCCGAGACCCCGATGACTTGTATGTCCACCCCGTTTCACTCGTCCTGCTAATCCCTACAACTTTCATGTTGATCCCGTACCCGTTCGGAACCCCGAAACCCGATTTTCTTGCATTGAGGGCAAAACAGTCTTTTTACATGAAATCTGTACCCAAAACTTGATATTCCCAAAAACCCGTGAAACATATACTTTTTGGAAACTAGATATTTCGGTGATCGTTTTTCTCTTCTTCGTCGATGTCGTTTGAGGTCTCGAAGTAAGTGATTTCAGCCTTAAGAGATTCCCATTGGTGGAGCCCACACCCAACTTGTATAAAACGGAACCTTTCTCCCTCATTCCCTTTTTCTAGCACAAAGAACCTTCAAAGCTAGGGTTTTCCCCTTTTCTCTTTTCTTCTTGCTTCTCCACCACCAAAGCACCACCAACCTTGCACCAATCAAGAAATGAACTTCACCTTCTTCTTCCTCACTACTAGAGCTATTCATTGATGTCATTTTTGGAGGAATCCATTCACCTCAAGACCCTCATTGAACTAGTTTGATGATTTTGAAGAGCTTCCTAGTAAGTCTTCCTTCCAATCTCTTTGTTTTGTGTTTTCCTATCTTTAGGGGAGCTCCATTTCCATTATTGAGAGCTCTCTCTTCTTATTTCTTGGTTTGACCCATTTTAGGGTTTGGATTTGGGGATTTTGTGTAGATTGCATCCTTGGCTTGGAGGAAGAGAGTAATAGCTTGATTTCCTTTATTAGAGATTTAGAGGCAAGTGGATTGAATGGATGTTTTGGTTTTAATGATTTCCATGACTTGTATCTCATTAATGGCTTGTTTCCTTGGCATTCAATGATGTTAAATACTTTTGAAAAGGGTTGGTAAACCTCTTTATTGTTTTGAACATGATTTCTAGCTTTTGTTTCATTTGTTGTCTTTAAATCTTGAATTGTAGCTTTTGGTTCATCTTTTGTACAATGCCTAAGTGAATCTTTGTGATGATGGATGTCTTCCTTCTCTTGGTAATTGTATGAATGTAAAATGGAGAATGAAAGAAATTGGTTTGGAGAAGGAAAGACCTGAATCTGAACCCAGTGAGGAAATTCCCGTGACCAGCGGCCAGCTGGCGGTCGCCCAGCGGCTAGCCGCCTGGTGACTAGCGGCTAACCGAAGCAATTTCGATTACATATCCAGAGAGCAGTAACCTCACGGTCAGCTCCGCGGTCAGCCCGCGGCTAACCGCCATCTAACAACGTAGTTACGATCACTTTTCCAGAGAGCTGTAATCTCGCGGTCAGCTAGCGGCTAACCACCGTATCCATCGACGGCTAACCGCCAGCCAACCGAATTGAAGCGGTCACAATTCCAGAGAGCTGCAATCCCACGGTCAGCCTTACGGTCAGACAGCGGTTAACCGCCAGATTCATGGGCGGCTAACCGCCATCTAACCGCCAGGTAACCGAAATTCCCTGAATTTTATGAATAAAGGGGGGTTGAAGGGAGCTTCCATCCTATTGCTTGTGAACCTTTCTGAGAGCAATGGTTACCGCTCGCTTGGGAATGTGTTCGAAGCAGAGGTGAAAGGTTTGTTCGAAGCCCGTTCGAGAGAGAAACCACATCACAGAAATTCATTTAAGCATTGAGGCTACTATAGTGTATAAGTAACCCGGCATGTCTTCCAAATTCAAAGAGTACCAAGTTTTCTTTATTATACAGACATACAGGATCCCTATTCACCTTGAATTAGTTCTAAACCTCGATATTTTGAAAGTCTATTTCAACTGTTTATTCCAGAAATTTATGAATTGTGATTTATCGATTCCGAAAGCATGGTATTTGTACTTGCACTCTTTTTATAGTCCCGAAATGCATGCCCGATATGATGTGACCCGATATTGAAATGATGTTTGTGCCTTGAGCACCCCGTTTTGCTCGTCTATACGATTTCATCGTAAGTGTTTTATACATGCCCGATTTCTTGCATATGACCTATGAGTCGGCACCACTAAGCTTGGATAACCCTGTCAGTCTGATCCACTGACTTGGAGATCCCTTCCCGTCCTGCCAGCTGCAGCATGGATCCCGATACCCGGTTTATTAACTGTGGTCCCGTCCCGATACCCGGCTTGCTCCTGTGGTTCCCGATATCCGGTTCGCCACCGTGATTCCCGACACCCGGTTTGCTACCGTGGTCCCGTCCCGTATTATTGTATATGTATATGTAAATTGGTTGCACCTCCTCACTTCGGTGACTGAGGTCAACACCCGATACTCTTGTCACTTCGGTGGTAGATGATTTAGCTTCTTGTGGATGCCATCTTGATTGTTTCCCGATTTCCTTGATTGCCTTACATGTTTTGTGACTGCATATGCGTTTTAATTAAATGATTCATTTACTTCTTAAAAGTCATTGTTTAAACAGGTTTATATGTTTTCCAAGGTAAAGGTTTTTAGTATTGAATGTTTATATCTGTTTACCCACCTGCCAGACCGTCGTGTCTGATCCTTTGTTTTGGGACTCAGGTCCCGTTGTCGGTTATCCCGAGGAGGAGCCTGAGGAGGCGGTCGGAGGACCACAACTGCTAGTTGAGTGGCGTGCTGACGATATTATGTAAACATCGGGTTGTCGAGATGCGAAACATTTTGGGGGTGGTTGGATTTATATTTTTGGTGGATATTGTTTTGTTTATATTGGCCTTTGTTGGCCTCTATTTTTGAGAGTTGTAATTAAATTATCTTTTGATTAAACTTTAATATGTACTTTTGGGTTACGCTTTAGGACATTGCTCATTCTGAAACTTGTTATTCAAATGTAATAAGTCTTGTCATTTTGAAAATGAAATACATGCTTGATTTGCCATACGCTTCCGTAATTTATATAAAAATGTTTTTGGGTGTTGTGAAATCCTCACCGCGGACTCATGTGGGAAATCACGTGCACGGGTATGTGCATTCTTTTGTTATCCCGTGTGCGTTGGGCATCAAACATACCTCTTCTTATTTACTTCACATTTAGTCCCGATCCCGGATTGGCCCCAAACCCGGTCCGGGGTCGCGACAATGAGTTACCCGAGTATATCTCTTTTCTTCGTGAGTTCATTGATTGTTTTACATGGTCTTATGCTGAAATGCCTGGCTTAGACCCCAAAGTAGCAATTCACAAACTCAATTTGCAGAAAGAAATCAAGCCTGTCAAACAAGGCCAAAGAAGATTCCGTCCTGACGTGATGGACAAAATTGAGCAAGAAGTTCAGAAACTCAAAAGTGTTGGCTTCATTCGCAAGGAACAGCATCCTAAATGGTTAGCCAACATCATCCCCGTGACAAAGATAAAATGGCAGATTAGGGTCTGTATTGACTATAGAGACCTAAATAATGCGTTTCCTAAAGATGAATTCCCACTCCCCAAATCGGAGGTCATGATTGACAATACATGCTGATTTGAGCGAATAACATTCATGGATGGATTCTCTGGCTACAATTAGATAAGGATGCATTTTGAAGATGAAAAGCATACATCATTTCGAACCCCGTTTGGCGTGTATTACTACACTGTTATGCCATTTGGTCTAAAAAATGTTGGTGCAACATATCAGAGGGCTATGATAAAGATATTCTAAGATATGCAAAACAAGATGGTCGAATGTTACGTTGATAACCTCGCCGTCAAAAGCCGAAGAAAAGAAAACCATCTCAAAGATCTTTGAGAAGTTTTCCTCCGACTTCGCAAACATAAACTACGGATGAATCCATTAAAATGCTTCTTCGGTGTCTCATCGGGTAAGTTTCTCTGATTCATAGTTCGGAAAACCGAAATAGAACTTGACCCCACCAAAGTCAAGGCTATCCTAGAAATGCCATTTCCACGGACCTTAAGAGAACTAAAAGGGCTTCAAGGAAGATTGGCATACATCCAACGGTTCATCTTCAATCTGTCAGGGAAGTGCCCTTTATTCTCTCGTTTGATGAAGAAAGGTGTGGACTTTGTTTGGGATGCTGAGTGTGAAGCGGCATTTCAAGACATCAAAACATACTTGACTAAACCTCCAGTGTTGTCTGCCCTCACAACTGGAAAAGCATTCATCTTGTACACAAGAGCTCTAGATTATTCTTTGGGTGCTCTACTTGCACAAGAAAACGACGAAGGAAAAGAAGCTGCTCTATATTACCTCAGCCGCATGCTAGTAGGTGCAGAGCATCACTACTCTCTAGTTGAAAAAGAATGCCTTGCAGTGATGTTTGCTATACAAAAGCTACGTCACTACCTGCTGTCCAACACAATTTACCTGATTTCGAGAATCAATCTCCTAAAGGTTTTTGTCACAAAAGCAGGTTCTCTCAATGCTTGACTGGTAAAATGGTCCATCCTTCTATTGTAATTCGATATTAGGATGTACCACAAAAAGCAATCAAAGGCCAAGCTCTAGCAGACTTTCTCACAGAGCATCCATTGCCTAAAGATTCTCCACTCAGGGATGATCTCCCAGACGAACCTATCTACATGATGGAGATTTCCTCATCAAATGTTTCCTTGGAAATGTACTTCGATGGCGAAACCAGGACAAATGAAAAAAGAAATCTTATATCAGGAATTGGCATTCTCTTTGTCAGTCCCGAAAAATACATGATTCCACACGCTTTCTCGCTACTGGAACCATGTTAAAACAATGCGGCTGAATACCAAGCCCTGATTGCAGGATTGGAACTCGCCTCGGATCCGGCATCACCGTGCTGGAAGCTTTTGGGGACTCTCAATTGATCGTCAACCAGATGAATCAGAAATTTGAAGTCAAGATGCCCAATTTGTTGCCTTACTACAACAATGCGCAATCGCTTCGACAAAAGTTTGACATCTGTCACATCCTCAGAGGTGAAAACATCTGTGTAAATGCCTTAGCTGAACTTGCAGCGTCTATAACAATCCAAGAAGGGGAAAACATGCAAATTATAGTCTGTCAAAGAAGGATTTTCCCTCCTTTTAACACACACCAAGCAGTTGATGAATGCCACCAAGTGGTTGGAAGTCGTATATCCATCCCCACCCCTCCAATCGATGACTGGAGGGATCCGTTCATTGATTATACTATGTTCGGAATCCTACCTGAAGATTCAAAAGGGCGGGTAAGCATTTAAAGACTAGCGGCAAACTTTCATTTGGATATTCCTTCAAAAACACTTTACAAAAAATCCTTCAATGGAGTACTTCTACGCTACTTGTTGCAACAAGAGGCTGAGGAAACTCTCAAAGAAGTACATGCTGGTCTTTGTGGAGCCCATCAGGCTGTTCTTAAGCTCTACGATCAAATAAAAAGGTTAGGTTATTATTGGCCTACCATGGTAGTTGACGCAATGCAATTTGTAAAGCGCTGCCAACAATGCCAAATTCATGGAGATTATGTCCATATGCCTCCAGAATAACTACATCCTACAGCGATCTCATGGCCTTTTGAAGCATGGGGCATGGACACCATAGGTCTATCTCTCCCTCTCAAGCAAAGGTCATCGCTTCATCTTCATTATTTCTCCGAGTGGTCAGAAGCATTTGCTCTTAGTGAAATGAAGACCTCATCAGTCCCTCAGTTCTTGCTCACCAACATTATTTATCGCTTCGGCATACCTAAAAGATTCATCCATGATAACATACCACAGTTCCGGGATCACAAATTCTACAGGTTTTGCGACAAGTAAAAAATTCAAAGTTGTCCTTCAACTCCATATAATCCGGCATCGAACGGACTAGCAGAAGCCTTCAACAAGACACTCTGCAAAATTCTCAAGAAAATGGTCTCTAGTCACAAAAGAGATTGGGGCGACAAACTACTAGAAGCTTTATGGGCCTATCGAACCACCATTCGAGGACCAACCCATAGCACACCATTCTCGTTGGTCTATGGATCCAAAGCTGTTGTCCCTTTGGAAGTACAAATTCCTTCCTTAGGAGTATCTTTTCAAAATGACATGATGTAAGAAAGCAATGTCAAATTGAGACTCCAAGAGGTGGATAATCTCGGCGAGAGACGGCTCGAAGCTCTACAAAGCATTGAGCTTTACCAAGCACGCATGGTAGGATCTTTCGATAAGATGGTTAGGCAACGCGCCTACACAAAGGGAGACTTGGTTCTTGCAGTAAAAAGGCCAATGGTTCTTGCCCACAAATCCAGAGGCAAGTTCAAAACAAAATGGGAGGGACCCTTCGTCATCGACAAAGCCTTCTCTAATGGCACATGAAAGTCCGGGTTCCTAACCCTAGAGGGGGGGGGGGGGGTGAATAGGGTGAGCTACAAGTTATTGACTAATTATGCCAATTTTAAACTTCTTTAAAACAATTAACCACTTATGATGATTAACAAACTAAATGCGGAAGCTAAACAACAATCACCACAAGAAGCAATCACCACAACACAAGATTTATAGTGGTTCGGCCAACGTGCCTACATCCACTACCGGCTTGTGAATCTACACCCCACCGGACTTTCACTATTTATGCTTTTCAAATGGCTAAGCAATAACCACTACAATATGCTTTCCAAGGATAAGAAATAACCTTACAATGTTCTTTTTCAAGGCTTAACAACAACCTATACAAGATGCTTTTCTAGGCTAAGCAATAACCTTCACACAATGCTTTTCTTAGGCTAAGCAATAACCTTTTCAGTCAAATGATTTCTCTCAAGAAAGTGTTTTCACAAAGCACTCTAAGAGATTACAATTAAAGCTCAATTTAATTGCCTCTAGATTAGGCGAATATGAAAGTGTAAAACAAACTCACACAAACACTCTAAAATGCAAAGATGAATGCTTATGAAGTGAGTGTTTGAATACTTCAATCAAGTTTTAAAATAAAGCTTAATCAATTTATGCTTGAAGCAATTAAAAGTTTAATACACATAAAAAGATTTGATTGAAGTAATATGCAAATCACATGTGCCAAATACAAACTTGTTAAAGATATGAAATCAAAAGCTCACAAGTTGTATGAAATTAATTATGTCTAAACATGTGATGCATATTCAATGTTGTTTTAAAAAACAAACTAATTTAACTAAAGTTCAAATGAATGAAAACAACGAAGATGATTCAAACAAGTTAATGAAACATGTTTATAAAACAAATCAAAGGTTTTGACAAAACATGTTTTATAAAGTATTAAAACAAACTTGTTTAGAAATCAAGGTGAAGAATCTAATGACTTAAATCAAAGATTAAAGGAGTAGAGGATTCAACACATCATAGTTTATATGCTAAAATCATTTACCAAAGATTAAACAAAGCATAAAACAATGATCATAAAAAGGCAAAGCTTACTTGGTGGTTTAACTTCATTAATCCAAGCTTTATCTTTCCTTAATGACCATTAGCCTTCCTTAGCTTGATCCCCTTTCTTTTCCCTCAAAATACCTCAAGAATGGCTTCAAAGATCATCACTTGGGGTTAAGGAATGAGCTTCTTTTTATAGAAAAAGTTGCTCAATGGCTACCTGTCGGTTTGCCGACATCCAGGGGTCGGTTAACCGACACCCCCAACGGTCACAGGCCAACGGTCATATTTTCGAAAATTTGCTGACTATAAAGCATGGTTCGGTTAGCCGACATGTTCGGTTAACCGAGGCCTGACCGACATCCTAACCGACAATGTAAACTTGGTCAGAAAACTCCTCTCTGGTTTTCTAACCGAGAGAGCTTCGGTCAGGTTCAGAAGCAAGGTCGGTTAACCGATCCCTGACCGACATGCTGACCGACAGAGAAGATCTGAAATTTGTAGCTCTCTGGAATTCGGACCGACAGATCCATCGGTTGACCTCGGCTCACTTGTCGGTTAGCCGACACTCAGCTTGTCGGTTGACCGACAGCCTAAGACAAAAATCCCAACTTTTGCATTTTTCAAAGTAAATTTCTTGTGGGATCTTTGGGCCATTAAACCAAGCATGGAAACATGATTTAAACCAATGCAAGTGCTTTAAAATCATGAAACATAAAAAGCCTAAATAGATTTGAAAGTTTAAAACAAATGGCTAGCTTGATTTATAAAATCCTTTTTAAAACTAAAAATGCATCCAATGTTTAAAACCAAAACATGCATAAATCATAAGGTGTACAAGATTTAAAGCAATGCATGAGTAAATTAAGATTTCAAGATTTCTAAAACAATGCATGTGTGAAAATTCAAATGATGAATAAAATGAATAATGCAACCATCAAATTGCAATACACAAAATCCCTAACAATCTCCCCCTTTGCAATTTGATGGCAAACCTTACTCAACACTAATTACTCACACATAGTCTTCAGCTCCTCCTTAGCTGGGCATGGCTTGAAATCTTCTTTGGATGCTTTTTCACTTAGCTTGGGCTTCAATCTTCTTGATGCTTGGAGCTTGATCATTCTTCAAGCTTTCATCTATCTTTCTTTGGCCAAGCGTCTCTTCTTTAGCTCCCAAGCTTTCTTCTTTCATCTCTCCCCCTTTGACCATGCATTCTCTTCTTTTGGCAAGATATGCATTCTTTCTTCCCTTATATATTCTCTCCCTCTTGGAGCTTGAATATTTTCTCCCCCTTTGGAGCTTGAGTATTTTCTCCCCCTTTGCCATTAAATTGCAAAATACCAATTGAAGAGGGATTGGAATATCTTCAAGACCCTTGAGGACCCAAATGGTACCTACACACATGAAACAAGGAAAATACCTTTTAGTAGCACCTGTTAACAAAAGAAATCGAAAATGAAAGTCATAACAGGAATCATGTATGGATGGCAAGATATAAAGGTATCAGAGCCAATACATGGGTGAATTTGATAAAAAATAATACTTCCTATGAAGATTTACAGTCCCCCTCAATCCATACTCTTCTTTTGTCAAACTTTTGACAAAGATTTAACTATTTGGTTCAAGAAGAAGATGGTTTTACCAATTGAGGGTAAATTTCAAGGAAAGGATTAGATTCCAGATGACTATAAAGCTCAATATGATCATATTACCAATATAAAGAGCAAGGTCAAGAGGATAAACAATCATGGATACCAATTGGAATAAAAAGAATATACCAATTGAGATTTAATGGATATGACAATTAACTCAATCACTCTTAAATGGAGTTAAGGAATATACCTATTAGGGTTCATCCAAATTAGAGCTATCCATGATGTTATGGGAAATACTAAACATAGCATTAATTAATATAACTATGAAAATCATATGCTATGAAGGTTATGAAATCATTTCATACATTCATTAAATATAACTGACATGCACAAGATGAATGAAATGAAGTTCAAACATGAAGCCTACCTCAACCATTAACCAACAAAGATTATAAACACATAAACATGGTGGTCATGAGATTTACCTATATGTGCAAGAGAGGAGGCAAACATGAACATTCTGATGCTAATGGAATGTGACATGGAATAAAAACATATAACTATCAAGTTCAATCCAATGTATACAAGGTCTATCACAATCTCAAGAAATGACATCAATTTGAAATTATACTAATTGAAACCAATTGAAAAAGATACTAATTGATTACCAATTGAATTATGAAAACATGATTAAGAGCATAGATGTGACAAACACAATATCCATCAAGCAACATAAATGTATATTCATCACTTAGAATAATATAACTAATAAGCATAGTGATGAACATGAGAAATTGCATTTAGAAATATATATAACTTGGTAGAGGATGCAATTTACAAAAGTGTCAAATCATATGAATTCAACAACTAAGAAATCCATCAAACAAAAGATATAACTATGAAATACAAGGGATGGATTTCAAAGAGGTTCATATGATTAAACACTACTATGAAGTTGAAACATGTATAAGAATGACATCACAAGGAAAATACACATGAATCAACATCACAACCATCCATTTAAAAAAAATGACTAGAAAGCATAGAGGATGGATTTGAAAGTTCTAGTATGATATCTATAAATGTAACTAAAGAGCACAACCATACATGGAACTATATGACATTTGCATAAAAAAATTGAAACCAAATGAGCAATGATGCAAATAGCATAAAACAAGTATTTCCTTTTAAAAGATATAATCATAAACACAAGGAAATAAACTCAAAGGAAAATGCAACTATGAATATAACTAACAAAGTTTAGAACATTTTCCAAAGGACTTTAATTCACTTCAACAATCAAAATCCAACAATGAAACATAAAATCATGATCAAGTGATTAAGAAAACCATGAAGTGAACTAATATCAAATTTCAATTTGTAATCAAGGATAACTACAAAAACTCATACAAATTGACTTAAAAACTTTTCAAACTTGATATCAATTGGAAAAATGCATTTATAAAAAAAAAAAATTCAATTTTGAAGAATATAACTATAAAGATCTAACCAATTGAAACTCAAGTAAATCAAGGAATTGAATTTTCATATCAAAATACTAACTTAGTAAGCATAGAACGAAAATCAATTTTCAATTCTCATTTTTCATCAAGAATGTAGTAATGAGGCTTAAATCATTTTTCAACTTGCATTGTAAAAGATATAACTTATTTGAAACATATACAAGTTGATTTCTCAAAACAATAACTTTCCATAAGAAAGAATCCATGGAAAATCTAAATCATTTGTTTTTCAAACTAATTTAACTAAGACAATCAAACAAATGAATTTGAAAATATCAATCGATTATAAAAAAAAATCTAGCTATAAAAGCTTTTGAAATCATTATATTTAACCAGAAAGGTACATGAAGACAAAATCAATTGAGCATAAATAAACATTGCATTTAAATAAATGTGACTATGAAAGAAACAAATGCAAATGTGTCATGACCAACAATATGATTTAACTAAAAAGGTTCGGGTGGTTAATGAGTTCCAAGGCCTTAAGGTTTGTCTAAGTATCTAACTTTAGGTATCCATCTAAGGTCTTGAACCTTTAAGCCTATGTTTGAGATTCCACCAACAAAGGGACATAATTTTTCAATTTTAGTAGACTTGTCATCAATTCTTGGTTTGAAAATTTTATAATGATGATTAGTCCTTGGTGGTTGGTGATGATTTTTCTTTATGTTCTTATTTCTTTTAACTTTTCCTCCTTCTTTTTGCATTTTGAATTTTAATTTCAATTTTTCAACCCTTTTCAATATTTCCTTCATTTCCAAGGTTAAAGGAGGGAAGGTGTTAGGCTTCTTCATGATAGATCTATTTTGATTGTTTTTAACTTGTTTAATCTTTTTAAGATCTATCTTAGGAGACTCTTTTTGAAAGGATTTTACTTGTTTAAATTTTCTAGAGTCTTTCTTTACTTCAAATGTCTTTCCCTTCATAGAATTTGAATTTTCCTTTTTAGATTCATAGATGGGTTTAGACAAATGACTTCTTCTTAGTTTGCAATCAAATTTAAAATGCCCTTCATTACCACAATAATGACATTTGTGTGGGCATCTTAGTGTGAGTGCTAGAGAGAGAGAGGACTCACCTTTCACAAAGGTGTTGGTGAATTTAGGACCATGTGAAGTATACTTATTAAATCCAAGGCCCGTCCTATTTCCTTGAGATTTACCCAATCTAAATAGTTTTTCAAAATTTTCTTCACCATGGGTAAATTTGCACTCATACTTATGTTTGTGGGACTCAAGTTGAGTGACTTGGTTTTTAAGAATAGAATTTTCATTTATAACTTTCATTAGTTTAATTTCAATTCCATTAAACTTGTTTACCTTTTCATAAGCAAGTTTTAATTCAAGTTTTAGTTCATTCACATTATATCCAAGTTGTAAATTTTTTAAATCACTTTGAGTTTTTAATAAATTTTCTTTGGTGATTATTAACTTGGATTCTAAATTAGAAATGTCTTCAACTTGATGATCACTTATATTTGTGTTTTCTTTGAGAAGATTATCACAACTTATCTTAGATACATTTAATTCTTCTTGTACCTTTGACAAGTTATCCATAAAAATTTTTAATTTTGATTCTAGATGGATAATATTTTTATCTTGTCCTTTTATTATATCTTTTAAACTCAAATTTTCTTTCTTTAGCTCATCATTATTTTTTTCCAATTTTATTTTGTTCATTTTGAGCATTAGACAAGTTGTGTAAAGTGATCATAAACTTAGAGTTTAGGCATTGTATGACTTCATCTTTCTCTCTAAGTTCATCTTTTGAAGTGACTAATTCTTTGTTTAGTCTTTTAGATTCTACTTTTAAATTATTATGATTTTTAACAAGCTTTAAGTATAAGGTATACAAATCATCATATGCTTGTTGAAGATCATCTTGATTTTCATTTTCTGCTTCACTTGATTCAAGTTGATATTCATTATGTTCAAGATTTGAATCTCCAATGGATGGAAGAAGGAGACTAGAAGAATCTACAAGGGAATCTACACACTCTATCTTAGTGGAATCCGTTTTAATGATTTTCAAGATTAATCCAACTAGGGTCTAAGCTCTAGGTATTTACACCTAATCAAGAGTTCCAAAACACTTGATCCTAAATATAGAGCATGAGGCTCTGATACCAATTGAAAGTCCGGGATCCTAACCCTAGAGGGGGGGGGGGGGGGGGGGTGAATAGGGTGAGTTACAAGTTATTGACTAATTATGCCAATTTTAAACTTCTTTAAAACAATTAACCACTTATGATGATTAACAAACTAAATGCGGAAGCTAAACAACAATCACCACAAGAAGCAATCACCACAACACAAGATTTATAGTGGTTCGGCCAACGTGCCTACATCCACTACCGGCTTGTGAATCTACACCCCACCGGATTTCTACTATTTATGCTTTTCAAATGGCTAAGCAATAACCACTACAATATGCTTTCCAAGGATAAGCAATAACCTTACAATGTTGCTTTTCAAGGCTTAACAACAACCTATACAAGATACTTTTCTAGGCTAAGCAATGACCTTCACACAATGCTTTTCTTAGGCTAAGCAATAGCCTTTTCAGTCAAATGATTTCTCTCAAGAAAGTGTTTTCACAAAGCACTCTAAGAGATTACAATTAAAGCACAATTTAATTGCCTCTAGATTAGGTGAATATGAAAGTGTAAAACAAACTCACACAAACACTCTAAAATGCAAAGATGAATGCTTATGAAGTGAGTGTTTGAATACTTCAATCAAGTTTTAAAATAAAGCTTAATCAATTTATGCTTGAAGCAATTAAAAGTTTAATACACATAAAAAGATTTGATTGAAGTAATACGCAAATCACATGTACCAAATACAAACTTGTTGAAGATATGAAATCAAAAGCTCACAAGTTGTATGAAATTAATTATGTCTAAACATGTGATGCATATTCAATGTTGTTTTAAAAAACAAACTAATTTAACTAAAGTTCAAATGAATGAAAACAACGAAGATGATTCAAACAAGTTAATGAAACATGTTTATAAAACAAATCAAAGGTTTTGACAAAACATGTTTTATAAAGTATTAAAACAAACTTGTTTAGAAATCAAGGTGAAGAATCTAATGACTTAAATCAAAGATTAAAGGAGTAGAGGATTCAACACATCATAGTTTATATGCTAAAATCATTTACCAAAGATTAAACAAAGCATAAAATAATGATTATAAAAAGGCAAAGCTTACTTGGTGGTTTAACTTCATTAATCCAAGCTTTAGCTTTCCTTAATGACCATTAGCCTTCCTTAGCTTGATCCCCTTTCTTTTCCCTCAAAATACCTCAAGAAGGGCTTCAAAGATCATCACTTGGGGCTAAGGAATGAGCTTCTTTTTATAGAAAAAGTTGCTCAACGGTTACCTATCGGTTAGCCGACATCCAGGGGTCGGTTAACGGACACCCCCAACGGTCAAAGGCCAACGGTCATATTTTCGAAAATTTGCTGACCATAAAGCATGGTTCGGTTAGCCGACATGTTCGGTTAACCGAGGCCTGACCGACACCCTAACCGACAATGTAAACTTGGTCAGAAAACTCCTCTCTGGTTTTCTAACCGAGAGAGCTTCGGTCAGGTTCAGAAGCAAGGTCGGTTAACCGATCCCTGACCGACATGCTGACCGACAGAGAAGATCTGAAATTTGTATCTCTCTGGAATTTGGACCGATGTTGACACCAAAAAAGTCACTTTGTCTCCTCAACATCAAGAAGCCTCGTGAAGCTGCATCCTGCTACAAAACAGGCAAGGCTACTTCAAGCATCAGATTTTGTCAGAATCAGACATAAACTGAGAGATCCTTCAAGACAGTTAAAAGAGGGGTACACCTGAGGTTTCGGGCCATTCCGACATCATTTGGCCCAACTTCACTGCTCCGACAGCTAAACAAGCGCTCCCGGCGGCGACATCATCAAAGACACCAAAACTTTGATCAGAACCTACGGATGACTCCAGAATGTCTCCAAAGGGTCCCATGCCAAATTTCAAGTCAAATCGACAGCGTTTGACCCTCCATCAATACTCGAGCAGTAAAATCAAGCCTCTCGGCGGCGGGAACCACCGAAGCCATCACTCATCAAACAAAGTACATGAGTGGCTTCAGCATGCCTCCAAAGGGCTGCACGTCAAATTTCAGGTCATTCCGACAACGTTTGACCAGGTTTCGATGCTCCGAGAGAAAATCAAGCTTACCGGCGGCGGAGCAATCCTGGACCATGACATCGAAAATGGAGCCCATGGAACGTCTCAAAATGACTCCAATAGGCTCCTCGTCAAATTTCAGGTTAATCGGACATTGTTTGACCACATATCAAAGCTCGACATTTTCCCCGCAGCAAAATCAAGTCAAGCATCGATGGGACCCCAAACAGCTTCAAAACTCAAATAAAAGCCTATGGTTGGTCCTATCCACTGCTCAAGAAGCTTCACCTCAATTTTCAGGTCATTCAGACATCATTTGACCTAGTTTCGACTCTTGACGGAAAATCGGCTACAAAGTCTTCGGCTTTCCCGAAAAATGGGAAACTTTGTGCTCCGATTTCGCGTGGGTTCTCGTTAAGTTTTCTCCAAGAAAATGAAGTCAATAATCGAGGAAAAATGTCAAGAAAAATACAGAAGAAAAAAGGAACGAAAAAGATGCAAAATTGGCCGAAAACGAAGCTCGGCGACCAAAGGGCAAAAAATCCTAAGGTCGCCGGCGACCCTGCAAATCCGGGTCGCCGGATTTTGCACCAAATTGATCGTTTTTCGATCCTTTTCGCATTTCGAGTGTTCCTGCCTCTGTGATTTTCTAAAAATCCAATGTTTGATGCTTGAAAACGACTGATCTTCATCGACATCTCGGATCCGCCGTCAAAAGCATGAAATCATCACCGATCGCCTCAAGATCACCAACCGGCTGACCAAGAAAGTGCACTTCTGTCCTACCGATCATGAAATAGACAAGACAGATGTCACTGGCCCACCAACATCCATCAATGTCTGAGATTGCACTACAATCCGACATCAAACAATGCGTGGATCCACCTGTGATGATCACAAGAAGAATCTCAAAAGGCGCAGCGCGGCCCACGACTCTTCACATGCTTGGGCGACCACTTAATGACATTAATTGACCCATTTATGAAACTTAATGCGGTCATTAACTCATTATTTTGGACGGCCCAATCAGATTCAAGCATTTGGGAGTTACAAATCCAAGCAATCATGGCATTAAACCCATGAAACTCCCATCATCATGAAGCTTAAAGGGAATTAAATGCCCACTACCTTCATCGGCCAATCAGAAGCCATGAAAAAGGAGTTACAAAATCAACTTGTAACTCCTCATCAATTCTTTCATCATGGCCATCAATGCCAATAAACAGCTCATGGCTACCAAAAGCCTATAAAAGGAGGTCCATTCCAAGAAGAATGCATGATGAAAATAGATCCCAAGTGCAAGCTCTGAAAATCCAGAAAATCCAAGAGAGAGACGAAGTCCTGCTACTTTGCTCCCGGAAGCACCATAAGGTGATCAACATCCCTTGGGGGGCCACCAACCCCCCCCCCCCCCCCCCCCCCAAAGCTACCTCCTTTTCCAACATGGCCTAAACGTGGCTTTTCAGCCCGTTTACTTGGTTTTTCATTGGATATAGGACCTCCTCTTGGTCCTTGTCCTTTAAAAAACCGAGGTTAGGAGCCAAGCCAAAGAATCAAAGCATCACATGTTCTCATTTGAAGGACGATGGCGAAGTCCATACATGACTTGTGACCGTCGATCTCAACGTGTCCCCACAATCTCCTGAGAAGTTAGATCCCTTTTTTTACTTTTCTATTGTAGTTTGTATTTCTTAAAGAGACAAAAAGAAATCACAATTCTTGTCTTCCACATTTGATGAGTTTTGTAAAATCGCCTTTCACGGCAAAATCGCCTTTTACGGCAAACAAACAAAAAGCCTCCTATGGCATTCTAAAAACAACAAGCTTGTCTCTTTTCTTAATATTAATGCAATTTGAAAAGTTAGAAAAAAGGATTGATTTCCTTTCCACTTGTGAATGTGAATCTCCGGATTATCACCATTCCAAATTCCAAGTAGAAAGTAAATTTGGCATACCTATACAAAAATGTTGATGCCCAAGATTTTCCCTCCTCCGCCGAGACCTAGGTCAGCCCCCGGGGTGCGGAAGGAGAGGACGGAAGATTTCTTTCGGGTCCATCAGGTTGGCACACCCGGTGGGACACGTTGACTTAAGAACGTGATGCTTTGATTCCTTGGCTCCTTTCTAGTTGGTGGCCTATGTTGCATCTTGCATCTAGAAAAAAAAAACATGAGATGGGATTTTAATTGTTCTTTCTCACTTCAAAAAAAAAAAAAAAAACAAATCTGATTTCTTTTCTTAGGTTCAACTTTGAGAAATTTTGATCCTCTCCTCTTCGAACTTGATAGCTCACAGAAATGTTCGTAGCTATCGTTCATATCGGGGATTGGGCCATCTTTTCTCTTTGATGAGTCCAATTGGGATTTCAAAAATAAACACCTTCATTTCAAACTCTTTCAAAAAAAAAAAAAAAATGATCTCTCTTTCTCAAGATTCAACTTTGAGAAATTTTGATCCTTCCCTCTTTGAACTTGATAGCTCACAGAAATGTTCGCAGCTATCGTTCATATCGGGGATTGGGCCATCTTTTCTCTTTGATGAGTCCAATTGGGATTTCAAAAAAAAAGTTATAATTTCAAAAAAAAAAAAAATTAGTTTTCTCTCTTTTGAATTCAAATTTGAGAAACATTGGTTTCCTTCCCTTTCGGATTTAGTGCTCGCAGAAATGTTGAGCCTTTGTTCGGATTGGAACACCATTCGCTCTCTTTGATGAGTTCATTAAAAAACCTTTCAAAAAAAAGAGTTAAAAAAAAACACTAAGGTTCCACCAGTTGCGTTCATTTACCAAATTGGATTTAAGAAAAGCCTTGTCCAGAGTGTGGAGACAGATAGACTGTTCGAGGCAAGGGTCTTCCAAACGGGTTCATTAAGTAATCTTACCCTTACCTGGGGGTTGATCTATCCACTAAGGTTTCATAAGATCGAATTGGAAATCTATGTGCACCTTTCAAAAAAAAAATCCTTTTAAAAATTTTTTTTTTTTAAAAAAAAAAAAAAGCCTTCTGTCACTTTTGAATTCAGAGTTGAGAAATCTTGGTTCTTTCCCTTTCGGATTTAGTGCTCGCAGAAATGTTGAGCCTTGTTCGGAATGGAACACCATTTGCTCTCTTTGATGAATTCAATCTTGACCCTTCAAAAAAAAAAAAACTTCCGTCATTTTTGAGTTCAGAGTTGAGAAATTCTGGCTTCCTCCCTTTCAGATTTAGCGCTCGCAGAAATGTTGAGCCTTTGTTCGGAACGGAACACCATTTGCTCTCTTTGATGAATTCAATCTTGACCTTTCAAAAAAACTTCCGTCACGTCTGGATTCACATTTGAGAAATTCTGGTTTCCTTCCTTTTCGGATTTAACGCTTGCAGAAATGTTGAGTTGTGGTTCGGATTGGAATACCAGTTGCTCTCCTTTATGAATCCAAATTTGACTTTTCAAAAAATCCCATCTCGTGTCCTTTCCAAGGATACGATTTACAACATTTGTGCCTAGCGGTGCTAGTACGCCTTTTCGGGTCTACTGTATTCGCGACCGACACATTTGTATCTCCAACCTTATATCATTTTACCTCGAGTGAGCCTTGCTTCTCGGTAATTTGAATTAAGGTCTACAATTGCTTCTAGCAGTCACTGGAACACTCACTCTGAGCCTACCATACTTGCATTTTAGAACAATTGTATCCTCTATGGCTTTTTGCCTTCTTCATCGTCCTTGGGCTGGGCCATGTCCCCTCAAGTGATTTGAAAAGCCAAAAAACATAGTGGTTCTCCATTTATGATCACCATATTCTTGTGATTACTAACGGATTTGGTCTTGTTTAAGAAGCTTTCCAAAACTAACAATGGCAGCTTCATTGACCATCACTTTCGATGAGAACAAGTACCTGCTTATGCTTCAAGATAAGTAAAACAAGCATAAGTGCCCTACCAGTTGCCAAAGCGTCATCTCCCTCGACAACTCTCCAAACACCGGGTCAACTTCAACTCCCCGGACCATCGTCTTTGGATCACTGGGACCATTCCCACTTCCCGCAGAAGACACTGTACCTGCCAAGAAGCAGAAAACCGCCCCGCAACGTGTCACTAAAATGGCACCAAGGGCGAACACCAAGAAGCCTGAAGCCCGTGGCATTCCCACGAAGCCTCAACCCACAAGAAACCAGGTTTACACCAAAACTTAGTCTCCGAGATCTTCACCAAAGCAACGGAGGTCCCGAACATCTGCAAAGCCAGCATACTTGGCCCCTCTCAAGGAGAATCGGTTCTACCCTCTCTCTTACATGAAAGAGGAGAAACCTACTCTCTGCTCAAAAAACAAACAAAATCATCATGAGCCGGCTTGCTCCTACATGCCCAAAATCAAATCCTGCATCGTTAGGCCTATGGAAAAACTTGCTGAAGCCTGCGTTCCTGCGAGTCGACCCTTCATCTCAACAGGGGCCGAGCTCGCAAAATTCAAGTCTTCATTGCGACAGGCAAAGGACCGCGTCCAGATTCTGTCCTTGCCCAGCTTCAAAGAAGACAAACTCGGCTGCTGCGCACGAGGGACTACATCCTTCATCGCTAGAACCCAGCCAGAGCTGACTGAAGCTCAAATTGCTCGTCGTATGCGTCGCCGCACTGCATATCGACAAAAGAGACTCGAGAAACAAAGAACCCAGCGTTCTACTCTCCACGTCTCAAACAAATGGGTCAAAAAAGAAAGACCCGACCAATTCGTTGCTGTTCATATGGTTGGGAAAACCAGAAAACGCCAGAAGTCAGCAATCAAAATCAGTGTTAGACGTCCAGTGACTCGCAGCGTCTCCCGGACACGAACACATCTGGAAGAATCCTCCACTCCTCTAAGCCAAGGACACCGGAGTAACCACTCCTCAGATTCTTCATCCAGAAGAATGAGTCCCAGCTCAGTCACCAGGACGATTTCTTCGTTCGAATCCCGAGGGATGAACGTCTTGGCTACAAGTTCTGAGCAGCCTCCACCGCATGATGACGTAACCACACGCATCCAGCAGTTGGAGCAAGGCCAACAGAGAATTGAGGCTCTGATGGAAAACCTTATTCTCACTCTACAGCGTCCACCACCTAACAACCAAACTCCTCCGAATCATGAAGATGACGGGGACAATGTAGAAAACAATGAGTCTCGCGCCCTTACCAAAAAGGACGTGGACGATATCCTCGCAAAAGCAAAAGAAGAGGATACATTGAAGGAATATGGGATAAAGCCACCCTACCCTCTATGAATGGACTCGGTTCCGTTCCCTGCAAAATTCAAGCAACCTACTCTCCAGACATATACTGGGAAAGGTTCAGCCAGACAGCATGTCATCCATTTCAAGATCCTGATGTTGACACCAAAAAAGTCAATATGTCTCCTCAACATCCAGAAGCCTCCTGAAGCTGCATCCCGCTAAAAATAGGCAAGGCTACTTCAAGCATCAGATTTTGTCAGAATCAGACAGAAACTGAGAGATCCTTCAAGAAAGCTAAAAGAGGGGTACACTTGAGGTTTCGGGTCATTCCGACATCGTTTGGCCCAACTTCACCGCTCCGACAGCTAAACAAGCGCTCCCGGCGGCGACATCATCAAAGACACCAAAACTTTGATCGAAGCCTACGGATGACTCCAGAATGTCTCCAAAGGGCTCCATACCAAATTCCAAGTCAAACCGACAACGTTTGACCCTCCATCAATGCTCGAGCCGCAAAATCAAGCCTCCCGGCGGCCGGACCACCGAAGCCATCACTCATCAAACAAAGTACATGAGTGGCTTCAACATGCTTCCAAAAGGCTGCACGTCAAATTTCAGGTCATTCCGACAACGTTTGACCAGGTTTCGATGCTCCGAGAGAAAATCAAGCCTACCGGCGGCGGAGCAACCCGGGACCAAGACATCCAAAAAGGAGCCCATGGAACGTCTCAAAATGACTCCAATAGGCTCCCCGTCAAATTTCAGGTCAATCGGACATCGTTTGACCACATATCAAAGCTCGACATTTTCCCCGCAGCAAAATCAAGTGAAGCATCGATGGGACCCCAAACGGCTTCCAAACTCAAATAAAAGCCCATGGTTGGTCCTATCCACTGCTCAAGAAGCTTCACCTCAATTTTCAGGTCATTCCGACATCGTTTGACCTAGTTTCGACGCTTGATGGAAAATCGGCTACAAAGTCTTCGGCTTTCCCGAAAAATAGGAAACTTTGTGCTCTGATTTCGCAAAGGTTCTCGTCAAGATTTCTTCAAGAAAATCAAGTCAATAATTGAGGAAAACTGTCAAGAAAAATACAGAAGAAAAAAGGGATGAAAAAGATGAAAAAACGGTCGAAAACGACGCTCGGCGACCAAACGGGCCGAAGCCCCATGGTTGCCGGCGACCTTGGCCCAAGGTCGCCGGTGACCCTGGCCCAAGGTCGCCAGGCGACCCTGGAAATCCGGGTCGCCGGATTTTGCGCCGAAGTGTCCGATTTCGATTTTTTTCGCGTTTTGGGTGTTCTGGCCTCTGTGATTTTCTGAAAATCCAATGTTTGGTGCTTCAAAACCACTGATCTTCGTCGACATCTCGGATCCGCCGTCAAAAGCATGAAATCATCACCGATCGCCTCAAGATTGCCAACCGGCTGACCAAGAAAGTGCACTTTCTGTCCGACCGATCGTGAAATCGACAAAACAGATGTCACCAGCCCGCCAACATCAATCAATGTCTGAAATTGCATCGCAATCCGACATCAAATAATGCGTGGATTCACCCGTGATGATCGCAAGAAAAATCTCAAAAGGCGCAGCGCGGCCCGCGACTTTTCACATGCCTTGGCAACCACTTAATGTCGTTAATTGACCCATTAAAGCAGTCATTAACTCATTATTTTGGACGGCCCAATCAGAACCAAGCATTTGGGAGTTACAAATCCAAGCAATCATGGCATTAAATCCATGAAACTCCCATCATCATGAAGCATAAAGGTGATTAAATGCCCACTACCTTCATCGGCCAATCACAAGCCTTGAAAAAGGAGTTACAAAATCAACTTGTAACTCCTCATCAATTCTTTCATCATGGCCATCAATGCCAATAAACACCTCATGGCTACCAAAAGCCTATAAAAGGAGGTCCATTCCAAGAAGAAAGCATGATGAGAAGAGATCCCAAGTACAAGCTCTGAAAATCCAGAAAATCAGAGAGAGAGACGAAGTCCTAACATGTAACTTCAGACATTGATAGCTAGTAGCGGGCCGGTGACATCTGTCTTGTCGATTTCTCGATCGGTCGGACAGAAAGAGCACTTTTTAGGTCAACCGGTCGGCGATCTTGGAGCGATCAATGATGATTTTATGCTTTTGACGGCGGATCTGAGATGTCGTCGGATATGAGTCAATTTCAAGCACTAAGAATCACATTTTCAGGAAACCATAGGGGCCAAAGTGCGCGAAACGCGAAAAGGGACGGAAAAGCGGGTCACCGGCGAAAAATCCGGTGACCCGGACTTCCATGGTCGCCGGCAACCATGGGCCATGGTCGCCGGCGACCACGGGCTAGGGTCGCCGGCGACCCTGGGCCCGCGACCCTGGGGGTTTTTCTCCCCTTTTTGGTCCGTTTTGCGGTCTTTTTCGTCGCCATTTTCTTCTGTATTTTTCCTGTCATTTCTTCTCATTTATTGGCTTGATTTCCCTATAGAAAACCTGATGAGAATCCTTGCATTTTTAGAGTGCAAAGTTTCCAATTTTCCGGGAAAGCCGAAGACTTTGTCGCGTAGAGCTGCTGATTTTCCGCCAGAAGCTGAAACTTGGTCAAACGATGTCGGAATGACCTGAAATTTGAGGTGGAGCCTCCTGAGCAATAAATAAGACCAACCATAGGCTTTTGTTTGAGTTTTGAAGCCGTTTGGGGTCCCGTCGCCAGTAGACTTGATTTTACCGCGAGGGAGATGCCGCGCGTTTGAGGTGCGGTCAAACGATGTCCGATTGACCTGAATTTTGACAGGGAACCTATTGGAGTCATTTTGAGATGATCCACAGGCTCTGTCTTGGAAACCATGGTCCCGGGGAGTTCCGCCGCCGGTAGGCTTGATTTTCTTTCGGAGCGTCGAAACCTGGTCAAACGTTGTCGTAATGACCTGAAATTTGACGTGCAGCCTTTTGGAAGCATGTTGAAGCCACTCATGCACTTGGTTTGATGAGTGAAGGCTTCGGTGGTTCCCGCCGCCGGGAGGCTTGATTTTGCTGCTCGAGCATTGATGGAGGGTCAAACGTTGTCGGTTTGACTTGAAATTTGGCATGGAGCCCTTTTGAGACATGCTGGAGTCATCCGTAGGCTCTGATTGAAGTTTTGACGTCTCCGATGATGTCGCCACCGGGAGCGCCAATTTAGCTGTCGGAAAAGCGAAGTTAGGCCAAATGATTCTGAAATGGCCCGAAACTTCATGTGTACTCCTCCCTTGGCTATCTTGAAGGATCTTGCAGTTTTTGTTTGATTCTGACAAGATTTGATTTTTTGGAGAATTTGCATTGCCTATTTATGGCAGGTTGCGACTTCATGCAGCTTTCTTAGTGTTGAAGAGGCAAAGTGACATTTTTGGTGTCAACAAATGCCCCCTCGAGGTACAGCGACGAGTTGCTTGACTTTTGTAGTCGATGTGCCTCGAAGAGATTTTGAAGGAGAGCTTGTGTCTTGACCAAGAGTCTTTGAGCAATCTTTCCTTTGGTAGAGTAGCCTTTGAGCTTCCAGGGGAATTTTATGGTAATGAAAGGAATCACATACCATCTCGAGGCAAAGTTTTGAAGATGACATCAGGGATGTGGATTTGGGTTTTTGTTTTTGACCTTGTGACCTAACAAGCTGTATGTGGTAGGTTAGGGGGTCGGGTTTTGGTTTTGACCTTGTGACCCAACAAGCTGTATGTGGCAAGTTGGGGGATCATGATTTGGTTTTTGGTTTTGGTCTTGTTGTCGCGACCCCGGACCGGGTTCGGGGAACCAAATCCGGGATCGGGACTGTTTGTGATGAAGCCAATGATGTGATCATATGGAATGATGACCATAATTAAGATATGTTAATGATCAAGCGTACACGGGTTACAAAAGAACGCTCCTTACCCGTGCACGTGATTTCCCACAGGTGTCTGCGGTGAGGATATTCCAACACACATAGTCATATAGTATAATTGCGGAAGCGTATGGTAAATCATGCATGTATTTCATTTCACAAAATATCAAGGATGATTACATTTGAATATGAGTATCAGAATGAGCAATGTCCTAAAGCATAACCCAAGAGCACATATTCAAGTTTAATCAGAAGATCGGTTAATTACAGTTCCCAAAAATAGAGGCCAACAAAGGCCAATATACAAAACAATAACCACCAGAAAACTATCCAAACAATTTCCCCAAAATGTTTCGCAACTCTGTAGCCCGATGTTTACATAACATCGTCAGCACGCCACTTAACTAGCGGCTGCGGTTCTCCGACCGCCGCCTCTGGCTCCTCCTCGGGGAAACCAACAACGGGACCTGAGTACCAAAGCAAAGGGTCAGACACGACGGTCTGGCAGGTAGATGAAAAGATATGAACATTTAATGATAAAACATTTGCCATGGAAACAATTGAACCTGTCTAAATAATATTTTCATGAGTAAATGCACCATTTAGTTAAAAACATATATGCAAGGTAGAACAAGTTAAGGTAACCAAGGAAATCAGGAAACTAGCAAGATGGCAACCACACAAAGCTAAATCCTCTATCACCGAAGTGATAGAGCAAGCAAGTCAAGGCGTTGACCTCAGTCACCGAAGTGAGGAGGTACAACGAAATACATATACATATATACTATATACTAGACATGACCACGGTAGCGAGCCGGGCATCAGGAACCACAGTAGCAATCTGCGGTATCAGGACAAGACCACGGTTAAATAACTGGGTAGCAAGATCCAAACTGCAGTTGGTGGGACAAGAGGGGGATCACCTCGTCAGTAGATCAGACTAACAAGGTATCCAAGCTTAGTGGTGCCGACTCATAGGTCAAAACATGGAAATCAAGACATGTGTAAAATAAATCAAGTACAAGACTATATTCAGGCAGGACATGGGTGCTCAGGGCACAGCTATCATATCAGGTCTGTCATGTATATCAAAGCTAGCAAAACGGCACGAGTATACTTCGAAAAGCCAATATAATGTCGGGTTAAAACTAATCCAAGTGAATAGGGATCCCGTATGTCTGTATAAAAAGGAAGCTTGGTACTCTTTGAATTTGGGAGACATTCCGGGTTCCTTATACACTATAGTAGCCTCAATACTTAAATGAATCTAGATGATGTAGTTTCTCTCTCTAACGTACTACCAATAAACACTTCACCTATGCTTCGAACACAATCCCAGGTGAGTGGTGCCCATTGCTCTCAGAAAGGTTCACAAGCAATGGGGTGAAAGCTCCCTTCAATCCTTCTTTTATTCACAGAATTCAGGGAATTTCGATTACCTTGCGGTCAGGTGGCGGTTAGCCGCCAGCGAATGCGGCGGTTAACCGCTGGCTGACCGTGAGGCTGACCGTGGAATTGCAGCTCTCTGGAAATGCGACCGCTACAATCCGGTTGGCTGGCGGTTAGCCGCTGATGGGTTAGGCGGTTAGCCGCTAGCTGACCGCGGAGCTGACTGTGAGACTTCAGCTCTCGGGAAAAGTGACCGTAACTGTGCGGTTAGATGGCGGTTAGCCGTCGATGGACACTGCGGTTAGCCGCTAGCTGACCACGGAGCTGACCGCCAGTCACGGGAATTTCTTCCCTGGGTTCAGATTCAAGCTTTCCCTTTCCCCAAACCCATTCCTTTCATTCTCCATTGGCATTCATACAATTACTAAGAGAAGAAGACAACCATCATCAAAAGGATTCACTTAGGCTTTGTACAAAAGATGAACTCAAGACTACAATTCAAGATTTAAGGACAATAGATGAAACCAAAAGCTAGAAATCATGTTTCAAGACAATGAATGGGTTCAACAACCCCTTTTTAAAACATTAAAGCCACATTGAATGCAAGTAAAAACTCATCCTAAATGGTACAATAAATAGCAACATTTGATCATGGAAATCACTTTTAAAATTAAACATCCACTTGCCTCAAGGTCTCTAAATAAGAAATCCAAGCTCTAATCCACACTTCCAAGCCAAGTACCAAGCTACACCAAAAACCCCCAAAAACAAACCCTAAAATGGGTCAAACCAAGGAACAAGAAGAAGAAACTCACAATAATGAAGATAGGGCTCTCCCAAGACTAGAAGAACAAGGATCTAAGATATTAGGGAAGGAGCTTACTTGTAAGTTCTTCAAATGGACAAGGTGAGCTCAAAGAGGGTCTTGAGTTGGGTAGATCCTTCCACAAATGGTATCAATGAATAGCTCTAGTAATGGGGAAGAAGAGGGTGAAGTTCATCTCTTGATTGGTGTGAGATTTGGTAGGGTTTTGGTGGTGAGGAAGCAAGGAGAAAAAGAGAAGAGATGGAAACCCTAGGCTCTCATATGCTTGTGCTGGAAAAGGAAAATGGAAGAAGAGGGTTCTCCTTATAAAGCAATGGGTGTGGGCTCCACTACTAGGAAAGCTCTTTGGGCTGAAATCGCTAATTTCAGGATCTCGAATGAAATCGACGAAGAAGAGAAAAGTGATCACCGAAATAGCTAGTTTCGGAAAAGTACATGTTTCGCGGGTTTCGAGGATATCGAGTGTTGGGCACAGATTTCATGTAAAAAGACTGTTTTGCCCTCAAAGCAAGAAGATCGGGTTTCGGGGTTCCGGACGGTCACGGCTCAACACGAAAGTTGTAAGGATCGACAAAACAAGTGAGACGGGATCAAGACAAGAATTAGGGGAAAACAAGCAACCTCCAAAAGCTAGCAAGACTAATAAAAAAGGAAACCCCCAAAGGGTCCCACTAAGCAAAAAGGCACTAAAATAACTATAATTCCCCAAAGCTATCAAGAACTATACTAATCCAAGCTTAGTCAAAACTCACTAATCGAGCTCAGCACTAACACCCAACTTAATTAGCGCTAATCGAGTCACTCGGGTCGGGGTCTTACACTTGTGACCTAACAAGCTGTATGTGGCAAGTTAGGGGACCAGGATTTGGTTTTTGGTCACTCTTTGGGACTGTGTGGGTCCATTGGAGTGGTTTGGATTTTTGTGGAATGTCAATTTCAAGATTTTGGCTCAATTTGGTATATGAGGCTGGATGGTTTGATTCTTTGGAAGCTCATGGGGCTTGAAAATTTTTTGTATGGTTCAATCAACTCAAAAGAGGCATGGAACCATAGTTGTATGCTCTTGGTAAGAGGGATTTTTTTCCTGACTAAAAGCCCATATTTTTTTTTTTTAAGTGCCTAGGTGGTCAAACCTGGCTCATATGGGCTAACCCATGGGACCTTAGGCTTTGGAGATGGCCTAGATCTCATATGGTGTCATATTTGTAAAGAATATCTAAAGATATCTCACTTGGATAGAGAATATCTAAAAATATCTTTATGGGAGAGAATCTCTCATATTCCCTTAATTTGGGAGAGAATATCTTAAGGTATCTTTCTTTTTGGGAAAGAATCTCCAATCTCCTATTTTGTTGGAGAGAATCTCTCATTGATTGATTTTGGGAGAAAATCTCTCAAAGACATCTTTCTTTTTGGGAAAGAATCTTTCTAATTCCTTCTCTTTTGGTAAGGTTACTAATTAGTAGCACTTACCTTTCTTTTTTTGTTTCCTTCTTTGATTTGCTCTCTTCTATAAAAGCAAGGAGGAGGCTAGATCTCTTGCCCTTATTGCTTTCTTTTGCAACAATCTCAAGAGAGCTCCAAAACCAAGAGTTCTTCTTCTTCAAGGATCTTCAAGCTTTTTCCTTCTTCTTCTCCATCAATGGCTTCAAGTAAGTTTTCTCTCTTTTTCTTTCAAGAAAACTCCATGTAGAGAATAGGATGGTAAAAAAAGAAAGTTTCTCTCTCTTTTTTTTTTCTTTTCTTTCTATTCTTCTTCTCTTTTTTTTTCTTTTTCACGTGATTTCTGTTTTTTTTTTTTCGTGCTTCTTTCTTTCTCTTTTTCTTTTTGCACGTTTTCTTTTTTTCTTTTTTTTTATTGTGGGCCGTACGGACAGATCCGTACGGATCTGGTCTGTACGGCCACGTGGCCTGTGGGCCACGGCCTGGTGGGCTGGCCCACCCTTTCCTCTTTTTTTCTTCTTCTTTTTTTTTTGCTGTTTTCTTTCTTCTTTTTTTTTTCTTTCTCCCCCTTCTTTTTTGAGAAAGTTTCTTTTTTTTTTTTTTTTGCTCATCATGATAATGCATTTTTATGCAAATCTAGATGTTCATGCATGTACTTTTTGTAGATTGAATTTGAGAGCATGATAGCATACCTGAAAATCTTTGCAAATGTTGGGAATTTGGAGCTCGCAGCGATGTTGAGCCCTTCTTGATTTTGCGGAGATTTTGGGGTTTCAAAAGTTTGGAGTTTCGAAGCTCGCAGCGATGTTGAGCCCATCTTCAAACTTTCTATTTCTTTTGGGGTATTTCCCTTTTCTTCGGAATTGCCCCGGAACCATGCCAAAATTTCGCCAGATTTTCTTTTAGCGAAATCCTGTCATTTTGAAGATGATTTTTTTTTCTTTTCCAACCTTTGCAGGTGGTTCCACCAGAACGAACAAGGGTAAAGAGCCTACTACAAGCGTACCTCGTCGATCCGCCAGATCTTCGAATGTGGCCGTTCAGCAGGCCTGGGAGAAGGTCCAGTATGTTGAGAGAAACGTCACACGGGGCGGGACGAAGACTCTCCTGATGTGGAAGTCCCTCTCACTGTCAATGAGGAGGTGCCAGGGGAAGCTGACGAACCTCCGGAGAGGAGGATTCGGGAAGAAGAGACCATTGGTGAAGGTATGATTCTTCCTTTTTCTTTTTCTGCTTCTTTCATGGGGCTTTCCATGTTCTGATTTGTTTTCTCACCCTGCTGCTGCTTTTTTTTTTTTAGCAGAGGATGAAGACTTGGCGATGCCTGAGGTTCCGACCGATGAGGCGGTGATGGAGCCGGTTATGGCATCTGAAGAAGAACCGAGGGACTCTGGAATGATTCCAGAATCTCCAATTGGTATAACTTCTTTCGCTTTCTCTTTTTTTTTTTCTTTTTTTTTTTGCCTGCGACTTGATTTGCTAACATTTTTCTTGTCAGCTGACTTGCCGCAGGATTCCGATGACTTTGAACCATCAATGGATGCAAATGTTGATGATGCTTCCGATGAGTTCATGGAGGAGGAGAGTGTTCCGCCAGTCATCGAAGAAGGTACTTTGTAGTGATGACCCTGATGATTTTTTTTACAGGATCATATTCATACCTTTTTGTGTTTCATTTGCAGGTTTTGAAGTGACAGAAGAGAGTCCATCGCTTTCTTCAGAACCAGAGCAAGGGATGCCAGAGGTCGATCCGGAGGTAGAGACTCCTACAACCAGTCCTGACGCGATAGAGGAGACACCTTGTGCTGAGATTCCTTCTCCAGTGGCTCCAAGTGGAAAGAGTTCTTTTGTTACTCTTCCAATGGGACATGACATGAGCAGCCGATCAACGGAAAAGGGTGAATCTTCATCCAGCTCGTCTCTTCAATTTGCGAAGAAGGTGCTGGCTCGGGTTTTGAGTTCTTGGATCGAGACTCTCTTTTCTGGACACCTGGATGTCGGATTTGGCATGATCCCACATGTACAGGAGATTCTCACTGATACCGAAGAGGTTGGTCTGGATGTCACAGGTGTCAGGGCGATCGTTGATAGGATCATTGCACTGGGTGACAAGTGGTTTGAGACCATGGATTTCCCTGACGACCAATTCTTCAAGGAGATGTTCTTGGACCCTGCTGATAAGGCTAAGTCTGACCTGAATAAGGCTACACAAAGCAAGAAGCAGCTAGTTCGGGAGAAGAACTTGTAAGAGCTAGCCATCATCGGATTGAGGCATGACCTTAACGTCCTTGATAGGGAAGTTGAGGAGGCCAGGAAACGTCTTGAGCATTTGAAGGCGCAAGTCGCTACCAAGTGGGCTGCTATAACAGAGGCTCGTGACAGGGAGAGTGCTCTGATTCGCAGGGTTGCAGATGCCGGTCAAGTTCTCGAGAGGAGGACTCTAGAAAACGAACAATGGCAAACTACTGGGGAAAAGCTTCCCGGTGTAAAAGAAGGGTTACGGCATTCGCCAGCATCTCATTGCAAGTTCCTGAAGAAGCGTGCCTTGGAAACTCTGACGGCTGAGGCCAAAAGTTTGCTTGAGGAGCTGAAGCTTTGGCTGGAGACCATTTTTGGCTGAGCTCCTGATTTTTTGTAGCAGAAACTATTCTTCTTTTTTTTGTTACCACATGTATATTTTTTTTTGGTACTGTTTTTTTGTAGTGCTTGTGAACACTTTCCCCTTTTTTTTTTTTTGGTACCACATGTATTTTTTGGTACTTTTCTTTTTTTTTTTTTTTTGTTTTCCTTACGCTCACTCAAATCTTTTTGCGATGAAAGCAATTGCTAAATGGGATTTGATCAAAAGCTTTGTCATTTTGTGAAAATCTTTTGTCAAATGATTTTTTTGGTAGGGGAAACGAATTTGGCATGAAACCCGGATTTTTGTGGCATTTATAGCCAGTTTGGTGGCATTGATAGCCAATTTGTGGCATTTATAGCTGGTTTGGTGGCATTGATAGCCGGGTTTTTGAAAGCCAAGTTTTGGTTTGTCGGCGTGAAAGCCAATTTTTTGTGGCATTGATAGCCGGTTTGTGGCATTTATAGCCGGTTTTGACATGAGAGTCAGTTTTTTTTTTTTTTTTTTTTTTTTTGTTTTTTTTTTTTTTTTGTGGCATTTATAGCCGATTTGGTGGCATTGATAGCCGGTTTTGGCAAAAGAGCTAGGTTTTTGGTTTTCAAAAATGCAAGTTGATGGAACGCGCTCCGAGGCGCCGTGGGGCGGCTACCGGGGTCGGCGGAACGTGGGAGTCCGTCGGGTCCGGCCCTTTCGCGCCCTGGCGGGCCTGAAGCGTGCATCAACATTTCTTTTGTGTGGGTGTGGCAGATTTTCTATTTTACTTGGAATTGCAAGTGGTAATCCGGAGATCAACCTTCGCAAGTAAAAAGGAAATCAACTTCTTTCAAGTTTTCCATTGCACAAATATTTAAGAAAAGAGACATTTTCTTAATTTGCCGTGAAAGGCGATTTTGTTTGGCATTTATAGCCGATTTTGGCGTTTATAGCCGATTTACAATTCTCATCAATAATGAAAAAGACAAGAGTTGTGATTTTTGTCTCTTTTAGAAAAATACAAACTACAATGAAAAGCAAGAAAAGGAAGATCTAACTTTTCAGGAGATTGTGGGGGACTCGTTCAGATTGACGGTCGCAAGCCATGTATGGGCTTCGCCATCATCCATACAGATGAGAACAGAAGATGCTCTTGATTCGCTTGGCTTGGCTATAACCTCAGGTTTTTAGAGGACAAAGACCAAGAGAAGGTCCTATGTCCAATAAAAAGCTAAGTAGACGGGCTGAAAAGCCACGTCTAAGCCATTGGAGGCAGCGGGAGAAGGCAAGGACCTTGGGGGGGGGGGGGTGCCCTCCAAGGGACTTTTGTCACCTTGTAGTGGTGGCCGGTGCAGAACTTCAGCAGAGTTTTTCTCTCTTTTTCTTTCTCTCAGATCTCTTTCTGATCTTTTTTTTCTTCCGATTTCAATGGAATGCTCTCCTATTTATAGGCTTTTGGTAGCCATTTAGGAGAGTTTATGGGCTTTAATGGCTTTAATGGGAGGAGTTACAAGATTTATTTCTTTGATTTTGTAACTCCTTTTTCCTTGAATCTGATTGGCCGATGGAGATTAAGGGCTTTTAATCACCTTAATTACCATAATGGGAGGAGTTTCATGGGTTAAATGCCATGAATCAATTGACTTGTAACTCCCAAATGCTTGCTTCTGATTGGGCCGTCCAAAGAAATAAATTAATGACTGCAATAAAGCTAGTCAATTAACCACATTAATTGGTCGCCGAGCAGTCGAAGAGTCGCGGGCTGTGCCGTGTCTTCTGGAATTCTTCTGGCGATGATCATCGATGGATCTTCATGCTGATCGACATCGGATGAACATGTAACTTCAGACAGTGATAGCTAAGAGCGGGCCGGTGACATCTGTCTTGTCGATTTCACGATCGGTCGGATAGAAAGTGCACTTTCTTGGTCAGCCGGTTGACGATCTTGGAGCAATCAATGATGATTTTATGCTTTTGGAGGTTGACCCGTGATTTTGACGGATGTTGTCGGATATGAGTCAATTTCAAGCACTAAAAATCACATTTTCAGGAAACCATAGGGGCCAAAGTGCGCGAAACGCGAAAAAAGACGGAAAAACGGGTCACCGGCTGAAAATCCGGTGACCCAGACTTCCATGGTCGCCGGCGACCATGGGCCGGCTACCATGGGCCATGGTCGCAGGGGCCTGCGACCATGGGCCATGGTCGCAGGGGCCTGCGACCCTGGGGGAATTTTCCCCTTCGGAGCCCGTTTCGCGGTCGTTTTGAGGTCTTTTTCTTCGCCGTTTTCTTCTGTATTTTTCCTGACATTTCTTCTCATTTATTGGCTTGATTTCCCTGTAGAAAACCTGATGAGAATCCTTGCATTTTTAGAGTGCAAAGTTTCCAATTTTCCGGGAAAGCCGAAGACTTTGTCGCGTAAAGCTGCTGATTTTCCGCTAGAAGCTGAAACTTGGTCAAACGATGTCGGAATGACCTGAAATTTGAGGTGAAGCCTCTTGAGCAATAAATAAGACCAACCATAGGCTTTTGTTTTAGTTTTGAAGCCGTTTGGGGTCCCGTCGATGCTTCACTTGATTTTGCTGCGGGGAAAATGCCGAGCTTTGATATGTGGCCAAACGATGTCCGATTGACCTGAAATTTGACGGAGAGCCTATTGGAGTCATTTTGAGACGTTCCATGGGCTCCGTTTTGGATGTCATGGTCCCGGGTTGCTCCGCCGCCAGTAGGCTTGATTTTCTCTCGGAGCATCAAAACCTGGTCAAACGTTGTCGGAATGACCTGAAATTCGACGTGCAGCCTTTTGGAAGCATGTTGAAGCCACTCATGCACTTGGTTTGATGAGCGAAGGCTTCGGTGGTTCCCGCCGCCGGGAGGCTTGATTTTGCTGCTCGAGCATTGATGGAGGGTCAAACGTTGTCGGTTTGACTTGAAATTTGGCATGGAGCCCTTTTGGGACATGCTGGAGTCATCTGTAGGCTCTGATCGAAGTTTTGACGTCTCCGATGATGTCGCCGCCGGGAGCGCCATTTTAGCTAACGGAGAAGCGAAGTTAGGCCAAATGATTCTGAAATGGCCCGAAACTTCATGTGTACTCTTTTCTTGGCTATCTTGAAGGATCTTGCAGTTTTTGTTTGATTCTGACAAGATTTGATTTTTTGGAGAAATTGCATTGCCTATTTATGGCAGGTTGCGACTTCATGCAGCTTTCTTGATTTGGAGAGGCAAAGTGACATTTTTGGTGTCAACAAATGCCCCCTCGAGGTACAGCGACGAGTTGCTTGACTTTTGTAGTTGATGTGCCTCGAAGAGATTTTTGAAGGAGAGCTTGTGTCTTGACCAAGAGTCTTTGAGCAATCCTTCCTTTGGTAGAGTAGCCTTTGAGCTTCCAGGGGAATTTTATGGTAGTGAAAGGAATCACACACCATCTCGAGGCAAAGTTTTGAAGATGACATCAGGGATGTGGATTTGGGTTTCTGTTTTTGATCTTGTGACCTAACCAGCTATATATGGCAGGTTAGGGGATCGGGTTTTGGTTTTGACCTTGTGACCCAACAAGCTGTACGTGGCAAGTTGGGGGATCATGATTTGGTTTTTGGTTTTGGTCTTGTGACCTAACAAGCTGTATGTGGCAAGTTAGGGGACCAGGATTTGGTTTTTGGTCACTCTTTGGGACTGTGTGGGTCCATTGGAGTGGTTTGGATTTTTGTGGAATGTCAATTTCAAGATTTTGGCTTAATTTGGTATATGAGGCTGGATGGTTTGATTTTTGGAAGCTCATGGGGCTTGGGATTTTTTGTATGGTTCAATCAACTCAAAAGAGGCATGGAACCATTATTGTATGCTCTTGGTAAGAGGATTTTTTTCCTGACTAAAAGCCCATTTTTTTTTTTTTTTTTTTTTTTTTAGTGCCTAGGTGGTCAAACCTGGCTCATATGGGCTAGCCCATGGGACCTTTAAGCTTTTTAGGATGGCTTAGATCTCATGTGGGGCCATTTTTGTAAAGAATATCTAAAGATATCTCATTTGGATAGAGAATATCTAAAAATATCTTTAATTGGAGAGAATCTCTCATCCTCCCTTAATTTGGGAGAGAATATCTCAAGGCATCTTTCTTTTTGGGAAAGAATCTTCAATATCCTATTTTGTTGGAGAGAATCTCTCATTTGATTGATTTTGGGAGGAAATCTCTCAAAGACATCTTTCTTTTTGGGAAAGAATCTTTCTAATTCCTTCTCTTTTGGTAAGGTTACTAATTAGTAACACTTACCTTTCTTCTTTATTTCCTTCTTTGATTTGCTCTCTCCTATAAAAGCAAAGGAAGGTAGGATCTCTTGCTCTTATTGCTTTCTTTTGCAACAATCTCAAGAGAGCTCCAAGACCAAGAGTTCTTCTTTTTCAAGGATCTTCAAGCTTTTTCCTTCTTCTTCTCCATCAATGGCTTCAAGTAAGTTTTCTCTATTTTTCTTTCAAGAAAACTCCATGTAGAGAATAGGATGGAAAAAAAAAGTGTCTTCTCTTTTTTTTTTTTTCTTTTTTTTCTTTCTATTCTTCTTCTTTTTTTTTTTCTTTTCCACGTGATTTCTGTTTTTTTTTTTTCTCTTTTTTTTTTCACGTGTGTCTCTTTTCTCTGTTTTTTTTTTTTTTTTTTTTTTTTTTTTTTTTTTTGTGGGCCGTACGGACAGATCCGTACAGCCATGTGGCCTGATTTTTTTTATTTTTTTTTTATTTTTTTTCTTTTTTTTTCCTCTTTTTTTTTTGAGAAAGTTTCTTTTTTTTTTCTTTTCTTTCTCCCTCTTTTTTTTTGAGAAAGTTTCTTTTTTTTTTCTTTTCTTTCTCCCTCTTTTTTTTGAGAAAGTTTCTTTTTTTTTTTTTCTTTCTCCCTCTTTTTTTTTGAGAAAGTTTCTTTTTTTTTTTTTTTTCTTTTGCTCATCATGATAATGCGTTTTTATGCAAATCTAGATGTTCATGCATGTACTTTTTGTAGATTGAGCATGATAGCATACCTGAAAATCTTTGCAAATTTGGGAATTTGGAGCTCGCAGCGATGTTGAGCCCTTCTTGATTTTGCGGAGATTTTGAGGTTTCGAAAGTTTGGAGTTTCGGAGCCCGCAGCAATGTTGAGCCCATCTTCAAACTTTCTATTTCCGTCGGGGTATTTCCTTTTTCTTTGGAATTGCCCCGGAGTCATGCCAAAATTTCGCCAGATTTTTGGTGGGACAAAGTGACCCCTTTTTTAGCGAAATTCTGTCATTTTGATGACGATCTTTTTCTTTTCCAACCTTTGCAGGTGGTTCCTCCAGAACGAACAAGGGTAAAGAGCCTGTTACAAGCGTACCTCGTCGATCTGCTAGAGCTTCCAATGTGGCCGTTCAGCAGGCCTGGGAGAAGGTCCAGTTTGTTGAGAGAAACTTGGAAGAATGCGACTCTCTCAACCGCGATGAGATGAGACAGCGATTGATCGCTCTCAAGGATGAGGAGTTCTATAAGATCATGGTAAGCAACCGTCCTTGGGTTATGGACGATCTGAGGGTTTTACCCAAGCCTACCTTCTTCTTTGGAGATGCAGTCCCTGACGACTTGACATACCAAAGGAGATGTTTTCAGTTCTCTTACACAGCAAATGGTGAGGAGAGAACTATTTCTACCCGGTCGTCTTTTGACCGGACCATCTCGATCCTGAGCCTTTCTCCCACGTGCCCTAAGAGGGAAGATCCTCCGAGCTGGGTTAAGAGGACCAGTGTGATCAAGACCGGGGTTTTTGTTGGTGGACCCTCTGGATATGCGGAGAAGCCACCTGTCCGTATGGACATGTTGATGCCAGCCAGCGGCTACCAGGGCTCTGATTATCCGTCGGTCGATTTGAGACCGGTGGGCCTTGGCGTTTTCAGCGGTGACGGCAGTACTTGGGTGAAGCCTTTTCGACTTCGTGGCCGTTTCAATGTTGACTCCGATTGGAAGTCATGGACTGACCACACCTTGCTGATTGGGGGCGCCGTTTTGAAGGAAGCCGGGATTTTTGACGCGGTCCGCGCTTTTAGGGAGACCGTGACTTTTTCCGATGATGCCTTCATGGCTATGTTGGAGTCTTTCCTCCCTCAGACCAATACCTTCGTTGTCACGAACGGTGAGATTGGTTTTTCTGTGAAGGAGTTGAGTGCTATTACTGGATTGCCCATCCTTGGCAAACTCTACGAGGAGTTCATGCCGATTGACAGCGTCCTCGAGGAGCAGTCAGAGGAGTTCAGGCTCCTATACTTTCAGCTCGTCGCCTTCTATGATTTTTTGAAGGAGGGCTCGAAAGTAAGATCCAGCAGTTGGAAGAGTTGTGGCTCTTCGTTCCCTAACTTCTTCGACGGTGGAGAACCTTCTGATAGCATGACCCGAGAAGACAGGAAGAAGACTTCGGCCATGCAGGAAGAGTTGAAGGGTTTCTTCGCGAGCACAGATGCCATTTGTTCTGACATTACACTGCGGAGAGATCTTGCTGTTTACCTCACTTTTTGGCTAGGTGAGGCTGTGTTTGCTGGTGGAGATGGGACGCACATCAGGCCGCATTGTATTTTTCCTGCTTGTCAGATGGCGTTTGGAGAGCGGCTTGCTTTGGTGCCCGCTCTTTACTCCTACCTGTGTACCGAACTGCAGGTTGTTGCTTTCTTGGTTCGGCTTGGGCTCCCTATGAATAGGGTATTTTCAGCCCATATCTTTTATTCGTGGTTTGTATACCACTGTCCTGGCTTCCACCAGCTGGGTGCTGCACAGGATGATGATCCTCTGATGATTCGATTGGCTAAGGGAAAAGCCGTATCCGAATCACTTTTGTTTGCCCGCATGAGGATCCGACGGTTCAGGGACGTCGAGATGGGGCAGTCTTCAGTGAAGCTTTCTCCGGAGTTGCGGAAGAAGGCTTTTGATTTTGGTGCCTCCCGAGACTCTACCAGAGCAGGGTCGGGAAGGCATTACTCTTTGACTAATGCAGAGAAGGAGTGGCTTTTCAGCATACGAGTCGGCACGATGGTGTACCGTAGACATCTTTTCGTCGACATCCAGCCGTATGTACCTTCTCGCTTTGCGCTTCAGTTGGGCTTCTCTCAAGGCGTTGTTGGAGCGCCTTCGAGTATGGTGAAGCGTTTTGGGGGTTTGCAGGATGGCAGAAATGCATGGGCTTTCTATAGTGCTGAAGACACTACTGCCACGATTTCTTATCCTGAACTGCCGGCTTCACGAAGTGGTTCGCGAAGAGCTTTTTGGCATATCGGGGGCTTTCCAAGAAGGAGCTTGATGTAAAGCTGTCTTCTGGAAAAGGCATTGGGAAGTCGGATGGCGTCCGGCGAGAGGAAGTTTGGGCCTTCCTTTCTGGAGAGAAGCACAAGATAGGCTTTCTCGGTGACCAGGGCGTCATTGGTTCTGAAGCTGTTCGGGAAGTACCTGATGAGGCTTTGGAGCAGCTAGAATAGGAGGAAGCTGAGCTCGACGCTTGGATGCAAGCGGCACAGAGGCGAGCTTCTGCGGAGTCTACTGGCAAGAGCAGACCATCCAGTGAGGAGTCAAGTGAGAAACCTGACTCTGATAGTGGGGCGGGTTCTTCTAGGAAGCGAACCCGTAGAGGTAGGAAGAGGAGGAGGAGTCAGCGTCACACGGGGCGGGACGAAGACTCTCCTAATGTGGAAGTCCCTCTCACTGTCAATGAGGAGGTGCCAGGGGAAGCTGACGAACCTCCGGAGAAGAGGATTCGGGAAGAAGAGACCGTCGGTGAAGGTATGATTCCTCCTTTTCCTTTTCTACTTCTTTCATGGGGCTTTCCATGTTCTGATTTGTTTTCTCACCCTGCTGCTGCTTTTCTTTTAGCAGAGGATGAAGACTTGCCGATGCCTGAGGTTCCAACCGATGAGGCGGTGATGGAGCCGGTTATGGCATCTGAAGAAGAACCGAGGGACTCTGGAATGACTCCGGAATCTCCAATTGGTATAACTTCTTTCGCTTTCTCTTTTTTTTTTTGCCTGCGACTTGATTTGCTAACATTTTTTTCTTGTCAGCTGACTTGCCACAGGATTCCGATGACTTTGAACCATCAATGGACGCAAATGTCGATGATGCTTCTGATGAGTTCATGGAGGAAGAGAGTGTTCCGCCAGTCGTCGAAGAAGGTACTTTGTAGTGATGACCCTGATGATTTTTTTTAACAGGATCATATTCATACCTTTTTGTGTTTCATTTGCAGGTTTTGAAGTGACAGAAGAGAGTCCATCGCTTTCTTCAGAACCAGAGCAAGGGATGCCAGAGGTCGATCCGGAGGTAGAGACCAGTTCTGACATGATTGAGGAGATGCCTCGTGTTGAGATTCCCTCTCCAGTGGCTCCAAGTGAAAAGAGTTCTTTTGTTACTCTTCCAATGGGACATGACATGAGCAGCCGATCAGCGGAGAAGGGTGAATCTTCATCCAGTTCGTCTCTTCAATTTGCGAAGAAGGTGCTGGCTCGGGTTTTGAGTTCTTGGGTCAAGACTCTCCTTTCTGGACACTTGGAGGCAGGATTTGGCATGATCCCACATGTACAGGAGATTCTGACCGACACCGAAGAGGTTGGTCTGGATGTCACAGGTGCCAGGGCGACCGTTGATAGGATTATTGCACTGGGTGACAAGTGGTTTGAGACCATGGGTTTCCCTGACGACCAATTCTTCAAGGAGATGTTCTTGGACCCTGCTGATAAGGCTAAGTCTGACCTGAATGAGGCTACACAAAGCAAGAAGCAGCTAGTTCGGGAGAAGAACAAGGAAGAGCTAGCCATCATCGGATTGAGGCATGACCTTAACGTCCTTGATAGGGAAGTTGAGGAGGCCAGGAAACGTCTTGAGCATTTGAAGGCACAAGTCGATGCTAAGTGGGCTGCTATAACAGAGGCTCGTGACAGGGAGAGTACTCTGATCCGCAGGGTTGCAGATGCCGGTCAAGTTCTCGAGAGGAGGACTCTAGAAAACGAACGATGGCAAACTGCTGGGGTAGAGCTTCCCGGTGTAAAAGAAGGGTTACGGCATTCGCCAGCATCTCATGGCAAGTTCCTGAAGAAGCGTGCCTTGGAAACTCTGACGGCTGAGGCCAAAAGTTTGCTTGAGGAGCTGAAGCTTTGGCTGGAGACCATTTTTGGCTGAGCTCCTGATTTTTTATAGCAGAAACCATTCTTCTTTTTTTTGGTACCACATGTATTTTTTGGTACTCTTTTTTTTTTTTGTAGTGCTTGTGAACACTTTCTTTTTTTTTGGTACCACATGTATTTTTTTTTGGTACTTTTCTTCTTTTTTTTTTTTGTAGTGCTTGTGAACACTTTCTATTTTTTTTTGCTTTGGTACCACATGTATTTTTTTGGTACCTTTTTTTTTGTTGTTCCCTACGCTCACTCAAATCTTTTTGTGATGAAAGCAATTGCTAAATGGGATTTGATCAAAAGCTTTGTCATTTTGTGAAAATCTTTTGTCAAATAATTGTTTTGGCATGGGAGCCTGATTTTGGTTGTGGCGTGAAAGCCGATTTTGAGATGGCATGGAAGCCGAAATTTTATGGCGTAAAAGCCAAAATTTGGGTTGGCACGGAAGCCGGATTTTTGTGGCATTTACAGCCAGTTTGGTGGCATTGATAGCCAATTTGTGGCATTTATAGCGGGTTTTGTGGCATTGATAGCCATTTTTTGAAAGCCAAGTTTTGGTTTGTCGGCGTGAAAGCCAATTTTTCGTGGCATTGATAGCCGGTTTGTGGCATTTATAGCCGGTTTTGACATGAGAGTCAGTTTTTTTTTGTGTGGCATTTATAGCCGATTTTTTTTTAAAACCAAGTTTTGTTTTATTGGCATGAAAGCCGGTTTTGGCGTTTATAGCCGGAAATTTTGTTTTGGCATTTATAGCCGGATTTTGGCATTTATAGCCGAGTTTTGGTTTTCAAAATGCAGGTATCGACTAAATGTCGCCTCCCCGCTGAATGGTCTTGCAAGTATCGATGGAATGTCGCTTCCTTGCTCATTCGGTTTTGCGAGTATTGATGGAATGTCGCTTCCTCGCGAATTGGGGTGCAAATATCGACTAAGCGTCGCTTCCCTGCTTTTCCCAAGACTTTTGGTTTTGCGGGTACTGACTTGATGCCGTTTCTCCGCGATTTTTGAAATTTGAGGTTTTCTCGAACCATTTGTAATTTTGGGTTGTGGATAGCAACTGGTATGTTACATCTCCATGATTTTTGAAATTGGGTTGTGGATATCAACTGGTTTGTTGCTTCTCCACGATTTTAGGTTTTCTCGAACCTTTGAAATTTGGGTTGTGGATATCAACTGGTTTGTTGCTTCTCCACGATTTTCGAAATTGGGTTGTGGATATCAACTGGTTTGTTGCTTCTCCACGGTTTTTGGATTTTGCAAGTATCGACGAAATGTCGCTTCCCTGCGATTTTGGGTGCAAGTATCGATGGAATGTCGCATCCTTGCTTTTTTTCAAAATTTTTGTTTTGCGGGTACTGACTTTGATGTCGTTTCCCCACGATTTTTGGAAAACCATTTTTTTTTTTGTTTAAAGACACGAGGGTCGTAAATTTTGACCTAGAACCATTTGGCGGTAAAAGGTAAGGTGGACTAGGGTGGAAATCCCTGAATCCGGATTTTTGTTTCAAACCATGAATTTTGGTTCAAGGATCGAAAGTTTTGGTCAAGTCAGGGAGAGGCTCCTAAACTTGGATTTTTTTGTTTTTGAACAATGAAACAATGAAAGTAAGCATTGTTTTTGAATCTCTAGAAATTTTGACATTTGATATGAAAATTCTAAAGAGAGTGGGTTTGACGAGCGAGTACCTGAGAACAGGTTTTGGCCATACAGGCATTGCTCTTACCCAGTTGGGTAAGTCTTCAGGGGTAGTACCGCTTCAAGAACTTGCCGTTGATAGGCAGCATACATCTGTCGCCTTCCATGTTTAGGAGGGCATATGCGCCGTTGGAGAAGACCTTGTCGATGACGTAGGGTCCCTCCCATTTTGGTTCAAACTTGCCTTTGGACTTGTGAGCGAAGACCATTGGTCTTTTTACCGCAAGAACCAAGTCACCCTTTTTGTAGGCGCGTTGCCTGACCCTTTTGTCAAAAGATCCTGCCATGCGTGCTTGGTAAAGTTCAATGCTTTGTCGAGCTTCGAGCCGTCTCTCGTCGAGATTGTCCAGCTCATGGAGTCGCAATTTGACATTGCTTTCTTGAGTCATGTAATTTTGTAGAGATACCCTCAGAGAAGGAATTTGTACCTCTAGGGGCACGACAGCTTCGCATCCATAGACCAAGGAGAATGGTGTGCTATGGGTTGGTCCTCGAACGGTGGTTCGATAGGCCCACAAAGCTTCAGACAGTTTATCGCTCCAGTCTCTTTTGTGACTAGAGACCATTTTCTTGAGGATTTTGCAGAGTGTCTTGTTGAAGGCTTCTGCTAATCCGTTTGCTGCCGGATTGTATGGAGTCGAAGGACAACTTTGGATTTTGTATTTGTCGCAGAACCTGTAGAATCGATGATCCCGGAATTGTGGTCCGTTATCATGGACAAATCTTTTGGGTATGCCGAAACGACAAATGATGTTGGTGCGCAGGAACTGAAGAACTGATGAGGTCTTCATTTCGTTGAACGCAAATGCTTCTGACCACTTGGAGAAATAATCCGTAGCGGCGAAGATGAAGCGATGACCTTTGCTTGAAGGGGGAGAGATAGGACCTTTGATGTCCATGCCCCATGCTTCAAAAGGCCATGAGATTGCTGTAGGATGCAGCCATTCCGGAGGCATGTGAATGTAGTCTCCATGAACTTGGCATTGTTGGCAGCGCTTAGCAAATTGAATTGCGTCGGGTACCATGGTAGGCCAGTAGTAACCCAACCTTTTGATTTGGTTGTAGAGCTTGGGACCAGCCTGATGAGCTCCACAAAGACCAGCGTGAACTTCTTTGAGTGTTTCTTCAGCTTCTTGTTGTGACAAGCAGCGTAGGAGTACTCCATTGAAGGATTTCCTGTAAAGGATTTTTGAAGGGATATCCAAATGAAAGTTTGGGGCTCGCCTTTGGATGCTTACCCGTTCTTTTGGATCTTCAGGTAGGATTCCGAACATAGTGTAATCAATGAACGGATCCCTCCAGTCGCCGATTGAAGGTTGAAGGATAGAGATCCGACTTCCAATCACTCGGTGGCATTCAGCAACTGCTTGGTGTGTGTTAAGAGGAGGGAGGATCCTTCTCTCGCACACTGTAATTTGCATGTTTTCCCCTTCCTGGATCGCCATTGATGCGGCAAGTCCGGCCAGGGCATCTGCACGGATGTTTTCACCTCTACGAATGTGGGTGATGTTGCAGATGTCAAACTTTTGCAGAAGCGATTGTGCCTTGTTGTAATAAGGCAGCAGATCGGGCTTCCTGACTTCATATTTCTGATTCATCTGGTTGACGATCAGTTGAGAGTCTCCAAAGACTTCCAGCATGGTGATACCAGATTCGATGGCGAGTTCCAATCCTAGGATCAGAGCTTGGTATTCAGCTGCATTGTTTGTGCATGGTTCCAGTAGCGAGAAAGCGTGTGGAATCATGTATTTGTCAGGGCTAACAAAGAGGATGCCAACTCCTGAGATCAGCTTTCTTTTTTCATTTGTCCTGGTTGCACCGTCAAAGTACATGTCCCAGGAGGCATTTGGCGAGAAAGTCTCCACGTTGTAGATAGGTTCGTCTGGGAGATCATCTCTGAGTGGTGAATCTTTAGGCAATGGATGCTCTGCGAGGAAATCTGCTAGAGCTTGGCCTTTGATTGCTTTTTGTGGCACATACCTAATATCAAATTGTGATAGAAGGATGGACCATTTTGCCAGTCGGGCATTGAGAGAACCTGCCTTGGTGACAAGAACCTTCAAGAGATTGATCCTTGAGATCAGGTAGACTGTGTTGGAAAGCAAGGAGTGACGTAGCTTTTGTACGGCGAACATCACTGCAAGGCATTCTTTTTCGACTGGAGAGTAGCGATGCTCTGCACCTACTAGCATGCGGCTGAGGTAGTATAGAGCAGCTTCTTTTCCCTCACCATTCTCTTGTGTAAGCAGAGCGCCTACAGAATGATCAAGAGCTCTTGTGTACAAGATGAATGGTTTTCTAGTGGCAGGAGCAGCTAACACTGGAGGTTTGGTCAGGTATGACTTGATATCTTGAAATGCGGCTTCACAGTCGGCATCCCAGACAAAGTCTACACCCTTTTTCATCAATCGAGAGAGTGGACGGCATTTCCCCGAAAGATTGGAGATGAACCGTCTGATGTAGGCCAATCTCCCTTGGAGCCCTTTTAGTTCTCTCAAGGTTCTTGGAGAGGGCATTTCTAGAATAGCCTTGACTTTTATGGGGTCAAGTTCTATTCCAGCTTTCCGAACAAGGAATCCGAGAAACTTACCCGACGAGACGCCGAAGAAGCATTTTAGAGGATTCATCCGCAGTTTGTGTTTGCGGAGTCGGAGGAAGACTTCCCGAAGATCTTTGAGATGGTCTTCTTTTCTTCTGCTTTTGACGGCGAGGTCATCAACGTAACATTCGACCGTCTTGTGCTGCATATCTTGGAATATTTTCATCATAGCCCTCTGATATGTGGCACCAGCATTTTTCAGACCAAATGGCATGACAGTGTAGCAATACACGCCAAATGGAGTCCGAAATGAAGTGTGTTTTTCATCCTCGGGATGCATCTTTATCTGATTGTAACCAGAGAAGCCAGCCATGAATGTCATTCGCTCGAATCCGCAGGTATTGTCAATCATCACCTCCGGTATGGGGAGCGGGAATTCATCTTTAGGGCAAGCGCCATTCAGGTCTCTATAGTCAATACAGACCCTGATCTGCCCATTTTTCTTTGTCACGGGGACAATATTGGCCAACCACTCTGGATGTTGTTCCTCACGGATGAAGCCAACGCTTTTGAGTTTTTGAACTTCTTGTTCAATTTTATCCATCACATCTGGACGGAATCTTCTTTGGCCTTGTTTGACAGGCTTGATGTCTTCTTGAAGATTGAGTTTGTGGACTGCTACTTTGGGGTCTAAACCAGGCATTTCAGCATAGGACCATGCAAAGCAATCAACGAACTCACGAAGAAAAGCGATATACTCGGGTAACTCATCATCCTTTATATTCTTGCTTATGAATACAGGACGTGGGTTATCTGGTGTTCCCAAGTCTATCTTTTCAACAGGATCTTCTGTCGGGAGGTTCGAAGGTGGTTCCTCCACAATATTTTCGGAGGCTTCCAACTCAACGAAACCTTCTGGAGTTTCAACTGCATTAACAGACCAAGGCTCTGTTCCTTTCCATGGATTTTCTTGATTGGTGATCTCCTCAAGGCTTGCTATGAGATAGTCCCAATCGCCTGTTGAGTCTGGTATTTCTTTTGGAGACGAGGGTTCTTCTGGGTCAGAATAGCACAAGTCTGTATTATCGGACGATTCCTCTTTATCATCAGAGAAATCGTACCAATTGGATGAGCTTCCTGGATCTTTGTCAGGTAACTCTTTAAAGAGATATCCAGGGAGATCGATGTCTTCATGGACTTGAGATGTTGAGGCTTGGTCGGTAAAACGACTTTTAAGCTTTTGTGTCAACTGTCTCAGAGGAGTATCAGGATCATATCCTAACCCATATGAAGACTTTTCTACATGACCGTAGAGTCTCCAATCTTCCAGCTGGCTTTTGGTCAAAGCGGGCTCCAATGGCGTGAGAATACCGTGTCTTTCTCCCAAACCGACTGGGTTTTGAGCGTCATAGCCCATTTTCTTCATAATTGCTTGTGCCACAGGACTATATAGAGATAGCTGAGGCATACCTTCATTTTGGAAAGGTTCTAGCATAGAATTTGATGAAGAAGCGTCCGATCTATGGAAGAAGATCGGCCTTTGCTTTGGTGATGTTGCCGGAACAACAAAGGTAGCAGACGTAGGATCTTCTACATCAGCAGGTGTCTCCATCGGAGTGAGAGCAGGCTGAACTTGCTGAGTGTCAGCTTGGCTTGACGATGTATCGTCTTCTGGCTCTGAGTCCGAGTCTGTGTCTTGCATGATAGACACGAGAGAGACAACAAATTTGACCCCAGGCTTTTGTTTCGCCTTCTTCACTTTAGTCGTGATGACCAAAGGTTTTGAATTCTTGAGGGAGATAACGAAGGGAGATTGACTACTCTCTTCTAATTTGCCGGAGGGTTTGTTTTCTTCCGGTGATTTTTGAGGAGCCTTGCCTTTATCTTTCTGGAGATTTTCAGCAGGGGGTGCTATTTCTTCTTCTTCTTTTTCTCCTTCATACATCTGGGAGTCTGCGAAGTGGACTTCTTTACCTTTGAAGGGTTTTCTGTCCGCAAAGACACGATGTACCATGCCGTCGTCGCCGACGAACTTGATGCATTGATGTAGAGTTGAAGGGACAACACCGTTCTCATGTATCCAAGGACGTCCAAGAAGGATGTTGTAGCATGAGGGGGTTTTTATTGCATACACAGTGACCTCAGAGATAAGATCACCGATTTGCAATTTGAACCTGATTTTGCCGATAGGCCTTTGAGCGCTCCCATCGTATCCAAAGATAGATACAGATGTGTGGCTTAGCTTGCTGGGTGGGATGCCCAACTCTTCAAGAGCCGAAGTGGAGATAAGGTTGAGCGCAGAACCTGGGTCGATCTGAACTCTATGTATCGGCATTTCTTTGATGTACCCTGTGAAGTACAGGGGTCGGTTGTGCCTTGCTTTGCCAAGTAGGAGGTCTTCCTTAGTGAAGGCGATGGTTGCACTGGCTGCCTTTTGAACCGAGAGGCATTGGATGCATGATCCCTCAGTTTTCTCTTTTTCTCCTTTTAAGGAGGTTTCTGAGTTTTTGACCCGGTAGTCCATTTCAATTTGGTGGACTTGCGGGGCATGTTTGTCGACATCCTCATTCAGTTTTTGTAATTCTGAGATGAGATTATCACGAGTGCGTGGAGACATTCGTAATAAATCCAGGATGTGAAGACGTGCAGGTATGTGTTTGAAGTGCTCAACCAAGTCATACTTGAAAGCCTCCTTAGGGCCTGCATGTTCATCATTGTTGCCACTGGGGGCGCTTACAACATCTTTTCCCGAAGGATTTACATAAGTAAAGGAAGATTGGTTGTAATTTTTGTGGTAGTCCCGGCCCGAACGGGTGCCTCTACCAACTTCGAGAGCTTCTTGAGAAGGATCTTCGGTTGGAAGATTGTCTTTAGGATCAAGAGGCTGTCGTTTTTCATCTACTGGGGATGTATCTGCAGCAGAGTTGCTATCCTCAGTGATTGTGTTGCACGGAGCATTTTCCGGGAGCAAGTCCTGAACAGCATCCAGCAGCTTTTCTTCTTCGTTGACCCATCCATCACCCCAAGTTGGGTTTTCTTCATGATGATGAGTTGGGAAGAATGTGTATCCTGAAGTCACAGTCTCAGGAGAAGAAACCTGAGAGGGTGTCATCTCTGTGAAAGTCACGTGAGACGAGGTAGCTCCAGAGGATACATTGCTAGGCGTCGTCGGAGTGTAGGTAATCTCATCAGACGACGCTTCAGAAGAGCTATAGTCCTGATATATTACATTACAGGAAGCTCTGATAGGAGATGTTGCCTGCTCGGAGTCAGACTCATCCTCGGATGTAAGAGGATCATCTATCCAGCAATGTTCTCCATTTTCAGGAGTTGAGGGAGGAGGTACCTGATGGGCTTCAGGGACTTCCGGCTCTGGATTGTGAGGAATCTCGTTGACGCGGTCTTGCTCTTGTTCTAGAGCGAGACGCTGCAAGATCCTTGCATATTCTTCAAGATCAGGCATGGGAGCCAGATCCTCTTCTTCGTCTTCTCCGTGTGGCTCAACATAGTTGATTTCCACTGGAGCAATGACAGGTGCTGGGTTAACAGCATCTTCTTGTGCAGCCTCTTGGTCTTCTTCATCATCAGACCAGGATCCTTGTGGTTGCAAGGGGTTATACCAGATTACTGGCATAAGGTGAGTTTCAGGAACCCATTCTTCATCGGAGAGATACTCTCCTGTTTCAAGAGATTCCTCCCACTCGCCGGTGTAGTTGGGCTCGAATCCATCGTCGGTGTCGCTGGACTCGTATCCATCAATGGAGAATCCAACTACCGAGTTGCAAGAGTATAATGCCCCCTGCATGGCTTCTTTTTTGAATTGAGGTGGCATGAAATCACTGAGAGTGAAGTTTCTTACCGCCTTTGAAGTCTCTGGAAGGGACGTTTTTGTTGCCCCGAGTGAAGTGGTAGAGGAGGCCTCTGCCTTTTCATGGACTTCTTGTTTTGGCTGGGTCTTCTCTTGCCGTTTGAGCCTGAGGAGATGTTTCTTGGCTTGCCTTCGCTGCTGAGCGGTCGGCTTTGTTTTGACGATCTCCCAATTTTCATCTTCCAGGAGATCGGGATGTACCCATATGGGTTGTCCGTCTGGTGTCGGGCAAGGAACCAACACTTCGGACGTTTGAATTCTTTTTATCACCTTGAAGGAAGTAGTGATCTTCTTCTTCGGTGATTTTGGTGTTTGTCCACGTGACACCATGTTGACGGAGGCGGGGCCATAATTTTTGTCAAAGGTGATGACTCCGTTTTTCCACATCTCGTTTATCTTCTCTCTCACAACAAAGCATTGATTGAGACGATGCGAGACCATCTGGTGGTATGGACAGTACCGAGGATCATTGTTTTGCCAACGTCTCCAGGTCTTTTGGGCTCTGGCAAAATGAGTTTGCCATTTGCTAGGAGAGTCTCAAAGATTTCTTCGACGTCTTCATCGAACGGATATTTCTTTTCTACTCGCTCTTTGAAGGCATCAGAGAGTTCAGGTCTCTTACCTGCAGCTCTATTTTCAGCTTTCTTTGGTTACTGAGGAGCTGACTTGGTTTGCACATTAAGGACCTCTTTCTTCTTTGGTTTAGAGGTTGCAATGGCGGTTGGCTCTTTTCTCACTTCTGACTGTTGAGGTCTTTGATCACCATTTCAGCTTCCATGGAAGCTTCGAGGAGTTCCCCCAGGTTCTTTGATTTATTGCCGATGATCATGGAGCGGATTTTAGCTCTCATGTTGTTTCGGCAGATGTCGACTAGCGACGCTTGTGGCAATACATCTGAACATTTGTACGCCATTGCTTTCCACTTGTGAATGAAGTCATAAGTTGACTCATTCTCTCCCTGTTTTAGGCTGCAGAGCTGAGCCATAGTAACAGGATGATCCTCACCTTGGAAGTGGGTCAGGAAGCGTGTCTCCAGCATAGCCCAGTTCTGAATGGAGTTCTCCGGAAGAGTGGAGTACCAATCGAAGGCCGTACCTTTTAGGGTACTTGCAAAGAGGCGAATCTTGAGTGCATCTTGATCCGCGATAGCTCCCGTCAAAATCTTGAAGTGGATGACGTGCTGTCTGGCTGATCCTTTCCCCGTATATGTTTGGAGAGTAGGATGCTTGAATTTTGTGGGGAACGGGACCGAGTCCATCCATAAAGGATATGGTGGCTTGATCCCATGCTCTTTGAGTATATCCTCTTCTTTAGCTTTGGCGAGGATACTGTCTACGTCCTTTTTGGTAAGGGCGCATGACTCATTTTCTTCTCCATTTCCCTCGTTATTGCTATGATTCGGAGGAGGCTCATTGTTCACCTGATTTTGGACGACAAGGAGAAGGTTTTCCATCAGAGTTTCAATCCTCTGCTGGCCTTGTTCCAACTGCTGGATGCGTGTGAGCGCATCATCTCGAGGTGGATTCTGAGGTGGCGGCTCAGAACTTGTAGCCAAGACGTTCATCCCTCGGGATTCGAACGAAGAAATCGTCCTGGTGACCGAGCTGGGGCTCATTCTTTTTGATGAAGAGCTTGATGAAGGATTACTCTCCCGTCCTTGGCTTGAAGGGGCAGGAGATTCTTCGGGATGTCTTTGTGTCCTGGTGATGCTACGGGTCACCGGACGTCGGACATGGATTTTTGATGCTGACCTTTGGCGTCTTCTGGTTTTTCCAACCATATGGACGGCAGCAACTTGGTCGGGTCTTTCTTTTTCGACCCATTTGCGGGAGACTTGAAGTGTAGGAGGCTGGGTCCTTTGCTTCTCTAGTCTCTTTTGTCGATATGACGCACGGCGGCGTGCTCGACGAGCGATTTGAGCTTTGGTCAGCTCTGGCTGGGCTCTGACGATGAAGGATGTGCTCCCTCGGGCGTAGCAGCCGAGCCTGTCTTCTTTGTAGCTAGGCAAGGACAGGATCCGGACCCGGTCCTTTGCCTGTTGCAGCGAAGCTTTGAATTTTTCAAGTTCGGCCCCTGTAGAGATAAAGGGTCGAACCGAAGGAGTGTAGGCCTTAGCAGGTGCTTGTAGAGGCCTGGTGATGCGTGATCTGATTCTGGGCTTGTGGGAGCAAGCCGGTTCATGCTGGGTCGACTTGGGAGTCAGGTTGGAGATGGGTCTCTCCTCTTTCATGTAGGCAAGAGGGTAGAACTGGTTCTCCTTGAGTGGGGCCAGGTATGCTGGCTTGGTGGAGGTTTGAGACCTCCTTTGTTTTGGGGAAGGTCTTGGAGACCAAGTCTTGGGATAGACCTGGTTGTTTGTGGGTCGAGGCTTCGCGGGGGTGCCGCGGGCTTCGGGCTTTTGGGCGCTCGCCTTTGGTGTCACGGGAGTGACACTTTGAGAGGCGATCTTCTGCTTTTTAGCAGGCGCAGCTTGTTCTTCGGGAAGTGGGAATGGTCCCAGTGTCCCGAAGACGATGGTCCGGGGAGTCGAGGTCGACCCGGAGTTCAGAGAGTTGCCGAGGGAGTTGACGCTTCGGCAGCTGGCAGGGCGCTTGTAAGTGCGCTCGGTTTGCTTCTGTTGAAGCATGAGCTGGTGCTTGTTCTCATCGAAGATAATGGTTAAGGCTGCCATTGTTAATTTCGAAAAAAGTTTTCTGAAACAGGACCACATCCATTAGTAATCACAAGAATATAATGATCATAAATGGGAATTCCTATGGTTGTCTTTTCAAATCGCTTAAGGGATATGACCCAAGCGACATGAAGAAGGCAAAAAGCCATAGATGGTACAATTGTTCTGACAGCAAGTATGGTGAGCCCAGAATGAGCGTTCCAGTGACTGCTAGAAGCAATTGTAAACCTAAATTCGACTTATCGAGAAGCAGGGCTTGCTCGAGATAAGAAGAATATAAGGTAGGAGTTACAAATGTGCCGGTCACAGATACAGTAGACCCTGAAAGGGCGTACCAGTATTGCTAGGCACAAATGTTGGAGATCGCATCCATGAGATGGGATTCTTTGTTTTGAAATGTCAGAAATGGATTCGTCAAAGAGAGCAGGTGGCATTCCGATTCAAATACGGGCTCAACGATTTCCGCGAGCGCCAGTACTCAGAAGGGAAGAGACCACAATTTCTCGAATCTGAATCCAAAAGTGACGAGTTTTTGGAGATTTTTTTTTTGAAATGATTTTTTTTATTTTTTTTATTTTTTTTTATTTTTTTTAAAAAAAAATATATTTTTTATTTATTTATTTTTATTTTATTTTTTTTTGAAAATTTTTGTTTTTTTTTTTGTAAGATTTTTTTTTTGAAAATCTTTTTTTTTATTTTTTTTTATTTTGATTTTAATTTTTTTTAAGATTTAAAGACGAGAGAGTACACATAGGCCTCCTAACCCGGTCTTATGAAACCTCAATTGATAGAATTGCCCCCAGGTAAGGGTAGGATTACTTAATGAACCCGTTTGGAGGACCCTTGCCTAGAACAGTCAAGCTGTCTCCACACTCTGGACAAGGCTTTTCTTGAATCAATCGTGATCAAAGAACGCAATTGGTTTAACCTTAGTGGTCTATGTCCTTCTTTATAAAAAATCCCAAATAGACTCATCGAAGAGAAACGATGGCCCAAAACCTTAGTCGAACGGGCTCAACATTTCTGCAAGCACCAAAGAACGATAGGATAGGATCAAAGTTTCTCAATTTTGAATCCAAACTAAGAAAACTGATTTTTTTTTTTTTTTATTTTTTTTTTAATATTTTTTTTTTGAAATCTCTAATGAACTCATCGAAGAGAAACGATGGTCCAAAACCTTAGTCGAACGGGCTCAACATTTCTGCAAGCACCAAAGAACGATAGGATAGGATCAAAGTTTCTCAATTTTGAATCCAAACTAAGAAAACTGATTTTTTTTTTTTTTGAAATCTCTAATGAACTCATCGAAGAGAAACGATGGTCCAAAACCTTGGTCGAACGGGCTCAACATTTCTGCAAGCACCAAAGAACGATAGGATAGGATCAAAGTTTCTCAATTTTGAATTCAAACTAAGAAAACCAATTTTTTTTTTAAAACAGAAAGAATGGAAACAAACTTAAAGAAGTAGAAATTTCCAAAAAATCCCATCTCATTTTTTTGGGTGCCAAATCCAACATAGGCCACCAGCTAGAAAGTAGCCAAGGAATCTGGAGAAGAAGTATAAGCATAGAGCAAAAATATGGTATGCAAATATTTCATTTCCAAGCACCGTGTTCTCAAATGAACGAGTCCCACCGGGTGTGCCAGCTTGATGGAACGCGCTCCGAGGCGCCGTGGGGCGGCTACCGGGGTCGGCGGAACGTGGGAGTCCGTCGGGTCCGGCCCTTTCGCGCCCTGGCGGGCCTGAAGCGTGCATCAACATTTCTTTTGTGTGGGTGTGCCAGATTTTCTATTTTACTTGGAATTGCAAGTGGTAATCCGGAGATCAACCTTCGCAAGTAAAAAGGAAATCAACTTCTTTCAAGTTTTCCATTGCACAAATATTTAAGAAAAGAGACATTTTCTTAATTTGCCGTGAAAGGCGATTTTGTTTGGCATTTATAACCGATTTTGGCGTTTATAGCCGATTTACAATTCTCATCAATAATGAAAAAGACAAGAGTTGTGATTTTTGTCTCTTTTAGAAAAATACAAACTACAATGAAAAGCAAGAAAAGGAAGATCTAACTTTTCAGGAGATTGTGGGGGACTCGTTCAGATTGACGGTCGCAAGCCATGTATGGGCTTCGCCATCATCCATGCAGATGAGAACAGAAGATGCTCTTGATTCGCTTGGCTTGGCTATAACCTCAGGTTTTTAGAGGACAAAGACCAAGAGAAGGTCCTATGTCCAATAAAAAGCTAAGTAGACGGGCTGAAAAGCCACGTCTAAGCCATTGGAGGCAGCGGGAGAAGGCAAGGACCTTGGGGGGGGGGGTGCCCCCCAAGGGACTTTTGTCACCTTGTAGTGGTGGCCGGTGCAGAACTTCAGCAGAGTTTTTCTCTCTTTTTCTTTCTCTCAGATCTCTTTCTGATCTTTTTTTTTCTTCCGATTTCAATGGAATGCTCTCCTATTTATAGGCTTTTGGTAGCCATTTAGGAGAGTTTATGGGCTTTAATGGCTTTAATGGGAGGAGTTACAAGATTTATTTCTTTGATTTTGTAACTCCTTTTTCCTTGAATCTGATTGGCCGATGGAGATTAAGGGCTTTTAATCACCTTAATTACCATAATGGGAGGAGGTTCATGGGTTAAATGCCATGAATCAATTGACTTGTAACTCCCAAATGCTTGCTTCTGATTGGGCATTCCAAAGAAATGAATTAATGACTGCAATAAAGCTAGTCAATTAACCACATTAATTGGTCGCCGAGCAGTCGAAGAGTCGCGGGCTGTGCCGTGTCTTCTGGAATTCTTCTGGCGATGATCATCGATGGATCTTCATGCTGATCGACATCGGATGAACATGTAACTTCAGACAGTGATAGCTAAGAGCGGGTCGGTGACATCTGTCTTGTCGATTTCACGATCGGTCGGACAGAAAGTGCACTTTCTTGGTCAGCCGGTTGACGATCTTGGAGCGATCAATGATGATTTTATGCTTTTGGAGGTTGACCCGTGATTTTGACGGATGTCGTCGGATATGAGTCAATTTCAAGCACTAAAAATCACATTTTCAGGAAACCACAGGGGCCAAAGTGCGCGAAACGCGAAAAAAGACGGAAAAAACGGGTCACCGGCGGAAAATCCGGTGACCCGGACTTCCATGGTCGCCGGCGACCATGGGCCGGCGACCATGGGCCATGGTCGCAGGGGCCTGCGACCCTGGGGGAATTTTCCCCTTCGGAGCCCGTTTCGCGGTCGTTTTGAGGTCTTTTTCGTCGCCGTTTTCTTCTGTATTTTTCCTGACATTTCTTCTCATTTATTGGCTTGATTTCCCTGTAGAAAACCTGATGAGAATCCTTGCATTTTTAGAGTGCAAAGTTTCCAATTTTCCGGGAAAGCCGAAGACTTTGTCGCGTAAAGCTGCTGATTTTCCGCCAGAAGCTGAAACTTGGTCAAACGATGTCGGAATGACCTGAAATTTGAGGTGAAGCCTCTTGAGCAATAAATAAGACCAACCATAGGCTTTTGTTTGAGTTTTGAAGCCGTTTGGGGTCCCGTCGATGCTTCACTTGATTTTGCTGCGGGGAAAATGCCGAGCTTTGATATGTGGCCAAACGATGTCCGATTGACCTGAAATTTGACGGGGAGCCTATTGGAGTCATTTTGAGACGTTCCATGGGCTCCGTTTTGGATGTCATGGTCCCGGGTTGCTCCGCCGCCGGTAGGCTTGATTTTCTCTCGGAGCATCAAAACCTGGTCAAACGTTGTCGGAATGACCTGAAATTCGACGTGCAGCCTTTTGGAAGCATGTTGAAGCCACTCATGCACTTGGTTTGATGAGCGAAGGCTTCGGTGGTTCCCGCCGCCGGGAGGCTTGATTTTGCTGCTCGAGCATTGATGGAGGGTCAAACGTTGTCGGTTTGACTTGAAATTTGGCATGGAGCCCTTTTGGGACATGCTGGAGTCATCTGTAGGCTCTGATCGAAGTTTTGACGTCTCCGATGATGTCGCCGCCGGGAGCGCCATTTTAGCTAACGGAGAAGCGAAGTTAGGCCAAATGATTCTGAAATGGCCCGAAACTTCATGTGTACTCTTTTCTTGTCTATCTTGAAGGATCTTGCAGTTTTTGTTTGATTCTGACAAGATTTGATTTTTTGGAGAAATTGCATTGCCTATTTATGGCAGGTTGCGACTTCATGCAGCTTTCTTGATTTGGAGAGGCAAAGTGACATTTTTGGTGTCAACACAAGTATCGACTAAGAGTCGCCTCCCTGCTGAATGGTCTTGCAAGTATCGATGGAATGTCGCATCCTTGCTCATTCGGTTGCGAGTATCGATGGAATTTCGCCTCCTCGCGGATTTGGGTGCAAGTATCGATGGAATGTCGCATCTTTGCTTTTCTCAAAAAAATTTTGTTTTGCGGGTACTGACTTTGATGTCGTTTCCCCACGATTTTTGAAATTTGCGGTTTTCTCGAACCTTTGGGTTGTGGATATCAACTGATATGTTGCGTCTCCATGGTTTTAGGTTTTTTCGAACCCTTTTTTTGAAATTTGGGTTGTGGATATCAACTGATATGTTGTGTCTCCACGATTTTAGAGGTTTTGGAAGTATCGAATGGGGTTCGCATCCTTCCGATTTTTTGAGTTTTGCGAGTATCGACGAAGTGTCACTTCCCCCCGGTTTTTGAAAAACCATTTTTTTTTTGCTTAAAGACACGAGGGTCGTAAATTTTGACCTAAAACCATTTGGCGGTAAAAGGTAAGGTGGACTAGGGTGGAAATCCCTGAATCCGGATTTTGTTTCAAACCATGAATTTTGGTTCAAGGATCGAAAGTTTTGGTCAAGTCAGGGAGAGGCTCCTATACTTGGATTTTTTTTGAACAATGAAACGATGAAAGTAAGCATTGTTTTTTGAGTTTCTTTAGAAATTTCGACATTTTGATATGAAAATTCTAAAGGAGTGGGTTTGATGAGCAAGTACCTGAAAATAGGCTTTTGCCGTGCAGGCATTGCTCTTACCCAGTTGGGTAAGTCTTCAAGGGTAGTACCGCTTTAAGAACTTGCCATTGATGGGCAGCATACACCTGTCGCCTTCCATGTTTAGGAGGGCATATGCGCCGTTGGAGAAGACCTTGTCGATGACGTAGGGTCCCTCCCATTTTGGCTCAAACTTGCCTTTGGACTTGTGAGCGAAGACCATTGGTCTTTTTACCGCAAGAACCAAGTCACCCTTTTTGTAGGCGCGTTGCCTGACCTTTTTGTCAAAAGATCCTGCCATGCATGCTTGGTAAAGTTCAATGCTTTGTCGAGCTTCGAGCCGTCTCTCGTCGAGATTGTCCAGCTCATGGAGTCGCAATTTGACATTGCTTTCTTGAGTCATGTCATTTTGTAGAGATACCCTCAGAGAAGGAATTTGTACCTCTAGGGGCACGACAGCTTCGCATCCATAGACCAAGGAGAATGGTGTGCTATGGGTTGGTCCTCGAGCGGTGGTTCGATAGGCCCACAAGGCTTCAGACATCTTGTCGCTCCAGTCTCTTTTGTGACTAGAGACCATTTTCTTGAGGATTTTGCAGAGTGTCTTGTTGAAGGCTTCTGCTAATCCGTTTGCTGCCGGATTGTATGGAGTCGAAGGACAGCTTTGAATTTTGTATTTGTCGCAGAACCTGTAGAATCGATGATCCCGGAATTGTGGTCCGTCATCATGGACGAATCTTTTAGGTATGCCGAAACGACAAATGATGTTGGTGCATAGGAATTGAAGGACTGATGAGGTCTTCATTTCGTTGAACGCAAATGCTTCTGACCACTTGGAAAAATAATCCGTTGCGGCGAAGATGAAGCGATGACCTTTGTTTGAAGGGGGAGAAATAGGACCTATGATGTCCATACCCCAGGCTTCGAAAGGCCACGAGATTGCTGTAGGGTGTAGCCATTCCGGAGGCATGTGAATGTAATCTCTGTGAACTTGGCATAGCTGGCAGCGTTTGGCAAATTGCATTGCATCAGCTACCATGGTAGGCCAATAGTAACCTAACCTTTTTATCTGATCATAGAGCTTAGGACCTGCCTGATGGGCTCCACAAAGACCAGCATGAACTTCTTTAAGTGTTTCTTCGGCCTCTCGTTGTGACAAGCAGCGTAGAAGTACTCCGTTGAAGGATTTCCTGTAGAGGATTTTTGAAGGAATATCCAAATGAAAGTTTGGGGCTCGCCTTTGGATGCTTACCCGTTCTTTTGGATCTTCAGGTAGGATTCCGAACATAGTGTAATCAATGAACGGATCCCTCCAGTCGCCGATTGAAGGTTGAAGGATAGAGATCCGACTTCCAACCACTCGGTGGCATTCAGCAACTGCTTGGTGTGTGTTAAGAGGAGGGAGGATCCTTCTCTCGCACACTGTGATTTGCATGTTTTCCCCTTCCTGGATCGCCATTGATGCGGCAAGTCCGGCCAGGGCATCTGCACGGATGTTTTCACCTCTACGAATGTGGGTGATGTGACAGATGTCAAACTTGTGCAGAAGCGATTGTGCCTTGTTGTAATAAGGCAGCAGATCGGGCTTCCTGACTTCATATATCTGATTCATCTGGTTGACGATCAGTTGAGAGTCTCCAAAGACTTCCAGCATAGTGATACCAGATTCGATGGCGAGTTCCAATCCTAGGATCAGAGCTTGGTATTCAGCTGCATTGTTTGTGCATGGTTCCAGTAGCGAGAAAGCGTGTGGAATCATGTATTTGTCGGGGTTAACAAAGAGGATGCCAACTCTCGAGATCAGCTTTCTTTTTTCATTTGTCCTGGTTGCACCGTCAAAGTACATGTCCCAGGAGGCATTTGGTGAGGAAGTCTCCACGTTGTAGACAGGTTCGTCTGGGAGATCATCTCTGAGTGGAGAATCTTAGGCAATGGATGCTCTGCGAGAAAGTCTGCTAGAGCTTGGCCTTTGATTGCTTTTTGTGGTACATACCTAATATCAAATTGTGACAAGAGGATGGACCATTTTGCCAGTCGGGCATTGAGAGAACCGGCCTTTGTAACAAGGACCTTCAAGAGGTTGATCATTGAGACGAGGTAGACTGTGTTGGAAAGCAAGTAGTGACGTAGCTTTTGTACGGCGAATGTCACTGCAAGGCATTCTTTTTCGACTGGAGAGTAACGATGCTCTGCACCTACTAGCATGCGGCTGAGGTAATATAGAGCAGCTTCCTTTCCTTCACCATTCTCTTGTGCAAGCAAAGCACCTACAGAATGATCAAGAGCTCTTGTGTACAAGATGAATGGTTTTCCAGTGGCAGGGGCAGCTAACACTGGAGGTTTGGTCAGGTATGACTTGATATCTTGAAATGCGGCTTCACAGTCGGCATCCCAGACAAAGTCTACACCCTTTTTCATCAATCGAGAGAATGGACGGCATTTCCCCGAAAGATTGGAGATGAACCGTCTGATGTAGGCCAATCTCCCTTGGAGCCCTTTTAATTCTCTCAAGGTTCTTGGAGAGGGCATTTCTAGAATAGCCTTGACTTTTATGGGGTCAAGTTCTATTCCAGCTTTCCGAACAAGGAATTCGAGAAACTTACCCGACGAGACGCCGAAGAAGCATTTTAGAGGATTCATTCGCAGTTTGTGTTTGCGAAGTCGGAGGAAGACTTCCCAAAGATCTTTGAGATGGTCTTCTTTTCTTCTGCTTTTGACGGCGAGGTCATCAACGTAACATTCGACCGTCTTGTGTTGCATATCTTGGAATATTTTCATCATAGCCCTCTGATATGTGGCACCAGCATTTTTCAGACCAAATGGCATGACAGTATAGCAATATACGCCAAATGGAGTCCGAAATGATGTGTGTTTTTCATCCTCGGGATGCATCTTTATCTGATTGTAACCAGAGAAGCCATCCATGAATGTCATTCGCTCAAATCCGCAGGTATTGTCAATCATCACCTCCGGTATGGGGAGCGGGAATTCATCCTAAGGGCAAGTCCCATTCAAGTCTCTATAGTCAATACAGAATCTGATCTGCCCATTTTTCTTTGTCACGGGGACAATATTGGCCAACCATTCTGGATGTTGTTCCTCACGGATGAAGCCGACGCTTTTGAGCTTTTGAACTTCTTGTTCAATTTTATCCATCACATCTGGACGGAATCTTCTTTGGCCTTGTTTGACAGGCTTGATTTCTTCTTGAAGATTGAGTTTGTGGACTGCTACTTTGGGGTCTAAACCAGGCATTTCAGCGTAGGACCATGCAAAGCAATCAACGAACTCACGAAGAAAAGCGATATACTCGGGTAACTCATCATCCTTTATATTCTTGCTTATGAATACAGGACGTGGGTTATCTGGTGTTCCCAAGTCTATCTTTTCAACAGGATCTTCTGTTAGAAGGTTCGAAGGTGGTTCCTCCACAATATTTTCGGAGGCTTCCAGCTCAACGAAACCTTCTGGGATTCCAAGGGCACTTGTAGACCGAGGGTTCGTTCCTTTCCACGGGTCTTCTTGATTGGTGATCTTCTCAAGGCTCGCTATGAGATGGTCCCAATCGCCTGTTGAAACTGGGTCGAAGTAAGGTACTTCTTTTGGAGACGAGGGCTCTTCTGGGTCAGGATAGCACAAGTCTGTATTATCGGACGATTCCTCTTTATCATCAGAGAAATCATACCAATTGGATGAGCTTCCTGGATCTTTGTCAAGTAACTCTTTAAAGAGATATCTAGGGAGATCGATGTCTTCATGGACTTGAGATGTTGAGGCTTGGTCGGTAAAACGACTTTTAAGCTTTTGTGTCAACTGTCTCAGAGGAGTGTCGGGATCATACCCTAACCCATATGAAGACTTTTCTACATGATCGTAGAGTCTCCAATCTTCCAGCTGGCTTTTGGTCAAGGCGGGCCCCAATGGCGTGAGAATACCGCGTCTTTCTCCCAAACCAACTGGGTTTTGAGCATCATAGCCCATTTTCTTCATAATTACTTGTGCCATAGGACTATATAGAGATAGCTGAGGCATACCTTCATTTTGGAAAGGTTCCAGCATGAAGTTTGATGAAGAAGCGTCCGATCTATGGAAGAAGATCGGCCTTTTCTTTGATGATGTTGCCGGAACAACAAAGGAAGCATACGTAGGATCTTCTACGTCAGCAGGTGTCTTCATCGGAGTGAGAGCAGGCTGAACTTGTTGAGTGTCAGCTTGGCTTGACGAGGTGTCGTCTTCTGGCTTTGAGTCCGAATCCGTGTCTTGCTTGATAGACACGAAAGAGACAATAAATTTGCCCCCAGGCTTTTGCTTTGCCTTCTTCACTCTGGTTGTGATGACCAAAGGTTTTGAAGATTTGAGGGAGATGACGAAGGGAGGTTGACTGCTCTCTTCGGATTTACCGGAGTGTTTGTTTTCTTCCGGTGATTTTTGAGGAGCCTTGCCTTTATCTTTCTGGGGATTTTCAGCAAAGGGTGCTATTTCCTCTTTTTCTTCTTTTTCGCCTTCATACATTTGGGAGTCTGCGAAGTGGACTTCTTTACCTTTGAAGGGTCTTCTGTCCGCAAACACTCGATGTACCATGCCGTCGTCGCCGACGAACTTGATGCATTGATGTAGAGTTGAAGGGACAACACCATTTTCGTGTATCTAGGGGCGTCCGAGAAGGATGTTGTAGCATGAAGGGGTTTTTATTGCATACACAGTGACTTCAGAGATAAGATCCCCGATCTGCAATTTGAACCTGATTTTGCCGATAGGCCTTTGAGTACTCCCATCGTATCCAAAGATAGATACAGATGTGTGGCTTAGCTTGCTGGGTGGGATGCCCAACTCTTCGAGAGCCGAAGTGGAGATGAGGTTGAGTGCAGAACCTGGGTCGACCTGAACTCTGTGTATAGGCATTTCCTTGATGTACCCTGTGAAGTACAGAGGTCGGTTGTGCCTTGCTTCGCCAAGTAGGAGGTCGTCCTTTGTGAAGGCGATGGTTGCACTGGCTGCTTTTTGCACCGAGAGGCATTCAATGCATGATCCCTCAGTTTTCTTTTCTCCCTTTGAGGAAGTTTCAGAGTTTTTGACCCGGTAGTCCATTTCAATTTGGAGGACTTGCGGGGCATGTTTGTCGACATCCTCATTCAGTTTTTGTAATTCTGAGATGAGATTATCACGAGTGCGTGGAGACATTCGTAATAAATCTAGGATGTGCAGTCGTGCAGGTATGTGTTTGAAGTGCTCGATCAAATCATACTTGAAAGCCTCCTTAGGGCCTGCATGTTCATCATTGTTGCCACTGGGGGCGCTTACAACATCTTTTCCCGAAGGATTTACATAAGTAAAGGAAGATTGGTTGTAATTTTTGTGGTAGTCCCGGCCCGAGCGGGTGCCTCTACCAACTTCGAGAGCTTCTTGAGAAGGGTCTTCGCTTGGAAGATTGTCCTCAGGATCAAGAGGCTGTCGTTTCTCATTTACTGAGGATGCATCTGCAGCAGAATTGCCATCCTCAGTGATTGTGTTGCATGGAGCATTTTCCGGGAGGGAGTCCTGAACAGCATCCAGCAGCTTTTCTTCTTCGTTGACCCATCCATCATCCCAAGTTGGGTTTTCTTCATGATGATGAGTCGGGAAGAGCATGAGTTCTGAAGTCACAGTCTCAGGGGACGAAGCCTGAGAGGGTGTCATCTCTGTGAAAGTCACGCGAGACGAGGTAGCCCCAGAAGATATGGTGCTAGGTGTCGCCGGTGTGTAAGTGATCTCATCGGATGATGCATCAGAAGAGCTATAATCCCGAATTATCACATTACAGGCAGCTCTTAAAGGAGACGTTGTCTGCTCGGAGTCAGACTCATCCTCAGATGTAAGAGGATCGTCTACCCAGCAATTTTCTCCATTTTCAGGAGTTGAGGGAGGAGGTACCTGGTGGGCTTCAGGGACTTCCGGCTTTGGATTGTGAGGAATCTCGTTGACGCGGTCTTGCTCTTGTTCTAGAGCGAGATGCTGCAAGATCCTCGCATATTCTTCAAGATCAGGCATGGGAGCCAAATCTTCTTCTTCGTCTACTCTTTGTGGCTCAACATGGTTGATTTCCACTGGCGCAACGACGGGTGCTGGCTCAACAGCATTTTCTTGTACAGCCTCTTGGTCTTCCTCATCATCAGACCAGGATCCTTGTGGCTGTAAGGGGTTATACCAGATTACTGGCATAAGGTGAGTTTCAGGAACCCATTCTTCGTCGGAGAGATACTCTCCTATTTCAAGAGATTCCTCCCACTCGCCAGTGTAGTTGGGCTCGAATCCATCATCGGTGTCGCTGGACTCGTATCCATCAATGGAGAATCCAACTACCGAGTTGCAAGAGTATGATGCCCCCTGCATAGCTTCTTTTTTGAATCGAGGTGGCATGAAATCACTGAGAGTGAAGTTTCTTACCGCCTTTGAAGTCTCTGGAAGGGACGTTTCTGTTGCCCCGAGTGAAGTGGTAGAGGAGGCCTCTGCCTTTTCATGGACTTCTTGTTTTGGCTGGGTCTTCTCTTGCCGTTTGAGCCTGAGGAGATGTTTCCTAGCCTGCCTTCGCTGTTGAGCTGTCGGCTTTGTTTTGACGATCTCCCAGTTTTCATCTTCCAGGAGATCGGGATGTACCCATATGGGTTGTCCGTCTGGTGTCGGGTAAGGAACCAACACTTCGGACGCTTGAATTTTGTTTATCACCATGAAGGAAGTAATGATCTTCTTCTTCGGTGATTTTGGTGTTTGTCCACATGACACCATGTTGACGGAGGCAGTCCCATAGTTTTTGTCAAAGGTGATGACTCCATTTTTCCACATCTCGTTTATCTTCTCTTTCACAACAAAGCATTGATTGAGAGGATGCGAGACCATCTGGTGGTATGGACAGTACCGAGGATCGTTGGTTTTGCCAACATCGCCCGGTCTTTTGGGTTCAGGCAAGGTGAGCTTGCTGTTTGCCACGAGAGCCCCGAAGATTTCGTCAACATCTTCATCGAACGGGTATTTCTTTTTTACTCGCTCTTTGAAGGCATCAGAGAGTTCAGGTCTCTTACTTGTAGCTCTGTTTTCAGCTTTCTTTGGTTGCCGAGGAGCTGACTTGGTTTGCACATTGAGGACCTCTTTTTTCTTTGGTTTAGAGGTTACAATGGCGGTTGGCTCTTTTCTTGATGACTTCTGACTGTTGAGGTCTTTAATCACCGTTTCAGCTTCCATAGAAGCTTCCAGGAGTTCTCCCAGGTTTTTTGATTTGTTGCCGATGATCATGGAGCGTATTCTGGCTCTCATGTTGTTTCGGCAGATGTCGACTGGCGACGCCTGTGGCAATACATCTGAGCATTTGTACGCCATTGCTTTCCACTTGTGAATGAAGTCATAAGTTGACTCATTCTCTCCTTGTTTTAGGCTGCAGAGTTGAGCCATAGTAACAGGATGATCCTCACCTTGGAAGTGGGTCAGGAAGCGTGTTTCCAGCATAGCCCAGTTCTGGATGGAGTTCTCCGGAAGAGTGGAGTACCAATCGAAGGCCGTACCTTTTAGGGTATTTGCAAAGAGGCGAATCTTGAGTGCATCTTGATCCGCGATAGCTCCCGTCAAAATCTTGAAGTGGATGACGTGCTGTCTGGCTGATCCTTTCCCCGTATATGTTTGGAGAGTAGGATGTTTGAATTTTGTGGGGAACGGGACCGAGTCCATCCATAAAGGATATGGTGGCTTGATCCCATGCTCCTTGAGTATATCCTCTTCTTTTGCTTTGGCGAGGATACTGTCTACGTCCTTTTTGGTAAGGGCGCGTGACTCATCTTCTTCACGATTTTCCTCGTCATTGCGATGATTCGGAGGAGGCTCATTGTTCACCTGATTTTGGACAACAAGGAGAAGGTTTTCCATCAGAGTTTCAATCCTTTGCTGGCCTTGTTCCAACTGCTGGATGCGTGTGAGCGCATCATCTTGAGGTGGATTCTGAGGTGGTGGCTCAGAATTTGTAACCAGGACGTTCATTCCTCGGGATTCAAACGAAGAAACCGTCCTGGTGACTGAGCTGGGGCTCATTCTTTTTGATGAAGAGCTTGATGAAGGATTACTCTCCCGTCTTTGGCTTGAAGGGGCAGGAGATTCTTCGGGATATCTTCGTGTCTTGGTGACGCTACGGGTCACCGGACGTCGGACATGGATTTTTGATGCTGACTTTTGGCGTCTTCTGGTTTTTCCAACCATATGGACGGCAGCAACTTGGTCGGGTCTTTCTTTTTCGACCCATTTGTGGGAGACTTGAAGTGTAGGAGGCTGGGTCCGTTGCTTCTCTAGTCTCTTTTGTCGATACGACGCACGGCGGCGTGCTCGACGAGCGATTTGAGCTTCAGTCAGCTCTGGCTGGGCTCTGACGATGAAGGATGTGCTCCCTCGGGCGCAGCAGCCGAGCCTGTCTTCTTTGTAGCTAGGCAAGGACAGGATCCGGACCCGGTCCTTTGCCTGTTGCAGCGAAGCTTTAAACCTTTCGAGTTCGGCCCCTGTAGAGATGAAGGGTCGAACTGAAGGAGTGTACGCCTTGGCAGGTGCTTGTAGAGGCCTGGTGATGCATGATCTGATTTTGGGCCTGTAGGAACAAGCCGGCTCATGCTGGGTTGACTTGGGAGTCAGGTTGGAGATAGGTCTCTCCTCTTTCATGTAGGCAAGAGGGTAGAACCGGTTCTCCTTGAGTGGGGCCAGGTATGCTGGCTTGATGGAGGTTTGAGACCTTCTTTTTTTTGGGGAAGGTCTTGGAGACCAAGTCTTAGGGTAGACCTGGTGGGTTGTTGGTTGAGGTTTCGCGGGGATGCCGCGGGTTTTAGTATTCTTGGGGTTCGCCCTTGGTGTCACAGAAGTGACACGTTGAGGGGCGATCTTCTGCTTCTCGGCAGTCGCCTTTGGTGTCACAGTAGTGACACGCTGCGAGGTGACCTTCTGCCTTATGGCAGGAGCAGTTTCTTCTTCGGGAAGTGGGAATGGTCCCAGTGTCCCGAAGACGATGGTCCGGGGAGTCGAGGTCGACCCGGAGTTCAGAGAGTTGTTGAGGGAGTTGGTGCTTCGACAGCTAGCAGGGCGCTTGTAAGTGCGCTCGGTTTGCTTCTGTTGAAACATGAGCTGGTGCTTGCTTTCATCGAAGGTGATGATCAGTGAAGCTGCCATTGTTAGTTTCAAAATTTCTGAAACAAGACCACATCCATTAGTAATCACAAGAATATGATGATCATAAATGGGGAATTCTATGATTTTGTCTTTTCAAATCGCTCAAGGGACATGATCCAAGCAATATGAAGAAGGCAAAAAGCCATAGAGGGTACAATTGTTCTGGTTGCAAGCATGGTAGGCTCGAAATGAGCATTCCAATGACTGCTAGAAGCAATTGTATACCTAAATTCGACTTATCGAAAAGCGGAGCTTGCTCGAGATAAGAAGAATATAAGGTAGGAGTTACAAATGTGCCGGTCACAGATACAGTAGACCCTGAAAGGGCGTACCAGTATTGCTAGGTACAAATGTTGGAAATCGCATCCATGAGATGGGATTCTCTTTTTTTTTTTTTTTTTTGAAAGGTCAGAAATGGATTCGTCAAAGAGAGCAGGTGGCATTCCGATTCAAATACGGGCTCAACGATTTCCGCGAGCGCCAGTACTAGAAGGAAAGAGACCACAATTTCTCGAATCTGAATCCAAAAGTGACGAGTTTTGTTTTTTTTTTTGAAATGTCAAGATTGGTTCCATCAAGGAGAGCAAATGGTATTCCAATCTGAACACGGTCTCGGCGATTTCCGCGAGCGCCAGTGCTCAGAAAAGAAGAAACCAAAATTTCTCAGATCTGAAATCAAAAGTGACGAGTTTTTGAAGATTTTTTTTTTGAAATGATTTTTTTTTATTTTATTATTTTTATTTTTTTTTAAATATTTTTTTTAAGATTTTTTTATTTTTATTTTTTTTGAAGATTTTTTATTTTAAGATTTTTTTTGAAAATATTTTTATTTATTTATTTTTTTTATTTTTAATTTTGATTTTTTTATTGTTTAAGATTTTTTTTTGAAAAATTTTTTTATTTTTTTTTTATTTTTGATTTTTTTTAATTCTTTAAGATTTAAAGACGAGAGAGTACACATAGGCCTCCTAACCCGGTCTTATGAAACCTCAATTGATAGAATTGCCCCCAGGTAAGGGTAGGATTACTTAATGAACCCGTTTGGAGGACCATTGCCTAGAACAGTCAAGCTGTCTCCACACTCTGGACAAGGCTTTTCTTGAATCAATCGTGATCAAAGAACGCAATTGGTTTAACCTTAGTGGTCTATGTCTTTTTATTTATTTATTTAAATTTTTTTTAGATCCCTGAAAGACTCATCGAAGAGAAACAATGGCCCAATCCCCGATCCGAACACGGGCTCAACGATTTCCGCGAGCACACATGCCCAGAAGAGAAAGGATCACAGTTTCTCAATTTTGAATCCAAAACGAGAAATTTGATTTTTTTATTAATATTTTTTTTTGAAATCTCTAATGAACTCATCGAAGAGAAACGATGGCCCAAAACCTTAGTCGAACGGGCTCAACATTTCTGCAAGCACCAAAGAACGATAGGATAGGATCAAAGTTTCTCAATTTTGAATTCAAACTAAGAAACCTGATTTTTTTTTTATTTTTTATTTTTTTGAAAAGAGAAAGAGTGGAAACAAACTCAAAGAAATAGAAATTTCCAAAAAATCCCATCTCATTTTTTTTTAGGATGCAAAGTCCAACATAGGCTACCAGCTAGAAAGTAGCCAGGGAATCCGGAAAAGAAGTATAAGCATAGAGCAAAAAGTATGATATGCAAATATTTCATTTCCGAGCACCGTGTTCTCAAATGAACGAGTCCCACCGGGTGTGCCAGCTTGATGGAACGCGCTCCTGCCGAGGGTGCTACCGGGGTCGGCAGACGTGGGAGTCCGTCGGGTCCGGCCCTTTCGCTCCCGGGGGGGGCTGAAGCGTGCATCAACATTTCTTTGTGTGGGTGTGCCAGATTTTCTATTTTACTTGGAATTGCAAGTGGTAATCCGGAGATCAACCTTCGCAAGTAAAAAGGAAATCAACTTCTTTCAAGTTTTTCATTGCACAACAATTTAAGAAAAGAGACATTTTCTTAGTTTGCCGTAAAAGGCGATTTTGTGGCGTTTATAGCCGATTTTGGCATTTATAGCCGATTTACAATTCTTATCAATAATGAAAGACAAGAGTTGTGATTTTTGTCTCTTTTAGAAAAATACAAACTACAATGAAAAGCAAGAAAAGGAGGATCTAACTTCTCAGGAGATTGTGGGGGACTCGTTCAGATTGACGGTCGCAAGCCATGTGTGGGCTTCGCCATCATCCATGCAGATGAGAACAGTGGATGCTCTTGATTCGCTTGGCTTGGTTATAACCTCAGATTTTTAGAGGACAAAGACCAAGAGGAGGTCCTATGTCCAATAAAAAGCTAAGTAGACGGGCTGAAAAGCCACGTCTAAGCCATTGGAGGCAGCGGGAGAAGGCAAGGACCTTGGGGGGGGGGGGGGGGGGGGGTGCCCCCCATGGGACTTTTGTCACCTTGTAGTGGTGGTCGGTGCAGAACTTCAGCAGAGTTTTCTCTCTTTTTCTTTCTCTCAGATTTCTGGATCTGTGGTGCTTTTTCCGAAGTCCTTTCCGATCCCGATTTCAATGGAATGCTCTCCTATTTATAGGCTTTTGGTAGCCATTTAGGAGAGCTTTTATGGGCTTTAATGGCTTTAATGGGAGGAGTTACAAGATTTATTTCTTGATTTTGTAACTCCTTTTTCCTTGAATCTGATTGGCCGATGGAGATTAAGGGCTTTTAATTACCTTAATTACCATAATGGGAGGAGTTTCATGGCTTGAATGCCATGACTTAATTGATTTGTAACTCCTGGATGCTTGCTTCTGATTGGGCCGTCCAAAGAAATGAATTAATGACTGCAATAAAGCTAGTCAATTAACTACATTAAATGGTCGCCGAGCAGTTGAAGAGTCGCGGGCCGCGCCGTGTCTTTTGGGATTCTTTTGGCGATGATCATCGATGGATCTTCATGCTGATCGACATCGGATGAACATGTAACTTCAGACATTGATAGCTAGCAGCGGGCCGGTGACATCTGTCTTGTCGATTTCTCGATCGGTCGGACAGAAAGAGCACTTTTTAGGTCAACCGGTCGGCGATCTTGGAGCGATCAATGATGATTTTATGCTTTTGACGGCGGATCTGAGATGTCGTCAGATATGAGTCAATTTCAAGCACTAAAAATCACATTTTCAGGAAACCACAGGGGCCAAAGTGCGCGAAACGCGAAAAGGGACGGAAAACTGGGTCACCGGCGAAAAATCCGGTGACCCGGACTTCCATGGTCGCGGGCCGCGACCCTGGGGGTTTTTCTCCCCTTTTTGGTCCGTTTTGCGGTCTTTTTCGTCGCCATTTTCTTCTGTATTTTTCCTGTCATTTCTTCTCATTTATTGGCTTGATTTCCCTGTAGAAAACCTGATGAGAATCCTTGCATTTTTAGAGTGTAAAGTTTCCAATTTTCCGGGAAAGCCGAAGACTTTGTCGCGTAGAGCTGCTGATTTTCCGCCAGAAGCTGAAACTTGGTCAAACGATGTCGGAATGACCTGAAATTTAAGGTGGAGCCTCCTGAGCAATAAATAAGACCAACCATAGGCTTTTGTTTGAGTTTTGAAGCTGTTTGGGGTCCCGTCGCCAGTAGACTTGATTTTGCCGCGAGGGAGATGCCGCGTGTTTGATGTGCGGTCAAACGATGTCCGATTGACCTGAATTTTGACAGGGAACCTATTGGATTCATTTTGAGATGATCCACAGGCTCTGTCTTGGAAACCATGGTCCCGGGGAGCTCCGCCGCCTGTAGGCTTGATTTTCTTTAGGAGCGTCGAAACCTGGTCAAGCGTTGTCGTAATGACCTGAAATTTGACGTGCAGCCTTTTGGAAGCATGTTGAAGCCACTCATGCACTTGGTTTGATGAGCAAAGGCTTCGGTGGTTCCCGCCACCGGGAGGCTTGATTTTGCTGCTCGAGCATTGATGGAGGGTCAAACGTTGTCGGTTTGACTTGAAATTTGGCATGGAGCCCTTTTGAGACATGTTGGAGTCATCCGTAGGCTCTGATCGAAGTTTTGACGTCTCCGATGATGTCGCCGCCGGGAGCGCCAATTTAGCTGTTGGAGAAGCGAAATTAGGCCAAATAATTCTGAAATGGCCCGAAACTTCATGTGTACTCCTCCCTTGGCTATCTTGAAGGATCTTGCAGTTTTTGTTTGATTCTGACAAGATTTGATTTTTTGGAGAAGTTGCATTGCCTATTTATGGCAGGTTGCGACTTCATGCAGCTTTCTTGATGTTGAAGAGGCAAAGTGACATTTTTGGTGTCAACACCATACATGACTTGCGACCGTCGATTTCAACGTGTCCCCACAATCTCCTGAGAAGTTAGATCCCTTTTCTCACTTTTCTATTGTAGTTGTATTTCTTAAAGAGACAAAAAGAAATCACAATTCTTGTCTTTCATATTTGATGAGTTTTGTAAAAACGCCTTTCACGGCAAAATCGCCTTTCACGGCAAACAAACAAAAACGCCTCTTACGGCATTCTAAAAACTTGTCTCTTTTCTTAATATTTATGCAATTTGAAAAGTTAGAAAAAAGGATTGATTTCCTTTCCACATGTGAAGGTGAATCTCCGGATTATCACTATTCCAAATTCCAAGTAGAAAGTAAATCTGGCATACCCGTACAAAAATGTTGATGCCCGAAATCTTCCCTCCTCCGCCGAGACCCAGGTCAGCCCCCGGGGTGCGGAGGGAGAGGACGGAAGATTCCCCCTTTTTTCGGGTCCATCAAGCTGGCACACCCGGTGGGACACGTTGACTTGAGAACGTAATGCTTTGATCACTTGGCTCCTTTCTAGTTGGTGGCCTATGTTGCATTTTGTATCTAAAAAAAAAAATACGAGATGGGATTTCAATTGTTCTTTCTCACTTCAAAAAAAAAAAAAAAAAACAAATCTGATCTCTTTTCTTAAACTCAACTTTGAGAAATTTTGATCCTTCCCTCTTTGAACTCGATAGCTCACAGAAATGGTCGCAGCTATCGTTCATATCGGGGATTGGGCCACCTTTCTCTTTGATGAGTCCAATTGGGATTTCAAAAAAAAACACCTTCATTTCAAACTCTTAAAAAAAAATGATCTCTCTTTCTCAAGATTCAACTTTGAGAAATTTTGATCCTCTCCTCCTTGAACTCGATAGCTCACAGAAATGTTCGCAGCTATCGTTCATATCGGGGATTGGGCCATCTTTTCTCTTTGATGAGTCCAATTTGGATTTCAAAAAAAAATTATAATTTCAAAATTTTTTTAGTTTTCTCTCTTTTGCATTCAAAGTTGAGAAACCTTGGTTCCTTCCTTTCGGATTTAGCGCTCGCAGAAATGTTGAGCCTTTGTTCGGATTGGAACACCATTCGCTCTCTTTGATGAGTTCAAAAAAAAAACCTTTCAAAAAAAAAAAAAGATTTCAAAAAAAAACACTAAGGTTCCATCAGTTGCGTTCTTTGACCAAAGTGGATGTAAGAAAGCCTTGTCCAGAGTGTGGAGACAGCTAGACTGTTCGAGGCAAGGGTCCTCCAAACGGGTTCATTAAGTAATCCTACCCTTACCTGGGGGCTGATCTATCTACTAATGTTTCATAAGATCGAATTGGAAATCTATGTGCACCTTTCAAAAAAAAAATTCTCTAAAAAAAAATCCTAAAAAAAAAAAACCTTCTATCACTTTGAATTCAGAGTTGAGAAATCTTGGTTCTTTCCCTTTCGGATTTAGCGCTCGCAGAAATGTTGAGCCTTTGTTCGGAACGGAACACCATTTGCTCTCTTCGATGAATTCAATCTTGACCTTTCAAAAAAAAAAAACTTTTGTCACTTTTGAATTCAGAGTTGAGAAATCTTGGTTCTTTCCCTTTCGGATTTAGCGCTCGTAGAAATGTTGAGCCTTGTTCGAAACGGAACACCATTTGCTCTCTTCGATGAATTCAACCTTGACCTTTCAAAAAAAACTTCCGTCATTATTCGATTCACATCTGAGAAATTCTGGTTCCTTCCCTTCTGAATTTAGCGCTCGCAGAAATGTTGAGCCTTTGTTCGGATTGGAATACCATTTGCTCTCCTTTATGAATCCAAATTTGACCTTTCAAAAAAATCCCATCTCGTGTCCTTCCCAAGGATGCGATTTGCAACATTTGTGCCTAGCGGTGCTAGTACGCCCTTTCGGGTCTACTGTATTCGCGACCGACACATTTGTATCTCCAACCTTATATCATTTTACCTCGAGTGAGCCTTGCTTCTCGGTAATTTGAATTAAGGTCTACAATTGCTTCTAGCAGTCACTGGAACGGTCACTCTGAGCCTACCATACTTGCATTTTAGAACAATTGTATCCTCTATGGCTTTTTGCCTTCTTCATCGTCCTTGGGCTGGGCCATGTCCCCTCAAGTGATTTGAAAAGCCAAAAAACATAGTGGTTCTCCATTTATGATCACCATATTCTTGTGATTACTAACGGATTTGGTCTTGTTTAAGAAGCTTTCCAAAACTAACAATGGCAGCTTCATTGACCATCACTTTCGATGAGAACAAGTACCAGCTTATGCTTCAAGATAAGCAAAACAAGCATAAGCGCCCTGCCAGTTGCCGAAGCGTCATCTCCCTCGACAACTCTCCAAACACCGGGTCAACTTCAACTCCCCGAACCATCATCTTCGGATCACTGGGACCATTCCCACTTCCCGCAGAAGACACTGTACCTGCCAAGAACCAGAAAACCGCCCCGCAACGTGTCACTAAAATGGCACTAAGGGCGAACACCAAGAAGCTTGAAGCCCGTGGCGTTCCCACGAAGCCTCAACCCACAAGAAACCAGGTTTACCCTAAAACTTGGTCCCCGAGATCTTCGCCAAAGCAACAGAGGTCCCGAACATCTGCAAAGCCAGCATACCTGGCCCCTCTCAAGGAAAATCAGTTCTACCCTCTCTCTTACATGAAAGAGGAAAAACCTACCCTCCACCCGAAAAATAAACAAAATCATCATAAGCCGGCTTGCTCCTACAAGCCCAAAATCAAATCCTGCATCGTTAGGCCTATGCAAAAACATGCTGAAGCCTGCACTCCCGCGAGTCGACCCTTCATTTCAACAGGGGCCGAGCTCGCAAAATTCAAGTCTTCATTGCGACAGACAAAGGACCGCGTCCAGATTCTGTCCTTGCCAAGCTTCAAAGAAGACAAACTCGGCTGCTGCGCACAAGGGACTACATCCTTCATCGCCAGAGCCCAGCCAGAGCTGACTGAAGCTCAAATTGCTCGTCGTATGCGTCGCCGCACAGCATATCGACAAAAGAGACTCGAGAAACAAAGAAGCCAGCGTTCTACTCTCCACGTCTCAAACAAATGGGTCGAAAAAGAAAGACCCGACCAAATCGTTGCTGTTCATATGGTTGGCAAAACCAGAAAACGCCAGAAGTCAGCAACCAAAATCAGTGTTAGACGTCCAGTGACTCGCAGCGTCTCTCGGACACGAACACATCTGGAGGAATCTTCCACTCCTCCAAGCCAAGAACACCGGACTAACCACTCCTCAAATTCTTCATCCGGAAGAATGAGCCCCAGCTCAGTCACCAGGACGATTTCTTCGTTCGAATCCCGAGGGATGAACGTCTTGGCTACAAGTTCTGCGCCGCCTCCACAGCATGACGATGTAACCACACGCATCCAGCAGTTGGAGCAAGGACAACAGAGAATTGAGACTCTGATAGAAAATTTGATTCTCACTCTACAGCGTCCACCACCTAACAATGAAACCCCTCCGAATCATGAAGATGACGAGGGCAATGCAGAAAACAATGAGTCTCGCGCCCTTACCAGAAAAAACGTGGACGATATCCTCGCAAAAGCAAAAGCAGAGGATACATTGAAGGCACATGGGATCAAGCCACCCTACCCTCTATGGATGGACTCGGTTCCGTTCCCTGCAAAATTCAAACAACCTACTCTCCAGACATATACTGGGAAAGGTTCAGCTAGACAACATGTCATCCATTTCAAGATCCTGACGGGAGCTATTGCGGATCAAGATGCCTTCAAGATTCGCCTCTTTGCAAGTACCCTAAAAGGTACAGCCTTTGATTGGTACTCCACTCTGCCGGAGAACTCCATCCAGAACTGGGCTATGCTGGAGACACGCTTCCTGACCCACTTCCAAGGTGAGGATCATCCTGTTACTATGGCTCAACTCTGCAGCCTAAAACAGGGAGAGAATGAGTCAACATACGACTTCATTCACAAATGGAAGGCAATGGCGTACAAATGCTCAGATGTGCTGCCACAAGCGTCGCTAGTCGACATCTGCATGAGAGCAAAAATCCGCTCCATGATCATCGGCAATAAATCAAAGAACCTGGGGGAACTCCTCAAAGCCTCCGTGGAAGCTGAAATGGTGATCAAAGACCTCAACAGTCAGAAATCATCAAAGAAATAGCCGCCTGCTGTTACAACCTCAAAACCAAAGAAAAAGGAGGTTCTCAATGTGCAGACTAAGTCAGCTCCTCAGCAGCCAAAGAAACCTGAAAACAAAACTGCAGGTAAAAGGCCTGAACTCTCTGATGCCTTCAAAGAACGTGTAGAAAAGAAATATCCGTTCGATGAAGACGTTGAAGAAATCTTTGAGGCTCTCCTAGCAAATGGCAAACTGATTTGTCAGAGCCCAAAAGACCGGGAGATGTTGGCAAAACCAATGATCCCCGATACTGTCCATACCATCAGATGATCTCACATCCTCTCAATCAATGCTTCGTTGTGAGAGAGAAGATCAATGAGATGTGGAAAAACGGAGTCATAACCTTTGATAAAAGCTATGGCCCCGCCTCTGTCAACATGGTGTCATGTCGGCAAACTTCAAAGTCACTGAAGGAGAAAATCACCACTTCATTCAAGGTGATAAAAATGGCTCGAGCGTCCCAAGAACTGGTTCCCTATCCAACACCAGATGGACAACCTATATGGGTGCATCCCGATCTCCTAGATGATGAAAATTGGGAGATCGTCAAAACAAAGCCGACCGCTCAGCAGCAAAGGCAAGCCAAGAGACAACTCCGCAAGCTCAAGCAGCAGAAGTCTCAACCAAAACAAGAAGTCCTTGAAAAAGCAGAAACTTCTTCTACTGCTTTGTTGACACCAAAAATGTCACTTTGCCTCTTCAACATCAAGAAAGCGGCATGAAGTCGCAACCTGCCATAAATAGGCAATGCAATTTCTCCAAAAAATCAAATCTTGTCAGAATCAAACAAAAACTGCAAGATCCTTCAAGATAGCCAAGAGAAGAGTACACATGAAGTTTCGGGCCATTTCGACAACATTTGGCCTAACTTCACTTCTCCGACAGCTAAACAGGAGCTCTCGGCGGCGACATCATCGGAGACGTCAAAACTTCGATCAGAGCCTACAGATGACTCCAGCATGTCTCAAAAGGGCTCCATGCCAAATTTCAAGTCAAACCGACAACGTTTGACCCTCCATCAATGCTCGAGCAGCAAAATCAAGCCTCCCGGCGGCGGGAACCACCGAAGCCTTCGCTCATCAAACCAAGTGCATGAGTGGCTTCAACATGCTTCCAAAAGGCTGCACGTCAAATTTCAGGTCATTCCGAAAACGTTTGACCAGGTTTCGATGCTCCGAGAGAAAATCAAGCCTACCGGCGGCGGAGCAACCCGGGACCATGACATCCAAGACAGAGCCCATGGAACGTCTCAAAATGACTCCAATAGGCTCCCCGTCAAATTTCTGGTCAATCGGACATCGTTTGGCCACATATCAAAGCTCGGCATTTTCCCCGCAGCAAAATCAAGTGAAGCATCGACGGGACCCCAAACGGCTTCAAAACTCAAACAAAAGCCTATGGTTGGTCTTATTTATTGCTCAGGAGGCTTCACCTCAAATTTCAGGTCATTCCGACATCGTTTGACCAAGTTTCAGCTTCTGGCGGAAAATCAGCAGCTCTACGCGACAAAGTCTTCGGCTTTCCCGAAAAATTGGAAACTTTGCACTCTAAAAATGCAAGGATTCTCATCAGGTTTTCTACAGGGAAATCAAGCCAATAAATGAGAAGAAATGTCAGGAAAAATACAGAAGAAAACGGCGACGAAAAAGACCTCAAAACGACCGCAAAATGGGCTCCGAAGGGGAAAATTCCCCCAGGGTCGCAGGCCCCTGCGACCCTGGGCCAAGGTCGCAGGCCCCTGCGACCATGGCCCATGGTCGCCGGCGACCATGGAAGTCCGGGTCACCGGATTTTTCGCCGGTGACCCGTTTTTCCATCCTTTTTCGCGTTTCGCGCACTTTGGCTCCTGTGGTTTCCTGAAAATGTGATTTTTAGTGCTTGAAATTGACTCATGTCCGCCGACATCCGTCAAAATCACGGGTCAACCTCCAAAAGTATCAAAATCAACATTGATCGCCAACCGGTCGACCAAAAAAGTGTACTTTCCGCCCGATCGATCGAAAAATCGACAGGACAGATGTCACCGGCCCGCTCTTAGCTATCACTGTCTGAAGTTACATGTTCATCCGATGTCGATCAGCATAAAGATCCATCGATGATCATCGCCAGAAGAATTCCAGAAGACACGGCACGGCCCGCGACTCTTCGACTGCTCGGCGACCAATTAATGTGGTTAATTGACTAGCTTTATTGCAGTCATTAATTCATTTCTTTGGACGACCCAATCAGATTCAAGCATTGGGAGTTACAAGTCAATTGATTCATGGCATTTAACCCATGAAACTCCTCCCATTATGGTAATTAAGGTGATTAAAAGCCCTTAATCTCCATCGGCCAATCAGATTCAAGGAAAAAGGAGTTACAAAATCAAATAAATCTTATAACTCCTCCCATTAAAGCCATTAAAGCCCATAAACTCTCCTAAATGGCTACCAAAAGCCTATAAATAGGAGAGCATTCCATTGAAACCAGGATCGGAAAAAGAATCCAGGCATCACTTCCAAAGCACCACAGATCCAGAAATCTGAGAGAAAGAAAAAGAGAGAAAAACTCTGCTGAAGTTCTGCACCGGCGACCACTACAAGGTGACAAAAGTCCCTTGGGGGGCACCCCCCCCCCCCCCCCCCCCCCAAGGTCCTTGCCTTCTCCTGCTGCCTCCAATGGCTTAGACGTGGCTTTTCAGCCCGTCTACTTAGCTTTTTATTGGACATAGGACCTTCTCTTGGTCTTTGTCCTCTAAAAACCTGAGGTTATAGCCAAGCCAAGCGAATCAAGAGCATCCTCTATTCTCATCTGCATGGATGATGGCGAAGCCCATACATGGCTTGCGACCGTCAATCTGAACGAGTCCCCCACAATCTCCTGAGAAGTTAGATCCTCCTTTTCTTGCTTTTCATTGTAGTTTGTATTTTTCTAAAAGAGACAAAAATCACAACTCTTGTCTTTCATTATTGATGAGAATTGTAAATCGGCTATAAACGCCAAAATCGGCTATAAATGCCAAACAAAATCGCCTTTCACGGCAAACCAAGAAAATGTCTCTTTTCTTAAATATTTGTGCAATGGAAAACTTGAAAGAAGTTGATTTCCTTTTTACTTGCGAAGGTTGATCTCCGGATCACCACTTGCAATTCCAAGTAAAATAGAAAATCTGGCACACCCACACAAAAGAAATGTTGATGCACGCTTCAGGCCCCGCCAGGGCGCGAAAGGGCAGGACCCGACGGACTCCCACGTTTCGCTGACCCCCGTAGCCGCCCCACGGCGCCTCGGAGCGCGTTCCATCAAGCTGGCACACCCGGTGGGACTCGTTCATTTGAGAACACGGTGCTTGGAAATGAAATATTTGCATATCATACTTTTTGCTCTATGCTTATACTTCTTTTCCGGATTCCTTGGCTACTTTCTAGCTGGTAGCCTATGTTGGATTTTGCATCCTAAAAAAAATGAGATGGGATTTTTTGGAAATTTCTATTTCTTTGAGTTTGTTTCCATTCTTTCTCTTTTCAAAAAAAAAAAAAAATCAGTTTTCTTGGTTTGAATTCAAAATTGAGAAACTTTGATCCTATCCTATCGTTCTTTGGTGCTTGCAGAAATGTTAAGCCTGTTCGACTAAGGTTTTGGACCATCGTTTCTCTTCGATGAGTTCATTAGAGATTTCAAAAAAATAAATAAATAAATAAAAAATCAGCTTTCTTAGTTTGAATTCAAAATTGAGAAACTTTGATCCTATCCTATCGTTCTTTGGTGCTTGCAGAAATGTTGAGCCCGTTCGACTAAGGTTTTGGACCATCGTTTCTCTTCGATGAGTTCATTAGAGATTTAAAAAATAAATAAATAAATAAAAAATCAGCTTTCTTAGTTTGGATTCAAAATTGAGAAACTTTGATCCTATCCTATCATTCTTTGGTGCTTGCAGAAATGTTGAGCCCGTTCGACTAAGGTTTTGGGCCATCGTTTCTCTTCGATGAGTCTATTTGGGATTTTTATAAAAAAGGACATAGACCACTAAGGTTAAACCAATTGCGTTCTTTGATCACGATTGATTCAAGAAAAGCCTTGTCCAGAGTGTGGAGACAGCTTGACTGTTCTAGGCAAGGGTCCTCCAAACGGGTTCATTAAGTAATCCTACCCTTACCTGGGGGCAATTCTATCAATTGAGGTTTCATAAGACCGGGTTAGGAGGCCTATGTGTACTCTCTCGTCTTTAAATCTTAAAAAAAAAAAAAAAAAAAAGATTTTCAAAAAAAAAATCTTAAAAAAACAAAAATTTTCAAAAAAAATAATAAAAATAAATAAAAATATATTTTTTAAAAAAATATATAAAAAAAATAAAATAAATAAAATAAAAAAATCATTTCAAAAAAAAAAAATCTCCAAAAACTCGTCACTTTTGATTTCAGATCTGAGAAATTTTGGTTTCTTCTTTTCTGAGCACTGGCGCTCGCGGAAATCGCCGAGACCGTGTTCAGATCAGAATACCATTTGCTCTCCTTGATGGAACCAATCTTGACATTTAAAAAAAAAAAAACTCGTCACTTTTGGATTCAGATTCTAGAAATTGTGGTCTCTTCCCTTCTGAGTACTGGCGCTCGCGGAAATCGTTGAGCCCGTATTTGAATCGGAATGCCACCTGCTCTCTTTGACGAATCCATTTCTGACCTTTCAAAACAAAGAATCACATCTTATGGATGCGATCTCCAACATTTGTGCATAGCAGTACTGGTACGCCCTTTCAGGGTCTACTGTATCTGTGACCGGCACATTTGTAACTCCTACCTTATATTCTTCTTATCTCGAGCAAGCCCTGCTTCTCGATAAGTCGAATTTAGGTTTACAATTGCTTCTAGCAGTCACTGGAACGCTCATTCTGGGCTCACCATACTTGCTGTCAGAACAATTGTACCATCTATGGCTTTTTACCTTCTTCATGTCGCTTGGGTCATATCCCTTGAGCGATTTGAAAAGGCAACCATAGAAATTCCCATTTATGATCATTATATTCTTGTGATTACTAATGGATGTGGTCTTGTTTCAGAAAACTTTTTTCGAAATTAACAATGGCAGCCTTAACCATTATCTTCGATGAGAACAAGCACCAACTCATGCTTCAACAGAAGCAAACCGAGCGCACTTACAAGCGCCCTGCCAGCTGCCGAAGCGTCAACTCCCTCGGCAACTCTCTGAACTCCGGGTCGACCTCGACTCCCCGGACCATCGTCTTCGGGACACTGGGACCATTCCCACTTCCCGAAGAACAAGCTGCGCCTGCTAAAAAGCAGAAGATCGCCTCTCAACGTGTCACTCCCGTGACACCAAAGGCGAGCGCCCAAAAGCCCGAAGCCCGCGGCACCCCCGCGAAGCCTCGACCAACAACCAACCAGGTCTACCCTAAGACTTGGTCTCCAAGACCTTCCCTAAAACAAAGAAGGTCTCAAACTTCCACCAAGCCAGCATACCTGGCCCCACTCAAAGAGAACCAGTTCTACCCTCTTGCCTACATGAAAGAGGAGAGACCCATCTCCAACCTGACTCCCAAGTCAACCCAGCATGAGCCGGCTTGTTCCTACAGGCCCAAAATTAGATCATGCATCACCAGGCCTCTACAAGCACCTGCTAAGGCCTACACTCCTTCAGTTCGACCCTTCATCTCTACAGGGGCCGAACTCGAAAGGTTCAAAACTTCGCTGCAACAGGCAAAGGACCGGGTCCGGATCCTGTCCTTGCCTAGCTACAAAGAAGACAGGCTCGGCTGCTGCGCCCGAGGGAGCACATCCTTCATCGTCAGAGCCCAGCCAGAGCTGACTGAAGCTCAAATCGCTCGTCGAGCACGCCGCCGTGCGTCATATCGACAAAAGAGACTAGAGAAGCAACGGATCCAGCCTCCTACACTTCAAGTCTCCCACAAATGGGTCGAAAAAGAAAGACCCGACCAAGTTGCTGCCGTCCATATGGTTGGAAAAACCAGAAGACGCCAAAGGTCAGCATCAAAAATCCATGTCCGACGTCCGGTGACCCGTAGCGTCACCAGGACACAAAGACATCCCGAAGAATCTCTTGCCCCTTCAAGCCAAGGACGGGAGAGTAATCCTTCATCAAGCTCTTCATCAAAAAAAATGAGCCCCAGCTCGGTCACCAGGACGATTTCTTCGTTCGAATCCCAAGGGATGAACGTCTTGGCTACAAGTTCTGAGCCACCACCTCAGAATCCACCTCGAGATGATGCGCTCACACGCATCCAGCAGTTGGAACAAGGCCAGCAGAGGATTGAAACTCTGATGGAAAACCTTCTCCTTGTCGTCCAAAATCAGGCGAACAATGAGCCTCCTCCGAATCATGGCAATAACGAGGAAAATTGTGAAGAAAATGAGTCACGCGCCCTTACCAAAAAGGACGTAGACAGTATCCTCGCCAAAGCTAAAGAAGAGGATATACTCAAAGAGCATGGGATCAAGCCACCATATCCTTTATGGATGGACTCGGTCCCGTTCCCCACAAAATTCAAGCATCCTACTCTCCAAACATATACGGGGAAAGGATCAGCCAGACAGCACGTCATCCACTTCAAGATTTTGACGGGAGCTATCGCGGATCAAGATGCACTCAAGATTCGCCTCTTTGCAAGTACGCTAAAAGGTACGGCCTTCGATTGGTACTCCACTTTGCCGGAGAACTCCATTCAGAACTGGGCTATGCTGGAGACAAGCTTCCTGACCCACTTCCAAGGTGAGGATCATCCTGTTACTATGGCTCAGCTCTGCAGCCTAAAACAGGGAGAGAATGAGTCAACTTATGACTTCATTCACAAGTGGAAAGCAATGGCATACAAATGTTCAGATGTATTGCCACAGGCGTCGCTAGTCGACATCTGCCGAAACAACATGAGAGCCAGAATACGCTCCATGATCATCGGCAACAAATCAAAAAACCTGGGAGAACTCCTGGAAGCTTCTATGGAAGCTGAAACGGTGATTAAAGACCTCAACAGTCAGAAGTCATCAAGAAAAGAGCCAACCGCCATTGCAACCTCTAAACCAAAGAAGAAAGAGGTCCTTAATGTGCAAACCAAGTCAGCTCCTCAGCAACCAAAGAAAGCTGAAAACAAAACTGCAAGTAAAAGGCCTGAACTCTCTGATGCCTTCAAGGAACGTGTAGAAAAGAAATATCCGTTCGATGAAGACGTTGAAGAAATCTTTGAGGCTCTCCTAGCAAATGGCAAACTCATTTTGCCAGAGCCCAAAAGACCGGGAGATGTTGGTAAAACCAATGATCCTCGGTACTGTCCATACCACCAGATGGTCTCGCATCCTCTCAATCAATGCTTTGTTGTGAGAGAGAAGATAAACGAGATGTGGAAAAACGGAGTCATCACCTTTGACAAAAACTATGGGACTGCCTCCGTCAACATGGTGTCATGTGGACAAACACCAAAATCACCGAAGAAGAAGATCACTACTTCCTTCAAGGTGATAAAAAGAATTCAAACGTCCGAAGTGTTGGTTCCTTGCCCGACACCAGACGGACAACCCATATGGATACATCCCGATCTCCTGGAAGATGAAAACTGGGAGATCGTAAAAACAAAGCCGACAGCTCAACAGCGAAGGCAGGCTAGGAAACATCTCCTCAGGCTCAAACGGCAAGAGAAGACCCAGCCAAAACAAGAAGTCCATGAAAAGGCAGAGGCCTCCTCTACCACTTCACTCGGGGCAACAAAAACGTCCCTTCCAGAGACTTCAAAGGCGGTAAGAAACTTCACTCTCAGTGATTTCATGCCACCTCAATTCAAAAAAGAAGCCATGCAGGGGGCATTATACTCTTGCAACTCGGTAGTTGGATTCTCCATTGATGGATACGAGTCCAGCGACACCGACGATGGATTCGAGCCCAACTACACCGGCGAGTGGGAGGAATCTCTTGAAACAGGAGAGTATCTCTCCGACGAAGAATGGGTTCCTGAAACTCCCCTTATGCCAGTAATCTGGTATAACCCCTTGCAACCACAAGGATCCTGGTCTGATGATGAAGAAGACCAAGAGGCTGCACAAGAAGATGCTGTTAACCCAGCACCTGTCATTGCTCCAGTGGAAATCAACTATGTTGAGCCACACGGAGAAGACGAAGAAGAGGATCTGGCTCCCATGCCTGATCTTGAAGAATATGCAAGGATCTTGCAGCGTCTCGCTCTAGAACAAGAGCAAGATCGTGTTAACGAGCCTCCTCGCAACCCAGAGCCTGAAGTCCCTGAAGATAATCAGGTACATCCACCCTTAACTCCTGAAAATGGAGAACATTGCTGGATTGACGATCCTCTTACATCCGAGGATGAGTCTGACTCCGAGCAGGCAACATCTCCTATCAGAGCTTCCTGTAATGTAATATATCAGGACTATAGCTCTTCTGAAGTGTCGTCTGATGAGATTACCTATACTCCGACGACGCCTAGCAATGTATCTTCTGGAGCTACCTCGTCTCACGTGACTTTCACAGAGATGACACCCTCTCAGGTTTCTTCTCCTGAGACTGTGACTTCAGAATACACATTCTTCCCGACTCATCATCATGAAGAAAACCCAACTTGGGATGATGGATGGGTCAACGAAGAAGAAAAGCTGCTGGATGCTGTTCAGGACTCGCTCCCGGAAAATGTTCCGTGCAACACAATCACTGAGGATGGCAACTCTGCTGCAGATGCATCCCCAGTAGATGAAAAACGACAGCCTCTTGATCATGAAGACAATCTTCCAAGCGAAGATCCTTCTCAAGAAGCTCTCGAAGTTGGTAGAGGCACCCGCTCTGGCCGGGACTACCACAAAAATTACAACCAATCTTCCTTTACTTATGTAAATCCTTCGGGAAAAGATGTTGTAAGCGCCCCTAGTGGCAAAAACAATGAACATGCAGGCCCCAAGGAGGCTTTCAAGTATGACTTGGTTGAGCACTTCAAACACATACCTGCACGTCTTCACATCCTAGACTTATTGCGAATGTCTCCACGCACTTGTGATAATCTTATCTCAGAATTACAAAAACTGAATGAGGATGTCGACAAACATGCCCCACAAGTCCTCCAAACTGAAATGGACTACTGGGTCAAAAACTCAGAAACCTCCTTAAAAGGAGAAAAAGAGAAAAGCGAGGGATCATGCATCCAATGCCTCTCGGTTCAAAAGGCAGCCAGTGCAACCATCGCCTTCACTAAGGAAGACCTCCTACTTGGCGAAGCAAGGCACAACCGACCCCTGTACTTCACAGGGTACATCAAGGAAATGCCTATACACAGAGTTCAGGTCGACCCAGGTTCTGCACTCAACCTCATCTCCACTTCGGCTCTCGAAGAGTTGGGCATCCCACCCAGCAAGCTAAGCCACACATCTGTATCTATCTTTGGATACGATGGGAGTACTCAAAGGCCTATCGGTAAAATCAGGTTCAAATTGCAGATCGGTGATCTTACCTCTGAAGTCACTGTGTATGCAATAAAAACCCCCTCATGCTACAACATCCTTCTCGGACGTCCTTGGATACACGAGAACGGTGTTGTCCCTTCAACTCTACATCAATGCATCAAGTTCGTCGGCAACGACGGCATGGTACATCGTGTCTTTGCGGACAGAAAACCCTTCAAAGGTAAAGAAGTCCACTTCGCAGACTCCCAGATGTATGAAGGAGAAAAAGAAGAAGAGGAAATAGCACCCCCTGCTGAAAATCTCCAAAAATATAAAGGCAAGGCTCCTCAAAAATCACCGGAAGAAAACAAACCCTCCGGCAAATTAGAAGAGAGTAGTCAACCTCCCTTCGTCATCTCCCTCAAGAATTCAAGACCTTTGGTCATCACGACTAAAGTGAAGAAGACGAAACAAAAGTCTGGGGGCAAATTTGTTGTTTCTCTCGTGTCTATCATGCAAGACACAGACTCGGACTCAGAGCCAGAAGACGATGCATCGTCAAGCCAAGCTGACACTCAGCAAGTTCAGCCTGCTCTCACTCCGATGGAGACACCTGCTGATGTAGAAGATCCTACGTCTGCTACCTTTGTTGTTCCGACAACATCACCAAAGCAAAAGCCGATCTTCTTCCATAGATCGGATGCTTCTTCATCAAATTCCTTGCTTGAACCCTTCCAAAATGAAGGTATGCCTCAACTATCTCTATATAGTCCTGTGGTACAAGCTATCATGAAGAAAATGGGCTTTGACGCTCAGAACCCAGTCGGTTTGGGAGAAAGACGCGGTATTCTCACGCCATTGGGGCCCGCCTTGACCAAAAGCCAGCTGGAAGATTGGAGACTCTACGGTCATGTAGAAAAGTCTTCATATGGGTTAGGGTATGATCCCGACACTCCTCTGAGACAGTTGACACAAAAGCTTAAAAGTCGTTTTACCGACCAAGCCTCAACATCTCAAGTCCATAAAGACATCGATCTCCCTGGATATCTCTTTAAAGAGTTACCTGACAAAGATCCAGGAAGCTCATCCAATTGGTACGATTTCTCTGATGATGAAGAGGAATCGCCCGATGACACAGACGGGTGGCATCCTGACCCAGAAGAACCCTCGTCTCCAAAAGAAATACCAGACTCAACAGGCGATTGGGACTATCTCATAGCAAGCCTTGAGGAGATCTCCAATCAAGAAAATCCATGGAAAGGAACAGAGCCTTGGTCTGGTAATGCAGTCGAAACCCCAGAAGGCTTCGTTGAGTTGGAAGCCTCCGAAAATATTGTGGAGGAACCACCTTCGAACCTTCCGACAGAAGATTCTGTTCAAAAGATAAACTTGGGAACACCTGATAACCCACGTCCTGTATTCATAAGCAAGGATATAAAGGATGATGAGTTACCCGAGTATATCGCTTTTCTTCGTGAGTTCGTTGATTGCTTTGCATGGTCCTATGCTGAAATGCCTGGTTTAGACCCCAAAGTAGCAGTCCACAAACTCAATCTTCAAGAAGAAATCAAGCCTGTCAAACAAGGCCAAAGAAGATTCCATCCAGATGTGATGGATAAAATTGAACAAGAAGTTCAAAAGCTCAAAAGCGTCGGCTTCATCCGTGAGGAACAACATCCAGAATGGTTGGCCAACATTGTCCCCGTGACAAAGAAAAATGGGCAGATCAGAGTCTGTATTGACTATAGAGACTTGAATGGCGCTTGCCCTAAAGATGAATTCTCGCTCCCCATACCGGAGGTGATGATTGACAATACCTGCGGATTCGAGCGAATGACATTCATGGATGGCTTCTCTGGTTACAATCAGATAAAGATGCATCCCGAGGATGAAAAACACACATCATTTCGGACTCCATTTGGCGTATATTGCTATACTGTCATGCCATTTGGTCTGAAAAATGCTGGTGCCACATATCAGAGGGCTATGATGAAAATATTCCAAGATATGCAGCACAAGACGGTCGAATGTTACGTTGATGACCTCCCCGTCAAAAGAAGAAGAAAAGAAGACCATCTCAAAGATCTTCGGGAAGTCTTCCTCCGACTCCGCAAACACAAACTGCGGATGAATCCTCTAAAATGCTTCTTCGGCGTCTCGTCGGGTAAGTTTCTCGGATTCCTTGTTCGGAAAGCTGGAATAGAACTTGACCCCATAAAAGTCAAGGCTATTCTAGAAATGCCCTCTCCAAGAACCTTGAGAGAACTAAAAGGGCTCCAAGGGAGAGTGGCCTACATCAGACGGTTCATCTCCAATCTTTCGGGGAAATGCCGTCCATTCTCTCGATTGATGAAAAAGGGTGTAGACTTTGTCTGGGATGCCGACTGTGAAGCCGCATTTCAAGATATCAAGTCATACCTGACCAAACCTCCAGTGTTAGCTGCCCCTGCCACTGGAAAACCATTCATCTTGTACACAAGAGCCCTTGATCACTCTCTGGGTGCTCTGCTTGCACAAGAAAATGATGAAAGAAAAGAAGCTGCTCTATACTACCTCAGCCGCATGCTAGTAGGTGCAGAGCATCGCTACTCCCCAGTCGAAAAGGAATGCCTTGCAGTGATGTTTGCCGTACAAAAGCTACGTCACTACTTGCTTTCCAACACAGTCTACCTGGTCTCGAGGATCAACCTCTTGAAGGTCCTTGTCACGAAGGCCGGTTCTCTCAATGCCCAACTGGCAAAATGGTCCATCCTCTTGTCACAATTTGATATTAGGTATGTACCACAAAAAGCAATCAAAGGCCAAGCTCTAGCAGACTTTCTCGCAGAGCATCCATTGCCTAAAGATTCTCCACTCAGAGATGATCTCCCAGACGAACCTGTCTACAACGTGGAGACTTCCTCACCAAATGCCTCCTGGGACATGTACTTTGACGGTGCAACCAGGACAAATGAAAAAAGAAAGCTGATCTCAGGAGTTGGCATCCTCTTTGTTAGCCCTGACAAATACATGATTCCACACGCTTTCTCGCTACTGGAACCATGCACAAACAATGCAGCTGAATACCAAGCTCTGATCCTAGGATTGAAACTCGCCATCGAATCCGGTATCACTATGCTGGAAGTCTTTGGAGACTCTCAACTGATCGTCAACCAGATGAATCAGAAATATGAAGTCAGGAAGCCCGATCTGCTGCCTTATTACAACAAGGCACAATCGCTTCTGCAAAAGTTTGACATCTGCAACATCACCCACATTCGTAGAGGTGAAAACATCCGTGCAGATGCCCTGGCCGCACTTGCCGCATCAATGGCGATCCAGGAAGGGGAAAGCATGCAAATTACAGTGTGTGAGAGAAAGATCCTCCCTCCTCTTAACACACACCAAGCAGTTGCTGAATGCCACCGAGTGGTTGGAAGTCGGATCTCTATCCTTCAACCTTCAATCGGCGACTGGAGGGATCCGTTCATTGATTACACTATGTTCAGAATCCTACCTGAAGATCCAAAAGAATGGGTAAGCATACAAAGGCGAGCCCCAAACTTTCATTTGGATATTCCTTCAAAAATCCTCTACAGGAAATCCTTCAACGGAGTACTTCTACGCTGCTTGTCACAACAAGAGGCCGAGGAAACACTCAAAGAAGTTCATGCTGGTCTTTGTGGAGCCCATCAGGCAGGTCCTAAGCTCTATGATCAGATAAAAAGGTTGGGTTACTACTGGCCTACCATGGTAGCTGATGCAATGCAATTTGCCAAACGCTGCCAGCTATGCCAAGTTCACGGAGATTACATTCACATGCCTCCAGAATGGCTGCATCCTACAGCAATCTCATGGCCTTTTGAAGCATGGGGCATGGACATCATAGGTCCTATCTCTCCCCCTTCAAGCAAAGGTCATCGCTTCATCTTCGCCGCTACGGATTATTTCTCCAAGTGGTCAGAAGCATTTGCGTTCAACGAAATGAAGACCTCATCAGTTCTTCAATTCCTACGCACCAACATCATTTGTCGTTTCGGCATACCCAAGAGATTCGTCCATGATAACGGACCACAATTCCGGGATCATCGATTCTACAGGTTTTGCGACAAATACAAAATCCAAAGCTGTCCTTCGACTCCATACAATCCGGCAGCAAACGGATTAGCAGAAGCCTTCAACAAGACACTCTGCAAAATCCTCAAGAAAATGGTCTCTAGTCACAAAAGAGACTGGAGCGATAAACTGTCTGAAGCTTTGTGGGCCTATCGAACCACCGTTCGAGGACCAACCCATAGCACACCATTCTCCTTGGTCTATGGATGCGAAGCTGTCGTGCCCCTAGAGGTACAAATTCCTTCTCTGAGGGTATCTCTACAAAATGACATGACTCAAGAAAGCAATGTCAAATTGCGACTCCATGAGCTGGACAATCTCGACGAGAGACGGCTTGAAGCTCGACAAAGCATTGAACTTTACCAAGCACGCATGGCAGGATCTTTTGACAAAAAGGTCAAGCAACGCGCCTACAAAAAGGGTGACTTGGTTCTTGCGGTAAAAAGACCAATGGTCTTCGCTCACAAGTCCAAAGGCAAGTTTGAACCAAAATGGGAGGGACCCTACGTCATCGACAAGGTCTTCTCCAACGGCGCATATGCCCTCCTAAACATGGAAGGCGACAGATGTATGCTGCCTATCAACGGCAAGTTCTTGAAGCGGTACTACCCTTGAAGACTTACCCAACTGGGTAAGAGCAATGCCTGTATGGCCAAAACCTGTTCTCAGGTACTCGCTCGTCAAACCCACTCTCTTTAGAATTTTCATATCAAATGTCAAAATTTCTAGAGATTCAAAAACAATGCTTACTTTCATCGTTTCATTGTTCAAAAACAAAAAAATCCAAGTTTAGGAGCCTCTCCCTGACTTGACCAAAACTTTCGATCCTTGAACCAAAATTCATGGTTTGAAACAAAAATCCGGATTCAGGGATTTCCACCCTAGTCCACCTTACCTTTTACCGCCAAATGGTTCTAGGTCAAAATTTACGACCCTCGTGTCTTTAAACAAAAAAAAAATGGTTTTTCAAAAATCGTGGGGAAACGACATCAAAGTCAGTACCCGCAAAACAAAAATTTTGAAAAAAAGCAAGGATGCGACATTCCATCGATACTTGCACCCAAAATCGCAGGGAAGCGACATTTCGTCGATACTTGCAAAATCCAAAAACCGTGGAGAAGCAACAAACCAGTTGATATCCACAACCCAATTTCAAAAATCGTGGAGATGTAACATACCAGTTGCTATCCACAACCCAAAATTACAAATGGTTCGAGAAAACCTCAAATTTCAAAAATCGCGGAGAAACGACATCAAGTCAGTACCCGCAAAACCAAAAGTTTTGGGAAAAGCAGGGAAGCGACGCTTAGTCGATATTTGCACCCCAATTCGCGAGGAAGCGACATTCCATCGATACTTGCAAAACCTAACCCGCGAGGAAGTGACATTCCATCAATACTCGCAAAACCGAATGAGCAAGGAAGCGACATTCCATCGATACTTGCAAGACCATTCAGCGGGGAGGCGACATTTAATCGATACATGCATTTTGAAAACCAAAACTCGGCTATAAATGCCAAAATCCGGCTATAAATGCCAAAACAAAAATTTCCGGCTATAAACGCCAAAATCGGCTTTCATGCCAACAAAACAAAACTTGGTTTTCAAAAAACTCGGCTACAAATGCCACACAAAAAAAAAAACCTGACTCTCATGTCAAAACCGGCTATAAATGCCACAAATTGGCTATCAATGCCACCAAACCGGCTATAAATGCCACCAATTGGCTATCAATGCCACCAAACTGGCTGTAAATGCCACAAAAATCCGGCTTTCATGCCAAATTCGTTTCCCCTACCAAAACAACCATTTGACAAAAGATTTTCACAAAATGACAAAGCTTTTGATCAAATCCCATTTAGCAATTGCTTTCATCACAAAAAGATTTGAGTGAGCGTAGGGAAAACAAAACAAAAAAAAAAAAAAGAAAAGTACCAAAAAAATACATGTGGTACCAAAAAAAAAAAGAAAGTGTCCATAAGCACTACAAAAAAAAAGTACCAAAAAAATACATGTGGTACCAAAAAAAAGAAGAATAGTTTCTGCTACAAAAAATCAGGAGCTCAGCCAAAAATGGTCTCCAGCCAAAGCTTCAGCTCCTCAAGCAAACTTTTGGCATTAGCCGTCAGAGTTTCCAAGGCACGCTTCTTCAGGAACTTGCCATGAGATGCTGGCGAATGCCGTAACCCTTCTTTTACACCGGGAAGCTCTTCCCCAGCTGTTTGCCATTGCTCGTTCTCTAGAGTCCTCCTCTCAAGAACTTGACCGGCATCTGCAACCCTGCGAATCAGAGTACTCTCCCTGTCACGAGCCTCTGTTATAGTAGTCCACTTAGCATCAACTTGTGCCTTCAAATGCTCAAGATGCTTCCTGGCCTCCTCAACTTCCCTATCAAGGACGTTAAGGTCATGCCTCAATCCGATGATGGCTAGCTCTTCCAAGTTCTTCTCCCGAACTAGCTGCTTCCTGCTTTGTGTAGCCTCATTCAGGTCAGACTTAGCCTTATCAGCAGGGTCCAAGAACATCTCCTTGAAGAATTGGTCGTCAGGGAAATCCATGGTCTCAAACCACTTGTCACTCAGTGCAATGATCCTATCAACGATCGCCCTGGCACCTGTGACATCCAGACCAACCTCTTCGGTGTCGGTCAGAATCTCCTGTACATGTGGGATCATGCCAAATCCTGCCTCCAAGTGTCCAGAAAGGAGAGTCTTGATCCAAGAACTCAAAACCCGAGCCAGTACCTTCTTCGCAAATTGAAGAGACGAACTGGATGAAGATTCACCCTTCTCCGCTGATCGGCTGCTCATGTCATGTCCCATTGGAAGAGTAACAAAGGAACTCTTTCCACTTGGAGCCACTGGAGAAGGAATCTCAGCATGAGGTATCTCCTCTATCGCGTCAGAACTGGTTGTAGGAGTCTCTACCTCCGGATCGACCTCTGACATCCCTTGCTTTGGTTCTGAAGAAAGCGATGGACTCTCTTCTGTCACTTCAAAACCTGCAAATGAAACACAAAAAGGTATGAATATGATCCTGTTAAAAAAAAATCATCAGGGTCATCACTACAAAGTACCTTCTTCGACGACTGGCGGAACACTCTCTTCCTCCATGAACTCATCGGAAGCATCATCAACATTTGCGTCCATTGATGGTTCAAAGTCATCGGAATCTTGTGGCGAGTCAGCTGACAAGAAAAAATGTTAGTAAATCAATTCGCAGGCAAAAAAAAAAAGAAAAAGGAGAAAGCGAAAGAAGTTATACCAATTGGAGATTCTGGAATCATTCCAGAGTCCCTCGGTTCTTCTTCAGATGCCATAACCGGCTCCATCACCGCCTCATCGGTCGGAACCTCAGGCATCGCCAAGTCTTCATCCTCTGCTAAAAAAAAAAAGAAGCAGCAGGGTGAGAAAACAAATCAGAACATGGAAAGCCCCATGAAAGAAGCAGAAAAAGAAAAAGGAAGAATCATACCTTCTCCCAGGCCTGCTGAACGGCCACATTAGAAGATCTGGCGGATCGACGAGGTACGCTTGTAGCAGGCTCTTTACCCTTGTTCGTTCTGGAGGAACCACCTGCAAAGGTTGGAAAAGAAGAAAAAAAAAGATCATCATCAAAATGACAGGATTTCGCTAAAAAGAAAAAAGGATCACTTTGTCCCACCAAAAATCTGGCGAAATTTTGGCATGGTTCCGGGGCAATTCCGAAGAAAAGGGAAATACCCCGAAAGAAATAGAAAGTTTGAAGATGGGCTCAACATCGCTGCGAGCTCCGAAACTACAAACTTTCGAAACCTCAAAATCTCCGCAAAATCAAGAAGGGCTCAACATCGCTGCGAGCTCCAAATTCCCAAATTTGCAAAGATTTTCAGGTATGCTATCATGCTCAATCTACAAAAAGTACATGCATGAACATCTAGATTTGCATAAAAAAACGCATTATCATGATGAGCAAAAAAAAAAAAAAGAAACTTTCTCAAAAAAAAAGGGAGAAAAAAAAAGGGGGAACTTTCCAAAAAAAAAAAAAAAAAAAAAAGGGGGAGAAAGAAAAGAACAAAAAAAAAAGGAAGAAACTTTCTCAAAAAAAGAAGAAAAAAAAAATATCAGGCCCATCAGGCCGTGGCCCACAGGCCACGTGGCCGTACGGACCAGATCCGTACGGATCTGTCCGTACGGCCCACAAAAAAAAAAAAAAAAAAAAAAAAAAAAAAAGAGAAAAGAGACACACGTGAAAAAAAAAAAAAAAAACAGAAATCACGTGGAAAAGAAAAGAAAAAAAAAAGAGAAGAAGAATAGAAAGAAAAGAAAGAAAAAAAAAAAAAAAAAGAAGAGAAACTTTCTTTTTTTACCATCCTATTCTCTACATAAAGTTTTCTTGAAAGAAAAAGAGAGAAAACTTACTTGAAGCCATTGATGGAGAAGAAGAAGGAAAAAGCTTGAAGATCCTTAAAGAAGAAGAACTCTTGGTCTTGGAGCTCTCTTGAGATTGTTGCAAAAGAAAGCAATAAGAGCAAGAGATCCTACCTTCCTTTGCTTTTATAGGAGAGAGCAAATCAAAGAAGGAAACAAAGAAGAAAGGTAAGTGTTACTAATTAGTAACCTTACCAAAAGAAAAGGATATTGAAGATTCTTTCCCAAAAAGAAAGATATCTTGAGATATTCTCTCCCAAATTAAGGGAATATGAGAGATTCTCTCCCATAAAGCTATTTTTAGATATTCTCTATCTAAATGAGATATCTTTAGATATTCTTTACAAAAATGGCCCCACATGTGATCTAAGCCATCCTAAAAAGCTTAAGGTCCCATGGGCTAGCCCATATGAGCCAGGTTTGACCACCTAGGCACTAAAAAAAAAAAAAAAAATGGGCTTTTAGTCAGGAAAAAATCCCTCTTACCAAGAGCATACAATAATGGTTCCATGCCTCTTTTGAGTTGATTGAACCATACAAAAAAATTCCAAGCCCCATGAGCTTCCAAAAGTCAAACCATCCAGCCTCATAAACCAAATTGAGCCAAAATCTTGAAATTGACATTCCACAAAAAAATCCAAACCACTCCAATGGACCCACACAGTCCCAAAGAGTGACCAAAAACCAAATCCTGGTCCCCTAACTTGCCACATACAGCTTGTTAGGTCACAAGACCAAAACCAAAAACCAAATCATGATCCCCCAACTTGCCACATACAGCTTGTTGGGTCACAAGGTCAAAACCAAAACCCGACCCCCCTAACCTGCCACATACAGCTTGTTAGGTCACAAGGTCAAAAACAAAAGCCCAAATCCACATCCCTGATGTCATCTTCAAAACTTTGCCTCGAGATGGTCCTTGATTCCTTTCATTTACCATAAAATTCCCCTGGAACCTCAAAGGCTACTCTACCAAAGGAAAGATTGCTCAAAGACTCTTGGTCAAGACACAAGCTCTCCTTCAAAAATCTCTTCGAGGCACATCGACTACAAAAGTCAAGCAACTCGTCGCTGTACCTCGAGGGGGCATTTGTTGACACCAAAAATGTCACTTTGCCTCTTCAACATCAAGAAAGCTGCATGAAGTCGCAACCTGCCATAAATAGGCAATGGAATTTCTCCAAAAAATCAAATCTTGTCAGAATCAAACAAAAACTGCAAGATCCTTCAAGATAGCCAAGAGAAGAGTACACATGAAGTTTCGGGCCATTTCGACAACATTTGGCCTAACTTCACTTCTCCGACAGCTAAACAGGAGCTCTCGGCGGCGACATCATCGGAGACGTCAAAACTTCGATCAGAGCCTACAGATGACTCCAGCATGTCTCAAAAGGGCTCCATGCCAAATTTCAAGTCAAACCGACAACGTTTGACCCTCCATCAATGCTCGAGCAGCAAAATCAAGCCTCCCGGTGGCGGGAACCACCGAAGCCTTCGCTCATCAAACCAAGTGCATGAGTGGCTTCAACATGCTTCCAAAAGGCTGCACGTCAAATTTCAGGTCATTCTGACAACGTTTGAGGTTTCGATGCTCCGAGAGAAAATCAAGCCTACCGGCGGCGGAGCAACCCGGGACCATGACATCCAAAACGGAGCCCATGGAACGTCTCAAAATGACTCCAATAGGCTCCCCGTCAAATTTCAGGTCAATCGGACATCGTTTGGCCACATATCAAAGCTCGGCATTTTCCCCACAGCAAAATCAAGTGAAGCATCGACGGGACCCCAAACGGCTTCAAAACTCAAACAAAAGCCTATGGTTGGTCTTATTTATTGCTCAGGAGGCTTCACCTCAAATTTCAGGTCATACCGACATCGTTTGACCAAGTTTCAGCTTCTGGCGGAAAATCAGCAGCTCTACGCGACAAAGTCTTCGGCTTTCCCGGAAAATTGGAAACTTTGCACTCTAAAAATGCAAGGATTCTCATCAGGTTTTCTACAGGGAAATCAAGCCAATAAATGAGAAGAAATGTCAGGAAAAATACAGAAGAAAACGGCGACGAAAAAGACCTCAAAACGACCGCAAAACGGGCTCCGAAGGGGAAAATTCCCCCAGGGTCGCAGGCCCCTGCGACCCTGGGCCAAGGTCGCAGGCCCCTGCGACCATGGCCCATGGTCGCCGGCGACCATGGAAGTCCGGTTCACCGGATTTTTCGCCGGTGACCCGTTTTTCCGTCCTTTTTCGCGTTTCGCGCACTTTGGCCCCTGTGATTTCCTGAAAATGTGATTTTTAGTGCTTGAAATTGACTCATGTCCGCCGACATCCGTCAAAATCACGGGTCAACCTCCAAAAGTATCAAAATCAACATTGATCGCCAACCGGTCGACCAAAAAAGTGTACTTTCCGCCGATCGATCGAAAAATCGACAGGACAGATGTCACCGGCCCGCTCTTAGCTATCACTGTCTGAAGTTACATGTTCATCCGATGTCGATCAGCATGAAGATCCATCGATGATCATCGCCAGAAGAATTCCAGAAGACACGGCACGGCCCGCGACTCTTCGACTGCTCGGCGACCAATTAATGTGGTTAATTGACTAGCTTTATTGCAGTCATTAATTCATTTCTTTGGACGGCCCAATCAGAAGCAAGCATTGGGAGTTACAAGTCAATTGATTCATGGCATTTAACCCATGAAACTCCTCCCATTATGGTAATTAAGGTGATTAAAAGCCCTTAATCTCCATCGGCCAATCAGATTCAAGGAAAAAGGAGTTACAAAATCAAAGAAATAAATCTTATAACTCCTCCCATTAAAGCCATTAAAGCCCATAAACTCTCCTAAATGGCTACCAAAAGCCTATAAATAGGAGAGCATTCCATTGAAACCAGGATCGGAAAAAGAATCCAGGCATCACTTCCAAAGCACCACAGATCCAGAAATCTGAGAGAAAGAAAAAGAGAGAAAAACTCTGCTGAAGTTCTGCACCGGCGACCACTACAAGGTGACAAAAGTCCCTTGGGGGGCACCCCCCCCCAAGATCCTTGCCTTCTGCTGCTGCCTCCAATGGCTTAGACGTGGCTTTTCAGCCCGTCTACTTAGCTTTTTATTGGACATAGGACCTTCTCTTGGTCTTTGTCCTCTAAAAACCTGAGGTTATAGCCAAGCCAAGCGAATCAAGAGCATCCTCTATTCTCATCTGCATGGATGATGGCAAAGCCCATACATGGCTTGCGACCGTCAATCTGAACGAGTCCCCCACAATCTCCTGAGAAGTTAGATCCTCCTTTTCTTGCTTTTCATTGTAGTTTGTATTTTTCTAAAAGAGACAAAAATCACAACTCTTGTCTTTCATTATTGATGAGAATTGTAAATCGGCTATAAACGCCAAAATCGGCTATAAATGCCAAACTAAATCGCCTTTCACGGCAAACCAAGAAAATGTCTCTTTTCTTAAATATTTGTGCAATGGAAAACTTGAAAGAAGTTGATTTCCTTTTTACTTGCGAAGGTTGATCTCCGGATCACCACTTGCAATTCCAAGTAAAATAGAAAATCTGGCACACCCACACAAAAGAAATGTTGATGCACGCTTCAGGCCCCGCCAGGGCGCGAAAGGGCAGGACTCGACGGACTCCCACGTTCCGCTGACCCCGGTAGCCGCCCCACGGCGCCTCGGAGCGCGTTCCATCAAGCTGGCACACCCGGTGGGACTCGTTCATTTGAGAACACGGTGCTTGGAAATGAAATATTTGCATATCATACTTTTTGCTCTGTGCTTATACTTCTTTTCCGGATTCCTTGGCTACTTTCTAGCTGGTAGCCTATGTTGGATTTTGCATCCTAAAAAAAATGAGATGGGATTTTTTGGAAATTTCTATTTCTTTGAGTTTGTTTCCATTCTTTCTCTTTTCAAAAAAAAAAAAAATCAGTTTTCTTGGTTTGAATTCAAAATTGAGAAACTTTGATCCTATCCTATCGTTCTTTGGTGCTTGCAGAAATGTTGAGCCCGTTCGACTAAGGTTTTGGACCATCGTTTCTCTTCGATGAGTTCATTAGAGATTTCAAAAAAAAAAAAAATAAATAAAAAATCAGCTTTCTTAGTTTGAATTCAAAATTGAGAAACTTTGATCCTATCCTATCGTTCTTTGGTGCTTGCAGAAATGTTGAGCCCGTTCGACTAAGGTTTTGGACCATCGTTTCTCTTCGATGAGTTCATTAGAGATTTCAAAAAAAAAATAAATAAATAAAAAATCAGCTTTCTTAGTTTGGATTCAAAATTGAGAAACTTTGATCCTATCCTATCATTCTTTGGTGCTTGCAGAAATGTTGAGCCCGTTCGACTAAGGTTTTGGGCCATCGTTTCTCTTCGATGAGTCTATTTGGGATTTTTATAAAAAAGGACATAGACCACTAAGGTTAAACCAATTGCGTTCTTTGATCACGATTGATTCAAGAAAAGCCTTGTCCAGAGTGTGGAGACAGCTTGACTGTTCTAGGCAAGGGTCCTCCAAACGGGTTCATTAAGTAATCCTACCCTTACCTGGGGGCAATTCTATCAATTGAGGTTTCATAAGACCGGGTTAGGAGGCCTATGTGTACTCTCTCGTCTTTAAATCTTAAAAAAATAAAAAATAAAAAATAAATAAAAAAAAAAGATTTTCAAAAAAAAAATCTTAAAAAAACAAAAATTTTCAAAAAAAATAATAAAAATAAAAAACTGTGAGGTAAGATTGGATGCGCTTGGGCCAGGTCCTCTAGTCGAGTAGCCCATGAGCTAAAGCGGACAATATCATACATGTGTGAAGGGTGGGGCGTTACAAATGGTATCAGAGTCGACTCTCCACTAGTTCGAGTGTGGGTCCCCTGCCGTGGCCTGGTGCAAGTGGGCGGGTCTCCATGTGGGCGGGCCAAGAGGGCTGGTTGGCTATAGAGACTGGCATGCTACCGCACAGGGACGTGCAGCCTTAAGGGGGGTGGATTGTGACGCCCCGGAGTCCCACATCGACTATAGAGAGGAAAGTGAATGGGGTTATATGTAGAGCTTACACCCTTACTTTGCATGAGGCCTTTTGATGGGTTGAGGCCCATCAGAAGCAAAACCGTGAGGCAAGATTGGATGCGATTGGGCCAGGTCCTCTGGTCAAGTAGCCCATGAGCTAAAGCGGACAATATCATGCATGTGTGAAGGGTGGGGCGTTACACTATCTCTTCTCCAAGCTCTTCTTCTTGTTTAGAGCTTAAAAATGTTAGCAATGGCTTCTTCTTTTAATTTCTAGTCTTAATGGACCATTTACAGCCCTTTCTTCAAGCATGCAAAGGGGTTCTTTGAGAGCTCCTTCTAATTTTGAATATGGTTAATTTTTGTGCCTTTTCATGGGTTTTTGTAGATTGGGAGCTTGGCTGGGTAGGAGATTATTTGGAGAGCATTTGAGACCCATTTTGACTTGAGGCAAATGAATAAACAGCCCTTGGAATGCATGCAAATCTGCACTTCGTTTTCTCAAAAGTTATGACTTGAAAGTTGCATTTTCTTACTGATTTCAATTGATTATATCAGGTGTATTTCAGAATGTTTTTGGCTGTGTTATAATCAGTTTTCTGCAAGTTTTTATGTCCATATAATGTGCAGATTTCTGCAGGTTTTTATGTCCATATAATCTGCAGATTTCTGCAGGTTTTTATGTCCATGTTTCTGCTATTTCTAATGACCAGCTACATTCAGATTTCTACAAGGATTTTTGTGTGCATTTGTGTATAAATTTCTGCAGGGTTTTGTGTGGAAATCCTTGAGTTTATATGATTTGAATTCTAAATTTCTGTTTGCTTCTTTCGTAATCGTGTGATTTAGTTGTGATTTATAATCGTAATGGATAGTTGAAATGAGTGAGATGTTGGAGGTTTAATGGAGATAATTGGAAAAGTTTTGCACTCAGTTTTTGTGTCATTGAGAGGTGAATGAGTTCTGAATACAAGGAGAAACAAAAAAAAAAAAAAAATGATAAGAACTTACCTGTTTCGGGCTCGGCAGAAGCCCAGCCCGCTCGAGCGAGCCTGGCTGCTGTGACAGCCCGCTCGAGCGAGCCCTGGGTTCTAGTCCAGACTGGATTTTGGTGCAATTTAAGGGCCTGTTATGTAATTTGAGGCCCGGTTCGAGTATAAAAATTTCCTAATGATTTATAAATCATCGGGAATCGAGAATTTGAGTCTGAATCATTCCGCTTGAATAAAAACCATGGAGAAAGTTTAGAAATTAAATTACCCGGGGATTTTCTATTAGTCTTAATATACACTTTATGCCCTCAATTGTTGGAGATCTTCAGAGACACCAACCTCATCATTTATAAACCAATATAGGAGCACTAAGTGCGTATCGAGACGGCCCCCGGTAAGCCCATCAAATCCTATTAATCATCTCATTCCAAGTTAGACAAATTATATGTTTTCTCATAGACAAATTATATGTTTTCTCATAAATCGTTGTGAAATAAATTAAGTGGTTCGCCACATTTGGAAAACAATAAAAAGGCTACTCGTCTTATTTGGCTTGAGATCTGTCTGACTGTTTTAATATAGAGTAGTCCTTTTTATCAATTTGGATTACATTTAGTAATTTGAATTATATCATTTTGGATTTGAATCGGCACCACTAAGCTTGGGTCACTTTGTCGGATTGATCACCCTGCTTAAGATCCTAAAATTATTATTTGCCAACTACAGATTGGGTCATTTTGGATTTGAATTGGCACCACTAAGCTTGGGTCACTTTGGGTTTAGGAACAGAACTTGGGATCATCATAGCGTGCATAGGTGGAAAATGTCTATGGTTTGGGAACTAGTTGTGAAGTGTCGTTTGGGGCAGTGTCAAGTGGGAATTTAAAGAATCCTATAATAGTAAGAATTAGGAAGGTAGTGGAGTCCTTTTAGTTCAACCCTTTCTATGTACATCTAATGTCTGTGCTAGCAAATTTCTTTTATGTACATCTAGCGTCTGTGCTAGTAGGACATTCAAAGCCCATGTGCTTTTGTGCATGTGCCATCTATACTCTTCTTCTTATTGTCATTTCATTCTGCCATTAGCATTAATATCGAAATGGGAAAAAATAAAGAAAAAGTGTATGAGAAGAAAACAAAGAACAAACGACATTCCTGTGAGGTAGGGGGAGTGATGAGGAAGAAAAAAAAATGATGAAGACAAGCTGCACACATGCTGAAGGGAGAAAAAAGATTAAGAGGAAGAAGAAGCATCTGAATGGCGCCATTCCACGGTCCAATTCAAAAGATCAATTAGGAGAATGTCGCGACCCCGGACCGAGACCCGGGACCGCGACGCTGCGATATGATTAACTAACATATAAAACATACCGCCTGTTTTCCCACAGGTTTCCGCGGTGAGGATCCCAAGACACGGGTCGAGCTCACACGAATGGGTATGCGGAAGCGTGTGGCAAAAAGAATCACATAATTCTTAAACAATAAGATGAAAGAGACATTGTAATATCGAGACTTGGTATCAAAAGAGAATGTCAGCAAAGCATTCCTATCATGATTAAAGTTTCAACATTTAACAAAAGTATATTAGTTCAAGTTACAAAACCATGAGAGGCCAACAAAGGCCAATACAACAATTAAAAGAACCCAAAAGATAGCCCCAAAGCTAGCTGAACGAGAAGTCAAGATCCCGCTCGGCGTCTAGATGACGTCGTTGGGATGCCACTCATGTGCCGGGGGTGGCTCAAAAGCCTCCTCCGGACACTCCTCGTCAAGCACGACACCTCGTGCACCTGGACACCAAAATAACAAGCATCAAACGCGACTGTTTGGCAAATAAACGATTTAGGCATGAATATGAGAAATAATGCTAAAACAGTTCAAGATTTAAATACACGTTTCAAGTTTACAAAACTAGCATGAATACTTACAATATCATGAAAAGATAAATCCACATTGAGCTCATCCTTTCTCCGTCATACATGATGACAAGAGCAAGCACGCAAGACAAGCACGACACGAAAAACACGATCCCACGCCACACAAGGTAGGCGGGGAATCCGGCCGCGGAACCGGATCACGAACATGCACGATGTGTAATATAATACACGACTAGTCTGCAGACAGTCCACATGTTTAAGGACCCCCAGGTAGTGGATCAAGCTAAAAGGGCAGTCCAAGCTCAGTGGCATTCACTTATATCATGAATGCACAAAACACGGCGATACACGTTCGAGAACACGACAAAACAAGAGGGAAATCATTTATCAAGCACAACGCGACAAGACTAGTAAAATAGCATAATATTAATGCTTAAAAAACTTAAGAAATGATTCCCTTTTTCTTATTCTTGAAACACGTCTTAAAACGAGCTTATACTTGAAATTAAAAAAAAAACATGATGATGCATGAAGCACCAAAACAAGAGTGCAAACAAAGTCCATCAAGCATAGGCTAAAACTGTTCATTGACCTTTGTGAAGTTGAAACCCAAATGTAAGAATTTATATAGTTTGATACCCCCGAATGTTAGACCCCGACCCAGACCAACTCGATTAGTACTAATCAAGTGAGTGTTTAGTCTTAAGTGAGTCTTAGTATTAGTTGGGTTAGAATGTGACTAGACTTAGTCTGGATTATAGCTTTGGGGATTTTGAGGACGTTTAGTATAAATCAGACACGCTCAGGGGCGCCCTGAGTACACGAGTAAGAATGAGTTTTTGTTCTAGATCTTTGGTGTGGTTGTGAATTTTATTGATCTTGAATGGTTTTATTATTTGTGACAACTTTCGTTTTTAACCTGCATGCATTTGAGGCCCAGAAACCCAAGTTTTGGCCCAATAAGGGTAAATCTGACTATTCATGCTAAATCTGGGCACATTTTTCGAAGTCGTGAAACTATGTCAAAATTATACTTTCCCGAAACTAGATTTTTCGATGATCATTTTCTTCTTTGTCGTCATTTCATCCGAGGTCCCCAAGACCATGTTTTTAACGTTTCAAGTTCCTCTGCATTTGGGACCCACTTCCAGACACTATTTATACTCTCTTACTCTCTCTCCTCCATTCTTTTTCCCAATTCCTGCAACTCTCATTGACCTAGAGTGAAGAGGAGAAGAAGGTTTCTCTCTTGGTTCTTTTTCCCTTGAATCATCCATCAAAAGGGCTCTCATCTACGATCCGACTCTGCCATTCTCTTCCTCTCTTCTCAAGCTTCGTTTGGAGTGTTTTTGGAGCCAAACCATTTCACTATTCATCATCTTCAACCTCTCTTCTTCTTGTTTAGCTAGCTCAAGGTTGGTGTTTTCCTTCATTCTTTCTTTTCATGTTCCTTTAGCTCACCTAGAGCTTGTTTTACATGTTTTCAAACCCATTTTCGAAATGGGGGTTTGTAGTGACCAAAATGGTGATTCTTGTGTGCTCTATTTTGGGGGTTTTGTGTAGATTTCGTGGATCTCCATTCTTGTTGAGTTTTGTGAAGATTTCCTTGACATTGGGCCAAGGCAAGTAGACATTTTAGTCCCTTTTTGGACATTGCAAGTTTTGGGTATTTTATCTTTAGAAATGTGGTTTTATTATCAAGCTTACCATTTCCCTCATGTTATCAATCTCTTTTAGTATGTTTAAGTTTTATATGCATGGTTGCTAATTACACTATCTAATCTAGAAATTTTATCTTCAATGGAAGCATGATTTTCAATGGAATGTTTTGCAAGTTATTAATACATGATTTGAATATGAATGGTTTAGTGATTTTGATGTTTTGAATGAAATGTGAATGGATTTTGGTGTGAAAATCATCCCTTGGAAAGCATGTTGGCTTCGGGAGTGCAGTTGGTTCAAATGGAGCAGTGAAGAAGGGAGAAAAGTGCAGTTTATGCACTCACTTGCATTCAGGCAGAAGCCTGTTCGCTCGAGCGACCATAGGGTCCGCTCGGGCGAACATGCCTCTATTTGAAGGATTTCGAGCAGAAACCTATCCGCTCGAGCGAACTTTTGGGTTGGCTCGTGCGAACAAGTTTCTGTCTGGGATCCGCTCAAGCGATGGTCTGACCGCTCAGAGAACCTGATACTCTCAGCTTTGGATTTTCAATCTTTTTCTAAATTTCCTGGAAATTGAAAACTAGACTATGCTTTAGACTTTTAATCGACGTTGTGTAAATTGGAATTCCAAAATGTATCTTGCCTTCGTGGACATCAAGCTATGTAAATTATGACATTTGGGGTTTCAACTTCACAAAGGTCAATGAACAGTCTTAGCCTATTATGCTTGATGGACTTTGTTTGCACTCTTGTTTTGGTGCTTCATGCATCATCATGTTTTGTTTGAATTTCAAGTATAAGCTCGTTTTAAGACGTGTTTCAAGAATAAGAAAAAGGGAATCATTTCTTAAGTTTGTAAGCATTAATCTATGTTATTTTGCTAGTCTTGTCACGTTGTGCTTGATAAATGATTTCCCTCTTGTTTTGTCGTGTTCTCGAACGTGTATCGCCGTGTTTTGTGCATTCATGATATAAGTGAATACCACTGAGCTTGGATTGTCCTTTTAGCTTGATCCACTACCTGGGGGTCCTTAAACATGTGGACTGTCTGCAGACTAGTCGTGTATTATATTACACATTATGCGTGTTCGTGATCCGGTTCCGCCGCCGGATGCCCCGCCTACCTTGTGAGGCGTGGGATCGTGTTTTTCGTGTCGTGCTTGTCGTGTGTGCTTGCTCTTGTCATCATGTATGACGGAGAAAGGATGAGCTCAATGTGGATTTATCTTTTCATGATATTATAAGTATTCATGCTAGTTTCGTAAACTTGAAACGTGTATTTAAATCTTGAACTGTTTTAGCATTATTTTTCATATTCATGCCTAAATTGTTTATTTGCCAAACCATCGTGTTTGATGTTTGTTATTTTGGTGTCCAGGTGCCGGAGGTTTCACGCTTGATGAGGAGTGCCTGGAGGAGGCTTTTGAGCCACCCCCAGCAACTGAGTGGCAAGCCAACGACGTCATCTAGACGCCTGTCGGGAACTTGATTTCTCATTCACCTAGTTGGGATATTCTTTTTGGAATCTTTTGTTGTATTGGCCTTTGTTGGCCTCTCTTGATTATGTAACTTGAACTAATGTACTTTTGTCTAACTATGAAACTTTAATCATGATAGGAATGCTATGTTGACATTTTCTCTTAATACCAAGTCTCGATGTTATAATGTCTCTTGCATCTTGTTGTTTTTAAGAATTGGATGATTCGTTTTGCTGCACGCTTCCGCATACCCATTCGTGTGAGCTCGACCCGTGTCTTGGGATCCTCACCGAGGAAACTTGTGGGAAAACAGGCGGTATGTTTTATGTTCTAGTAATCATATCGCCGCGTCGCGGTCCCGGGTCTCGGTCCGGGGTCGCGACAGGACTGGTATCAGAGCGGGACTTGTTTCAGGCACTTAAAAGAAACTAGAAAATCTTAGGAACGTGGCGTGGATTCGTGAGTTCGTTAGAACGTTCGTTTAGACAAGTTGACCAACCCAATTATGCTTATATATGTGCTAACAGATTGTCTTGCAGCATCATGCCTCCAAGAAAAGCTCCAAACCATCATGCTTCGGGTAGTAATTACAATGACACAGGTGCGTCTGAGAATCCTACCGCTACTCAATTCCAGGCATTAATGCAAGCTATGATAGATCAACAGAAACAAGCCAATGAAACTCAAGCCAAATTTCAGGAACAGATGGCCAAGAAAGATGAGGAGATGGCACAAGTTCAGAGACAACTTTTGGAAGTCCTCCAAAACAGACCTCAACATCAAGTTGCACAAAATGTTGTGTACCACAATAGAGCTGATGACATCAATGTTCTCTTCGAGAGATTTCGGAAGAAGGGACCCAAGGAGTTCTCAGGCCAAGAGGACCCTTTAACTGCAGATGACTGGCTCACTAACACCGCGAAGATCTTTGATGTTTTCACTTGCACGGGCAGGGAGAGGGTCAACCTCACAGCTTCTTTGTTCTATGGGCTTGCAGACTCTTGGTGGCAGACAGTTAAAGAGTTATACCAGGTCATGGCAGATGAGGTAGCTTGGACGACCTTCAAGGCACACTTCACCGACAAGTATGTCCCTTCTCATGTCAAAAGACAGAAGGCAGTTGAATTTCAACAGTTGAAACAAGGAAACATGTCAGTTTTGGAGTATGTTACGAAGTTTGAGAGGCTTGCTCGCTATGCTACCGAGTTGATAGATACGGAGCATAAGAAGATCACCAAGTTTTTGGAAGGGCTGAATCCCACTCTCAAGAGGGATGTCACGGGAGTGATTCCACCAGCCACATTTGATGAAGCAGTTAGTCGGGCATATAAATTTGAAGAGTTCAACAATGAGATCATCCAGGATAGGAAGCAGCATTACCAGCAGCATAACCAAAGGCAACAAAGTGGCAAGAAGCCAAGACAAGAACCGAACCAAGTTAGGCAAAGTGGTTGTAATCATTGTGGCAAGAATCACCCTACCCACGAATGCCGCAAGGCAATGGGTGCTTGCTTCAAGTGTGGAGGAATGGACCATGCAATCAAGAATTGCCCACACCTTCAGAGTCAGGGCAACAGATATCAGCAGCAAAGGCAGGCAGCACCCCAGAATCAGGCAGTACCAGTTCAGAATCAAGTGAGGCCACCACAGCAACAGCAGCAGTAAGGCAGACAAGTGCAGAATCAGAATGCTCGTCCACCTCAGAACAGGAACAATCAGGGCAGGCAGATTCAGCACCAGAATAGGCCAAACCAGCAGGGACGCGCGTACAATATCAACCGTGCTGACGCTGAAGCAGCAGGTGACGTCATAAAAGGTAAACTTCTTTTTTGTGGAATAGAAGCACAGATCTTATTTGATCCAGGATCCACACACTCTTTTCAATCCCCTTTGTTTGCAAAGAAGATTGATGCACAGCATGCAGAATTGGATTACATTTTGACTGTTACTACACCAGTAGGTAGACATGTTGTTTGTACCACCTATTACCCTAGTTGTCCGATTTTGTTAGGAGATATCAAATTACCAGCCAACCTCATAATTCTAGACATGCATGATTTTGATATTATCTTAGGCATGGATTGGTTAGAGACCTACCATACTACCATGGATTGTTTTGGTAAGACCATCACATTCAGATTGCAAGGGCCACAAACAGAGTTGATGTTTCGGGGCAATAGGAAGAAGTCTTCCAGCAGTTTTATTTCAGCTTTGAAAGCTAATAGATTGGTGGGTAGTGGTTGTGAGGCATTCATAGCGTTTATCACGGAGGATAAACAGTCCCAAGGGGTGGAGGATATCCCCGTAGTGTGAGAATTTCCGGATGTTTTTCTAGAAGAAATCCCTGGTTTACCACCAGTTAGAGAAGTTGAGTTTACTATTGAACTCCTTCCAGGGACTACACCGATCTCAATTGCACCTTATAGGATGGCTCTTGTAGAGTTAGGTGAATTGAAACTTCAGTTGAAAGAATTGTTGAGCAAAGGCTTTATCAGGCCAAGTGTTTCACTTTGGGGAGCGCCAGTTCTTTTTGTGAAGAAAAAGGATGGAAGTCTTAGAATGTGCATCGACTATAGAAGATTGAATCATGTGACCGTCAAGAACAAATACCCCTTGCCAAGGATAGATGAATTATTTGACCAATTGCAAGGAGCAGCACACTTTTCCAAGATAGACTTGAGGTCAGGGTATCATAAGTTGCGGGTTAGAGAGTCTGATGTGGCAAAGACAGCTTTCCGAACGAGATATGGGCATTATGAGTTCTTAGTGATGCCCTTTGGCTTGACAAATGCACCTGTAGTCTTCATGGCTCTCATGAATAAGGTCTTTGTAGAGTTCCTAGATCACTCTACAGTGGTGTTTATTGATGATGTCCTCGTGTATTCTAAGAGTAAGGAGGAGCATGAAGAGCACTTGAGGACGTCATTACAGCTTTTGAGAGACCATCAGCTCTATGCTAAATTGAACAAATGTGAATTCTGGCTAGAGCAAGTTTCCTTTTTAGGTCACATTATTTCAAGAGAAGGATTAGCAGTTGATCCAGCCAAGATAGAAGCAGTTATTGAGTGGAAGAGGCCTAGCAGTGTGACAGAAATCAGAAGTTTTTTGGGGTTACCAGGATATTATCGGAGATTTGTCCAAGGTTTTTTGTCTATTGCAGCACCATTGACGAAGTTGACCCGGAAGAATGTACCTTTTGTTTGGACCGATCAGTGTGAAGGTAGTTTTCAAGAGTTGAAGAGAAGGTTAACCACAGCTCCAATCCCCACATTACCTTCGGGCAACGGTGGATTTGTTGTTTTTACGGATGCTTCGAACGTGAGATTAGGCTGTGTATTGATGCAAGATGGCAAAGTGATTGCCTATGGCTCAAGACAATTGAAGAATCATGAGGTAAATTATGCAACTCATGACTTGGAGTTGGCGGCAGTAGTCTTTGCTTTGAAGATGTGGAGGCACTACCTCTATGGAGAGAAGTTCGAAGTCCATTCAAACCACCGAAGTTTGCAATATTTGTTTTCACAGAAGGAATTGAATATGAGGCAGAGACGGTGGATGGAGTATATAAAAGATTATGACTTCCCAATCAAGTATCATCCGGGCAAAGTGAATGTTGTAGCAGATGCGTTGAGCAGAAAATCAGCAGTTATGGTTAGTTTGAAAGGAGTTAGTGTTTTCCAATAGTTTGAAGAACTTGGAGTGGAAGTACAACACTTGAGGAGAGGTGTTTTATTGGAAAATATGACCGTGTCGGAGCCTACCTTCATCAAGAGAATCAAAGATAGTCAGTTGCAAGACCCGGAATTGGCAAAGATTGTAGATCAGATTGCAGAACGTCCAGATTTCAGGATTTCTTATGGAGTGTTGTATTTTCGTGACCGGTTGTGTGTACCAAATGTTGATGATTTGAATAATGAAATTATGACTGAAGCCCACCATACTAGATACTCTATACATCCGGTAGCACGAAGATGTACCATAACTTGAAGAATAGATTTTGGTGGAATAACATGAAGCGAGAGATTGCAGCTTTTGTGTCTCGTTGCTTGACTTTTCAGATGATCAAGGCAGAACATCAGAAGCCTCCTAGTTTGTTACAGCCCTTAGAGATTCCGGAGTGGAAATGGGAGCACATCACTATGGATTTTGTCTCCGGTTTGCCTAATACCAAGAGGAGAAACAATGTGATTTGGGTCATAGTAGACCGTCTTACGAAGTCTGCTCACTTCATTCCGATGAAGACTGGGAATATGATGCATATGGCACTACTTGCAAGACTATTTATCGATGAGATCGTTAGTAAGCATGGCCAGCCCGTCTCCATCACTTCCGACAGAGCTAGTAGATTTGTTTCGAGATTTTGGAAATCTCTTCTTGAATCCATGGGTACCAAACTTCAGTTCAGCACAGCGTATCATCCTCAGACAGATGGTCAGTCAGAGCGGACGATACAGACTCTTGAAGATATGCTACGTGCTTGTGTATTGGATTTCAAGGTTCAGTGGGATGAGAACCTACCTCTTTGTGAGTTTGCGTACAACAATAGCTACCATTCTAGCATTGGAATGGCACCTTTCGAGGCACTCTATGGTAGGAGATGCAGAACTCCAGTTTGTTGGGAAGAAGTCGGTGTGCGTAGTTTTCATGGACCGACGATAGTTGGAGAGAGAAGTGACAAGGTTAAACAGATTCAGGATAGATTGAAGATCGCTCGAAGCAGACAGAAGAGTTATACTGACACTCGCCGGAGAGAATTACAGTTTGATGTGGGTGACAAGCTATTCTTGAAAGTCTCACCGGTCAAAGGCACTCTAAGATTTGGAAAGAAAGGAAAACTGTCTAGCAGATACATTGGTTCACATGAGATTTTGAGCAAGATTGGAAATGTCGCATACAGGCTTGCGTTACCGCCGGAACTCTCCGGAGTACATAATGTTTTTCACGTCTCCATGCTCAAGAAGTATGTTCACAGTCCTTCTCACATTATTTCACACGAGCCTTTAGAGATTCGGGAAGACGCTTCATATGTGGAGAAACCGGTTAGAATCATTGACACCAAAGCACATGAACTGAGAAATCGGACTATCCATTGGGTCAAAGTACTTTGGGAGAATCACGAGCCAGAAGAAGCCACATGGGAATTGAGAGATCAAGTCCAGAAGAAGTATCCACACCTATTACCAGAGGTAAAATTATTTATATTTGGTGGACCAAATATCCTAAGGGGTGGAGGATGTTAGACCCCGACCCAGACCAACTAGATTAGTACTAATTAAGTGAGTGTTTAGTCTTAAGTGAGTCTTAGTATTAGTTGGGTTAGAATGTGACTAGACTTAGTATGGATTATAGCTTTGGGGATTTTGAGGACGTTTAGTATGAGTCAGACACGCTCAGGGACGCCCTGAGTATACGAGTAAGAATGGGTTTTTGTTCTAGATCTTTGGTGTGGTTGTGAATTTTATTGATCTTGAATGGTTTTATTATTTGTGACAACTTTCGTTTTTAACCTACATGCATTTGAGGCCCAGAAACCCAAGTTTTGGCCCAATAAGGGTAAATCTGACTATTCATGCTAAATCTTGACACATTTTTCGAAGTTGTGAAACTATGTCAAAATTATATTTTCCCGAAACTAGATTTTTCGACAATCATTTTCTTCTTCGTCGTCGTTTTCATCCAAGGTCCCCAAGACCATGTTTTTAGCGTTTCAAGTTCCTCTGCATTTGGGACCCACTTCTAGACACTATTTATACTCTCTTCCTCTCTCCTCCATTCTTTTTCCCAATTCCTGCAACTGTCATTGACCTAGAGTGAAGAGGAGAAGAAGGTTTCTCTCTTGGTTCTTTTTCCCTTGAATCATCCATAAAAAGGGCTCTCATCTACGATCCGACTCTGCCATTCTCTTCCTCTCTTCTCAAGCTTCGTTTGGAGTGTTTTTGGAGCCAAACCATTTCACTATTCATCATCTTCAACCTCTCTTCTTCTTGTTTAGCTAGCTCAAGGTTGGTGTTTTCCTTCATTCTTTCTTTTCATGTTCCTTTAGCTCACCTAGAGCTTGTTTTACATGTTTTCAAACCCATTTTCGAAATGGGGGTTTGTAGTGACCAAAATGGTGATTCTTGTGTGCTCTATTTTGGGGGTTTTGTGTAGATTTCGTGGATCTCCATTCTTGTTGAGTTTTGTGAAGATTTCCTTGACATTGGGCCAAGGCAAGTAGACATTTTAGTCCTTTTTTGGACATTGCAAGTTTTGGGTATTTTATCTTTAGAAATGTGGTTTTATTATCAAGCTTACCATTTCCCTCATGTTATCAATCTCTTTTAGTATGTTTAAGTTTTATAAGCATGGTTGCTAATTACTCTATCTAATCTAGAAATCTTATCTTCAATGGAAGCATGATTTTCAATGGAATGCTTTGCAAGTTATTAATACATGATTTGAATAGGAATGGTTTAGTGATTTTGATGTTTTGAATGAAATGTGAATAGATTTTGTTGTGAAAATCATCCCTTGGAAAGCATGTAGGCTTCGGGAGTGCAGGTGGTTCAAATGGGGAAGTGAAGAAGGGAGAAAAGTGCAGTTTCTGCACTCACTCGCGTTCAGGCATAAGCCTGTTCACTCGAGCGACCATAGGGTCCGCTCGAGCGAACATGCCTCTGTTTAAAGGATTTCGAGCAGAAACCTGTCCGCTCGAGCGAACTTTTGGGTTGGCTCGTGCGAACAAGTTTCTATTTGGGGTCCGCTCGAGCGATCGTTTGACCGCTCGAGTGAACCTGATACTCTCAGCTTTGGATTTTCAATCTTTTTCTAAATTTCTTGGAAATTGAAAACTAGACTATGCTTTAGACTTTTAATTGACGTTGTGTAAATTGGAATTCCAAAATGTATCTTACCTTCGGGCACATCAAGCTATGTAAATTATGACATTTGGGGTTTCAACTTCACAAAGGTCAATGAACAGTCTTAGCCAATGCTTGATGGACTTTGTTTGCACTCTTGTTTTGGTGCTTCATGCATCATCATGTTTTGTTTGAAATTCAAGTATAAGCTCGTTTTAAGACGTGTTTCAAGAATAAGAAAAAGGGAATCATTTCTTAAGTTTGTAAGTATTAATACTATGCTATTTTGCTAGTCTTGTCACGTTGTGCTTTATAAATGATTTCCCTCTTGTTTTGTCGTGTTCTCGAACGTGTATCGCCGTGTTTTGTGCATTCATGATATAAGTGAATACCACTGAGCTTGGACTGCCCTTTTAGCTTGATCCACTACCTGGGGGTCCTTAAACATGTGGACTGTCTGCAGACTAGTCGTGTATTATATTACACATCGTGCGTGTTTGTGATCCGGTTCTGCGGCCGGATGCCCTGCCTACCTTGTGTGGCGTGGGATCGTGTTTTTCGTGTCGTGCTTGTCGTGCATGCTTGCTCTTGTCATCATGTATGACGGAGAAAGGATGAGCTCAATGTGGATTTATCTTTGCATGATATTATAAGTATTCATGCTAGTTTCGTAAACTTGAAACGTGTATTTAAATCTTGAACTGTTTTAGCATTATTTCTCATATTCATGCCTAAATCGTTTATTTGCCAAACCGTCGTGTTTGATGCTTGTTATTTTGGTGTCCAGGTGCTGGAGGTTTCACGCTTGATGAGGAGTGCCCGGAGGAGGCTTTTGAGCCACCCCCAGCACCTGAGTGGCAGCCCAACGACGTCATCTAGACGCCTGTCGGGAACTTGATTTCTCATAAACCTAGTTGGGATATTGTTTTTGGGATCTTTTGTTGTATTGGCCTTTGTTGGCCTTTCTTGGTTATGTAACTTGAACTAATGTACTTTTGTCTAACTATGAAACTTTAAACATGATAGGAATGCTATGTTGACATTCTCTTTTGATACCAAGTCTCGATATTATAATGTCTCTTGCATCTTGTTATTTTTAAGAATTGGATGATTCGTTTTGCTACACGCTTCCGCATACCCATTCGTGTGAGCTCGACCCGTGTCTTGGGATCCTCACCGCGGAAACCTGTGGGAAAACAGGCGGTATGTTTTATTTTCTATTAATCATATCGCCGCGTCGCGGTCCCGGGTCTTGGTCTAGGGCCGCGTCACCGAAGGTAAGGTACATTTTGGGAATTCCAATTTACACCACATCAATTAAAAGTCTAAAACATAGTCTAGTTTTCAATTTCCAAGAAATTTAAAAAAAGATTGAAAATCCAAAGCTGTGAGTATCAGGTTCGCTCTAGCGGTCATACCATCGCTCGAGCGGACCCTAGACAGAAACTTGTTCGCACGAGCCAACCCAAAAGTTCGCTCGAGCGGACAGGTTTCTGCTCGAAATCCTTCAAACAGAGGCATGTTCGCTCGGGCGGACCCTATGGTCGCTCTAGCGAACAGGCTTCTGCCTGAACGCGAGTGAGTGCAGAAACTGCACTTTTCTTCTTCCATTCTCTTGCATTTTTCTTCCCTCTTCTTCTCACTTCTGAACCAAATAAACCCCTGAGCCACCATGCTCACCAAGGGTCAAAAACAACATTCAATCCATAAATAAACCATTCAATCTATGGAGAAACATCAAGACATTTCTATGAGCAAAAATCATAAAACTACAAGATCAACATGGTTCTAAGAACTTGAAAAATCATTGATGACAATACTAATGGAGAAACTGAAATACATGGCTTGAAAGAATATAAACATAACTTGCATTAAGAAACTAACACAAAAGTCGTGTCTTAATGAAGAAAATAAAACCATAATGCAATGTACCAGAAGAAATCCCAAAGAGTTCACTTGCCTTAGTCCAATGTCAAGCAAAAACTCCACAAAATCAACAAGAAGGGGTGCTCCAGGAAATCTATACAAAACCCCAAAAAGATAGAACACACAAAAATCACCATTTTGGTCACTACAAACTCCCATTTCGAAAGTGACTGTGAAACCATGAGAAACAAGCTCTAGGTGAGCTAAATGAACATGAAAAGAAAGAATGAAGGAAAACACCAACCTTGAGATAGCTAAACAAGAAGAAGAGAGGTTTAAGAGGATGAATAGTGCAATGGTTTGGCTCCAAAAACGTCCCAGCTGAAGCTTGAGAAGAGAGGAAGAGAATGGCGGAGTCGGATCGGGATTGGATCTCTCTTGCTAGATGATTCAAGAGGAAATAGACCAAGAAGAGAACTTCTCCACTCACTTGCTCTAGGTCAAGAAGGTTACAGAAATTTGGAAATGGGGAAAGAAGAAGGGAAAGAGCTTATATAGTGTCTGGAAGTGGGTCCCAAATGCAGTAGAACTTGAAACGCTTAAAACATGGACTTGTGGACCCCGGATCAAAATGACAAAGAAGAACAGAACAATATTCGAAAAATCTAGTTTCGGAAAAGTATAATTTTGACATAGTTTCACGACTTCGAAAAATGTGCCCAGATTTAGCATGAATAGTCAGATTTACCCTTATTGGGCCAAAACTCGAGTTTCTGGGCCTCAAATACATGCAGATTAAAGATGAAAGTTGTCACAAATAATAAAACCATTCAAGATCAATAAAAATCATAACCACACCAAAGATCTAGAACAAAAACCCATTCTTACTCGTGTACTCAGGGCGTCCCTGAGCGTGTCTGACTCATACTAAACGTCCTCAAAATCCCCAAAGCTATAATCCAGACTAAGTCTAATCACATTCTAACCCAACTAGTACTAAGACTCACTTAAGACTAAACACTCACTTAATTAGTACTAATCGAGTTGGTCTGGGTCGGGGTCTAACATCCTCCACCCCTTAGGATATTTGGTCCACCAAATATAAATAATTTTACCTCTGGTAATAGGTGTGGATACTTCTTCTGGACTTGATTTCTCAATTCCCATGTGGCTTCTTCTGGCTCGTGATTCTCCCAAAGTACTTTGACCCAATGGATAGTCGGATTTCTCAGTTCATGTTCTTTGGTGTCAATGATTCTAACCGGTTTCTCCACATATAAAGCGTCTTCCCGAATCTCTAAAGGCTCGTGTGGAATAATGTGAGAAGGACTGTGAACATACTTCTTGAGCATGGAGACGTGAAAAACATTATGTACTCCGGAGAGTTCCGACGGTAACGCAAGCCTGTATGCGAAATTTTCAATCTTGCTCAAAATCTCATATGGGCCAATGTATCTACTAGACAATTTTCCTTTCTTTCCAAATCTCAGAGTGCCCCTGACCGGTGAGACTTTTAAGAATACCTTGTCACCCACTTCAAACTGTAATTCTCTCCGGCGAGTGTCAGCATAACTCTTCTGTCTGCTTTGAGCGATCTTCAATCTATCCTGAATCTGTTTAACCTTGTGGCTTGTCTCTCCAACTATCGTCGGTCCATGAAAACTACGTACACCGACTTCTTCCCAACAAACTGGAGTTCTGCATCTCCTACCATAGAGTGCCTCGAAAGGTGACATTCCAATGCTAGAATGGTAGCTATTGTTGTACGCGAACTCACAAAGAGGTAGGTTCTCATCCCACTGAACCTTGAAATCCAATACACAAGCACGTAGCATATCTTCAAGAGTCTGTATCGTCCGCTCTGACTGACCATCTGTCTGAGGATGATATGCTGTGATGAACTGAAGTTTGGTACCCATGGATTCAAGAAGAGATTTCCAAAATCTCGAAACAAATCTGCTATCTCTGTCGGAAGTGATGGAGACGGGCTGGCCATGCTTACTAACGATCTCATTGATGAATAGTCTTGCAAGTGGTGCCATATGCATCATATTCCCAGTCTTCATCGGAAGGAAGTGAGCAGACTTCGTAAGACGGTCTACTATAACCCAAATTGCATTGTTTCCCCTCTTGGTATTAGGCAACCCAGAGACAAAATCCATAGTGAAGTGCTCCCATTTCCACTCCGGAATCTCTAACGGCTGTAACAAACCAGGAGGCTTCTGATGTTCTGCCTTGATCATCTGACAAGTCAAGCAACGAGATACAAAAGCTGCCATCTCTCGCTTCATGTTATTCCACCAAAATCTATTCTTCAAGTTATGGTACATCTTCGTGCTACCCGGATGTATAGAGTATCTAGTATGGTGGGCTTCAGTCATAATTTCATTCTTCAAATCATCAACATTTGGTACACACGACCGGTCACGAAAATACAACACTCCATCAGAAATCCTGAAATCTGGACGTTCTGCAATCTGATCTACAATCTTGGCCAATTCTGGGTCTTGTAACTGACTATCTTTGATTCTCTGGATGAAGGTAGGCTCCGACACGGTCATATTTGCCAATAAAACCCTCTCCTCAAGTGTTGTACCTCCACTCCAAGTTCTTCAAACTGTTGGAAAACACTAACTCCTCTCAAACTAGCCATAACTGCTGACTTTCTGCTCAACGCATCTGCTACAACATTCACTTTGCCCGGATGATACTTGATTGGAAAGTCATAATCTTTTATATACTCCATCCACCGTCTCTGCCTCATATTCAATTCCTTCTGTGAAAACAAATATTACAAACTTCGGTGGTCGGAATGAACTTCGAACTTCTCTCCATAGAGGTAGTGCCTCCACATCTTCAAAGCAAAAACTAATGCCGCCAACTCCAAGTCATGAGTTGCATAATTTACCTCATGATTCTTCAACTTTCTTGAACCATAGACAATCACCTTGCAATCTTGCATCAATACACAGCCTAATCCCATGTTTAAAGCATTCGTAAAAACAACAAATCCACCGCTGCCCGATGGTAATTTGAGGATTGGGGCTGTGGTCAACTTTTTCTTCAACTCTTAAAAACTGCCTTCACACTGATCGGTCCAAACAAAAGGTACATTCTTCCGGGTCAACTTCGTCAATGGTGCTGCAATAGACGAAAAACCTTGGACAAATCTCCGATAGTATCCTGCTAACCCCAAAAAGCTTCTGATTTCTGTCACACTGCTAGGCCTCTTCCACTCAATAACTGCTTCTATCTTGGTTGGATCAACTGCTAATCCTTCTCTCGAAATGATGTGACCTAAAAAGGCAACTTGTTCTAGCCAGAATTCACATTTGTTTAATTTAGCATAGAGCTGATGGTCTCTCAAAAGCTGTAACGACGTCTGTGCGTGCCTAATTATTACGGACTTAGGTTTAACTGATGATGAGGGTTTACAGAGAGGTTGTTTAGCTTGAACAAGTGTCTCTGCTGATCTGAAACCTGAAAGGGAAGAGAAAACAGCAGTCAGGGCCCGAGGCTGCTATCAGCCAAAGGCACTCCGACGCCTGAGTTAGTGCAGTCACTGAACTAGGGTGAAGTGGAGAAGAAGAGATGTTTTAGCAGAGTAACAGTGCGGGCTGTATCTTGCATGTACCTGTTCATGACTCTTCATGCAGGCATATATAGAGGAGAGTGGAAGGTTCCATAGTGGAGGTAGGTGAGGATACTTGTCCCATCAGCCCACACCTGGGATCTTTAGTGGGGGTAGGTGAGGATACTTGTCCCATCAAACCTCCCCTCAAATCCCTCACATAAATGTGGATGTGATCTGTTGATAGGAACGAGCCCTTATCCTTGGCCGGTGGCCGCCCTACCTGACAGGGACTCCCTACAAAGTACCCGTCCCATCTCATAATGGGAACTGGAAGCCCGGTGTTCACCTCGGCAGAGGGGCCGAACTGGAGAAGGCGCCGGGGTCAGCTATACCCGAGATCGGACTGGGATGTCAGCGTGAGGTCGAGTTCGGTAGGACATAGTCAGTACTTCTACCGGGACCAGTCCCACCTCGGCAAAGGCTGAGACGCTGCTTATGTCGGAGAGAAGGGGGTTAAGACCCTGATTGGCGCTGTTACCAAAGGATTACAACATCGGTTTCGGTAGAAGCAGCCCACACAATTGCCCCCTGCTCCTGACTTCCGGGGGTCAAGGAGACCACGGGGTTAGGAGTGATAGGATGGACTTTCCAGAAACCGATCCTGTAGTTTACACAAAGGCGTGGGGTGCCGCTTCGCTTTCCGAGGCGCTTTTAATAGCGCCAGGCTGTCTGGAGGCGGTTTTAAAAGCCCCAACCATATCATCATGAGGGCGCTGTGACGCCGCCATGTGTCAGGTCCCTGATGGCCATTGCGTCTTATCGAGGAGACGGGTGGCGTGCTCGAGGCGGTGTCTGCACATGCTTTTCGGGATACGAAGAGATCTCCATCCCTGTATAAAAACCCCGGTCCTCGAAGGAGGACCAGTTTCGCTGTCACTCTGCTTGGAGCTTTCGCCTGAGTTGCCTGGAGCCTCATCGTCCGAGAAGCCCTTCCGTTCGTCTCCTGAAGTTTAGAGTTTTCCGTTCTCTACATTCTTTCCGGCCCTGTGTCTTAGTGAGTTCCCTTCTGCCTCTGACATTTTTCCTTTTCTGGGCTCTTTTTCTGTTTTTGGGGGTGTCTACTCTGTCTTTCTTCTCCGTCACCGTCACCAGTATTCCGGTCTAGGCTAGGGAAGATGGGGGTTTTTAGACATTGGATAGACACAGAGCTTGCCCTAGCCGAGCTTAGGAAACAATACCAGATACCAGAGAACGTCCAGATTAGGGCGGATGGGGATGGTGACCGAAGCAGACCACGGGTGCTTGTAGAGGGATGGATGCCATTCCCTCTAGTAGCCATAATCGAGGGCGGAGTGAGATTCCCAGTCCATCCCCTCCTGAGAGCTTGTCTCAGGAGGTGGAACCTTACCCCGTGCCAACTAATGCCCAATGGTTATAAGATAATCATGGGTATAGCCGAACTGAATAGGATATTGGGAACCGACCTTGGCGTCGAGGACATTGAGGATGTGTATAACCTATGTCGATCTCCAAAGGACGACGCATACTACTTGCGAGTTCGACCGAAGGAGATTCCCATAATCAACGAGCTCGAAGACAACACAAAATACGCCGGGGAGGACTGCCTTTACGTCACCGGGAACTGGGAGTATGCCCCCGGAGAGCCCAGGGTGAACCACGTACCCGGTCGTCTCGGAGAACCACCGAGTAAATATCTCAATTTCTGAACTTCTGATGTAGTTTCATTCTGCCGAACTGATGCCTAATTGCTTGTCGTGCAGGTCACGCGGAGAGGAAACGGCAGAGGAGGAACTCCGGGTGGCGACGAAACGTCGGCTGGTTGAAAAGGATTTATAGCTACAAGGGTCACCGGACCCGATCTGCCTCAGCCCTTCTTGGGTACGAACCCGTGTACCGATCTTTCATAAGAAGACGGCACGAGAACCTCAGGGGGGAGCAAGTCCTAACTCTTGCCGAAGCCGAGGAGCAAACAGCTCCAGCAGCAGGGCCTGCGCAAGTACCTCCCGAGGCCGCACCTTCTAGAGCTTCAGCCGAAGCCGGTCCGTCGCAGGTCCAGATCGCAACAGAGACCGACTCCGAGGAGGAAAGCGAGCCGGAGGGTGAGTCCGAGGGGGTTCGGCAAGAGGAGCTTGTGATTCTCCCATCTTCTGAGTCGGACGAAGAGGCCGAGATGGGACGACGTCGCGCGGCCCTTGTTAGTCTTGACGAAGTCATCTTCGGAGACTCGCCCACCTCGGGGACCGTTCTCCCTCCGAACTTGGAGGATACGGTCGTCTCTCCCCCAGTTCAATCTCCTCAGCCTTCAGCAGCGACCGAGCGCTCCACCAAATCTCGTCGGGATTCGGTCCGGCTGGGGAAAAGGCCCAGGATTGCGGACCCAGTGGGGGACGAGCCCAACCCTGCCTCTCAGCACTCGCCGCTGCTCGGCCCTCCGATCTGGAACCCCAGTTTCCTGCTGGAGGATGGCCAGTCGCTGTCGTCGGACGGCCGGCTGAGTGATGGCACATCTGTTGTGAGTGCCCTTGCGCACGCCTGCGCTCTGCCTGGAGACATGGCAGAACATATGAAGAGGAGCGAGGTGGAGCTGGATGTGGCTCAGATGGCCGACGCCCTCAGGGTAATTCTCTCCTTTGAACTTTGCATCTCTTTGATTTCTGTACTTCTGATATTGATGTCGGCTTAACACTTGTTTTTTCAGATCCTGCAAAGGGCGCTGGTGTCGGCGGACAAAGCCCAGCAGAGCACCGCTCGGGCAGAAAGGGCGGAGAAGAGGGAACTGGAACTCGAGGCCGATCTCAGCCTAATGAAGCAGAAGGCAGCCGAGCAGGAAACGTGCGTCTTGGGCCTCAGAGACGAGCTTGATAAGGTGAAGGCGGAACTGGAAAACCAAGTTCAGGCAACGGCCGAACTCGAAAAGAGGTGGGAGGAGGCAGAGGCCGAACTCCGAGCTGATGCTGACAAACTACGGGCTGACGTTGACAAAGCTTTTGACGAAGGGGTGGCAGAAGCCACCGAACAGTATATCGCCCAAGTCAAGAGAGTCAGCCTGAAGGCCTGGAGGCTGGGATGGACAAGCTCGTTGAGAGCAGCAGGGGTCCCCGAGGACAACCCTGTGTATACAGAGATCCCCCAGTTTCCTCCTCCTCAGCCCGCACCGAATCAAGCTCCTGAGGTAGCACTCAGGGAAGACGAAGACCCTGCCCCGGACATGACGCGGATGTCGGCGCTGGACAAATGGCTGTCGAAGTCGTGGAAGATGATGCTGCTGATGGCACCGAGGGGGCTGTGGTCTGAGAAATATATGATGTAACTTATTTATTTATTTTTTTTTTTTTTTGTACTGGGGGGAAATTTTGTATTTCTTTTTGTTGGGAAATTTGTAACCTTTCTCACTCATGGAATGAAATTGGCTTTGCTTCCAACTTTAAACATTTGTGGCGAAGTTTTCTTCTCTTTTTTCCTTTCTTTATGCGTTTGGCTTAACAACCAGAATAAATGATAGGAAATAAAGACAAAGTAAACGAGTTCGGTAGAAACCGAATTTGTAGTAGTTGTAACCCGAGGTGCTGTATTGATTTTGCAACCATAACGAGCATCAATCTCGGTAAAACTGAGGGCGCTTGGTCCCATGACCAAAGCTAAGTCCGGTTTATAATCAGAACTTGACTGGTCCATTGACCAGGCCAAAGTAGCTAACTAAGATAACCGAACAAAGAATTCAAGTCGGTTCTGTAACCGAGCTGTAGGTATATGCCGAGTTCCATAACTTGGCCATTTTTTCGAGAATAGGGGACAGCTTGGAACGTAAACGTATTCTATAAAAAGAAATAGTTTATTAACTTCCCGAATCTGATTACATCTCAAAAATAGAATTTCTTGAGGTGGGTGGCATTCCATGGGCGTGGCAGCTCTCTGCCCTCCATGTCCTCAAGCCTATATGCAGACTGCCCAGCAACCGAAGTCACCTTAAACGGTCCATGCCAGTTCGGTGCAAACTTTCCTTCGCTGGGATTCCTGTCTGCTGGAAGAGTCTTTTTCAAGACCAATTCTCCAGGGGAGAACTTTCGCTCTCTGACCCTTTGATTATACCCTCTAGCCAACTGTCGCTGGTAGGAAGCGAGACGGATGGCTGCGGCATCCCTTCGCTCCTCCGCCAAGTCGAGTTCTATGGCGAGGTTTGCATCATTTTGGCCTCGGTCGAACAGTTCCGACCTGAGGGTGGGGAGGCCGACCTCAAGTGGAATTACAGCTTCCATTCCGTAGGCTAGGGAGAAAGGAGTTTCCGAGGTCGAGCGCCTCGGGGTAGTCCTATATGCCCATAGGACACTTGGAAGTTCCTCTACCCATCTCCCTTTGGTTCGATCTAGTCTCTTTTTGAGTCCATCGAGCACCACTTTGTTTGAAATTTCAGCCTGCCCATTGCTCTGGGGGTAGGCCGGGGTAGAATAGTAGTTCCTGATGCCAAGGTCTTGACAGAAGCTTCTGAAGAAATTGGAGTCGAACTGGGTCCCGTTGTCCGTGACCAGGGTCCGAGGTACTCCGAATCTAGTTACAATGCTTCTCCACACGAAGTTTTTGGTATCCTTCTCAGTGATGGAGGAGAGTGCTTCGGCTTCTATCCACTTGGTGAAGTAGTCAGTTGCTACGATCAACCATCTTTTGTTCCCTGGAGCTCGGTGGAGTGGTCCCACGAGGTCCAGTCCCCATTGGGCGAAGGGCCAAGGGCTGGAGAGAGGGCTCAGGTCGTATGCTGGCTGATGGAGAGAGTGGGAGAACTTCTGGCACTTCTCACATTTCCTGGCATAGACCTGTGCATCCTTCTGCATATAGGGCCACCAGTACCCCTGGCTGATAGCTCGGTAGGCGAGTGACCGACCTCCGATGTGGCTGCCGCAGATCCCTTCATGGATTTCATAAAGGAAGTCTTCGACTTTGCTTGGATGAACGCACCGGAGGTAAGGGCCATTGTAGGATTTTTTGTAGAGTTTATCGTCCGGAGAGAGCCAAAATCGGCCTGCCTTCAGCCTGATTTTGTGGGCTTGGTTCTTGTCCTCGGGTAGCTGGTCATGCTTGAGGTAGGAGATAAGTTCATCCATCCAGCTAGGACCGAGGTCAATGCACATAATTTGTCGAGGCGGTTGAAGTATGCTTGGTTTGTCCAGTGCTTCCACTTCGACAGTTCTTTTTCTTCCTGCCTCAACGGCAGAGGCTAAATTTGCAAGAGCGTCGGCGTGAGAGTTGGAGTCTCTGCCTATCTGCCTGACTTCAGCTTTTTGGAACTGAGATAGGAGTTGCTTGGTGTGGGCCAGGTAGGCTGCCATCCTGTCATCTCGGGCTTGGTAATCTCCATTGAGTTGGCTGGTGACCAGCTGTGAGTCGCTGAAGATCACCAGTTGTTGTGCCCCCAGGGTTTTTGCGCTGCCCAGCCCTGCAATTAATGCTTCATACTCAGCTTCATTGTTAGAAGCTTTGAAGTCAAGAGTCACGGCTTGCTCAATAACGAGACCCTCCGGAGATTGAAGGACTACGCCAGCGCCAGCCCTTTTGGAGGTGGAGGAGCCATCGACGAAGACTTTCCAGGATGAGTCGAGGAACTGTTTCCAGGACCGATCCTGCTCGGTTTCTACCGAAGTCCTTGCCTCCTTGCCCCCCAGTTCGGTGTCGAGATGGCTCGGTGCCGAACTAGGAGAGGTGAATTCCACAATGAAGTCAGCCAGGACTTGGGCTTTGATGGCCGTTCTGGGCTGATACTGGATATCGTATTGCCCGAGTTCGACAGCCCATTTAGACACTCTTCCTGAGAAGTCTGCTCTCCTGAAGAGGGACTTGAGTGGGTGTTCGGTCACAACCACTATAGAATATGTCAGGAAGTAGTGGGAGAGCTTACACGAAGCACTAATGAGTGCTAACGCGAGCTTTTCCAGTGGCAGATATCTTGTCTCGGCATCCAGCAGAATTTTGCTCGTGTAATAGATGGGTCTCTGCATCCTGTCATCTTCTCTTACGAGTACAGAGCTTACTGCATGGTCCGAAACTGCCAGATATAGGAACAAGGTCTCACCCCGTACCGGGGTGGAAAGCAGAGGAGGGGAGGAAAGGTACACTTTGAGCTCCTGGAGAGCGCTCTCGCATTCCGGGGTCCATTTGAACCCGGAGCTTTTTTTCAAGAGCTGAAAAAAAGGATGGCATTTATCCGAAGCTCGGCTGATGAAGCGGTTCAGTGCTGCCGCCATCCCGGTAAGTCTCTGAACCTGTTTTATAGAGTTCGGACTCTGCAGGGCTCTGAGTGCCGAGATCTGATCGGGATTAGCCTCGATTCCTCGCCTCGTAACCAGGCTGCCAAGGAACTTGCCCGAGCCGACGCCAAATGCACATTTGGAGGCGTTCAACTTGAGCTGGTATTTCTTGAGGATGGAGAAGGTTTGACGTAAGTCAATCAAGTGGTCCTGTGACCGCTTAGACTTAACGACCATATCATCAATATAGACCTCGATCGTCCTGCCGAGCTGGTCTTGAAACATCTTGGTCACCAACCTCTGGTAAGTGGCACCTGCGTTTTTTAACCCGAAGGGCATTACTTTGTAACAGTAGGTGCCCCTGGGTGTTATGAACGCGGTTTTTTCTTGATCAGGCTCATGCATTGGAATTTGATGGTAACCTCGGTAAGCATCGAGGAAACTCATCCTCTCATGGCCGGCAGTGGCGTCGATTAACTGGTCTATCTTCGGTAGAGGAAAGCTGTCTTTGGGACAAGCTTTATTGAGGTCGGTGAAGTCTACACAGACCCTCCAGCTTCCATCCTTCTTTTTTACCACCACCGTGTTGGCCAACCACACAGGGTACTGAACTTCGCGGATAGCCTCAGCGTCCAGTAATTTGTCGATTTCCTTGGTCACAGCCTCTGCCTGTTGGGTGCCCGATCTGCGAATCTTTTGGACAACAGGTTTGTGCCGGGGATCCACATTCAGCTTGTGGCTTATGACCTCGGGGCTGATGCCGGACATTTCATATGGGGTCCAGGCGAAGACCTCCCTATTCTGTAACAGGAAGTCGAGCATGCTGGCCCTCTCCTTGTCAGCGAGTTGGCTACCGAGCAGGAAGAACCTTTCTGGATCGCTGGGATCGATCCCGACCTGGGTGAGGTCCTCAATGCTCTTCTGTTCGGGAGTTCGGCCCACAGCGTCGAGCTCAGCTGCCAGCTCGGTCATGTGGACTTGCTGTGGTTGCGTATCTCCGGGGACCACGGCCAAGAGGCATTCTTTGGCCATGTCTTGGTCGCCGCGGACTATGATAACTTCGAAGCTCCCATCCTTGTTCTGCAACGGAAACTTGAGCTTCTGGTGATGGGTCGAGGGAACGGCCTCCAAGCTATGGAGCCAGGTTCTCCCCATGATGGCATTGTATGGAGATTGTGCATCCACCACCAGGAAGTCTGCCGTTGTGGAGGCCCCTCCGACCTCGACCTTAAGGGAAATTTTCCCTTTGGGGTATACCGTTTTGGAGCTGAAACCCACCAGCGGGGTGCGGGCTTCTTGCAGGTCCTCCTCTTTCAGGCCCATCTTCCTGAAGCAATCCAAGTAGAGGATTTCTGAGGAGCTCCCGGGGTCCACTAGGATCCTTTTGACATCGAAGTTGTGTAACCTCATAGTCAGAAGAAGAGGATCATTGTGGGGTAGCTGGACCCCGGCCAAGTCTTTATCAGAGAACCAGATTTTTGGCCTCTCCAAACGTGCTCTCTTTGCCGAGGGACCGAGCTCGGCCGTCATCACATGCCTGCCGTGCTGGGCTTTCCTAGCCTCAGCGCGGGCTCGGTCACTGCCTCGGGGGGCAGGAGCCAGGTGAATGACGTCGATGGTCCCTGCAGGCTCACCGCTGCCTTGGTCGTCGGGGAGGCGTTGCTGAGCGTTGTTCACTCTGCCTTCTTCCCTGACATGGTCTCTTAGATGCCCATCTTTTACGAGCTTTTCAAGGTGCGCCTTGAAGGCATAGCAGTCCTCGGTTCTGTGTCCTCTATCTTTGTGGTAGGCACAGAACTTGCTCTGATCTCGGGAGGAGGGGTCACTCTTCATTGGCTGGGGCCATTTGAAGAAGGGCTGGGCCTGGATTTTGCCGAGGAGCTTGTAGATAGGCTCTTTGAAGATGGTATTGATGGCTCTATAAGAGGCGCCACTTGGTTTCGGCCTCGTGCTGCCTCCCGAGGTGGGGGCAGGGCGTACTGCCGAGCTGGATGGCTCTCTACTCCGATCCGCCTCTTTCTTAGCAAGCCTCCTCTCTCTTCTCGTGGGACGGTCCTCCTGTCGGCCCTCTGGCCAGAAATTATGGCTTTCTCGAGCTCGGACGTCGTCCTCTTCTTGCTCGACATACTGGTTCACCCGGACCATCAGAGCCTTTACCGAAGGCGCAGGACGACGTACCAATTTCTTCCGAAGCTCATTGCCCGGCAGCAAAGCTTGTTGGAAGGCAGTAACGGCTACGTCGTCGTTGGAATTTTCAATCACGCTGTAGATGGTCCAGAATCGTTTGGCGAATTGAGTAAGAGTCTCGGTCGGCCTCATCTTGATCGAGATCAGATCGGCGTCAGTTTTTGGGATGACCCGGTGGGCTTGAAACTTTTCGACGAAGGAGTTTCGGAGCTGTGGCCAGCTTGAAATCGATCCCTCGGGAAGCGCACAGAACCACCGAAGCGGGAGGTCGCCCAAACTGGAGGAGAAAACCTTACAATCAAGGTCGCCGTCGCCGCTGAATACCGTCATCTTTTGGGTGAAGTGCCGAAGATGAGCCTCGGGGTCCGACGTCCCGTCATAGAGATTGAAGCGTGGGACGCTGAACTTATCAGGAAGAGGATGATCTCTGATTTCCCGAGAAAATGGAGACGTGCCATGGATGTCACCATGTTGGTAGTTAACCGACCTCGAGCGAGGCCGGCCTGCTCCAGGCTCTGCTGTACGGCCAACTTAATCTGCTGATCGATGTAGTCAGCCATCTCGGGGTCGGCCCTGGTCTCCCGCCTTTGTTTATGGCGCTGCTGCTGGTCAGCACTGGCATGAGTGTTACTCGAGCCCTCTTCGCGAGCTCGGGCACGCCTTTCATTTAACTTATCCCTTAGGTCTGGTCGACCCCGGAGACCTAGACGAGCTCGTTGCTTAGGCGGAGGCGTGTGAGAGGCTTCGGGCGGGACTTGGCTCTTCGTTTCAAGCTGCCGCTGAAGCTGGAGGATCTGCCCTTTCTGCTCTTCGATGATGAGGTTTTGAGCCTTGATGGCCTCGGCTTGGGCCTCAACATCGTCCTCCAGGACCATGTCGTCGTCACCTTCATCACCGAGGTGGACGTGATCCTCTTCCATGTGGTCCCCGTGGGAAGACCGAGGAGGAGACCGCACAGGAGCCCCGCCTCGTAAGGGCCGTTCCTGAGGAACGTCCTTACGCGGTGGCGCGTTGAGAACAACTTCCAGGCGCGGACGCTCCGCCTGAGAAGTATTCGTCCGAGCTCGTTCTAATACAGGATCGCGCCGAGAAGACGCTGCTGCTACTCTTGACGACGAGTGTGTCACCGTAACGGGTGAACCTACACTCCGCATACCAGGTTCTCCTCCCACTCCCTTCGGAGGAGGGTTGGATGGTGCTTGCCTGGTATCCCTTCGCGAGCTCGTTACCAACGCTCCTGCCTGGTCTGTTACCAGTGGAGGTGGCATGAGAGGCAGAAATGTTTCTGGTTGCTTAGACCCAGACGGTCTAGCAACGCTCTTTCCCTTCTGAGCCTTGGGAGGCATAGCTGTTAGGATGAAAACGTGGAATTTTCAGATCGTTTCCCACAGACGGCGCCAAATTGTGCGTGCCTAATTATTACGGACTTAGGTTTAACTGATGATGAGGGTTTACAGAGAGGTTGTTTAGCTTGAACAAGTGTCTCTGCTGATCTGAAACCTGAAAGGGAAGAGAAAACAGCAGTCAGGGCCCGAGGCTGCTATCAGCCAAAGGCACTCCGACGCCTGAGTTAGTGCAGTCACTGAACTAGGGTGAAGTGGAGAAGAAGAGATGTTTTAGCAGAGTAACAGTGCGGGCTGCATCTTGCATGTACCTGTTCATGACTCTTCATGCAGGCATATATAGAGGAGAGTGGAAGGTTCCATAGTGGAGGTAGGTGAGGATACTTGTCCCATCAGCCCACACCTGGGATCTTTAGTGGGGGTAGGTGAGGATACTTGTCCCATCAAACCTCCCCTCAAATCCCTCACATAAATGTGGATGTGATCTGTTGATAGGAACGAGCCCTTATCCTTGGCCGGTGGCCGCCCTACCTGACAGGGACTCCCTACAAAGTACCCGTCCCATCTCATAATGGGAACTGGAAGCCCGGTGTTCACCTCGGCAGAGGGGCCGAACTGGAGAAGGCGCCGGGGTCAGCTATACCCGAGATCGGACTGGGATGTCAGCGTGAGGTCGAGTTCGGTAGGACATAGTCGGTACTTCTACCGGGACCAGTCCCACCTCGGCAAAGGCTGAGACGCTGCTTATGTCGGAGAGAAGGGGGTTAAGACCCTGATTGGCGCTGTTACCAAAGGATTACAACATCGGTTTCGGTAGAAGCAGCCCACACAACGTCCTCAAGTGCTCTTCATGCTCCTCCTTACTCTTGAATACACGAGGACATCATCAATGAACACCACTGTAGATTCATCTAGGAACTCTGCAAAGACCTTGTTCATGAGAGCCATGAAGACTACGGGTGCATTTGTCAAGCCAAAGGGCATCACTAAGAACTCATAATGCCCATATCTAGTTCGGAAAGCTGTCTATGCCACATCAAACTCTCTAACCTGCAACTGATGATACCCTGACCTCAAGTCTATCTTGGAAAAGTGTGATGCTCCTTGTAATTGATCAAATAATTCATCTATGCTTGGCAAGGGGTATTTGCTCTTGGCGGTCACATGATTCAACCTTCTATAGTCGATGCACATTCTAAGACTTCCATCCTTCTTCTTCACAAAAAGAACCGACGCTCCCCAAGGTGAAACACTTGGCCTAATAAAGCCTTTGCTCAACAATTCTTGCAACTGAAATTTCAATTCACCTAACTCTACAGGAGCCATCCTATAAGGTACAATTGAGATCGGTGCGGTCCCTGGAAGGAGTTCAATAGTAAACTCAACTTCTCTAACTGGTGGTAAACCCGGGATTTCTTCTGGAAAAACATCAGGAAATTCACACACTACGGGGATATCCTCCACCTCTTGGGACTGTTTATCCTCCGTGATAAACGCTATAAATGCCTCACAACCACTGCCCACCAATCTGTTAGCTTTCAAAGCTGAAATAAAACTGCTGGAAGACTTCTTCCTATCACCCGGAAACATCAACTCTGTCTGTGGCCCTTGCAATCTGAATGTGATGGTCTTACCAAAACAATCCATAGTAGCATGGTAGGTCTCTAACCAATCCATGCCTAAGATAATATCAAAATCATGCATGTCTAAAATGATGAGATTGGCCGGTAAACTGATATCTCCTAACAAAATCGGACAACTAGGGTAATATGTGGTACAAACAACCTGTCTCCCTACTGGTGTAGTGACAATCAAAATGAAATCCAATTCTGCATGCTGTGCATCAATCTTCTTTGCAAACAAAGGGGATAGAAAAGAGTGTGTGGATCCTGGATCAAATAAGATTTGTGCTTCTACTCCACAAACAAGAAGTTTACCTTCTATGACGTCACCTGCTGCTTCAGCGTCAGCACGGTTGATATTGTACGCGTGTCCCTGCTAGTTTGGCCTATTCTGCTACTGAATCTGCCTGCCCTGATTGTTCCTGTTCTGAGGTGGACGAGCATTCTGATTCTGCACTTGTCTGCCTTGCTGCTGCTGTTGTTGTGGTGGCCTCACTTGATTCTGAACTGGTACTGCATGATTCTGTGGTGATGTCTGCCTTTGCTGCTGATATCTGTTGGCCTGATTCTAAAGCTGTGGGCAATCCTTGATTGCATGGTCCATTCCTCCACATTTGCGGCATTCATGGGTAGGGTGATTCTTGCCACAATGATTGCAACCACTCTGTCTAACTTGGTTCAGTTCCTGTCTTGGCTTCTTGCCACTTTGTTGCCTTTGGTTATGCTGCTGGTAGTGCTGCTTCCTATCCTGGATGATCTCATTGTTGAACTCTTCAGATTTATATGCCTGACTAACTGCTTCATCAAATGTGGCTGGTGGAATTACTGCCGTGACATCCCTCTTGAGAATGGGATTCAACCCTTCCAAAAACTTGGTGGTCTTCTTATGCTCCGTATCTATCAACTCGGTAGCATAGCGAGCAAGCCTCTCAAACTTCGTAACATACTCCAAAACTGACATGTTTCCTTGTTTCAACTGTTGAAATTCGACTACCTTCTTTCTCTTGACATGAGAAGGGACATACTTGTCGGTGAAGTGTGTCTTGAAGGTCGTCCAAGCTACCTCATCTGCCATGACCTGGTACGGCTGTTTAACTGTCCGCCACCAAGAGTCAGCAAGCCCATAGAACAAAGAAGCTGTGAGGTTCACCCTCTCCCTGCCCGTGCAAGTGAAAACATCAAAAATCTTTGCAGTGTTCGTGAGCCAATCATCTACAGTCAAAGGGTCCTCTTGACCTTAGAACTCCTTAGGTCCCTTCTTCCGGAATCTCTCGAAGAGAACATTGATGTCATCAACCCTATTGGGGTACACCACATTTTGTGCAACTTGATGTTGAGGTCTGTTTTGGAGGACTTCCAGAAGTTGTCTCTAAACTTGTGCCATCTCCTCATCTTTCTTCGCTATTTGTTCCTGAAATTTTCCTTGAGTTTCATTGGCTTGTTTCTGTTGATCTATCATGGCTTGCATTAGTGCCTGGAATTGAGTAGCGGCAGGATTCTCAAACAAATCTGTCTTACTGTGATTACTACCCGAAGCATGATGGTTTGGAGCTTTTTTTGGAGGCATGATGCTGCAAGATAATTTGTTAGCACATATATAAGCATAATTGGGTTGGTCAACTTGTCTAAACAAACAATCTAACGAACTCACGAATCCTCGCCACGTTCCTAAGATTTCTAGTTTCTTTTAAGTGCCTGAAACAAGTCCCGCTCTGATACCAGTCCTGTCGCGACCCCGGACCGAGACCCGGGACCGCGACGCGGCGATATGATTAACTAACATATAAAACATACCGCCTGTTTTCCCACAGGTTTCCGCGGTGAGGATCCCAAGACACGGGTCGAGCTCATACGAATGGGTTTGCGGAAGCGTGTAGCAAAACGAATCACATAATTCTTAAACAACAAGATGCAAGAGACATTATAATATCAATACTTGGTATCAAAAGAGAATGTCAACAAAGCATTCCTATCATGATTAAAGTTTCAACATTTAACAAAAGTATATTAGTTCAAGTTACAAAACCATGAGAGGCCAACAAAGGCCAATACAACAATTAAAAGAACCCAAAAGATAGCCCCAAAGCTAGCTGAACGAGAAGTCAAGATCCCGCTCTGCGTCTAGATGACGTCGTTGGGATGCCACTCACGTGCTGGGGGTGGCTCAAAAGCCTCCTCCTGGCACTCCTCGTCAAGCGCGACACCTCCTGCACCTGGACACCAAAATAACAAGCATCAAACACGACGGTTTGGCAAATAAACGATTTAGGCATGAATATGAGAAATAATGCTAAAACAGTTCAAGATTTAAATACACGTTTCAAGTTTACGAAACTAGCATGAATACTTATAATATCATGAAAAGATAAATCCACATTGAGCTCATCCTTTCTCCGTCATACATTATGACAAGAGCAAGCACGCACGACAAGCACGACACGAAAAAAACGATCCCACGCCACACAAGGTAGGCGGGGAATCCGGCCGCGAAACCGGATCACGAACACGGATGATGTGTAATATAATACACGACTAGTCTGCAGACAGTCCACATGTTTAAGGACCCCCAGGTAGTGGATCAAGCTAAAAGGGCAGTCCAAGCTCAGTGGTATTCACTTATATCATGAATGCATAAAACATGGCGATACACGTTCGAGAACACGACAAAACAAGAGGGAAATCACTTATCAAGCACAACGCGACAAGACTAGCAAAATAGCATTATATTAATGCTTAACAAACTTAAGAAATGATTCCCTTTTTCTTATTCTTGAAACACGTCTTAAAGCGAGCTTATACTTGAAATTCAAACAAAACATGATGATGCATGAAGCACCAAAACAAGAGTGCAAACAAAGTCCATCAAGCATAGGCTAAGACTGTTCATTGACCTTTGTGAAGTTGAAACCCAAATGTAAGAATTTATATAGTTTGATGTCCCCGAAGGTAAGGTACATTTTAGGAATTCCAATTTACACCACGTCAATTAAAAGTCTAAAGCATAGTCTAGTTTTCAATTTCCAAGAAATTTAGAAAAAGATTGAAAATCCAAAGCTGTGAGTATCAGGTTCTCTCGAGGGGTCATACCATCGCTCAAGCGGACCCCAGATAGAAACTTGTTCACACGAGCCAACCCAAAAGTTCGCTCGAGCGGACAGGTTTCTGCTCGAAATCCTTCAAACAGAGGCATGTTCGCTCGAGCGGACCCTATGGTCGCTCTAGCAAACAGGCTTCTGCCTGAACGCGAGTGAGTACAGAAACTGCACTTTTCTTCTTCCATTCTCTTGTATTTTTCTTCCCTCTTCTTCTCACTTCTGAACCAAATAAACCCTTGAGCCACCATGCTCACCAAGGGTCAAAAACAACATTCAATCCATAAATAAACCATTCAATCCATGGAGAAACACCAAGACATTTCTATGAGCAAAAAACATAAAACTACAAGATCAACATGGTTCTAAGAACTTGAAAAATCATTGATGACAATACTAATGGAGAAACTGAAATACATGGCTTGAAAGAATATAAACATAACTTGCATTAAGAAACTAACACAAAAGTCGTGTCTTAATGAAGAAAATAAAAACATAATGCAATGTACCAGAAGAAATCCCAAAGAGTTCACTTGCCTTAGTCCAATGTCAAGCAAAAACTCCACAAAATCAACAAGAAGGGGTGTTCCACGAAATCTATACAAAACCCCCAAAAATAGAACACACAAAAATCACCATTTTGGTCACTACAAACCCCCATTTCGAAAATGGGTTTGAAACCATGAGAAACAAGCTCTAGGTGAGCTAAATGAACATGAAAAGAAAGAACGAAGGAAAATACCAACCTTGAGCTAGCTAAACAAGAAGAAAAGAGGTTGAAGATGATGAATAGTGAAATGGTTTGGCTCCAAAAACGTCCCAGCTGAAGCTTGAGAAGAGAGGAAGAGAATGGCGGAGTCGGATCGAGGATTGGAGCTCTCTTGCTAGATGATTCAAGAGGAAATAGACCAAGAAGAGAACTTCTCTACTCACTTGCTCTAGATCAAGAAGGTTGTAGAAATTTGGAAATGGGGAAAGAAGAAGGGAAAGAGCTTATATAGTGTCTGGAAGTGGGTCCCAAATGCAGTAGAACTTGAAACGCTTAAAACATGGACTTGTGGACCCTGGATCAAAACGACGAAGAAGAACAAAACAATCGTCGAAAAATCTAGTTTCAGAAAAGTATAATTTTGACATAGTTTCACGAATTCGAAAAATGTGCCCAGATTTAGCATGAATAGTCAGATTTACCCTTATTGGGCCAAAACTCGAGTTTCTGGGCCTCAAATACATGCAGAATAAAACCATTCAAGATCAATAAAAATCATAACCACACCAAAGATCTGGAACAAAAACCCATTCTTACTCGTGTACTCAGGGCGTCCCTGAGCGTGTCTGACTCATACTAAACGTCCTCAAAATCCCCAAAGCTATAATCCAGACTAAGTCTAATCACATTCTAACCCAACTAGTACTAAGACTCACTTAAGACTAAACACTCACTTAATTAGTACTAATCGAGTTGGGCTGGGTCGGGGTCTAACAGAGAAACATGTAGGTTGAAAAAAAGTGCTATATCCATAGTTGCCAATTTCATTTCAAACTCCATTTCGATTTGATTGCAAACTACAATGTTTGGGCCATTCCAGAATTTGGAATTGTTTTTTGAAAAAAATAAAGAATTGCAAAATGTATAAATTTTGAAAAACATGAACAACATCAAAAAGTGATTAGAGTATTTATTAAATCAACAATGTCATATATATGCTTCAACATAAAATTAATGTATCTCAATCTCAATTTTGGTGAAATAAATAAAGAAGAGGAGCCCACCTGTGTTGCACACCTAAGTTACACAAGAAACTGACTTTTTCATAGAGGGGGAAGGACCCAAATGAAGAAACAAATCAAATAAGTGGCCAAATGAAGGTTCACAATTCCCTAAGGCCCTAAAAGAGCCAAAACCCTTATTTAGAATGAACAAGAAAGAAGCATACTCCAACTTACTCGTAGGAGACCAACGCACTTTTGTCACGTCAAATGTGCTGGGTTGCGCTTGTGTCAACCCACCAATCTCTACAATTTCTGACCAAGTTCACCTCTGTCACTACTGCCACAAAATTCTCTTCCACAAGAATGGCTTAATTTTTGCCTTTATTGTTTTTCTTGCGGCGACATTCGTTTGTACAGTGGCCCTTTTTGCCGCAAACAAAACATTCTACATTTTTTGTCTTGGCAATATCCTTGTAGGGCTTAAGGGCTTGGTTTTGATTTTTCTTCAGGAGTTTCTTGTTCTTGAAAGAATTGGGCTTGGGCTTCCTCTAATATTTTTTGCCTCAGTAAGATTGGTCTTACCCAGATGCTTACAATCCTTACTCTTAGATTCATGGTCCAGATGATGTTCTTGGATTCTGAGCCAAACTATGAGATATTCCATTTTCACCTCCTTTTTCTTATGTTTCAATGTGATCCCAAAATTTTTCCACGATTGCTGGAGTTTATCTATAGTACTGCCAACTACAAATTGATCAGGTAATTTCATTCCTTCATTTTGGACTTAATGAATAATTTTCTGAAAATCTCTAACTCGTGATATCACCGATTTTCTTTCTTATGCTTGAAAGTCCAAAAATTGATCAATATCTGTTGACACCAAAAATGTCACTTTGCCTCTTCAACATCAAGAAAGCTGCATGAAGTCGCAACCTGCCATAAATAGGCAATGCAACTTCTCCAAAAAATTAAATCTTGTCAGAATCAAACAAAAACTGCAAGATCCTTCAAGATAGCCAAGAGAAGAGTACACATGAAGTTTCGGGCCATTTCGATAACATTTGGCCTAACTTCACTTCTCCGACAGCTAAACAGGAGCTCTCAGGCGGCGACATCATCGGAGACGTCAAAACTTCGATCAGAGCCTACAGATGACTCCAGCATGTCTCAAAAGGGCTCCATGCCAAATTTCAAGTCAAACCGACAACGTTTGACCGTCCATCAATGCTCGAGCAGCAAAATCAAGCCTCCCGGCGGCGGGAACCACCGAAGCCTTCGCTCATCAAACCAAGTGCATGAGTGGCTTCAACATGCTTCCAAAAGGCTGCACGTCAAATTTCAGGTCATTCTGACAACGTTTGACCAGGTTTCGATGCTCCGAGAGAAAATCAAGCCTACCGGCGGCGGAGCAACCCGGGACCATGACATCCAAAACGGAGCCCATGGAACGTCTCAAAATGACACCAATAGGCTCCCCGTCAAATTTCAGGACAATCGGACATCGTTTGGCCACATATCAACGCTCGGCATTTTCCCCGCAGCAAAATCAAGTGAAGCATCGATGGGACCCCAAACGGCTTCAAAACTCAAACAAAAGCCTATGGTTGGTCTTATTTATTGCTCAGGAGGCTCCACCTCAAATTTCAGGTCATTCCGACATCGTTTGACCAAGTTTCAACTTCTGGCGGAAAATCAGCAGCTCTACGCGACAAAGTCTTCGGCTTTCTCGGAAAATTGGAAACTTTGCACTCTAAAAATGCAAGGATTCTCATCAGGTTTTCTACAGGGAAATCAAGCCAATAAATGAGAAGAAATGTCAAGAAAAATACAGAAGAAAACGGCGACGAAAAAGACCTCAAAACGACCGCAAAACGGGCTCCGAAGGGAAAAATTCCCCCAAGGTCGCAGGCCCCTGCGACCATGGCCCATGGTCGCCGGCGAACATGGCCCATGGTCGCCGGCGACCATGGAAGTCCGGGTCACCGGATTTTTCGCCGGTGACCCGTTTTTTCCGTCTTTTTTCGCGTTTCGCGCACTTTGGCCCCTGTGGTTTCCTGAAAATGTGATTTTTAGTGCTTGAAATTGACTCATATCCTCCGACATCCGTCAAAATCACGGGTCAACCTCCAAAAGCATAAAATCATCATTGATCGCTCCAAGATCGCCAACCGGTCGACCAAAAAAGTGCTCTTTCTGTCCGACCGATCGAGAAATCGACAAGACAGATGTCACCGGCCCGCTCTTAGCTATTAATGTCTGAAGTTACATGTTCATCCAATGTCGATCAGCATATAGATCCATCGATGATCATCGCCGGAAGAATTCTAGAAGACACGGCATGGCCCGCGACTCTTCGACTGCTCGGCGACCAATTAATGTGGTTAATTGACTAGCTTTATTGCAGTCATTAATTCATTTCTTTGGACGGCCCAATCAGAAGCAAGCATTTGGGAGTTACAAGTCAATTGATTCATGGCATTTAACCCATGAAACTCCTCCCATTATGGTAATTAAGGTGATTAAAAGCCCTTAATCTCCATCGGCCAATCAGATTCAAGGAAAAAGGAGTTACAAAATCAAGAAATAAATCTTGTAACTCCTCCCATTAAAGCCATTAAGGCTCATAAACCCTCCTAAATGGCTACCAAAAGCCTATAAATAGGAGAGCATTCCATTGAAATGGGAATCAGAAAATCGAGATCGATCGATCGGAAAGAATCCAGAGCTCGTATCCAGAGAAAGAAAAAAAGAGAGAAAAAACTCTGCTGAAGTTCTGCACCGGCCACCACTACAAGGTGACAAAAGTCCCTTGGGAGGCACCCCCCCAAGGTCCTTGCCTTCTCCCGCTGCCTCCAATGGCTTAGACGTGGCTTTTCAGCCCGTCTACTTAGCTTTTTATTGGATATAGGACCTTCTCTTGGTCTTTGTCCTCTAAAAATCTGAGGTTATAGCCAAGCCAAGCGAATCAAGAGCATCCTCTGTTCTCATCTGCATGGATGACGGCGAAGCCCACACATGGCTTGCGACCGTCAATCTGAACGAGTCCCCCACAATCTCCTGAAAAGTTAGATCTTCCTTTTCTTGCTTTTCATTGTAGTTTGTATTTTTCTAAAAGAGACAAAAATCACAACTCTTGTCTTTTTCATTATTGATGAGAATTGTAAATCGGCTATAAACGCCAAAATCGGCTATAAATGCCAAACAAAATCGCCTTTCACGGCAAACTAAGAAAATGTCTCTTTTCTTAAATATATGCGCAATGGAAAACTTGAAAGAAGTTGATTTCCTTTTTACTTGCGAAGGTTGATCTCCGGATTACCACTTGCAATTCCAAGTAAAATAGAAAATCTGGCACACCCACCCACAAAAAAATGTTGATGCACGCTTCAGGCCCGCCAGGGCGCGAAAGGGCCGGACCCGACGGACTCCCACGGCGCCTCGGAGCGCGTTCCATCAAGCTGGCACACCCGGTGGGACTCGTTCATTTGAGAACACGGTGCTTGGAAATGAAATATTTGCATATCATACTTTTTGCTCTATGCTTATACTTCTTTTCCGGATTCCTTGGCTACTTTCTAGCTGGTAGCCTATGTTGGATTTTGCATCCTAAAAAACATGAGATGGGATTTTTTGGAAATTTCTATTTCTTTGAGTTTGTTTCCATTCTTTCACTTTTCAAAAAAAAAAATCAGTTTTCTTAGTTTGGATTCAAAATTGAGAAACTTTGATCCTATCCTATCGTTCTTTGGTGCTTGCAGAAATGTTGAGCCCATTCGACTAAGGTTTTGGACCATCGTTTCTCTTCGATGAGTTCATTAGAGATTTCAAAAAAAAAAATTATTAAAAAAAAAATCAGTTTTCTTAGTTTGGATTCAAAATTGAGAAACTTTGATCCTATCCTATCGTTCTTTGGTGCTTGCAGAAATGTTGAGCCCGTTCGACTAAGGTTTTGGGCCATCGTTTCTCTTTGATGAGTCTATTTGGGATTTTTTTATAAAGAAGGACATAGACCACTAAGGTTAAACCAATTGCGTTCTTTGATCACGATTGATTCAAGAAAAGCCTTGTCCAGAGTGTGGAGACAGCTTGACTGTTCTAGGCAAGGGTCCTCCAAACGGGTTCATTAAGTAATCCTACCCTTACCTGGGGGCAATTCTATCAATTGAGGTTTCATAAGACCGGGTTAGGAGGCCTATGTGTACTCTCTCGTCTTTAAATCTTAAAAAAAAAATAAAAATAAAAAAAAATAAAAAAAAGATTTTCAAAAAAAAAATCTTTAAAAAAAAAAATTTCAAAAAAAAGTAAAATAAAAAAAAATAAAAATATATTTAAAAAAAAATAAAAATAAAATAAAAATAAAAAAAATAAATAAAAATATATTTTTTTTAAAAAAATAAAATAAAATAAAAAATAATAAAATAAAAAAAATCATTTCAAAAAAAAAATCTCCAAAAACTCATCACTTTTGATTTCAGATCTGAGAAATTTTGGTTTCTTCTTTTCTGAGCACTGGCGCTCGCGGAAATCGCCGAGACCGTGTTCAGATCAGAATACCATTTGCTCTCCTTGATGGAACCAATCTTGACATTTCAAAAAAAAAAAAAAAAAACTCGTCACTTTTGGATTCAAATTCGAGAAATTGTGGTCTCTTCCCTTCTGAGTACTGGTGCTCGCGGAAATCGTTGAGCCCGTATTTGAATCGGAATGCCACCTGCTCTCTTTGACGAATCCATTTCTGACCTTTCAAAACAAAGAATCCCATCTCATGGATGCGATCTCCAACATTTGTGCATAGCAGTACTGGTACGCCCTTTCAGGGTCTACTGTATCTGTAACCGGCACATTTGTAACTCCTACCTTATATTCTTCTTATCTCGAGCAAGCCCTGCTTCTCGATAAGTCGAATTTAGGTTTACAATTGCTTCTAGCAGTCACTGGAACGCTCATTCTGGGCTCACCATACTTGCTGTCAGAACAATTGTACCATCTATGGCTTTTTGCCTTCTTCATGTCGCTTGGGTCATATCCCTTAAGCGATTTGAAAAGACAACCATAGGAATTCCCATTTATGATCATTATATTCTTGTGATTACTAATGGATGTGGTCTTGTTTCAGAACTTTTTTCGAAACTAACAATGGCAGCCTTAACCATTATCTTCGATGAGAACAAGCACCAACTCATGCTTCAACAGAAGCAAAGCGCGTGCACTCATAAGCGCCCTGTCAGCTGCCGAAGCGTTAACTCCCTCGGCAACTCTCTGAACTCCGGGTCGACCTCGACTCCCCGGACTATCTTCTTTGGGACGCTGGGACCATTCCCACTTCTCGAAGAACAAACTGCGCCTGCCAAAAGGCAGAAGATCGCCTCTCAACGTGTCACTCCCGTGACACCAAAGGCGAGCGCCCAAAAGCCCGAAGCCCGCGGCACCCCCGCGAAGCCTCGACCCAAAAACAACCAGGTCTATCCCAAGACTTGGTCTCCAAGACCTTCCCCAAAACAAAGAAGGTCTCAAACTTCCACCAAGCCAGCATACCTGGCCCCACTCAAAGAGAACCAGTTCTACCCTCTTGCCTACATGAAAGAGGAGAGACCCATCTCCAACCCGACTCCCAAGTCAACCCAGCATGAGCCGGCTTGTTCCTACAGGCCCAAAATCAGATCATGCATCACCAGGCCTCTACAAGCACCTGCCAAGGCGTACACTCCTTCAGTTCGACCCTTCATCTCTACAGGGGCCGAACTCGAAAGGTTTAAAGCTTCGCTGCAACAGGCAAAGGACCGGGTCCGGATCCTGTCCTTGCCTAGCTACAAAGAAGACAGGCTCGGCTGCTGCGCCCGAGGGAGCACATCCTTCATCGTCAGAGCCCAGCCAGAGCTGACTGAAGCTCAAATCGCTCGTCGAGCACGCCGCCGTGCGTCGTATCGACAAAAGAGACTAGAGAAGCAACGGACCCAGCCTCCTACACTTCAAGTTTCCCACAAATGGGTCGAAAAAGAAAGACCCGACCAAGTTGCTGCCGTCCATATGGTTGGAAAAACCAGAAGACGCCAAAAGTCAGCATCAAAAATCCATGTCCGACGTCCGGTGACCCGTAGCGTCACCGGGACACGAAGACATCCTGAAGAATCTCCTGCCCCTTTAAGCCAAGGACGGGAGAGTAATCCTTCGTCAAGCTCTTCATCAAAAAGAATGAGCCCCAGCTCGGTCACCAGGACGATTTCTTCGTTCGAATCCCGAGGGATGAACGTCTTGGCTACAAGTTCTGAGCCACCACCTCAGAATCCACCTCGAGATGATGCGCTCACACGCATCCAGCAGTTGGAACAAGGCCAACAGAGGATTGAAACTCTGATGGAAAACCTTCTCCTTGTCGTCCAAAATCAGGTGAACAATGAGCCTCCTCCGAATCATAGCAATAACGAGGGAAATGGAGAAGAAAATGAGTCACGCGCCCTTACCAAAAAGGACGTAGACAGTATCCTCGCCAAAGCAAAAGAAGAGGATATACTCAAAGAGCATGGGATCAAGCCACCATATCCTTTATGGATGGACTCGGTCCCGTTCCCCACAAAATTCAAACATCCTACTCTCCAAACATATACGGGGAAAGGATCGGCCAGACAGCACGTCATCCACTTCAAGATCTTGACGGGAGCTATCGCGGATCAAGATGCACTCAAGATTCGCCTCTTTGAAAGTACCCTAAAAGGTACGGCCTTCGATTGGTACTCCACTCTTCCGGAGAACTCCATTCAGAACTGGGCTATGCTGGAGACACGCTTCCTGACCCACTTCCAAGGTGAGGATCATCCTGTTACTATGGCTCAGCTCTGCAGCCTAAAACAGGGAGAGAATGAGTCAACTTATGACTTCATTCACAAGTGGAAAGCAATGGCGTACAAATGCTCAGATGTACTGCCACAAGCGTCGCTAGTCGACATCTACCGTAACAACATGAGAGCTAAAATCCGCTCCATGATCATCGGCAATAAATCAAAGAACCTGGGGGAACTCCTCGAAGCTTCTATGGAAGCTGAAATGGTGATCAAAGACCTCAACAGTCAGAAGTCATCAAGAAAAGAGCCAACCGCCATTGCAACCTCTAAACCAAAGAAGAAAGAGGTCCTTAATGTGCAAACCAAGTCAGCTCCTCAGCAACCAAAGAAAGCTGAAAATAGAGCTGCAGGTAAGAGACCTGAACTCTCTGATGCCTTCAAAGAGCGAGTAGAAAAGAAATATCCGTTCGATGAAGACGTCGAAGAAATCTTTGAGGCTCTCCTAGCAAATGGCAAACTCATTTTGCCAGAGCCCAAAAGACCTGGAGACGTTGGCAAAACCAATGATCCTCGGTACTGTCCATACCACCAGATGGTCTCGCATCCTCTCAATCAATGCTTTGTTGTGAGAGAGAAGATAAACGAGATGTGGAAAAACGGAGTCATCACCTTTGACAAAAATTATGGCCCCGCCTCCGTCAACATGGTGTCACGTGGACAAACACCAAAATCACCGAAGAAGAAGATCACTACTTCCTTCAAGGTGATAAAAAGAATTCAAACGTCCGAAGTGTTGGTTCCTTACCCGACACCAGACGGACAACCCATATGGGTACATCCCGATCTCCTGGAAGATGAAAATTGGGAGATCGTCAAAACAAAGCCGACCGCTCAGCAGCGAAGGCAGGCTAGGAAACATCTCCTCAGGCTCAAACGGCAAGAGAAGACCCAGCCAAAACAAGAAGTCCATGTAAAGGCAGAGGCCTCCTCTACCACTTCACTCGGGGCAACAGAAACGTCCCTTCCAGAGACTTCAAAGGCGGTAAGAAACTTCACTCTCAGTGATTTCATGCCACCTCAATTCAAAAAAGAAGCCATGCAGGGGGCATTATACTCTTGCAACTCGGTAGTTGGATTCTCCATTGATGGATACGAGTCCAGCGACACCGACGATGGATTCGAGCCCAACTACACCGACGAGTGGGAGGAATCTCTTGAAACAGGAGAGTATCTCTCCGACGAAGAATGGGTTCCTGAAACTCACCTTATGCCAGTAATCTGGTATAACCCCTTGCAACCACAAGGATCCTGGTCTGATGATGAAGAAGACCAAGAGGCTGCACAAGAAAATACTGTTGAGCAAGCACCCGTCGTTGCGCCAGTGGAAATCAACTATGTTGAGCCACACGGAGAAGACGAAGAAGATGATCTGGCTCCCATGCCTAATCTTGAAGAATATGCAAGGATCTTGCAGCGTCTCGCTCTAGAACAAGAGCAAGATCGTGTTAACGAGCCTCCTCGCAACCCAGAGCCTGAAGTCCCTGAAGATAATCAGGTACATCCACCCTTAACTCCTGAAAATGGAGAACATTGCTGGATAGACGATCCTCTTACATCCGAGGATGAGTCTGACTCCGAGCAGGCAATATCTCCTATCAGAGCTTCCTGTAATGTAATATATCAGGACTATAGCTCTTCTGAAGCGTCGTCTGATGAGATTACCTATACTCCGACGACGCCTAGCAATGTATCTTCTGGAGCTACCTCGTCTCACGTGACTTTCACAGAGATGACACCCTCTCAGGTTTCTTCTCCTGAGACTGTGACTTCAGAATACACATTCTTCCCGACTCATCATCATGAAGAAAACCCAACTTGGGATGATGGATGGGTCAACGAAGAAGAAAAGCTGCTGGATGCTGTTCAGGACTCGCTCCCGGAAAATGCTCCGTGCAACACAATCACTGAGGATGGCAACTCTGCTGCAGATACAGCCTCAGTGAATGAAAAACGACAGCCTCTTGATCCTGAAGACAATCTTCCAAACGAAGATCCTTCTCAAGAAGCTCTCGAAGTTGGTAGAGGCACCCGTTCGGGCCGGGACTACCACAAAAATTACAACCAATCTTCCTTTACTTATGTAAATCCTTCGGGAAAAGATGTTGTAAGCGCCCCCAGTGGCAACAATGATGAACACGCAGGCCCTAAGGAGGCTTTCAAGTATGACTTGGTTGAGCACTTCAAACACATACCTGCACGTCTTCACATCCTGGATTTATTACGAATGTCTCCACGCACTCGTGATAATCTCATCTCAGAATTACAAAAACTGAATGAGGATGTCGACAAACATGCCCCGCAAGTCCTCCAAATTGAAATGGACTACCGGGTCAAAAACTCTGAAACTTCCTCAAAGGGAGAAAAGAAAACTGAGGGATCATGCATCCAATGCCTCTCGGTTCAAAAGGCAGCCAGTGCAACCATCGCCTTCACTAAGGAAGACCTCCTACTTGGCGAAGCAAGGCACAACCGACCCCTGTACTTCACAGGGTACATCAAAGAAATGCCGATACATAGAGTTCAGATCGACCCAGGTTCTGCACTCAACCTTATCTCCACTTCGGCTCTTGAAGAGTTGGGCATCCCACCCAGCAAGCTAAGCCACACATCTGTATCTATCTTTGGATACGATGGGAGCACTCAAAGGCCTATCGGCAAAATCAGGTTCAAATTGCAAATCGGTGATCTTATCTCTGAGGTCACTGTGTATGCAATAAAAACCCCCTCATGCTACAACATCCTTCTCGGACGTCCTTGGATACACGAGAATGGTGTTGTTCCTTCAACTCTACATCAATGCATCAAGTTCGTCGGCGACGACGGCATGGTACATCGAGTCTTTGCGGACAGGAAACCCTTCAAAGGTAAAGAAGTCCACTTCGCAGACTCCCAAATGTATGAAGGTGAAAAAGAAGAAGAGGAAATAGCACCCCCTGCTGAAAATCTCCAGAAAGATAAAGGCAAGGCTCCTCAAAAATCACCAGAAGAAAACAAACTCTCCGGCAAATTAGAAGAGAGTAGTCAATCTCCCTTCGTTATCTCCCTCAAGAATTCAAAACCTTTGGTCATCACGACTAAAGTGAAGAAGGCGAAACAAAAGTCTGGGGGCAAATTTGTTGTTTCTCTCGTGTCTATCATGCAAGACACAGACTCGGACTCAGAGCCAGAAGACGATACATCGTCAAGCCAAGCTGACACTCAGCAAGTTCAGCCTGCTCTCACTCCGATGGAGACACCTGCTGATGTAGAAGATCCTACGTCTGCTACCTTTGTTGTTCCGGCAACATCACCAAAGCAAAGGCCGATCTTCTTCCATAGATCGGACGCTTCTTCATCAAACTCCATGCTGGAACCTTTCCAAAATGAAGGTATGCCTCAGCTATCTCTATATAGTCCTGTGGCACAAGCAATTATGAAGAAAATGGGCTATGACGCTCAAAACCCGGTCGGTTTGGGAGAAAGACGCGGTATTCTCACGTCATTGGAGCCCGCCTTGACCAAAAGCCAGCTGGAAGATTGGAGACTCTACGGTCATGTAGAAAAGTCTTCATATGGGTTAGGATATGATCCTGATACTCCTCTGAGACAGTTGACACAAAAGCTTAAAAGTCGTTTTACCGACCAAGCCTCAACATCTCAAGTCCATGAAGACATCGATCTCCCTGGATATCTCTTTAAAGAGTTACCTGACAAAGATCCAGGAAGCTCATCCAATTGGTATGATTTCTCTGATGATAAAGAGGAATCGTCCGATAATACAGACTTGTGCTATTCTAACCCAGAAGAACCCTCGTCTCCAAAAGAAATACCAGACTCAACAGGCGATTGGGACTATCTCATAGCAAGCCTTGAGGAGATCACCAATCAAGAAAATCCATGGAAAGGAACAGAGCCTTGGTCTGGTAATGCAGTTGAAACTCCAGAAGGTTTCGTTGAGATGGAAGCCTCCGAAAATATTGTGGAGGAACCACCTTCGAACCTTCCGACAGAAGATCCTGTTCAAAAGATAAACTTGGGAACACCTGATAACCCACGTCCTGTATTCATAAGCAAGAATATAAAGGATGATGAGTTACCCGAGTATATCGCTTTTCTTCGTGAGTTCGTTGATTGCTTTGCATGGTCCTATGCTGAAATGCCTGGTTTAGACCCCAAAGTAGCAGTCCACAAACTCAATCTTCAAGAAGACGTCAAGCCTGTCAAACAAGGCCAAAGAAGATTCCGTCCAGATGTGATGGATAAAATTGAACAAGAAGTTCAAAAACTCAAAAGCGTTGGCTTCATCCGTGAGGAACAACATCCAGAGTGGTTGGCCAATATTGTCCCCGTGACAAAGAAAACTGGGCAGATCAGAGTCTGTATTGACTATAGAGACTTGAATGGCGCTTGCCCTAAAGATGAATTCCCGCTCCCCATACCGGAGGTGATGATTGACAATACCTGCGGATTCGAGCGAATGACATTCATGGATGGCTTCTCTGGTTACAATCAGATAAAGATGCATCCCGAGGATGAAAAACACACTTCATTTCGGACTCCGTTTGGCGTGTATTGCTACACTGTCATGCCATTTGGTCTGAAAAATGCTGGTGCCACATATCAGAGGGCTATGATGAAAATATTCCAAGATATGCAGCACAAGACGGTCGAATGTTACGTTGATGACCTCGCCGTCAAAAGCAGAAGAAAAGAAGACCATCTCAAAGATCTTCGGGAAGTCTTCCTCCGACTTCGCAAACACAAACTGCGGATGAATCCTCTAAAATGCTTCTTCGGCGTCTCGTCGGGTAAGTTTCTCGGATTCCTTGTTCGGAAAGCTGGAATAGAACTTGACCCCATAAAAGTCAAGGCTATTCTAGAAATGCCCTCTCCAAGAACCCTAAGGGAACTAAAAGGGCTTCAAGGGAGATTGGCCTACATCAGACGGTTCATCTCCAATCTTTCGGGGAAATGCCGTCCATTCTCTCGATTGATGAAAAAAGGTGTAGACTTTGTCTGGGATGCCGACTGCAAAGCCGCATTTCAAGATATCAAGTCATACCTGACCAAACCTCCAGTGTTAGCTGCCCCTGCCACTGGAAAACCATTCATCTTGTACACAAGAGCTCTTGATCATTCTCTAGGTGCTCTGCTTGCACAAGAGAATGGTGAGGGAAAAGAAACTGCTCCATACTACCTCAGCCGCATGCTAGTAGGTGCAGAGCATCGCTACTCTCCAGTCGAAAAAGAATGCCTTGCAGTGATGTTCGCCGTACAAAAGCTACGTCACTACTTGCTTTCCAACACAGTCTACCTGGTCTCGAGGATCAACCTCTTGAAGGTCCTTGTCACGAAGGCCGGTTCTCTCAATGCCCGACTGGCAAAATGGTCCATCCTCTTGTCACAATTTGATATTAGGTATGTGCCACAAAAAGCAATCAAAGGCCAAGCTCTAGCAGATTTCCTCGCAGAGCATCCATTGCCTAAAGATTCACCACTCAGAGATGATCTCCCAGACGAACCTGTCTACAACGTGGAGACTTCCTCACCAAATGCCTCCTGGGACATGTACTTTGACGGTGCAACCAGGACAAATGAAAACAGAAAGCTGATCTCGGGAGTTGGCATCCTCTTTGTTAGCCCCGACAAATAAATGATTCCACACGCTTTCTCGCTACTGGAACCATGCGCAAACAATGCAGCTGAATACCAAGCTCTGATCCTAGGATTGGAACTCGCCATCGAATCTGGTATCACCATGCTGGAAGTCTTTGGAGATTCTCAACTGATCGTCAACCAGATGAATCAGAAATATGAAGTCAGGAAGCCTGATCTGCTGCCTTATTACAACAAGGCACAATCGCTTCTGCAAAAGTTTGACATCTGCAACATCACCCACATTCGTAGAGGTGAAAACATCCGTGCAGATGCCCTGGCCGGACTTGCCGCATCAATGGCGATCCAGGAAGGGGAAAACATGCAAATTACAGTGTGCAAGAGAAGGATCCTCCCTCCTCTTAACACACACCAAGCAGTTGCTGAATGCCACCGAGTGGTTGGAAGTCGGATCTCTATCCTTCAAACTTCAATCGGCGACTGGAGGGATCCGTTCATTGATTACACTATGTTCGGAATCCTACCTGAAGATCCAAAAGAACAGGTAAGCATACAAAGGCGAGCCCCAAACTTTCATTTGGATATTCCTTCAAAAATCCTCTACAGGAAATCCTTCAACGGAGTACTTCTACGCTGCTTGTCACAACAAGAGGCCGAAGAAACACTCAAAGAAGTTCATGCTGGTCTTTGTGGAGCCCATCGGCAGGTCCTGAGCTCTATGATCAGATAAAAAGGTTAGGTTACTATTGGCCTACCATGGTTGCTGATGCAATGCAATTTGCCAAACGCTGCCAGCTATGCCAAGTTCACGGAGATTACATTCACATGCCTCCGGAATGGCTGCATCCTACAGCAATCTCGTGGCCTTTTGAAGCATGGGGCATGGACATCATAGGTCCTATCTCTCCCCCTTCAAGCAAAGGTCATCGCTTCATCTTCGCCGCAACGGATTATTTCTCCAAGTGGTCAGAAGCATTTGCGTTCAACGAAATGAAGACCTCATCAGTTCTTCAATTCCTACGCACCAACATCATTTGTCGTTTCGGCATACCCAAGAGATTCGTCCATGATAACGGACCACAATTCCGGGATCATCGATTCTACAGGTTTTGCGACAAATACAAAATCCAAAGCTATCCTTCGACTCCATACAATCCGGCAGCAAACGGATTAGCAGAAGCCTTCAACAAGACACTCTGCAAAATCCTCAAGAAAATGGTCTCTAGTCACAAAAGAGACTGGAGCGACAAATTGTCTGAAGCTTTGTGGGCCTATCGAACCACCGTTCGAGGACCAACCCATAGCACACCATTCTCCTTGGTCTATGGATGCGAAGCTGTCGTGCCCCTAGAGGTACAAATTCCTTCTCTGAGGGTATCTCTACAAAATGACATGACTCAAGAAAGTAATGCGAAATTACGACTTCATGAGCTGGACAATCTCGATGAGAGACGGCTCGAAGCTCGACAAAGCATTGAACTTTACCAAGCACGCATGGCAGGATCTTTTGACAAAAGGGTCCGGCAACGCGCCTACAAAAGGGGTGACTTGGTTCTTGCGGTAAAAAGACCAATGGTCTTCGCTCACAAGTCCAAAGGCAAGTTTGAACCAAAATGGGAGGGACCCTACGTCATCGACAAGGTCTTCTCCAATGGCGCATATGCCCTCCTAAACATGGAAGGCGACAGATGTATGCTGCCTATCAACGGCAAGTTCTTGAAGCGGTACTACCCTTGAAGACTTACCCAACTGGGTAAGAGCAATGCCTGTATGGCCAAAACCTGTTCTCAGGTACTCGCTCGTCAAACCCACTCTCTTTAGAATTTTCATATCAAATGTCAAAATTTCTAGAGATTCAAAAACAATGCTTACTTTTACCATTTCATTGTTCAAAAAAAAAATAAAAAAATCCAAGTTTAGGAGCCTCTCCCTGACTTGACCAAAACTTTCGATCCTTGAACCAAAATTCATGATTTGAAACAAAAATCCGGATTCAGGGATTTCCACCCTAGTCCACCTTACCTTTTACCGCCAAATGGTTTTAGGTCAAAATTTACGACCCTCGTGTCTTTAAACAAAAAAATGGTTTTTCAAAAACCGCGGGGAAGTGACACTTAGTCGATACTCGCAAAACTCAAAAAATCGGAAGGATGCGAACCCCATTCGATACTTCCAAAACCTCTAAAATCGTGGAGACGCAACATTTCAGTTGATATCCACAACCCAAATTTCAAAGGTTCGAGAAAACCTCAAATTTCAAAAATCACGGGGAAACGACATCAAGTCAGTACCCGCAAAATCAAAAGTTTTGGGAAAAGCAGGGAAGCGACGCTTAGTCGATATTTGCACCCCAATTCGCGAGGAAGCGACATTCCATCAATACTCGCAAAACCGAATGAGCAAGGAAGCGACATTCCATCGATACTTGCAAGACCATTCAGCGGGGAGGCGACATTTAGTCGATACCTGCATTTTGAAAGCCAAAAAATCTGGCTATAAATGCCAAAACCTGGCTCTTTTGCCAAAAACCGGCTATCAATGCCACCAAATCGGCTATAAATGCCACACAAAAAAAAACCTGACTCTCATGTCAAAACCGGCTATAAATGCCACAAACCGGCTATCAATGCCACAAAAAATTGGCTTTCACGCCGACAAACCAAAACTTGGCTTTCAAAAAATGGCTATCAATGCCACCAAACCGGCTATAAATGCCACAAATTGGCTATCAATGCCACCAAACCGGCTATAAATGCCACAAATTGGCTATCAATGCCACCAAACTGGCTATAGATGCCACAAAACAAACACCGGCTTCCATGCCAACCCAAATTTTGGCTTTTACGCCATAAAATTTCGGCTTCCATGCCATCTCAAAATTGGCTCCCATGCCACGAACAAAATTTTTGGCTCTTATGCCATCTCAAAAATCGGCTATAAATGCCACACAAAAAAACCTGACTCTCATGTCAAAACTGGCTGTAAATGCCACAAAAATCCGGCTTTCACGCCAAATTCGTTTCCCCTACCAAAACAATTATTTGACAAAAGATTTTCACAAAATGACAAAGCTTTTGATCAAATCCCATTTAGCAATTGCTTTCATCACAAAAAGATTTGAGTGAGCGTAGGGAAAACAAAACAAAAAAAAAAAAAGAAAAGTACCAAAAAAATACATGTGGTACCAAAAAAAAAAAGAAAGTGTTCATAAGCACTACAAAAAAAAAGTACCCAAAAAAATACATGTGGTACCAAAAAAAAAGAAGAATAGTTTCTGCTACAAAAAATCAGGAGCTCAGCCAAAAATGGTCTCCAGCAAAAGCTTCAGCTCCTCAAGCAAACTTTTGGCATCAACCGTCAGAGTTTCCAAGGCACGCTTCTTCAGGAACATGCCATGAGATGCTGGCGAATGCCGTAACCCTTCTTTTACACCGGGAAGCTTTTCCCCAGCAGTTTGCCATTGCTCGTTCTCTAGAGTCCTCCTCTCAAGAACTTGACCGGCATCTGCAACCCTGCGAATCAGAGTACTCTCCCTGTCACGAGCCTCTGTTATAGCAGTCCACTTAGCATCAACTTGTGCCTTCAAATGCTCGAGATGCTTCCTGGCCATTTCGACCTCTCCATCAAGGATGTCAAGGTCGCGCTTTAATCCAAGGATGACTAGCTCTTCCTTATTCTTCTCTCGGACTACCTGCTTCCTACTTTGTGTAGCCTCATTCAGGTCAGACTTAACCTTATCAGCAGGGTCCAAGGACATCTCCTTGAAGAATTGGTCGTCAGGGAAATCCATGGTCTCAAACCACTTGTCACCCAGTGCAATGATCCTATCAACGATCGCCCTGGCACCTGTGACATCCAGACCAACCTCTTCGGTGTCGGTCAGAATCTCTTGTACATGTGGGATCATGCCAAATCCTGCCTCCAAGTGTCCAGAAAGGAGAGTCTTGACCCAAGAACTCAAAACCCGAGCCAGCACCTTCTTCGCAAATTGAAGAGACGAACTGGATGAAGATTCACCCTTCTCCGCTGATTGGCTGCTCATGTCATGTCCCATTGGAAGAGTAACAAAAGAACTCTTTCCACTTGGAGCCACTGGAGAAGGAATCTCAGCACGAGGTATCTTCTCTATCGCGTCAGAACTGGTTGTAGGAGTCTCTACCTCCGGATCGACCTCTGGCATCCCTTGCTCTGGTTCTGAAGGAAGCGATGGACTCTCTTCTGTCACTTCAAAACCTGCAAATGAAACACAAAAAGGTATGAATATGATCCTGTTAAAAAAAATCATCAGGGTCATCACTACAAAGTACCTTCTTCGACGACTGGCGGAACACTCTCTTCCTCCACGAACTCATCGGAAGCATCATCAACATTTGCGTCCATTGATGGTTCAAAGTCATCGGAATACTGTGGCAAGTCAGCTGACAAGAGAAATGTTAGCAAATCAAGTCGCAGGCAAAAAAAAAAAAAAAAGAGAAAGCGAAAGAAGGTATACCAATTGGAGATTCTGGAATCATTCCAGAGTCCCTCGGTTCTTCTTCAGATGCCATAACCGGCTCCATCACCGCCTCATCGGTCGGAACCTCAGGCATCGCCAAGTCTTCATCCTCTGCTAAAAAAAAAAAGCAGCAGCAGAGTGAGAAAACAAATCAGAACATGGAAAGTCCCATGAAAGAAGCAGAAAAAGAAAAAGGAAGAATCATACCTTCTCCTAGGCCTGCTGAACGGCCACATTAGAAGATCTGGCGGATCGACGAGGTACGCTTGTAGCAGGCTCTTTACCCTTGTTCGTTCTGGAGGAACCACCTGCAAAGGTTGGAAAAGAAAAAAAAAGATCATCATCAAAATGACAGGATTTCGCTAAAAGAAAATCTGGCGAAATTTTGGCATGGTTCCTGGGTAATTCCGAAGAAAAGGGAAATACCCCGAAAGAAACAGAAAGTTTTGAAGATGGGCTCAACATCGCTGCGAGCTCCGAAACTACAAACTTTCGAAACCTCAAAATCTCCGCAAAATCAAGAAGGGCTCAACATCGCTGCGAGCTCCAAATTCCCAAATTTGCAAAGATTTTCAGGTATGCTATCATGCTCAATCTACAAAAAGTACATGCATGAACATCTAGATTTGCATAAAAAACGCATAATCATGATGAGCAAAAAAAAAAAAGAAACTTTCTCAAAAAAAAAGAGGGAGAAAGAAAAGAAAAAAAAAAAAAAAAAGAAACTTTCTCAAAAAAAAGGGGAGAAAGAAAAGAACAAAAAAAAAAGGAAGAAACTTTCTCAAAAAAAAAAAAAAAAAAAAAAAGAAAGAAAAAAAAAGAGAAGAAAGAAAACAGCAAAAAAAAAAAATATATCAGGCCCATCAGGCCGTGGCCCACAGGCCACGTGGCCGTACGGACCAGATCCGTACGGATCTGTCCGTACGGCCCAAAAAAAAAAAAAAGAGACACACGTGAAAAAAAAAAAACAAAAATCACGTGGAAAAAAAAAGAAAAAAAAAAGAGAAGAAGAATAGAAAGAAAAAAAAAAAAAAAAAAAAAAAAAAAACAAGAAGAAAGAAAAAAAAAAGAGAAAAGAAACTTTCTTTTTTTACCATCCTATTCTCTACATAGAGTTTTCTTGAAAGAAAAAAGAAAGAAAACTTACTTGAAGCCATTGATGGAGAAGAAGAAGGAAAAAGCTTGAAGATCCTTGAAGAAGAAAAACTCTTGGTCTTGGAGCTCTCTTGAGATTGTTGCAAAAGAAAGCAATAAGAGCAAGGGATCCTACCTTCCTTTGCTTTTATAGGAGAGAGCAAATCAAAGAAGGAAACAAAGGAGAAAGGTAAGTGTTACTAATTAGTAACCTTACCAAAAGAGAAGGAATTAGAAAGATTCTTTCCCAAAAAGAAAGATGTCTTTGAGAGATTTCCTCCCAAAATCAATCAAATGAGAGATTCTCTCCAACAAAATAGAATATTGAAGATTCTTTCCCAAAAAGAAAGATACCTTGAGATATTCTCTCCCAAATTAAGGGAATATGAGAGATTCTCTCCCATAAAGATATTTTTAGATATTCTCTATCCAAATGAGATATCTTTAGATATTCTTTACAAAAATGACCCCACATGAGATCTAAGCCATCCTAAAAAGCTTAAGGTCCCATGGGTTAGCCCATATGAGCCAGGTTTGACCACCTAGGCACTAAAAAAAAAAAAAAAAATGGGCTTTTAGTCAGAAAAAATCCCTCTTACCAAGAGCATATAATAATGGTTCCATGCCTCTTTTGAGTTGATTGAACCATACAAAAAATCCCAAGCCCCATGAGCTTCCAAAAATCAAACCATCCAGCCTCATATACCAAATTGAGCCAAAATCTTGAAATTGACATTCCACAAAAATCCAAACCACTCCAATGGACCCACACAGTCCCAAAGAGTGACCAAAAACCAAATCCTGGTCCCCTAACTTGCCACATACAGCTTGTTAGGTCACAAGACCAAAACAAAAAACCAAATCCTGATCCCCCAACTTGCCACATACAGCTTGTTGGGTCGCAAGGTCAAAACCAAAACCCGACCCCCTAACCTGCCACATACAGCTTGTTAGGTCACAAGGTCAAAAACAAAAGCCCAAATCCACATCCCTGATGTCATCTTCAAAACTTTGCCTCGAGATGGTCCCTGATTCCTTTCATTTACCATAAAATTCCCCTGGAAGCTCAAAGGCTACTCTACCAAAGGAAAGTTGCTCAAAGACTCTTGGTCAAGACTCAAGCTCTCCTTCAAAAATCTCTTCGAGGCACATCGACTACAAAAGTCAAGCAACTCGTCGCTGTACCTCGAGGGGGCATTTGTTGACACCAAAAATGTCACTTTGCCTCTTCAACATCAAGAAAGCTGCATGAAGTCGCAACCTGCCATAAATAGGCAATGCAACTTCTCCAAAAAATCAAATCTTGTCAGAATCAAACAAAAACTGCAAGATCCTTCAAGATAGCCAAGAGAAGAGTACACATGAAGTTTCGGGCCATTTCGACAACATTTGGCCTAACTTCACTTCTCCGACAGCTAAACAGAAGCTCTCAGGCGGCGACATCATCGGAGACGTCAAAACTTCGATCAGAGCCTACAGATGACTCAAGCATGTCTCAAAAGGGCTCCATGCCAAATTTCAAGTCAAACCGACAACGTTTGACCGTCCATCAATGCTCGAGCAGCAAAATCAAGCCTCCCGGCGGCGGGAACCACCGGAGCCTTCGCTCATCAAACCAAGTGCATGAGTGGCTTCAACATACTTCCAAAAGGCTGCACGTCAAATTTCAGGTCATTCTGACAACGTTTGACCAGGTTTCGATGCTCCGAGAGAAAATCAAGCCTACCGGCGGCGGAGCAACCCGGGACCATGACATCCAAAACGGAGCCCATGGAACGTCTCAAAATGACTCCAATAGGCTCCCCATCAAATTTCAGGACAATCGGACATCGTTTGGCCACATATCAACGCTCGGCATTTTCCCCGCAGCAAAATCAAGTGAAGCATCGATGGGACCCCAAACGGCTTCAAAACTCAAACAAAAGCCTATGGTTGGTCTTATTTATTGCTCAGGAGGCTCCACCTCAAATTTCAGGTCATTCCGACATCGTTTGACCAAGTTTCAACTTCTGGCGGAAAATCAGCAGCTCTACGCGACAAAGTCTTCGGCTTTCCCGGAAAATTGGAAACTTTGCACTGTAAAAATGCAAGGATTCTCATCAGGTTTTCTACAGGGAAATCAAGCCAATAAATGAGAAGAAATGTCAAGAAAAATACAGAAGAAAACGGCGACGAAAAAGACCTCAAAACGACCGCAAAACGGGCTCCGAAGGGAAAAATTCCCCCAAGGTCGCAGGCCCCTGCGACCATGGCCCATGGTCGCCGGCGACCATGGAAGTCCGGGTCACCGGATTTTTCGCCGGTGACCCGTTTTTTCCGTCTTTTTTCGCGTTTCGCGCACTTTGGCCCCTGTGGTTTCCTGAAAATGTGATTTTTAGTGCTTGCAATTGACTCATATCCTCCGACATCCGTCAAAATCACGGGTCAACCTCCAAAAGCATAAAATCATCATTGATCGCTCCAAGATCGCCAACCGGTCGACCAAAAAAGTGCTCTTTCTGTCCGACCGATCGAGAAATCGACAAGACAGATGTCACCGGCCCGCTCTTAGCTATCAATGTCTGAAGTTACATGTTCATCCGATGTCGATCAGCATATAGACCCATCGATGATCATCGCCAGAAGAATTCCAGAAGACACGGCATGGCCCGCGACTCTTCGACTGCTCGGCGACCAATTAATGTGGTTAATTGACTAGCTTTATTGCAGTCATTAATTCATTTCTTTGGACGGCCCATTCAGAAGCAAGATTTGGGAGTTACAAGTCAATTGATTCATGGCATTTAACCCATGAAACTCCTCCCATTATGGTAATTAAGGTGATTAAAAGCCCTTAATCTCCATCGGCCAATCAGATTCAAGGAAAAAGGAGTTACAAAATCAAGAAATAAATCTTGTAACTCCTCCCATTAAAGCCATTAAGGCTCATAAACCCTCCTAAATGGCTACCAAAAGCCTATAAATAGGAGAGCATTCCATTGAAATGGGAATCAGAAAATCGAGATCGATCGATCGGAAAGAATCCAGAGCTCGTATCCAGAGAAAGAAAAAAAGAGAGAAAAAACTCTGCTGAAGTTCTGCACCGGCCACCACTACAAGGTGACAAAAGTCCCTTAGGGGGCACCCCCCCCAAGGTCCTTGCCTTCTCCCGCTGCCTCCAATGGCTTAGACGTGGCTTTTCAGCCCGTCTACTTAGCTTTTTATTGGACATAGGACCTTCTCTTGGTCTTTGTCCTCTAAAAATCTGAGGTTATAGCCAAGCCAAGCGAATCAAGAGCATCTTCTGTTCTCATCTGCATGGATGACGGCGAAGCCCACACATGGCTTGCGACCGTCAATCTGAACGAGTCCCCCACAATCTCCTGAAAAGTTAGATCTTCCTTTTCTTGCTTTTCATTGTAGTTTGTATTTTTCTAAAAGAGACAAAAATCACAACTCTTGTCTTTTTCATTATTGATGAGAATTGTAAATCGGCTATAAACGCCAAAATCGGCTATAAATGCCAAACAAAATTGCCTTTCACGGCAAAGTAAGAAAATGTCTCTTTTCTTAAATATATGCGCAATGGAAAACTTGAAAGAAGTTGATTTCCTTTTTACTTGCGAAGGTTGATCTCCGGATTACCACTTGCAATTCCAAGTAAAATAGAAAATCTGGCACACCCACCCACAAAAAAATGTTGATGCACGCTTCAGGCCCGCCAGGGCGCGAAAGGGCCGGACCCGACGGACTCCCACGTTCCGCCGACCCCGGTAGCCGCCCCACGGCGCCTCGGAGCGCGTTCCATCAATATCATACTTTTGGGTACCCGCATCCTCAGTAGCATACTCTTTTATTAAGGCATCCCATAATTCCTTGCCAGTTTTAAATTTAGAAAATATGCCATATAAGGAATCATCTAAATGGTTGAAAATCTCAGTTTTGCAATCAAAATTACCAGATTTCCATTTTTCATTTTCATAGGTACCACCAGGCCCATCTCCATGTGGTTTGGGATAATCAGTTAATAGCACATATAGAATTTTTGCAACCTTGAGGAGATACTCCATTTTCATCCTCTCCACATTTTGAAGTCCTTACCCTCAAAATTGAAAACCGTAGGGTAGTATTCCCGAGCAATCATTTAAATTTATAAATAATTTTCCTGTGAAAGTCTTCCTAAACCGTTGGAGAAAATGTTTTACAAAAATCGTAAATAATTTAAAAACTAGAAAATAAATAAGGAAAGGAAAGAATCGATAGAACAATATGAGACGTCTTTAAAGACGCTTTATTTTGGCAGGTCCCCCCCCCCCCCCCCCCCCCCCCCCCCCACCACACACACACACACACACAGAGGTTGAAATAGATTTCTGGACGTCTGCCTTAGGATAAGACGGCTTCTTGATCGGACTATCTCCACCACTCGTGCACTCGAATGGATGAAAATCTTGAATCCCCAAAACTTGAAGAATGATGAAAATTCAGATCTTGCAGCAGCTTTCTAAAAATTGAAACGAGAATTTGAAGAAACTTAAAGAAGAAGAAGAAGAAGAAGAAGGACTCTTTCCAGGAAGGATAGGAGAGATGTGAGAATGGAATGGGAGAAACCCTGGCCCAGGCGCCCATTATATAGGGGACTCCCATCAAGGATCCATTGGGACAACTAATTCCCAACGGATGCATGCAATGTATATCTGTGTAGCACTTATTCTACTTAAATGAGCTCTAACGGGCACAAGAACTACTTCGCAGATCTAGGTCAAATCCAGGTCAGCCCAAACCCAACCTAACTGAGACCTAAAACATAACGCAGGCACATGCGGTGTCACGCCCCCAAACCCGGACCCTACAGTGGCCCGACCTCAGGGGGCACGAATGGGAACTAAGTTATAATTATATTTTCTCCCAAGATCCGCGTGTGTGAGGACAACACGTTCCATCACACTCTGAATAATTTTGGGAAAGCTTTCATGGCGATGCGACCCAAAATCCGTGGCCATCGGATTCTGTGTCGCACTCAACCGCTAGCGTGTAGCTATTATATCAAGAACCATATCAGACTGGAATTAACCATCACAACCAAATACAGAGTTGACAGTAATAGGATATTACATTCCCACATATGTTAAAGTTACAAATTATCAATGTGCGTTAATTAACAATCCTAAGAAAAGGCTAAGAGAAGCCATACAATAACAAGCTAATAACCACTACCCATATGTGACATAGCTCCGATGTCAAGCTCAATGTATGCATGACATAGCCTACACAACAACCTGCAAACTCATGGCTCCACAGCCAACAAAATCATTCAGCTCGGGATGGGGAAATCTGAACCTGAGTACCAAAATAGTGGATCAGACACCACGGTCTCGCAGGTGGATGAAAAAATAGTAATTATGTTGAAGAATAAAGCATGTAATAAATCATGTTATTTGATCAAAGGCTGTATATAATTAAAACGGGTGGAAAATCATGGATATTTGATAAATCCTTTATTCATGTAAAACAGGTGTAAAAATATGAATATTTGACAAATCGGGTATTCCAGACATGTGTTCATTTAAAAAATCTGTAAAAGCATGAATATTTGATAAATCGGGTATTTCAGACATGTGTTCATTTAAAATACCTGTAAAAGCATGAATATTTGACAAATTGGGTATTCCGGACATATGTTTATTTAAAATATCTGTAAAAGCATGAATATTTGACAAATCGGGTATTCCTCATATTGCAAACTCAGTCCATATGTAGACCATGCAAATTGCCCTTCTTCTAGGGAACCTCAATCGTGAGGACGAGTGGCAACCACATAAAGCTAAATCCTCTATCACCGAACTGACAAGAGCATACAGGGGCGTTGATTTTAGTCACCGAAGTGAGGAGATTCAACGAAATATACATATACATATAATTATACGGGACGGGACCACGGTAGCGAGCCGGGTATCGGGAACCACGGTAGCAAGCCGGGTATCGGGACGGGACCACAATAATAACCGAGTATCGGGGATCCAAACTGCACCTGATGGGATGGGAGGGGGACCTCCAAGTCGGTGGATCAAACCGACAAAGTTGTCCAAGCTTAGTGGTGCCGACTCATAGGTCATATAACAGAAATCGGGACATGTATAAAATACGTATAATGCAATTATATGTAAACGGGCAGGACGGGGGTGCTTGAAGGAACAAACATTTCTTCATTTCGGGCAATGTATAACCGGGCTAACAAAATGCTAAAATACAAATTCAGTGCTTTCGGGGATAACAAGTCATTTAATATAAATTTCAGGAATAACAAATCATAAATCATGAATTTCGGGAGTGCATGTCAAAATTCGTTAACAAAGGAATACAATTGAACTTTCGAGATTTCGGGTCAAGTATCGTGATTTAAGATTTGTTCAAGGTGAATAAGGGTCCCGTATGTCGATTTCAATATAAACTTGGTACTCTTTGAGTTTTAGAGACATTCTGGGCTCCGTATACACCTTGGAAATTTCAAAACTTTGATAAATCATTGTAATGAAGTTTCCTTTTCAAACAGGCATCGTACATCGCCTTTTCTTTCTCTTCAAAACCTCCTTCCATGCTCTAAAAGTGGTCCAGACCCAAGGGGGGGTGCGCCTGAGCGAGCCAAAGTGCGCTCGAGCGGACCTGGGCTGCGCGAGAGGGTTAACAAACAGAACGCTTGCGCGCTCGAGTGGATATGGGCCCGCTCGAGCGGGCATGCATTTTGTTGTCTGGCATAATAGAAAAAATGTCTGTACGCTCGAGTGGCCAAACGTCCACTCGAGCGGACAGCCTGCGCGCTCGAGCAGACTGACAGCCGCTTGAGCGGACAGTCATTCCTGTTGTTAGACCCCAACCCAGACCAACTCGATTAGTACTAATTAAGTGAGTGTTTAGTCGTAAGTGAGTTTTAATACTGCTGGGTTAGAATGTGATTAGACTTAGTCTGGATTATAGCTTTGGGAATTTTGAGGACATTTAGTATGAGTCAGACACGCTCAGGGACGCCCTGAGTACACGTGTAAGAGTGGGTTTTCATCCTAGATCTTTTGTTTGATCGTGATTTTTATTTCTCTTGAATGGTTTTATTATTCATGACAACTTTCATTTTTAGCCTGCATGTATTTGAGGCCCAGAAACCCAAGTTTTGGCCCAAAAAGGGTAAATCTGACTATTCATGCTAAATCTGGGCACAATTTTTGAAGTCGTGAAACTATGTCAAAAGTATACTTTTCCGAAACTAGATTTTTTTACGATCGTTTTGTTCTTCTTCATCGTTTGCATCCGGGGTCCACAAGACCATGTTTTAATCGTTTCAAGTTCAACTGCTTTGGGACCCACCTTCCAGACACTATATAAACTCTCTTACTCTCTCTCCTCCATTCTTCTTCCCCAAAATCCCTGCAACCGGTCTTGACCTAGAGTGAAGAAGAGAAGAAGGCTTTCTCTTTGGTCTTTTTCCCTTGAATCATCCTTCAAGAAAGCTCCAATCCCTAATCCGACTCCGCCATTCTCTTTCTTTCTTCTCAAGATTCATTTGGGACGTTTTTGGAGCCAATCCCTTTCACTATTCATCATCTTCAAGCTCTCTTCTTCTTGTTCAGCTAGCTCAAGGTTAGAACTCTTCTTCTTCCTTTCATTTGATGTTCATTTAGCTCATTTGGAGCTTGTTTTCCATGTTTTCAAACCCATTTTGAAATGGGGGTTTGTAGTGACCAAAATGGTGATTTTTGTGTGCTCTATTTTGGGGGTTTTGTGTAGATTTCATGGATCTCCCCTTCTTGTTGAGTTTTGTGGAGTCTTTGCTTGACATTGGGCTAAGGCAAGTAAACATTTTAGTCTTTCTTAGTGCATTGTGAGTTTTGGGTATTTTACCTTGTGAAATGTAGTTTTATTATCAAGCTTATCATTTCCCTCATGTTACTAAACTCTTTTAGTTTGTTTAATCTTTACAAGCATGGTTGCTAATCACTTTATCTAATTTAAAAGTTTTGTCTTGAATGGAAGCATGTCTTTCAATTGAATGATTTACAAGTTATTAAATACATGATTTGAATGTGAATGGTTTAGTGATTTTGAAGTTTTGATTGAATGAGAATAGATTTTTGTGTGAAGATCAACCCTTGGAAAGCATGTAGGCTTGGGGAGTGCAAGTGGTTCAAGTTTGGAAGTGAAGAGGGGAAAGAAGTGTGAAAAATCTGAACTGAAACGCACTGCCCGCGTTTTGTCGGTCAGGTGTCGGTTAGCTGTCGGCTGACCGAACTCCCAAGTTCGGTTGACCGACAGCCAACCGAGACCCGTCGGTCCGAATTCCAGAGAGCTGCATTCCTAGGCTGAGACCTGTCGGTCGATCGACAGATCAACATCGGTTAACCGACGGGTAACCGAGGGCTGACCGAAATTTACCAAAAGTGCTATTTTTGAGGGATTTTTGTGAGAATGAAAACTAGACTAGGATTTAGACCTTTAATTGACTTCGTGCACTTGGAATTCCAAAATGTACTATAACTTCTGGGGAACCAAATCTTGTCAAAACTCTGACATTTGGGTTTCAACTCCACAAGGGTCAATGAATGGTCTTAGTCTAAACTTTATAGATTTCATGTTTGAACTCTTGTTTTGATGCTTCGTGCATCATCGTGCATTTCGTTTGAATTTCAAGTATAAGCTCGTTTTAAGACGTGTTTCAAGAATAAGAAAAAGGGAATCATTTCTTAAGTTTGTTAAGCACTAATACTATGCTATTTTGCTAGTCTTGTCGTGTCGTGTTTGATAAATGATTTCCCTCTTGTTTGTCGTGTTCTCGAACGTGTATCACCGTGTTTTGTGCATTCATGATATAAGTGAATACCACTGAGCTTGGACTGCCCTTTTAGCTTGATCTACTACCTGGGGGTCCTTAAACATGTGGACTGTTTGCAGACTAGTCATGTATTATATTACACATCGTGCGTGTTCGTGTTTCGGTTCCGCAGCCGGCCTCCCCGTTTACCTTGAGTAGCGTGGGATCGTGTCTTGCGTGTCGTGTTTCGTGCGTGCTTACTCTTGTCATTTTACGTGATAGAGAAAGGATGAGCTCAATGTGGATTTATCTTTTCATGATATTATAAGTATTCATGCTAGTTTCGTAAACTTGAAACGTGTACTTTAATCTCAAACTGTTTTAGCACTATTTTTCATATTCATGCCTAAATTGTTTATTTTGTCAAACCGTCGTGTTTGATGTTTTCTATTTTGGCGTCCCAGTGCAGGAGGTATCACGTTTGACGAGGAGTGCCGGAGGAGGCTATTGAGCCACCCCCAGCACATGAGTGGCAACCCAACGACGTCATCTAGACACCGGGCAGGATCTTGACTTCTCGTTCATCTAGTTTTGGGTTATCCTTTGGGATCTTTTGTTGTATTGGCGTTTGTTGGCCTCTCTTGGATATGTAACTTAAATTAATATATTTTTGTTAATGGTGAAACTTTAATCATGGTAGGAATGCTATGTTGACAATTCTCTTTCGATACCAAGTCTCGGTATGATTATAAATTCCCTTGCATCTTATTGTTTAAGACTAGTGTGATATGTTTTGCTACACGCTTCCGCATATCTATTCGTGTGAGCTCGACCTGTGTTTTGGGATCTTCACAGCGGAAACCTGTGGGAAGACAGGCGGTACGTTTTAATAATGCAATGCATTTGCGCAGCGGGCTCGGGTCTCGGTCCGGGGTCGCGACACCTGTTGCCTGAGCTGTAGCCAGAATTGCTGCGCGCAATAGCGGCCTGATGTCCGCTCGAGTGAGTAATCATTTCTTCTGCATAAAAATGGCCATCCTGACCTTCTCCTCCAAATCATTTTTTTCCTGCAATAAAGGCCTCCTTGCCTCCCAATAACAACCATCAAATTTCTTTCAAACACTACAACATTCTTCTCTACTTCCCATCACATACAATCAAACTCCTCCATTCATTCATATTCAATCACCAAAGAAAAAGAAAACCACCATCCATATGATTCATCTACACTTTGACAATATAATGGATACATTTATCAAGGTGCATAATAGAGAAATCAGCTCATCAACATGCATTTCAAAAGTAATAGAAATCAAGGCAAGGAAGACTATGAAAACACATGTAAAAATCATTAAGAACAATTAGTGCAAAACAAGAGAATTTCATGAAACATGTAAATGTTCAAAACTTATCCATTCATCCACTTGCCTTGGCCTCCAAGATAGTTAAACAAGCTCCTCGTTCACTCCCAAGCAAAGATCTCGAAGCTATAAAAAAAACCCCAAAATAAACCTATTTAGAACCCTAGAAATGGTAACTCATCAAAGAGAAAGAATGGGTCCAAACAAGCTAAGAAATAGGGCCTAAGGGGATGCCATTACTCAACACTAAAAGATGGAAACAAGACCTTACATCTAGGGCCATCAACCAGCAAGAAGATGCTTGAAATAGGGGCTGTCCAGCTGAGATTTGCACAATAATGGTGTCCATGGGAAGCTAGAGAAATGGGGAAGAAGATGGCATGGTTGGGTTTCCAAAGGGCATGGGTTTCCTCCATGAATGGGGAGGAGAAAATAAGAAGAAAAGGGAGGGCAAGCTCAGTTGCAGAGCTCCCCCTTTGGGCTGTAACAAATGAGGGAGAAGAGAGGAGAGTTGTCTTTTATAATGGGTGGGTGTGGGCCCCACCACACTTAAAAATTGTCAAGGGTAAAACATCAATTTTTGGGCCCCGGATGCGATCGACGAAGGAGAGAAAAATGTTTCAAATAAAATCTAGTTTTCAAAAAGCATATTTTTGGCATGGTTCTGAGGTCTCGAAATTTGGATCCAGATTTTGTGAAAAGACTGATTTTGCCCCCGGGGCTGGAAAAACTGATTTTCGGAGCTTTGAATGGGTACGGAGTGAATACGAAAGTTGTAGGGAACGAAAATATTAGTCAAACAGAGTCGAAATGGGAATTTTTTGGGAATCACGAAGAATCTCTCCAAGATGATCATACAAAACAAGTAGGATCCTACGGTCACTGTCTAGATTGTCTGGCTCTCAAAACTCCTCAAAATTAGTGAAAAGCCATTCTAGTTCACAAACTCAATTAAACAAACACTAATCCAACTTCGAGAAAATAATCCACAATTACAATAACACTAATCTTAGAAATTAGGGGTTGGGGTCTCACATGCGGGCTAGGCCGGCCCGGGCCCGCCCGCCACTGCCGGGCGCATGCACTCGTGTGTGTGTGTGGTCACCACTACCTTAGCCTTCTATTAAGAATAACACCATAGTCTTGTGTGTAAACATTAATGAATGACTCTTAGAGAGTTCTCCACAACCGATGTGGGACTCTAAACAATGAAGAAACAAACCAAAACACTTATAACAAACTGCATTAATAAACTAAGAGACCAACATAAGCTATTTTCAACCTACAATGGATCGATAAGGATGAATAATCATGTAGTTTGGAAAAGCATTTTAATCATCAAATGTCCACGGTAAGCTATGGTTTAACTTGTGTTGATTTCACATTGGTATAAGCTATGACAAACAGTTTGATGGTTGAAAGAATACAATTATACAGAATTAAATAGTGTTATTTTTAAATATTGTAATATTTTTACTGTTTGCAATGTTTAAAAATGTAACAAATCTTAATTTTTTGGGCAGGAGCTACAAGTTATAATCATCATCAACAGAAGCAACAATAAAGCTTTGTCTTAACTATGTTGGGGTTGGCTACATAAATTCCATTTCTCCATTCCGATCTGTCTAATTGCTACAAATTATAATATATACGTTAATTTTTTTTATGATAACAGAAAATTAATGTTATTGATTATATTAAAGTTTATTATTATATTAATTAATTATAAAATTCTTTTATTTATATGTAATTTATCAATTCAAATCCACCATTAGAGCCCACCTTTAAAAAATACTCTCTCGTTGGGCCTTTTTTTTTTTTTTTTTGGCAAGTGATTAAGTAAAGTTGAACCAAATGTGACATTTTCTCCCTTTACCATAGCTGGATGGAAAATAATATTGTGGTGAAGTCAAATCTAGTTACTTTTTTTAAAGGATTTATGAAAAAAAAAATTATGCTTAAACCCTGAGTAAACAGATATGTATACAGTGGATTAGGGCATCCTATGGAGAATGATAAACACCCCATTTATAACTACAAGTACAATTTACATGCTAAGAAACATTTGGTAGTAAGTGAGAAATCCGTCAGGAATCTCTAGATTTGTGAATTCCTCATCGCTACAAATTTGAGGATTCCTCACTGAGAATTAGTACAGTTGATGAATTCATGTTAATATTATTGCATATTAGTGCATGTAGTTGAGAGAAATTGGTATCAATGCGTAAATCCACAAAACTAAGGATTTTCAAATCCTATAAGGGAGAGTTGGACCTGAATACAGTGCCCCAAATCATTGTGGATTTACAATTATCATGTATAGATATTCCAAATCCTCAAGGAAAATTAGTGGAGACCATTGGATGATTTGATTCCAAACATCACTTAAATATATCGTGTTTGGGTTAAGCCTGATTACTACTTCCTATAAATGTATCACGTTTGGGTTAATCCTATGTAAGTCGAAGCTTATAACTATTTCATATATTGTTCTAAAACTCCATTCACCCAAGTCATCTCCAAAAGCATTCAATATGATATTAACATTTTTAGCAATCATTGCATAAGATATTGATCAGATAAAGAGATATAGGTCTGAGGCCCGGATCCAGTGCAGCGACGCTGCATACTATTATAGTGCAGCATCCGAGTCGCACGTATCATGGCATGCCACGTCATTCCCTTTATGCTAAAATTCATAACTGTTTTAAAGAGTCATTTATGGCTTGTTTTAGAAATAATATTTCCAAATTTGCCCCTTATATTTCTATTATCAGAAGTCCAATTGATTTTAGCACACCATTATATTTCTAGCAATCCATATCAAATCTCAACCATATATACATTCAATCATGTATGTGCTTCACAAGCTTTTCTCATTATTTTATTATTTTTGCGCATCTTATTTCAATAGGAGCCCATTGAGATTTGATCCATGATGTGGTTGTAATATATCCATACCTTGAGATCTCAGCCTTGATAATAGATCTTTAAGTTTAAAATAAACAATGGCCCCCACGGTGCATATGAGCACGAGCAATGTGCATCTGTAATCCAAGACACACACTGTCACGACCCCAAACCCGGGGTCCGTGAAGTAATAATTATGTTTCTCCCAAGATCCGCGTGTGTGAGGATTACAAATTCCAACACTTCTGAATATTTAGCGGAAGCTTTCGTGGTGTTGCGACTCGGAGTCCGTGGCCATTGGATTCCGCACCGCACTCAACCCAAGCATATAATCATCTTATCATTGATCCATCTCAGACTGGAATAAACCATCACAATAAAGTACAGAGCTGACAGAGACAGGGTATTACATTCCCATATATGTTCAAGTTACAAATAATAATGCGTATTAATTACAAATCCCAAGAAAAAGGCTAATAGAAGCCATACAAGAAAACAAGCTAATGATCACTACCCATATGTGACGTAATACCGATGTCAAGCTCAATGTCTACATGACACAGCCGACAAACAACCTGAAAACTCATGGCTCCACAGCCAACACGTGCACTCGTCTCGGGTGAAGAAGTCTGGACCTGAGTACCAAAGTAGTGGGTCAGACACGACGGTCTGGCAGGTGGGTGAAAAGATATAACAATATACTGAACGATAAAACATGTAATAAATCATGCTGTCTGATCAAAATTGTACATAATTACAAATGTATAGGAAATCATGAATATCTGACAAAATATTGTATTCATATAAAACGGGTATAAAACATAAATATTTGACAAAACATGTATTCCTTTAAAGCATGTATAAAACATGAACGTTTCACAAACCGGAAACTCATTTCAAACATGTATAAATAATAAACATTTCCCAAATCGGGAACTCATTTAAAGCATGTATAAACAGTAAACATTTTACAAATCGGGTACTCATCTAAAGCATGTATAAATAGTAAACATTTTACAAATCGGGTACTCATCTAAAGCATGTATAAATAGTAAACATTTATTAAGAAAAGACGTGATCAATATAAAGTAGTACGGGTATCAAGGATCAGGAACTATCAAGATGGCAACCACACAAAGCTAAATCCTCTATCATCGAAGTGATAGAGCAAGCATATCAAGGCGTTGACCTCAGTCACCGAAGTGAGGAGGAACAACGAAATACATATACATATATACTATATACTAGACATGACCACGGTAGCGAGCCGGGCATCAGGAACCACAGTAGCAATCTGCGGTATCAGGACCCAAACTGCAGTTGGCAAGACAAGAGGGGGATCACCTAGTCAGTTGATCAGACTAACAAGGTATCCAAGTTTAGTGGTGCCGACTCATAGGTTATATGCAAGTAAACAAAACAAGTACATGTATGCATGTTCTCTTTTTGGCTCATGGGCTCGCACTACAAAGCTCTGGCCCCATATTGCCTCAAGGTTTTATTCTCAAAATAATAATCCTTTTGGTTCATGGGCTCGCACTACAAAGCTCTGGCCCCATCTTACCTCAAGGTTTTATGCTCAAAATAATAATCCTTTTGGTTCATGGGCTCGCACTACAAAGCTCTGGCCCCATCTTACCTCAAGGTTTTATGCTCAAAATAATAATCCTTTTGGTTCATGGGCTCGCACTACAAAGCTCTGGCCCCATCTTACCTCAAGGTTTTGGCTTATGAATCATGTACAAGAAATCAAATCAGATAAATACATATGACGGGACGGGGTGCTCAAGGCACAGCTATCATATCAGGTTTGGCATGTTTATCAACGCTAGCAAAACAATACAAGTATGTACTTTCAAAGTTTTCGGGATGATAGATTCCAATCATCAATTTCGAGAATAACAAGGTAGGTACCCCTTTTTGAAAAGCCAAGACAGTGTCGGGTTAAAACTAATCCAAGTGCATAGGGATCCCGTATGCCTGTATAATAAAGGAAACTTGGTACTCTTTGAATTTGGGAGACATCCCGGGTTCCTTATACATAGTAGCCTCAATGCTTAAATGAATCTTGATGATGTGGTTTCTCTCTCTAACGTACTACCAACAAACACTCCACCTATGCTTCGAACACAATCCCAGGTGGGCGGTGTCCATTGCTCTCAGAAAGGTTCACAAGCAATGGGGTGGAGGCTCCCTTCAATCCTCTTTATTCATAGAATTCAGGGAATTTCGGTCACCTTGCGGTTAACCGCTGGCTGACCGTAAGGCTGACCGTGGAATTGCAGCTCTCTGGAATTGTAACCGCTACAATTCGGTTGGCTGGCGGTTAGCCGCTGATGAATTTGGCGGTTAGCCGCTATCTGACCGCGGAGCTGACCGTGAGGTTACAGCTTTCTGGAAACGTAACCGAACTTGCTTCGGTTAGCCGCTAGTCACTAGGCGGCTAGCCGCTGGGCGACCGCCAGCTGACCGCCAGTCACAGGAATTTCTTCACTGGGTTCGGGTTCAGGTCTTCGTTCCCCCAAACCAATTCCTTTCATTCTCCATTTGACATTCATACAATTACCAAGAGAAAGAAGACAACCAACATCACAAGGATTCACTTAGGCATTGTACAAAAGATGAACCAAAAGTCACAATTCAAGATGTCATTCTCAGTCGTGGCGAACCACTCAAGTACATTTCAAATCGTTTTACAACAAGAGCATATAACCTTTCTAACATGGAATGGAATAGTGTATGTGATTCAATGGTTTACCAAGGGGGGTCCCAATGCATACTTAATATCTAAAGGTTGATTTATAATAATGAGTTTGGCACCAATGAAAATCCACAACACTTAAGATTATAAAGTATGCTTTAAGACTCATAAGGATTCCCGGGTAAAATCCCATGTCAAAACTTTCTTTCATTTTTTTTTTCCATTCAATTGATACACTTAAAGCATTTCATTATTTCCATGAATTTTTAACCATGACAAAATATTAACATTCACCAAAATCGCTAAAATTCTGAAATACATATAACCAATCCAAAGACAACTCTTTGCTAAATAAAATCCATATAGTTGAAACATCAACTTAGAGAAACAATAGACATAAATCATCTCTTGAACATTTCAATGAAAAATCAATAATAAAAGCTAACCATTTGCATAAACATGATTAATGAAAATAAATCATTTCATCCACTTGCCTTAGGTCTCTAATCAAGCAAATCAAGCTCTAAACACCCTTCCAAGCCAAGGCTCCAAGCTACACAAAAACCCCCAAAAGCAACCCATAAGAACCCTAAAAATAGTAACTCAACAAAGAGAAGGAATGGGTTCAAACAAGCTAGGAAATAGGACCTAGGGGAAAGCCATTGCTCAATAATAGAAGATGGAAAGAGATCCTTACCTCTAGGGCCATTAATCAACAAGAAGGAGCTTGAAATAGGGGCTGCCCACCTTGGTTTCCCATGAAAATGGTGTCAAAAGAGAGAGGAGATGAAGGGGAAGAAGTTGCCGGAGTTCCCTCGTCGGATTGGTAGCTTGAAGGCTTCATTTGAGCAAGAGAAATGGAAGAAAAGGAAGAAGAAAGGTGGCTGGTACTGTAGCAGGGAGTTGCAGCCGATTGGAGTGGGAAAATGAGGGAGAAAGAGAGGAAGATGTCCTTTTATAATGGGTGGGTGTGGGGTCCACACTAAGTATAACTTGTAATGGAGATTAGGGGGCTTTCTAGACCTCGGATCAAGAAACTTAAAACATGAAAAGTGTCTGGAATAAAATTATCTTTCCAACAAGGTTAATATTGACACACTACCGGGGTCCACATAAAAAGTCAACTGTTTGGTCAAAGGGGTTAAAGAATGGAAAATTTGGGATTTCCGGAAAACTGATTTTAGGAGTTTCGAATGGGCACGGAGTGAACACGAAAGTTGTAGGGAATGGCGAGATTAGTCTAACGACGCTTAAATGGAAATTTTTGGGAATCACCACAAATCTCCCCACGCTGACCACGCAAAACAAATGGGACCCTACGGTCATTGTCTAGGTTCACTGGCTCTCAAAACTTCCCAAAGCTAATGAAAAGTCATTCTAACTCAAAAACTCAACCAACAACCACTAAACCCATCGGGAAAACCAAATCACGATTAAAACCACACTAAACCAAGAAATTAGGGGTCGGGTTCTCACACACACCTCTAAAGTCCATCTTGGATGGTCCTGACTAATGGTGCATATGCGTACCATGCATAGGTGAAAATGCTCCGGGCCCCACCAGTGCCAGACTCAAGATTTTCATTTGTAGGGGTAAAGCCAAATAGGTAATTGGATTTTGTGGGCAAACCCAAGATTTTCATGTGCGTTTTGGGGGCAAGCTCAGAATTTTCTTGTGGGTTTTTTATGAGTTCACAAAAATTACACTTCTATAGCATTATTTTATGAGTTTTCAAAGATAAAAGAACTCAAAACACTATTTTTAGTATAAAAGTCATAATTATCCTCCCCATCATGCCATTCTCATACTTTTCCATTATAGTTGGCCCATTTGTATGCATTTTTTGTTGGGATTTTAAACTAAAAACATAATTTTATGTATTTGTCTTTGACTGATTCATTTTTAGTATATTTTGTCTTCTCATCTAACTGAGATTTTGTATAGGCAAATGGTTGCATTGTTAATTATTATGCATGTGAGTATCTTTTATTCTATTAAGTCGACAATTTTGTGTGTAGAGTTCTACTTACACACGAAAGACTTATTTGTCTGTTCTTATAGAACATAAGTTGTTGTTCACAAACTAGATGGATTTGGACACACCATCGGTACGATTGTAGCATGATGTTTAAGCAGGCTTGTCTTACTGTGAGAAACGGTACAGTTTCAACTCGTTATGCTAGTACACTTTGTGTATATTGGACAGGACCGGTTTTTGGGTTTATTGTCTTTATACTGACTATATAAGATGATGAACATCTAAATGATTATTATGAGTGCTTGTACTCTTAATCTCGACATAAATAATAGACACATACATTTAGTGTTTGGCATTTTGATTTACCAAGGAGTGAAATCTTTTATGGGTCAACAATCTCAGTAAATTAGATGACTACACTGCATGTATTGTGGATATTGGTTAATTGACAGAATCCACGTCCCGTAATAGGGATTGATGATATCCCCTTGATGAAGCTTTTAAGTTTTGATTATGTCAAACCCTGTAGATGGACTTCGTGTCCGACATATCAAATAAGTTAATTGTAAGGTCTCAATGAACTATAAAGATATCGATTAAATATAAATGTCAGTGGTTATTTAATCGATGGATATCTGAAATCTTAACATGGGGTAATTAATAAGCATTTAATAATAAGAAGCTCGAAATATTATTTTGAAAATAAGGACAGGAGTGCAGTTACAATTCTTTAGTGGACTGAATTGTAATTTATGGAATTAGGATTCTAATTTGGGTCGAATTAGGGTTTCATGTTTCCATAAGAAGCCTATCCTTGTTTCCTTCTTAAGGTCCCTATTGTAGCCTATAAATATGCTCTACTGCTCTCTAAGTTAAAATACAAGAAAAATAAGAAAAATCTAGTTTTGGAGAGCAAAGGAGAATTTGTAGTTGAGGCCCACTCCCAGGTGTGAGTTCGAGCATATAGGAATACAGTAGAAGATCTTGAGATTTTCGAGTTGTTGTGAGACCGAGATTAAATCAGAGAGATCTCGCTGGTATTATTTTAATCATAGTCTTTCATAATTATTTCTGCAGTGATCTGTACGCAATATCTAGAGATCCTAGTTTCTACTCATTTCCAATATTTTTATGAGTTCCAATGGCTTCCATACAAAATTTATTCGAAAATACTCTCAATTATCTTAATTTTTCTTTGTAGGTGTTAATTGAAGATTAATTTGAAGATCAAAATTGAGATTCAAGAGTCAAAAAGAGTAACGATAAGTTTGGAAAGCAATTGGACGAAGAAATGACAAGGTTAGGCCAATAATAAGAAGAAAAATAAAAGACCTAGGTTGGTATTTTGACCACATCTTTTTACTCGGGTGTCCAATTGAGGTGATCTCAGAATCATTGGAAAGGCTTATTCAAAGATCTACAAATCATATTTCACAATATTTTTCCCAATTCGTACGTTTCAAGGGTCAAAATCGCACATCAATCTGGAAACTGTTTTCTAACACGGGAAACACATTTATATGTTCATATTTCCATTCTTGTGAAGTCTCACATTGGAAAGAAACCAAAAAAGAGCAATGCAAATGTTTCTATATAATGAAGGGAGCTTTAGGCATTAAATACACAAGCAAGGAGAGCCTCCTCCTCCTCCTCTTTACTGAAGCTATTCATGTAATTGAAAGCAATTGTAGAGAGAAAGTGAGGAAAGCTTTGGAAAAGTTGAAGATTTGGAATGGAAATGAAAGCTTTATCTTCCCCAATGGGCAACTAATCCCTTTTATTAGATCTTCTAGATGAAGCTAAGTTGATACTATTCCTTTTGTTTATTCTCTTTATCTTAATTTCCTTGTTTATATGCTTAACATGTTAGAGTAGATTTTTCTTCATTGCATTTTGCAACCTTCTGTGCTTATTCTCTATCTTAGCATTCTTTTTACTATCTATGCTTAGGATTTAATATATTTTGATGGTTTATGCATACTTTTGATAGATAGTCATTAGGAATCTTTTCTTTTATGAAGGGAAGAAAATCTTGACTTAGATTGTTAATTTCTATCTTAGAGTTTTAAAGTTATATTTTCCAAATCTAAGCATTGATTTGTCATTAGATTTGAGTATTTATTTGGGAAAAGAGAAGAGCATTAGTGTTGGAGTAGTGTCAGTGGATTCTAGATGAATCAAGCTATCCATTAGTATTGCTTGTTGCGTATTTTACTTATTTTAGTTTGATTCTATTCACATTCCCACATACTTATTCACTTATTTTAATTTTCACACTCCATTTCTCTATTCACACCATCAATTTCACCTTTGATTTTACACTACTTTTGCACATTTCTTTATCTCTATCCACTCATTTTCTATCTTTCACTTGTTATTCTCACACACTTATTCACTTGATCTATTTAACATTGTTCCATTGTTCTTGTATTAACCTTGTTATTTTCCTTTTGCTATTAACTTTGTTATTAACTTGTTATTAACCTTGTTCTTGGTTTGTTCTCACTTGAGTTCTTATATTTTTACTAACATCTCTTTCATATCTAGTGTCGCGACCCCGGACCGGGTTCAGGGACCAAATCCGGGATCGGGACTATAAAAGAGTAATTACGAAGAGGTATGTTTGATGCCCAGGTGTACACGGGTTAATAAAAGAACACACATTACCCGTGCACATGATTTCCCACAGGTGTCCACGGTGAGGATTTTCCAACACACGTAACCATATAGTATAATTGCGGAAGCGTATGGCAAATCAAGTATGTATTTCATTTCCAAGATGACAAGACTGATTACATTTGAATAACAAGTATCAGAATGAGCAATGTCCTATAGCGTAACCCAAAAGTACATGTTAAAGTTTAATCAACAATAATTTAATTACAACTCCCAAAAATAGAGGCCAACAAAGGCCAACACAGACAAAACAATGCCCACCAAAATAAATAAATCCAATCACCCGCAAAATGTTTCGCATCCCAACAACCCGATGTTTACATAACATCGTCAGCACGCCGCTCAACTAGCGGTTGCGGTTCTCCGACCGCCTCCTCTGGCTCCTCCTCGGGATAACCAACAACGGGACCTGAGTACCAAGGCAAAAGGGTCAAACACAACGGTCTGGCAGGTGGGTGAAAAGAAATAAACATTTGATAATAAAAACCTTTACATTGGAAAAACATGCAAACCTGTTAAAACAATGTCTTTCAAGGAGTAAATGAATCATTTAATTAAAACGCATATGCAGTCACAAAACATGTAAGGTAATCAAGGAAATTGGGAAACAATCAAGATGGCATCCACAAGAAGCTAAATCCTCTATCACTGAAGTGACGAGAGTATCGGGCGTTGTCCTCAGTCACCGAAGTGAGGAGGTACAACCGATTTACATATACATATACAATAATACGGGACGGGACCGCGGTAGCAAACTGGGTGTCGGGAATCACGGTAGCGAACCGGATATCGGGAATCACGGGAGCAAGCCGGGTATCGGGACGGAACCACAGTTAATAAACCGGGTATCGGGATCCATGTTGCAGCTGGCGGGACGGGAAGGGATCTCCAAGTCAGTGGATCAGACTGACAAGGTTATCCAAGCTCAGTGGTGCCGACTCATAGGTCATATGCAAGAGATCGGGCATGTATAAAACACTTACGATGAAATCGTATAGACGAGCAAAACGGGGTGCTCAAGGCACAAACATCATTTCAATATCGGGTCACATCATGTCGGGCCTGCATTTCGGGACTATAAAAGAGTGCAAGTACAAATACAGTGCTTTCGGAATCGATAAATTATAACTCATAAATTTCTGGAATAAACAATTGCAATAGACTTTCAAAATATCGGGGTTTAAAACTAATCCAAGGTGAATAGGGATCCCGTATGTCTGTATAATAAAGGAAATTTGGTACTCTTTGAATTTGGGAGACATTCCGGGTTCCTTATACACTATAGTAGCCTCAATGCTTAAATGAATCTCGATGATGTGGTTTCTCTCTCTAACGTACGACCAACAAACACTTCACCTATGCTTCGAACACAATCCCCGGTGAGCGGTGCCCATTGCTCTCAGAAAGGTTCACAAGCAATGGGGTGGAGGCTCCATTCAATCCTCTTTTGTTCATAGAATTCAGGGAATTTCGGTTACCTTGCGGTCAGATGGCGGTTAGCCGCCAATAAATCCGGCGGTTAACCGCTGGCTGACCGTGAGGCTGACCGTGGAATTGCAGCTCTCTGGAAAAGTGACCGTAACTATGCGGTTGGATGGCGGTTAGCCGTCGATGGACACGGCGGTTAACCGCTAGCTGACCGCGGAGCTAACCGTGAGGTTACAGCTTTCTGGAAACGTAACCGAACTTACTTCGGTTAGCCGCTAGTCACCAGGCGGCTAGCCGCTGGGCCACCGCCAGCTAACCGCCAGTCACGGGAATTTCTTCACTGGGTTCAGATTCAGGTCTTCCCTTCCCCCAAACCAATTCCTTTCATTCTCCATTTGACATTCATACAATCACCAAGAGAAGGAGGACAACCATCATCACAAGGATTCACTTAGGCACTGTACAAAAGATGAACCAAAAGTTACAATTCAAGATTTAAAGACAACAATGAAACAAAGCTAGAAATCATGTTTAAGACAATAAAGAGGCTTACCAACCCTTTTCAAAAGCATTTAACATCATTAAATGCCAAGGAAACAAGTCATTAATGAGGTATAAATCAAGTCTACATGTCATGGAAATCATTAAAACCAAAACAACCATTCAATCCACTTGCCTTAGAGTCTCTAAACAAGAAATCAAGCTATTACTCTCTTCCTCCAAGCCAAGGGTGCAATCTACACAAAACCCCCAAATCCAAACCCTAAAATGGGTCAAACCAAGAAACAAGAAGAGAGAGCTCTCCATAAAGGAAATGGAGCTCCTCTAAAGATAGGAAACACAAAACAAAGAGATTGGAAGGAAGACTTACTAGGAAGCTCTTCAAAATCACCAAACTAGTTCAATGAGGGTCTTGAGGTGAATGGATTCCTCCAAAAATGGTATCAATGAATAGCTCTAGTAGTGAGGAAGAAGAAGGTGAAATTCATTTCTTGATTGATGCAAGGTGGGTGGTGCTTGATGGTGGAGAAGCAAGAAGAAGAATAGAAGGAAGCAAAGAAACCCTAGGTTGAGACTCTTGTGCTGGGAAAAGAGTGAAAGAAGAAGATGGGTCTCTATATAAAGCATTTTGGAATGGGCTCCGCCACTTAAGAAACTCTTTGGGCTGAAATCACTAATCTCGAGACCTCGGACAAAATCGACGAAGAAGGGAAAAGTGATCGTCGAAATATCTAGTTTCTAAAAAATATATGTTTCGCGGGTTTTGGGGATATCGAGTTTTGGGTACAGATTTCATGTAAAAATACTGTTTTGCCCTCAATACAAGAAAAATCGGGTTTCAGGGTTCCGGACGGGTTTGGGCTCAACATGAAAGTTGTAGAGATTATCGGAACGAGTGAAACGGGGTAGGCATACAAGTCATCGGGGTCTCGGGAAAATTCCCAAATTAACGCAAAGTTATCAAAAGGGAACCCCCAAAGGGCTCCACTAACATAAGCACTAAAAATTCCCAAAGCTATAGCAAGAATTATACTAATCCAACTTAGTAAATTCTATCAAACACGCTTAGCACTAACACGCGACGTAATTAGCACTAATCGAGGTCACTCGAGTCGGGGTCTTACATCTAGTTTTTTGTTTTCTTTTAGTTTGCATTTTTTATTTCCCTTGTTATTATCTTGTTTCTTGTTTTCATTATTTTTTTTTATCTTCATTCGTATTTCTTAGCTATATTTGAGTTGATACTCTTTTTCATTGATCATTGTTATTTTCCTTGTAACGACCCTCGTGGGAACAATATTTGGACTTCCATAGTCTATATTACTTGAGACAACCGTATACCTTCGGGATTCGCATCAACTTCTGGAGGTGGACTTAGATTTTCATGCACAATTTGAAGGTGGACCAAAGTTTGGGGCGACTACCCCCGTAACCTTATATGTCGGTATGCCCTTGGGCATTGCAATTGCAACGTCACTGCAATGGATTATATGGGCAATGGATGGATGTACCATCAAAAGGGACCCACAAGTGATCAGATTGGATTTATGTTGTTGTCACAATGGATGCATCTACCATCGCATATGAATCAACAACAAAGAGAAGCCATCGATTGGAGTGGTAAATGGGGTCCACTATTATACGAACTATTTATAAAATAAACTAGTGGGCCCATTGTTTTTCTAAAGCTTCTTCAATAATAATAATTATTATTATACCTGATGTGAAAAGTTATACATCTTCTGTACATTATTGATCCAACTCAGTGGGCCAGTTGAAATAAGACAATCTATAAATATATATATATATATATAACATAAAGAGGGTTTCTGGTGAATGGTTGAGATTTGATATACATGTGTTTCAAGGACCACAAGAAATATGATGGTGGGACCCATAAGAGCATGCATCTTTCTTTTGCTAAGATTAATTTTGACTCTATATGGGAGAGTAATAGATATATAAGGGCCGGATTTGGAAATATTATTTCTAAAGCAAGCCATAGATGACAAGAAATTCTATTTGCACCATGGAAATAACCGAGCACACCCACTTTTTTTTTAAAAAAAAAAACTATTATCAAAATACCCATGTATGAAATGACGAAAATACCCATGAGCTTCATCTTCTCTACAAGTGGACGGCCATGAAACCCCATGCATATACCATGTAGTTGAAATAAGACAATATATATATATATATATATAATAATAATAATAATAAAGAGGGTTTGTGATGAATAGTTGAGATTTGATATACATGTGTTTCAAGGACCACAAGAAATATGATGGTGGGACCCATAAGAGAATGCATATTTCTTGTACTAAGATTAATTTGGACTCTATATGGGAGAGTAATAGAAATATAAGGGACGGATTTGGAAATATTATTTCTAAAACAAGCCATAGATGACAAGAAATTTTATTTGCAGCATGGAAATAACGGAGCACACCCACTTTTTTTTTATAAAAACTATTAACAAAATACCCATGTATGAAATGACGAAAATACTCATGAGCTTCATCTTCTCTGCAAGTGCACGGCTGTGAAACCCCATGCATATACCATTGGTATATGCATGGGGTTTCACAGCCGTGCACCTCTTTATTTGCACAACCTTAAAACTCTATGCACCCCACCAGCGATCGATACATGCGAAGAAAGAAGAGAAGATGGCCATCGGTGATGGTGAGGTAGAGAGGGGAGCTCGCCGGAGGGAGAGATGGTCTTTGAGGGGAAGAGAAAAAGAGAAGAGAGGAGAGAAGAAGAGAAGAGATGGGAGCTCATCGATGATGGTAAGGCAGAGATGGGAGCTCGCCAGAGGGAGAGATGGTCGCCGGTGATGGGGCGGCATAGTAGGTGGGAGGAGAAGAGGAGAGGAGAGGAGAGGAGAAAAGAGAAGAGAAGATTGTGTTTTGGATACTATTGGGAGTGGGCATAACAAAAATGGCCTTTTTATTTTATTTTTAGTGTGGTGAGCCCACAAAAGGGGTGTGCTCAGCAAGGCATTTGGTGCAAATAGAAGTTCTCGTAAATGACTCTTTAAAGCTATGAATTTCAGCATTAAGGGAATGACGTGGCATGGCATGCCATGATATGTGCAACTCGAACGCTGCACTGTAACAGTATCCAGCGCTGCACGGCCCCATAGGTCTGACCGAATCTAAATCCAACCCCATTGGAAAACTAATTCGGGTTCATTTCATGATTGGATACTCATTGATAAGTAAATAAATATTATTAACTTTGACTAAGTCAACTGACTCAGAAGGCCTCGGGTCAAGTAATTTGCTCAAGTCTGACCTATTATTCAACTTTCCCTTGGGGGCGGGGTCTTTTTTAACAGAGGAAGATCTGCGTGATGATTATAATAGGAAGACAAGACTGAGAGAGAGTGATTTTTTTTCTATTATATTTATTCATTTATTTTTTGGGCCTACAATAGGGAGGAAGATAAACAAATGAACTGAAAATCCTGATTAAAGGAAGCAACAGCTCGAGCTCAAAGATTCCATTGCAATCCCATGTTCACACCTATCTCGAAAGACATAGATTCCATCTGGAACCCCATTCACACCTTTAGTTGATATTCTCAAGTGGCTTGTTTTTTAAGAGCCACTCTGTCGGCTCGGCTATCATCCAGCTCGCTCATACTCTCTCTCAATAGTATCCTAGTCAAAGATCGATCCATACATGGGTAAGAGCCACTCTGTCGGCTCGGATAACATTCAGCTCGATCACTCTCTCTCTCTCTCTCTCTCAAGTCTCAATAGTATCCTACTCAAAGATCGATCCATACACGCGCAAGATTTAAGAAGTTCTCCATGGTCGCTAGGCAAATTACAAAAGTAGGATCAATATTGTGCGGGGTATTTCCGTGGTCCAGAAATTACTCAAAGTTCGGTAACAGTACCAATTGGGCCTGCCCTGTGCCCGGCCTCGGTCAGTTCGGCGATAACGCCAGCTGGCACCGAGTCCAGGTCCACCTCAGTAAAAGTACCGAGCACACTCCGTTGAGTTCGGCATCTCGTATCTCGGCAGTAGCTCCCGAGCTTGCGCTCTTGGCCTCGGTGACTTCCCCAGTTCGGCCACTTGCCGAGGTGAACACCGAGCGTCTAATCTCCATTATGGGAAGGGACAGCTGCATTGCAGAGCACTCTGACAAAGGGTGGCCGCCGAATACTGATAAGGGGCCTTCCCTATCACGTCCATATTTATGTGAGGGATTTGAGGAGAGATCCGATGGGACAGTACCCTCACTTACCCCCACCAAGGGTCCTAGGTATGGGCTGATGGGACAAGTATCATCACCTACCTCCACTACGGAACCTTCCACTCTCTTCTATATATACTTGCACGGTAAGCCATGAACAGGTACGCAATACATAACATACACTGCGCTATTCTGCTTGAACTTTCTTCCCCACTTCACCCTAGTTCAGTGACTGCACTAACTCAGGCGTCGGAGTGCCTTTGGCTGGCAGCAGCCCGGGGCTCTGACCTCTGTTTCTTCTCCCTTTCAGGTTTCAGGCCATCGGCAAAGTTCCCGATCATTTATACAGCATCTTCACAACCCCCATTATTATCTAAACCAAGTCCGTAATTTTTAGGCACGAACAATTGGCACTGTCTGTGGGGAACGATTTGAAAAACCATATTTTCATCTTAAAAGCCATGCCTCCAAGAACTAGGAAGGGAAAGAGCATTGCTGGATCATCCAGGTCCATACCGCCAGAAACGTTTCTACTCCTCATGCCGCCTCCACTGATGACGAACCAGATGGAAGCAGCTAGGCAAGCACCGCCCGACCCTCAGCAGAGGAGGGTTGGTGGAGAACCTGGGATGAGAAGTGTGGGATCACCAGTCACCCAGACACATTCCTCGTCGAGAGGTGCAACGGCATCTCGCCACATCCCCCGTTCCGAAACGAGCTCGGCCGAATACTTCCCAGGTGGAGCGTCCTCGTCTGGACGTCATCTTGTTGGAGCAGCCTCGCCGAGATGTTCCTCCTCAGGAACGTTCCCGACAAGGCAAAACTCCAGCGGTTTCTAGATCACGTCAGCCTCGTCATCAGGACCACGTGGAGGACCACGTACACCTCGATGACGAGGGAGACGACGACATGATCCTAGAGGAGGACGACGAGGCACAAGTTGAAGCAATCAGGGCTCAAAACCGCCTTATTCAAGAGCAAAAAGAGCAGATCCTCCAGCTCCAGCGACAGCTCGGGGCAAAGGAGAGAGTTCCGGCCGGGACCTCACACGTGCCACCTCGGCAACAAGTTCAGAAAGGGGACTTGAGGCAAATCATAAATAAGAGGCGTGACTGAGCTTGCGATGAAGGCTCAAGCAGCACTCACGCCAGCGCTGATCCTTGGCGGCAGCACCAGAGGCCGAGGAGACAAGAAGCAGACCCCGAGATGAGGAACTATATCAGCCAGCAAATAAAACTGGCTATGCAGCAGAACATGGAGTTTGCTGGCCTCACTTGAGGTCGGCTAGCTACCAATGACAGCGACAACCATGGTACATCCCTGTTGACACCAAAAATGTCACTTTGCCTCTTCAACATCAAGAAAGCTGCATGAAGTCGCAACCTGCCATAAATAGGCAATGCAATTTCTCCAAAAATTCAAATCTTGTCAGAATCAAACAAAAACTGTAAGATCCTTCAAGATAGCCAAGAGAAGAGTACACATGAAGTTTCGGGCCATTTCAGAATCATTTGGCCTAACTTCGCTTCTCCGACAGCTAAAATGGCGCTCCCGGCGGCGACATCATCGGAGACGTCAAAACTTCGATCAGAGCCTACAGATGACTCCAGCATGTCCCAAAAGGGCTCCATGCCAAATTTCAAGTCAAACCGACAACGTTTGACCCTCCATCAATGCTCGAGCAGCAAAATCAAGCCTCCCGGCGGCGGGAACCACCGAAGCCTTCACTCATCAAACCAAGTGCATGAGTGGCTTCAACATGCTTCCAAAAGGCTGCACGTCAAATTTCAGGTCATTCCGAAAACGTTTGACCAGGTTTCGATGCTCCGAGAGAAAATCAAGCCTACCGGCGGCGGAGCAACCCGGGACCTTGACATCCAAGAAAGAGCCCATGGAACGTCTCAAAATGACTCCAATAGGCTCCCCGTCAAATTTCAGGTCAATCGGACATCGTTTGGCCACATATCAAAGCTCGGCATTTTCCCCGCAGCAAAATCAAGTGAAGCATCGACGGGACCCCAAACGGCTTCAAAACTCAAACAAAAGCCTATGGTTGGTCTTATTTATTGCTCAGGAGGCTTCACCTCAAATTTCAGGTCATTCCGACATCGTTTGACCAAGTTTCAGCTTCTGGCGGAAAATCAGCAGCTTTACGCGACAAAGTCTTCGGCTTTCCCGGAAAATTGGAAACTTTGCACTCTAAAAATGCAAGGATTCTCATCAAGTTTTCTACAGGGAAATCAAGCCAATAAATGAGAAGAAATGTCAAGAAAAATACAGAAGAAAACGGCGACGAAAAAGACCTCAAAACGACCGCAAAACGGGCTCCGAAGGGGAAAAATCCCCCAGGGTCGCAGACCCCTGCGACCATGGCCCATGGTCGCAGGCCCCTGCGACCATGGCCCATGGTCGCCGGTCCATGGTCGCCGGCGACCATGGAGGTCCGGGTCACCGGATTTTCCGTCGGTGACCCGTTTTTCTGTCTTTCTTCGCGTTTCGCGCACTTTGGCCCCTGTGGTTTCCTGAAAATGTGATTTTTTAGTGCTTGAAATTGACTCATATCCTCCGACATCCGTCAAAATCACGGGTCAACCTCCAAAGGCATAAAATCATCATTGATCGCTCCAAGATCGCCAACCGGTCGACCAAGAAAGTGCACTTTCTGTCCGACCGATCGTGAAATCGACAAGACAGATGTCACCGGCCCACTCTTAGCTATCAATGTCTGAAGTTACATGTTCATCCGATGTCGATCAGCATGTAGATCCATCGATGATCATCGCCAGAAGAATTCCAGAAGACACGGCACGGCCCGCGACTCTTCGACTGCTCGGCGACCAATTAATGTGGTTAATTGACTAGCTTTATTGCAGTCATTAATTCATTTCTTTGGACGGCCCAATCAGAAGCAAGCATTTGGGAGTTACAAGTCAATTGATTCATGGCATTTAAACCATGAAACTCCTCCCATTATGGTAATTAAGGTGATTAAAAGCCCTTAATCTCCATCGGCCAATCAGATTCAAGGAAAAAGGAGTTACAAAATCAAGAAATAAATCTTGTAACTCCTCCCATTAAAGCCATTAAGGCTCATAAACCCTCCTAAATGGCTACCAAAAGCCTATAAATAGGAGAGCATTCCATTGAAATTGGAGATCAGAAAAAAGAGGAGAAAATCAGAGGATCAGAAAAAAAGGGATCAGAAAGAGATCTGAGAGAAAGAAAAAGAGAGAAAAACTCTGCTGAAGTTCTGCACCGGCCACCACTACAAGGTGACAAAAGTCCCTTGGGGGGCACCCCCCCAAGGTCCTTGCCTTCTCCTGCTGCCTCCAATGGCTTAGACGTGGCTTTTCAGCCCGTCTACTTAGCTTTTTATTGGACATAGGACCTTCTCTCGGTCTTTGTCCTCTAAAAACCTGAGGTTATAGCCAAGCCAAGCGAATCAAGAGCATCTTCTGTTCTCATCTGCATGGATGATGGTGAAGCCGATACATGGCTTGCGACCGTCAATCTGAACAAGTCCCCCACAATCTCCTGAAAAGTTAGATCTTCCTTTTCTTGCTTTTCATTGTAGTTTGTATTTTTCTAAAGAGACAAAAATCACAACTCTTGTCTTTCATTATTGATAAAAATTGTAAATCGGCTATAAACGCCAAAATCGGCTATAAATGCCAAACAAATCGCCTTTCACGGCAAATTAAGAAAATGTCTCTTTTCTTAAATATTTGTGCAATGGAAAACTTGAAAGAAGTTGATTTCCTTTTTACTTGCGAAGGTTGATCTCCGGATTACCACTTGCAATTCCAAGTAAAATAGAAAATCTGGCACACCCACATAAAAGAAATGTTAATGCACGCTTCAGGGCCCGCCAGGGCGCGAAAGGGCCGGACCCGACGGACTCCCACGTTCCGCCGACCCCGGTAGCCGCCCCACGGCGCCTCGGAGCGCGTTCCATCAATCCCCATTCACTCGGGAGATCAGAGAGCACGCTCTCCCTAATAAGTTCAGCGTCCCGAGGTTCAATCTCTATGACGGGACCTCGGACCCCGAGGCGCATCTCCGCCACTTCACCCAGAGGATGACGGTGTGGGGCGGCGACAGCAACCTTGACTGCAAGGTCTTCTCCTCTAGTTTGGGTGACCTCCTACTTCGGTGGTTCTGCGCGCTCTCCGAGGGATCAATTTCAAGCCGGCAGCAGCTCTGAAACTCTTTCGTCGAGAAGTTCCAAGCGCACCGGGTCATCCCGAAGACGGACTCCGACCTGATGACTCTCAGAATGAGGCCGGCCGAAAATATCACTCGGTTCGCCAAGAGGTTCTGGACCATTTACAGTCAGATCGAGGACGCCAACGACGAAGTTGCCATCAAGTCTTTCCAGCACGCTCTGTTGCCATGCAACGAGCTCCGGAGGGACCTGGTGTGGTTCCCCGTGGTCTCGGTGAAAGCACTGATGGCCCGGGTGAATCAATTCGTTGAGCAGGAAGAGGACGGGGTCCGAGCTCGGGAGAGCCACAACTTCTGGCAGGAGGGCCGACCTTCCAAGAAGGACAAGAAGTTAGCCAAGAGAGAGGCGGATCGAAACAGAGAACCATCCAGCTCGGCGGCACGTCCTGCTCCCACTTCGCGAGGCAGCGTGAAGCCGAAGTCAAGTGGTGCCTCTTACAAGGCCGTCAATACAATCTTCAAGGAGCCTATTTACAAGCTCCTTGGCAAGATCCAGACACAACCCTTCTTCAAATGGCCCCAGCCTATGAAGGGCGACGACTCCACCCTGATGGACCCGAAGGAAATCTTCCGTCCTCTCCTTCTGCACCCCGGGGGCTGACCTGGGTCTCGGCGGAGGAGGGAAAATCTCGGGCATCAACATTTTTGTACGGGTATGCCAGATTTACTTTCTACTTGGAATTTGGAATAGTGATAATCCGAAGATTCACTTTCACAAGTGGAAAGGAAATCAATCCTTTTTTCTAACTTCTCAAATTGCACAAATATTAAGAAAAGAGACAAGTTTTTAGAATGCCGTAAGAGCCGTTTTTGTTTGTTTGCCGTGAAAGGCGATTTTGCCGTGAAAGGCGTTTTTACAAAACTCATCAAATATGAAAGACAAGAATTGTGATTTCTTTTTGTCTCTTTAAGAAATACAAACTACAATAGAAAATGAAGAAAAGGGATCTACTTCTCAGGAGATTGTGGGGACACGTTGAGATCGACTGTCGCAAGTCATGTATGGGCTTCGCCATCGTCCTTCAAATGAGAACATGTGATGCTTTGATTCTTTGGCTTGGCTCCTAACCTCAGTTTTTTAAAGGACAAGGACCAAGAGAAGGTCCTATATCCAATGAAAAACCAAGTAAACGGGCTGAAAAATCGCGTTTAGGCCATGTTGGAGAAGGAGGTGACCTTGGGGGGGTGGCCCCCCAAGGGACGTTAATCACCTTGTGGTGCTTTCGGGAGCAAAGTAGCAGAACTTCGTCTCTCTCTTGGATTTTCTGAATTTTCAGAGCTTGCACTTGGGATCTCTTTTCATCATGCTTTCTTCTTGGAATGGACCTCCTTTTATAAGCTTTTGGTAGCCATGAGGTATTTATTGGCATTGATGGCCATGATGAAAGAATTGATGAGGAGTTACAAGTTGATTTTGTAACTCCTTTTTCAAGGCTTGTGATTGGTCGATGAAGGTAGTGGGCATTCAATCACTTTTATGCTTCATGATGATGGGAGTTTCATGGGTTTAATGCCATGATTGCTTGGATTTGTAACTCCCAAATGCTTGGTTCTGATTGGGCCGTCCAAAATAATGAGTTAATGACTGCTTTTAATGGGTCAATTAACGTCATTAAGTGGTTGCCAAGGCATGTGAAGAGTCGCGGCCCGTGCTGCGCCTTTTGAGATTCTTCTTGCGATCATCACGGGTGGATCCACGCATTATTTGATGTCGGATTGCGATGCAATTTCAGACATTGATTGATGTTGGCGGGCCGGTGACGTCTGTCTTGTCGATTTCACGATCGGTCGGACAGAAAGTGCACTTTCTTAGTCAGCCGGTTGGCGATCTTGAGGCGATCGGTGATGATTTCATGCTTTTGACGGCGGATCCGAGATGTCGACGAAGATCAGTGGTTTTGAAGCACCAAACATTGGATTTTCAGAAAATCACAGAGGCCAGAACACCCGAAACGCGAAAAGAATCGGAAAACGGACGATTCGGCGCAAAATCCGGCGACCCGGATTTCCAGGGTCGCCGGGCGACCATGCACCCAGGGTCGCCGGAGACCATAGGGCTTCGGCCCGTTTGGTCGCCGAGCGTCGTTTTCGGCCGTTTTTTCATCTTTTTCGTTCCTTTTTTCTTCTGTATTTTTCTTGACATTTTTCCTCAATTATTGAATTGATTTTCTTGGAGAAATCTTGACGAGAACCCTCGCGAAATCGGAGCACAAAGTTTCCTATTTTTCGAGAAAGTCGAAGACTTTGTAGCCGATTTTCCGTCAAGCGTCGAAACTAGGTCAAATGATGTCGGAATGACCTGAAAATTGAGGTGAAGCTTCTTGAGCAGTGGATAGGACCAACCATGGGCTTTTATTTGAGTTTTGAAGCCGTTTGGGGTCTCATCGATGCTTCACTTGATTTTGCTGCGGGGAAAATGCCGAGCTTTGATATGTGGTCAAACGATGTCCGATTGACCTGATATTTGACAGGGAGCCTATTGGATTCATTTTGAGACGTTCCATGGGCTCCGTTTTGGATGTCATGGTCCCGGGTTGCTCCGCCGCCGGTAGGCTTGATTTTCTCTCGGAGCATCGAAACCTGGTCAAACGTTGTCGGAATGACCTGAAATTTGACGTGCAGCCTTTTGGAAGCATGTTGAAGCCACTCATGTATTTTGTTTGATGAGTGATGACTTTGGTGGTTGCCGCTGCCGGGAGGCTTGATTTTGCTGCTCGAGCATTGATGGAGGGTCAAACGTTGTCGGTTTGACTTGAAATTTGGCATGGAGCCCTTTGGAGACATTCTGGAGTCATCCGCAGGCTTTGATCAAAGTTTTGGTGTCTTTAATGATGTTGCCTCCGGGAGCGCCTGTTTAGCTGTCGGAGCGGTGAAGTTGGGCCAAACGATGTCGGAATGACCCGAAACCTCAGGTGTACCCCTCTTTTAGCTGTCTTGAAGGATCTCTCAGTTTCTGTCTGATTCTAACAAAATCTGATGCTTGAAGTAGCCTTGCCTATTTTTAGCAGGATGCAGCTTTAGGAGGCTTCTTGATGTTGAGGAGACATATTGACTTTTTTGGTGTCAACAAATGCCCCCTCGAGGTACAGCGACGAGTAGCTTTTTGGAGTCGATGTACCTCGAAGAGAAACTTGGAGGAAAGATTCCAACTTGACCAAGAGTCTTGAGCAAAAATTTTTTTTTTTTTTTTAATAGCCTTCTGAGTTTCCGGGGGAATTTTATGGTAGTGAGAGGGATCACGTACCATCTCAAGGCAAAGTTTTGAAAATAACATGGGGTATTTGGATTTTGGTTTTTGATCTTGTGACCTAACAAGCTGTATGTGGCAGGTTAGGGGGTCGGGGTTTGATTTTGATTTTGACCTTGTGACCCAACAAGCTGTATGTGGCAGGTTGGGGGGTCAGATTTGGTTTGTTGGTTTTGGATTTTGATTTTGGTTTTGGTCTTGTGACCTAACAAGCTGTATGTGGCGAGCTAGGGGACTGGAATTTGGTTTTGTGAAATGTCAATTTCAAGATTTTGGCTCAATTTGGTTCATGAGGTTGGATGGTTTGGTTTTTGGAAACTCATGAGACTTTCTTTTTTTTTTTTTTCTTTTGAATGGTCCCATCAACTCAAAAGAGGCATGGGACTTTTTTTGCTCTTTTCTTTTTTTTGCTCTTGGTAAGAGGAATACTTTGACTAAAAGCCAATTTTAGTGCCTAGGTGGTTAAACCTGGCTCATATGGGCTAACCCATGGGACCTTAGGCTTTGGAGATGGCCTAGATCTCATATAGTGTCATATTTGTAAAGAATATCCAAAAATATCTCTTTTGTGTAGAGAATATCTAAAAATATCTTTACTTGGAGAGAATTTCTCAAGTTTTCTTTTTGTGGAAAGATTCTCTCAAAATATCTTTTTCTTTGGGAAAGTAGCTAAATTTTAGCACTTACCTCCTTTCTTTCTCTTTGTTTCCTCTTTTGGCTTGCTCTCTTCTATAAAAGTAAAGAGGGTTGGTGCTTTTGCTCCATTACTTTCTTTTGCAAGAAATCTTCAAGAGTGCTCCCCAAGGCAAGAAGTGCTTTCTCTTCTTCAAGGATCTCCAAGCTTTTTTCTTCTTCTTCTCCATCAATGGCTTCAAGTAAGTTTTCTTCCTCGTCAAGAATCTCCATTGTAAAAGTAGTTTCTTCATCATTTTTTTCTTCTTTTTCTTTTCTTTTCTTTCTTCTTCTTTTTTTTTTCTTTTCTTTTCTTTTCATGCACGTTTTTTATTTTTTTATTTTTTTCGTGCTTCTCTTTTTTTCTTTCTTTCTTTTTTTTTTTCTCTCTCTCTATTTTTTTTTTGCTGTTTCTGTTTTTTTTTTTTTTCTCTGGCTGTACGGATAGGTCCGTACGGACCTGACCGTACTGCCACGTGGCAGTGGGCCACGGCCTGTGGGCCAAATTTTTTTTTTTTTTTTTGCAGAGATTTTTTTTTTCTTTCTTTTTCTTTTTCCTTGTTTGCTCACTATGATAATGAGGCTATGCAATTTCAATATGTATGCATTTTTTGTTTGATGCATCAAAAATAGAAGGCTGGAGTCTCTAGGTCAAGCCAACATGATTTTTGACTTGGACAAAGTTTGATTGGTTTTGACCAAATTGGGTTGGAATTGGTCAAACTTTGGTCAAGGTTTTCCTAGCATTTAATGTATGATGATATTATTTGATGCATGATTTTTGTAAATGGATTTGGAAGTATGATAATGCATACCTGAAAATCTTTTGCAAGTGTTGGGATTTTGAGCTCGCAGCGATGTTGAGCTCTTTCTCGGTCTTGCTGGATTTTGAGGAAGTTTTGCAATTTTTGGATTCTGAAGCTCGCAGCAATGTTGAGCTCTTTTCTAGATTTTGGGGAAGTTTGATGAGATTGGCTTGTTCTCGCAGCGATGTTGAGTTCAAGCCTTCTTTGAGAGTTCTCCACTGACTATGAGCTCGCAGCGATGTTGAGCTCATCTTCAGGCTTCCTGTCTTTTTCGGAGTATTTTCCTTTTCTTTGGAATTGCCCCGGAACCATGTCAAAATTTTGCTAGAATTTTTTTGTAGCAGAATTCTGTCATTTTGATGTTGATTGATCTTTTCTCTTCCATCTTTTGCAGGTAGTTCTTCTAGAGAGAACAAAGGTAAAGGTCCTGTTACTGACGCACCTCGTCGGTCTCGTAGATCTTCCAATGCTGCCGTTCAGCAGGCTTGGGAGAAGGTCCAGTTTGTGGAGAAAAACTTGGAAGAATGCGATTCCCTCAATCGTGATGAGATGAGACAGCGATTGATCGCTCTCAAGGATGAGGAGTTCTATAAGATCATGGTAAGCAGCCGTCCCTGGGTTACGGACGATCAGAGCGTTGTGCTCAAGCCTACCTTCTTCTTCGGTGATGTAGTCCCCGACGACTTGACATACCAAAGGAGATGTTTTCAGTTCTCTTACACAGCAGATGGTGAGGAGAGAACTATTTCTACCCGGTCGTCTTTTGATCGGACCATCTCGATCCTGAGCCTTTCTCCCACGTGCCCTAAGAGGGAAGATCCTCCGAGTTGGGTGAAGAGGACCAGTGTGATCAAGACCGGGGTTTTTGTTGGTGGACCTTCCGGTTTTACAGAGAAGCCACCTGTCCGTATGGACGTGTTGATGCCAGCCAGTGGCTACCAAGGTTCTGATCATCCATCGATCGATTTGAAACCGGTGGGCCTTGGCGTTTTTCGGGGTGACGGCAGCAATTGGGTGAATCCTTTTCGACTTCGTGGCCGTTTCAGTGCTGACTCGAGCTGGGAGTCATGGACTGATCACACCTTGAGGATTGGTGAGGCCGTTCTTCGGGAGGCTGAGATTTTTGACGCGGTTCGCGCTTTTCGGCAAACCGTCGTTTTCTCCGATGAGGCCTTCATGGCCATGCTGGAGTCATTCCTTCCACAAACCAACACCTTCATTGTGACGAATGGTGAGATTGGTTTTTCTTTGAAGGAGCTGAGCGCCATCACCGGGTTGCCTATCCTTGGCAAACTCTATGAGGAGTTTATGCCTATTCACAGCGTCCTTGGGGAGCAGTCTGAGGAGTTTAGGCTTGTGTACTTTCAGCTCGTCGCCTTCTATGATTTTTTGAAGGAGAAGGAGGGCTCGTAAGTTAGATCCAGCAGTTGGAGAAGTTGCAGCTCCAACTTTTTTTACAGCGGGGATTCTTCTGATGGCATGGCCCAGGATGTTAGGGCTAAAAAGCATCAAGTTTGAAGAAGATCGCTGCTATGCGAGAAGATTTGAAGAAGTTCTTCGCAAGCACGGATTGCATTTGTCCTGACATTGCGTTGCGGAGAGATCTCGCTGTTTACCTCACTTACTGGCTGGGTGAGGCTGTTTTTGCTGGAGGAGATGGGACGCACATCAGGCCGCACTGTGTTTTTCCGGCTTGTCAGATGGCGTTTGGAGAGCGGCTGGCTTTGGTACCTGCTCTTTACTCCTATTTATGTACCGAACTGCAGGCTGCTGCTTTCCTGGTTCGGCTTGGGCTTCCCATGAACAGGGTGTTTTCTGCCCACATCTTCTATTCGTGGTATGTATACCACTGTCCTAGCTTCCATCGTTTGGGAGTTGCACAGGACGAAGATCCCTTCATGATTCGTTTGGCTAGAGGGACAGCCGTTCATGAATCACTTTTATCCGCCCATTTAAGGATCCGACGATTTAGGGACGTCGAGATTGGGCAGTCTTTGGTGAAATTTTCTCCGGGCTTACGAAAGAAGGCTTTTGACTTTGGTGTCTCCCGTGATTCGACCAGGGCAGGGTCGGGAAGACACTATGCTTTGACAGATGCGGAGAAGAGGTGGCTCTTCAACATACGGGTTGGTACGATGGTGTACCACAGACATCTTTTCGTCGACATCCAATCGTATTTCCCTTCGCGTTTTGCGTTGCAGCTTGGCTTCTCTCAAGGCGTTGTTGGAGCGCCTTCGAGTATGGTGAAGCGTTTTGGAGGTCTTCAAGATGGGAGAAATGCATGGGCTTTTTATAGCGCCGAGGATACTACCGCCATGATTTCTTATCCTGAGCTGCCCACCTTCCGGACTGCTGGCTTCACGAAGTGGTTTGTGGAGAGCTTTTCAGTGTAGCGGGAGCTTTCCAAGAAAGAGCTCGATATTAAGCAATCTCCTGGGAAGAGTCTTGGCAAATCGGATGGTGTCCGTCGGGAGGAAGTTTTGGCCTTCCTTTCTGGAGAGAAGCACAAGATAGGCTTTCTCAACGGGTAGGACATCATCAGATCAGGAGCTGCATAGGGGATTCCTGGTGAGGTCCTGAGACAGCTGGAGGAGGAGGAGGCCGAGATCGATGCTATGATACAGGCAGAACATACGAAGGCTTCCATGGAGTCTACTGAGAAAAATAGACCATCCAGTGAGGACTCTTGTGAGAGGCCTGATGTTGATAGTGGGGCAGGATCGTCGAGCAGATTGACCCGCCGAGGCAAGAGGAGGAGAGGACAACGCCGTAACATGAGACGGCACGATAGTCCTTCTGATCTTGAAGTTCCTCTTAGCATTGCTGAGGAGGTGTCTGAGGATGTTGACGAGCCTCCGGAGAAGAGAAGCAGAGAAGAGGAGATAGCTAGTATGATCCCCTTTCTTTCCTTTTGTTTCTTCCTTCCTTTTTTTTGTGAAAGATTTTGTTTTGATCCGCTGCTTCTTTGTTTAGCAGAGGATGCTGACCTGGTGACGCCTGACGTTCCTGCCGATGAGGCAATGACGGATCCAATCGTGGCATCTGAGGAAGAGCCCAGGGACTCTGGAGTGGTTCCAGAACCTTCACCTGGTATGATTTGCTTTGGCTTTTTTTTCTTTTTTTTTTCTTTTGCTGTCATTTGCTAACATGTAGCTGACTTGCCAGAGGATTCCGACGATTTCGAGCCATCCATGGACGCAACTTTTGACGATGCTTCGGATGAGCTCAAAGAGGCAGAGAGTACTCCGCTGGTCGTCGAAGCAGGTATACTTGCAGTAATAATCTTGATATATTTTTGACAAGATTATATTCATACCTTTTTGTCTTTTCCTTCTTTTTTTCTTTGACAGATTGTGAAGTAGCAGGAGAGATTCCTCCGTCTTCCTCAGAGCCAGAACAGGGGCTACCTGCGGCTGATGCAGAAGTAGGGGCTTCTTCTACTTTCAATGAGTCAGCTTGTTCGGTTGGAAAGAGTTTATTGAACTCTTCCAATGGAGCATGACGTGGGCAGTCGGGCACCAGAACATGGCGAATCCTCATCTGCACCGCACCTTCAGTATGCTAGGAAGGTGTTGAAGACTGTCTTGAGCTCATGGGTTGAGACTCTTTCTTCAGGTCATTTGGAAGCTGGTTTTGGCATGATCAAGCATGTGCAGGACATCCTCGCTGATAGCAAAGAAGTCGGTCTGGACATCGCAAGTGCCGAGGATTTTGTTGAGGAGATCATTACCTTGGGGAACAAATGGACTGAGACCAAGAGTTTCCCAGATGGTGACTTCTTTGATGAGATGTTCATAAAACCTTCCAGCAAAGTCAAAGCTTAGCTGATTGAGGTCACGAAGACTCGGAGGCAGATCATTCGGGAGAAGAACGTTACCGAGTTATCCATCATGGGGCTGAAGCAAGACTTGGACCGCCTTGATAAGGAGGTCGTTGAGGCTAGGCAACGTCTTGATCTTTTAGAGGAAGAGGATGCTGCCAAATGGACCGCCATTGTGGAGGCTCGTGACAAAGATGGGACTCTCATTCGCCAGGTTGAGGAAGCTGAAGGTAATGTCCGGAGGAAGACTCAGGAGCATGACCAGTGGCAGGTCCTCTGGGAAGAGCTTCCTCGTGCTGCAGATGGGTCACGGCATTCGGCCACGTTTTATGGGGACATTTTGAAGGAGTGTGGCCTAAAAACTTTGGAAGTTAAGGCCAAGGGTCTACTTGAGGAGTTGAACCTTTGGTTGAAGACCATGTAGGATTGAGCTCCTGAGTTGTAACAAACTCTTTTTCCTTTTTCTTTTTTTTTTGGTACCTCCATGTATAAACAATTTTGGTACTATATTTTGTATCACCTTTCTTTCACTTAAATCATTTTTTGATGAAAACAATTTTGAGCAAAAGTTTGATGGGAATGTTTGTTTAAGGATTTGATCAAAAGGTTGTCTTTTTGTGAAAATCTTTTGTCAAAGGGTTGTTTTGGGCATGAAAGCCAATTTTTGTGGCGGAAAGCCTTGTTTTTGATGGTTTGAAAACCAAAATTTGGATGGCGAGAAAGCCTAATTTTGTGGCGTAAGAGCCAAAATTTGTTTTGCGGCATGGGAGCCAAAATTTTTGGATGGCGTGAAAGCCGAATTTTAGATGGCATAGAAGCCGAATTTTGTTTTGTTTGTCTTGGCATTTATAGCCGAATTTTGGCATTTATAGCCAGATTTTGGCGTTTATAGCCGATTTTTTTTTTTTGTTTTGTTTTGGCATTTATAGCCGAATTTTGAGATGGCATGAGAGCCAAAAATTTTGTTTGTGGCATGAGAGCCGATTTTGAAATGGCATGAAAGCCGATTTTGGCGTTTATAGCCGAAAAATTTTGTTTTTGGCATTTATAGCCGGATTTGGCGTTTATAGCCGAGTTTTGGCGTTTATAGCCAGATTTTGGTGTTTATAGCCGAGTTTTTTGAAAACCAAATTTTGTTTTATTGGCATGAAAGCCGATTTAGGCGTTTATAGCCGAAATTTTTTTGTTTTTGGCATTTATAGCCGAATTTTTGGCATTTATAGCCGGATTTTGGCGTTTATAGCCAAGTTTTGGTTTTCAAAATGCAGGTATCGACTAAATGTCGCCACTCCGCTGAATGGTCTTGCAAGTATCAATGGAATGTCGCTTCCTTGCTCATTCGGTTTTGCGAGTATTGATGGAATGTCACTTCCTCGCGGGCTGGGTTTTGCGAGTATCGATGGAATGTCGCTTCCTCGCGAATTGGGGTGCAAATATCGACTAAGCGTCGCTTCCCTGCTTTTCCCAAAACTTTTGGTTTTGCGCGTATTGACTTTGATGTCGTTTCTCCGCGATTTTTGAAATTTGAGGTTTTCTCGAACCATTTGAAATTTGGGTTGTGGATAGCAACTGGTATGTTGTATCTCCAAGATTTTTGAAATTTGGGTTGTGGATATCAACTGGTTTGTTGCTTCTCCACGATTTTTGAAATTTGCAAGTATCGAATGGGGTTCGCTTCCTTGCGATTTTTGGGTTTTGGAAGTATCGAATGGGGTTCGCATCCTTCCGGTTTTTCTTTGGTTTTGCGAGTATCGACTGAATGTCGCTTCCCCGCGGTTTCTAAAAAACCATTTTTTGTTTAGAGACCCGAGGGTCATAAATTTTGACTTAAAACCATTTTGGTTGTAAAAGCCAAGGTAGACTAGGGTGAAAATTCCTGAGTCCTGGTTTTTATTTCAAACCATGAATTTTGGGTTCAAGGAACGAAATTTTGGTCAAGTCTGGGAAGAGGCTCCTAAACTTGAATTTTTGGATTTTGATTTTTTTTCTTTTTGAACAATGAAACGATGAAAGTAAGCATTGTTTTGAGAGATTGTTTTTTTTTGGAAATTTCAACATAAAGATGAAAATTTCAAAAGGGGTGGGTTTGACGAGCAAGTACCTTGGAAATAGGCTTTAGCCGTGTAGATATGGCTCTGACCCGTTTGAGGAAGTCTTCAAGGGTAGTACCGCTTCAAGAACTTGTCGTTGATGGGTAGCATACATCTGTCTCCTTCCATGTTTAGAAGAGCGTATGCACCGTTGGAGAAGACTTTGTCGATGACGAAGGGTCCCTCCCATTTTGGTTCGAATTTGCCTTTGGATTTGTGGGCAAAGACTATGGGTCTTTTTACTGCAAGAACCAAGTCACCCTTTTTGCGGGCGCGTTGTTTGACCTTTTTGTCGAAAGATCCTGCCATGCGTGCTTGGTACAACTCAATGCTTTGTAGAGCTTCGAGTCGTCTTTCATCGAGATTATCCAGCTCTTGGAGTCTCAATTTGACATTGCTTTCTTGCGTCATGTCATTTTGCAAAGATACCCTTAAGGAAGGAATTTGTACTTCCAAAGGGACAACGGCTTCGTATCTATAGACCAAAGAGAATGGTGTGCTATGGGTTGGTCCTCGAACGGTGGTTCGATAGGCCCACAAAGCTTTTAGTAGTTTGTCGCCCCAGTCTCTTTTGTGACTAGAGACCATTTTCTTGAGAATTTTGCAGAGTGTCTTGTTGAAGGCTTCTGCTAGTCCGTTCGCTGCTGGATTATATGGAGTCGAAGGACAACTTTGGATTTTGTACTTGTCGCAGAACCTATAGAATCTGTGATCCCGGAATTGTGGTCTGTTATCATGGACGAATCTTTTAGGTATGCCGAAGCGACAAATAATGTTGGTGCGCAAGAACTGAAGGACTGATGAAGTCTTCATTTCGCTGAGCACAAATGCTTCTGACCACTTGGAGAAATAATCCGTAGCGGTGAAGATGAAGCGATGACCTTTGCTTGATGGGGGAGAAATAGGACCTATGATGTCCATACCCCAGGCTTCGAAAGGCCATGAGATTGCTGTTGGATGTAGCCATTCTGGAGGTATGTGGACATAATCTCCGTGAATCTGGCATTTTTGGCAGCGCTTGGCAAATTGCATTGTATCAGCTACCACGGTAGGCCAATAGTAACCTAGCCTTTTTATCTAGTTGTAGAGCTTAGGGCCAGCCTGATGGGCTCCACAAAGACCAGCATGTACTTCTTCGAGAGTTTCCTCAGCCTCTTGTTGTGATAAGCAGCGTAGGAGTACTTCGTTGAAGGATTTTCTGTAAAGTGCTTTTGAAGGTATATACAAATGAAAGTTTGGGGCTCGTCTTTGGATGCTTACCCGCTCTTTTGGATCTTCAGGTAGTATTCCGAACATGATATAATCAATGAACGGATCTCTCCAGTCGCCAATCGGAGGTTTGAGGATGGATATCCGACTTCCAACCACTTGGTGGCATTCAGCAACTGCTTGGTGTGTGTTGAGAGGAGGGAAAATCCTTCTTTGACACACTGTGACTTGCATGTTTTCCCCTTCTTGGATTGCCATGGATGCGGCAAGTCCAGCCAGGGCATCTGCACGGATGTTTTCACCTCTGAGGATATGGGTGATGTGACAAATGTTGAATTTTTGTCGAAGCGACTGCGCCTTATTGTAGTAAGGTAGCAAATCAGGCTTCCTGACTTCATATTTCTGATTCATCTGGTTGACGACCAGTTGAGAGTCTCCAAAAACTTGCAGCATGGTGATGCCGGTTTCGAGGGCGAGTTCCAATCCAACAATCAGGGCTTGGTACTCAGCTGCATTGTTTGAACATGGTTCCAGTAGCGAGAAGGTGTGTGGAATCATGTATTTGTCAGGGCTGACGAAGAGGATGCCGATTCCCGATATTTGCTTTCCTTTTTCATTTGTCCTGGTTGCACCGTCAAAGTACATGTCCCAGGAAGCGTTTGACAAGGAAGTTTCCACATTGTAGATAAATTCGTCGGGGAGATTATCCCTGAGTGGAGAATCTTTAGGCAATGGATGCTCTGCGAGGAAGTCTGCTAGAGCTTGGCCTTTGATTGCTTTTTGTGGTACATACCTAATATCAAATTGTGATAGAAGAATGGACCATTTTGCCAGTCGGGCATTGAGAGAACCTGCTTTTGTGACAAGGACCTTTAGGAGGTTGATCCTCGAAATCAGGTAGACTGTGTTCGACAGCAGATAGTGACGCAGCTTTTGTACAGCGAACATTACTGCAAGGCGTTCTTTTTCGACTGGGGAGTAGCGATGCTCTGCACCTACCATCATGCGGCTAAGGTAATACAGAGCAGCTTCTTTTCCGTCGTCATTTTCTTGTGCGAGCAGAGCACCCAAAGAGTGGTCGAGAGCTCTTGTGTACAAGATAAATGGTTTTCCAGTTGTGGGGGCAGCCAGCACTGGAGGTTTGATGAGGTATGCTTTGATGTCTTGAAATGCACTTTCACATTCAGCATCCCAGACAAAGTCCACGCCTTTCTTCATCAGGCGAGAGAATGGACGGCATTTCCTTGATAGATTGGAGATGAACCGCGAATGTAGGCCAGCCTTCCTTGAAGCCCTTTTAATTCTCTTAGGGTTCTGGGAGATGGCATTTCCAGGATAGCCTTGACTTTGGTGGGGTCAAGTTCTATTCCAGCTTTCCGTACTATGAATCCGAGAAACTTACCCGATGAGACTCCGAAGAAGCACTTTAGTGGATTCATCCGCAATTTGTGTTTGCGAAGTCGGAGGAAGACTTCTCGAAGATCATCGAGATGGTCTTCTTTTCTTCTGCTTTTTATGGCGAGGTCGTCAACATAGCATTCGACCGTCTTATGCTGCATATCTTGGAATACTTTCATCATAGCCCTCTGATATGTTGCACCTGCATTTTTCAGACCAAACGGCATAACAGTGTAGCAATAGAAGCCGAATGGTGTCCGAAATGATGTATGCCTTTCATCTTCAGGATGCATCTTTATCTGGTTGTAGCCAGAGAATCCATCCATGAATGTCATTCGCTCGAACCCATAGGTGTTGTCAATCATCACCTCTAGTATGGGGAGCGGGAATTCATTTTTAGGACATGCATTATTCAGGTCTCTGTAGTCGATACAGACTCTTATATGCCCATTTTTCTTTGTCACGGGGACAATGTTGGCCAACGTTTTTGAGTTTCTGAACTTCTTGTTCAATTTTGGCCATCACGTCGGGACGGAATCTTCTTTGGCCTTGTTTGATAGGCTTGATTTCTTTTTGTAAGTTGAGCTTGTAGACTGCTACTTTGGGATCCAAGCAAGGCATTTCGGCATAAGACCATGCAAAGCAATCAATGAACTAACGAAGAAAGGAGATATACTCGGGTAACTCATCATCCTTTATATTCTTGCTTATGAATACAGGACGTGTGTTATCAGGTGTTCCCAAGTTTACCTTTTGAACAGGGTCTTCTGTCGGAAGGTTTGAAGGTGGTTCCTCCACAGTATTTTCGGAGGCTTCCAACTCAACAAGACCTTCTGGAGTGCCAGAGAAATTTTCAGACTGAGGCTCTGTTTCTGTCCATGAATCTTCTTGATCAGCATCCTTCTCAATGCTATCCTTCTCAAGGCTTGCAATGAGATGGTCCCAATCATTTGCTGGAATTGGGTTGAAGTAAGGTACTTCTTTTAGAGACGATGGTTCTTCTGGGATAGAGAACCTCTCATCTGTGTCGTCGGGCAATTCCTTTTTATTGTCAGAGAAATTATACCAATTGGAGGAGCTTTCTGGATTTTTGACGAGTAACTCCTCAAAGAGATATCCAGGGATATCGATGTCTTCATGAGATGTTGAGGCTTGGTCGGTAAAGCGACTTTGCAGCCATGGTGTCAACGGTCTCATAGGAGCGGTAGGATCATACCCCAACCCATATGGAGACTTGCCTTTGTGAAGGTGGATTTTCCAATCTTCTGGTTGACTTTTGATCAGGGTGGGTTCCAATGGTGTGAGAATACCACGGCCACCTCCCAAACCAGTCGGATTTTGAGCGTCATAGCCCATTTTCTTCATGATAGCTTGTGCCATTGGACTATACAGGGATAGCTGAGGCATACCTTCGTTTTGGAAAGGTTCAAGCACAGAGTTCAGTGGAGATGCTCTTGATCTGTGGAAGTAAATCACTTTTTCTTCTGGCGAAGTTGCCGGAATAACAAAGGAAGCAGACGTAGGGTCTTCTATGTCTGCAAGTGTCTCCAATGGAGTGAGAGTGGGCTGATCTCGCTGAGTATCAGCTTGGCTCGATGCTGTGTCATCTTCTGGATCTGACTCTGAGTCTGTGTCATGCATAATAGATACAAAGGAGATAGTGAACTTGCCCCCGTCTTTTGTTTTGTCTTCTTTGCTTTGGTAATGATTACCAAAGGGTTTGGAGACTTGAAGGAGACGACGAAGGGAGCTTGGCCGCTTACTTTGAGTTTGGTGGAGGGTTTGTTTTCCTCCGATGATTGCTGAGGAGCCTTGCCTTTATCTTTCTAGAGACTGTCGGCAAAACAAATTGTTTTTTCCTCCTGTTCTTCTTTTCCATCTTTATACATTTGAGCATCTGCAAAATGGACATCTCTGCCTTTGAAGGGCTTTTTGTCTGCAAACACTCGATGTATCTAGCCATCGTTGCCAACGAACTTGATGCACTGATGTAGAGTTGAAGGGACGACACCATTCTCATGTATCCAGGGGCGTCCTAGGAGTATATTGTAGCATGAAGGGGTCCTTATTGCATGCACAGTGACTTCAGAAATAAGATCACCGATTTGCAATTTGAACCTGATTTTGCCGATAGGCCTTTGAGCGCTACCGTCATATCCGAAGATGGATATGGACGTGTGACTCAGCTTGCTAGGTGGGACGCCCAGCTCTTCGAGTGCCGGAGTAGAGATGAGGTTGAGTGCAGAACCTGGATCGATCTGAACTCTGTGTACTGGAATTTCTTTGACGTACCCCGTAAAGTACAAGGGACGGTTGTGCTTTGCTTTGCCTAGGAGGAGGTCACCCTTGTCGAAGGCAATTGTTGCACTTGCTGCTTTTTGTACCGAGAGGCATTCATTGCTTGATCCCTCAGTTTTCTTCTTTTCTCCCTTTGAGGGAGTATTTGATTTTTTGACCCTATAGTCCATTTCAATTTGTAGGACTTGTGGGGCATGTTTGTCAACATCCGCCTTCAGCCTTTGTAATTCTGAAATGAGACTATCACGAGTTTGTGGAGACATTCGTAATAAGTCAAGGATGTGCAGACGTGCAGGTATGTGTTTGAAGTGCTCAATCAAGTCGTGCTTTCCCGAAGGATTTACATAAGAAGAAGAGGGTTGATTGTAATTTTTGTGGTAATCCCGGCCAGAACGGGTACCTCTACCAACTTCAAGAGCCTCTAGAGAAGGGTCTTCTTTTGGAAGATCGTTCTCAGGATCAAGGGGTTGATCCTTTGCTGAGGACGTCTCTGTAACAGCATTGGCGTCTTCAGTGATTGTGTTGCACGGAGCAATTTCCGGGAACAAGTCTTGCACAGGAGCCGGCAACTTTTCTTTATTAGCCCAGACATTGCCCGTGAGATCGGGTATCTGGGACCAATTGACTGAGTTTTCATTGAAGAAGATTTCATTGGTAGAAGTTTCCTCAAGATGATTAATTGGGAGTGGCTTGAGTTCCGATGTCACAGCTTCAGGAGACGAAGGTTGAGAGGATATTATCTCAGTGGAAGTCACCTGAGAGGATGTAGCTCCGGAAGATACGCTACCGGTTGGGGAGTACGTGTTTTCGGAAGCTTCAGAGGCACTGTCGTCCTGAGCTATTGCATTGCAGGTTATCCTGACAGGAAATGCCCCCAGTGTAGACTTTTGGGAATCAGATTCATCCTCGGATGTGAGAGGATCATCGATCCAACAGTTTTCTCCATTTTCAGGAGTTAAGGGAGAAAGTTCCCGCTGATTTTCAGGGACTTCCGGTTCTGGGTCATGACAAAGATTGATGCGATCCTGCTCTTGCTCTATGGCAAGATGTTGCAAGATTCTTGCATATTCTTCGAGATCAGGCGTGGGAGCCAAATCTTCTTCGTCATTTGCTCCTTGTGGTTCGCCAATGTTGGGTTCCACCAGAGCATTGTTTGGTGCTGGATCGACAGCGTTTTCTTGAACAGGGTCCTGGTCTTCTTCGTCATCAGACCAAGATCCTTGTGGCTGCAATGGGTTATACCAGATTACTGGCATAAGATGAGACTCGGGAATCCATTCCTCGTCGGAGAGGTATTCTCCTGTTTCAAAGGATTCTTCCCACTCATCTATATCACTGGCAGTATCACTGGACTCGTATCCGTTCATGGAGAATCCAACTACCGAGTTGCAAGAGTATGATGCCCCCTGCACATTTTCATTTTTGTATAGAGGTGGCATAAAATCATCAAGAGTGAATTTTCTTACCGCCTTGGAGGTTTTGGGAAGAGATTCTTCCGTCGTCCTTAGTGAAGCAGTGGAAGAAGTTTCTGCTTTTTCAAGGACTTCTTGTTTTGGTTGAGACTTTTGCTGCTGTTTGAGCTTGCGGAGCTGTCTCTTGGCTTGCCTTCGCTGCTGAGCGGTCGGCTTTGTTTTGACGATCTCCCAGTTTTCATCATCTAGGAGATCGGGATGCACCCATATAGGTTATCCATCTGGTGTTGGATAGGGAACCAATTCTTGGGACGCTTGAGCCATTTTTATCACCTTGAATGAAGTAGTGATTTTCTCCTTCGGTGACTTTGAAGTTTGCCGACATGACACCATGTTGACAGAGGCGGGGCCATAGTTTTTATCAAAGGTTATGACTCCGTTTTTCCACATCTCATTGATTTTCTCTCTCACAACGAAGCATTGATTGAGAGGATGTGAGATCATCTGATGGTATGGACAGTAACGGGGATCATTGGTTTTGCCAACATCTCCCGGTCTTTTGGGCTCTAGCAAAATTAGTTTGCCATTTGCTAGGAGAGCCTCAAAGATTTCTTCAACGTCTTCATCGAACAGATATTTCTTTTCTACACGTTCTTTGAAGGCATCAGAGAGTTCAGGCCTTTTGGCTGCAGTTTTGTTTTCAGGTTTCTTTGGCTGCTGAGGAGCTGACTTAGTCTGCACATTGAGAACCTCCTTTTTCTTTGGTTTTGAGGTTGTAACAGCAGGCGGCTCTTTCTTTGATGATTTCTGACTGTTGAGGTCTTTGATCACCATTTCAGCTTCCATGGAGGCTTCGAGGAGTTCCCCCAGGTTCTTTGATTTGTTGCCGATGATCTTGGAGCGGATTTTTGCTCTCATATTGTTACGGCAGATGTCGACTAGCGACGCTTGTGGCAGCACATCTGAGCATTTGTACGCCATTGCCTTCCATTTGTGAATGAAGTCGTATGTTGACTCATTCTCTCCTTGTTTTAGGCTGCAGAGTTGAGCCATAGTAACAGAATGATCCTCACCTTGGAAGTGGGTCAGGAAGCGTGTCTCTAGCATAGCCCAGTTCTGGATGGAGTTCTCCGGCAGAGTGGAGTACCAATCAAAGGCTGTACCTTTTAGGGTACTTGCGAAGAGGCGAATCTTGAGGGCATCTTGATCCGCAATAGCTCTTGTCAGGATCTTGAAATGGATGACATGTTGTCTGGCTGAACCTTTCCCAGTATATGTCTGGAGAGTAGGTTGTTTGAATTTTACAGGGAACGGAACCGAGTCCATCCATAGAGTGTTGATACCAAAAAAGTCACTATGTCTCCTCCACATCAAGAAGCCTCCTGAAGCTGCATCCTGCTACAAAACAGGCAAGGCTACTTCAAGCATCAGATTTTGTCAGAATCAGACAGAAACTGAGAGATCCTTCAAGACAGCTAAAAGAGGGGTACACCTGAGGTTTCGGGTCATTCCGACATCGTTTGGCCCAACTTCACCGCTCCGAGAGCTAAACAAGCGCTCCCGGCGGCAACATCATCAAAGACACCAAAACTTTGATCAAAGCCTACGGATGACTCCAGAATGTCTCCAAAGGGCTCCATGCCAAATTTCAAGTCAAACCGACAATGTTTGACCCTCCATCAATGCTCGAGCAGCAAAATCAAGCCTCCCGGCGGCGGCAACCACCAAAGCCATCACTCATCAAACAAAATACATGAGTGGCTTCAACATGCTTCCAAAAGGCTGCATGTCAAATTTCAGGTCATTCCGACAACGTTTGACCAGGTTTCGATGCTCCGAGAGAAAATCAAGCCTACCGGCGGCGGAGCAACCCGGGACCATGACATCCAAAACGGAGCCCATGGAACGTCTCAAAATGACAACAATAGGCTCCCCGTCAAATTTCAGGTCAATCGGACATCGTTTGACCACATATCAAAGCTCGGCATTTTCCCAGCAGCAAAATCAAGTGAATAATCGATGGGACCCCAAACGGCTTCAAAACTCAAATAAAAGCCCATGGTTGGTCCTATCCACTGTTCAAGAAGCTTCACCTCAATTTTCAGGTCATTCCGACATCGTTTGACCTAGTTTCGATGCTTGACGGAAAATCGGCTACAAAGTCTTCCGCTTTCCCGAAAAATAGGAAACTTTGTGCTCCGACTTCGCGAGGGTTCTCGTCAAGATTTCTTCAAGAAAATCAAGTCAATAATTGAGGAAAAATGTCAAGAAAAATACAGAAGAAAAAAGGAACGAAAAAGACGAAAAAACGGCCGAAAACGACGCTTGGCGACCAAACGGGCCGAAGCCCTATGGTCGCCGGCGACCCTGGCCCAATGTCGCCCGGCGACCCTGGAAATCCGGGTCACCGGATTTTGCGCCAAATTGTCCGTTTTCCGATTCTTTTCGCATTTCGGGTGTTCTGGCCTTTGTGATTTTCTGAAAATCCAATGTTTGGTGCTTCAAAACAACTGATCTTCGTCGACATCTCGGATCCGCCGTCAAAAGCATGAAATCATCACCGATCGCCTCAAGATCGCCAACCGGCTGACTAAGAAAGTGCACTTTCTGTCCGACCGATCGTGAAATCGACAAGACAGACGTCACCGGCCCGCCAACATCAATCAATGTCTGAAATTGCATCGCAATCCGACATCAAATAATGCGTGGATCCACCCGTGATGATCGCAAGAAGAATCTCAAAAGGCGCAGCACGGCCCGCGACTCTTCACATGCCTTGGCAACCACCTAATGTCGTTAATTGACCCATTAAAGCAGTCATTAACTCATTATTTTGGACGGCCCAATCAGAACCAAGCATTTGGGAGTTACAAATCCAAGTAATCATGGCATTAAACCCATGAAACTCCCATCATCATGAAGCATAAAGGTGATTAAATGCCCACTACCTTCATCGGCCAATCAAAAGCCTTGAAAAAGGAGTTACAAAATCGATTTGTAACTCCTCATCAATTCTTTCATCATGGCCATCAATGCCAATAAACACCTCATGGCTACCAAAAGCCTATAAAAGGAGGTCCATTCTAAGAAGAAAGCAGGATGAAAAGAGATCCGAAGTGCAAGCTCTAAAAATTCAGAAAATCCAAGAGAGAGACGAAGTTCTGCTACTTTGCTACCGAAAGCACCACAAGGTGATCAACGTCCCTTGGGGAGCCACCCCCCCAAGGTCTCCTCCTTCTCCAACATGGCCTAAATGCGGCTTTTTCAGCCCGTTTACTCGATTTTTCATTGGATATAGGACCTTCTCTTGGTCCTTGTCCTTTAAAAAACTGAGGTTAAAAGCCAAGCCAAAAAATCAAAGCATCACATGTTCTCATTTGAAGGACGATGATGAAGCCCATACATGACTTGCGACCGTCTATCTCAACGTGTCCCCACAATCTCCTGAGAAGTTAGATCCCTTTTCTTCCTTTTCTATTGTAGTTTGTATTTCTTAAAGAGACAAAAAGAAATCACAATTCTTGTCTTTCATATTTGATGAGTTTTGTAAAAACGCCTTTCACGGCAAAATCGCCTTTCACGGCAAACAAACAAAAACGCCTCTTACGGCATTCTAAAAACTTGTCTCTTTTCTTAATATTTATGCAATTTGAAAAGTTAGAAAAAAGGATTGATTTCCTTTCCACTTGCGAAGGTGAATCTCCGGATTATCACCATTCCAAATTCCAAGTAGAAAGTAAATCTGGCATACCCGTACAAAAATGTTGATGCCCGAGATTTTCCCTCCTCCGCCGAGACCCAGGTCAGCCCCCGGGGTGCGGAAGGAGAGGACGGAAGATTTCTTCCGGGTCCATCAAGTTGGCACACCCGGTGGGACACGTTGACTTGAGAACATGATGCTTTGATCACTTGGCTCCTTTCTAGTTGGTGGCCTATGTTGCATTTTGCATCTAAAAAACATGAGATGAGATTTCAATTGTTCTTTCTCACTTCAAAAAAAAAAAAAAACAAATCTGATCTCTTTTTCTTAAAAACTCAACTTTGAGAAATTTTGATTCTTCCCTCTTCGAACTTGATAGCTCACAGAAATGTTCGCAGCTATCGTTCATATCAGGGATTGGGCCATCTTTTCTCTTTGATGAGTTCAATTGGGATTTTTTTAAAAAAAAAAAAAACACCTTCGTTTCAAACTCTTTAAAAAAAAATGGTCTCTCTTTCTCAAGATTCAACTTTGAGAAATTTTGATCCTCTCCTCCCTAAACTCGATAGCTCACAGAAATGTTCGCAGCTATCGTTCATATCGGGGATTGGGCCATCTTTTCTCTTTAATGAGTCCAAATTGGGATTTCAAAAAAAATTATAAATTCAAAAAATTTTTAGCTTTCTCTCTTTTGCATTTAAATTTGAGAAACCTTGGTTCATTCCCTTCGAATTTAGCGCTCGCAGAAATGTTGAGCCTTTATTCGAATTGGAACACCATTCGTTCTCTTTAATGAGTTTATAAAAAACCTTTCAAAAAAAAAAAGGGATTTAAAAAAAAAAAAAAAAACACTAGGGTTCCACCAGTTGCGTTCTTCGACCAAAGTGGATGTAAGAAAAGCCTTGTCCAGAGTGTGGAGACAGCTAGACTGTTCGAAGCAAGGGTCCTCCAAACGGGTTCATTAAGTAATCCTACCCTTACCTGGGGGCTGATCTATCTACTAAGGTTTCATAAGATCGAATTGGAAATCTATGTGCACCTTTCAAAAAAAAACTTCTCTAAAAAAAAATCCTTAAAAAAAAAAAACTTCTGTCACTTTGAATTCAGAGTTGAGAAATCTTGGTTCTTTCCCTTTCGGATTTAGCGCTCGCAGAAATGTTGAGCCTTGTTCGGAATGGAACACCATTTGCTCTCTTCGATGAATTCAATCTTGACCTTTCAAAAAAAAAAAAAACTTCCGTCACGTCTGGATTCACATCCGAGAAATTATGGTTCCTTCCCTTTTGAATTTAACGCTCGCAGAAATGTTGAGCCTTTGTTCAGATTGGAATACCATTTGCTCTCCTTTATGAATCCAAATTTGACCTTTCAAGAAAATCCCATCTCGTGTCCTTCCCAAGGATGCGATTTGCAACATTTGTGCCTAGCGGTGCTAGTACGCCCTTTCGGGTCTACTGTATTCGCGACCGACACATTTGTATCTCCAACCTTATATCATTTTACCTCGAGTGAGCCTTGCTTCTCGGTAATTTGAATTAAGGTCTACAATTGCTTCTAGCAGTCACTGGAACGCTCACTCTGAGCCTACCATACTTGCATTTTAGAACAATTGTATCCTCTATGGCTTTTTGCCTTCTTCATCGTCCTTGGGTTGGGCCATGTCCCCTCAAGTGATTTGAAAAGACAAAACCATAGTTGTTCTCCATTTACGATCACCATATTCTTGTGATTACTAATGGATTTGGTCTTGTTTCAGAAGTTTTCCAAAACTAACAATGGCAGCTTCATTGACCATCACTTTCGATGAGAACAAGTACCAGCTTATGCTTCAAGATAAGTAAAACAAGCATAAGCGCCTTGCTAGTTGCCGAAGCGTCATCTCTCTCGACAACTCCCCAAACACCGGGTCAACTTCAACTCCCCGAACCATCGTCTTCGGATCACTGGGACCATTCCCACTTCCCGCAGAAGACACTGTACCTGCCAAGAAGCAGAAAACCGCCCCGCAACGTGTCACTAAAATGGCACCAAGGGCGAACACCAAGAAGCTTGAAGCCCGTGGCGTTCCCACGAAGCCTCAACCCACAAAAAACAAGGTTTACCCCAAAACCTGGTCCTTGAGATCTTCGCCAAAGCAACGGAGGTCCCAAACATCTGCAAAGCCAGCATACCTGGCCCCTCTCAAGGAGAATCCGTTCTACCCTCTCTCTTACATGAAAGAGGAGAAACCTACCCTCCACCCAAAAAATAAACAAAATCATCATAAGCCGGCTTGCTACTACAAGCCCAAAATCAAATCCTGCATTGTTAGGCCTACACAAAAACATGCTGAAGCCTGCACTCCCGCGAGTCGACCCTTCATCTCAACAGGGGCCGAGCTCGAAAAATTCAAGTCTTCATTACGACAGATGAAGGACCACGTCCAGATTTTGTCCTTGCTAAGCTTCAAAGAAGACAAACTCGGCTGCTGTGCACAAGGGACTACATCATTCATCGCCAGAGCCCAGCCAGAGCTGACCGAAGCTCAAATTGCTCGTCGTATGCGTCACCGCACTGCATATCGACAAAAGAGACTCGAGAAATAAAGAACCCAGCGTTCTACTCTCCACGTCACAAAGAAATGGGCCGAAAAAGAAAGACCCGACCAATTCGTTGCTTTTCATATGGTTGGCAAAACCAGAAAACGCCAGAAGTCAGCAACTAAAATCAGTGTTAGACGTCCAGTGACTCGCAGCGTCTCTCGGACACGAACACATTTGGAGGAATCTTCCACTCCTCCAAGCCAAGGACATCGGAGTAACCACTCCTCAGATTCTTCATCCAGAAGAATGAGCCCCAGGTCAGTCACCAGGAAGATTTCTTCGTTCGAATCCCGAGGGGTGAACGTCTTGGCTACAAGTTCTGAGTAGCCTCCACCGCATGATGACGTAACTGCACGCATCCAGCAGTTGGAGCAAGGACATCAGAGAATTGATACTCTGATGGAAAATTTGATTCTCACTCTACAGCGTCCACCACCTAACAATGAAACCCCTCCGAATCATGAAGATGACGAGGGCAATGCAGAAAACAATGAGTCTCGCGCCCTTACCAGAAAAGACGTGGACGATATCCTCGCAAAAGCAAAAGAAGAGGATACATTGAAGGAACATGGGATCAAGCCACCCTACCCTCTATGGATGGACTCGGTTCCGTTCCCTGCAAAATTCAAACAACCTACTCTTCAGACATATACTGGGAAAGGTTCAGCCAGACAGCATGTCATCCACTTAAGGATTCTGACAGGAGCTATTGCGGATCAAGATGCCCTCAAGATTCGCCTCTTCGCAAGTACCCTAAAAGGTACAGCCTTTGATTGGTACTCCACTCTGCCGGAGAACTCCATCCAAAACTGGGCTATGCTGGAGACACGCTTCCTGACCCACTTCCAAGGTGAGGATCATCCTGTTACTATGGCTCAACTCTGCAGCCTAAAACAGGGAGAGAATGAGTCAACATACGACTTCATTCACAAATGGAAGGCAATGGCGTACAAATGCTCAGATGTACTGCCACAAGCGTCGCTGGTCGACATCTGCCGTAACAATATGGGAGCAAAAATCCGCTCCATGATTATCGGCAATAAATTAAAGAACCTGGGGGAACTCCTCGAAGCCTCCATGGAAGCTGAAATGGTGATCAAAGACCTCAACAGTCAGAAATCATCAAAGAAAGAGCCGCCTGCTGTTACAACCTCAAAACCAAAGAAAAAGGAGGTTCTCAATGTACAGACTAAGTCAGCTCCTCAGCAGCCAAAGAAACCTGAAAACAAAACTGCAGGTAAAAGGCCTGAACTCTCTGATGCCTTCAAAGAACGTGTAGAAAAGAAATATCCGTTCGATGAAGATGTTGAAGAAATCTTTGAGGCTCTCCTAGCAAATGGCAAACTCATTTTGCCAGAGCCCAAAAGACCGGGAGATGTTGGCAAAACCAATGATCCCGATACTGTCCATACCATCAGATGATCTCGCATCCTCTCAATCAATGCTTCGTTGTGAGAGAGAAGATCAATGAGATGTGGAAAAACAGAGTCATAACCTTTGATAAAAACTATGGCCCCGCCTCTGTCAACATAGTGTCATGTCGGCAAACTTCAAAGTCACCGAAGAAGAAGATCACTACTTCATTCAAGGTGATAAAAATGGCTCAAGCGTCCCAAGAATTGGTTCCCTATCCAACACCAGATGGACAACCTATATGGGTGCATCCTGATCTCCTAGATGATGAAAATTGGGAGATCGTCAAAACAAAGCCGACCGCTCAGCAGCGAAGGCAAGCCAAGAGACAGCTCCGCAAGCTCAAACAGCAGCAAAAGTCTCAACCAAAACAAGAAGTCCTTGAAAAAGCAGAAACTTCTTCCACTGCTTCACTAAGGACGACGGAAGAATCTCTTCCCAAAACCTCCAAGGCGGTAAGAAAATTCACTCTTGATGATTTCGTGCCACCTCTATACAAAAATGAAAATGCGCAGGGGGCATCATACTCTTGCAACTCGGTAGTTGGATTCTCCATGAATGGATATGAGTCGAGTGATACTGCCAGTGATATAGATGAGTGGGAAGAATCCTTTGAAATAGGAGAATACCTCTCCGACGAGGAATGGATTCCCGAGTCTCATTTTATGCCGGTAATCTGGTATAACCCATTGCAGCCACAAGGATCTTGGTCTGATGATGAAGAAGACCAGGACCTTGTTCAAGAAAACGCTATCGATCCAGCACCAAACAATGCTCCTGTGGAACCCAACATTGGCGAACCACAAGGAGCAAATGACGAAGAAGATTTGGCTCCCATGCCTGATCTCGAAGAATATACAAGAATCTTGTAACATCTTGCCATAGAGCAGAAGCAGGATCGCATCAATCTTTGTCATGACCCAGAACCGGAAGTCCCTGAAAATCAGCGGGAACTTTCTCCCTTAACTCCTGAAAATGGAGAAAACTGTTGGATCGATGATTCTCTCGCATCCGAGGATGAATCTGATTCCCAACAGTCTACATTGGGGGCATCTCCTGTCATGATAACCTGCAATGCAATAGCTCAGGACGACAGTGCCTCTGAAGCTTCCGAAGACACGTACTCCCCAACCGGTAGCGTATCTTCCGGAGCTACATCCTCTCAGATGACTTCCACTGAGATAACATCCTCTCAACACACACCAAGAAGTTGTTGAATGCCACCAAGTGGTTGGAAGTCGGATGTCCATCCTCAAACCTCCGATTGGCGACTGGAGATCCGTTCATTGATTATATCATGTTCGGAATACTACCTGAAGATCCAAAAGAGCGGGTAAGCATCCAAAGACGAGCCCCAAACTTTCATTTGTATATACCTTCAAAAGCACTTTACAGAAAATCCTTCAACGGAGTACTCCTACGCTGCTTATCACAACAAGAGGCTGAGGAAACTCTCGAAGAAGTACATGCTGGTCTTTGTGGAGCCCATCAGGCTGGCCCTAAGCTCTACAACTAGATAAAAAGGCTAGGTTACTATTGGCCTACCATGGTAGCTGATACAATGCAATTTGCCAAGCGCTGCCAAAAATGCCAGATTCATGGAGATTATGTCCACATACCTCCAGAATGGCTACATCCAACAGCAATCTCATGGCCTTTCGAAGCCTGGGGTATGGACATCATAGGTCCTATTTCTCCCCCATCAAGCAAAGGTCATCGCTTAATCTTCGCCGCTACGGATTATTTCTCCAAGTGGTCAGAAGCATTTGCGCTCAGCGAAATGAAGACTTCATCAGTCCTTCAGTTCTTGCACACCAACATTATTTGTCGCTTCAGCATACCTAAAAGATTCGTCCATGATAACGGACCACAATTCCGGGATCACAGATTCTATAGGTTCTGCGACAAGTACAAAATCCAAAGTTGTCCTTCGACTCCATATAATCCAGCAGCGAATGGACTAGCAGAAGTCTTCAACAAGACACTCTGCAAAATTCTTAAGAAAATGGTCTCTAGTGACAGAAGAGACTGGGGCGACAAACTACTAGAAGCTTTGTGGGCCTATCGAACCACCGTTCGAGGACCAACCCATAGCACACCATTCTCTTTGGTCTATGGATGTGAAGCTGTTGTCCCTTTTGAAGTACAAATTCCTTCCTTAAGGGTATCTTTGCAAAATGACATGACGCAAGAAAGCAATGTCAAAATGAGACTCCATGAGCTGGATAATCTCGATGAAAGACGACTCGAAGCTCTACAAAGCATTGAGTTGTACCAAGCACGCATGGCAGGATCTTTCGACAAGAAGGTCAGGCAACGCGCTTACAAAAAGGGTGACATGGTTCTTGCAGTAAAAAGACCCATAGCCTTTGCCCACAAATCCAAAGGCAAATTCGAACCAAAATGGGAGGGACCCTTCGTCATCGACAAAGTCTTCTCCAACGGTGCATACGCTCTTCTAAACATGGAAGGAGACAGATGTATGCTACCCATCAACGGCAAGTTCTTGAAGCGGTACTACCCTTGAAGACTTCCTCAAACGGGTCAGAGCAATATCTATATGGCTAAAGCGTATTTCCAAGGTACTTGCTCATCAAACCCACCCCTTTTGAAATTTTCTTCTTTATGTTGAAGTTTCCAAAAGAAAAAAAAACTATCTCTCAAAACAATGCTTACTTTCATCGTTTCATTGTTCAAAAGAAAAATCAAATCCAAAAATCCAAGTTTAGGAGCCTCTTCCCAGACTTGACCAAAATTTCGATCCTTAAACCCAAAACTCATGGTTTGAAACAAAAATCGGGACTTAGGAATTTTCACCCTAGACCGCCTCGGCTTTTACAACCAAAATGGTTTTAAGTCAAAATTTATGACCTTCGTGTCTTTAAACAAAAATTTTGAAACCGCGAGGAAGCGACATTCAGTTGATACTCGCAAAACCCAAAAATCGGAAGGATGCGAACCCCATTCGATACTTCCAAAACCCAAAAATCGCAAGGAAACGAACCCCATTCTATACTTGCAATTTTCAAAAATCGTGGAGAAGCAACATACCAGTTGATATCCACAACCCAAATTTCAAAAATCGTGAAGAAGCAACAAACCAGTTGATATCCACAACCCAAATTTCAAAAATCGTGGAGATGCAACATACCAGTTGCTATCCACAACCCAAATTTCAAATGGTTCAAGAAAACCTCAAATTTCAAAAAAAAAAAAATCGCGGGGAAACGACGCCAAGTCAGTACCCGCAAAACCAAAAGTTTTGGGAAAAGCAGGGAAGCGACGCTTAGTCGATATTTGCACCCCAATTCGCGAGGAAGCAACATTCCATCGATACTCGCAAAACCCAGCCTGTGAGGAAGTGACATTCCATCAATACTCGCAAAACCGAATGAGCAAGGAAGCGACATTCCATCGATACTTGCAAGACCATTGAGCGGCGAGGCGACATTTAGTCGATACCTGCATTTTGAAAATCAAAACTCGGCTATAAACGCCAAAATTCAGCTATAAACGCCAAAAATCCGGCTATAAACGCCAAAAATTCGGCTATAAATGCCAAAACAAAAATTTTTCGGCTATAAACGCCAAAATCGGCTTTCATGCCAATAAAACAAAACTTGGTTTTCAAAAAACTCGGCTATAAACGCCAAAAATTCGGCTATAAATGCCAAAACAAAAATTTTTCGGCTATAAACGCCAAAATCGGCTTTCATGCCAATAAAACAAAACTTGGTTTTCAAAAAACTCGGCTATAAACGCCAAAATCTGGCTACAAACGCCAAAACTCGGCTATAAACGCCAAATCCGGCTATAAATGTCAGAATCCGGCTATAAATGCTAAAATTCGGCTATAAATGCCAAAAATAAAATTTTTCGGCTATAAAAGCCAAAATCGGCTTTCATGCCATCTCAAAATCGGCTCTCATGCCACAAACAAAATTTTTGGCTCTCATGCCATCCCAAAATTCGGCTATAAATGCCAAAACAAAACAAAAAAAAATCGGCTAAAAATACCAAAGTCTGGCTATAAATGCCAAAATTCGGCTATAAATGCCAAGACAAACAAAACAAAATTCGGTTTTTCTATGCCATTCTAAAATTCGGCTTTCACGCCATCCAAAAATTTTGGCTCCCATGCCGCAAAACAAATTTTGGCTCTTACGCCACAAAATTAGGCTTTCTCGCCATCCAAATTTTGGTTTTCAAACCATCAAAAACAAGGCTTTCCGCCACAAAATTGGCTTTCATGCCCAAAACAACCCTTTGACAAAAGATTTCTACAAAATAACAACCTTTTGATCAAATTCTTAAACAAACATTCCCATCAATCTTTTGCTCAAAATTGTTTTCATCAAAAAATGATTTAGGTGAAAGGAAGGGGATACAAAAAATATTGTACCAAAACTGGTTATACATGGAGGTACCCAAAAAAAAAAAAAAGAAAAGAAAAAGGAAAAAGAGTTTGTTACAACTCAGGAGCTCAATCCTACATGGTCTTCAACCAAAGGTTCAACTCCTCAAGCAGACCCTTGGCCTTAACGTCCAAAGTTTTTAGGCCACGCTCCTTCAAAATGTCCCCATAGAACGCGGCCGAATGCCGTGACCCATCTGCAGCACGAGGAAGTTCTTCCCAGAGGACCTGCCACTGCTCATGCTCCTGAGTCTTCCTCCGGACATTACCTTCAGCTTCCTCAACCTGGCAAATGAGAGTCCCCTCCTTGTCACGAGCCTCCACAATGGCGGTCCATTTGGTAGCAACCTCTTCCTCTAAAAGATCAAGACGTTGCCTAGCCTCAACGACCTCCTTATCAAGGCGGTCCAAGTCTTGCTTCAGCCCCATGATGGATAACTCGGTAACGTTCATCTCCCGAACGATCTGCCTCCGAGTCTTCGTGACCTCCGTCAGCTCAGCTTTGACTTTGCCGGAAGGTTTTAAGAACATCTCATCAAAGAAGTCACCATCTAGGAAACTCTTGGTCTCAGTCCATTTGTTCCCCAAGGTGATGATCTCCTCAACAAAATCCTTGGCACTTGAAATGTCCAGACCGACTTCTTTGCTATCAGCGAGGATGTCCTGCACACGCTTGATCATGCCAAAACCAGCTTCCAAATGACCTGAAGAAAGAGTCTCAACCCATGAGCTCAAGACAGTCTTCAACACCTTCCTTGCATACTAAAGGTGCGGTGCAGATGAGGATTCGCCATGCTCTGGTGCCCGACTGCCCACGTCATGCTCCATTGGAAGAGTAATCAATAAACTCTTTCCAACGGAAGAAGCTGACTCATTGAAAGTGGAAGACGCCCCTATTTCTGCATCAGCCGCAGGTATCCCCTATTCTGGCTCTGAGGAAGACGAAGGAATCTCTCCTGCTGCTTCACAATCTGTCAAAGAAAAAAAGAAAAAGACAAAAAGGTATGAATATAATCTTGTCAAAAATATATCAAGATTATTATTGCAAGTATACCTGCTTCGACGACCGGCGGAGTACTCTCTGCCTCTTTGAGCTCATCCGAAGCATCGTCAAAAGTTACGTCCATGGATGGTTCGAAATCGTCGGAATCCTCTGGCAAGTCAGCTATGTTAGCAAATGACAGCAAAAGAAGACAAAAAAAAAAAAGCAAAAGCCAAAGCAAATCATACCAGGTGAAGGTTCTGGAACCACTCCAGAGTCCCTAGGCTCTTCCTCAGATGCCACGACTGGATCCGTCATCGCCTCATCGGCAGGAACCTCAGGCATCACCAGGTCATCATCCTCTGCTAAAAAAAAAAAAAAGAAGCAGCGGATCAAAACAAAATCTTTCACAAAAAAAAGGGGGAAGGAAGAAACAAAAAGAAAGAAAGGGGATCATACCAGCTATCTCCTCTTTTCTGCTTCTCTTCTCCGGAGGCTCGTCAGCATCCTCAGACACCTCCTCAGCAATGGTGAGAGGAACTTCAAGACCAGAAGGACTATCGTGCCGTCTCATGTTACGGCGTTGTCCTCTCCTCCTCTTGCCTCGGCGGGTTAATCTGCTCGACGATCCTGCTACACTATCAACATCAGGCCTCTCACAAGAGTCCTCACTGGATGGTCTACTTTTCTCAGTAGACTCCATGGAAGCCTTCGTATGCTCTGCCTGTATCATAGCATCGATCTCGGCCTCCTCCTCCTCCAGCTATCTCAGGACCTCACCAGGAATCCCCTGTGCAGCTCCTGATCTGATGATGTCCTGCCCGTTGAGAAAGCCTATCTTGTGCTTCTCTCGAGAAAGGAAGGCCAAAACTTCCTCCCGACGGACACCATCCGATTTGCCAGGACTCTTCCCAGGAGATTGCTTAATATCAAGCTCTTTCTTGGAAAGCCCCCGGTACACTGAAAAGCTCTCCACGAACCACTTCGTGAAGCCAGCAGTCCGGAAGGTGGGCAGCTCAGGATAAGAAATCATGGCGGTAGTATCCTCGGCGCTATAAAAAGCCCATGCATTTCTCCCATCTTGCAGACCTCCAAAACGCTTCACCATGCTCGAAGGCGCTCCAACAACGCCTTGAGAGAAGCCAAGCTGCAATGCAAAACGCGAAGGGACATACGGTTGGATATCGACGAAAAGATGTCTGCAGTACACCATCGTACCAACCCGTATGTTGAAGAGCCACCTCTTCTCCGCGTCTGTCAAAGCATAGTGTCTTCCCGACCCTGCCCTGGTCGAATCACGGGAGACACCAAAGTCAAAAGCCTTCTTCCGCAAGCCCGGAGAAAGCTTCACTGAAGACTGCCCAATCTCGACGTCCCTAAATCGTCGGATCCTTAAACGGGCAGATAAAAGTGATTCGTGAACGGTTGTCCCTCTAGCCAAACGAATCATAAAGGGATCTTCGTCTTGTGCAACTCCCAAACGATGGAAGCTAGGACAGTGGTATACATACCACGAATAGAAGATGTGGGCAGAAAATACCCTGTTCATGGGAAGCCCAAGCCGAACCAGGAAAGCAGCAGCCTGCAGTTCGGTATATAAATAGGAGTAAAGAGCAGGTACCAAAGCCAGCCGCTCTCCAAACTCCATCTGACAAGCCGGAAAAATACAGTGCGGCCTGATGTGCGTTCCATCTCCTCCAGCAAAAACAGCCTCACCCAGCCAGTAAGTGAGGTAAACAGTGAGATCTCTCCACAACGCAATGTCAGGACAAATGGCATCTGTGCTTGCGAAGAACTTCTTCAAATCTTCTCGCATAGCAGCGATCTTCTTCAAACTTGATGCTTTAGCCCTAACATCCTGGGCCATGCCATCAGAAGAATCCCCGCTATCAAAAAAGTTGGAACTGCAACTCCTCCAACTGCTGCATCTAACTTTCGAGCCCTCCTTCTCCTTAAAAAAATCATAGAAGGCGACGAGCTGAAAGTACACAAGCCTAAACTCCTCAGACTGCTCCCCAAGGACGCTGTCAATAGGCATAACCTCCTCATAGAGTTTGCCGAGGATAGGCAATCCGGTGATGGCGCTCAGCTCCTTCAAAGAAAAACCAATCTCACCATTCGTCACAATGAAGGTGTTGGTTTGTGGAAGGAATGACTCCAGCATGGCCATGAAAGCCTCATCGGAGAAAATGACGGTTTGCCGAAAAGCGCGAACCGCGACAAAAATCTCTGCCTCCTGAAGAACGGCCTCACCAATCCTCAAGGTGTGATCAGTCCATGACTCCCAGCTCGAGTCAGCACTGAAACGGCCACGAAGTCGAAAAGGCTTCACCCAATTGCTGCCGTCACCCCGAAAAACGCCAAGGCCCACCGGTCTCAAATCGATCGATGGATGATCAGAACCTTGGTAGCCATTGGCTGGCATCAACACGTCCATACGGACAGGTGGCTTCTCTGCAAAACCTGAAGGTCCACCAACAAAAACTCCGGTCTTGATCACACTGGTCCTCTTCACCCAACTCGGAGGATCTTCCCTCTTAGGGCACGTGGGAGAAAGGCTTAGGATCGAGATGGTCCGATCAAAAGACGACCGGGTAGAAATAGTTCTCTCCTCACCATCCGCTGTGTAAGAGAACTGAAAACATCTCCTTTGGTATGTCAAGTCGTCAGGGACTGCATCACCGAAGAAGAAGGTAGGCTTGAGCACAACGCTCTGATCGTCCGTAACCCAGGGACGGCTGCTTACCGTGATCTTATAGAACTCCTCATCCTTGAGAGCGATCAATCGCTGTCTCATCTCATCACAATTGAGGGAATTACATTCTTCCAAGTTTTTCTCCACAAACTGGACCTTCTCCCAAGCTTGCTGAACGGCAGCATTGGAAGATCTAGCAGACCGACGAGGCGCGTCAGTAACAGGACCTTTACCTTTGTTCGTTCTAGAAGAACTACCTGCAAAAGGTGGAAGAGAAAAGATCAATCAACATCAAAATGACAGAATTCTGCTACAAAAATTCTAGCAAAATTTTGACATAGTTCCGGGGCAATTCCAACGAAAAGGAACATACTCCGAAAAAGACAGGAAGCTAGAAGATGAGCTCAACATCGCTGCGAGCTCATAGTCAGTGGAGAATTCTCAAAGAAGGCTTGAACTCAACATCGCTGCGAGAACAAGCCAATCTCATCAAACTTCCGCAAAATCTGGAAAAGAGCTCAACATTGCTGCGAGCTTCAGAATCCAAAAGTTGCAAACTTCCTCAAAATCTAGCAAGACCGAGAAAGAGCTCAACATCGCTGCGAGCTCAAAATCTCGATACTTGCAAAAGATTTTTAGGTATGCATCATCATACTTCCAAATCCATTTACAAAAATCATGCATCAAAAAATATCATCATGCATTAGATGCTAGGAAAACCTTGACCAAAGTTTGACCAATTCCAACCCAATTTGGTCAAAACCAATCAAACTTTGTCCAAGTCAAAAATCATGTTGGCTTGACCTAGAGACTCTAGCCTTCTATCTTGATGTATCAAATAAAAAATGCATACATATTGAAATTGCATAGCCTCATTATCATAGTAAGCAAACAAGGAAAAAGAAAAAGAAAGAGAGAAAAAAAATCTCAGCAAAAATAAATAAATAAATAAATAAATTTTGGCCCACAGGCCGTGGCCCACTGCCACGGGCAGTACGGTCAGGTCCGTACAGCCAGAAGAAAAAAAAAAGAAAACAGCAAAAAAAAAAAAAAAAAGAAAAGAAGAGAAAAACGCTGAAAAAAAAAAGATCAGCGTGAAAAAAAACAAAAAAAAAAACAGAAAAAAAAGAGAGTACACGGTTTTAAAAAAAAAAAAAGAAGAGAAAGCCGTGAAAAGAAAAAAAAAAGAGAAAAAAAGAAAGAAAGAAAAAAAGAGAAGCACGAAAAAAAAAAACATGCATGAAAAGAAAAGAAAAGAAAAGAAAAAAAAAAGAGAAGAAGAAAGAAAAGAAAAGAAAAAGAAGAAAAAAATGATGAAGAAGCTACTTCTACAATGGAGATTCTTGACGAGGAAGAAAACTTACTTAAAGCCATTGATGGAGAAGAAGAAGAAAAGCTTGGAGATCCTTGAAGAAGAGAAAGCACTTCTTGTCTTGGGGAGCACTCTTGAAGATTTCTTGCAAAAAGAAAGTAATGGAGCAAAAGCACCAACCCTCTTTGCTTTTATAGAAGAGAGCAAGCCAAAAGAGGAAACAAAGAGAAAGAAAGGAGGTAAGTGCTAAAATTTAGCTACTTTCCGAAAGAGAAAGATATTTTGAGAGAATCTTTCCACAAAAAGAAAACTTGAGAAATTCTCTCCAAGTAAAGATATTTTTAGATATTCTCTACACAAAAGAGATATTTTTAGATATTCTTTACAAATATGACACCATATGAGATCTAGGCTATCTCCAAAGCCTAAGGTCCCATGGGTTAGCCCATATGAGCCAGGTTTGACCACCTAGGCACTAAAATTGGCTTTTAGTCAAAGTATTCCTCTTACCAAGAGCAGAAAAAAGAAAAAGAGCAAAAAAAGTCCCATGCCTCTTTTGAGTTGATGGGATCATTCAAAAGAAAAAAAAAGAAAGTCCCATGAGTTTCCAAAAACCAAACCATCCAACCTCATGAACCAAATTGAGCCAAAATCTTGAAATTGACATTTCACAAAACCAAATTCCAGTCCCCTAGCTCGCCACATACAACTTGTTAGGTCACAAGACCAAAATCAAAATCAAGCCTCCCGGCAGCAGCAACTACCAAAGCCAACACTCATCAAACAAAATACATGAGTGGCTTCAACATGCTTCCAAAAGGCTGCACGTCAAATTTCAGGTCATTCCGACAACGTTTGACCAGGTTTCGATGCTCCGAGAGAAAATCAAGCCTACTGTCGGCGAGCAACCCGGGACCATGACATCCAAAACAGAGCCCATGGAACGTCTCAAAATGACAACAATAGGCTCCCCGTCAAATTTCAGGTCAATCGGACATCGTTTGACCACATATCAAAGCTCAGCATTTTCCCCGTAGCAAAATCAAGTGAAGCATCGATGGGACCCCAAACGGCTTCAAAACTCAAATAAAAGCCCATGGTTGGTCCTATCCACTGCTCAAGAAGCTTCACCTCAATTTTCAGGTCATTCCGACATCGTTTGACCTAGTTTCGACGCTTGACGGAAAATCGGCTACAAAGTCTTCGGCTTTCCCCAAAAATGGGAAACTTTGTGCTCCGACTTCGCGAGGGTTCTCTTCAAGATTTCTCCAAGAAAATCAAGTCAATAATTGAGGAAAAATGTCAAGAAAAATACAGAAGAAAAAAGGAACGAAAAAGACGAAAAAACGGCCGAAAACGACGCTCGGCGACCAAACGGGCCGAAGCCCTATGGTCGCCGGCGACCCTGGAAATCCGGGTCGCCGGATTTTGTGCCAAATCGTCCGTTTTCTGATTCTTTTCGCGTTTCAGGTGTTCTGGCCTCTGTGATTTTCTGAAAATCCAATGTTTGTTGCTTGAAAACGACTGATCTTCGTCGACATCTCGGATCCGCCATCAAAAGCATGAAATCATCACCGATCGCCTCAAGATCGCCAACCGGCTGACCAAGAAAGTGCACTTTCTGTCCGACCGATCGTGAAATCGATAAGACAGACGTCACCGGCCCGCCAACATCAACCAATGTCTGAAATTGCATCGCAATCCAACATCAAATAATGCGTGGATCCACTCGTGATGATCGCAAGAAGAATCTCAAAAGGCGCAGCACGGCCCGCGACTCTTCACATGCCTTGGCAACCACCTAATGTCGTTAATTGACCCATTAAAGCAGTCATTAACTCATTATTTTGGACGGCCCAATCAAAACCAAGCATTTGAGAGTTACAAATCCAAGTAATCATGGCATTAAACCCATGAAACTCCCATCATCATGAAGCATAAAGGTGATTAAATGCCCACTACCTTCATCGGCCAATCAAAAGCCTTGAAAAAGGAGTTACAAAATCGATTTGTAACTCCTCATCAATTCTTTCATCATGGCCATCAATGCCAATAAACACCTCATGGCTACCAAAAGCCTATAAAAGGAGGTCCATTCTAAGAAGAAAGCAGGATGAAAAGAGATCCCAAGTGCAAGCTCTAAAAATTCAGAAAATCCAAGAGAGAGACGAAGTTCTACTACTTTGCTCCCGAAAGCACCACAAGGTGATCAACGTCCCTTGGGGAGCCACCCCCCCAAGGTCTCCTCCTTCTCCAACATGGCCTAAATGCGGCTTTTCAGCCCGTTTACTCGATTTTTCATTGGATATAGGACCTTCTCTTGGTCCTTGTCCTTTAAAAAACTGAGGTTAAAAGCCAAGCCAAAGAATCAAAGCATCACATGTTCTCATTTGAAGGACGATGGCGAAGCCCATACATGACTTGCGACCGTCTATCTCAATGTGTCCCCACAATCTCCTGAGAAGTTAGATCCCTTTTCTTCCTTTTCTATTGTAGTTTGTATTTCTTAAAGAGACAAAAAGAAATCACAATTCTTGTCTTTCATATTTGATGAGTTTTGTAAAAACTCCTTTCACGGCAAAATCGCCTTTCACGGCAAACAAACAAAAACGCCTCTTACGGCATTCTAAAACCTTGTCTCTTTTCTTAATATTTATGCAATTTGAAAAGTTAGAAAAAAGGATTGATTTCCTTTCCACTTGCGAAGGTGAATCTCCGGATTATCACCATTCCAAATTCCAAGTAGAAAGTAAATCTGGCATACCCGTACAAAAATGTTGATGCCCGAGATTTTCCCTCCTCCGCCGAGACCCAGGTCAACACCCGGGGTGCGGAAGGAGAGGACGGAAGATTTCTTCCGGGTCCATCATAGAGGGTAGGGTGGCTTGATCCCATTTTCCTTCAATGTATCCTCTGCTTTTGCTTTTGCGAGGATATCGTCCACGTCCTTTCTGGTAAGGGCGCGAGACTCATTGTTTTCTGCATTGCCTTCGTCATCTTCATGATTCGGAGGGGTTTCATTGTTAGGTGGTGGACGCTATAGAGTGAGAATCAAATTTTCCATTAGAGTCTCAATTCTCTGTTGTCCTTGCTCCAACTGCTGGATGCGTGTGGTTACATCGTCATGCTGTGGAGGCGACTCAAAACTTGTAGCCAAGACGTTCATCCCTCGGGATTCGAAAGAAGAAATCGTCCTGGTGACTGAGCTGGGGCTCATTCTTCTGGATGAAGAATCTGAGGAGTGGTTACTCCGGTGTTCTTGGCTTGGAGGAGTGGAAGATTCCTCCAGATGTGTTCGTGTCCGAGAGACGCTGCGAGTCACTGGACGTCTAACACTGATTTTGGTTGCTGACTTCCGGTGTTTTCTGGTTTTGCCAACCATATGAACAGCAACGATTTGGTCGGGTCTTTCTTTTTCGACCCATTTGTTTGAGACGTGGAGAGTAGAACGCTGGGTTCTTTGTTTCTCGAGTCTCTTTTGTCGATATGCAGTGCGGCGACGCATACGACGAGCAATTTGAGCTTCAGTCAGCTCTGGCTGGGCTTTGGCGATGAAGGATGTAGTCCCTTGTGCGCAGCAGCCGAGCTTGTCTTCTTTGAAGCTGGGCAAGGACCGGATCTGAACGCGGTCTTTTGTCTGTCGCAATGAAGACTTGAATTTTGCGAGCTCGGCCCCTGTTGAGATGAAGGGTCGACTCACGGGAGTGCAGGCTTCAGCATGTTTTTGCATAGGCCTAACAATGCAGGATTTGATTTTGGGCTTGTAGGAGCAAGCTGGCTTATGATGATTTTGTTTATTTTTTGGGTGGAGGGTAGGTTTCTCCTCTTTCATGTAAGAGAGATGGTAGAACTGATTCTCCTTGAGAGGGGCCAGGTATGCTGGCTTTGCAGATGTTTGGGACCTCCGTTGCTTTAGCGAAGATCTCGGGGACCAAGTTTTGGGGTAAACCTAGTTTCTTGTTGGTTGAGGCTTCGTGGGAACGCCACGGGCTTCAGGCTTCTTGGTGTTCGCCCTTGGTGCCATTTTAGTGACACGTTGCGGGGCGGTTTTCTGCTTCTTGGCAGGTACAATGTCTTCTGCGGGAAGTGGGAATGGTCCCAGTGAGCTGAAGACGATGGTTCGGGGAGTTGAAGTTGACCCGGTGTTTGGGGAGTTATCGAGAGAGATGACGCTTCGGCAACTGGCAGGGCGCTTATGCTTGTTTTGTTTGTCTTGCAGCATAAGCTGGTACTTGTTCTCATCGAAAGTGATGGTCAATGAAGTTACCATTGTTAGTTTTGGAAAACTTCTGAAACAAGACCAAATCCATTAGTAATCACAAGAATATGGTGATCGTAAATGGAGAACAACTATGGTTTTGTCTTTTCAAATCACTTGAGGGGACATGGCCCAACCCAAGGACGATGAAGAAGGCAAAAAGCCATAGAGGATACAATTGTTCTAAAATGCAAGTATGGTAGGCTCAGAGTGAGCGTTCCAGTGACTGCTAGAAGCAATTGTAGACCTTAATTCAAATTACCGAGAAGCAAGGCTCACTCGAGGTAAAATAGTATAAGGTTGGAGATACAAATGTGTCGGTCGCGGATACAGTAGACCCGAAAGGGTGTACTAGCACCGCTAGGCACAAATGTTGCAAATCGCATCCTTGGGAAGGAGACGAGATGGGATTTTTTTGAAAGGTCAAAATTGGGTTCATAAAGGAGAGCAAATGGTGTTCCAATCCGAACAAAGGCTCAACATTTCTGCGAGCGCTAAATTCAGAAGGGAAGGAACTAGAATTTCTCGAATGTGAATCCAATAATGACGGAAGTTTTTTTTGAAAGGTCAAGATTGAATTCATCGAAGAGAGAAAATGGTGTTCCATTCCGAGCAAGGCTCAACATTTCTGCGAGCGCTAAATCCGGAAGGGAAAGAACCAAGATTTCTCAACTCTGAATTCAAAAGTGACAAAAGTTTTTTTTTTTTTTTTTTTTAAAAGATTTTTTTTTGAAAAGTCAAGATTGAATTCATTGAAGAGAGCAAATGGTGTTCCATTCCAAACAAGGCTCAACATTTCTGCGGGTGCTAAATCCGAAAGGGAAAGAACCAAATTTCTCAACTCTGAATTCAATGTGACAGAAGTTTTTTTTTTTTTAGGATTTTTTTTTAGAGAATTTTTTTTGAAAGGTGCACATAGATTTATAATTCGATCTTATGAAACCTTAGTAGATAGATCAGCCCCCCAGGTAAGGGTAGGATTACATAATGAACCCGTTTGGAGGACCCTTGCCTCGAACAGTCTAGCTGTCTCTACACTCTGGACAAGGCTTTTCTTACATCCACTTTGGTCAAAGAACGCAACTGGTGGAACCTTAGTGTTTTTTTTTTTTTTGAAATCTTTTTTTTTTGAAAGGGTTTTTATAAACTCATTAAAGAGAACGAATGGTGTTCCAATCCGAACAAAGGCTCAACATTTCTGCGAGCGCTAAATTCGAAGGGAATGAACCAAGGTTTCTCAACTTTGAATTCAAAAGAGAGAAAACTAAATTTTTTTTGAAATTATATATATTTTTTTTTGAAATCCCATTTGGACTCATCAAAGAGAAAAGATGGCCCAATCCCCGATATGAACGATAGCTGCGAACATTTCTGTGAGCTATCGAGTTCAAAGAGGAGAGGATCAAAATTCCTCAAAGTTGAATCTTGAGAAAGAGAGATCATTTTTTTTTTGAAAGAGTTTGACATGAAGGTGTTTTTTTTTGAAATCCCAATTGGACTCATCAAAGAGAAAAGGTGGCCCAATCCCTGATATGAACGATAGCTGCGAACATTTCTGTGAGCTATCAAATTCGAAGAGGGAAGGATCAAAATTTCTCAAAGTTGAATCTAAGAAAAGAGATCAGATTTTGTTTTTTTTTTTTGAAGCGAGAAAGAACAATTGAAATCCCATCTCATATTTTTTTTAGATGCAAAATGCAACATAGGCCACCAACTAGAAAGGAGCCAAGTGATCAAAGCATCACGTTCTCAAGTCAACGTGTCCCACCGGGTGTGCCAACTTGATGGACCAGAAAGAAATCTTCCGTCCTCTCCTTCCGCACCCCGGGGGCTGACCTGGGTCTCGGCGGAGGAGGGAAAATCTCGGGCATCAACATTTTTGTACGGGTATGCCAGATTTACTTTCTACTTGGAATTTGGAATAGTGATAATCCGGAGATTCACCTTCACAAGTGGAAAGGAAATCAATCCTTTTTTCTAACTTTTCAAATTGCACAAATATTAAGAAAAGAGACAAGTTTTTAGAATGCCGTAAGAGGCGTTTTTGTTTGTTTGCCGTGAAAGGAGATTTTGCCGTGAAAGGCGTTTTTACAAAACTCATCAAATATGAAAGACAAGAATTGTCATTTCTTTTTGTCTCTTTAAGAAATACAAACTACAATAGAAAATGAAGAAAAGGGATCTAACTTCTCAGGAGATTGTGGGGACACGTTGAGATCGACAGTCGCAAGTCATGTATGGGCTTCGCCATCGTCCTTCAAATGAGAACATGTGATGCTTTGATTCTTTGGCTTGGCTCCTAACCTCAGTTTTTTAAAGGACAAGGACCAAGAGAAGGTCCTATATCCAATGAAAAACCAAGTAAACGGGCTTAAAAGCCGCGTTTAGGCCATGTTGGAGAAGGAGGTGACCTTGGGGGGGTGGCCCCCCAAGGGACGTTGATCACCTTGTGGTGCTTTCTGGAGCAAAGTAGCAGAACTTCGTCTCTCTCTTGGATTTTCTGAATTTTCAGAGCTTGCACTTGGTATCTCTTTTCATCATGCTTTCTTCTTGGTATGGACCTCCTTTTATAGTCTTTTGGTAGCCATGAGGTGTTTATTGGCATTGATGGCCATGATGAAAGAATTGATGAGGAGTTACAAGTTGATTTTGTAACTCCTTTTTCAAGGCTTGTGATTGGCCAATGAAGGTAGTGGGCATTCAATCACCTTTATACTTCATGATGATGGGAGTTTCATGGGTTTAATGCCATGATTGCTTGGATTTGTAACTCCCAAATGCTTGGTTCTGATTGGGCCGTCCAAAATAATGAGTTAATGACTGCTTTTAATGGGTCAATTAACGTCATTAAGTGGTTGCCAAGGCATGTGAACAGTCGCGGGCCGTGCTGCGCGTTTTGAGATTCTTCTTGCGATCATTACGGGTGGATCCACGCATTATTTGATGTCGGATTGCGATGCAATTTCAGACATTATTTGATGTTGGCGGGCCGGTGACATCTGTTTTGTCGATTTCACGATCGGTCGGACAGAAAGTGCACTTTCTTGGTCAGCCGGTTGGCGATCTTGAGGCGATCGGTGATGATTTCATGCTTTTGACGGCGGATCCGAGATGTCGATGAAGATCAGTCGTTTTGAAGCACCAAACATTGGATTTTCAGAAAATCACAGAGGCCAGAACACTCGAAACGCGAAAAGAATCGGAAAACGGACGATTCGGCGCAAAATCCGGCGACCCGAATTTCCAGGGTCGCCGGGCGACCATGGGCCAGGGTCGCCGGCGACCTTGGGCCAGGGTCGCCGGCGACCATAGGGCTTCTGCCCGTTTGGTCGCCGAGCGTCGTTTTCGGCTGTTTTTTGGTCTTTTTTGTTCCTTTTTTCTTCTGTATTTTTCTTGACATTTTTCCTCAATTATTGACTTGATTTTCTTGGAGAAATCTTGACGAGAACCCTCGCGAAATCGGAGCACAATGTTTCCTATTTTTCGGGAAAGTCGAAGACTTTGTAGCTGATTTTCCATCAAGCGTCGAAACTAGGTCAAACGATGTCGGAATGACCTGAAAATTGAGGTGAAGCTTCTTGAGCAATGGATAGGACCAACCATGGGCTTTTATTTGAGTTTTGAAGCCGTTTGGGGTCTCATCGATGCTTCACTTGATTTTGGTGCGGGGAAAATACCGAGCTTTGATATGTGGTCAAACGATGTCCGATTGACCTGAAATTTGACGGGGAGCCTATTGGAGTCATTTTGAGACGTTCCATGGGCTCCGTTTTGGATGTCATGGTCCCGGGTTGCTCCGCCGCCGGTAGGCTTGATTTTCTCTCGGAGCATCGAAACCTGGTCAAACGTTGTCGGAATGACCTGAAATTTGACGTGCAGCCTTTTGGAAGCATGTTGAAGCCACTCATGTATTTTGTTTGATGAGTGATGGCTTTGGTGGTTGCCGCCGCCGGGAGGCTTGATTTTGCTGCTCGAGCATTGATGGAGGGTCAAACATTGTCGGTTTGACTTGAAATTTGGCATGGAGCCCTTTGGAGACATTCTGGAGTCATCTGTAGGCTTTGATCAAAGTTTTGGTATCTTTGATGATGTTGCCGCCGGGAGCGCCTGTTTAGCTGTCGGAGCGGTGAAGTTGGGCCAAACGATGTCGGAATGACCCGAAACCTCAGGTGTACCCCTCTTTTAGCTGTCTTGAAGGATCTCTCAGTTTCTGTCCGATTTTGACAAAATCTGATGCTTGAAGTAGCCTTGCCTATTTTTAGCAGGATGCAGCTTCAGGAGGCTTCTTGATGTTGGGGAGACATATTGACTTTTTTGGTGTCAACACACCCGAGATCAGAGCAAGTTCTGTGGCTACCATAAGCAAAATGGGCACAGAACCGAGGACTGCTACACCTTCAAAGCACACCTCGAGAAGCTCGTGAAGGATGGGTACCTGAAAGACCTCATCAAAGAAGAGGGCAGAGTAAACCAAGCTCAGCAGCGCGAGCCTGATGATCGGGAGATCGATGAACCGATAGGGACCATCAACGTCATCCATCTAGTTCCCGCTCCCAAGGGAAGCGGCCGGGCTCGTACTGAGGCCAGGAGGGCCCAGCACAGCAAACAAGTGATGACGGCTGAGCTCGGTCCCTCAGCGAAGAAGGCACGCAAAGAAAGACCAAAGATTTGGTTCTCTGATGACGACTTGGATGGGATCCAGCTACTCCAAAATGATCCCCTGCTCCTGACTCTGAGGTTGCAAAACTTTAATGTCAAAAGGATCTTAGTGGACCCTGGGAGCTCCTCGGAAATCCTCTATTTCTACTTCTTCAAGAAAATGGGTCTGAGAGAGGAGGACCTGCAGGAAGCCCGTACCCCATTGGTGGGTTTCAGCTCCAAGTCCGTGTACCCTAAAGGGAAGATCTCCCTCAAAGTCGAAGTGGGAGGAGCCTCCATGACAGCGGACTTCCTGGTGGTAGATGCACCATCCCCATACAATGCCATCATGGGAAGGACCTGGCTGCATAACATGGAAGCTGTTCCCTCCACCCATCACCAGAGGCTCAAATTCCCGTTGCAAAACGAAGATGGTAGTTTCAAGGTGATCATAATCCGCGGCGACCAGCAGATGGCCAAAGAATGCCTCATGGCCGTTGTCCTCGGCGAAGCAGAGCCACAACGGGTCCATATGGCCGAGCTCGAAGCCGAGCTCGAAGCCGAGCTCGAAGCTGTTGGCCGAGCTCCCGAGCAGAAGAGCGTTGAGGACCTCATCGAGGTCAGAATCGACTCTAATGATCCAGAGAGGTACTTCCTGTTCGGAAGTCAACTAGCGGACGATGAGAGGGCAGAGCTGCTTGACTTCCTTTTACGGAACAGGGTGGTCTTCGCTTGGACCCTATACGAGATGCCCGGCGTTGACCCCGAGATCATGAGCCACAGGTTGAATGTGGATCCCGGGAACAAACCTGTAGTCCAAAAGACTCGCTGGACTGGGATCCAGCAAGCGGAGGCAGTGACCGAAGAGGTCAAGAAATTGTTGGAGGCAGAAGCCATCAGGGAAGTCCACTACCCTGTCTGGTTGGCCAACACAGTAGTGGTCAAGAAAAAGAATGGAAGTTGGAGAGTCTGCGTAGATTTCACCGACCTTAACAAAGCCTGTCCCAAAGACAGCTTTCCCCTTCCAAAGATAGACCAACTGATCGATGCCACCGCCGGGCATGATAGAATGAGTTTCCTCGATGCTTACCGAGGTTACCATTAGATTCCGATGCATGGGCCTGATGAAGAAAAGACCGCGTTCATAACACCCAGAGGCATCTACTGTTACAAAGTGATGCCCTTTGGGTTAAAAAATGCCGGTGCCACTTGTAGAAATAAAAAGGCCCATGTACACTAATCTGGGCTGGGCCCATCGAGGCCCAAGAAGGAAATCCCACGTGCAAAGATATACTTCCATGTATAGAGATAAGGATTGATTAGGATTCTTTCATTCTTGATTCTAATTGTAATTAGATTGATTTTTATTGTGATTGATAGCGTGTAATTAGGAAACTCTACATTATAAAAGTATGAGTTGATACTCCATTGAGGCATCCACTTTCTTCCAAATCTCTTCTCTCCATTGTCTCTTTTCATGCTTCTGTATATCTTAATATGGTATCAGAGCTAGGTTATGATCAATTATCATCGATCTTCTTCTTCTCTCATTGATCCAATCATTATTCCTAGCTTGGATCTCCTTCCTCGAGTGAAAATCTTCTCTCTAATAGTGCCTGATCATCTCAAATCAGAAGTGGCCCACTAGCGATCATCATCATCATAGCAGCGGAAGCAGCCCATGTTGATCGACTGGTTCTCCTCTTATTTATGAATATTTTTTCAAGATTTTTGGGTCATCAGAGGTAGGATATCCACCTGATTTTGTGATATTTCAGTTTTGTGCAATAATTTTCATCACAGCCGTTCAAATTTGTGGATTTTGATCCGTTTTGAGTAAGACTTTGGCCTGGAGTTGCGAAAATACTTTGTCCTTCCATCCCCAACCTCAGATCTGGTCACTGATCCTCTAATGGACCCCACGTGGAGATCGATCCACTGACAACATTGTCGTCTGACGTCGCTGCTTCACGGTTTGCGACTGTGGCCTACTGACGATCATCAAGAAGCCTCCATCCCTACATACAGGAATGGTCGACTGGGTTTTCTGGGAATTATGGTGGTTTTTCTGGATTTTTTCCATCACCTTTGAGGTAGTTTCCAACCTCTTCATCATCTGACGGTTTTCTCAAAAGGATTTCATCACCACCGTCCAGATTTGTGGATCTTTTTCCAAATCTCATCAGATTCGGACTGAAGGAAGTAAATTTGATCCACTATACAAAGATCAAACCTGATCTTTGATTAGACAACCTTGTGGGGGCAACGCACAGATCCAGGTCCAATTTTCCAGTTCGTCTGGCTCTGTTTGGAACAAAATTGCACTGTTGTGCTGTCCACTGTTGTCTTCTTCTATTTTCTTCTTCTATTGATCATTCTGATTGCTGGTATATACTGTGGAAGCTACTTGTTACGGATTAATGACTTATCAGTACTGGATCAAAGGCACATCTGAGGCTGTTCTCTTCTTTACGCACTGCTGATTGGGTATGCTGCTGCTCTCTGTTGACCCTCTTCCACTTTCTTCTGCAATGGACAAGTATGATGTTATGAGCACGGTTACTTCTACATATGCGTCAATGGGCATCTCTGGTGGTCGGTATCAAACTCATTGTTGACACCAAAAAAGTCAATATGTCTCCTCAACATCGAGAAGCCTCCTGAAGCTGCATCCTACTAAAAATAGGCAAGGCTACTTCAAGCATCAGATTTTGTCAGAATCAGACAGAAACTGAGAGATCCTTCAAGACAGCTAAAAGAGGGGTACACCTGAGGTTTCGGGTCATTCCGACATCGTTTGGCCCAACTTCACCGTTCCGACAGCTAAACAAGCGCTCCCGGCGGCAACATCATCAAAGATACCAAAACTTTGATCAAAGCCTACGGATGACTCCAGAATATCTTCAAAGGGCTCCATGCCAAATTTCAAGTCAAACCGACAACGTTTGACCCTCCATCAATGCTCGAGCAGCAAAAACAAGCCTCCCGGCGGCAGCAACCACCGAAGCCATCACTCATCAAACAAAATACATGAGTAGCTTCAACATGCTTCCAAAAGGCTGCACGTCGAATTTCAGGTCATTCCGACAACGTTTGGCCAGGTTTCGATGCTCCGAGAGAAAATCAAGCCTACCGGCGGCGGAGCAACCCGGGACCATGACATCCAAAACGGAGCCCATGGAACGTCTCAAAATGACACCAATAGGCTCCCCCTCAAATTTCAGGTCAATCGGACATCATTTGACCACATATCAAAGCTCTGCATTTTCCCCGCAGCAAAATCAAGTGAAGCATCGATGGCACCCCAAACGGCTTCAAAACTCAAATAAAAGCCCATGGTTGGTCCTATCCACTGCTCAAGAAGCTTCACCTCAATTTTCAGGTCATTCCGACATCGTTTGACCTAGTTTCGACGCTTGACGGAAAATCGGCTACAAAGTCTTCGGCTTTCCTGAAAAATAGGAAACTTTGTGCTCCGATTTCGCGAGGGTTTACGTCAAGATTTCTCCAAGAAAATCAAGTCAATAATTGAGGGAAATGTAAAGAAAAATACAGAAGAAAAAAGGGACGAAAAAGATGAAAAAACGGCCGAAAACGATGCTCGGCGACCAAACGGGCCGAAGCCCTGGGCCGGCGACCCTGGGTGCATGGTCGCCCGACGACCCTGGAAATTCGGGTCGTCGGATTTTGCGCCGAAGTGTCCGTTTTCGATTCTTTTCGCGTTTCGGGTGTTCTGGCCTCTGTGATTTTCTGAAAATCCAATGTTTGGTGCTTCAAAACCACTGATCTTCTTCGACATCTCGGATCCGCCGTCAAAAGCATGAAATCATCACCGATCGCCTCAAGATCGCCAACCGACTGACCAAGAAAGTGCACTTTCTGTCCGACCGATCGTGAAATCGACAAGACAGATGTCACCGGCCCGCCAACATCAATCAATGTCTGAAATTGCATCGCAATCCGACATCAAATAATGCGTGGATCCACCCGTGATGATCGCAAGAAGAATCTCAAAAGGCGCAGCACGGCCCGCGACTCTTCACATGCCTTGGCAACCACTTAATGTCGTTAATTGACCCATTAAAGCAGTCATTAACTCATTATTTTGGATGGCCCAATCAGAACCAAGCATTTGGGAGTTACAAATCCAAGCAATCATGGCATTAAACCCATGAAACTCCCATCATGATGAAGCATAAAAGTGATTAAATGCCCACTACCTTCATCGGCCAATCACAAGCCTTGAAAAAGGAGTTACAAAATCAACTTGTAACTCCTCATCAATTCTTTCATCATGGCCATCAATGCCAATAAACACCTCATGGCTACCAAAAGCCTATAAAAGGAGGTCCATTCCAAGAAAGAAAGGATGAAAAAAAAATAGATCCCAAGTGCAAGCTCTGAAAATCCAGAAAATCCAAGAGAGAGACGAAGTCCTGCTACTTTGCTTCCGGAAGCACCACAAGGTGATCAACGTCCCTTGGGGGGCCACCCCCCCAAGGTCACCTCCTTCTCCAATATGGCCTAAACGCGGCTTTTCAGCCCGTTTACTCGGTTTTTCATTGGATATAGGACCTTCTCTTGGTCCTTGTCCTTTAAAAAAACCTGAGGTTAGGAGCCAAGCCAAAGAATCAAAGCATCACATGTTCTCATTTGAAGGACGATGGCGAAGCCCATACATGACTTGCGACCGTCGATCTCAACGTGTCCCCACAATCTCCTGAGAAGTTAGATCCCTTTTCTTCCTTTTCTATTGTAGTTTGTATTTCCTAAAGAGACAAAAAGAAATCACAATTCTTGTCTTTCACATTTGATGAGTTTTGTAAAATCGCCTTTCACGGCAAAATCGCCTTTCACGGCAAACAAACAAAAACGCCTCTTACGGCATTCCAAAAACTTGTCTCTTTTCTTAATATTTATGCAATTTGAAAAGTTAGAAAAAAAGGATTGATTTCCTTTCCACTTGTGAAGGTGAATCTCCGGATTATCACTATTCCAAATTCCAAGTAGAAAGTAAATCTGGCATGCCCGTACAAAAATGTTGATGCCTGAGATCTTCCCTCCTCCGCCGAGACCCAGGTCAGCCCCCGGGGTGCGGAGGGAGAGGACGGAAGATTCCCCCCTTTTTTTCGGGTCCATCAAGTTGGCACACCCGGTGGGACACGTTGACTTGAGAACGTGATGCTTTGATCACTTGGCTTCTTTCTAGTTGGTGGCCTATGTTGCATTTTGCATCTAAAAAAAAATATGAGATGGGATTTCAATTGTTCTTTCTCGTTTCAAAAATAAAAAACAAAATCTGATCTCTTTTCTTAGATTCAACTTTGAGAAATTTTGATCATTCTCTCTTCGAACTTGATAGCTCACAGAAATGTTCGCAGCTATCGTTCATATCAGGGATTGGGCAATCTTTTCTCTTTGATGAGTCTAATTGGGATTTTTAAAAAAAAAAAAAAAAACACCTTCGTTTCAAACTCTTTAAAAAAAAATGATCTCTCTTTCTCAAGATTCAACTTTGAGAAGTTTTGATCCTTTCCTCCTTGAACTCGATAGCTCACAGAAATGTTCGCAGCTATCATTCATATCGGGGATTGGGTCATCTTTTCTCTTTGATGAGTCCAAACTGGGATTTCAAAAAAAAAAATTATAATTTCAAAAAAAATTTAGTTTTCTCTCTTTTGAATTCAAAGTTGAGAAACCTTGGTTCATTCCCTTCGAATTTAGCGCTCGCAGAAATGTTGAGCCTTTGTTCGGATTGGAACACCATTCGTTCTCTTTAATGAGTTTATAAAAACCCTTTAAAAAAAAAGGGGGATTTTTTTTTAATAAAAAAAAAAAAAAAAAACAAAAACACTAAGGTTCCACCAGTTGCGTTCTTTGACCAAAGTGGATGTAAGAAAAGCCTTGTCCAGAGTGTGGAGACAGCTAGACTGTTCGAGGCAAGGGTCCTTCAAACGGGTTCATTAAGTAATCCTACCCTTACCTGGGGGCTGATCTATCTACTAAGATTTCATAAGATCGAATTGGAAATCTATGTGCACCTTTCAAAAAAAAATTCTCTAAAAAAAAATAAAAAAATCTTTTTTTAAAAAAAAAAAAGAAAAAAAAAACTTCTGTCACTTTTGAATTCAGAGTTGAGAAATCTTGGTTCTTTCCCTTTCGGATTTAGCGCTCGCAGAAATGTTGAGCCTTGCTCGGAATGGAACACCATTTGCTCTCTTCGATGAATTCAATCTTGACCTTTCAAAAAAACATTTTCCGTCACTTTTGAGTTCAGAGTTGAGAAATTTTGGTTCCCTCCCTTTCGGATTTAGCGCTCGCAGAAATGTTGAGCCTTTGTTCGAAATGGAACACCATTTGCTCTCTTTGATGAATTCGATCTTGACCTTTCAAAAAAAAACTTCCGTCATTATTGGATTCACATCCGAGAAATTCTAGTTCCTTCCCTTCTGAATTTAGCGCTCGCAGAAATGTTGAGCCTTTGTTCGGATTGGAACACCATTTGCTCTCCTTTATGAATCCAAATTTGACCTTTCAAAAAATCCCATCTCGTGTCCTTTCCAAGGATGCGATTTGCAACATTTGTGCCTAGCGGTGCTAGTACGCCCTTTCGGGTCTACTGTATTCGCGATCGACACATTTGCATCTCCATCCTTATATCATTTTACCTCGAGTGAGCCTTGCTTCTCGGTAATTTGAATTAAGGTCTACAATTGCTTCTAGCAGTCACTGGAACACTCACTCTGAGCCTACCATACTTGCATTTTAGAACAATTGTATCCTCTATGGCTTTTTGCCTTCTTCATCGTCCTTGGGTTGGGCCATGTCCCCTCAAGTGATTTGAAAAGACAAAACCATAGTTGTTCTCCATTTACGATCACCATATTCTTGTGATTACTAATGGATTTGGTCTTGTTTCAGAAGTTTTCCAAAACTAACAATGGCAGCTTCATTGACCATCACTTTCGATGAGAACAAGTACCGGCTTATGCTTCAAGATAAGCAAAACAAGCATAAGCGCCCTGCCAGTTGCCGAAGCGTCATTTCCCTCGACAACTCTCCAAACACCGGGTCAACTTCAACTCCCCGGACCATCGTCTTCGGACCATCAACTTCAACTCCCCGGACCATCGTCTCCAAAAGCCTATAAAAGGAGGTCCATTCCAAGAAAGAAAGGATGAAAAAAAAATAGATCCCAAGTGCAAGCTCTGAAAATCCAGAAAATCCAAGAGAGAGACGAAGTCCTGCTACATTGCTTCCGGAAGCACCACAAGGTGATCAACGTCCCTTGGGGGGCCACCCCCCCAAGGTCACCTCCTTCTCCAATATGGCCTAAACGCGGCTTTTCAGCCTGTTTACTCGGTTTTTCATTGGATATAGGACCTTCTCTTGGTCCTTGTCCTTTAAAAAACTGAGGTTAGGAGCCAAGCCAAAGAATCAAAGCATCACATGTTCTCATTTGAAGGACGATGGCGAAGCCCATACATGACTTGCGACCGTCGATCTCAACGTGTCCCCACAATCTCCTGAGAAGTTAGATCCCTTTTCTTCATTTTCTATTGTAGTTTGTATTTCCTAAAGAGACAAAAAGAAATCACAATTCTTGTCTTTCATATTTGATGAGTTTTGTAAAATCGCCTTTCACGGCAAAATCGCCTTTCACGGCAAACAAACAAAAACGCCTCTTACGGCATTCTAAAAACTTGTCTCTTTTCTTAATATTTATGTAATTTGAAAAGTTAGAAAAAAAGGATTGATTTCCTTTCCACTTGTGAAGGTGAATCTCCGGATTATCACTATTCCAAATTCCAAGTAGAAAGTAAATCTGGCATACCCGTACAAAAATGTTGATGCCCGAGATCTTCCCTCCTCCGCCGAGACCCAGGTCAGCCCCCGGGGTGCGCAGGGAGAGGACGGAAGATTCCCCCCTTTTTTTCGGGTCCATCACTCATTCTTATATAGCATCTCCTGCTTTTCATTCATTTACGTATCTTTCTTCTCCTATTACCTCTTCTACATGGTTTTTAGATTCAGGAGCCTCCAATCACATGACATATGTAGAACATAGCTTTACAGATTCTCACCCTTACCTTGGCAAAGAGAAAATAATCACTGCTATTGGTGATCAACTACTCATTTCAGGAGTTGGTACCATTACTTTATCTAGTGTTTCTAGTCAGTCCATCACTCTTCCCAATGTTTATTTTGTTCCCAAATTATCAGCCAATCTTCTTTCTGTAGGACAACTTATCGATGATGGCTATCTTGTTCACTTTTTTTCCTCTGGTTGTGTAATACAGGAGCTACACACTGGGAAGGTGATCGCGACGGGGAGTAAACATGGGCGCCTGTTCTTACTAGACATTGGACATCATTCCTTCTTTGCTTCTTCTTCTACTTTCAATAAATTGTGGACTGTTTGGCATAAACGTCTTGGTCATGTGAACAATGCATCTTTGCTTTCCTTGTTTAAATTTGGTTATTTGGATTCTACTATTAATCATACGATGATGTCTTCTTTATCTCAATCTAAGTGTGAAACTTGTTACTTAAGTAAAAGTCACATCTTGCCTTTTCCTGTTCATAATGCTCGTGCTTTGGCATTATTTGACATCATTCATTCAGATGTTTGGGGAATTGCTCATACCTTGAGTAGGACGGGATTCAAATACTATGTGACTTTTATTAATGACCATTCTCGTTATACTTGGATTTACTTTATGCGTATGAAATCTGAAGTCTTCTCCATCTTTCAAAAATTTTATAACATGGTCCAAACCCAATTTCAGAAAGCAATCAAAATTCTAATATCAGATTCTGGTGGAGAATACATGTCGCATGACTTCTCCGCATTCCTTTCTGATAAAGGAATTCTTCACCAAAAATCTTGTCCGCATACTCCTCAGCAAAATGGTATTGCGGAGAGAAAGAACAAACATATTCTCGAAACTGTTCGTACTCTCCTCCTTGCATCCTTAGTTCCTCCCACCTTTTGGTGTGATGCTGCACAGACTCCTTAATCGTCATCCTAGCTCCGTTCTAGGAAAGACGACTCCTTATGAAACTCTCTTTGGTCATGCCCCTTCATATTCTCACTTACGAGTTTTTGGTTGTCTATGCTTTGTTCATCTTCCTTCTACAGAACGTACTAAGCTGTCACCGCAGGCTGCCAAATGTGTCTTTCTGGGGTACAGTACTGAACACAAAGGGTTTCTCTGTTATGATCACTCCGAAAAACGCATGTGAATATCTCGTAATGTGATTTTCTTGGAACACATTCCCTTCTTTTCTTTGTGGTTGGACAATCACCCAGTTGCTGTGTCTTATATGCCAAATTTCCCTGAAACTACTTCTCCCCCACCTATTACCAATGTCTATGTCCGGCGTAACACGGTTCCTCCTGTGGGGACTCCTTCTCCTGATCCTCTTCCGGTGCCACCTACTGCACCCTCAGGTATTAATGCTTCTTCTGATAGTATCATACCCCTGCGACGCTCTAGTCGTCCTTCAGTTGCTCCTGACCGTTATGGCTTTCCTACTCTTTTCACTTCTTTGGATAGTGCTCCTCTACCCACCTTCTATTCACAGGCCTTCAAGATTGCTTACTGGCAGGATGCTATGACCGAGGAGTTGCTTGCTCTTGAAGCAAACAAAACATGGGATTTGGTGCCGGCCCCTGTTGGCGCATCTATTATCAGCAGTAAATGGATCTATTCCATAAAAGTTCACTCTGATGGGAGTCTTGACCGCTACAAAGCCCGATTGGTTGCACAGGGTTACAAGCAGGAATATGGAATCGACTATGAAGAGACCTTCGCACCAGTGGCTAAAATTACCACTGTTCGCACTCTTCTTTGTGTAGCTGCAGCTCGCAATTGGCCCCTTTGGCAAATGGATGTAAAAAATGCCTTTCTACATAGCGACTTGCGTGAGACTGTGTATTTAAAACCGCCTCCAGGATATGCTTATCCTCCACAACATGTTAGTAAATTGAGAAAAGCTCTTTTTGGACTTAAGCAGGCTCCCAGGGCTTGGTTTGATAAATTTCGGACAGCAATCCTTCAAGCTGGATTTCGCCAAAGTCATTCTGATAGTTCCCTCTTCCTTAGATGGACACCAAAAGGCTACACATTTCTCCTAGTATATGTTGATGATATGATTATTAGTGGCAATGATGTTACTGGCATTACGGATCTCATACTTCATCTTACTCGTGATGGACACTCGGGAATCTTCCGTCCTCTCCTTCCGCACCCCGGGGGTTGACCTGGGTCTCGGCAGAGGAGGGAAAATCGCGGGTATCAACACATTTTTTGTACGGGTATGCCAGATTTACTTTCTACTTGGAATTTGGAATGGTGATGATCCGGAGATTCATCTTCACAAGTGGAAAGGAAATCAATCCTTTTTTCTAACTTTTCAAATTGCATAAATATTAAGAAAAGAGACAAGTTTGCTTTTTTTTAGAATGCCGTAGGAGGCATTTTTGTTTGTTTGCCGTGAAAGGCGATTTTACAAAACTCATCAAATATGAAAGACAAGAATTGTGATTTCTTTTTTGTCTCTTCAAGAAATACAAACTACAATAGAAAAGTAAGAAAAGGGATCTAACTTCTCAGGAGATTGTGGGGACACGTTGAGATCGACGGTCGCAAGTCATGTATGGACTTCACCATCGTCCTTCAAATGAGAACGGTTGATACTTTGATTCTTCGACTTGGCTCCTAACCTCAGTTTTTTAAAGGACAAGGAACAAGAGGAGGTCCTATATCCAATGAAAAACCAAGTAAAAGGGTTGAAAAGCCGCGTTTAGGCCATGTTGGAGAAAGAGGAGACCTTTGGGGGGGGGTGGCCCCCCAAGGGTCGTTGATCACCTTGTGGTGCTTCCGGGAGCAAAGTGGCAGGACTTCGTCTTTCTCTTAGATTTTCTGGATTTTCAGAGCTTGGGATTGCACTTGGGATTCCTTCTTTTTTTCTTGGAACTCACCTCTTTTTATAGGTTTTTGGTAGCCATGAGGTGATTATGGGCATTAATAGCATGATGAGAGATTTTCATGGCTTGTGATTGGCCGATAAAGGTAGTGGGCATTTAATTCCCTTTAAGCTTCATGATGATGGGAGTTTCATGGGTTAAATGCCATGATTGCTTGGATTTGTAACTCCCAAATGCTTGAATCTGATTGGGCCGTCCAAAATAATGAGTTAATGACCGCATTAAGTTGTCATAAACCAGTCAATTAACGTCATTAAGTGGTCGCCAAGGCATGTGAAGAGTCGCGGGCCGCGCTGCGCCTTTTGAGATTCTTCTTGCGATCATCACAGGTGGATCCACGCATTGTTTGATGTCGGATTGCAGTGCAATCTCAAACATTGATTGATGTTAGCGGGCCGGTGACATCTGTCTTGTCGATTTCACGATCGGTCGGACAAAAAGTATACTTTCTTGGTCAGCCGGTTGGCGATCTTGGAGCGATCGGTGATGATTTCATGCTTTTGACGGCGGATCCGAGATGTCGATGAAGATCAGTCGTTTTCAAGCATCAAACATTGGATTTTTAGAAAATCAAAGAGGTAGGAACACCCAAAACGCGAAAAGGATCGAAAAACGGACGTTTTGGTGCAAAATCCGGCGACCCGGATTTGCAGGGTCGCCGGCGACCATAGGGCTTTGGCCCATTTGGTCACCGAGCGTCGTTTTCGACCGTTTTTTCGTCTCTTTCGTTCCTTTTTTCTTCTGTATTTTTCTTGACATTTTCCCTCAATTGTTGACTTGATTTTCTTGGAGAAATCTTGACGAGAACCGGCGCGAAATCGGAGCACAAAGTTTCCCATTTTTTGGGAAAGCCGAAGACTTTGTAGCCGATTTTTTGTCAAGAGTCGAAACTAGGTCAAACGATGTCGGAATGACCTGAAAATTGAGGTGAAGCTTCTTGAGCAGTGGATAGGACCAACCATGAGCTTTTATTTGAGTTTTGAAGCCGTTTGGGGTCTCATCGATGCTTGACTTGATTTTGCTGCGGGGAAAATACCGATCTTTGATATGTGGTCAAACGATGTCAGATTGACCTGAAATTTGACGAGGAGCCTATTGGAGTCAGTTTGAGACGTTCCATCAGCTCTGTTTTGGATGTCATGGTCCCGGGTCGCTCCGCTGCCGGTAGGCTTGATTTTCTCTCGGAGCGTCAAAACCTGGTCAAACGTTGTCAGAATGACCTGAAATTTGACGTGCAGCCTTTTGGAAGCATGCTGAAGCCACTCATGTATTTTGTTTGATGAGTGATGGCTCTATGGTTCCCGCCGCCGGGAGGCTTGATTTTGCTACTCGAGCGTTGATGGAGGATCAAACGTTGTCGGTTTGACTTGAAATTTGGCATGGAGCCCTTTGGAGACATTTGAGAGTCATCCGTAGGCTCTGATCGAAGTTTTGGTGTCTTCAATGATGTCGCCGCCAGGAGCGCTTGCTTAGCTATCGGAGCAGTGAAGTTAGGCCAAACGATGTCGGAATGGCCCGAAACCTCAGGGGTACCCCTCTTTTAGCTGTCTTGAAGGATCTCTCAGTTTTTGTCTGATTCTGATAAGATCTGATACTTGAAGTAGTTTTACCTGTTTTGTAGCAGGATGCAGCTTTACGAGGCTTTTTGATGTTGAGGAGACATAGTGACTTTTTTGGTGTCAACAACTCGCCACTTCCGAATGAAGGATCTTGGTCCCCTCACCTACTTTCTGGGGCTTGAGTTTGTGCGTAACAAATCTGGCATAAGGGTCCATCAGCCCAAATATGCTACCGATTTGCTCACTTCAGCCAGGCTTGATGATGCTCATACTATTGATACTCCTATGGAATTAAACAGCAAACTCAGTTCAGATGATGGCCCTCCCCTGGAAGATCCCTCAGTTTTCCGGCGAATAGTTGGTAGTTTGCTTTACTTAACTATGAATCGGCCAGATATTTCTCACGTAGTTCATACAGTTAGCCAGTTTGTTAGCGCCCCACACAAACCTCACCTTGCTGCTGCTTTATGCATACTCCGCTATGTTAAAGGCACTCTTCATCATGGTCTCTTCTACCCTTCTGGTACTTCTATGTGCCTATCCGCTTATGCTGATGCCGACTGGGCTGGTTGTCCAGATTCTCGACGCTCTACTACTGGCTGGTGTATGTTTCTTGGGGACTCTCTGATTTCATGGAAGTGTAAGAAACAAACCACCGTTTCGAGGTCTTCTGCTGAGGCAGAATATCGGGCAATGTCATCCGCTAGTGCTGAGATCATCTGGCTACGCCGTCTTCTCTGTGAATTCGGTGTTCGTATTAGTCGCTCTACCCCTCTTCATGGAGACAACACCAGTGCTACCCGAATTGCCAACAATCCGGTCTTTCATGAACGAACGAAGCACGTTGAGATTGATTGTCACTTCATCTGTCAGCATGTTGTTACTGAGAAGATATCTTTGCCTCATGTCTCTACTTTTAACCAGTTGGTGGATATATTCACCAAAGCACTACCCAAAACGCGTCATCATGATCTTACTTGCAAATTGATGTTTTCTGCCTTACCACATCAATTTGAGGGGGAGTGTAAAAATAAAAAGGCCCATGTACACTAATCTGGGCTGGGCCCATCTAGGCCCAATAAGGAAATCCCACGTGTAAAGATATACTTCCATGTATAGAGATTAGGATTGATTAGGATTCTTTCATTCTTGATTCTAATTGTAATTAGATTGATTTTTATTGTGATTGATAGCATGTAATTAGGAAACTCTACATTATAAAAGTATGAGTCGATCCTCCATTGAGGCATCCACTTTCTTCCAAATCTCTTCTCTCCATTGTCTCTCTTAATGCTTTTGTATATCTTAATACCACTTACCAGAGGCTGGTAACCAAGATGTTTCAGGCCCAGCTCGGCAAGACGGTCGAAGTATACATTGATGACATGGTCGTCAAGTCTAAAAGGTCACAGGACCACTTGATTGACCTACATCAAACCTTCGCCATCCTCAAACAATACAAGCTCAAGCTGAACGCTTCCAAATGCGCATTTGGCATCGGCTCGGGCAAATTCCTGGGCAGCCTGGTCACCAGACGCGGAATAGAGGCCAATCTCGAGCAAATCTCGGCGATCCAAGCCCTCCAAAGTCCGACCACGGCAAAGCAAGTCTAGAGGCTTACAGGGATGGCAGCAGCATTGAACTGATTTATTAGCAGAGCTTCTAATAAATGTCGTCCCTTCTTTCAACTCTTGAAAAAGAGCACGAGATTCCACTGGACTCTGGAGTGCGAAAGTGCCCTTCAGGAGCTCAAAGGATACCTCTCTTCACCTCCCCTGCTGTCTACCCCGACACAAGGAGAGGTCTTATACCTATACCTGGCAGTTTCAGACCATACAGTGAGCTCGGTGCTCGTCAGAGAAGTAGACAGGCAGCAAAGGCCTATCTATTACGCGAGCAAAATCCTGCTGGATGCCGAGACGAGATACCTTCCATTGGAAAAGCTAGCGTTTGCGCTCGTTAGTGCCTCCCGCAAGCTCTCCCACTACTTCCAGACGTACTCTATAGTGGTTGTGACAGAACACCCACTCAAGTCTCTCTTTAGAAAAGCAGACTTCTCTGGAAGAGTGTCCAAATGGGTTGTCGAGCTCGGACAGTATGATATCCAATATCAGCCCAGAACGGCAATGAAAGCATAGGTGCTGACAAACTTCATTGTAGAGTTCACCTCTCCAAGTTTGGCACCGAGCCACCTCGACACCAAACTGGGGGGCAAGGAGGTGGGGGCAACCACCGAGACTGAGACAGAACATGAGCGGTCCTGGAAACGGTTCCTCGACTCATCTTGGAAGGTTTTCGTCGATGGATCCTCAACCTCCAAAAGGGCTGGCGCAGGTATAGTCCTCCAATCTCCGGAGGGCCTTGTCATCGAACAAGCCTTGACTCTCGACTTCAAAGCGTCAAACAACGAAGCTGAGTACGAAGCACTGATCGCCGGGCTGGGCAGCGCAAAAATTCTAGGGGCACGGCAACTGGTGGTCTTCAGTGATTCACAGCTAGTGACAAGCCAACTGAATGGGGACTACCAGGCCCGTGACGATAGGATGGCAGCCTACCTAGCCCACGCCAAGCAACTTCTCTCTCAGTTCCAAAAGGCTGAAGTCAGGCAGTTCGGCAGAGATTCCAATTCTCACGCCGACGCACTTGCCAACCTGGCCTCTGCTGTTGAGGCAGGAAGAAAAGGGACTGTCGAAGTTGAATCACTAGACAGACCAAGTATAGATCTCGACCCACCTCGGCAAATCTTTTGTGCCGAGCTCGGTCCGGGCTGGATGGACGAGTTCATCTCCTACCTCAAGGACGACCAGCTTCTTGAGGACAAGAGCCAAGCCCACAAAATCAGGATAAAAGCAACTCAGTTTTAGCTCTCTCCAGATGGCAAGCTCTATAAAAAGTCCTACAATGGCCCCTACCTCCAGTGCATTCACCCGAGCAAAGTCGAAGACTTCCTTTATGAAATTCATGAAGGGATCTGCGGCAGCCACATTGGAGGTCGGTCACTGGCTTACCGAGCTATCAGCCAAGGTTACTGGTGGCCATACATGCAGAAGGACGCACAGGTCTATGCCAGGAAATGTGAGAAGTGTCAGAAGTTCTCTCACTCTCTCCATCAACCAGCACATGACCTAAGTCCTCTTTCCAGTCCTTGGCCTTTTGCCCAATGGGGACTGGACCTGGTGGGACCTCTCCACCGAGCTCCCGGAAATAAGAGGTGGTTAATAGTAGCCACTGACTATTTTACCAAGTGGATAGAAGTTGAAGCATTGTCCTCCATTACTGAAAAGGATACTAAAAACTTCGTGTGGAGAAACATCGTGATAAGATTTGGAGTGCCTCGAGCCTTGATCTCGGACAATGGGACTCAGTTCGACTCCAACTTCTTCAAGAACTTCTGTCAAGAGCTTGGCATCAGGAACTACTACTCCACTCCGGCCTACCCCAGAGCAACGGGCAAGCTGAAATCTTTAACAAGTTGCTCGACGAACTCAAAAAGAGACTGGACCGAGCCAAAGGGAGATGGGTAGAGGAACTCCCGAGTGTCCTTTGGGCGTATAGGACCACCCCAAGACGCTCGACCTCGGCTACACCTTTCTCCCTGGCCTACAGGATGGAAGCCGTGATTCCACTTGAGGTCGGCCTCCCAACCTTCAGATCGGAACTGTTCGATCAAGGCCAGAACGATGTAAACCTCACCACAGAGCTTGACCTCGCTGAGGAACGAAGGGATGCAGCAACCATCTGCCTCGCTTCCTACCAGCAACAGCTGGCCAGAGGATACAATCGGAAGGTCAAAGAAAGGAAGTTCTCACCTGGAGAACTAGTCTTAAAGAAGACACTTCTAGCAGACAAAAATCCCAGCGAAGAAAAGCTTGCATCGAACTGGCATGGGCCATTCAAAGTGACTTCGGCAGCTAGGCAATCTGCATACAAGCTTGAGGACATGAGGGGTAGAGAGTTATCACTCCCATGGAATGCCACGCACCTCAAGAGGTACTACTTTTAGGTTGTACCTAATGATGAAAGTCAATGAAATCAGTTCTTATGGAAGAATGTGTCTTGCTACGTTCCAATTTCACCAAGTCACGAAACTCGCCATATGCGTAGAGCTCGGTCACGGGACCAGCTTACGTTTTGGCCCAGTCACAGGACTAGCCGCCCCTTAGCTCAGTTCTAGGATCAGCTGCCTTAGCTCAGTCACAGGACTAGCCACATCAGTTCGGTTACAAGATTAGTTACTTCAGCTCGGTCAAGAACCAGCCACTGATTACAAAACCAAACTTGGCTAAGGTTGGCCCTCTAGCTTTGGTCACAAGACCGAGCTCCGTCCGGCCTACCCAACTCATTGGCTCGTGACGGTTGCAGAACCTAGGTTAGTCACTTGAATTTGGTAAAAGGCCTATCTTGTTATTAACCTCGGCTATATAGCCGAGCTCTATTACTTTGTCTTACTTCCTGTTACTTACCTTAGGTTACAAAACCAAACACAGAGAAAAGACAGGAAAGAAAGAAGGCATTCATCACACATTCACAGAGAATGGAATAAAAGTAGCATTCAAAGATACACAGAGATTGAAGAAAGCTTTTTTTTTTATTTATCTCGGAAGTGTTTTACACGTATAAAGAAAAGGAAAAAATACAATTTCTCCCCAAGAATAAAAAAGAGAAAAAGATACATCATCATCATCAGCCTTTTTTCTACCCCTCCCCGGTATTGGCGTTGAGTTCTCCTTCAGATGTCGAAGTTGGAGGGGCATCCGAGGAGGAAGGCGGAACGTTGGAGCTAGGAGGGTCCTCGGGGTGTTGGGGGGGGGGGGGGGACTGAAGCGGGCGCGATACGAACGAACTTGGGCGGGTCACGATACACTGGGTGATCTTCGGAGATCCCCGCCTCTTTTAAAGCAGCTCTACACCTAAGCTCGAATGACCTCTTGTATACGCCTTCGAGCTGGTCCTCATAAGCCTTCGTCGTATCCCTTACCCCGTCCCGGTAAGCAGCATCCACCTTGACCTGCAGAGATTCCTCGAGTTCAGCCGTCTCTTTTCGCATGGTCTCCCTCTCGGCCTTCTCTTTTTGCAGACTGGTTTCGGCTTCGGTCTTTGATTTGGCTAGGGCTGCCAGCTCGGCCTTGTGTTTCCGCACTTCAACCTCCAGCTCAGCAGCCCTCCTTGCCTTTACATCGACCGCCCCCTTCAGGTCGCTCGTCTCTGTCCTCAACCTGATGATCTCGGCTCCTGCCGAGTCCATCTCCGAGGAGAGCTTCTTATTCTTCTCCTCCAACTCCCGTACCCGCTCCACGCTCGCCTCAAGAGCAGCTGCAATCTTCCTCTTTTCACCCTCTAGTTGAAAGGCCTTCGAGGAGACATGTAGGGCCATAGTCAGCACCACCTCAAGCTTCTGAACACCCTGCGTAAAAACGACCGTTTAGAACATTACCAAGATAGAAAGCTTCAAAATCAAGAAGACAAGGGAAGACTGGACTTACTGATATCAGCGCCTGCGACGTTGCCATAACCAGAGCCGCGTCCTAAAGCTTCTCGAATTTCTCCATATCGCGAGGGAGGCAGTAAGCTCTGGTAATCGCGGCCAAGACGGCAGAACCGTCACATAGCCGGTCGTTGATCGTCAGAGGCCTTCCGGGCTCCAACATCAAGTTCGGCTCGAAGGGAGGGGCACAAATGACCCTTTTCGTCTGGTCGAGCTCGGTGGCCTTCTTCTGAGAAGCTCCCTCCAGCTTCTCGAACTTCTCTGGAGGAACAACCTCCTTTGCCGGCGAGGCATCCCCTTTTTTCGGAGGAACGCCCCCCTTCTCCAGTGTGGCGTTTTTCTCCATATGGGCGCCCCCGTTCCCGAGCTCCTTCTCCATTGGCCCCTCCTGCCAAGGCCTCTTCTCGACAGGTCCTCCCTTTTTGCTGCCCTCGGCAGGGCGCTTCTGAGGGCCCTCTGCTGGGCGCTTCACAAGCCCCCTTGAGGGAGCGATGGGCGCAGAGGTAGGCCCCTTTCCGCCGGAGGCCGGGGGGATAGACGCCAGCGGAGCTAGATCCCCAAACGCCTGGGATTCCAAGTCCACGAACTGGACGGCGGGACGGCGTTTCTGCAGCGGCATCTCCTCTTCCTCCTCCTCTTCCTCCTCCGAACTCGAAGGAAAGGCGCCCACCGCCTGTTAAGGGTCAACGGGTTGCTGTGCTGACGCCGAGGTGGAGGCACCGGCTCTGAGGTCGGGCTCTGGCTTCACTTCAACAAATGAGTAGAAGGGTGCCGAGGTGGAGGTGCCGACTCCTAGGCCGAGATCGGGCTTTACGTCCTCGGGCTCTTCACCAAGAGGAAGGTTCCTGGGTCTTAGAGGAATGAAGGAGCGGTAGATGGGCTGATACCCCAGGAGGTCCCAAGCGGCCTGACTGTTGTGGCCTTGGTAGCGGTACACAGCCTTGAGCCACTCGACGTTTCTCCTCCAGCCGACCCTGCGCGCCTCCTTTTTCCTCTCGTTGTGACCTGCTCGGCACGAAAAATCCAGGAGCTCGATAAAAGGCAGTACAAAAGGAATAGATCAGCAAGCTCGGCAATTACTTGGGGGTTTCCCGAGACGGCGAGGAATCTTGGAGAATCTGGCCGCCGCAGGCTCGGACGCTGCGAACTACCATTCTCCGGAGATGAATAGGCGATCGTCCCCGGCATGCCGACTCGAATCTTCTAAATAATTGACAAAAAGCTACGTTTTTGGCCTCCCGCGGAGGTAATAGTGGTTCTCAGATCCCGCAACCTTGCACAGATCGTACACATCCTCGATGTCATGGACACCGAGGTCGATCCCTAGAATTTTATTCAGTACGACTGTGCCCATCATTATTTTGTAACTGTTGGGCATCAGTTGGCAGGGGCAGAGCCTCCAGGCCCGGAGACACTCCCTCAAGAGAGGATGAATGGGGAACCGGACCCCACCTTCCACAATGGATACCAAAGGGAATGGTATCCACCTGTCCCGACAGGTCATGCCGTCGAAACTGTCATCAGGGTCATCTAGCCTAGCTAGGACGTCTTTTGGGATGTTGTATGCCCTCCTAAAACTTGCTAAGGCCTGTGGGGTATCAACCCAATGCCTGTATGCTCCCATCCCTGAAGGTCGAGACATAAAGACTAGACAGAAAGGCAGAAAAACCCTAGCGAAAGGTCCTAGAAGGAACAAGGCGAATGCAAAGAAATGAAAGACTCACAAAAATCCGAAAGCACAGGAAAGTTGCAGAAACAGGCTCTTCCCGTAGAAAGCTCTCGCAGCAAAAACCTCTTTTTCTCGGGGTGCAAGTCTCAGGGTGCCCAAGTAGAAGGATGGAGGAGACGCCCTGTTTTTATAGAACAGGGTAGGTGTCTAGTCAAATCCCTAAGTCACGCTGACAGAGCGTCGCTTCGGGAGCCACACGCGTCGCCTCGGTTTAGCCGTATGGCCTATCAAGTGATGACACGTAGCAAGACAGTACGCCTTCCGCTTCCGTGCAGCCTTTTGCAATCAATTACCTCGGGCAGACGAAGCGACGTTGGCGCCTTCGGCCAGCAGAGCAACACAATAAAGATCAGATGTCTGCGGCCACCAGAACTACGAGCTCGGTATGAGGAAATCCCCCATCACTCAGCCCCCAACCTCGGATAGTTACGGAACTACCAAAGTCAGGGGCTGGGGGACAGTTGTTCGGGGTATTTCCGTGGTCCAGAAATTACTCCCAGTTCGGTAACAGTACCAATTGGGCCTGCCCTGTGCCCGGCCTCGGTCAGTTCGGCGTAGCGCCAGCTGGCACAGAGTCTAGGTCCACCTTGGTAAAAGTACCGAGCACACTCCTTTGAGTTCGGCATCTCGTATCTCTGCAGTAGCTCCCGAGCTTCCGCTCTTGGCCTCGGTGACTTCCCCAGTTCGGCCACTTGCCGAGGTGAACACCGAGCGTCTAATCTCCATTATGGGAAGGGACAGCTGCATTGCAGAGCACTCTGACAAAGGGTGGCCGCCGAATACTGATAAGGGGCCTTCCCTATCACCTCCATATTTATGTGAGGGATTTGAGGAGAGATCCGATGGGACAATACCCTCACCTACCCCCACCAAGGGTCCTAGGTCTGGGCTGATGGGATAAGTATCCTCACCTACCTCCACTACGGAACCTTCCACTCTCTTCTATATATACTTGCACGGTAAGCCATGAACAGGTACGCAATACACAACATACACCGTGCTATTCTGCTTAAACTTTCTTCCCCACTTCACCCTAGTTCAGTGACTGCACTAACTCAGGCGTCGGAGTGCCTTTGGCTGGCTGCAACCCGGGGCTCTGACCTCTGTTTCTTCTCCCTTTCAGGTTTCAGGCCATCAGCAAAGTTCCCGATCATTTATACAGCATCTTCACAACCCCCATTATTATCTAAACCAAGTCCGTAATTTTTAGGCATGCACAAGTATCAAACATGACCCGGCTTTTATTATTATTAATTTTTCTTGGTACCCCAAACAACGGGCTGGAACCTAAGAGAGCTCACACACATTGTAAAGAGAGCCCTCAAAGGTGGAAAGAGTGGTATACTCAGAGATCAATCCCTAAACAACCAGGTGAGATGCAGGTTTGTCAAAAAAAAAACTTAGCAACCTCTCTTTTGACCTGACTTCTATCATTTGGGAGTGTGTTTGATATCATATATTCTAAACTTATGACCAAATAAGTGATGTTTAATATAGGGAAAACAGCTGAATACCTACCTGTATTTTGGTCATTTTGCAGAGCACCCCCAGTACTTTTGTATTTTGTACTAAACCTACCTGTAGGTCAAATCACAATGCAAATACAGATGGCCATGAATACTAACATGAAATGACGAATTTAACCCTTCATATACCTACCCTAGGAAATGATGAATTTACCCCTCTATATATAAGATGTGTCTTGGCATTTCCCCAAATCGACTCTTCTCCCTCACTCGTCTGTATTTCCAGATCAAATCTTCTCCAACCCCTATAGCCAATCTTCTTCAACCAGAAATTCCTAAAATCTCAAACCCCACACAATTTCCCATCACCCCACCAAATTGCAAATGTCACTGAGGATGCTTTCATGACCCTCTATGTACTTACGAACCCATTGTCTTGCACGATCAATATTGGCAAGTCCACTGAGTTTCTTACTATCAATACAGAGGACAAATTTCATTTTGGAACTGAGATCCTTGTCATTAGAGAAGCATCGAGAATGGTGATAACACCTTCGCCAATCAAAGGAAGAAGCATCTTTGAGATTCCACGGCTCTTGCATTCGTTGAGAACACGATCCATGCTTAGTAATCTGGTTGCCTTTCTCCCATAACAAACACCATATGCAACTGCTGCTCCTCCAGTTAAGTACCAACGATTAGGGGAAGAAAGAAAGAAAGAAAATAATAATAATAAAGTATAGATAGACAGACATGATCACCACCAATAAAATTAAAACAAAGAAATCTATTAAATCAATTTTACTCATAAGCCAAGAACAGATTCTTCAGTTAGTATATTATAGAAGAAGATCCAAATCAATTCCTCTGACTATACAAACAATTGGAATATGTTCTTTTGGCCCACGTGATTGTAAGTGCCACGTTATCGGGGGCACGTGTTTATGTTGTCAATATCGTGCCAATATGTCCAAGAAGATCCTTGTTCTCAAAGTGCCTCAAGGGAGATCATTTTCAAAGAGTTTGTCAAAGCTTTTGGATGGACCAAAGTCGTCAAAGAATGTCTCCACGTGTATTTGCCAACCTTCTCAGGTAATTTAGACCCAGACCAGCCTTTAGATCCCTTGGAAAAATCATGTTTTTACTCAGCTAAAACTAACTTGAATATCAGAGGGTTCGGTGACCTTTCGGTCACTTGGCGGCTAGCCTCTTTGCAAATTACGGCTAACTGCCAGGTAACCGAAACCTGCGGTTACATTTCCAGAATGCTGTTTCTCCTGTCATGGAGTTCGGCTAGCTCAGCGGTCACCTCACGGTTAACCGTGAGAGCCTTTGTGGGTAACCGCAAGTAACCGAAATCCCGCGGTTACTTTTCCAGAGAGCAATCTCTTCGCCTGTAAGGAAGTTCGGTTACCCCTACGATCACCTAACAACTAACCGCCAAAAGCATAGCGGCTAACCGCAAGCAATCGTAAATCTTACGGTTAGTTTTCCCGAGAGCTAATTGTTTCTGACCTGCTTTCGGTCACCTCAGCGGTCACCTCACGGCTAGCCGCCAAGGCCACCGACGGCTGACCGTGAGCTAACCGAATTCAAAATTACATCCGTTGTCTCAGGGAATTTGAAAGGGGCTAGCCGCCATGTTAAGAGGCTAACCGCCAAATCTAGCCGTTGGAAGTTTTCTATAAAGTTGTAGCCTGTTTTGCTTTGCAAACTAAGGACCTTAGTGAAGAGCTTACCTTGCTACTTTCTTCCCATCTATTGTAGGCTCTAAAATCCCTTTTCAAAACACTCGTGTGCTAGATTTAAGAAAACCCTAGAGCTCGATTAGCTCCAAGATGAGTGTATTGTGAGGGAGTGCATCCTCTATGATATCTTACACCATGAAAGCCTTATATGTGTAATCCTAGAAGAACAATCCTCTGAAACCTGGTTGTGCAACACATTGGTAGCACCCATCCAAACACCAAGAGGTCATCAAGAGGTGAAAGCTTCGACTACGTTAGAGCTTCTCAGAACACTTCAATCAACATCAAAGGCAAGTGTTCACCCTTCTTCAAACTTTTACAATATATGTATTATGTGGTAGATGTTTAGATCTGTGTGACTAAATCTCTCTCCAATTATGTGAGGAGGAGTAGATCTGTGTGGTTGAACCTCTGTAACAAAATTGAGGTAGAATCAGAACTTGTGTAATTTGATTCCTCTTAGTGGAACCGAGGGTCTGTGTGACCCTTGCGAGTGGATGTAGGTCTATGTGACTAAACCACTATAAATCTCTTGTGTCTATTTCTCTACTGCATGATCTACATTTTCCGCTTTAGTTATACTCTTTTTGTGTTTGTCTTGTTCTTTGTTCTGTTTAGATTAAAATTAGGCTTAGAAAATTAAAATTGGCAATTGTATATCCTTAGTCCTATTCAACCGCGCCCACCCCCCCCCCCCCCCCCCCGCTCTAGGACTTAGTCATTTGGCCTAGCCTGCACTTTCAGTTGGTATCAGAACAAGGTTACTCCCCAAAGGCTTAACAACCTGGAGTAGATCTTATTCTTGTTACTAGTGCTAATGTCTAACCCAGAAGGTAGTGCAGTAAACAGACCTCCTTTGTTTGATGGTACAACCTATGCCTTTTGGAAAGCCCGAATGACTGTTTTCATCAGATCCCTTGGTGGACTTGTATGGGATGCTGTAGAAGACGGATGGACTCATCCTACAACCACATCTACATATGGCACTGTTCAGCCTCTTGCAAAGGCCAAATGGTCAGCTGATCAAAAAGCATTAAGTGATAGTGATGCAAAGGCATTAAATGCCATCACCTGTGCCATGACTGCTGAGGAATACAAAAAGATTATGACATGTGCCACAGCAAAACAAGCTTGGGATCTTTTAGAAACAAATTATGAAGGAACAACCATTATCAAAAGAGCCAACTTCAAATGTTGACTTCTCAATTTGAATCTCTAAGAATGAGGGAAGATGAAGTGCTCGATGAGTTTCAAACAAAGTTAATGGTCATTGTAAATGAAATGTGGTCACTTGGTGAACAAATTCCGAAAGGCAAAGTATGTAGCAAAATCCTGAGGTCTCTACCCGAAAGATTTCACCCCAAAGTGACTTCTATAGAAGAATATAATGACCCAGAAACTATGAAAGTAGAGGAATTATCTGGTAATATTAGAACCTTTGAGATGAAATTGAATAATTCTTCTAATAAATCCAAAGAAAAGAAATCTATTGTATTGAAGACTTCTCAACCATCCCCCTCTAAAGAAGAATCTGATAATGAGAAAGAAAGTGATAATGAAGATGTTGCCTTACTTGCTAAGAGGTTTCTAAAACATTTTAAGAAGAAGAATTCAAATTTCAAATCCTTTGATAAAGGTAAAACAAAAGTCAGCTCTTCCTCTAAGAGTCAACATAGAAAGGTGAAATGCTATAATTGTCAAAAGTATGGTCATATCTCTTCTGAGTGTCAAATGGAAAGAAAGAAAAAGACAATTGTGGCAACATGGGATGATGAATCATCTGAATCTGAATCAGAATCAGATGAATCCCACCAAGATGAGACAGGAAACTACAACGTTTTGATGGCCAGAAGTGTCTGTGATCCATCAGTTGAGATGAATGGAAGTTCTGAAAGATCTGATATTGATAAATCTGAGAATGAAACTGAATCTAAAGAAGACCGTCCAGATAATGATAATGATGAAAAAGATCTTCAAGAAACCTATGATCGACTCTATGCAGAGAGCTACAAACTAATTAGAACTATGAGCAAACAAGGAGTCAAGATCAAAGTGTTAAAAGACAAAATTGAAGCTTTGAATGATAAAAATAATATCTTAACTAATGATCTTCATGAAATTAATTCCAAATTTCAAATTGCTAGTGATTACATAAGAAAGCTTACGAGAGAAAAAGATGAGACTGAAAATCTAAAAGAATTAATCTCTCGTTTGAAGAATGAAGTCACCCAATTAAATTGGTACAAGGAAAAGTATGAGTATTCTTTCACTCATGGAGAAGAAAAGTTCGAAAGACTTTTTGGGATGGGTAAATATCAAAGAGACAAAACTGGGCTTGGATACAACAAAGAAGCAAAACATAATCCAAATGTCTCTACTAAGTTTGTAAAAGGAGAAGCTTCCTCAAGTAATCTAAACATCTCCAAAGTTATATGTCATTCTTGTGGAAGAAAAGGACATGTCAAATATGAGTGTAAAATGAAACAAATCAAAAGACAGTCTTATAGAAATGAACAAACCAAAACAGGTTATCATAAAAATCTCACCGTTCCTCAAAAATTGAATGAACTAATGAAACAGATTGACCAATTGAGAATTCATTTCAATAATCATGCTAAAAGAGATTGTAAGAAAACTTTTCATGATTTTGATAAATCTAAATCTCAACAGTACATGTGGGTACCCAAAAGCCTATTAGTTCACACAGCCCTTAAAGCTGGAGACCAATCCTTATGGTATCTAGATAGTGGATGTTCTAAACACATGACTGGAGATAAAACACTCCTCTAAATTAACTGATTATGATGGTGGAATTTTTACATTTGGTGATGGTAATGTAGCTAAAGTTATTGGAAAAGTTACTCTAAATGTTCCAAACATGCCTCAATTAGAAGATGTTTTATGTGTTGATGACTTGAAACATAACTTACTTAGCATTTCGCAAATATGTGATAAAGAACATGCTGCCATCTTTACTAGTCATGGTTGTGAGATCGCCAAAAATGGAAAGGTCATTATAAGAGGTTTTAGAAATCAAGAAAGCTGCTATGTTGTTGGTGACCAAAAAGAATCTTTCAGCTTATCTTGTTACATTGCTCATCTTGATGAAGCCCAACTATGGCATCAAAGACTTGGACATATGAACCATAGAGACTTGTCCAAGTTGAACAAGTATGTAAAAGGTCTTCCAAAAATCAGCAGGAAGTCAAAAACTATTTCTGGAGAGTGCCAAAAAGGTAAACAAATCAGAACATCTCACAAAAAGACCAAGTCTCTGAAGACTTCTAGACCCTTAGAGTTCTTCGCATGGACCTTGTTGGTCCAACTAAGAAAGAGAGTAGGGGTGGTAGAAAATACTTTTTTGTTATTGTTGATGACTATTTCAGATTCACTTGGGTTGCATTTTTAAGAGAAGAATCAGATGCATATGCTGAATTCAAAAAGATTGTGAAAAGAATCCAAGTTGAAAAAGGAAGAGAGGTTGCTAGAATAAGAAGTGATCATGGTGGAGAATTTGAAATTTTCAGATTTGAAAAATATTGTGATAAGTATGGAATTCACCATGAATTTTCTGCCCCTAAAACTCCTCAACAAAATGGAGTTGCTGATAGGAAGAATAGAGTTTTGCAAGAGATGGCCACAGTTATGCTTCATGGAAAGAATGTTCCTAGAGAACTATGGGCTGAAGCAGTGAATACAGCTTGTTACATCATAAACAGAGTCTACTTGAGAACTGGATTGGATAAAACTGCCTATGAACTATGGCATGAGAAAAGGCCAAACATTAGCTACTTCAAAATTTTTGGCAGTAAATGTTATATTCTCAAGGATAGAGAACATTTGAGTAAGTTTGACTCCAAAAGTGATGAAGGCATTTTTATTGGCTACTCTCTAAACAGTCGTGCTTACAGAGTATTAAGCACCAACACTGGAGCCATACAAGAATCTGTAAATGTTGTCATTGATGACAAACTAAATGATTCCAGTAATCAAGAAGACCCTGATAATGATGAGACAAATGTTCCCACTGCAGACCTGGATAAGTCTCCAATCACTTAGGATTTGGTAAATGTGAAGCATCATCATATGGACCAAATTCTGGGAAAGCCATTACTTGGTGTCAAGACTAGAAGACAACTTGAAAACATTGTTAGCTTTCTTTGCTTTACTTCTACCATTGAACCTATGTAAGACCCCGACCCGAATGATCTCGATTAATGCTAATTAAGTCGCGTGTTAGTGCTAAGCGTGATTAGTGCATTTTGGTTAAGTGGGGACTAGAATGGCTCTTATTTAGTTTTAGGGAATTTAGTACTTTGTGTTTAGTGGGGCCCTTTGGGGGTTCCCTTTTTATAGCTTTACGTTGATTTGGGGAATATCCGAGATTCTAGTGATTTGTATTTCTACCCCATTTCACTTGTCCTGCTAATCCCTACAACTTTCATGTTGAGCCCGTACCCGTTCGGAACCCCGAAACCCGACTTTTCTAGCATTGAGGGCAAATCAGTCATTTTACACTAAATCTGTACCCAAAGGTTGATATCCCCAAAACCCTCGAAACATATACTTTTAGGAAACTAGATATTTCGGTGATCATTTTTTCCTTCTTCGTCGATTTCGTCCGAGGTCCCGAGATTGGTGATTTCAGCATCCAAAGAATTCTTAGTGGTGGAGCCCACTCCCGTGGCTTTATATAGAGAAACCCATTTCTTCTTCTCCCTTTTTCCAGCACAAGAGTAACAAAACCTAGGGTTTCCTCTCATTTCTCTTCTCCTTGCTTCTCCACCACCAAATCTCCACCAAACTTGCACCAATAGCACTAATGGAAGTCACTATCTTCTTCTCCATCACTATAACTCTCCTTTGATACAACTTTTAAAGAGGAACTTCTATTCCAAGACCCTCTTTGAGTCACTCTTGCCTATTTAGAGACCTTCCAAGTAAGTTCTCCTTCCCAATCTTCTTGTTATGTATTCTCTTAGCTATAGAGAAGCTCTATTTTCATTATTCAAGAGTTCTCCTTCTTCTTCCCTTGTTTGGCCCATTTTAGGGTTCGTTTTGGGGGTTTTTGTGTAGCTTGGAGTTTGGCTTGGAAGAGGAGGGTAATAGCTTGATTTCCTTATTTAGAGACCTTGAGGCAAGTGGAATGAATGGATGTTTTGAGTTTTAAATGGGTACATGACAAACATGATTGATTTCTTTTGTATCTTCATTAATTGTTTGTTTGCTTGCATTCAATGTGCAATAAATGCCTTTGAAAGTGGTTGTTTAGCTCTTTATAATATTGGAAATATGGTTTATATTTCCTTGTTTTACTTCTTGTTGAAGACTTAAATGAATCCTTGTGTTGGTGGATGTTCTTCTCTCTTTTGTGTGGTTGAATGTGGAGGAGGAGATGTTTGGGAAGTAAAGGTTCATGGGAGTTTGATGGGGGTTTCAAGTAGCTTTTGATGCATGATTATTGGGGGCAAGAAGGCCATTTTATTGCAGGTGAAAGTGTATAGGAGAACGGTGAAAGAAGGGCCATGAATGCCATTCTCGGGTAGCTGGGATTGGATGCCCGCTCGAGCGTGCTACAGGGCGCTCGAGCGCGCTACAAGGCGCTCGAGCGCACAGCCAATCTGCTGCCAAACTCGGGTGGCAGTAAGACTGCCCGCTCGAGCGGACGACATGCGGGCAACCTTACTGGTTGCCTGGGTTCCTATGTGGTTCAGGTCCGCTCGAGCGCCCTTTGGCCCGCTCGAGTGCACCCCCCTTGGGTCTAGAGCACTTTTAAAGATCGAAAAATATTTTTAAAGGAATCCCTTGGTATTGGGGAGATCCATGAGACAATGTTTGAAGTCCATTTGAGAAGAAAAACCACACCACAAAGATCCATTCAAGTTCTTTAGAATTTTCAAGGTGTATAAGTATTCCGAAATGTCTCCAAATTCAAAGAGTACCAAGTCATTATTGAGATCGACATACGGGATCCCTATTCACCTTAAATAGATTTTAAACCTGATATTTCGTCCGAAACTCCAATAATTCATTTGTATTTCCTTGTACCCGAGATTTACACTATGCGACTATTATTCCCGAAAGCATTGAAAAAGATACTTGTGATAATTGCTAGTCCCAAAATGCATGCCCGACTTGATATGATAGTTGTGCCCTTGAGCACTCCATCTTGCCCGATTATATTATTGCACTGGATTTATTTTACACGTGTCTTGATTTATATGATTTGACCTATGAGTCGGCACCACTAAGCTTGGATAACCTTGTCAGTCTGATCCACTGACTTGGAGATCCCCCTCTTGTCCCGCAAGCTGCAGTTTGGATCCCGCTACCCGGTTTATTAATCGTGGTCTTGTCCCGATACCGCGGATTGCTACCGTGGTTCCCGATGCCCGGCTTGCTACTGTGGTCATGTCTCATATATAGTATATGTATCTGTAAATTTCGTTGTACCTCCTCACTTCGGTGACTGAGGTCAATGCCTTGATATGCTTGCTCTATCACTTCGGTGATAGAGGATTTAGCTTCGTGTGGTTGCCATCTTGTTTGTTTCCCGAATTCCTTGATTACCTTACATGTTTTAGTATTGCAATTATGTTTTTAAATAAATGTCTTGGTTACTTCTTGAAAGTTATTGTTTTAAACAGGTTTATATGTTTCCCAAGGTAAATGCCTTTATTATCAAATGTTTCATATCTTTTCATCCACCTGCCCGACCGTCGTGTCTGATCCATTTCTTTGGTACTCAGGTCCCGTTGTCGGTCATCCTGAGGAAGAGCCCGAGGAGGCGGTCTGAGAACCGCAACAACTAGTTGAGTGGCGTGCCGATGATGTTGTCTAAACATCCGGTTGCCGAGATGCGTATCATTTTGGGGGTGTTATTAACCATTCGTTTTGGTGGATATTGTTTTGTTGGTATTGGCCTTTGTTGGCCTCTAATTTTAGGGATTGTTGTTGACACCAAAAAAGTCACTATGTCTCCTCAACATCAAGAAGCCTCCTGAAGCTGCATCCTGCTAAAAATATGCAAGGCTATTTCAAGCATCAGAATTTTTCAGAATCAGACAAAAACTGAGAGATCCTTCAAGACAGCTAAAAGAGGGGTACACCTGAGGTTTCGGGTCATTCCGACATCGTTTGGTCCAACTTCACCGCTCCGACAGCTAAACGAGCGCTCCCGGCGGCAACATCATCAAAGACACCAAAACTTTTATCAAAGCCTACGGATGACTCCAGAATGTCTCCAACGGGCTCCATGCCAAATTTCAAGTCAAACCGTCAACGTTTGACCCTCCATCAATGCTCGAGCAGCAAAATCAAGCCTCCCGGCGGCGGCAACCACCGAAGTCATCACTCATCAAACAAAATACATAAGTGGCTTCAACATGCTTCCAAAAGGCTGCACGTCAAATTTCAGGTCATTCCGACAACGTTTGACCAGGTTTCGATGCTCCGAGAGAAAATCAAGCCTACCGGCGGTGGAGCAACCCGGGACCATGACATCCAAAACGGAGCCCATGGAACATCTCAAAATGACTCCAATAGGCTCCCCGTCAAATTTCAGGTCAATCGGACATCGTTTGACCACATATCAAAGCTCGACATTTTCCCCGCAGCAAAATCAAGTGAAGCATCGATGGGACCCCAAACAGCTTCAAAACTCAAATAAAAGCCCATGGTTGGTCCTATCCACTGCTCAAGAAGCTTCACCTCAATTTTCAGGTCATTCCGACATCGTTTGACCTAGTTTCGACGCTTGACGGAAAATCGGCTACAAAGTCTTCGGCTTTCCCGAAAAATAGGAAATTTTGTGCTCCCATTTCGCGAGGGTTCTCGTCAAGATTTCTCCAAGAAAGTCAAGTCAATAATTGAGGAAAATGTCAAGAAAAATACAGAAGAAAAAAGGAACGAAAAAGACGAAAAAACGGCCGAAAACGACGCTCGGCAACCAAACGGGCCGAAGCCCTATGGTCGCCAGCGACCTTGGCCCAAGGTCGCCGGCGACCCTGGAAATCCGGGTCACCGGATTTTGCGCCAAATCGTCCGTTTTTCGATTCTTTTTGCGTTTCGGGTGTTCTGGCCTCTGTGATTTTCTGAAAATCCAATGTTTGGTGCTTCAAAACCACTGATCTTTGTCGACATCTCGGATCCGCCGTCAAAAGCATGATATCATCACCGATCGCCTCAAGATCGCCAACCGGCTGACCAAGAAAGTGCACTTTCTATCCGACCGATCGTGAAATCGACAAGATAGACGTCACCGGCCCGCCAACATCAATCAATGTATGAAATTGCATCACAATCCGACATAAAAAAATGCGTGGATCCACCCGTGATGATCACAAGAAGAATCTCAAAAGGTGTAGCACGGCCCGCGACTCTTCACATGCCTTGGCAACCACTTAATGTCGTTAATTGACCCATTAAAGCAGTCATTAACTCATTATTTTGGACGGCCCAATCAGAACCAAGCATTTGGGAGTTACAAATCCAAGCAATCATGGCATTAAACCCATGAAACTCCCATCATCATGAAGCATAAAGGTGATTAAATGCCCACTACCTTCATCGGCTAATCACAAGCCTTGAAAAAGGAGTAACAAAATCAACTTGTAACTCCTCATCAATTCATTCATCATGGCCATCAATGCCAATAAACACCTCATGGCTACCAAAAGCTTATAAAAGGAGGTCCATTCCAAGAAGAAAGCATGATGAAAAGAGATCCCAAGTGCAAGCTTTGAAAAACCAGAAAATCCAAGAGAGAGACGAAGTCCTGCTACTTTGCTCCCGGAAGCACCACAAGGTGATCAACGTCCCTTGGGGGGCCACCCCCCCAAGGTCACCTCCTTCTCCAACATGGCCTAAACGCGGCTTTTCAGCCCGTTTACTTGGTTTTTCATTGGATATAGGACCTTCTCTTGGTCCTTGTCCTTTAAAAAACTGAGGTTAGGAGCCAAGCCAAAGAACCAAAGCATCACATGTTCTCATTTGAAGGACGATGGCGAAGCCCATACATGACTTGCGACCGTCGATCTCAACGTGTCCCCACAATCTCCTGAGAAGTTAGATCCCTTTTCTTTTTTTTCTATTGTAGTTTGTATTTCTTAAAGAGACAAAAAGAAACCACAATTCTTGTCTTTCATATTTGATGAGTTTTGTAAAAACGTCTTTCACGGCAAAATCGCCTTTCACGGCAAACAAACAAAACGCCTCTTACGGCATTCTAAAAACTTGTCTCTTTTCTTAGTATTAATGCAATTTGAAAAGTTAGAAAAAATGATTGATTTCCTTTCCACTTGTGAAGGTGAATCTCCGGATTATCACCATTCCAAATTCCAAGTAGAAAGTAAATCTGGCATACCCGTACAAAAATGTTGATGCCCGAGATTTTCCCTCCTCCGCCGAGACACAGGTCAGCCCGCGGGGTGCGGAAGGAGAGGATGGAAGATTCCCCTTCTTTCGGGTCCATCAAATTGGCACACCCGATGGGATACGTTGACTTGAGAACGTGATGCTTTGATCACTTGGCTCCTTTCTAGTTGGTGGCCTATGTTGCATTTTGCATCTAAAACAAAACATGAGATGGGATTTCAATTGTTCTTTCTCACTTCAAAAAAATCTGATCTCTTTTTCTTAAAAACTCAATTTTGAGAAACTTTGATCCTTCCCTCTTTGAACTTGATAGCTCACAGAAATGTTCGCAGCTATCGTTCATATCAGGGATTGGGCCATCTTTTCTCTTTGATGAGTTCAATTGGGATTTAAGAAAAAAAAAAAAAAACTTCATTTCAAACACTTTCAAAAAAAAAAAATGATTCCTCTTTCTCAAGATTCAACTTTGAGAAATTTTGATCCTCTCCTCTCTGAACTTGATAGCTCACAGAAATGTTCGCAGCTATCGTTCATATCGGGGATTGGGCCATCTTTTCTCTTTGATGAGTCCAATTTGGATTTCAAAAAAAAATTATAATTTCAAAAAAATTAGTTTTCTCTCTTTTGCATTCAAAATTGAGAAACCTTGGTTCCTTCCTTTTCGGATTTAGCACTCGCAGAAATGTTGAGCCTTTGTTCGGATTGGAACACCATTCGCTCTCTTTGATGAGTTCATTAAAAAAAAAAAAACCTTTCAAAAAAAAAAGATTTCAAAAAAAAAAAAAAAACACTAAGGTTCCACCAGTTGCGTTCTTTGACCAAAGTGGATTTAAGAAAAGCCTTGTCCAGAGTGTGGAGACAGCTAGACTGTTCGAGGCAAGGGTCCTCCGAACGGGTTCATTAAGTAATCCTACCCTTACCGGGGGGCTGATCTATCTACTAAGGTTTCATAAGATCGAATTGGAAATCTATGTCCACCTTTCAAAAAAAATTCTCTACAAAAATTTTTTTTTAAAAAAAAAAGAAAAAAAAAAAACTTCTGTCACTTTAATTCAGAGTTGAGAAATCTTGGTTCTTTCCCTTTCGGATTTAGCGCTCGCAGAAATGTTGAGCCTTGTTCGGAATGGAACACCATTTGCTCTCTTCGATGAATTCAATCTGGACCTTTAAAAAAAAAAACTTCCGTCACTTTTGAGTTCAGAGTTGAGAAATCTTGGTTCCCTCCCTTTCGGGTTTAGCGCTCGCAGAAATGTTGAGCCTTTGTTCGAAACGGAATACCATTTGCTCTCTTTGATGAATTCAATCTTGACCTTTCAAAAAAAAAAACTTCCGTCATTATTGGATTCACATCCGAGAAATTCTGGTTCCTTCCCTTCTGAATTTAGCGCTCGCAGAAATGTTGAGCCTTTGTTCGGATTGGAACACCATTTGCTCTCCTTTGTGAACCCAATTTTGACCTTTCAAAAAAATCCCATCTCGTGTCCTTCCCAAGGATGCGATTTGCAACATTTGTGCCTGCGGTGCTAGTACGCCCTTTCGGGTCTACTGTATTCGCGACCGACACATTTGTATCTCCAACCTTATATCATTTTACCTCGAGTGAGCCTTGCTTCTCGGTAATTTGAATTAAGGTCTACAATTGCTTCTAGCAGTCACTGGAACGCTCACTTTGAGCCTACCATACTTGCATTTTAGAACAATTGTGTCCTCTATGGCTTTTTGCCTTCTTCATCGTCCTTGGGTTGGGCCATGTCCCCTCAAGTGATTTGAAAAGACAAAACCATAGTTGTTCTCCATTTACGATCACCATATTCTTGTGATTACTAATGGATTTGGTCTTGTTTCAGAATTTTTCCAAAACTAACAATGGCAGCTTCATTGACCATCACTTTCGATGAGAACAAGTACCGGCTTATGCTTCAAGATAAGCAAAACAAGCATAAGCGCCTTGCTAGTTGCCGAAGCGTCATCTCTCTCGACAACTCCCCAAATACCGGGTCAACTTCAACTCCCCGAACCATCGTCTTCGGATCACTGGGACCATTCCCACTTCCCGCAGAAGACACTGTACCTGCCAAGAAGCAGAAAACCGCCCCGTAACGTGTCACTAAAATGGCACCAAGGGCGAACACCAAGAAGCCTGAAGACCGCGGCGTTCCCACGAAGCCTCAGCCCACAAGAAACCAGGTTTACACCAAAACCTGGTCCCCGAGATCTTCGCCAAAGCAACGGAGGTCCCAAACATCTGCAAAGCTAGCATACCTGGCCCCTCTCAAGGAGAATCGGTTCTACCCTCTCTCTTACATGAAAGAGGAGAAACCTACCCTCCGCCCAAAAAATAAACAAAATCATCATAAGCCGGCTTGCTCCTACAAGCCCAAAATCAAATCCTGCATCGTTAGGCCTATGCAAAAACATGCTGAACCCTGCACTCCCGCGAGTCGACCCTTCATCTCAACAGGGGCCGAGCTCGTAAAATTCAAGTCTTCATTACGACAGACAAAGGACCGCATCCAGATTCTGTCCTTGCCAAGCTTCAAAGAAGACAAACTCGGCTGCTGCGCATAAGGGACTACATCATTCATCGCCAGAGCCCAGCCAGAGCTGACTGAAGCTCAAATTGCTCGTCATATGCGTCGCCGCACCGCATATCGACAAAAGAGACTCGAGAAACAAAGAACCCAGCGTTCTACTCTCCACGTCATAAAGAAATGGGCCGAAAAAGAAAGACCCGACCAATTCGTTGCTGTTCATATGGTTGGCAAAACCAGAAAACGCCAGAAGTCAGCAACCAAAATCAGTGTTAGACGTCCAGTGACTCACAGCGTCTCTCGGACCCGAACACATCTGGAGGAATCTTCCACTCCTCCAAGCCAAGGACATCGGAGTAACCACTCCTCGGATTCTTCATCCAGAAGAATGAGCCCCAGCTCAGTCACCAGGAGGATTTCTTCGTTCGAATCCCGAGGGATGAACGTCTTGGCTACAAGTTCTGAGCAGCCTCCACCGCATGATGACGTAACTGCACGCATCCAGCAGTTGGAGCAAGGACAACAGAGAATTGAGACTCTGATGGAAAATTTGATTCTCACTCTACAGCGTCCACTACCTGACAATGAAACCCCTCTGAATCATGAAGATGACGAGGGCAATGCAGAAAACAATGAGTCTCGCGCCCTTACCAGAAAAGACGTTGACGATATCCTCGCAAAAGCAAAAGAAGAGGATACATTGAAGGAACATGGGATCAAGCCACCCTACCCTTTATGGATGGACTCGGTTCCGTTCCCGGCAAAATTCAAACAACCTACTCTCCAGACATATACTGGGAAAGGTTCCGCTAGACAGTATGTCATCCATTTCAAGATCCTAACGGGAGCTATTGCGGATCATGATGCCCTCAAGATTCGCCTCTTTGCAAGTACCCTAAAAGGTACAGCCTTTGATTGGTACTCCACTCTGCTGGAGAACTCCATTCAGAACTGGGTTATACTAGAGACACGCTTCCTGACCCACTTCCAAGGTGAGGATCATCCTGTTACTATGGCTCAACTCTGCAGCCTAAAACAGGGAGAGAATGAGTCAACATACGACTTCATTCACAAATGGAAGGCAATGGCGTACAAATGCTCAGATGTGCTGCCATAAGCGTCGCTAGTCGACATCTGCCGTAACAATATGAGAGTAAAAATTCGCTCCATGATCATCGGCAACAAATCAAAGAACCTGGGGGAACTCCTCGAAGCTTCCATGGAAGCTGAAATGGTGATCAAAGACCTCAACAGTCAGAAATCATCAAAGAAAGAGCCGACTGCTGTTACAACCTCAAAACCAAAGAAAAAGGAGGTTCTCAATGTGCAGACTAAGTCAGCTCCTCAGCAGCCAAAGAAACCTGAAAACAAAACTGCAGGTAAAAGGCCTGAACTCTCTGATGCCTTCAAAGAACGTGTAGAAAAGAAATATCCGTTCGATGAAGACGTTGAAGAAATCTTTGAGGCTCTCCTAGCAAATGGCAAACTCATTTTGCCAGAGCCCAGAAGACCGGGAGATGTTGGCAAAACCAATGATCCCCGATATTGTCCATACCATCAGATGAACTCACATCCTCTCAATCAATGCTTTGTTGTGAGAGAGAAGATCAATGAGATGTGGAAAAACGGAGTCATAACCTTTGATAAAAACTATGGCCCCGCCTCTGTCAACATGGTGTCATGTCGGTAAACTTCAAAGTCACCGAAGGAGAATATCACTACTTCATTCAAGGTGATAAAAATGGCTCAAGCGTCCCAAGAATTGGTCCCCTATCCAACATCAGATGGACAACCTATATGGGTGCATCCCGATCTCCTAGATGATGAAAATTGGGAGATCATCAAAACAAAGCCGACCGCTCAGCAGCAAAGGCAAGCCAAGAGACAGCTCCACAAGCTCAAACAGCAGCAAAAGTCTCAACCAAACCAAGGAGTCCTTGAAAAAGCAGAAACTTCTTCCACTGCTTCACTAGGGACGATGGAAGAATCTCTTCCCAAAACCTCCAAGGCGGTAAGAAAATTCACTCTTGATGATTTCATGCCACCTCTATACAAAAATGAAAATGTGCAGGGGGCATCATACTCTTGCAACTCGGTAGTTGGATTCTCCATGAATGGATACGAGTCCAGTGATACTGCCAGTGATATAGATGAGTGGGAAGAATCCTTTGAAACAGGAGAATACCTCTCCGACAAGGAATGGATTCCCGAGTCTCATCTTATGCCAGTAATCTGGTATAACCCATTACAGCCACAAGGATCTTGGTCTGATGATGAAGAAGACCAGGGCCCTGTTCAAGAAAACGCTTTCGATCCAGCACCAAACAATGCTCCGGTGGAACCCAACATTGGTGAACCACAAGGAGCAAATGACAAAGAAGATTTGGCTCCCATGCCCGATCTTGAAGAATATGCAAGAATCTTGCAACATCTTGCCATAGAGCAGGAGCAGGATCGCATCAATCTTTGTCATGACCCAGAACCGGAAGTCCCTGAAAATCAGCGGGAACTTTCTCCCTTAACTCCTGAAAATGGAGAAAACAGTTGGATCGATGATCCTCTCACATCTGAGGATGAGTCCGATTCCCAACAGTCTACACTTGGGGCATCTCCTGTCAGGATAACCTGCAATGCAATAGCTCAGGACGACAGTGCCTCTGAAGCTCCCGAAGACACGTACTCCCCAACCGGTAGCGTATCTTCCGGAGCTACATCCTCTCAGGTGACTTCCACTGAGATAACATCCTCTCAACCCTCGTCTCCTGAAGCTGTGACATCAGAGCTCAAGCCTCTCCCAATTCATCATCTAGAAGAAACTTCTGCCAATGAAATCTTCTTCGATGAAAACTCAGTCAATTGGTCCCAGATAACCGATCTCACGGGCGATGTCTCGGCTAATAAAGAAAAGTCGCCGGCTGCTGTTCAGGACTTGTTCCCGAAAATTGCTCCATGCAACACAATCACTGAAGACGCCAATGCTGTTACAGAGACGTCCTCAGCAAAGGATCAACCTCTTGATCCTGAGAACGATCTTCCAAAAGAAGACCCTTCTCTAGAGGCTCTTGAAGTTGGTAGAGGTACCCGTTCTGGCCGAGATTACCATAAAAATTACAATCAACCCTCTTCTTCTTATGTAAATCCTTCGGGAAAGCAAGTTGTAAGCGCCCCAAGTGGCATTAATAATGAAAATGCAGGCCCGAAGGAGGCTTTCAAGTACGACTTGATTGAGCACTTCAAACACATACCTGCATGTCAGCACATCCTTGATCTATTACGAATGTCTCCACAAACTCGTGATAGTCTCATTTCAGAATTACAAAGGCTGAATGCGGATGTCGACAAACATGCCCCACAAGTCCTACAAATTGAAATGGACTATAGGGTCAAAAAATCAAATACTCCCTCAAAGGGAGAAAAGAAGAAAACTGAGGGATCAAGCAATGAATGCCTCTCGATACAAAAAACAGCAAGTGCAACAATTGCCTTCGACAAGGATGACCTCCTCCTAGGCGAAACAAAGCACAACCGACCCTTGTACTTTACGGGGTACGTCAAAGAAATGCCAGTACACAGAGTTTAGATCGATCCAGGTTCTGCACTCAACCTCATTTCTACTTCGGCACTCGAAGAGCTAGGCATCCCACCTAGCAAACTGAGTCACACGTCCGTATTCATCTTCGGATATGATGGTAGCGCTCAAAGGCCTATCGGCAAAATCAGGTTCAAATTGCAAATCGGTGATCTTATTTCTGAAGTCACTGTGTATGCAATAAGGACCCCTTCATGCTACAATATACTCCTAGGACGCCCCTGGATACATGAGAATGGTGTTGTCCCTTCAACTCTACATCAGTGCATCAAGTTTGTTGGCGACGATGGCCTGATACATCGAGTATTTGCAGACAAAAGGCCCTTCAAAGGCAGAGATGTCCATTTTATAGATGCTCAAATGTATAAAGATGGAAAAGAAGAACAGGAGGAAAAAACAATTCGCTTTGTCAACAGTCTCCAGAAAGATAAAGGCAAGGCTCCTCAGCAATCATCGGAGGAAAACAAACCCTCCACCAAACTCGAAGTAAGCGGCCAAGCTCCCTTCGTCGTCTCCTTCAAATCTCCAAAGCCTTTGGTAATCACTACCAAAGCAAAGAAGACAAAACAAAAGACTGGGGGCAAGTTCACTGTCTCCTTTGTGTCTATTATGCATGCCACAGACTCAAAGTCAGAGTCAGAAGATGAGACAGCATCGAGCCAAGCTGATACTCAGCAAGATCAGCTCACTCTCACTCCATTGGAGACACTTGCAGACTTAGAAGATCCTACGTCTGCCTCCTTTGTTATCCCGGCAACTTCGCCAGAAGAAAAAACAATCTTCTTCCACAGGTCGGGAGCATCTCCACTGAACTCTCTGCTTGAACCTTTCCAAAACGAAGGTATGCCTCAGCTATCCCTGTATAGTCCAATGGCACAAGCTATCATGAAGAAAATGGGCTACGATGCTCAAAACCCGACAGGTTTGGGAGGTGGCCGTGGTATTCTTACACCATTGGAACCCACCCTGACCAAAAGTCAACCAGAAGATTGGAAAATTCACCTTCAAAAAGGCAAGTCTTCATATGGGTTGGGGTATGATCCTACCGCTCCTATGAGACAGTTGACACCATGGCTGCAAAGTCGCTTTACCGACCAAGCCTCAACATCTCATGAAGACATCGATATCCCTGGATATCTCTTTGAGGAGTTACTCATCAAAAATCCTGAAAGCTCTTCCAATTGGTATAATTTCTCTGATAATAAAGAGGAATTGCCCGATGACGTAGACGAGCGGTTATCTGTCCCAGAAGAATCATCGTCTCCAAAAGAAGTACCTTACTTCAACCCAATTCCAGCAAATGATTGGGACCATCTCATTGCAAGCCTTGAGAAGGATAGCATTGAGAAGGATGCTGATCAAGAAGATTCATGGACAGAAACAGAGCCTCAGTCTGAAAATTTCTCTGGCACTCCAGAAGGTCTTGTTGAGTTGGAAGCCTCCGAAAATACTGTGGAGGAACCACCTTCAAACCTTCCAACAGAAGACCCTGTTCAAAAGATAGACTTGGGAACACCTGATAACCCACGTCATGTATTCATAAGCAAGAATATAAAGGATGATGAGTTACCCGAGTATATCTCTTTTCTTCGTGAGTTCGTTGATTGCTTTGCATGGTCTTATGCCGAAATGCCTGGCTTGGATCCCAAAGTAGCAGTCCACAAGCTCAACTTGAAACAAAAATCTAGGCCAAAGAAGATTCCGTCCCGACGTGATGGACAAAATTGAACAAGAAGTTCAGAAACCCAAAAACGTTGGCTTCATCCGCGAGGAACAGCATCCTGAATGGTTGGCCAACATTGTCCCCGTGACAAAGAAAAATGGGCAGATAAGGGTCTGTATCGACTACAGAGACCTGAATAATGCATGTCCTAAAGATGAATTCCCGCTCCCCATACCAGAGGTGATGATTGACAACACCTATGGGTTCGAGCGAATGACGTTCATGGATGGATTCTCTGGCTACAACCAGATAAAGATGCATCCTGAAGATGAAAGGCATACATCATTTCAGACACCATTCGGCGTGTATTACTACACTGTTATGCCGTTTGGCCTGAAAAATGCAGGTGCGACATATCAGAGGGCTATGATGAAAATATTCCAAGATATACAGCACAAGACGGTCGAATGTTATGTTGACGACCTCGCCATAAAAAGCAGAAGAAAAGAAGACCATCTTAATGATCTTCGAGAAGTCTTCCTCCGACTTCGCAAACACAAATTGCGGATGAATCCACTAAAGTGCTTCTTCGGTGTCTCATCGGGTAAGTTTCTCGGATTCATAGTACGGAAAACTGGAATAGAACTTGACCCCACCAAAGTCAAGGCTATCATGGAAATGCCATCTCCCAGAACCCTAAGAGAATTAAAAGGGCTTCAAGGAAGGCTGGCCTACATCCGACGGTTCATCTCCAATCTATCAGGGAAATGCCGTCCATTCTCTCGCCTGATGAAGAAAGGCGTGGACTTTGTCTTGGATGCTGAATGTGAAAATGCATTTCAAGACATCAAAGCATACCTGTCACGCCCCCAAAACCGGGATCCGATCTCGGGGACGCGAATTTGGAGAAATTTGTATTTCCCCTCCCAGGATCCGCGTGTGTGAGGATGACAAAATTCACAACACATCAAAATATTTCGCGGAAGCTCTACAAGACGTTTCGACCTAGAATCCGTATCCATCGGGTTCCGTGTCGTACTCGATTTGTCAGCATAAGATTATCATAAACATATTTAAACTCAGACTGTAACAAATTTATAATATCAAAATATACAGAGCTGACAGTAACAGGCTTATCATTACCCAACATATTCAAGTTACAAATTAACGAGTACATTAATTACAATTCCCAAGAAACAGGCTAACAAAAGCCGTACAAAATAGCAAGCTAGAACAAATACTACCCAATGGCGTAACGTAACTCCGGAGTCAAGCATGACGTCTACATGACATCGCTGACACAACAAGCCTGCAAAACTCGTGGCTCAACAGCCCTCTACACACGAACTAGCTCAAAGCAAGGACCTGCTATCTAGAGCACAAAAGCAGAAGAATATCAGACACGACGGTCTGGCAGGTGATCAATATAGGCAAGAGCATAAACAAATTTGAAGTTTAAAGGAAACAAGAACTAAAAACACTTTATTGAACTTGAAACAAGTTTACGAGATTTAAAAACAATGCATGAACATGATACTTATCGAGAAATCACTAGTGCATGAACGATATACGAAACAAGACATGAATACATATAATATCATGATTAGTAAATCCACAAAGAGCCCATCCTTTCTCCATCATACATGATGACAAGAGTAAGCACGCACGACAAGCACGACACGATCCCACATATACGGGGAATTTCCGGCCGCGGAACCGGAACACGAACACGCACGATGTGTCATTCAGGACACGACTAGTCTGCAGACAGTCCACATGTTTAAGGACCCCCAGGTAGTGGATCAAGCTAAAAGGGCAGTCCAAGCTCAGTGGTAATCACTTATATCATGAATGCACAAAACACGGCAATACTTATTCGAGAACACGTCAAAGCAAGAGGGAAATAATTTAACAAGCACGACACGACGAGACTAGCAAAATAGCATAATATAAATGCTTATTAAACTTAAGAAATGATTCCCTTTTCTTATTCTTGAAACATGTCTTGGAGCACGTCTTAAAACAAGCTTATTCTTGAAATTCGAACGAATGCACGATGATGCACGAAGCATGAAAACAAGAGTTTGGTTCTTGAAACAATTCTTCAAACAAATTTGTACTTGTAAATCAAACGAGAACACGGTGATGCATGAAGCATCAAAACAAAAGTCTTGGTTCTTGAAACAAATCTTCAAACAAACTTGTACTTGAAAATCAAACAAGAACACGATGATGCATGAAGCATCAAAACAAAAGTCTTGGTTCTTGAAACAAATCTTCAAACAAACTTGTACTTGAAAATCAAACAAGAACACGATGATGCATGAAGCATCAAAACAAGAGTTCAAACATGAAATCTATCAAGTTTAGGCTAAGACCATTCATTGACCCTTGTGGAGTTGAAACCCAAATGTCGGAGTTTTACAAGGTTTGGTGCCCCAAAAGTTATAGTACATTTTGGAATTCCAAGTGCACAAAGTCAATAAAAAGGTCTAAAACCTAGTCTAGTTTTCATTCCCGCAAAAATCCTTCAAAAACAGTACTTTTTGTAACTGTGGGTCTGGGTTCAGCAACTCTACCGGTAGAACTTCCGGTTTAAGATGTTCTACCGGTAGAACTTCCGGTTGAAGCGCTTCTACCGGTAGAACTTCCGGTTGAAGCTCTTCTACTGGTAGAACTTCCGGTAGAACTGAGGTTCACAGTTTTTCTCAACTCTCTGCCACAATTTGGGCCGTTTCTACCGGTAGAACTTCCGGTAGAACTAAGGTTCACAGTTTTTCTCAACTCTCTGCACAATTTGGGCCGTTTCTACTGGTAGAACTTCCGGTTGAAACACCTCTACCGGTAGGACTTCGGAAATTCAATTTTTCTCACACTTCACTCCCTTCTTCACTTCCACATTTAAACCACATGCACTCCCCAAGCCTTCATGCTTTCCAAGGGATACATTTCACACATTTTTAAAGCATCCCATCCACAATTAAACCATTCATTCTATAAAAAGACATCAAGACATTTTAAAGTATAAAATCATAAAAACTAACAAGATCAAACATGATTCTAAGAGCTTGCAAAATCATGGCAAACAAGACAAATGAAAAATCCAAAACTCATGAATTGAAACAATATAACATAACTTGCATTATGAATTTAACATAGAAAACATGTCTTGATGAAATATTGAAACCATAATGAAACATAAAGCAATAAACATAAGAAATCCTATAACGATCACTTGCCTCAATCCAATGCCAAGGAAAACTCCACAAAAACTCAACCAAAGAGAAGGTCCACGAAATCTACACAAAAGCCCCAAAATAGAACACATAAAAGTCACCATTTTTGGTCATCACAAACCCCCATTTCGAAAATGGGTTTGAAAACATAGAAAACAAGTTCTAAATGAACTAAAAGAACACCAATGAAAGAATGGAGGAAAGTACCAACCTCGAGCTAGCTGAACAAGAAGAATAGAGGTTGAAGACGATGAATAGTGAAAGGGTTTGGCTCCAAAAACATTCCAAACGAAGCTTGAGAAGAGAGGAAGAGAATGATAGCCTTGGATCTTGATTTGGGACACTCTAGCTAGATGATTTCAAGGAGAGGTCAAGAAGAAGGGTTCTTCCACTCTTGCTCTAGGTCAAGATGAGTTGCAGGAAAATGGGAAAAGAATGGAGGAGAGAGAGTAAGAGAGTATAAATAGTGTCTGCAAGGTGGGTCCCAAAGCAGTAGAACTTGAAACGATTAAAACATGGTCTTGCGGACCCCGGATGGAAATGACGAAGAAGAACAAAATGATCGTCGAAAAATCTAGTTTTCAAAAAGTATATTTTCCCCAATTTCTGGAATTTTCGAAATTTATGGACAGATTTAGTGAAAATTGTCATTTTTGCCCTTTTTCTCGAAAAACGCGATTTCTGAGCCTCAAATCCAAATGGATAAAACATGAAAGCTGTTTATAACAATAAAATGAGTCGAAAGGAATAAAAATTGGAATTTTTAGAAACCAAAAATAAATTCTCACAGAAATACAATTTACAAGGGTTGGGTCAAAACAAAGTCAACGGTCTTTTAAAACTCTACAAAGTTATGAGAAATCTATTCAAACTCAAAAACAAAGTCAAATCAACTCTAATCTTGTTTAAAAAGCTAAATCACAATTAAAACAATGCTAAACCCAAAAATTGAGGGTCGGGGTCTTATAATACCTCATCAAACCTCCAGTGCTGGTTGCCCCCACAACTGGAAAACCATTTATCTTGTACACAAGAGCTCTCGACCACTCTTTGGGTGCTCTGCTCGCATAAGAAAACGACGACTGAGAAGAAGCTGCTCTATATTACCTTAGCCGCATGATGGTAGGTGCAGAGCATCGCTACTCCCCAGTCGAAAAAGAATGCCTTACAGTAATGTTCGCTGTACAAAAGCTGCGTCACTATCTGCTGTCGAACACAATCTACCTGATTTCAAGGATCAACCTCCTAAAGGTCCTTGTCACAAAAGCAGGTTCTCTCAATGCCCGACTGGCAAAATGGTCCATCCTTCTATCACAGTTTGATATTAGGTATGTACCCCAAAAGCAATCAAAGGCCAAGCTCTAGCAGACTTCCTCGCAGAGCATCCATTGCCTAAAGATTCTCCACTCAGGGATGATCTCCCAGACGAATTTGTCTACAATGTAGAAACTTCCTAATCAAATGCTTCCTGGGACATGTACTTTGACGGTGCAACCAGGACAAATGAAAAGGGAAAGCAAATATTTGGAATTGGCATCCTTTTTGTCGGTCCTGACAAATACATGATTCCACAAGCCTTCTCGCTACTGGAACCATGTTCAAACAATGCAACTGAGAACCAAGCCCTGATTGTAGGATTGGAACTTGTCCTCGAATCCGGCATCCCCACGCTGGAAGCTTTTGGAGACTCTCAACTGGTCGTCAACCAGATGAATTAGAAATATGAAGTCAGGAAGCCTGATTTGCTGCCTTACTATAATAAGGCGCAGTCGCTTCGACAAAAATTCAACATCTGTCACATCACCCACATCCTCAGAGGTGAAAACATCCGTGCAGATGCCCTGGCTGGACTTGCCACATCCATGGCAGTCCAAGAAGGGGAAAACATGCAAGTCACAGTGTGTCAAAGAAGGATTCTCCCTCCTCTCAACACACACCAAGCAGTTGTTGAATGCCACCAAGTGGTTTGAAGTCGGATATCCAACCTCAAACCTCCGATTAGCGACTGGAGAGATCCGTTCATTGATTATATCATGTTTGGAATGCTACCAGAAGATCCAAAAGAACGGATAAGCATCCAAAGACGAGCCCCAAACTTTCATTTGGATATACCTTCAAAAGCACTTTATAGAAAATCCTTCAACGGAGTACTCCTACACTGCTTATCACAACAAGAGGCTGAGGAAACTCTCGAAGAAGTACATGCTGGTCTTTGTGGAGCCCATCAGGCTGGCCCTAAGCTCTACAACCAGATAAAAAGGCTAAGTTACTATTGGCCTACCATGGTAGCTGATGCAATGCAATTTGCCAAGCGCTGCCAAAAATGCCAGATCACGGAAATTATGTCCACATGCCTCCAGAATGGCTACATCCAACAGCAATCTCATGGCCTTTCGAAGCTTGGGGAATGGACATCATAGGTCCTATTTCTCCCCCATCAAGCAAAGGTCATCGCTTCATCTTCGCCGCTACGGATTATTTCTCCAAGTGGTCAGAAGCATTTGCGCTTAGCGAAATGAAGACTTCATCAGTCCTTCAGTTCTTGCGCACCAACATTATTTGTCGCTTCGGCATACCTAAAAGATTCGTCCATGATAACGGACCACAATTCCGGGATCACGAATTCTATAGGTTCTGCGACAAGTACAAAATCCAAAGTTGTCCTTCGACTCCATATAATCCAGCAGCGAACGGACTAGCAGAAGCCTTTAACAAGACACTCTGCAAAATTCTCAAGAAAATGGTCTCTAGTCACAAAAGAGATTGGGGCGACAAACTATTAGAAGCTTTGTGGGCCTATCGAACCACCGTTCGAGGACCAACCCATAGCACACCATTCTCTTTGGTCTATGGATGCGAAGTTGTTGTCCCTTTGGAAGTACAAATTCCTTCCTTAAGGGTATCTTTGCAAAATGACATGATGCAAGAAAGCAATGTCAAATTGAGACTCCAAGAGCTGGATAATCTCGATGAAAGACGACTTGAAGCTCTACAAAGCATTGAGTTGTACCAAGCACGTATGGCAGGATCTTTCGATAAAAAGGTCAGGCAACGCGCCTACAAAAAGGGTGACATGGTTCTTGCAGTAAAAAGACCCATAGTCTTTGCCCACAAATCCAAAGGCAAATTCGAACCAAAATGGGAGGGACCCTTCGTCATCGACAAAGTCTTCTCCAACGGTGCATAGGCTCTTCTAAACATGGAAGGAGACAGATGTATGCTACTCATCAACGGCAAGTTCTTGAAGCGGTACTACCCTTGAAGACTTCCTCAAACGGGTCAGAGCAATATCTACATGGCTAAAGCGTATTTCCAAGGTACTTGCTCATCAAACCCACCCCTTTTGAAATTTTCATCTTTATGTTGAAGTTTCCAAAAAAAAACTATCTCTCAAAACAATGCTTACTTTCATCGTTTCATTGTTCAAAAGAAAAATCAAATCCAAGAATCCAAGTTTAGGAGCCTCTTCCTAGACTTGACCAAAATTTCGATCCTTAAACCCAAAATTCATGGTTTGAAACAAAAATTGGGACTTAGCAATTTTCACCCTAGACTGCCTCGGCTTTTACAACCAAAATGGTTTTAAGTCAAAATTTATGACCTTCGTGTATTTAAACAAAAATTTTGGTCTTTAGAAACCGGAAGGATGCGAACCCCATTCGATACTTCCAAAACCCAAAAATCGGAAGGATGCGAACCCCATTCGATACTTCCAAAACCCAAAAATCGCAAGGAAACGAACCTCATTCGATACTTGCAAATTTCAAAAATCGTGGAGAAGCAACAAACCAGTTGATATCCACAACCCAAATTTCAAAAATCGTGGAGAAGCAACAAACCAGTTGATATCCACAACCCAAATTTCAAAAATCGTGGAGATGCAACATACCAGTTGCTATCCACAACCCAAATTTCAAATGGTTCGAGAAAACCTCAAATTTCAAAAATCGCGGAGAAACGACATTAAGTCAGTACCCGCAAAACCAAAAGTTTTGGGAAAAGCAGGGAAGCGACGCTTAGTCGATATTTGCACCTCAATTCGTGAGGAAGCAACATTCCATCGATACTCGCAAAACCTAACCCGCGAGGAAGTGACATTCCATCAATACTCGCAAAACCGAATGAGCAAGGAAGCGACATTCCATCGATACTTGCAAGACCATTCAGTGGGGAGGCGACATTTAGTCGATACCTGCATTTTGAAAACCAAAACTCGGCTATAAACGCCAAAATTCGGCAATAAATGCCAAAATTCGGCTATAAATGCCAAAAACAAAATTTTTTCGGCTATAAACGCCAAAATCGGCTTTCATGCCAATAAAACAAAACTTGGTTTTCAAAAAACTCGGCTATAAAATGCCAAAATCTGGCCTTAAACGCTAAAACTCGGCTATAAACGCCAAATCCGGCTATAAATGCCAAAATCAGGCTATAAATGCCAAAAACAAAATTTTTCGGCTATAAACGCCAAAATCGGCTTTCATGCCATCTCAAAATCGGCTCTCATGCCACAAAAAAAAAATTTGGCTCTCATGCCATCTCAAAATTCGGCTATAAATGTCAAAACAAAACAAAAAAAAAATTGGCTATAAACACCAAAATCTGGCTATAAATGCCAAAATTCGGCTATAAATGCCAAGACAAACAAAACAAAATTCAGTTTCTATGCCATTCTAAAATTCGGCTTTCACGCCATCCAAAAATTTTGGCTCCCATGCCGCAAAACAAATTTTGGCTCTTACGCCTCAAAATTAGGCTTTCTCGCCATCCAAATTTTGGTTTTCGAACCATCAAAAAACAAGGCTTTCCGCCACAAAATTGGCTTTCATGCCCAAAACAACCCTTTGACAAAAGATTTTCACAAAATGACAACCTTTTGATCAAATCCTTAAACAAACATTCCCGTCAAACTTTTGCTCAAAATTGTTTTCATAAAAAAAAAATGATTGTTTATACATGGAGGTACCCAAAAAAAAGAAAAAGGAAAAAGAGTTTGTTACAACTCAGGAGCTCAATCCTACATGGTCTTCAACCAAAGGTTCAACTCCTCAAGCAGACCCTTGGCCTTAACTTCCAAAGTTTTTAGGACACGCTCCTTCAAAATGTCCCCATAAAACGCGGCCGAATGCCGTGACCCATCTGCAGCACGAGGAAGTTCTTCCCAGAGGACCTGCCACTGCTCATGCTCCTGAGTCTTCCTCCGGACATTACCATCGGCTTCCTCAACCTGGCGAATGAGAGTCCCCTCCTTGTCACGAGCCTCCACAATGGCGGTCCATTTGGCAGCAGCCTCTTCCTCTAAAAGATCAAGACGTTGCCTAGCCTCAACGACCTCCTTATCAAGGCGGTCCAAGTCTTGCTTCAGCCCCATGATGGATAACTCGGTAACGTTCTTCTCCTGAACAATCTGCCTCCGAGTCTTCGTGACCTCAGTCAGCTCAGCTTTGACTTTGCTGGAAGGTTTTATGAACATCTCATCAAAGAAGTCACCATCTGGGAAACTCTTGGTCTCAGTCCATTTGTTCCCCAAGGTGATGATCTCCTCAACAAAATCATCGGCAGTTGTGATGTCCAGACCGACTTCTCTGCTATCAGCGAGGATGTCCTGTACATGCTTGATCATGCCAAAACCAGCTTCCAAATGACCTGAAGAAAGAGTCTCAACCCATGAGCTCAAGACAGTCTTCAACACCTTCCTAGCATACTGAAGGTGCGGTGCAGATGAGGATTCGCCATGCTCTGGTGCCCGACTGCCCACATCATGCTCCATTGGAAGAGTAATGAATAACCTCTTTCCAACGGAAGAAGCTGACTCATTGAAAGTGGAAGAAGCCCCTACTTCTGCATTAGCCGCAGGTATCCCCTATTCTGGCTCTGAGGAAGACGGAGGAATCACTCCTGCTGCTTCACAATCTGTCAAAGAAAAAAAGAAAAAGACAAAAAGGTATGAATATAATCTTGTCAAAAATATATCAAGATTATTATTGCAAGTATACCTGCTTCGACGACTGGCGGAGTACTCTCTGCCTCTTTGAGCTCATCCGAAGCATCGTCAAAAGTTGCGTCCATGGATGGCTCGAAATCGTGGGAATCCTCTGGCAAGTCAGCTACATGTTAGCAAATAACAACAAAAGAAGACAGAAAAGCAAAAGCCAAAGCAAATCATACCAGGTGAAGGTTCTGGAACCACTCCAGAGTCCCTGGGCTCTTCCTCAGATGCCACGACTGGATCCGTCATCACCTCATCGGTAGGAACCTCAGGCGTCACCAGGTCATCATCCTCTGCTAAATAAAGAAGCAGTGGATCAAAACAAAATCTTTCACAAAAAAAAGGGAAGGAAGAAACAAAAGGAAAGAAAGGGGATCATACCAGCTATCTCCTCTTCTCTGCTTCTCTTCTCCGGAGGCTCGTCAGCATCCTCGGACACCTCCTCAGCAATGGTGAGAGGAACTTCAAGATCAGAAGGACTATCGTGCCGTCTCATGTTACGGCGTTGTCCTCTCCTCCTCTTGCCTCGGCGGGTTAATCTGCTTGACGATCCTGCCCCACTATCAACATCAGGCCTCTCACAAGAGTCCTCACTGGATGGTCTACTTTTCTCAGTAGACCCCATGGAAGCCTTCATATGCTCTGCCTGTATCATAGCATCGATCTCGGCCTCCTCCTCTTCCAGCTGCCTCAAGACCTCATTAGGAATCCCTTATGCAGCTCCTGATCTGATGATGTCCTGCCCGTTGAGAAAGCCTATCCTGTGCTTCTCTCGAGAAAGGAAGGCCAAAACTTCCTCCCGACGGACACTATCCGATTTGCGAAGACTCTTCCCAGGAGATTGCTTAATATCGAGCTCTTTCTTGGAAAGCCCCCGGAACACTGAAAAGCTCTCCACGAACCACTTCGTGAAGCCAGCAGTCCGGAAGGTGGGCAGCTCAGGATAAGAAATCATGGCGGTAGTATCCTCGGCACTATAAAAAGCCCATGCATTTCTCCCATCTTACAGACCTCCAAAATGCTTCACCATACTCGAAGGCGCTCCAACAACGCCTTGAGAGAAGCCAAGCTGCAACGCAAAACGCGAAGGGACATACGGTTGGATGTCGACGAAAAGATGTCTGCGGTACACCATCGTACCAACCCGTATGTTGAAGAGCCACCTCTTCTCCGCGTCCGTCAAAGCATAGTGTCTTCCCGACCCTGCCCTGGTCGAATCACGGGAGACACCAAAGTCAAAAGCCTTCTTCCGCAAACCCGGAGAAAGCTTCACTGAAGACTGCCCAATCTTGACGTCCATAAATCGTCGAATCCTTAAACGGGCTGATAAAAGTGATTCGTGAACGGCTGTCCCTCTAGCCAAACGAATCATAAAAGGATCTTTGTCCTGTGCAACTCCCAAACAATGGAAGCTAGGACAGTGGTATACATACCACGAATAGAAGATGTGGGCAGAAAATACCCTGTTCATGGGAAGCCCAAGCCGAACCAGGAAAGCAGCAGCCTGCAGTTCGGTACACAAATAGGAGTAAAGAGCAGGTACCAAAGCCAGCCGCTCTCCAAACACCATCTGACAAGCCGGAAAGATATAGTGCGGCTTGATGTGCGTTCCATCTCCTCCAGCAAAAGCAACCTCACCCAGCCAGTAAGTGAGGTAAACAGCGAGATCTCTCCGCAACGCAATGTCAGGACAAATGGCATCTTTGCTTGCGAAGAACTTCTTCAAATCTTCTCACATAGCAGCGATCTTCTTCAAACTTGATGCTTTAGCCCTGACATCATAGGCCATGTCATCAGAAGAATCACCGCTGTCAAAAAAGTTGGAGCTGCAACTTCTCCAACTACTGGATCTAACTTTCGAGCCCTCCTTCTCCTTCAAAAAATCGTAGAAGGCGACGAGTTGAAAGTACACAGGCCTAAACTCCTCAGATTGCTCCTCAAGGACGCTGTCAATAGGCATAAACTCCTCATAGAGTTTGCCGAGGATAGGTAATCCGGTGATGGCGCTCAGTTCCTTCAAAGAAAAACCAATCTCACTATTCGTCACAATGAAGGTGTTGGTTTGTGGAAGGAATGACTCCAGCATGGCCATGAAAGCCTCATCGGAGAAAACGACGGTTTGCCGAAAAGCGCGAACCGCGTCAAAAATCTCGGCCTCCCGAAGAACGGCCTCACCAATCCTCAAGGTGTGATTAGTCCATGACTCCCAGCTCGAGTCAGCACTGTAATGGCCACGAAGTCTAAAAGGCTTCACCCAATTGCTGCCGTCACCCCGAAAAACGCCAAGGCCCACCGGTCTCAAATCGATCGATGGATGATCAGAACCTTGGTAGCCACTGGCTGGCATCAACACGTCTAGACGGACAGGTGGCTTCTCTGCCAAACCGGAAGGTCCACCAACAAAAACCCCGGTCTTGATCACACTAGTCCTCTTCACCCAACTCGGAGGATCTTCCCTCTTAGGGCACGTGGGAGAAAGGCTCAGGATCGAGATGGTCCGATGAAAAGACGACCGGGTAGAAATAGTTCTCTCCTCACCATCTGCTGTGTAAGAGAACTGAAAACATCTCCTTTGGTATGTCAAGTCGTCGGGGACTGCATCACCGAAGAAGAAAGTAGGCTTGAGCACAACGCTCTGATCATCCGTAACCCAGGGACGGCTGCTTACCATGATCTTATAGAACTCCTCATCCTTGAGAGCGATCAATCGCTGTCTCATCTCATCACGATTGAGGGAATCACATTCTTCCAAGTTTTTCTCCACAAACTGGACCTTCTCCCAAGCCTGTTGAACGGCAGCATTAGAAGATCTAGCAGACCGACGAGGCGCGTCAGTGACAGGACCTTTACCCTTGTTTGTTCTAGAAGAACTGCCTGTAAAAGATGGAAAAGGAAAGATCAATCAACATCAAAATGACAGAATTCTGCTACAAAAAATTCTAGCAAAATTTTGACATGGTTCCGGGGCAATTCCAACAAAAAGGAAAATACTCCGAAAAAGACAGGAAGCCTAAAGATGAGCTCAACATCGCTGCGAGCTCATAGTCAATGGAGAAGTCTCAAAGAAGGCTTGAACTCAACATCGCTGCGAGAACAAGCAAATCTCATCAAACTTCCGCAAAATCTGGAAAAGAGCTCAACATTGCTGCGAGCTTCAGAATCCAAAAATTGCAAAACTTCTTCAAAATCCAGCAAGACCGAGAAAGAGCTCAACATCGCTGCGAGCTCAAAATCCCAACACTTACAAAAGATTTTTAGGTATGCATCATCATACTTCCAAATCCATTTACAAAAATCATGCATCAAAAAATATCATCATGCATTAAATGCTAGGAAAACCTTGATCAAAGTTTGACCAATTCCAACCCAATTTGGTCAAAACGAATCAAACTTTGTCCAAGTCAAAAATCATGTTGGCTTGACCTAGAGACTCTAGCCTTCTATCTTGATGCATAAAAAAAAAATGCATACATATTGAAATTGCATAGCCTCATTATCATAGTGAGCAAACAAGGAAAAAGGAAAAGAAAGAGAGAAAAAAAAATCTCAGCACAAAAAAAAAAAAAAAAAAAAAAAATTTGGCCCACTGCCACGTGGCAATACGGTCAGGTCCGTACGGACCTGTCCGTACAACCAGAGAAAAAAAAAACAGAAAAAAAAGAGAGAAAAGAAAGACGCTGAAAAAAAAAAAAGAGAAATCAGCGTGGGAAAAAAAAACAGAAAAAAAAAGAGAGTACACGGTTTTAAAAAAAAAAAGAAGAGAAAACCGTGAAAAGAAAAAAAAAGAGAAAAAAAAGAGAAGCACGAAAAAAAAAAAAAAAAACGTGCATGAAAAGAAAAGAAAAGAAAAGAAAAAAAAAGATAGAGAAGAAGAAAGAAAAGAAAAGAAAAAGAAGAAAAAAAATGATGAAGAAGCTACTTCTACAATGGAGATTCTTGACGAGGGAGAAAACTTACTTGAAGCCATTGATGGAGAAGAAGAAGAAAAGCTTGGAGATCCTTGAAGAAGAGAAAGCACTTCTTGTCTTGGGGATCACTCTTGAAGATTTCTTGCAAAAAGAAAGTAATGGAGCAAAAGCACCAACCCTCTTTGCTTTTATGGAAGAGAGCAAGCCAAAAGAGGAAACAAGGAGAAAGAAAGGAGGTAAGTGCTAAAATTTAGCTACTTTCCCAAAAAGAGAGATATTTTGAGAGAATCTTTCCACAAGAAGAAAACTTGAGAAATTCTCTCCAAGTAAAGATATTTTTAGATATTCTCTACACAAAAGAGATATTTTTTAGATATTCTTTACAAATATGACACCATATGAGATCTAGGCCATCTCCAAAGCCTAAGGTCCCATGGGTTAGCCCATATGAGCCAGGTTTGACCACCTAGGCACTAAAATTGGCTTTTAGTCAAAATATTCCTCTTACCAAGAGCAAAAAAAGAAAAGAGCAAAAAAAGTCCCATGCCTCTTTTGAGTTGATGGGACCATTCAAAAAAATAAAAAAAAAGGAAGTCCCATGAGTTTCCAAAAACCAAACCATCCAACTTCATGAACCAAATTGAGCCAAAATCTTGAAATTGACATTTCACAAAACCAAAATCCAGTCCCCTAGCTCGCCACATACAGCTTGTTAGGTCACAAGACCAAAACCAAAATCAAAATCCAAAACCAACAAACCAAATCTGACCCCCCAACCTGCCACATACAGCTTGTTGGGTCACAAGGTCAAAATCAAAATCAAACCCCGACCCCCTAACCTGCCACATACAGCTTGTTAGGTCACAAGGTCAAAAACCAAAATACAAAATACAAGGTCATTTTCAAAACTTTGCCTTGAGATGGTACGTGATCCCTCTCACTGCCATAAAATTCCCCCGGAAACTCAGAAGGCTATTCAAAAAAAAAAGAAAAAAAATGCTCAAGACTCTTGGTCAAGTTGGAATCTCTCCTCCAAGTTTCTTTTCGAGGCACATCGACTCCAAAAAGCTACTCGTCGCTGTACCTCGAAGGGGCACTTGTTGACACCAAAAAAGTCACTATGTCTCCTCAACATCAAGAAGCCTCCTGAAGCTGCATCCTGCTAAAAATAGGCAAGGCTATTTCAAGCATCAGATTTTGTCAGAATCAGACGAAAACTGAGAGATCCTTCAAGACAGCAAAAAGAGGGGTACACCTGAGGTTTCGGGTCATTCCGACATCGTTTGGCCCAACTTCACCGCTCCGACAGCTAAACGAGCGCTCCCGGCGGCAACATCATCAAAGACAACAAAACTTTGATCAAAGCCTACGGATGACTCCAGAATATCTCCAAAGGGTTCCATGCCAAATTTCAAGTCAAACCGACATCGTTTGACCCTCCATCAATGCTCGAGCAGCAAAATCAAGCCTCCCGGTGGTGGCAACCACCGAAGCCATCACTAATCAAACAAAATACATGAGTGGCTTCAACATGCTTCCAAAAGGCTGCACGTCAAATTTCAGGTCATTCCGACAACGTTTGACCAGGTTTCGATGCTCCGAGAGAAAATCAAGCCTACCGGCGGCGGAGCAACCCGGGACCATGACATCCAAAACGGAGCCCATGGAACGTCTCAAAATGACTCCAATAGGCTCCCCGTAAAATTTTAGGTCAATCGGACATCGTTTGACCACATATCAAAGCTCGACATTTTCCCCGCAACAAAATCAAGTGAAGCATCGATGGGAGCCCAAACGGCTTCAAAACTCAAATAAAATCCCATGGTTGGTCCTATCCACTGCTCAAGAAGCTTCACCTCAATTTTCAGGTCATTCCGACATCGTTTGACCTAGTTTCGTCACTTGACGGAAAATCGGCTACAAAGTCTTCGGCTTTCCCGAAAAATAGGAAACTTTGTGCTCCAATTTCGCGAGGGTTCTCGTCAAGATTTCTCCAAGAAAGTCAAGTCAATAATTGAGGAAAAATGTCAAGAAAAATACAGAAGAAAAAAGGAACGAAAAAGACGAAAAACGGCCGAAAACGACGCTCGGCGACCAAACGGGCCGAAGCCCTATGGTCGCTGGCGACCCTGGGTGCATGGTCGCCCGGCGACCTTGGAAATCTGGGTCACCGGATTTTGCGCCAAATTGTCCGTTTTCCGATTCTTTTTGCGTTTCGGGTGTTCTGGCCTCTGTGATTTTCTGAAAATCCAATGTTTGGTGCTTCAAAACCACTGATCTTCGTCGACATCTCGGATCCGCCGTCAAAAGCATGAAATCATCACCGATCGCCTCAAGATCGCCAACCGGCTGACCAAGAAAGTGCACTTTCTGTCCGACCGATCGTGAAATCGACAAGAGAGACGTCACCGGCCCGCCAACATCAATCAATGTCTGAAATTGCATCGCAATCCGACATCAAAAAATGCGTGGATCCACCCGTGATGATCGCAAGAAGAATCTCAAAAGGCGCAGCACGGCCCGCGACTCTTCACATGCCTTGGCAACCACTTAATGTCGTTAATTGACCCATTAAAGCAGTCATTAACTCATTATTTTGGACGGCCCAATCAGAACCAAGCATTTGGGAGTTACAAATCCAAGCAATCATGGCATTAAACCCATGAAACTCCCATCATCATGAAGCATAAAGGTGATTAAATGCCCACTACCTTCATCAGCCAATCACAAGCCTTGAAAAAGGAGTTACAAAATCGATTTGTAACTCCTCATCAATTCTTTCATCATGGCCATCAATGCCAATAAACACCTCATGGCTACCAAAGGCCTATAAAAGGAGGTCCATTCCAAGAAGAAAGCATGATGGAAAAGAGATCCCAAGTGCAAGCTCTGAAAAACCAGAAAATCCAAGAGAGAGACGAAGTCCTGCTACTTTGCTCCCGAAAGCACCACAAGGTGATCAACGTCCCTTGGGGGGCCACCCCCCCAAGGTCACCTCCTTCTCCAACATGGCCTAAACGCGGCTTTTCAGCCCGTTTACTTGGTTTTTCATTGGATATAAGACCTTCTCTTGGTCCTTGTCCTTTAAAAAACTGAGGTTAGGAGCCAAGCCAAAGAACCAAAGCATCACATGTTCTCATTTGAAGGACGATGGCGAAGCCCATACATGACTTGCGACCGTCGATCTCAACATGTCCCGACAATCTCCTGAGAAGTTAGATCCCTTTTCTTCCTTTTCTATTGTAGTTTGTATCTCTTAAAGAGACAAAAAGAAATCACAATTCTTGTCTTTCATATTTGATGAGTTTTGTAAAAACGCCTTTCACCGCAAAATCACCTTTCACGGCAGACAAACAAAACGCCTCTTACGGCATTCTAAAAGCTTGTCTCTTTTCTTAATATTAATGCAATTTGAAAAGTTAGAAAAAAGGATTGATTTCCTTTCCACTTGTGAAGGTGAATCTCCGGATTATCACCATTCCAAATTCCAAGTAGAAAGTAAATCTGGCATACCCGTACAAAAATGTTGATGCCCGAGATTTTCCCTCCTCCGCCGAGACCCAGGTCAGCCCCTGGGGTGCGGAAGGAGAGGACGGAAGATTTCTTTCGGGTCCATCAATTGTAATCAAATAATATATGTTCAAACTTTAACAGTACTTTTGGGTTACACTTTAGAACATTGCTCATTCTGATACTTGTTACTTAAATGCAATCAGTCTTATTATTATGGAAACGGATCACATGCTTCATTTGCTACACGCTTCCGTAATTATACAAAATATTCATGTTGTTGTGATATCCTCACCGCGGACACCTGTGGGAAATCACGTGCACGATTAATGCATGTCCTTTTATTATCCGTGTACGTATTGGCATTAAACATACTACTATTCTTGTTTATCCTTTTATTCCATCATTTACTCTTACTTAGTTCCCGATCCCGGATTTGGACCCTGAACCCAGTCTGGGGTCGCGATAGACTGGTATCAGAGCGAGACGTGTTTCAAGCAATTAAAAGAAACTAGAAATCCTAAAGACGTGGCGAGGATTTCGTTAGATCTTTCGTTAGCTAGAATCGCATGAGCAATGTGTGACCCTGTTTTTTGATTTTTATGTGCTAACAACTTGTTTTGCAGCATCATGCCACCTTGTAAGCGACCCGCAAATGGCAATCCCACCACAAGTAACAGTGATTATACCAGGCCAGTTGAGGGTGCAGGGCCAGTTGGGGAAGATTGAGTTGAGAATGCAATGCCAAATCAATTCCAGCAAATGAAGCAAGCTATGCTCGACCAACAGCGTCAGGCAAATGAGAACCAAACTAGACTCCAAGAACAAATGCTCAAGAAGGATGAGGATCATGTCGAGAATTAGTAGAGATGCAGAGACAGTTGTTGGAGGTGTTACAAAGAAGACCTGAACCTATTCAACCTCAGCCTGCGATTGTCATCAATCAGAGAGAGCATGACCCCAATGCATTGTTTGAGAGGTTCAGAAAATGGGGTCCGAAGGAGTTTGTGGGGACAAAAGACCCCTTGGCTGCAAATGACTGGCTAGAGCATACGGAGAATAAATTTGAAGTCTTCAGATGTAATGGAGGGGAGAAAGTACAACTTGCAGCATCACTCTTCACCAGCTTGGCAGACATTTGGTGGAAAACAGTGAGGGAGGAGTACAAGACTATGGCAGACACAGTGGCTTGGGCAAGCTTCAAGAGGCAATTTAGAGATAAATACATGCCCGCCCATGTCAAGAGGCAGAAAGCAGTGGAGTTCCAGCAGCTTATACAAGGAAGTATGACAGTGTTAGAGTACCTCACCAAGTTCGAGAAGTTATCTAGATATGCTCCAGAGTTGGTGGACACGGTGGAAAAGAAAATAGCTAAGTTCTTGGAAGGACTTCACCCCATCATTGAAAGGGATGCCACCGGTGTAGTACCACCTCTCACCTTTAAGGAAGCTGTCAAGAGGGCTTACAAGTTTGAGAACTTCCATCATAAGATCCTTAAGGTCCAAGGCAAGGGACAGGGGCAGCCCCAATAACAGCACAATCAACAAAGGAACCAACAGAACAAGAGGCAGAGACAAGTTCAGAATGTTCAACTAGTCTGCAACCACTGTGGGAAGAACCATGAGAGTGCCCAGTGTCGTACAGTCTCAGGAGCATGCTTTAGATGTGGTTCGATGAACCATCAGATGAAAGATTGTCCAAGACAGAACAGGCAGAATCAAAAGCAGCAGGGAACACCGCGTCCAGCACCGCCACAAAATGCACTAGTTGTGCAGAATCAGGCAAGACCACTCCAGCAACAGGCACCGCAGCAACAGTATAGGCCCCAGCAACAGCAGCAGCAAGCCTGTCAGCAAGGACAGCAGCAGAATCAACGTCCCCAGCAACAGAACAGAAATGTCCCTCAAGGCAGACAACAGCAGGCTCCTATCAGGCCACAGCAGCGAGGACAAGTATACGCGGTCAATAGGGCTGATGCAGAAGCCGCAGGCGATGTTGTGGAAGGTACACTTCTTGTTAGTGGGATAGAAGCTAGAATATTATTTGACCCTGGCTCTACGCATTCTTTTATATCCCATGCATTTTCTAGATTGATTGATGTGCATGATAAAGATCTTGAGTACATTTTGACGGTGGCTACACCAGTAGGAAAACGATTTGTGTGTACTATCTATTACCCTAGTTGTACAGTTCAGATAGGAGAAGTTGTGTTATCCGCAGATCTTATTCTGTTGGAGTTGAAGGATTTTGATGTCATCCTAGGGATGGATTGGCTAGCGGGGTACCTGCCACAATGGATTGTTTCCATAAGACCTCACATTCAAGTTGGATGAGACACCAGCAGGGGTGTTATTCCAGGGAGAGAGGAGGAATCCTCGTGCAGGGTTTGTCTCAGCGTTGAAAGCTGATAGACTTTTGAGAAGTGGATGTGAAGCCTATTTACCGTTTATCACGGAGGATAAACGCTCCCAAGGGGTGGAGGAGATCCCTATTGTTTGGGAGTTCCCGAATGTATTTCCGGAGGAGATTCCGGGATTACCACCCATAAGAGAAATTGATTTCACCATCGAGTTGTTACCAGGGACCGCTCCGATATCTATTGCACCTTATCGTATGGCTCCGGCGGAATTGGGAGAGTTGAAGATACAATTGCAGGAGTTGTTGGATAAAGGTTTTGTAAGGCCTAGTATTTCACCGTGGGGAGCTCCAGTTTTATTCGTTAAAAAGAATGATGGTTCGATGAGAATGTGTATTGATTACCGAAGATTGAATTAAGTGACCATCAAGAACAAATATCCACTGCCAAGGATAGATGAACTGTTTGATCAGTTACAAGGTGCTTCGTATTTTTCAAAGATTGATTTGAGATCTGGTTACCATCAGCTGAGAGTAAGAGAATCGGATGTGTTGAAAACAGCTTTCCGGACAAGATATGGCCACTACGAGTTCCTAGTGATGCCATTTGGATTGACTAATGCACCGGCAGTGTTCATGGCGTTGATGAACAAGATATTTGCTCAATATCTGGATCAGTTCATGGTAGTGTTTATCGACGATATTTTGGTGTACTCCAAGACTAAAGTAGAGCATGAAGAGCATCTGAGGATAGCATTGCAGCTTTTGAGAGAGAACCAGTTGTATGCGAAGCTCAACAAGTGTGAATTTTGGCTAGAGCAACTAGCATTTTTGGGGCATATTATCTCCAAGGAAGGATTGTCTGTAGACCCGTCCAAGATAGAAACAGTAGTGAAGTGGGAAAGACCGAAGAATGTGTCAGAAATCAAGAGTTTTCTTGGATTGGCAGGGTATTACCGGAGGTTTGTGCAAGGATTCTCATCGATTGCAGCACCGTTGACGAAGTTGACAAGGAAGAATGTACCATATGTGTGGACAGATCAGTGTGAGACCAGTTTCCAAGAGCTGAAGAAGAGATTAACCACCGCACCAGTCCTTACTTTTCCATTCGGAAGTGACAGTTTTACCATTTTTACCGATGCTTCGAATGTTGGACTTGGTTGTGTGTTGATGCAAGAAGGAAGAGTTGTTGCATATGGGTCCCGGCAGCTGAAAGATCACGAGAAGAACTATGCCACTCATGACCTTGAGTTGGCAGCGGTTGTCTTCGCGTTGAAAATGTGGAGGCATTACCTCTATGGAGAGAAGTTCGAGGTCCATTCTGACCACCGCAGCCTACAATATCTGTTTTCTCAGAAGGAATTGAACATGAGACAGAGGAGATGGATTGAGTATATTAAGGACTATGATTTTCCAATCAAATATCACCCGGGGAAAGCGTATGTAGTTGCCGATGCCTTGAGCAGAAAATCAGTGGGCATGGCGAATCTAAGTGGTACTTGTATTTTTGATCAATTTCAAGAGTTAAGGATAGACCTACAGCCACTAAGGAACGGTGTATTGTTGGCTAATATGTCAGTGACAGAGCCTTCTTTCATTTAGAAGATCAAGGATAGTCAGTTACAAGATAAAGAATTGGCTAAGATCTCAGAGCATATAGCGGAACGTCCTGATTTTCGTATCGTTGATGGAATCCTTTACTACCGTGATAGTTTGTGTGTGCCTAACATCGAGGATTTGAGGAATGACATCATGGCAGAAGCTCACAGTACGAAGTACTCCTTGCACCCAGGCAGCACGAAGATGTATCAGAATTTGAAGGGCAGATTTTGGTGGAACAACATGAAGAGAGAGATTGTAGCGTTTGTCTCTCGTTGCATGACGTGTCAATTGATAAAGGCAAAACATCAGAAGCCTCCAAGGTTGTTGCAGCCATTAGAGATTCCAGAATGGAAATGGGAGCACATTACCATGGATTTTATTTCAGGACTACCGAGAACTAGCAAAGGCAATGACGCAATATGGGTTATAGTGGACAGACTCACCAAGTCAGCTCATTTTATCCCCATGAAGACAGGGAAGAAGATGCATATGTTACCATTAGCAGAGTTGTTTGTCAATGAGATCGTCAGTAGGCATGGACAGCCAGTTTTTATCACGTCTGACAGAGATAGCAGATTCGTCTCGAGGTTTTGGAAGACCCTACATGAGTCTATGGGTACGAAGCTACATTTTAGCATGGCTTATCACCCTCAAACAGATGGCCAGTCAAAGAGGACAATTCAGACGCTCAAGGACATGCTCCGTGCTTGTGTATTGGACTTTAAGACTCAGTGGGATGAGACTCTACCGTTGTGTGAGTTCGCTTACAACAATAGCTACCACTCGAGCATTGGGATGGCGCCTTTTGAGGCTTTCTATGGCAGAAGGTGTAAGACACCTGTCTGTTGGGAAGAAGTTGGCACTCACAGTTTCTATGGGCCAACCATAGTGAGCGAGACCAGTGACAAAGTGAGACAGATTCAGGAATGTCTGAAAGTAGCCCGGAGCAGACAAAAAAAGCTATGCAGACTCTCGCAGAAGGGACTTACAGTTTAAGGAAGGGGATAAGGTCTTCTTGAAGGTGTCACCTACTAGAGGAACATTGAGATTTGGACAGAAGGGCAAGTTGTCATGGAGGTACATTGGACAGTATGATATCTTGAGTAAGATTGGTGATGTGGCTTATAGATTAGCCTTACCACCCGAGCTTTCCGGTGTACACAACGTCTTCCATGTGTCGATGTTGAAGAAGTATGTCCCTGAGCCTTCACACGTACTCCAGCATGAACCATTAGAAATTCGAGAAGATGCTACATATGTTGAGAAGCCCATTCAAATCATCGATACAAAGGAACATGAGTTGAGGACACGGACTATTCAGTGGGTGAAAGTACTTTGGGAGAATCATGGGCCGGAAGAAGCAACATGGGAATTGCGAGATCAAGTACAGAAGAAGTATCCACATCTCCTACCCGAGGTGAGATTTATATTTCATTTGGAGGACCAACTGCCCTAAGGGGTGGAGGATGTAAGACCCCGACCCGAGTGATCCCAATTAGTGCTAATTAAGTCGCTTGTTAGTGCTAAGCGTCATTAGTGCATTTTGGTTAAGTGGGGACTAGAATGGCTCTTATTTAGTTTTGGGGATTTTAGTACTTTGTGTTTAGTGGGGCCCTTTGGGGGTTCCCTTTTTATAGCTTTGCGTTGATTTGGGGAATCATCCGAGATTCTAGTGATTCGTATTTCTACCCCATTTCACTTGTCCCGCTAATCCCTACAACTTTCATTTTGAGCCCGTACCCGTTCGGAACCCCGAAACCCGACTTTTCTAGCATTGAGGGCAAATCAGTCATTTTACACTAAATCTGTACCCAAAAGTTGATGTCCCCAAAACCCGCGAAACATATACTTTTTAGAAACTAGATGTTTCGGTGATCATTTTTCCCTTCTTCGTCGATTTCGTCCGAGGTCCCGAGATTGGTGATTTTAGCCTCCAAAGAATTCTCAGTGGTGGAGCCCACTCCCATGGCTTTATATAGAGAAACCCATTTCTTCTTCTCCCTTTTTCCAGCACAAGAGTAACAAAACCTAAGGTTTCCTCTCATTTCTCTTCTCCTTGCTTCTCCACCATCAAATCTCCACCAAACTTGCACCAATAGCACTAATGGAAGTCACTATCTTCTTCTCCATCACTAGAGCTTGAAAGTTCAGGCTAGGGCCAATGACTGAGAACTAGAGGGGGGGGGGGGGGGAATAGGACTGAGGCTAAACAATTGCCATTTTTAATGTTCTAATCCTGTTTTTAATCAAAGCAGAATAAAGAACAAGACAAGCATAGCAAGAGTATAACTGAAACAAAAACTGTAGAACATTCAGAAGAGATATGGACATAGAGATTTATAGTGGTTCGGTCACACAGACCTACATCCACTCTCAAGGGTCACACAGACCCTTGGTTCCACTATCATGAATCAAACTACACAAGTTTTGATTCTACCTCATATTTGATACGGAGGTTCAATCACACAGATCTACTTCTCCTTACAGCAATGTGGTGAGTTTAATCACACAGATCTACACACCTACCACATTATACATATATTGTAGAAATTTGAAGAAGGGTGAACACTTGCCTTGATGATGGTTGAAGTGTTCTATGGAGCTCTGACCGCAGTCGAAGCTTGCACCTCTTGTTGACCTCTTAGTGTTGAGAAGAATGTCTCCAATGTGTTGCACAACTAGGGTTAAGAGGATTTGGTTTCTAGGGTTACACAAATGAGTCTCTCATGGTGTAAACTACCCTAGAGGAAGCACACCCTAACAAGACACTCATCTAAGAGCTAATGGAGCTCTAGAGTTTACCTAGGTCAAGCACATGAGTGTTTTGGAAGTGATTTGGAAGCCTACAATGGATGGGAAGAAGGTAGCAAGCAAGGCTATATCCTAAGGTCCTTAAAATGCACAGTGAAACAAGCTACAGCTTTATAGAAAACTCCCAACGGATACATTTTACGGTTAGCCTCTAAAATCGGCGGCTAGCCCCTTTTCAAAATCCCTGAGCCAACGGATATATTTTTGAAAGCGGTCAACTCATGGTTAGCCGCGGGTGGCCTTGGCGGTTAGCCGTGAGGTGACCGTAAAGGTGACCGCAGAAATGACAGGAAAAAATAGCTCTCGGGAAAACAAACCGTAAGACTTACGATTACTTGCGGTTAGCCGTAAAGCTCCAGGCCGTTAGCCGTAAGGGGACCGAAAGGGTGACCGAAGATCTTGACAGAGAAAGGATTGCTCTCTGGAAAGGCGACCGCAGGACTTCGGCTACCTGGCGGTTAGCCGTGAAGGGTCTCTGCGGTTAACCGCGAGGTAATCGTGGAGCTGGCCGAAATCCATGATAGGAAAAACAGCTTGCTGGAAAGGTAACCGTGGGTTTTTCGGTTACCTGGCGGTTAGCCGTAATGAGTAAAGAGGCTAGCCGCCAGGTGACCGTAAGGTCACCGAACCCTCTGAATTTCAGGAAAAGTTTTAACTGATTAGACACAAGGTATTTTCCAAGGGATCTACAGGATGGTCCGGGTTTGAAATACCTGAGTGAGGGTTGGTTAGCACACATGGAGTTCTTCCTTGATAAATCCAGGCCTTCCAAGACTAGAACTTCTGCCTTCAAACTTGATCTTTCTTGTGAAACTAGAGAGGCAATGTCTTGGATTCTTTGACACGGAATTGACAATACAAAAACCAGTGCACATTGGAATGTGGCACTAACAATCTCCCCCTTTGTCAATTACGGGGCAAAACACCTATTCTAGATTGAATTACAACAATTGGACTCAAATACAAGCAAGAAAAAAACAGTACATGATCTTAACACAGAATATAACCATTAAAACTCAGAGACTCATGACTCTAGAAGCTTCCCTTAAGATGCACCTGCACAGAGCATTGAAAAATACATTCTATGGTGGGATTGCTACTCCCCCTGAATTGTTAGTCGCAAAAATTCATAGATAGAGTGTTCTCTACACTCTCCCCCTTAAGATAATCTCTCCAATTTACAGGATTCAATCCTTGTATTCTCCCCCTTTTTGTCAGGAATTGACAAAGGAAGCAACCAACAACTATGACAAGAAAGGCATCAAATATTGAAATACCAAGCATACAACCACAAATCACCACTGAAATAGATAGCAAGATAGATGACAGTAGATGTATATGAAAATGCAGTAACAAGCAGTAGCCATCCATATAGTAATCATCAGTATGAAATAGTTAAGCTAATCAGCCAAATGTAGTAGCCATCCAAAACTATATAAAAATAACCATCAGAAGGAAATAGAGCCACAATAACACAGACACCACCACATATATCAATAACCAATAAAAAGCACAAGTGGCCCCCATATGAAAAACAAAAGGCAAAGAAGCTAGTCTGAAGGAGGCGTCGGAGAAGGTGGCATGGCATCCATATTATTGGAGCGGCAGGCTTTAGATATTCCACTGAGATATTTGAGCGTCTTTTTCAGCAGCTTCGCGATCTTATTCTGATTACGCTCGAATGCATCCATCCGCTCAGCAATAGACCAGGGAACAGGAGAGGGAGGAACCTGCTAAGAAGAAGAGGGTGGCACTGAACCAAGCTGCGGATGACCTGTAGGACTAGTGTCGCGACCCCGGACCGGGTTCGGGGAACCAAATCCGGGATCGGGACTAATTGTGATGTGAATCCGATCATATGGAATGATGACCATGATTAAGATATGTTAATGATCAAGCGTACACGGGTTAACAAAAGAACACTCCTTACCCGTGCACGTGATTTCCCACAGGTGTCCGCGGTGAGGATATTCCAACACACATAGTCATATAGTAATAATTGCGGAAGCGTATGGTAAATCATGCATGTATTTCATTTCACAAAATATCAAGGCTGATTACATTTGAATACGAGTATCAGAATGAGCAATGTCCTAAAGCATAACCCAAGAGCACATATTCAAGTTTAATCAGAAGATCAGTTAATTACAATTCCCAAAAATAGAGGCCAACAAGGCCAATATACAAAACAATAACCACCATAAAACTATCCAAACAATTCCCCAAAATGTTTCGCAACTCTGCAGCCCGATGTTTACATAACATCGTCAGCACGCCACTCAACTAGCGGCTGCGGTTCTCCGACCGCCTCCTCTGGCTCCTCCTCGGGGAAACCAACAACGGGACCTGAGTACCAAAGCAAAGGGTCAGACACGACGGTCTGGCAGGTGGATAAAGTAAAACATTTAATGCTAAAACATTTACCTTGGAAACAGTTGAACCTGTCTAAATAATATTTTCATGAGTAAATGCATCATTTAGTTAAAAACATATATGCAAGGTAGAACAAGTTAAGGTAACCAAGGAAATCAGGAAACTAGCAAGATGGCAACCACACAAAGCTAAATCCTCTATCACCGAAGTGATAGAGCAAGCAAGTCAAGGCGTTGACCTCAGTCACCGAAGTGAGGAGGTACAACGAAATACATATACTATATACTATATACTAGACATGACCACGGTAGCGAGCCGGGCATCAGGAACCACAGTAGCAATCTGCGGTATCGGGATCCAAACTGCAGTTGGCAAGACAAGAGGGGGATCACCTAGTCAGTGGATCAGACTAACAAGGCATCCAAGCTTAGTGGTGCCGACTCATAGGTTGTATGTAAGTAAATAAAACAGGTACACGTATGCATGTTCTCTTTCTTGGCTCATGGGCTCGCACTACAAAGCTCTGGCCCAATATTGCCTCAAGGTTTTTGGCTTATGAGTCAAGCACTAGAAATCAGGTCAAAACATGGAAATCAAGACAGGTGTAAAATAAATCAAGTACAAGACTATATTCGGGCAAGACGTGGGTGCTCAAGGCACAGCTATCGTATCAAGTCTGTCATGTATATCAAAGCTAGCAAAACGGTACGAGTATACTTTGAAAAGCCAAGACAATGTCGGGTTAAAACTAATCCAAGTGAATAGGGATCCCGTATGTCCGTATAATAAAGGAAACTTGGTACTCTTTGAATTTGGGGGACATTCCGGGTTCCTTATACACTATAGTAGCCTCAACGCTTAAATGAATCTCGATGATGTAGTTTCTCTCTCTAGCGTACTACCAGCAGACACTTCCCCTATGCTTCGAACACATTCCCCCGGTGAGTGGTGCCCATTGCCCTCAGGAAGGTTCACAAGCAATGGGGTGAAAACTCCCTTCAATCCTTCTTTTATTCACAGAATTCAGGGAATTTCGGTTACCTTGCGGTCAGGTGGCGGTTAGCCGCCAGCGAATGCAGCGGTTAACCGCTGGCTGACCGTGAGGCTGACCGTGGAATTGCAGCTCTCTGGAAATGCGACCGCTACAATCCGGTTGGTTGGCGGTTAGCCGCTGATGGGTTAGGCGGTTAGCCGCTAGCTGACCGCGGAGCTAACCGTGAGACTTCAGCTCTCGGGAAAAGTGACCGTAACTGTGCGGTTAGATGGCGGTTAGCCGTCGATGGACACGGCGGTTAGCCGCTAGCTGACCGCGGAGCTGACCGCCAGTCACGGGAATTTCTTCCCTGGGTTCAGATTCAAGCTTTTCCTTTCCCCAAACCCATTCCTTTCATTCCCCATTTGACATCCATACACTCACCAAGAGAAGAAGACAAACAACATCACAAGGATTCACTTAGGCATTGTGCAAAAGAAGAACCAAAACTACAATTCAAGATTTAAGGACAATAGATGAAACCAAAAGCTAGAAATCATGTTTCAAGACAATGAATGGGTTCAACAACCTCTTTTTAAAACATTAAAGCCACATTGAATGCAAATAAAAGCTCATCATAAATGGTACAATAAATACAAACATTTGATCATGGAAATCACTTTTAAAATTAAACATCCACTTGCCTCAAGGTCTCTAAACAAGAAATCCAAGCTCTAATCCACACTTCCAAGCCAAGTATCAAGCTACACCAAAAACCCCCAAAAACAAACCCTAAAATGGGTCAAACCAAGGAACAAGAAGAAGAAACTCACAATAATGAAGATAGGGCTCTCCCAAGACTAGAAGAACAAGGATCTAAAATATTAGGGAAGGAGCTTACTTGTAAGTTCTTCAAATGGACAAGGTGAGCTCAAAGAGGGTCTTGAGTTGAGTAGATCCTTCCACAAATGGTATCAATGCATGGCTCTAGCAATGGGGAAGAAGAGGGTGAAGTTCATCTCTTGATTGGTGTGAGATTTGGTAGGGTTTTGGTGGTGAGGAAGCAAGAAGAAGAAGAAAGAGAGAAAGAAACCCTAGGCTGTTCTCATAAGCTTGTACTGGAAAAAGAGAAATGGAAGAAGAGGGTTCTCCTTATAAAGCAATGGGTGTGGGCTCCACTACTAGGAAAGCTCTTTGGGCTGAAATCGCTAATTTCGGGATCTCGAACGAAATCGACGAGGAAGAGAAAAGTGATCACCGAAATATCTAGTTTCGGAAAAGTGCATGTTTCGCGGGTTTCGAGGATATCGAGTGTTGGGCACATATTTCATGTAAAAAGACTGTTTTGCCCTCAAGACAAGAAGATCGGGTTTTGGGGTTCCAAACGGGTTCGGGATCAACATGAAAGTTGTAGGGATTAACAGGACGAGTAAAACGAGATAGAAATGCAAATTACCGGAATACGAATAATCCCCCAGCACTAGAAAAACTAATCAAAAAGGGAACCCCCAAAGGGTCCCACCAACACGAAGCACTAACATAATTTCCCAAAGCTATCAAGAACTATACTAATCAAGCGTAGTCAAAAATCACTAATCGAGCTTAGCACTAACACGCAACATAATTAGTACTAATCGAGTCACTCGGGTCGGGATCTTACATCCTCCACCCCTTAGGGCATTTGGTCCTCCAAATGAAATATAAAACTCACCTCGGGTAGGAGATGCGGATACTTCTTCTGCACTTGATCTCGCAATTCCCACGTTGCCTCTTCCGGCCCATGATTCTCCCAAAGTACTTTCACCCACTGGATAGTCCGTGACCTCAACTCTTGCTCCTTCGTGTCTATGATCCGAATGGGCTCCTCAACATAAGTGGCATCTTCCCTGATCTCTAACGGTTCATGCCGGAGTACATGTGAGGGATCGGAAACGTACTTCTTCAACATCGACACATGGAAGACATTGTGTACCCCGGATAGCTCAGGTGGTAAGGCTAACCTATAAGCCACATCACCGATCTTGCTCATTATATCATACGGTCCAATGTATCTCCGTGATAACTTGCCTTTCTGCCCAAACCTCAATGTTCCTCTGGTCGGTGACACCTTCAAGAAAACCTTATCTCCTTCCTTGAATTGTAGATCCCTGCGGTGAGAGTCTGCATAGCTCTTTTGTCTACTCCGGGCTACTTTCAAACATTCTTGGATCTGTCTCACTTTGTCAGTAGTCTCACTCACTATGGACGGTCCATGGAAACTGCGAGTGCCGACTTCTTCCCAACAAACAGGTGTCCTACACCTTCTGCCGTACAAAGCCTCAAAAGGCGCCATCCCAATGCTCGAGTGGTAGCTGTTGTTGTAAGCAAACTCACACAATGGTAGGGTTTCATCCCACTGAGTCTTGAAGTCCAATACACAAGCACGGAGCATGTCCTCGAGTGTCTGAATCGTCCTCTCTGACTGACCGTCTGTCTGAGGGTGATAAGCCGTACTGAACTGTAGTCTCGAACCCATAGACTCATGTAGGGTCTTCCAAAATCTCGAGACGAATCTGCTGTCTCTATCGGACGTGATGGAAACTGGCTGTCCATGCCTACTGACGATCTCATTGATAAACAATTCTGCCAGGGGTAACATGTGCATCTTCTTTCCTGTCCTCATGGGAATAAAATGAGCTGACTTGGTGAGTCTGTCCACTATAACCCATATCGCATCATTGCCTCTGCTAGTCTTTGGTAGTCCCGAAATAAAGTCCATGGTAATGTGCTCCCACTTCCACTCCGGGATCTCTAATGGCTGCAACAAACCTGGAGGCTTCTGATGTTCTGCTTTTATCAACTGACACGTCATGCAACGAGATACAAACGCTGCAATCTCCCTCTTCATGTTGTTCCACCAAAATCTGCCCTTCAAATTCTGATACATCTTTGTGCTGCCTGGGTGCATGGAATACTTTGCACTGTGAGCTTCTGCCATGATGTCATTCCTCAAATCTTCGATGTTAGGCACACACAAACGATCACGGTAGTAAAGAACTCCCTCAACAAAACGAAAATCAGGACGTTCTGCTATGTGATCTACAATCTTGGCTAACTCTGGATCTTGCAACTGACTGTCCTTAATCTTCCGGATGAATGAAGGCTCTGACACTGACATATTGGCAATTATAGCACCCTTCCTTAGTGGCTGGAGGTCTATCTTCAACTCCTCAAACTGATCAAAAATACAAGTACCACTCAAGTTTGCTATGCCCACTGACTTCCTACTCAAAGCATCGGCAACAACATTCGCTTTACCCGGGTGATACTTGATTGGGAAATCATAGTCTTTGATATACTCCATCCATCTCCTCTGCCTCATGTTCAACTCCTTCTGAGAAAATAAGTACTGTAGGCTACGATGATCCGAATGAACCTCAAACTTCTCTCCGTAGAGATAATGTCTCCACATCTTCAATGCAAAGACAACTGCTGCCAACTCAAGATCATGGGTCGCATAATTCTTCTCGTGATCCTTCAACTGCCGGGACCCATATGCTACAACTTTTCCTTCTTGCATCAACACACAACCAAGTCCAATGTTCGAAGCATCGGTAAAGATAGTAAAACCGCCGCTCCCGGATGGCAAAGTAAGGACCGGTGCGGTAGTTAATCTCTTCTTCAGCTCTTGGAAACTAGCTTCACACTGATCTGTCCACACATAGGGTGCATTCTTCCTTGTTAACTTCGTCAATGGCGCTGCAATCGACGAAAACCCTTGCACAAACCTCCTGTAATATCCTGCCAACCCAAGAAAACTCTAATTTCTGACACATTCTTCGGTCTTTCCCACTTCACTACTGCCTCAATTTTGGACGGGTCTACTGACAAACCTTCCTTGGAGATTATGTGTCCCAAAAATGTGACTTGCTCTAGCCAAAATTCACACTTGTTGAGCTTCGCATACAACTGATTCTCCCTCAAAAGCTGTAATGCAATCCTCAGATGCTCTTCATGCTCTTCTCTGGTCTTGGAGTACACCAGAATATCATCTATGAACACCACTATAAACTGATCTAGATATTGCGCAAAGATCTTGTTCATCAAAGCCATGAACACTGCCGGTGCATTAGTCAACCCAAATGGCATCACTAGGAACTCATAGTGGCCATATCTTGTCCGGAAAGCTGTCTTCAACACATCTGATTCTCTAACTCTCAGCTGATGGTAACCGGATCTCAAATCAATCTTCGAAAAGTATGAAGCACCTTGTAACTGATCAAACAATTCATCTATCCTTGGCAATGGATACTTGTTCTTGATGGTTACTTGGTTCAATCTCCGGTAATCGATACACATTCTCATCGAACCGTCCTTCTTCTTAACAAACAAAACCGGAGCTCCCCACGGTGAGATACTAGGTCTCACAAAACCTTTATCCAACAACTCTTGCAACTGTATCTTCAACTCTCCCAATTCCGCCGGAGCCATTCTATATGGTGCAATAGATATCGGAGCGGTCCCCGGTAACAACTCAATGGTGAAATCGATCTCTCTCATGGGTGGTAATCCCGGAATCTCCTCCGGAAATACATCCGGGAACTCCCAAACAATAGGGATCCCCTCCACCCCTTGGGACCGTTTATCCTCCGTGATAAACGCCAAATAGGCTTCACATCCACTTCTTAAAAGTCTATCAGCCTTCAACGCTGAGACAAACCCTGCACGAGGATTCCTCCTCTCTCCCTGTAATAACACCCCTGCTGGTGTCTCATTCAACTTGAATGTGAGGGTTTTATGGAAACAATCCATCGTGGCATGGTACCCTGCCAGCCAATCCATCCCTAGGATGACATCAAAATCCTTCATCTCCAACAGAATAAGATCTGCGGGTAACACAACTTCTCCTATCCGGACTGTACAACTAGGGTAATAACTAGTACACACAACTTGTTTTCCTACTGGTGTAGCTACAGTCAAGATGTATTCAAGATCTCTACCGTGCACATCAATCAGTCTAGAAAATGCATGGGATATGAATGAATGCGTAGATCCAGGGTCAAATAATATCCTAGCTTCTATCCCACTGACAAGAAGTGTACCTTCCACAACATTGCCTGCTGCCTCTGCATCAGCTCTGTTGATTGCATAAACTTGTCCTCGCTGCTGTGGCCTGATAGGTGCCTGTTGTGGCCTGCCTTGAGGGGCATTTCTGTTCTGTTGCGGGGGACGCTGATTCTGTTGTTGTCCCTGTTGACGGGCCTGTGGCTGCTGTTGCTGCGGTCTATACTGTTGCGGTGGTGCCTGCTGCTGAAGTGGCCTTGCCTGGTTCTGCACCACTAGTGCATTCTGTGGCGGTGCCTGACGCGGTGCTCCTTGCTGCTGATTCTGCCTGTTCTGCCTCGGACAATCCTTCATTTGATGGGTCATGGAACCACATCTGTAGCATGCTCCTGAGACCGTACGACACTGGGCACTGTCGTGGTTCTTTCCACAGTGAATGCAAACTAGTTGCACATTCTGATCTTGTCTCTGCCTCTTGTTCTGCTGGTTTCTCTGGTGGTGGTACTGCTGTTGAGGCTGTCCTTGTCCCTTGCCTTGGACCTTAAGAATCTTGTGGTGGAAGTTCTCAAACTTGTAAGCTCTCTTGACCGCTTCCTCGAAGGTAAGAGGTGGTACTACACCGGTGGCATCCCTCTCAATGATAGGATGAAGTCCTTCTAGGAACTTGGCAATCTTCTTTTCCACCGTGTCTACCAATTCCGGAGCGTATCTGGACAACCTCTCGAATTTGGTGAGGTACTCTAAGACGGTCATACTCCCTTGGACAAGCTGCTGGAACTCTGCTGCCTTCTGTCTCTTGACATGGGCAGGCACATATTTGTCTCTGAATTGAGTCTTAAAGTTCGCCCAAGCTACTGCATTTGCCATAGTTCGGTATTCCTCCCTCACCGTCTTCCACCAATTATCTGCTAAGCTGGTGAAGAGTGATGCTGCAAGCTGTACCTTCTCACCCCCACTACATCTGAAAACCTCGAATATATTTTCTGTATGCTCTAGCCAGTCATCTGCAACCAAGGGGTCCTCTGTCCCCATAAACTCTTTCGGGCCTCTCTTTCTGAACTTCTCAAACAGTGCATTGGGGTCATGTTCCCTCTGATTAATGACAATAGCAGGTTGAGGTTGAACTGGTTCGGGTCTTCTCTGTAATACCTCCAACAACTGTCTCTGCATTTCTGCCAACTCCCTAGCATGGTCCTCATCTTTCTTGAGCATCTGTTCTTGCAATCTGGTTTGGTTCTCATTAGCCTGACGCTGCTGGTCAAGCATGGCTTGCATCATCTGCTGAAACTGATTTGGAATTGTGTTTTCAGTTCTATCTTCTCCCACTGGTCCTGTACCCTCTACTGGCCCAGTATAATCACTGTTGCTCGCTGTGGGGTTACCATTCACTGGGCGCTTACGAGGTGGCATGATGCTGCAAAACAAGTTGTTAGCACAAAATAATCAAGAGTAGGGTCACACATTGCTCACGCGATTCTAGCTAACGAAAGATCTAACGAATCCTCGCCACGTCCTTAGGATTTCTAGTTTCTTTTAATTGCTTGAAACACGTCTCGCTCTGATACCAGTTCTGTCGCGACCCCGGACCGGGTTCGGGGAACCAAATCCGGGATCGGGACTAATTGTGATGTGAATCCGATCATATGGAATGATGACCATGATTAAGATATGTTAATGATCAAGCGTACACGGGTTAACAAAAGAACACTCCTTACCCGTGCACGTGATTTCCCACAGGTGTCCGCGGTGAGGATATTCCAACACACATAGTCATATAGTAATAATTGCGGAAGCGTATGGTAAATCATGCATGTATTTCATTTCACAAAATATCAAGGCTGATTACATTTGAATACGAGTATCAGAATGAGCAATGTCCTAAAGCATAACCCAAGAGCACATATACAAGTTTAATCAGAAGATCAGTTAATTACAATTCCCAAAAATAGAGGCCAACAAGGCCAATATACAAAACAATAACCACCATAAAACTATCCAAACAATTCCCCAAAATGTTTCGCAACTCTGCAGCCCGATGTTTACATAACATCGTCAGCACGCCACTCAACTAGCGGCTGCGGTTCTCCGACCGCCTCCTCTGGCTCCTCCTCGGGGAAACCAACAACGGGACCTGAGTACCAAAGCAAAGGGTCAGACACGACGGTCTGGCAGGTGGATAAAGTAAAACATTTAATGCTAAAACATTTACCTTGGAAACAGTTGAACCTGTCTAAATAATATTTTCATGAGTAAATGCATCATTTAGTTAAAAACATATATGCAAGGTAGAACAAGTTAAGGTAACCAAGGAAATCAGGAAACTAGCAAGATGGCAACCACACAAAGCTAAATCCTCTATCACCGAAGTGATAGAGCAAGCAAGTCAAGGCGTTGACCTCAGTCACCGAAGTGAGGAGGTACAACGAAATACATATACTATATACTATATACTAGACATGACCACGGTAGCGAGCCGGGCATCAGGAACCACAGTAGCAATCTGCGGTATCGGGATCCAAACTGCAGTTGGCAAGACAAGAGGGGGATCACCTAGTCAGTGGATCAGACTAACAAGGCATCCAAGCTTAGTGGTGCCGACTCATAGGTTGTATGTAAGTAAATAAAACAGGTACACGTATGCATGTTCTCTTTCTTGGCTCATGGGCTCGCACTACAAAGCTCTGGCCCAATATTGCCTCAAGGTTTTTGGCTTATGAGTCAAGCACTAGAAATCAGGTCAAAACATGGAAATCAAGACAGGTGTAAAATAAATCAAGTACAAGACTATATTCGGGCAAGACGTGGGTGCTCAAGGCACAGCTATCGTATCAAGTCTGTCATGTATATCAAAGCTAGCAAAACGGTACGAGTATACTTTGAAAAGCCAAGACAATGTCGGGTTAAAACTAATCCAAGTGAATAGGGATCCCGTATGTCCGTATAATAAAGGAAACTTGGTACTCTTTGAATTTGGGGGACATTCCGGGTTCCTTATACACTATAGTAGCCTCAACGCTTAAATGAATCTCGATGATGTAGTTTCTCTCTCTAGCGTACTACCAGCAGACACTTCCCCTATGCTTCGAACACATTCCCCCGGTGAGTGGTGCCCATTGCCCTCAGGAAGGTTCACAAGCAATGGGGTGAAAACTCCCTTCAATCCTTCTTTTATTCACAGAATTCAGGGAATTTCGGTTACCTTGCGGTCAGGTGGCGGTTAGCCGCCAGCGAATGCGGCGGTTAACCGCTGGCTGACCGTGAGGCTGACCGTGGAATTGCAGCTCTCTGGAAATGCGACCGCTACAATCCGGTTGGCTGGCGGTTAGCCGCTGATGGGTTAGGCGGTTAGCCGCTAGCTGACCGCGGAGCTAACCGTGAGACTTCAGCTCTCGGGAAAAGTGACCGTAACTGTGCGGTTAGATGGCGGTTAGCCGTCGATGGACACGGCGGTTAGCCGCTAGCTGACCGCGGAGCTGACCGCCAGTCACGGGAATTTCTTCCCTGGGTTCAGATTCAAGCTTTTCCTTTCCCCAAACCCATTCCTTTCATTCCCCATTTGACATCCATACACTCACCAAGAGAAGAAGACAAACAACATCACAAGGATTCACTTAGGCATTGTGCAAAAGAAGAACCAAAACTACAATTCAAGATTTAAGGACAATAGATGAAACCAAAAGCTAGAAATCATGTTTCAAGACAATGAATGGGTTCAACAACCTCTTTTTAAAACATTAAAGCCACATTGAATGCAAATAAAAGCTCATCATAAATGGTACAATAAATACAAACATTTGATCATGGAAATCACTTTTAAAATTAAACATCCACTTGCCTCAAGGTCTCTAAACAAGAAATCCAAGCTCTAATCCACACTTCCAAGCCAAGTATCAAGCTACACCAAAAACCCCCAAAAACAAACCCTAAAATGGGTCAAACCAAGGAACAAGAAGAAGAAACTCACAATAATGAAGATAGGGCTCTCCCAAGACTAGAAGAACAAGGATCTAAAATATTAGGGAAGGAGCTTACTTGTAAGTTCTTCAAATGGACAAGGTGAGCTCAAAGAGGGTCTTGAGTTGAGTAGATCCTTCCACAAATGGTATCAATGCATGGCTCTAGCAATGGGGAAGAAGAGGGTGAAGTTCATCTCTTGATTGGTGTGAGATTTGGTAGGGTTTTGGTGGTGAGGAAGCAAGAAGAAGAAGAAAGAGAGAAAGAAACCCTAGGCTGTTCTCATAAGCTTGTGCTGGAAAAAGAGAAATGGAAGAAGAGGGTTCTCCTTATAAAGCAATGGGTGTGGGCTCCACTACTAGGAAAGCTCTTTGGGCTGAAATCGCTAATTTCGGGATCTCGAACGAAATCGACGAGGAAGAGAAAAGTGATCACCGAAATATCTAGTTTCGGAAAAGTGCATGTTTCGCGGGTTTCGAGGATATCGAGTGTTGGGCACATATTTCATGTAAAAAGACTGTTTTGCCCTCAAGACAAGAAGATCGGGTTTTGGGGTTCCAAACGGGTTCGGGATCAACATGAAAGTTGTAGGGATTAACAGGACGAGTAAAACGAGATAGAAATGCAAATTACAGGAATACGAATAATCCCCCAGCACTAGAAAAACTAATCAAAAAGGGAACCCCCAAAGGGTCCCACCAACACGAAGCACTAACATAATTTCCCAAAGCTATCAAGAACTATACTAATCCAAGCTTAGTCAAAAATCACTAATCGAGCTTAGCACTAACACGCAACATAATTAGTACTAATCGAGTCACTCGGGTCGGGATCTTACAACTAGGCTGCGGAGAAGGGTCGACCCCGGCAGGAGGTGGGGCTTGCCTGGCCTCTACATTCGGAGAAAGGTTCATCTGAATAAGATTGGCATGACCAAACGGGGTATGGGAGAGTGGTGTCTCAGAGGGTCGAACGATACCGATAGAGCGAGCTAACTCAGACATGAGAAAGCCAAAGGGGATAGCAGTCTTGGAAGCAGCGGATGAGTGAAAACGGACAATGGCGCGACAGATGAGGGAGGGGAGACAGATCTGTGCACCGGATACCACCTTGGACAAAAGATTTACCATGAATGTAGTCAACTCAATTCGATTGCCTTTGCGGGGGTAGACATTAAATGTGAAAAGGTGGTGTAAAAGCCGATATTTGGGAATCAAAGAGTTCAAAGGAAGAAAATTTTTTCGATCCCAAACCACGGGATGGCCATAAAGGATGGTGGTGGAATCGGCCTTCTCAGCTTCTGTAAGAGTATCAGCAACAGAAGTGAGACCATTCTCAGTCAAGGGTATATTGATGACTGAAGAGATATATTCAGGGTCAATTGTAACTGAGTCTCTGTTCTTAAGAGCAATGGAGAATTTGTAAGAGTCAATGGAGGACTCTGCTGAGGTGATGGAAGCAAACATCCCATAGACTAGGGATGGATAGGCCTTATCGCCCCAATCTAATAGGTTTTCCCATCCTACTTGGGCAAGAATGGCAGCAGTCTGATGAGGGCCAACGACCTTGCGCAGAGTGCGCCTTTCAACCATGATGGATCTGGTTTTGAGAGACGCCAACAGTTTGGCATTAGGTTTTAATGAGGGAGGGACTTGCTGTGGAGGAGGAGAAGGAGATGGAGATGGGGACCGAGAAAGGTCGGGAGAGGTGGATAGTGAGGGTGAGGGTGGAGGTGAAGGAGACCAAGGCCGAGAGGAGGAGGTACCAGGGGTTGAGCGTCCCCGTTTGGAAGGTCGGTTCACAGCTGTTTTCATACGAGGAGGCATAATGGAGGAAGATGGAGATGCAAACAAGACGAAAACACAAGACAAAAGAAAGGATGGAAAAGGGAATGGAGAACAGATGAGAGACAGAGGGTGAAAGCCCTAAAGGAAGCACACCGAAGGAAACCAGACAGAAGAAAAACACAATGTTAACAGCAAATAGAAAGCACAACAAAAAAAAAAAAAAACATTAACAAAATAGAAATGAAAAAGAAAAGAGGATAGAGTTTACCTTTCAAACGAGAGGGGATGAGAGGGCCAGTCAGAGAGGAGAAAAGGAAGAGACACGGGGAAGAGACTCAGAACAAAAGAAACAAGAAAACGAAGGGCTGCGAGAATTTAAGTTGTAGTTCGAAAAAAAATTCGGTTAGCTGCTGAGAAGACTTACGGCTAACTGCCCCCCTTTTTTTTGTTTTTTTTTTTTTTTGATTAAAACTAGATCACACAAAACAAGGAGTGATTATCTAATGGTGCACACACCAAGAGATTTTCTCATATTTTCAAATTTAGAGACATCCAAAGGTTTTGTCAAAATGTCAGCAAGTTGATTTTCTGTAGGGATATGCTCTAAAATTATGATTGCCTCTTCAACTAATTCTCTAATGAAGTGATCACTACAACAACTTGCATTTTTAGCGACGTTTTTAGCGACGCTTTTATACATTCGTCGGCAAATAATACTCTTTACCGACGTATATAATTTTGTCGCTAAAAAGTAGACGTTTACCAACGTTTTGAAAAAAATGTCGCTAAAAGTGTGACTTTTACCGACGTTTTCTTGAAAACGTCGGTAAAAGATCAATTTTGCCATGATATAATGCGGTAGAAATGGGAGACTTCTACCGACGAATTAGAAACGTCGGTAAAACCCAAATTTTACCGACGTTTACTAAAATACGTCGGCAAAAGATCAATTTTAGCACTAGCAACAGTGAAAAATGAGAGACTTTTAACGACGAATTTAAAACGTGAGTAAAACTGAATTTTACCGACGTTTTCTAGAAAACGTCGGTAAAAGATCAATGTTGGAATTGAGAGACTTTTACCGACGAATTAGAAACGTCGGTGAAACCCTTATTTTAACGACGTTTTATAGAAAACGTCGGTAAAAGATCAATTTTACAATGGTTATTTGCTAGGGTAAGTAGAAAATGAGAGACTTTTATCGACGTTTTCGGAAAGCATTGGTGAAGCCCTTAAAATTCCCCCCTCCTTTTTCCCCTTCCCGCCACCAACATCCCTCTTTTCTCCTCTGTCCCTCTCTCTCTGCTATTTCTCTCTCTCTCCGCTCGAACTCTCTCGCTTGATCTCTCTCGCTCGATTTGTCGGTCTCTCTCTGCTCTCTCTAAAAAAACCCTCATTATCTTTCTCTTTCTCTGCTTCTTCAGTCTCTTTCTCTTCTACATTCTCTTTCTGTGCTTCTTCTTTATATTCTCCATTCTCTTTTTCTTCTACATTCTCTTTCTCCGCTTCTTCTTTATCGTGTTCGTTCTCTTTCTCTGCTACTTGTTTCTATTTATCGTTGTCATTCTCAATCTCCTTCTTCTGCTGTTTCTCTAAATCTCTCAGCTGCGCACAATTGAAGTTGGAGTTTTTCCTGGGATGGCCACGGGGTCTCTAGTTCGTCTCTACGCAAAGAGGGTTTTTTCTGAGACGGCCGCGAGGTCTTTTCTCCTCTTGAGGTTTGTCTCCCATCATCTTTCAAAGAAGAAGAAGAAGAAGAAGAAGGGGAATTGTCTTTGTTGCTTTTCTAGGTTTAATTTGAAATTGTGAAGATGTTTTCAAGAGGTTTTGAAGCGTAGGTTTTACCTTGTGAACAGGAACAGTTTTTGGGTAATGGCTGCTGTCCTGCTTGGAATGTGAGTTTTGGAAGAGTTGCAAGCAGGCCTAGATGGGTTCCGGGTCGAGATGAAGACGGTGATATTTCTGGGTCGTTGCAAGGTAAGAGGAGACTGAGAGTTGTTTGGAAAAGATGAGTAGTTTAGTGGCTGGGTGTTGTTTGGTTGGAAGGATAGTATGAGAGAAGATGTAGGAGATGGAGTTTGGGTTTGAGCATTCACTACACCATTTGGGTGATTTTGCAACATTTGAGATTTCTTATTAGTAACGCATATTTCTCCGTTAGGTAATTTGTCACATTTATTATCCGTTAGCAATATTCATAACCGTCACTAAGTATCTTTGCAAATACTTGAATTATTTTGTAACATTTTTTGGATATTTTGTGACGATTAGGAATGTGTTACAATGGTATCAAAATCAAAAGACGAAAAATCACAAAAAAAAAAAAGAAAACAGAAGCGGGAGTTATTTTAGTTCCACTACAAGAATTTACACTTTTACCGGTGTTTTTTCCCAGCGCAATAGTTATACGCCAGGAAAAGTATAACTTTTACCGGCGAAAAATGTTATTTCGCCGGTAAAAGATAGACTTTTCTTGGCAAAATAGTTTCGATGGCAAAGGTTGGACTTTTTCTGGCGATTTATTTTTTTCGCCGGCAAAGATTACTGTTTTACCGGCGAAAATTTTTTATCGCCGGCAATGTCAAGTTTCTACCGGCGACCTACCTAGTTCGCCGGCAAATTTTACCCGCAAAATTCTCTATTGGGTGCGCGACTTTTGCCAGCGCATGTATAGTTTTTTTTTCTAATTTTTTATTTCACAATGGCGGGGCCAAAACTGCTAATGCCCCCTTTGTTTTCGTCCCTTTCTTGAAAACCAAAGACTTCCCACCCTTTTTTCTTCCGTTCCCTATTGTTCTCCCTGTGCCTCCTCCATCTTCAACGAAAGAAGTGCGCTAGCCTCTAATATCCGTCTCTTCCTCATCGATCCCTCTCTCGCTCTCTCCCTGCTTATTCCATCCATCTCTGCTCTCTCCCTGCTCACGCATCGCTCTCTGTGCTCGACTCCGAAACAGATCCTTTTTCGTAACGCTTTCCATCTTCCTCATCTCTTCCAAGGTACGACATCTTCTCTGCTTTTACATGCAATTTTCTAGGGTTTGGATCTCTCGTCTCGATCTTCTTCGCGCCTTCACGTTTTCCGTTTTTAGGGTTTTATCTATTTTTATTGTTATTGATTTACATGAAGCTGTTCGGATTCCATTTTCTGAGCTTTCGGTGCTTGGAATCGTTCGAATTGGGTGTTTTGTGCTTCTGATCATGTAAACTGGCCTAAGTTGGAAGGATTCTTTTTCATGCATAGTGATTTTGTTGGATCTGCATTTTTTTTATTTTTTTTCGAATCGTTGATTGTGTTTTGATGTGTGCGACAGCTGAGAGCATCACCATCTTCCTCGCCCTCTCCATATTCCTCGCAGCGGTAGCAGCCAACGCCTTCCCCTGCCATCCCCAAAATCCAAACAAGTCTGTCTCCCTCTCTCCCTCTCTTCCTTTCTCTCTCTCTCTCTCTTCTTCTTTGTTTTCGTTTGTTTTAAGCTCTGGATCTAGGTTTTAAAGGGTTTGTTTTGGTTTGAGTGATTCTGCATTTTTTTTTTTACTTCAATTAGGGTTTTTGGTTTTGACAGGGTTTGATTTGAACCTATTTCTGTTCTGGGTTTGTATTCATTTGTTTGTAGGCCTGTTTTCCTTTGTTTTGAAGATCATCATTGCTGACATTTCCCAGTTTCATTTCCTTCTCTCTCTGCTCTATCATACGCCTCAGCAGAAAGCGTACTTCTTTCTCAATTTTGTTTCTCCTAATGTTCACCTTAGTGGGAAAGAACCTGAAATAGATGAGAACTCATTAGACCATGAATTTTACTGTAATTCATAACATTGAACTATAAATGCCATTCAAATCAACTTAGAACAAAACAGAGAAGTAGATATTAGCAAGTGCACTTTTTTTAGTTGTTTCCTTTAAAATCATTGATGCCATTAACCAAGAAAATAAAAATAATACATGTAGCCTGGGATGATTGTACTCATAGGAGACTGGATAGGAAGCATGGCCTGTTCTATTTGGTGTTGGAATATTTTCATCCCTTCTTTGTAGTTGCTACCAAATGCAGTCCTAGAGATGACATCTTCAGTGAGATTTTGGAATTCAGGCCACACATCCAATTCACAAGACCCAGCAAAACCAATTGACTCCTCCCATCTGGTGATCAGCTCATAACAGCTAGTATGGAATGTTGGTAGCATCCTCTGTGGCCCACAGCATATAGAAAGCTCACATTGGTTAGCTATATTGTATATGGACTCAAAATAAGAGTGTAATTATCAGCAGGCCATGCAGGGAACAACACTGGCCCACTCCTCGTCGAGACCCAAAATTAGGCCCCCGAGTCCATGACCAGCCCAACAGTGTTTGGGTCAGCTAAAAAGAGACCCAAGCCTCACAAAAATGGGCTATATCCAAAACCCATACCATAACATCTTAAACCATATAATTTCCTCATGAAGTATCAGTTTTACTAGGTACTGAACTTATGAATAGCCAAAATAGGTGCAATTTGGTTGTAAAGATGAATTAAATAGAACATTGTAATCGAATAAGAATGGGAGGCCTTTCTACTTGAATGGTTTCAATGCTTATTGGTTTATGTTAAAGGCATCTAATCCTTCTGAGACGGAGAAGGTGACCTCTGTCTTCCAGGAAGCTTCAAGCCATGTAATCCTTATGGGTTTCTCTTGCTTTTGGCTTTAGCAGGTATCTTCTGGGAATTGTTGGGAAATAGTGTTCCTTTGTTTTCTTTTTTTAAGTACTGGTTTTATTTTACTTAGATGAGTGGATGCGCTTTACTATTGACTGGTGTTTTTGGTGTTTCTTTTTTTTTTTTTTTTTTTTTTTTTTTTGTGATATAGGCCTAAAATCACAGTTGAAGTTTCTTCAGCAGGGTTTACCAGCTAATGTCTATTAGCCATGTAGTTTAACAATCTTTTTTAATTTAGTTTAATGGTATTTAGATTTTTTTATTTCATATTTAACCCATCCAGCTTAAGAAAAAGGAATGAACCACACACTCTATTTGGTTGGGATCTTGCAACTGCATGTTCTGGTTGTATTGTTCGTTTCATTTCACCTGATTAGGAGTTTACTACCTTCATATCTTGTTGTGAGCAATGGGCAGCATTTTGAATAATAATTTCAATGTTTGGTATGGATCATATCTGGGATGACTTGCATCTAGAGTGAGTTGGTTCTGTATTTTTTTACAGGTATAAGTGAGCGGGTGGCAGATATTAAAACCCATAGTCATGCAATGAAGTGCCTTACTACTTTCTCTGAGGCGGTAGGTCCAGGATTTGTTTTTGAGAGAGTAAGATAAGCCAACCATATTTCCCTTTTTTTTTTTTTTTCAAATTCTGTTTTTCTACAATGTAGTAGTTTATGTATTATCTTGGCAGTAGAAAGAGAACGCTTTCTCTCAGTATGTTATCAATCTTGCCCCCAGTCATTTTCCTGTTAATGTCTACTTTCCAAGATCTTGATCATTGCAGGAGCCGGTAAACTTGCTCTAAATCTTCTTCGAAATAGCCTCTGAATACGATCTATGGTAATCACTTCTCTCTCTACTAAAAACTCCTCTAATTTCGCACCCTTTTCAATAGGTTATACTGGCGCGATCGTGCTGAAAGACCGCCACTTATCGGATATATTACACGATCTTCTGGTCAGCCACAATGATCTTGATTTCCTTTCTCCTTCCCTTTCAATTAGTTGAATTTCTGGTCAGCACTCTTTAGGGACCTTATTACCCGAACAACATCATCGAAAGAAACGTTTGTATATACATATATATACATGTAATGAAGAGCCCTTTAACTACCACCCAATCAATAATTGTGTTACTGGTTGATGTCCATGAAACATAAAACCCACCCAGCATTTTTATGTTACCCATCTTCAAACAGGTTAAAAAGCCCTTTTTATCCGAATACCCTTCTTTTTTGTAACTATTTTTCTTTCTTTTCTTTTCTTTTTCTTTTTGGTAAGAGTCTTTTTTTTTTTTTTTTTTTTTTGTAAGATTGTTGTTACTGTAGTTGCTGTTTGATTTCCCCATTTGTACTATTAGAACAACTAGCAACAAAGGCACTACCAACTTTCATAAATATATATTGATGTTATTATAGAATTACATTTCATCAAATGCTCTTATATATTAGGCCTTTAAAAGTTTCTTTAGCTATTATCAGTCGTCCCCATGGAGCTGACAAATGGAACTACTAACTAGTCTATATCTGTGTAGTGAGCTGAGTTTTTCCCTTTTTGTGAATTATGATACCAGAATTCCTTGTCTTATATTGGAACTTGGAAACCCAAAATGAACCCACAATTAGAAATGAAACATATCACAGAGTTATGACTGCTAATCTGCTATATATTGAGTTCTGTGGTTTCTTGTGGTTTTGTTATGGTTTTGCTAAATAGTGAGATGGAAGATGGCTATGGTGGATGTTACATGTTGGGATTTGTGAAGTGGGTTTTATTATGTAAAGTGGTGAGGATGTATTTGGTTTGTTTAGCTGGAATCAGATTAATACAGAGAGGTGGGTAGTCTAGTTGATACATGTTGCAGAGATGATGGTTGTGAAGTGGGTTTTATGTAAAGTGGTGAGGATGTATTGTGGTTGTTTGGCTGAAATCAGATTAGTATAGAGAGGTGGGTAGTCTAGTTGATACATGTTGCGGAGATGATGGTTGTGAAGTGGGTTTTATGTAAAGTGGTGAGGATGTATTGTGGTTGTTTGGCTGAAATCAGATTAGTATAGAGAGGTGGGTTGTCTAGTTGATACATGTTGTAGGGATGATGGTTGTGAAGTGGTGGGTGCGTGTGTGGTTCTCTAAAACAAAAAAATCTAGTCAAACGTGCTACTAGATTTTTCTTTTCCATGCTTCTCCCTTGATGATTATCTTCATTTCCTCTTATCCTTGGGGGACTTTTCCTAGAAATAGCAGGGCATTGAAGAAAACGTGATGGATATCCTAGCCATTTCTTTTGGGGCTTGGTCTCTTGTGTGTATTACTAGCCATTTCTGCACCCGTTGTGTATATTAGTTTTGTTTGTCTCAATGTCTACACTTTGTCATTGCAGGTTTCCTGATCCATTGGTGATGCCTATTTGAAGAAAGCAGAGTTTAACAGAGCACCTCTAGTTTCAAAGTTCCGACTGGCTGAACCATTCCACAAGCCGATCCTCAGCTATGAACCATCAGTATCAGTACATCAACTCTGCCCACATGATCAGTTTCTTATATATTTGCATCTGATGGTTTATGGGAACACATGAGCAATCAAGAGGCAGTTGATATTGTCCACAATTATCCACGTAATTGATAAAGGTAGGACTCTTTTTTTCTTGGTACCTGATATTATCAGTGTTCCTTCATAGGCTTAGTATTTGATTTTGGTGTTGATAAACTTCCAACTTTATCGAACTATTGAGTGATGTTGGTCCAACACATTTGCAATGTTGAGTTCAGTTAATTTAGGTTCAGATTTGTAATGGTTCAACTGTCAAATTCATCTGGGTCAGAGCCATGAATCCAAGGCATTCTAAACAATGTACATTTAGAGCCCAATGTCTAAACAGAGCACAACTAGGTATCTAATGGGGTAGAATTGACACATGGACCATCCACCCTCATTTCCCACCATATGAATGGTGTGAGTTTCTAAAATGCAGGCCTGTCTTTGTCCCATTAATTAGTAGGACCAACACTCTACAATAAATATATCCTTATTCCAGTAAGTTTGAACAAAAGATTGTAAAATTTAGAAAGATTCTTCTATTGGTTTTGCTAAATGTAGGAAGGAAAATGCATTTGGCAAGAACAAGATAAAATAGCAGGTCATAGAGAAGTAAACTGGGTTCTCCATTGTTTGAATGCAGGAAGAATTGGATATTGAGGCTACAACTTCAGCCCACATGGGAGAACTTTCTTATGTGACAATGGAGATTAGAAAGAAGGGAAGTCGAGAGATGGTTGCGGTGGGAAAGCAATGGATGGCATCAACTAGCAGGGTACTAAGTTAGCTTTGAATTGAATTGAATTGCTCAAGGCTTCTTCTGCATCAACTAGCAGGGTACAAACAGAGTAGAATGTTAGCATTTGTTTTAATTTTGTAATGGTAATGGTAATGGTAAAGTGTTTTCAATGTTGCGAGGATGTTTGAATATTAATATGAAGTGAAATGAATTTTCTTATTTCATTTTTTGATGATTTTGGAATGGAAATGGATGTAGGGTGTGTAGTAGATGTGGTCTTGGATAATGGAATTAGAGATTTCAATTTATTCATGTGACAAATAGGAAAAGAAATTGCGCGTGCAGGGGGCTCGACTAGTACAGGAAAAAAATTAAAAAGTTAATTTTTTTTATAAAATATAAATGTTTTCCCGGCGCAAAAAAAGCTCTGGCAAAAGGTTTCTAAAATTTAGTTTTTTTTTTAAAAAAAAACTTTTCCCTGCGCAAAAAAACACCGGCAAAAGTTTTTTATTTTTTTTTAAAAAAAAATACTTAGTAACGAATATCAACCGTTACAAATAGTTTGACCAAACAGTTATATATGCGTCAGCTAGGAATTACCAACAGTTTTATCCGTTGGGAACAAACTATGAACAAAATTAATAACCGTTACTAATAAATTGTAACGATTGTTTATGTGTTGCTGAAATTAATTTCAGTCACATTTTATAACCGTTAGTAATCTTTCTAACGGTTATTAAGTGTTACTAACTTCCGTTACTTTTCATTTGTAACGCAATTGTGTCAACGTATAATAACCGTTACTAATTTTTTGTGTAACGGACGTAGATCCGTTACTAATCGATTATTATGGTGTAGTGATTGGGAGGTGCTCGGTTTTGATAGGCTGTGAGATGGGTTTTTTTTTTATTTTTTATTTTTTAAATGGAGCAGAGATCATGAAACAGAGCGGGACGAGATAGTCGTTGGTACGAGAGGAGAAAGAATGGAGAATGCCCAAACCTACATTTCGATGATCACATTAGATGAATAATGCCCAAACAATTTGCAGCGTTGAAGTTTGTTATTTCATCAATTTGTTTCCATTATCGGTACTGATTTACTGTAGATGAATGTTTTTTCCCCCCAAAAATCCTGTAGGTCCAGTGACAATTGCTGATCGAGCTGCGGAAGAATCAATGGTTTCAATCATATTGGAGAATTTCCCTTCTCATGCAATGTAAGTGGTTTTTCATTGGACAAAATATAGATAGTTTATGCACTGTGTGCATGGCGTTGTGTGAGCATGTACATGTCAAACTTGTTAATGAACCTTAGAAATTATGATAGATTTACTGAAATTCTAGAGAATCGTGTTGCAGTTATGGAGAGGAGAATGGTTGGAGGTGTAAAGAGAAAACTGGTAGTGTCATGCTTGGAAGGGATCTGCAAGATGCTAACGGTATGTTCTGGAATACCTTATCTAGCTAGTTTACAGTTAATAAGTTTGACATAGGATATCACTGTTATAATATTGCTTTGACTTCGACCCTTGAAAAAGAATGAACTTACAACTTTGTTGCTCATATACTTGAACAAATGGCAGGGAGATCCTTCTCTCAGACTTTAACACTAGGTTTACTTAGCTATTGGAGTATTTCTATTGTATACCTATTAGTTACTCAAATTTTATGTGAATAGAAACAATTGGGCTACAATCTCAGGTTTTAATCCTTTTTATGCAAAATTAGGGGTCATCTGCCTGCATAGAGAAACTTGTTTTTACCATTGCTGTTGTTAGCCCAGGCTAGACTAGAATGGAGAAATATAATTCATGTAGCTGACCTCAACATAGTTGAAACGGGGCTTTGACGATGATGATGAACCATGCATTGCTATACTTGTCCATACCCAAAAGTTGATTAATGTTGCCTTTGGAATGCCATAAGCAAACAAACCAATTGAGGTACCTGGGACCAGTTTTTTATGTTGGTAATGATGATTCATTTTAAGGGCAATGTTTAAAGACAACCTGATATTTATCATTTTTGTTCCTCATCTCATAATTCTTTACCTTAATCACCAACAATTTTATCTTCAAATTTCCAATGGAAAGAGCATTTTAAATGATACGAGGTATATAAATAACCTTTTCACACAGTTTCCTTTACTTGATATAAGGTTGTAACTTCTTTCCTCAAACTTTATTTATTAAACACTTAATGGTAAATGATCAGGACTTTCAATAGAAATGGGTAAAATATTTTGTCCAACCATGAAAATCATAGGCATTAGCCACCATACCAATTGTACAAACTTTGGCTGAATTTCGTGTTCTGTTTCATCTCATCTAAACCACCTTGTTGCCATTTAGGATGATTGATGCCTTGGAATACTGTTTTTCTTATGTGTTGAAAAAAGAACTATTTGGTCTTATTACTTGCATGCTCTTTTAACTTCTACACGGATTTGCATTTATAGGAAACTTTCAGGAAAAAACCCCGCCTGGCACTGTTCAGATTTTAACACCAAACATTCAAGCAACCCCTCCTCAATCAGCAGAACAGCTGGACCAATCCAATTATGAGATTATTGAAACAAAAGAAAATGCTGTAAGTGGATCCAAAGAAGTTCAGAATGACGAAAATGTTGATCCATTGGAGAAATTTCTGCCTACACTACCGAAAACCAAGTGTCCAGAGGAGCTGCAAGTAGGTTCTTTTTATATGTTTTATTTATTTTTATAGATCGGACTTTTAGTAAGGGCTGATTGATTTTTGGACCTGATATGGGAAGCTTTTGTGTTATTTTAACATATGCAGATAGATTGCTATAAGTTTGTAGTGCTTTGAGAACCCATTTCCACATTAATCTGGACTCTCATCTTTCAGATTTTGAAAATTTTCCATCTGGACCTAACCCATTTCTGACATTAATCTGGACTCGTATCTTTTAGCTTTTGAAAATTTTCCATCTGGACCAACAAGAGAATATTTAAGACCGCCTTGCTTGACTCTCTCTTTCTCTCCACACACTAACACTAGAGAGATCTACTCAGGCCAGACAGCATTACAAGTTATCCAGTTTAGGAAGTCATGTGGGATTCTGAGTCCACCCACAGCAAAAGTGTGCATTTTTTCCCTCTTCTTTGATCTCTGCAACTGCATTAGGAATCTCCTAGGACAAGTGCATTTTTCACTTGCGTAAGCACAATAGAACAGCACAAATGCGTCTAGAATTTTATTTTGTTGCTTTTGCCCTTGGGTTTTAGTGTAATGGGTGGTCGGATACCTTCTTGCACATCATCTATACAGCATGAAAAGCGTGCTACACTGCTACTCGAGAAGAAAGGTTCTTGAGTAGGATGCAGTCTTGGTTGGACGATGAGGCATTCATTTCACCCAGTGGGTTGCGTTGAGGCTTCTTTTACACACTTCTCAATTTTATAAGATCTATGCAAGGCTGACAAAACCAAAAGTTGATGGGCTAGCTAGCATTGGATGCCAAATTTTTCCAATGTTTGAAAGGCACTTAGAGATGCAGTCCCTAAAATCAGAAAGGAAAATCATCCATGTTGAAAACATAAATGTAGGTCAGGAAGTTCTCTGGAATCAGACAGGTGGGGCACTGCACATAATGCAATAGGCATCATGGTTTTAATAGATATGGTGTGCATGCAGTGTGCACCTGTGCATATATCTGCTCTCTCTATATAGATATGCATATGGAAATTTTTTTAGAACTTACCATCTCACAGATGTTTACTTAATGATGGCAAGCATTCTCGGATCAATTCACTGCAGGCACATGCATGTATATAATAATGTAAAATAAAGAACAATGACTCAAAGATGTTGGTCACTCAATTATGGAAAACAATATGGTGCCGTTTTGATGTAGGGAGTTGGCAAAATGCAAGGAGAAAGTTGGGGTGAAGAAACCTCAAAATGTAGATTCTCTCCATTTACTTTACTCTTGTTTGGTGTTCACTAAAGAGTTTGATATAATCTGATTCAAGGAAACTTAGTTGTTGGGCAGCCTATACCTGAGTTTTATATACACTACAAGAAACTGTGCTTTTAGCGACGTTTTTTAGCGACGTTTTCATAACTTCGTTGGTAAAGAGTACTCTTTACCGTCGGATATTATTTCGTCGATTACAATCCAACTTTTACCGACGTTTTGTGGAAAACGTCGGTAAAAGTCTAGGTTTCACCGATGTTTTATGTAAAACGTCGGTAAAAGATAGATTTTTACCGACGTTTTTTGTTAAATCGCCGGTAAAAGGTCAAGTATAGCATTAACTTAAGTTCAAGGGAAGGTATGGAATTAGATACTTTTTACCGACGTTTTCCAAAACGTCAATAAAATTGGTTTTTAGCGACGTTTGTTTATTAAAACGTCGGTAAAAGGTTAATTTTAGAATTAACTTAATTTGTAGGAAGGTAAAAAATATAATATTTTACCGACGTTTTAAAAAAAATAAAAAATATAACTCTTCACACATTACACTGTTCCTGCATATTACAATTCTTGCAGTGGAAATGTTGTTCTTGCAATCATATGCATCAGTGGCAAGAAATATGGCTAAGAGTCCTATGTAGATCTGAAAGTAGAAATTTAGTGACTGTATGGAGGAGGAGATATGTTGGAGAAACTTTCCACACAATATGTTTTCTCCATCTATTTTATCTACAATATATCCAAACAAGTTAAAAATATTGGGTGCTTTGTTCTGTGCTGGATAAGATATCTTTGATGGAATATTTTCTCTAGTTCTTTGATGGAATCCTCGTCATTTGTCAAAGTAAGTTGTGGTTCACCACATTTGAAAGATGTGCCTCTTCCACATACTACATAACCACCCTTATCTGAGTAACTAGCTATCTTTTATCTAACTACCCTTTGCCTATTGTCAATTCAAATATGTTCCATTTTCTTCTGATAAAGGATATGCCATCAGTCTCATTTAGCAGGCCCATGAATGTTGACTAAACTTAGTTTGGGGCTAACAACCTTGGCCCAAGCCCAATTTCATTCACATGCCCATTTAGATTTTCAGAACCATATAAACAAATCCTTGTATCCTGTTTGTCTGCAAGATTCTAGTTGATGGTCTCATAGTGAGTATTTCCGAATTTTGTAATCATGAATGTAAGTCATTTTCTGCTTATGCATATGTGACATTTTAGTAACTTACAAACCCCATGGGTGCAAAGGTTTTAAGTAAAAAAGGAACTGTGCCATCAATATTGCTAGTTGGGTCAAGGAGTTGTAACTTTTTATCTTCTAAATTGTTGAGTTTAACCTATGCCTGAGATCGAATTCCATTTAGTCAATTGAATTGTTTTTTCAAGTAAACTAATCAAGACAAGTGAGAGAAACTTCTAGACTCGAGATTTGCACTACTACAATGTGGTTTGTCTTTGGGTGAAAAATTAAGAATACAAAATGTGATTGCTACGAACACTTCAAAGACTGATGTTTTCTTATCAGAGGAATGTGAAACTATCATCACGTATTTCACAACATTTCTTTCTGTTTGCGGTGGACGTCTTCAATTATTTATTTTTGATTGACTATTTTTTTTTTTCAGCTGCTCATTTTTAGTAAAATTTCCCAAACATGCTTGCACTTCTTTTGTCATTATCCAATGTTCAACAGTCGACGTGAACAAGGATCACGAATGACATGTAAACACTAAATGATTGGAGATTGAGGTTTCTTTTCCCTTGAATGTTGGAATCTATTAGGCTATAGTGTTGGAAGGACAAAAGGAAAGTCTGGTGACAGACTGTATTCTTAAGGTACTACTCTAATATAAATCTTATAAATTCGATGTAGTAAATTAGAGCTTGGAGTTTTAATCTTTTTTGTTCCACTTTTCTCTATTTAAATAACAGATTTTAGGATTGGAAGTATGTGCTGATACCATGGTGGGGGATCAAATGCTGAGAGGCATCTCAGGAGGGCAACGTCTGAATTTTGGGTTTAGTATGTGCGAACGTCTGAATACCTGCTGTCCTATTTGTAGCTATATAGCAATTGTTTAATGAATACCTGCTGTCCTATCTGTTGAAGTGTGCCTTTTCATTTCAATTAGTGTATCGGATAATTTAAACTTGGAGTTGATATTCAATTTTGGGTGGATAGCATCAACATTCCACCAAACATTTGTGTATTTTGTTTATTTCTTTTGGTGTGTTTGTGTTACATTTGTGTGGTCTGTGATGCTTTTGCTATCTTCATTGTTTAATTGATAGAGGAATCAGTTACCAAAAAACTAATAGATTAGAGAACCCAAAAAATAATTGTGATCCATTACCAAAGGGGTTCATATTTTATCTGCTTAATAGGACCTGAACCAATGGATATAGCTCCAAGCTCACCAACTGTCACTTGTGAGATACCTAGTTCTGATGTAAAAGTTTTGGAAGGGCATGCTCTTGAGGTATGAAAGTATAATAATCCAAGAATTCTTTTTGGTTATTCAGCTATCTATTGATAGATTGGAAAAAACTGTCATAATATGGTGTTTTTCTATCCACAGGTTATTGCTTGTTCATGGAGTCCAACAGGTTCCCTTCTAGTGACGGGGTGGGTACCATTCTGGCTTATTTGATGCTTTAGTTGGGAGATTTTTTTGGATTGCATTACAGATACTTTTGTTAAATTGGTTGTCTGTGTTCCTATGCACCCAGTTGTGCCACAATAGTGATTCATACCTAAGGAATTTGCAAAGTGGTGCTCATTTATTGTTAATCATAAGAATTATATACATATCTATGGTTAGATAGATAGTCTAACAAATCATCATTTTCTCATTTATCATTTATATTGATAGGACTCCCGGTTAGAGAATTAGAGGCGAAAACATCGGATTTTCCTAACATTTAGGCTCGAAAACGGCCCGCCGAGGGTCCGGAACGAGACCTGGCCCCTGGAAAAATCGAAAACTGGCACGAGCACCTCGCTCGAGGGTAGAGTGACATGTAAGAGCTGACGGTTCGCAGATAGGACTCCCGGTTAGAGTTTTAGAGGCGAAAATATCGGATTTTCTAACACTTAGGCTCGAAAACGGCCCGCCGGGGGTCCGGAACGGGAAACGGCCCCCGAAAAAATCAGGAACCGGCATGAGCACCTCGCTGGAAGGTAGTGTGACTTGTAGAAACTGGCGGTTCGCTGATAGGACTCCCGGTTAGAGAATTAGAAGCGAAAATCAACGATTTTCTAACACTTAGGCTCGAAAACGGCCCGCCGGGGGTCCGGAACGGGACTCGGCCCCCAGAAAAATCGGAAACCGGCACGAGTACCTCGCTCGAGGGTAGAGTGACTTGTAGGAACTGACGGTTCGCAGATAGGACTCCCGGTTAGAGTTTTAGAGGCGAAAACATCGGATTTTCCTAATACTTAGGCTCGAAAACGGCCTGCCGGGGGTCCGGAACGAGAACCGGCCTCCGGAAAAATCGGAAATCGGCACGAACACCTCGCTCGAAGGTAGAGTGACTTCTAGGAACTGATGATTCACAGATAGGACTCTCGGTTAGAGTTTTAGAGAAGAAAACATCTGATTTTCCTAATACTTAGGCTTGAAAACGGCCCGCCGGGGGTCCCGAACGGGAATCGGCCCCGGAAAAGTCCGAAACCAGCACGAGCACCTCGTTCGAGGGTAGAGTGACTTGTAGGAACTGACGGTTTGCAAATAGGACTCCCGGTTAGAGTTTTAGAGGCGAAAACATCGGATTTTCGAACACTTAAGCTTGAAAACGGCCCGCCGGGGGTCCGGAACGGGAAACGGCCCACGGAAAAATCGGGAACAGGCACGAGCCCTTGCTGGAGGTTAGTGTGACTTGTAGGAACTGACGGTTCGCTGATAGTACTCCCGGTTAGAGAATTAGAAGCGAAAATCAACAATTTTCTAACACTTAGGCTCGAAAACGGCCCGCCGGGGGTCCGGAAAGGGACTCGGCCCCCGAAAAAATCAAAAACCGCCACGAGCACCTCTCTCGAGGGTAGAGTGACTTGTAGGAGCTGACGGTTCGTAGATAGGACTCCCGGTTAGAGTTTTAGAGGCAAAAACATCGGATTTTCTAACACTTAGGCTCGAAAACGGCCCGCCGGGGGTCCGGAATTGGAAACGGCCCCCGGAAAAATTCGGAACCGGCACGTGCACCTCGCTAGAGGGTAGTGTAGCTTGTAGGAACTGGCGGTTCGCTGATAGGACTCCTGGTTAGAGAATTAGAAGCGAAAATCAACGATTTTCTAACACTTAGGCTCGAAAACGGCCCGCCGGGGGTCTGGAGCGGGACCTGGCCCCCGGAAAAAACTGAAACCGACACGAGCACCTCGCTCAAGGGTAGAGTGACTTGTAGGAACTGACGGTTCGCTGATAGGACTCCCGGTTAGTGTTTTAGAGGCGAAAACATCTGATTTTTCTAATACTTAGGCTCGAAAACGGCTCGCCAGGGGTCCGGAAAGGGAACCGACCCCTGGAAAAATGGGAAACCGGCACGAGCACCTCGCTCGAGGGTAGAGTGACTTGTAGGAACTGACGATTCGCAGATAGGACTCCCAGTTAGAGTTTTAGAGGCGAAAACATCGGATTTTCCAACACTTAGGCCTGAAAATGGCCCGCCGGGGGTCTGGAACAAGAAATGGCCCCCAGAAAAATCGGGAACCGGTACGAGCACCTCGCTCGAGGGTAGAGTGATTTGTAGGAACTGATGTTTCACTGATAGGACTCCCGGTTAGAGAATTAGAAGCGAAAATCGACGATTTTTTAACACTCAGGCTCGAAAACGGCCCGCCGGGGGTGCGGAACGGGACCTGGCCCCCGGAAAAATCGGGAACCGGCACGAGCACCTCGCTTGAGGGTAGAGTGACTTGTAGGAACTGACGGTTCGCAGATAGGACTCCCAGTTAGAGTTTTAGATGCGAAAACATCGGATTTTCCTAATACTTAGGCTCGAAAACGGCCCGCCGGGGGTCCGGAACGGGAACCGGCATCCGGTAAAATCGGCAATCGGCACGAGCACCTCGCTCGAGGGTAGAGTGACTTCTAGGAACTGATGATTCGCAGATAGGACTCTCAGTTAGTGTTTTAGAGGCGAAAACATCTGATTTTCCTAATACTTAGGCTCAAAAACGGCCCGCCGGGGGTTCGGAACGGGAACTGGCCCCCGAAAAAATCGGAAACCGAGACGAGCACCTCGCTCGAGGGTAGAGTGACTTGTAGGAACTGACGATTCACAGATAGGACTCCCGGTTAGAGTTTTAGAGGCGAAAACATCGGATTTTCCAACAATTAGGCTCGAAAACGGCCTGCCGGGGGTCCGGAACGGGAAACGGCCCCCGGAAAAATCGGGAACCAGCATGAGCACCTCGCTCGAGGGTAGAGTGACTTGTAGGAACTGACGGTTTGCTGATAGTACTCCCGGTTAGAGAATTAGAAGCGAAAATCGACGATTTTCTAACACTTAGGCTCGAAAACGGCCCGCCGGGGGTCCGGAACGGGATCCGGCCCCCGGAAAAATCAGAAACCGGCACAAGTACCTCGCTTGAGGGTAGAGTGACTTGTAGGAACTGACGGTTCGCCGATAGGACTCCCGGTTAGAGAATTAGAAGCGAAAATCAACTATTTTCTAACACTTAGGCTCGAAAACGGCCCGTCGGGGGTCCGGAACCGGACCCGGCCCCCGGAAAAATATGAAACTGACACGAGCACCTCGTTCGAGGGTAGAGTGACTTGTAGGAACTGACGGTTCGCAGATAGGACTCCCGGTTAGAGTTTTAGAGGAAAAAACATCGGATTTTCTAACACTTAGGCTCGAAAACGGCCCGCCGGGGGTCCGGAACGGGAACCGTCCCTAGGAAAAATCGGAAACTGGCATGAGCACTTCGCTGGAGGGTAGAGTGACTTGTAGGAACTGACGGTTTGCAGATAGGACTCACGGTTAGAGATTTAGAGGCGAAAACATCGGAATTTTCTAACACTTAGTCTGGAAAACAGCCCGCCGGGGGTCCGGAACGGGAAACGGCCCCCGAAAAAATCGGGAACCGGCACGAGCACCTTGTTCGAGTGGAAATTAACTTGCAGGAACTGACGGCTCGTAAATCGGACTCCCGGTTAACGAATTAGACCTTAAAACGTTGGATTCTTAACACTTAGTCTTGAAAATAGGCCGTTGGAGGTTGAAAACGGGAATCGGCAATTGGACAGCTCAGAAATTAGCCCGGGTACCTTTGTTCAAGGCCAAAGTAACTTGTTGGAATTTACGGTTAGTGAATCGGACTTCTGGTTATCGAATTAGACACAAAAACCGCCCGATTCTCAACACTTAGACGGGAAAATAGGCCGCCGAAAAACTTAGGAAAAGATATTTATATATATATACATGTTTATCTTTCATTTATAATTTAATTCGTTGTCGTTGAAAAGATTCTAATGTTGTTTTTTTCATTGCAGATTGATTGACGATTTGTGGTCGGATGCAGACTTTTGGGGGTGTTTTATTTTTTTTTGTGTATTATGTATATGTATATATTGGATATTTATATGGTTTGTATTATTGTTGATTATAATATTTGGTTAATGAGATGAATGATTAGATGAAAAATGGCGATGGCTGTTGGGTAATTTAGCAACTTTTGTTTTAATGTATTTTTCATATTGAATATAAGTAAATGAACAGGTTTACTTCTGATACAGGTGTATAAACAGTTTTACAGGAAAATTATATTAAAAAAATGAATATTATATTTCTAAAAAAAATAAAATCACTTTTACCGACGTTTTATTTTCGTCGGTAAAAGTGGTTTTATTTTTTTTTATTTTTCCAATTTCTTTTACCGACGAAAATAACCGTCGGCAAAAGTAGTTTTATTTTTTTCAAATTTTTCCTATTTATTTTACGACGAAAATAAACGTCGGTAAAAGTCGTTTTATTTTTTTAGTTTTTCATAATTATTTTACGGACGAAAATAAACGTCGGTAAAAGTTCTTTTATTTTTCCTTTTTATTTTACCGACGAAAATAAACGTCTGTAAAATCAGTTTAAACGTCGGTAAAATTAGTTTTGTTTTTTTTATTCTGCCTGCTCATTTTGCCGACGAAACTAAACGTCGGTAAAAGTCGTTTTGTTTTAGTTTATTTTTCCTTTTTTTTGTACCGACGTTTTTTTCCGTCGGTAAAAGTGAAGAATTTTTTTTGTTTATTTTATTTTTTATTTTGCCGACGAAAATAAACGTCGGTAAAAGTATTTACTAAATTTTTAGAAAACTAAAATAATATTTCCGACTTATTTAAAACGTCGGTAAAATCCAAAAACTCGTCGGTAAAAGTCGAATTTTTGCCGACGGAAAAATATTTCGTCGGTAAAACATTTCACTGACTTTTTCTTAGCGACGTCGGGCCGACGAAAGTGATTTCGTCGGTAAATACTTTTACCGACGTTTTTTTGACTTTTGGCGACGAAAAAAAACGTCGCTGAAAGTGCAGTTTCTTATAGTGGATGTCTGATGTCTATATGCTTAGTTCTAGAGTGTTGAACATGATTTTTGGAGATATTGATAGCACTAGTGTTATCACAATACAAATTCATGCTGCTTTGATCAATACCATAGTCTTTAAGCATTTGTTTCATCCAAAGCATTTGAGTACAACTACTGCTAGCTGCTATATATTCTGCCTCAGCTGTAGATAATGAAATAGAAGATTGTTTTTTGCTGTGCCAAGCAACTAGATAATTTCCTAGGTAGAAACACCCTCCACTAGTTGATTTTCTATCATCCACATTTCCAGCCCAATCGGCATCTGAGTATCCAGCAATGCAAATAGGAGAATCATACGGATACCATAGCCCATATCCTGAAGTCCCTGACACATACCTAATGATTCTCTTAACAGCTTTCAAATGAGCTTCTTTGGGATCAGATTGATATCTAGCACAAGCTCCTACACTAAAAGCAATATCCGGTCTGCTAGCTGTAAGATATAATAGGCTGCCTATCATGCTTCTGTACATACTTGGATCAACACTCTTTCCACCAGATTCTTTAGATAATTTGAGTGTTGTACTCATGGGAGTGTTCATGTGTTTGGCTGACTCTAAACCAAACCTCTTGATCAATTCTTTTGCATACTTGGTTTGGGATATAAACATTCCATCAGACAATTGTCTAACTTGTAATCCTAGAAAGAAGTTAAGTTCACCAACCATGCTCATTTCAAATTGAGATTTCATAAGATCTGCAAACTTTTCGGTTAACACATCATGAGTAGAACAAAAAACAATATCATCTACATAGATTTGAGCAATCAAAATGGTGTCATTTGTTCTTTGAATAAACAGAGTTTTATCAACACTACCCCTTTCAAAATTATGGTTAATCAGAAATTGAGTGAGCCTTTCATACCAAGCTCTAGGGGCTTGTTTGAGACCATAGAGAGCCTTTTTAAGATAATACACATGATTAGGCTGCTTGGGGTCTTCAAACCCTTCAGGTTGCTCAACATAAACTTCTTCTTCTAAAACTCCATTAAAAAAGGTACTTTTGACATCCATTTGATATAATTTGAATTTCAAGGAACAAGCAATGGCAAACAAAATTCTAATGGATTCAAGCTTAGCAACAGGAGCAAATGTTTCTTCAAAGTCTATTCCTTCAATTTGAGAGTAACCTTGGGCAACTAACCTAGCCTTGTTTCTAACTATAGTACTATTTTCATCATGTTTATTTTTGTAGATCCATTTGGTACCTATGATGTTTTTGTCATTAGGCCTAGGTACTAATTCCCAAACTTCATTCCTAACAAATTGATTTAGCTCTTCTTGCATAGCATTTATCCAACAATCATCAGAGAAAGCTTCATCAACAGATTTTGGTTCAATGGTAGAGGTAAAGCAAAGAAAGCTAACAATGTTTTCAAGTTGTCTTCTAGTCTTGACACCAAGCAAGGGATCTCCTAGAATTTGGTTCATAGGATGATTCTTCACATCAACCAAATCCTTAGAGGTTTGAGACTTATCCAGGTTTGCAGTAGAAACATTTATCTCATCATCATCAGGGTCTTCTTGATTACAGGAATCCTTTAGTTTGTCATCAATGACAACATTTACAGATTCTTGTATGGTTCCAGTGTTGGTGTTTAAAACTCTATAAGCACGACTGTTTTGAGAATAGCCAATAAAGATGCCTTCATCACTTTTGGAATCAAACTTGCTCAAGTGTTCTCTATCCTTGAGAATATAACATTTGCTACCAAAAATTTTAAAGTAGCTAATGTTAGGCTTCTTCTCATGCCATAGTTCATAAGGAGTTTTGTCCAATCCAGTTCTCAAGTAAACCCTATTAATGATGTAATAAGATGTATTTACTACTTCAACTCATAGATCTCTAGGAACATTCTTTCCATGAAGCATAAATGTGGCCAACTCTTGTAAGACACTATTCTTCCTTTCAGCAACTCCATTTTGTTGAGGAGTTTTAGGGGTAGAAAATTCATGGTGAATTCCATACTTATCACAATATTTTTCAAATCTGGAATTTTCAAATTCTCCACCATGATCACTTCTTATTCTAGCAATTGCTCTTCCTTTTTCAACTTGGATTCTTTTCACAATCTTTTTGAAATCAGCATATGCTTCTGATTTTTCTTTCAAAAAAGCAACCCAAGTGAATCTAGAATAATCATCTACAATAATAAGAAAATATTTTCTGCCACCCCTACTCTCTTTCTTAGTTGGACCAACTAGATCCATGTGAAGAAGCTCTAAGGGTCTAGAAGTCTTCAGAGACTTGGTCTTTTTGTGAGATGCTCTGATTTGCTTCCCTTTTTGGCATTCTCCACAAATAGTTTTTGACTTCCTGCTGATTTTTGGAAGACCCTTTACATAATTGTTCAGCTTGGACAGATCTCTATGGTTTACATGTCCAAGTCTTTGATGCCACAGTTGAGCTTCATCAAGATGAGCTGAAAGATTCTTTTTGGTCACCAACAACATAGCAGTTTTCTTGATTTCTAAACCCTCTTAGAATAACTTTTCCATTTTTAGAAATCTCACAACCATGACTAGTAAAGATGACAGCATGATTTTTATCACAAATTTGAGAGATGCTAAGAAGGTTATGCTTCAAGTCATCAACACATAAAACATCTTCTAAGTGAGACAAGTTTGGAACATTTAGAGTGCCTGTTGACACCAAAAAAGTCAATATGTCTCCTCGACATCAAGAAGCCTCCTGAAGCCGCATCCTGCTAAAAATAGGCAAGGCTACTTCAAGCATCAGATTTTGTCAGAATAAGACAGAAACTGAGAGATCCTTCAAGACAGCTAAAAGAGGGGTACACCTGAGGTTTCGAGTCATTCCGACAACGTTTAGCCTAACTTCACCGCTCCAACAGCTAAACAGGCGCTCCCAGAGGCAACATCATCAAAGACACCAAAACTTTCATCAAAGCCTACGGATGACTCTAGAATGTCTCAAAAGGGTTCCATGCCAAATTTCAAGTCAAACCGACAACTTTTGACCCTCCATCAATGCTCGAGCAGCAAAATCAAGCCTCCCGGCGGCGGGAACCACCGAAGCCATCACTCATCAAACAAAATACATGAGTAGCTTCAACATACTTCCAAAAGGCTGCACGTCAAATTTCAGGTCATCCCGACAACGTTTGACCAGGTTTCGATGCTCCGAGAGAAAATCAAGCCTACCGGCGGCGGAGCAACCCGGGACCATGACATCCAAAACGGAGCCCATGGAACGTCTCAAAATGACTCCAATAGGCTCCCCGTCAAATTTCAGGTCAATCGAACATCGTTTGACCACATATCAAAGCTCGGCATTTTCCCTGTAGCAAAATCAAGTGAAGCATCGATGAGACCCCAAACGGCTTCAAAACTCAAATAAAAGCCCATGGTTGGTCCTATCCACTGCTCAAGAAGCTTCACCTCAATTTTCAGGTCATTCAGACATCGTTTGACCTAGTTTCGACGCTTGACGGAAAATCGGCTACAAAGTCTTCGGCTTTCCCGAAAAATAGGAAACTTTGTGCTCCGATTTCGCAAAGGTTCTCGTCAAGATTTCTTCAAGAAAATCAAGTCAATAATTGAGGAAAAATGTCAAGAAAAATACAGAAGAAAAAAGGGACGAAAAAGACGAAAAAACGGCCGAAAACGACGCTCGGTGACCAAACGGGCCGAAGCCCCATGGTTGCCGGCGACCTTGGCCCAAGGTCGCCGGCGACCCTGGGTGCATGGTCGCCCGGCGACCCTGGAAATCCGGGTCGTCGGATTTTGCGCTGAAGTGTCCGTTTTCGATTCTTTTCGCGTTTCGGGTGTTCTGGCCTCTGTGATTTTCTGAAAATCCAATGTTTGGTGCTTCAAAACCACTGATCTTCGTCGACATCTCGGATCCGCCGTCAAAAGCATGAAATCATCACCGATCGCCTCAAAATCGCCAACCGGCTGACCAAGAAAGTGCACTTTCTGCCCGACCGATCGTGAAATCGACAAGACAGACGTCACCGGCCCGCCAACATCAATCAATGTCTGAAATTGCATCGCAATCCGACATCAAATAATGCGTGGATCCACCCGTGATGATCGCAAGAAGAATCTCAAAAGGCTCAGCACGGCCCGCGACTCTTCACATGCCTTGGCAACCACTTAATGTCGTTAATTGACCCATTAAAGCAGTCATTAACTCATTATTTTGGACGGCCCAATCAGAACCAAGCATTTGGGAGTTACAAATCCAAGCAATCATGGCATTAAACCCATGAAACTCCCATCATCATGAAGCATAAAGGTGATTAAATGCCCACTACCTTCATCGGCCAATCACAAGCCTTGAAAAAGGAGTTACAAAATCGATTTGTAACTCCTCATCAATTCTTTCATCATGGCCATCAATGCCAATAAACACCTCATGGCTACCAAAGGCCTATAAAAGGAGGTCCATTCCAAGAAGAAAGCATGATGGAAAAGAGATCCCAAGTGCAAGCTCTGAAAAACAAGAAAATCCAAGAGAGAGACGAAGTCCTGCTACTTTGCTCCCGGAAGCACCACAAGGTGATCAACGTCCCTTAGGGGGCCACCCCCCATGGTCACCTCCTTCTCCAACATGGCCTAAACGCGGCTTTTCAGCCCGTTTATTTGTTTTTTCATTGGATATAGGACCTTCTCTTGGTCCTTGTCCTTTAAAAAACTGAGGTTAGGAGCCAAGCCAAAGAATCAAAGCATCACATTTCTCATTTGAAGGACGACGGCGAAGCCCATACATGACTTGCGACCGTAGATCTCAACGTGTCCCCACAATCTCCTGAGAAGTTAGATCCCTTTTCTTCATTTTCTATTGTAGTTTGTATTTCTTAAAGAGACAAAAAGAAATCACAATTCTTGTCTTTCATATTTGATGAGTTTTGTAAAAACGCCTTTCACGGCAAAATCGCCTTTCACGGCAAACAAGCAAAAACGCCTCTTACGGCATTCTAAAAACTTGTCTATTTTCTTAATATTTGTGCAATTTGAAAAGTTAGAAAAAAGGATTGATTTCATTTCCACTTGTGAAGGTGAATCTCCGGATTATCACTATTCCAAATTCCAAGTAGAAAGTAAATCTGGCATACCCGTACAAAAATGTTGATGCCCGAGATTTTCCCTCCTCCGCCCAGACCCAGGTCAGCCCCCGGGGTGCGGAAGGAGAGGACGGAAGATTTCTTTCGGGTCCATCAAGTTGGCATACCCGGTGGGACACGTTAACTTGAGAACGTGATGCTTTGATCACTTGGCTCCTTTCTAGTTGGTGGCCTATGTTGCATTTTGCATTTAAAAAAAAATATGAGATGGGATTTCAATTGTTCTTTCTCGCTTCAAAAAAAAAAACAAAATCTGATCTCTTTTTCTTAAAAGCTCAATTTTGAGAAACTTTGATCCTTCCCTCTTCGAACTTGATAGCTCACAGAAATGGTCGCAGCTTTCGTTCATATCAGGGATTGGGCCATCTTTTCTCTTTGATGAGTCCAATTGGGATTTTTTTTTAAAAAAAAAAAAAAAAAAAAAAACTTCATTTCAAATTCTTTTAAAAAAAAATGATCTCTCTTTCTCAAGATTCAACTTTGAGAAATTTTGATCCTCTCCTCTTTGAACTTGATAGCTCACAGAAATGTTCGCAGCTATCGTTCATATCGGGGATTGGGCCATCTTTTCTCTTTGATGAGTCCAACTGGGATTTCAAAAAAAAAATTATAATTTCAAAAAAATTTAGTTTTCTCTCTTTTGCATTCAAAGTTGAGAAACCTTGGTTCATTCCCTTCGAATTTAGCGCTCGCAGAAATGTTGAGCCTTTGTTCAGATTGGAACACCATTCGTTCTCTTTAATGAGTTTATAAAAACCCTTTCAAAAAAAAAGGGGATTTTTTAAAAAAAAAAAAAAAAACAAAAACACTAAGATTCCACCAGTTGCATTCTTTGACCAAAGTGGATTTAAGAAAAGCCTTGTCCAGAGTGTGGAGACAGCTAGACTGTTCAAGGCAAGGGTCCTCCAAATGGGTTCATTAAGTAATCCTTCCCTTACCTGGGGGCTGATCTATCTACTAAGGTTTCATAAGATCGAATTGGAAATCTATGTGCACCTTTCAAAAAAAAAAATTCTAAAAAAAAAATCCTTCAAAAAAAAAAAAAAAAAAAAAAAAAAAACTTCTGTCACTTTGAATTCAAAGTTGAGAAATTTGGTTCTTTCCCTTTCGGATTTAGCGCTCGCAGAAATGTTGAGCCTTGTTCGGAATGGAACACCATTTGCTCTCTTCAATGAATTCAATCTTGACTTTTCAAAAAAAAAAATCTTTTTTAAAAAAAAAAAAAAGAAAAAAAAAAACTTTTGTCACTTTTGAATTCAGAGTTGAGAAATCTTGGTTCGTTCCCTTTCGGATTTAGCACTCGCAGAAATGTTGAGCCTTGCTCGGAATGGAACACCATTTGCTCTCTTCGATGAATTCAACCTTGACCTTTAAAAAAAAAAACTTCCGTCATTATTGGATTCACATCCGAGAAATTCTGGTTCCTTCCCTTCTGAATTTAGCGCTCGCAGAAATGTTGAGCCTTTGTTCGGATTGGAATACCATTTGCTCTCCTTTATGAATCCAAATTTGACCTTTCAAAAAAAATCCCTATCTCGTGTCCTTCCCAAGGATGCGATTTGCAACATTTGTGCCTAGCGGTGCTAGTATGCCCTTTCGGGTCTACTGTATTCGCGACCGACACATTTGTATCTCCAACCTTATATCATTTTACCTCAAGTGAGCCTTGCTTCTCGGTAATTTGAATTAAGGTCTACAATTGCTTCTAGCAGTCACTGGAACGCTCACTCTGAGCCTACCATACTTGCATTTTAGAACAATTGTATCCTCTATGGCTTTTTGCCTTCTTTATCGTCCTTGGGTTGAGCCATGTCCCCTCAAGTGATTTGAAAAGACAAAACCATAGTTGTTCTCCATTTACGATCACCATATTCTTGTGATTACTAATGGATTTGGTCTTGTTTCAGAAGTTTTCCAAAACTAACAATGGCAGCTTCATTGACCATCACTTTCGATGAGAACAAGTACCAGCTTATGCTTCAAGATAAGCAAAACAAGCATAAGCGCCCTGCCAGTTGCCGAAGCGTCATCTCCCTCGACAACTCTCCAAACACCGGGTCAACTTCAACTCCCCGAACCATCGTCTTCGGATCACTGGGACCATTCCCACTTCCCGCAGAAGACACTGTACCTGCCAAGAAGCAGAAAACCGTCCCGCAACGTGTCACTAAAATGGCACCAAGGGCGAACACCAAGAAGCCTGAAGCCCGTGGCGTTCCCACGAAGCCTCAACCCACAAGAAATCGGGTTTACACCAAAACCTGGTCCCCGAGATCTTCGCCAAAGCAACGGAGGTCCCGAACATCTGCAAAGCCAGCATTCCTGGCCCCTCTCAAGGAGAATCAGTTCTACCCTCTCTCTTACATGAAAGAGGAGAAACCTACCCTCCACCCAAAAAATAAACAAAATCATCATGAGCCGGCTTGCTCCTACAAGCCCAAAATCAAATCCTACATTGTTAGGCCTAGACAAAAACATGCTGAAGCCTGCACTCCCGCGAGTCAACCCTCATCTCAATAGGGGCCGAGCTCGCAAAATTCAAATCTTCACTATGACAGACGAAGGACCGCGTCCAGATTCTGTCCTTGCCAAGCTTCAAAGAAGACAAACTCGGCTGCTGTGCACGGGGGACTACATCCTTCATCGCCAGAGCCCAGCCAGAGCTGACTGAAGCTCAAATTGCTCGTCGTATGCGTCGCCGCACTGCATATCGACAAAAGAGACTCGAGAAACAAAGAACCCAGCGTTCTACTCTCCACATCTCAAACAAATGGGTCGAAAAAGAAAGGCCCGACCAATTCGTTGCTGTTCATATGGTTGGCAAAACCAGAAAACGCCGGAAGTCAGCAACCAAAATCAGTGTTAGACGTCCAGTGACTCGCAGCGTCTCTCGGACAAGAACACATCTGGAAGAGTCTTCCAGTCCTCCAAGCCAAGAACACCGGAGTAACCACTCTTCAGATTCTTCATCCAGAAGAATGAGCCCCAGTTCAGCCACCAGGACGATTTCTTCGTTCGAATCCCGAGGGATGAACGTCTTGGCTACAAGTTATGAGCCACCTCCACAGCATGACGATGTAACTGCACGCATCCAGCAGTTGGAGCAAGGACAGCAGAGAATTGAGACTCTGATGGAAAATCTGATTCTCACTCTACAGCGTCCACCACCTAACAACGAAACCCCTCCGAATCATGAAGATGATGAGGGTAATGCAGAAAACAATGAGTCTCGCGCCCTTACCAGAAAGGACGTGGACGATATCCTCGTAAAAGCAAAATAAGAGGATACATTGAAGGAACATGGAATCAAGCCACCCTACCCTTTATGGATGGACTCGGTTCCGTTCCCTGCAAAATTCAAACAACCTACTCTCCAGACATATACTGGGAAAGGTTCAGCCAGACAGCATGTCATCCATTTCAAGATCCTGACGGGAGCTATTGCGGATCAAGATGCCCTCAAAATTCGCCTCTTCGCAAGTACCCTAAAAGGTACAGCCTTTGATTGGTACTCCACTCTGCCGGAGAACTCCATCCAGAACTGGGCTATGCTAGAGACACGCTTCCTAACCCACTTCCAAGGTGAGGATCATTCTGTTACTATGGCTCAACTCTGCAGCCTAAAACAGGGAGAGAATGAGTCAACATACGACTTCATTCACAAATGGAAGGCAATGGCGTACAAATGCTCAGATGTACTGCCACAAGCGTCGCTGGTGGACATCTGCCGTAACAATATGAGAGCAAAAATCCGCTCCATGATTATCGGCAATAAATCAAAGAACCTGGGGGAACTCCTCGAAGCTTCCATGGAAGCTGAAATGATGATCAAAGACCTCAACAGTCAGAAATCATCAAAGAAAGAGCCGCCTGCTATTACAACCTCAAAACCAAAGAAAAAGGAGGTTCTCAATGTGCAGACTAAGTCAGCTCCTCAGCAGCCAAAGAAACCTGAAAATAAAACTGCAGGTAAAAGGCCTGAACTCTCTGATGCCTTCAAAGAACGTGTAGAAAAGAAATATCCGTTCGATGAAGATATTGAAGAAATCTTTGAGGCTCTCCTATCAAATGGCAAACTTATTTTGCCAGAGCCCAAAGGACTGGGAGATGTTGGCAAAACCAATGATCCCCGATACTGTCCATACCATCAGATGATCTCACATCCTCTCAATCAATGCTTCGTTGTGAGAGAGAAGATCAATGAGATGTGGAAAAACGGAGTCATAACCTTTGATAAAAACTATGGCCCCGCCTCTGTCAACATGGTGTCATGTCGGCAAATTTCAAAGTCACCGAAGGAGAAAATCACTACTTCATTCAGGGTGATAAAAATGGCTCAAGCGTCCCAAGAATTGGTTCCCTATCCAACACCAGATGGACAACCTATATGGGTGCATCCCGATCTCCTAGATGATGAAAATTGGGAGATCGTCAAAACAAAGCCGACCGCTCAGCAGCGAAGGCAAGCCAAGAGAAAGCTCCGCAAGCTCAAACAGCAGCAAAAGTCTCAACCAAAACAAGAAGTCCTTGAAAAAGCAGAAACTTCTTCCACTGCTTCACTAAGGACGACGGAAGAATCTCTTCCCAGAACCTCCAAGGCGGTAAGAAAATTCACTCTTGATGATTTCATGCCACCTCTATACAAACATAAAAATGTGCAGGGGGCATCATACTCTTGCAACTCGGTAGTTGAATTCTCCATGAATGGATACGAGTCCAGTGATACTGCCAGTGATATAGATGAGTGGGAAAAATCCCTTGAAACAGGAGAATACCTCTCCGACGAGGAATGGATTCCCGACTCTCATCTTATGCCAGTAATCTGGTATAACCCATTACAGCCACAAGGATCTTGGTCTAATGATGAAGAAGACCAAGACCCTATTCAAAAAAATGCTGTCAATCCAGCACCAGCAAATGCTTCAGTGGAACCCAACATGGGCGAACCACAAGGGGCAAATGACGAAGAAGATTTGGCTCCCATGCCTGATCTCGAAGAATATGCAAGAATCTTGCAACATCTTGCCATAGAGCGGGAGCAGGATCGCATCAATCTTCGTCATAATCCAGAGCCGGAAGTCCCTGAAAATCAGCGGGAACTTTCTCCCTTAACTCCTGAAAATGGAGAAAACAGTTGGATCGATGATCCTCTCACATCCGAGGATGAGTCTGATTCCCAACAGTCTACACTGGGGGCATCTCCTGTCAGGATAACCTGCAATGCAATAGCTCAGGACGACAGTGCTTCTGAAGCTTCCGAAGACACGTACTCCCCAACCGGTAGCATATCTTCCGGAGCTACATCCTCTCAGGTGACTTCCACTGAGATAACATCCTCTCAACCTTCGTCTCCTGAAACTGTGACATCGGAACTCAAGCCACTCCCGATTGATCATCTTGAAGAAACTTCTGCCAATGAAATCTTCTTCAATGAAAACTCAGTCAATTGGTCCCAGATACCCGATCTCACGGGCAATGTCTGGGCTAATAAAGAAAAGTTGCCGGCTGCTGTTCAGGACTTGTTCCCCGAAATTGCTCCGTGTAACACAATCACTGAAGACGCCAATGCTGTTACAGAGACGTCCTCAGCAAAGGATCAACCCCTTGATCCTGAGAACGATCTTCCAAAAGAAGACCCTTCTCTAGAGGCTCTTGAAGTTGGTAGAGGTACCCGTTCTGGCCGGGATTACCACAAAAATTACAACCAACCTTCTTCTTCTTATGTAAATCCTTCGGGAAAACAAGTTGTAAGTGCCCCAAGTGGCAATAATAATGAAAATGCAGGCCCGAAGGAGGCTTTCAAGTATGACTTGATTGAGCACTTCAAACACATACCTGCACGTCTGCACATCCTTGACTTATTACGAATGTCTCCACAAACTCGTGATAGTCTCATTTCAGAATTACAAAGGCTGAATGCGGATGTCGACAAACATGCCCCACAAGTCCTTCAAATTGAAATGGACTATAGGGTCAAAAAATCAAATACTCCCTCAAAGGGAGAAAAGAAGAAAACTGAGGGATCAAGCAATGAATGCCTCTCGGTACAAAAAGCAATAAGTGCAACAATTGCCTTCGACAAGGATGACCTCCTCCTAGGCGAAACAAAGCACAACCGACCCTTGTACTTTACGGGGTACGTCAAAGAAATGCCAGTACACAGAGTTCAGATCGATCCAGGTTCTGCACTCAACCTCATCTCTAGTTCGGCACTCGAAGAGCTGGGCATCCCACCTAGCAAACTGAGTCACACGTCCGTATCCATCTTCGGATATGACGGCAGCGCTCAAAGGCCTATCAGCAAAATCTGGTTCAAACTGCAAATCGGTGATCTAATTTCTGAAGTCACTGTGTATGCAATAAGGACCCCTTCATGCTATAATATACTCCTTCGACGCCCCTGGATACATGAGAATGGTGTCGTCCCTTCAACTCTACATCAGTGCATCAAGTTCCTTGGCGACGATGGCCTGATACATCGAGTATTTGCAGGCAAAAAGCCCTTCAAAGGCAGAGATGTCCATTTTGCAGATGCTCAAATGTATAAAGATGGAAAGGAAGAACAGGAGGAAAAAACAATTCGCTTTGCCGACAGTCTCCAGAAAGATAAAGGCAAGGCTCCTCAGCAATCATCGGAGGAAAACAAACCCTCCACCAAACTCGAAGTAAGCGGGCAAGCTCCCTTCGTCGTCTCCTTCAAATCTCCAAAGCCTTTGGTAATCACTACTAAAGCAAAGAAGACAAAACAAAAGACTAGGGGCAAGTTCACTGTCTCCTTTGTGTCTATTATGCATGACACAGACTCAGAGTCAGAGTCAGAAGATGACACAGCATCGAGCCAAGCTGATACTCAGCAAGATCAGCTCACTCTCACTCCATTGGAGACACTTGCAGACATAGAAGACCCTACGTCTGCTTCCTTTGTTATTCCGGCAACTTCGCCAGAAGAAAAAGTGATTTACTTCCACAGATCAGGAGCATCTCCACTGAACTCTCTGCTTGAACCTTTCTGAAATGAAGGTATGCCTCAGTTATCCCAGTATAGTCCAATGGCACAAGCTATCATGAAGAAAATAGGCTACAACGCTCAAAATCCGACTGGTTTGGGAGGTGGCCGTGGTATTCTTACACCATTGGAACCCACCCTGACCAAAAGTCAACCAGAAGATTGGAAAGTCCACCTTCAAAAAGGCAAGTCTTCATATGGGTTGGGGTATGATCCTACCGCTCCTATGAGACAGTTGACACCATGGCTGCAAAGTCGCTTTACCGACCAAGCCTCAACATCTCATGAAGACATTGGATATCTCTTTGAGGAGTTACTCGTAAAAAATCCTGAAAGCTCCTCCAATTGGTATAATTTCTCTGATAATAGAGAGGAATTGCCCGATGACGTAGACGAGCGGTTCTCTGTCCCAGAAGAATCATCGTCTCCAAAAGAAGTACCTTACTTCAACCCAATTCCGGCAAATGATTCGAACCATCTCATTGCAAGCCTTGAGAAGGATAGCATTGAGAAGGATGCTGATCAAGAAGATTCATGGACAGAAACAGAGCCTTAGTCTGAAAATTTCTCTGGCACTCCAGAAGGTCTTGTTGAGTTGGAAGCCTCCGAAAATACTGTGGAGGAACCACCTTCAAACCTTCTGACGGAAGACCCTATTCAAAAGATAGACTTGGGAACACCTGATAACCCACGTCCTGTATTCATAAGCAAGAATATAAAGGATGATGAGTTACCCGAGTATATCTCCTTTCTTCGTGAGTTCATTGATTGCTTTGCATGGTCTTATGCCGAAATGCCTGGCTTGGATCCCAAAGTAGCAGTCCACAAGCTCAACTTGCAAAAAGAAATCAAGCCTATCAAACAAGGCCAAAGAAGATTCCGTCCCGACGTGATGGACAAAATCGAACAAGAAGTTCAGAAACTCAAAAACGTTGGCTTCATCCGCGAGGAACAGCATCCTGAATGGTTGGCCAACATCGTCCCCGTGACAAAGAAAAATGGGCAGATAAGGGTCTGTATCGACTACAGAGACCTGAATAATGCATGTCCTAAAGACGAATTCCCGCTCCCCATACCAGAGGTGATGATTGACAAAACTATGGGTTCGAGCGAATGACATTCATGGATGGATTCTCTGGCTACAACCAAATAAAGAAGCATCCTGAAGATGAAAGGCATACATCATTTCGGACACCATTCGGCGTATATTGCTACACTGTTATGCCGTTTGGCCTGAAAAATACAGGTACGACATATCAGAGGGCTATGATGAAAATATTCCAAGATATGCAGCATAAGACGGTCGAATGCTATGTTGACGACCTCGCCATAAAAAGCAGAAGAAAAGAAGACCATCTCAATGATCTTCGAGAAGTCTTCCTCCGACTTCGCAAGCACAAATTGCGGATGAATCCACTAAAGTGCTTCTTCGGTGTCTCATCGGGTAAGTTTCTCGGATTCATAGTACGGAAAGCTGGAATAGAACTTGACCCCACCAAAGTCAAGGCTATCCTGGAAATGCCATCTCCCAGAACCCTAAGAGAATTAAAAGGGCTTAAAGGAAGGCTGGCCTACATTCGACGGTTCATCTCCAATCTATCAGGGAAATGCCCTCCATTCTCTCGCCTGATGAAGAAAGCTGTGGACTTTGTCTGGGATGCCGAATGTGAAAGTGCATTTCAAGACATCAAAGCATCCCTCATCAAACCTCCAGTGCTGGCTGCCCCCACAACTGGAAAACCATTTATCTTGTACACAAAAGCTCTCGACCACTCTTTGGGTGCTCTGCTCGTACAAGAAAATGACGACGGAAAAGAAGCTACTCTATATTACCTTAGCCGCATGATGGTAGGTGCAGAGCATCACTACTCCCTAGTCGAAAAAGAATGCCTTGCAGTAATGTTCGCTGTACAAAAGCTGCGTCACTATCTGCTATCGAACACAATCTACCTGATTTCGAGGATCAACCTCCTAAAGGTCCTTGTCACAAAAGCAGGTTCTCTCAATGCCCGACTGGCAAAATGGTCCATTCTTCTATCACAATTTGATATTAGGTATGTACCACAAAAAGCAATCAAAGGCCAAGCTCTAGCAGACTTCCTCGCAGAGCATCCATTGCCTAAAGATTCTTCACTCAGGGATGATCTCCCAGACGAATTTGTCTACAATGTGGAAACTTCCTTGTCAAACGCTTCCTGGGACATGTACTTTGATGGTGTAACCTGGACAAATGAAAAAGGAAAGCAAATATCGGGAATCGGCATCCTCTTTGTCAGCCCCGACAAATACATGATTCCATACGCCTTCTCGCTACTGGAACCATGTTCAAACAATGCAGCTGAGTACCAAGCCCTGATTGTTGGATTGGAACTCGCCCTCGAAACCGGCATCACCATGATGGAAGCTTTTGGAGACACTCAACTGGTCGTCAACCAGATGAATAAAAAATATGAAGTCAGGAAGCCTGATTTGCTACCTTACTACAATAAGGCGCAGTCGCTTCGACAAAAATTCAACATCTGCCATATCACCCACATCCTCCGAGGTGAAAACATCCGTGCAGATGCCCTGGCCGGACTCGCCGCATCCATGGCAATCCAAGAAGGGGAAAACATGCAAATTACAGTGTGTCAAAGAAGGATTCTCCCTCCTCTCAACACACACCAAGCAGTTGCTGAATGCCACCAAGTGGTTGGAAGTCGGATATCCATCCTCAAACCTCCGATGGGCGACTGGAGAGATCCGTTCATTGATTACATCATGTTCGGAATCCTACCTGAAGATCCAAAAGAACGGGTAAGCATCCAAAGACGAGCCCCAAACTTTCATTTGGATATACCTTCAAAAGCACTTTACAGAAAATCCTTCAACGGAGTACTCCTACGCTGCTTATCCCAACAAGAGGCTGAGAAAACTCTCGAAGAAGTACATGCTGGTCTTTGTGGAGCCCATCAGGCTGGCCCTAAGCTCTACAACCAGATAAAAAGGCTAGGTTACTATTGGCCTACCATGGTAGCTGATGCAATGCAATTTGCCAAGCCCTGCCAAAAATGCCAGATTCACGGAGATTATGTCCACATGCCTCCAGAATGGCTACATCCAACAGCAATCTCATGGCCTTTCGAAGCCTGGGGAATGGATATCATAGGTCCTATTTCTCCCCCATCAAGCAAAGGTCATCGCTTCATCTTCGCCGCTACGGATTATTTCTCCAAGTGGTCAGAAGCATTTGCGCTCAGCGAAATGAAGACTTCATTAGTCCTTCAGTTCTTGCGTACCAACATTATTTGTCGCTTCGGCATACCTAAAAGATTCGTCCATGATAACGGACCGCAATTCCGGGATCATAGATTCTATAGGTTCTGCGATAAGTACAAAATCCAAAGTTATCCTTCGAGTCCATATAATCCAGCAGCGAACGGACTAGCAGAAGCCTTCAACAAGACACTCTGCAAAATTCTTAAGAAAATGGTCTCTAGTCACAAAAGAGACTGCGGCGACAAACTACTAGAAGCTTTGTGGGCCTATCGAACCACCGTTCGAGGACCAACTCATAGCACACCATTCTCATTGGTCTATGGATGCGAAGCTGTTGTCCCTTTGGAAGTACAAATTCCTTCCTTAAGGGTATCTTTACAAAATGACATGACGCAAGAAAGCAATGTCAAATTGAGACTCCAAGAGCTGGATAATCTCGATGAAAGACGACTCGAAGCTTTACAAAGCATTGAGTTGTACCAAGCACGCATGGTAGGATCTTTCGACAAAAAGGTCAGGCAACGTGCCTACAAAAAGGGTGACTTGGTTCTTGCAGTAAAAAGACCCATAGTCTTTGCCCACAAATCCAAAGGCAAATTCGAACCAAAATGGGAGGGACCCTTCGTCATCGACAAAATCTTCTCCAACGGTGCATACGCTCTTCTAAACATGGAAGGAGATAGATGTATGCTACCCATCAACGGCAAGTTCTTGAAGCGGTACTACCCTTGAAGACTTCCTCAAACGGGTCAGAGCAATATCTACACGGCTAAAGCGTATTTCCAAGGTACTTGCTTGTCAAACCCACCCCTTTTGAAATTTTCATCTTTATGTTGAAATTTCCAAAAAAAAAAAAACAATCTCTCAAAACAATGCTTACTTTCATCGTTTCATTGTTCACAAAAAAAATCATCAAATCCAAAAATCCAAGTTTAGGAGCCTCTTCCCATACTTGACTAAAATTTTCGATCCTTAAACCCAAAATTCATGGTTTGAAACAAAAATCGGGGCTTAGGAATTTTCACCCTAGACCACCTCGGCTTTTACAACCAAAATGGTTTTAAGTCAAAATTTATGACCTTCGTGTCTTTAAACAAAATTTTGGTTTTTAGAAAAAAAAACCGCGGGGAAGCGACATTCAGTCAATACTCGCAAAACCCAAAAACAAAAAAAAAACCGAAAGGATGCGAACCCCATTCGATACTTCTAAAAACCCAAAATCGCAAGGAAGCGAACCCCATTCGATACTTGCAAATTTCAAAAATCGTGGAGAAGCAACAAACCAGTTGATATCCACAACCCAAATTTCAAAAATCGTGGAAAAGCAACAAACCAGTTGATATCCACAACCCAAATTTCAAAAATCTTGGAGATGCAACATACCAGTTGCTATCCACAACCCAAATTTCAAATGGTTCGAGAAAACCTCAAATTTCAAAAATCGCGGAGAAACGACATCAAAGTCAATACCCGCAAAACCAAAAGTTTTGGGAAAAGCAGGGAAGCGACGCTTAGTCGATATTTGCACCCCAATTCGCGAGGAAGCGACATTCCATCGATACTCGCAAAACCCAGCCCCCGAGGAAGTGACATTCCATCAATACTCGCAAAACCGAATGAGCAAGGAAGCGACATTCCATCGATACTTGCAAGACCATTCAGCAGGGAGGCGACATTTAGTCGATACCTGCATTTTGAAAACCAAAACTTGGCTATAAATGCCAAAATCCGGCTATAAATGCCAAAAACAAAAATTTTGGCTATAAACGCCAAAATCGGCTTTCATGCCAATAAAACAAAACTTGGTTTTCAAAAAACTCAGCTATAAACGCCAAAATCCGGCTATAAATGCCAAATCAAAAATTTTTCGGCTATAAACGCCAAAACTGGCTTTCATGCCATCCCAAAATTGGCTCTCATGCCACAAACAAAATTTTTGGCTCTCATGCCATCTCAAAACTCGGCTATAAACGCCAAATCCGGCTATAAATGCCAGAATCCGGCTATAAATGCCAAAATTTGGCTATAAATGCCAAAAACAAAATTTTTCGGCTATAAACGCCAAAATCGGCTTTCATGCCATCTCAAAATCGGCTCTCATGCCACAAACAAAATTTTTGGCTCTCATGCCATCTCAAAATTCGGCTATAAATGCCAAAACAAAACAAAAACAAATCGGCTATAAACGCCAAAATCTGGCTATAAATGCCAAAATTCGGCTATAAATGCCAAGACAAACAAAACAAAATTCGGCTTCTATGCCATTCTAAAATTCGGCTTTCACGCCATCCAAAAATTTTGTCTCCCATGCCGCAAAACAAATTTTGGCTCTTACGCCACAAAATTAGGCTTTCTCGCCATCCAAATTTTGGTTTTCAAACCATCAAAAACGAGGCTTTCCGCCACAAAAATTGGCTTTCATGCCCAAAACAACCCTTTGACAAAAGATTTTCACAAAATGACAACCTTTTGATCAAATCCTTAAACAAACATTCCCATCAAACTTTTGCTCAAAATTGTTTTCATCAAAAAATGATTTAAGTGAAAGAAAGGGGATACAAAATATAGTACCAAAATTGTTTATACATGGAGGTACCAAAAAAAAGAAAAAGGAAAAAGAGTTTGTTACAACTCAGGAGCTCAATCCTACATTGGTCTTCAACCAAAGGTTCAACTCCTCAAGCAGACCCTTGGCCTTAACTTCCAAAGTTTTTAGGCCACGCTCCTTCAAAATGTCCCCATAAAACGCGGCCGAATGCCGTGACCCATCTGCAGCACGAGGAAGTTCTTCCCAGAGGACCTGCCACTGCTCATGCTCTTGAGTCTTCCTCCGGACATTACCTTCAGCTTCCTCAACCTGGCGAATGAGCGTCCCCTCTTTCTCCCAAGCCTGCTGAACGGCTGCATTGGAAGATCTAGCAGACCGACGAGGTGCGTTAGTAACAGGACCTTTACCTTTGTTCGTTCTAGAAGAACTACCTGCAAAAGATGGAAGAGAAAAGATCAATCAACATCAAAATGACAGAATTCTACTACAAAAAAAATTCTAGCAAAATTTTGACATAGTTTCGGGGCAATTCCAAAGAAAAAGAAAATACTCCGAAAAAGACAGGAAGCCTGAAGATGAGCTCAACATCGCTGCGAGCTCATAGTCAGTGGAGAACTCTCAAAGAAGGCTTGAACTCAACATCGCTGCGAGAACAAGCCAATCTCATCAAACTTCCGCAAAATCTGGAAAAGAGCTCAACATTGCTGCGAGCTTCAGAATCCAAAAGTTGCAAACTTCCTCAAAATCCAGCAAGACCAAGAAAGAGCTCAACATCGCTGCGAGCTCAAAATCCCAACACTTGCAAAAGATTTTCAGGTATGCATCATCATACTTCCAAATCTATTTACCAAAACTCATGCATCAAATAATATCATCATGCATTAAATGTTAGGAAAACCTTGACCAAAGTTTGACCAATTCCAACCCAATTTGGTCAAAACCAATCAAACTTTGTCCAAGTCAAAAATCATGTTGGCTTGACCTAGAGACTCTAGCCTTCTATCTTGATGCATCAAACAAAAAAAAAATGCATACATATTGAAATTGCATAGCCTCATTATCATAGTGAGCAAACAAGGAAAAAGAAAAAGAAATAGAGAAAAAAAATCTCAGCAAAAAAAAAAAAAAACAAAAAAAACAAAAAAAAAAGAGAGAGAGTACATGGCTAAAAAAAAAAAGAAGAGAAAAAAGAGAAAAAAAAAGAAAAAAAAAGAAAGAAAGAAAAAAAGAGAAACACGAAAAAAAAAAAGAAAAACGTGCATGAGAAGAAAGAAAAGAAAAGAAAAAATGAAGAAGCTACTTCTACAATGGAGATTCTTGATGAGGAAGAAAACTTACTTGAAGCCATTGATGGAGAAGAAGAATAAAAGCTTGGAGATCCTTGAAGAAGAGAAAGCACTTCTTGCCTTGGGGAGCACTCTTGAAGATTTCTTACAAAAAGAAAGTAATGGAGCAAAAGCACCAACCCTCTTTGCTTTTATAAAAGAGAGCAAGCCAAAAGAGGAAACAAAGAGAAAGAAAGGAGGTAAGTGCTAAAATTTAGCTACTTTCCCAAAGAGAAAGATATTTTGAGAGAATCTTTCCACAAAAAGAAAACTTGAGAAATTCTTTCCAAGTAAAGATATTTTTAGATATTCTCTACACAAAAGAGATATTTTTGGATATTCTTTACAAATATGACACTATATGAGATCTAGGCCATCTCCAAAGCCTAAGGTCCCATGGGTTAGCCCATATGAGCCAGGTTTGACCGCCTAGGCACTAAAAGTGGCTTTTAGTCAAAATATTCCTCTTACCAAGAGCAAAAAAAAGAAAAGAGCAAAAAAAGTCCCATGCCTCTTTTGAGTTGATGGGATCATTCAAAAAAAAAAAAAAAGTCTCTTGAGTTTCCAAAAACCAAACCATCCAACCTCATGAACCAAATTGAGCCAAAATCTTGAAATTGACATTTCACAAAACCAAAATCCGGTCCCCTAGCTCGCCACATACAGCTTGTTAGGTCACAAGACCAAAACCAAAATCAAAATCCAAAACCTACAAACCAAATCTGACCCCCCAACCTGCCACATACAGCTTGCTGGGTCACAAGGTCGAAACCAAAATCAAACCCCGACCCCCTAACCTGCCACATACAGCTTGTTAGGTCACAAGGTCAAAAACCAAAATCCAAAACCCAAAATCCAAATACCCCATGCCATTTTCAAAACTTTGCCTTGAGATGGTACGTGATCCTTCTCACTACCATAAAATTCCCCCGGAAACTCAGAAGGCTATTCAACAAAAAAAAAAAAAAAAAAAAGCTCAAGACTCTTGGTCAAGTTGGAATCTCTCTTCCAAGTTTCTCTTCGAGGCACATCGACTCCAAAAAGCTACTCGTCGCTGTACCTCGAGGGGGCATTTGTTGACACCAAAAAAGTCAATATGTCTCCTCAACATCAAGAAGCCTCCTGAAGCTGCATCCTGCTAAAAATAGGCAAGGCTACTTCAAGCATCAAATTTTGTCAGAATCAGACAGAAACTGAGAGATCCTTCAAGACAGCTAAAAGAGGGGTACACCTGAGGTTTCGGGTCATTCCGACAACGTTTGGCCCAACGTCACCGCTCCAACAGCTAAACAGGCGCTCCCGGCGGCAACATCATCAAAGACACCAAAACTTTGATCAAAGCCTATAGATGACTCCAGAATGTCTCCAAAGGGCTCCATGCCAAATTTCAAGTCAAACCGACAACGTTTGACCCTCCATCAATGCTCGAGCAGCAAAATCAAGCCTCCCGGCGGCGGCAACCACCGAAGCCATCACTCATCAAACAAAATACATGAGTGGCTTCAACATGCTTCCAAAAGGCTGCACGTCAAATTTCAGGTCATTCCGACAACGTTTGACCAGGTTTCGATGCTCCGAGAGAAAATCAAGCCTACCGGCGGTGGAGCAACCCGGGACCATGACATCCAAAACGGAGCCCATGGAACGTCTCAAAATGACTCCAATAGGCTCCCCGTCAAATTTCAGGTCAATCGGACATCGTTTGACCACATATCAAAGCTCGGCATTTTCCCTGCAGCAAAATCAAGTGAAGCATCGATGAGACCCCAAACGGCTTCAAAACTCAAATAAAAGCCCATGGTTGGTCCTATCCACTGCTCAAGAAGCTTCACCTCAATTTTCAGGTCATTCCGGCATCGTTTGACCTAGTTTCGACGCTTGACGGAAAATCGGCTACAAAGTCTTCGGCTTTCCCGAAAAATAGGAAACTTTGTGCTCCGATTTCGCAAAGGTTCTCGTCAAGATTTCTTCAAGAAAATCAAGTCAATAATTGAGGAAAAATTTCAAGAAAAATACAGAAGAAAAAAGGGACGAAAAAGATGAAAAAACGGCCGAAAACGACGCTCGGCGACCAAACGGGCCGAAGCCCCATGGTCGCCGGCGACCCTGGGTGCATGGTCGCCCGGATTTTGCGCTGAAGTGTCCGTTTTCGATTCTTTTCGCGTTTTGGGTGTTCTGGCCTCTGTGATTTTCTGAAAATCCAATGTTTGGTGCTTCAAAACCACTGATCTTCGTTGACATCTCGGATCCACCGTCAAAAGCATGAAATCATCACCGATCGCCTCAAGATCGCCAACCGGCTGACCAAGAAAGTGCACTTTCTGCCCGACCGATCGTGAAATCGACAAGACAGACGTCACCGGCCCGCCAACATCAATCAATGTCTGAAATTGCATCGCAATCCGACATCAAATAATGCGTGGATCCACCCGTGATGATCGCAAGAAGAATCTCAAAAGGCTCAGCACGGCCCGCGACTCTTCACATGCCTTGGCAACCACTTAATGTCGTTAATTGACCCATTAAAGCAGTCATTAACTCATTATTTTGGACGGCCCAATCAGAACCAAGCATTTGGGAGTTACAAATCCAAGCAATCATGGCATTAAACCCATGAAACTCCCATCATCATGAAGCATAAAGGTGATTAAATGCCCACTACCTTCATCGGCCAATCACAAGCCTTGAAAAAGGAGTTACAAAATCGATTTGTAACTCCTCATCAATTCTTTCATCATGGCCATCAATGCCAATAAACACCTCATGGCTACCAAAGGCCTATAAAAGGAGGTCCATTCCAAGAAGAAAGCATGATGGAAAAGAGATCCCAAGTGCAAGCTCTGAAAAACCAGAAAATCCAAGAGAGAGACGAAGTCCTGCTACTTTGCTCCCGGAAGCACCACAAGGTGATCAACGTCCCTTAGGGGGCCACCCCCCATGGTCACCTCCTTCTCCAACATGGCCTAAACGCGGCTTTTCAGCCCGTTTATTTGTTTTTTCATTGGAGATAGGACCTTCTCTTGGTCCTTGTCCTTTAAAAAACTGAGGTTAGGAGCCAAGCCAAAGTATCAAAGCATCACATTTCTCATTTGAAGGACGATGGCGAAGCCCATACATGACTTGCGACCGTAGATCTCAACGTGTCCCCACAATCTCCTGAGAAGTTAGATCCCTTTTCTTCATTTTCTATTGTAGTTTGTATTTCTTAAAGAGACAAAAAGAAATCACAATTCTTGTCTTTCATATTTGATGAGTTTTGTAAAAACGCCTTTCACGGCAAAATCGCCTTTCACGGCAAACAAGCAAAAACGCCTCTTACGGCATTCTAAAAACTTGTCTCTTTTCTTAATATTTGTGCAATTTGAAAAGTTAGAAAAAAGGATTGATTTCATTTCCACTTGTGAAGGTGAATCTCCGGATTATCACTATTCCAAATTCCAAGTAGAAAGTAAATCTGGCATACCCGTACAAAAATGTTGATGCCCGAGATTTTTCCTCCTCCGCCCAGACCCAGGTCAGCCCCCGGGGTGCGGAAGGAGAGGACGGAAGATTTCTTTCGGGTCCATCAGTGCCTTTTCCAATCACTTTAGCTACATTGCCATCACCAAAAGTAACAATTCCACCATCATATTCACTTAATTTTGAGAAGAGTGTTTTATCTCCAGTCATGTGTCTAGAACATTCACTATCCAAATACCACAAAGATTGATCTCCAGCTTTAAGGGCTGTGTAGACTAATAAGCTTTTAGGTACCCATTTGTACTTATGAGATTTTGACTTATCCGAATCATGTTGATGAAAGGATTTCTTAGAATTTCTTTTAGCATGATTATTGAATTGAATTCTAAGTTGATCAATCTGTTTCATAAGTTCATTCAATTTTTGTGGAACAGTGAGATTCTTATGATACCTGTTTTTGCTTAGTTCATTCTTATAGGACTGTCTTTTGACTTGTTTCATTTTACACTCATATTTGACATGTCCTTTTCTCCCACAAGAATGACATATGACTTCGGAGTTGTTTAGATTACTTGAGGAGGCTTCTCCTTTTACAAACTTTGTAGAGGCATTAGGATTACATTTGGCTTCTTTGTTGTAACCAAGCCCAGTTTTGTCTCTTTGATATTTGCCCATCCCAAATAATCTTTCGAACTTTTCTTCTCCATTAGTGAAGGAATACTCATACTTTTCTTTGTACCAACTCATTTTGGTGACTTTATTCTTCAAACGAGAAATCAATTCTTTTAGATTTTCAGTCTCATCTTTCTCTCTTGTAAGCTTTCTTATGTAGTCACTAGCAATTTGAAATTTGGAATTAATTTCATGAAGATCATTGGTCAAAATATTATTTTCATTATTCAAAGTTTCAACTTTGTCTTTTAACATTTTGATCTTAATTCCTTGTTTGCTCATAGTTCTAATTAGTTTACAGCTCTCCTCATAGAGTTGATCATAGGTTTCTTGAAGATCTTCCTCATCAATGTCATTATCTGGGCTGTCTTTTTCAGATTCAATTTCATCCTCACATTTATCAATATCAGATCTTTCAGAATTTTCATTCATCTCAACTGACGGATCACAAACACTTCTGGCCATCAAAACATTATAGTTTCTGGTCTTATCTTGGTGAGATTCATCTGATTCTGATTCAGATTCAGATGAGTCATCATCCCATGTTGCCACAAATGTCTTTTTCTTTCTTTCCACTTGACACTCAGATGAGATATGACCATACTTTTGACAGTTATAATATTTCACCTTTCTATGTTGACTCTTAGAGGAGGAGCTGACTTTGTTTTTACCTTTATCAAAGGATTTGAAATTGGAATTCTTCTTCTTAAATTGTTTCAGAAACCTCTTAGCAAGTAAGGCAACATCTTCATTATCACTTTCTTTCTCATTATCAGATTCTTCTTTAGAAGGGGATGGTTGAGATGTCTTTAATGCAATAGATTTCTTGTCTTTGGATTTATTAGAAGAATTTATCAATTTCATTTCAAAGGTTCTAATATTGCCAGATAATTCCTCTACTTTCATATTTTCAGGGTCATTATATTCTTCTATAGAAGTCACTTTAGGGTGAAATCTTTCAGGTAGAGACCTCAGGATTTTGCTACAAACTTTGTCTTCTGGAATTTTTTCACCCAGAGACCACATTTCATTTATAATGACCATTAACTTAGTTCGAAACTCATCGAACACTTCATCTTCCCTCATTCTTAAAGATTCGAATTGGGAAGTCAACATTTGAAGCTTGGCTCTTTTAACAATAGTAGTTCCTTGATAGTTTGTTTTTAAAAGATCCCAAGCTAGTTTAGCTGTGACACATGTCATAATCTTTTTGTATTCTTCAGCTGTCATGGCACACGATATGGCATTCAATGCCTTCGCATCACTATCTTTCAAAGCCTTTTGATTAGGTGACCATCTTGCCTTTGCAAGAGGCTGAACAGTGCCATCTTCAGCTGTGGTGGTAGGATGAGACCATCCATCCTCTACAGCATCCCAAACAGATGAACCAAGGGATCTGATGAAGATGGTCATCCGGGCTTTCCAAAAAGCATAGTTTGTACCATCAAACAAAGGAGGTCTGTTCACTGCACTACCTTCTGGGTTAGACATCAGCACTAGACTAATAAAACGATCTACTCCAGGTTGTTAAGCCTTTATGGGAGTAACCTCGCTCTGATACCAACTGAAAGTTCAGGCTAGGGCCAATGACTAAGTCCTAGAGGGGGCATGAATAGGACTGAGGCTAAACAATTGCCATTTTTAATTTTCTAATCCTGTTTTTAATCAAAGCAGAATAAAGAACAAGACAAGCATAGCAAGAGTATAACTGAAACAGAAACTGTAGAACATTCAGAAGAGATATGGACACAGAGATTTATAGTGATTCGGTCACACAGACCTACATCCACTCTCAAGGGTCACACAGACCCTTGGTTCTACTATCATGAATCAAACTACACAAGTTCTGATTCTACCTCATATTTGATACGGAGGTTCAATCACACAGATCTACTTCTCCTTACAGCAATGTGGTGAGTTTAATCACACAGATCTACACACCTACCACATTATACATATGTTGTAGAAATTTGAAGAAGGGTGAACACTTGCCTTGATGATGGTTGAAGTGTTCTATGGAGCTCTGACCGCAGTCGAAGCTTGCACCTCTTGTTAACCTCTTGGTGTTGAGAAGAATGTCTCCAATGTGTTGTACAACCAGGGTTAAGAGGATTTGGTTTCTACGGTTACACAAATGAGTCTCTCATGGTGTAAACTACCCTAGAGGAAGCACTCCCTAACAAGACACTCATCTAAGAGCTAATGGAGCTCTAGAGTTTACCTAGGTCAAGCACATGAGTGTTTTGGAAGTGATTTGGAAGCCTACAATGGATGGGAAGAAGGTAGCAAGCAAGGCTATATCCTAAGGTCCTTAAAATGCATAGTGAAACAAGCTACAGCTTTATAGAAAACTCCCAACGGATACATTTTACGGTTAGCCTCTAAAACCGGCGGCTAGCCCCTTTTCAAAATCCCTGAGCCAACGGATATATTTTTGAAAGCGGTCAGCTCACGGTTAGCCACTGGTGGCCTTGGCGGTTAGCCGTGAGGTGACCGTAAAGGTGACCGCAAAAATGACAGGAAAAAATAGCTCTTGGGAAAACAAACCGTAAGACTTACGGTCACTTGCGGTTAGCCGTAAGGGGACCGGAAGGGTGACCGAAGATCTTGACAGAGAAAGGATTGCTCTCTGGAAAGGCGACCGCAGGACTTCGGTTACCTGGCGGTTAGCCGTAAAGGGTCTCTGCGGTTAACCGCGAGGTAACCGTGGAGCTGGCCGAAATCCATGACAGGAAAAACAGCTTGCTGGAAAGGTAACCGTGGGTTTTTCGGTTACCTGGCGGTTAGCCGTAATGAGTAAAGAGGCTAGCCGCCAAGTGACCGTAAGGTCACCAAACCCTCTGAATTTCAGGAAAAGTTTTAATTGATTAAATACAAGGTATTTTCCAAGGGATCTACAGGATGGTCCGGGTTTGAAATACCTGAGTGAGGGTTGGTTAGCACACACGGAGTTCTTCCTTGATAAATCCAGGCCTTCCAAGACTAGAACTTCTGCCTTCAAACTTCATCTTCCTTGTGAAACTAGAGAGGTAATGTCTTGGATTCTTTGACACGGAATTGACAATACAAAAACCAGTGCACATAGGAATGTGGCACTAACAGAGCTCTCCTTTGATACAACTTTTAAAGAGGAACCTCTATTCCAAGACCCTCTTTGAGTCACTCTTGCCTATTTAGAGACCTTCCAAGTAAGTTCTCCTTCCCAATCTTCTTGTTATGTATTCTCTTAGCTATAGAGAAGCTCTATTTTCATTATTCAAGAGTTCTCCTTCTTCTTCCCTTGTTTGACCCATTTTAGGGTTCGTTTTGGGGGTTTTTGTGTAGCTTGGAGTTTGGCTTGGAAGAGGAGGGTAATAGCTTGATTTCCTTGTTTAGAGACCTTGAGGCAAGTGGAATGAATGGATGTTTTGAGTTTTAAATGGGTACATGACAAACATGATTGATTTCTTTTGTATCTTCATTAATGGTTTGTTTGCTTGCATTCAATGTGTAATAAATGCCTTTGAAAGTGGTTGTTTAGCTCTTTATAATATTGGAAATATGGTTTATATTTCCTTGTTTTACTTCTTGTTAAAGACTTAAATGAATCCTTGTATTAGTGGATGTTCTTCTCCCTTTTGTGTGGTTGAATGTGGAGGAGGAGATGTTTGGGAAGTAAGGGTTCATGGGAGTTTGATGGGGGTTTCAAGTAGCTTTTGATGCATGATTATTGGGGGCAAGAAGGCCATTTTATTGCAGGTGAAAGTGTATAGGAGAATGGTGAAAGAAGGGCCATGAATGCCATTCTCGGGCAGCTGGGATTGGCTACCCGCTCTAGTGCGATCGAGCGCGCAACCAATCTGCTGCCAAACTCGGGCGGCAGTAAGACTGCCCACTCGAGCGGACATATGTCCGCTCGAGCGCGCATGTCGTCTGCTCGAGCGAGCATATGTCCGCTCGAGCGGGCAACCTTGCTGGTTGCCTAGGTTCCTGCATGGTTCAGGTCCGCTCGAACGCCCTTTGGCCCGCTCGAGCGCACCCCCCTTGGGTCTAGAGCACTTTTAAAGCTCGAAAAATATTTTTAAAGGAATCCCTTGGTATTGGGGGGGATCCATGAGGCAATGTTTGAAGTCCATTTGAGAAGAAAAACCACATCACAAAGATCCATTGAAGTTCTTTAGAAATTTTCAAGGTGTATAAGTATTCCGAAATGTCTCCAAATTCAAAGAGTACCAAGTCATTATTGAGATCGACATACTGGATCCCTATTCACCTTAAATAGATTTTAAACCTGATATTTCGTTCGAAACTCCAATAGTTCATTTGTATTTCCTTGTACCCGAGATTTACACTATGCGTCTATTATTCCCGAAAGCATTGAAAAAAGATACTTGTGATAATTGCTAGTCCCGAAATGCATGCCCGACATGATATGATAGTTGTGCCCTTGAGCACTCTGTCTTGCCCGATTATATTATTGCACTGGATTTATTTTACACGTGTCTTGATTTATATGATTTGACCTATGAGTCGGCACCACTAAGCTTGGATAACCTTGTCAGTCTGATCCACTGACTTGGAGATCCCCCTCTTGTCCTGCCAGCTGCAGTTTGGATCCCGCTACCCGGTTTATTAATCGTGGTCTTGTCCCGATACCGCGGATTACTACCGTGGTTCCCGATGCCCAGCTCGCTACCGTGGTCATGTCCCGTATATAGTATATGTATCTGTAAATTTCGTTGTACCTCCTCACTTCGGTGACTGAGGTCAACGCCTTGATATGCTTGCTCTATCACTTCGGGGATAGAGGATTTAGCTTCGTGTGGTTGCCATCTTGTTTGTTTCCCGAATTCCTTGATTACCTTACATGTTTTATTACTGCAATTATGTTTTTAAATAAATGTCTTGGTTACTTCTTGAAAGTTATTGTTTTAAATAGGTTTATATATTTCCCAAGGTAAATGCCTCTATTATCAAATGTTTCATATCTTTTCATCCACCCGCCAGACCGTCGTGTCTGATCCATTTCTTTGGTACTCAGGTCCCGTTGTCGGTCATCCCAAGGAAGAGCTCGAGGAGGCGGTCGGAGAACCGCAACAACTAGTTGAGTGGCGTGCCGATGATGTTATCTAAACATTCGGTTACCGAGATGCGTATAATTTTGGGGGTGTTATTAACAATTCGTTTTGGTGGATATTGTTTTGTTGGTATTAGCCTTTGTTGGCCTCTAATTTTGGGGATTGTAATTAAATGATATATGTTCAAACTTTAACAGTATTTTTGGGTTACACTTTAGAACATTGCTCATTCTGATACTTGTTACTTAAATGCAATCAGTCTTATTATTATGGAAACGGATCACATGCTTGATTTGCTACACGCTTCCGCAATTATACAAAATATTCATGTTGTTGTGATATCCTCACTGCGGACACCTGTGGGAAATTACGTGCACAGTTAATGCATGTCCTTTTATTATCCGTATACGTATTGGCATTAAACATACTACTATTCTTGTTTATCCTTTTATTCCATCATTTACTCTTACTTAGTTCCCGATCTCGGACTTGGACCCTGAACCCGGTCCAGGGTCGCGACAACCTAAATCTGTTGATGAAGCTTTTTCTGATGATTGTTGGATAAATGCTATGCAAGAAGAGTTAAATCAGTTTGCTAGGAATGAAGTTTGGGAACTAGTACCTAGGCCTGATGACATTAACATCATAGGTACCAAACGGATTTACAAAAATAAACTTGATGAAAATGGTACCATAGTTAGAAACAAGGCCAGGTTAGTTGCCCAAGGTTATTCTCAAATTGAAGGAATAGATTTTGAAGAAACATTTGCTCCTGTTGCCAGACTTGAATCCATTAGAATCTTATTTGCCATTGCTTGTTCCTTGAAATTCAAATTGTATCAAATGGATGTCAAAAGTGCTTTTCTAAATGGAGTTTTAGAAGAAGAAGTTTATATTGAGCAACCTAAAGGGTTTGAAGACCCTAAGCAACCTAATCATGTGTACTATCTTAAAAAGGCTCTTTATGGTCTCAAACAAGCCCCTAGAGCTTGGTATGAAAGGCTCACTCAATTCCTGATTAATCATAATTTTGAAAAGGGTAGTGTTGATAAAACTCTATTTAGTCAAAGAACAAATGACACTATATTGATTGCTCAAATTTACGTTGATGATATTGTTTTTTGTTCTACTTATGATGTGTTAACAGAAAATTTTGCCGATCTTATGAAATCTGAATTTGAAATGAGCATGGTTGGTGAACTTAATTTCTTTTTAGGATTACAAGTTAAACAATTATCTGATGGAATGTTTATCTCCCAAACCAAGTATGCTAAAGAATTGATCAAAAGGTTTGGTTTAGAGTCAGCCAAACACATGAACACACCCATGAGTACAACGGTCAAATTATCTAAGGAATCGAGTGGTAAGAGTGTTGATCCTAATATGTATAGAAGCATTATAGGCAGCCTATTATATCTTACAGCTAGTAGACTAGATATTGCATTTAGTGTAGGAGCTTGTGCCAGATATCAATATGTTCCAAAGAAGCTCATTTGAAAGCTATTAAGAAAATCATTAGATATGTATCAGGGACTTCAGGATATGGCCTATGGTATCCATATGATTCTCCTATTTGCATTGCTGGATACTCAAATGCCGATTGGGCTGGAAATGTGGATGATAGAAAATCTACTAGTGGTGGGTGTTTTTACCTAGGAAACTGTCCAGTTGCTTGGCACAGCAAAAAACAATCATCCATTTCCTTATCTACAGCTGAGGCAGAATATATAGCAGCTGGAAGTGGTTGTACTCAAATGCTATGGATGAAACAAATGCTCAAAGACTATGGTATTGATCAAAGCAGCATGAATTTGTACTGTGATAACACTAGTACTATCAATATCTCTAAAAATCCTGTCCAACACTCTAGAACTAAATATATAGATATCAGACATCATTTCATTAGAGAATTGGTTGAAGAGGAAGTCATAATATTAGAGCATATTTCAACAGAAAAACAACTGGCAGACATTTTGACAAAACCTTTGGATGTTTCAAAATTTGAAAATATGAGAAAATCTCTTGGTGTTTGTACCATTAGATAATCTCTTCATCTTGCCCTGTTATGTGTGTTTTTTTTTTAAATTAAAAAAAAAGGGCTAGCCGTGGACCCCTTTGGCGGCTAACCGACTTTTTGGAACTGCGATTTAAATCATCGCAGAACCCTTCTCTTTTTATTTTTCTGTTTTTCTGTCTGTCTCCTCGTCAGTTCATCTTCTTCCTTCCTTTCTAGGGTTCTCATCTCCTCTCTTTTCTCAAGGTAATCTTAATCCTTTTTCATTTTTATTTTCTGTTTTTGTTCTTTTATCTTGATTTTTATTATTTTTAACAATCTATTCTCTCTTCTTGTTTGTGTGTATTCAATGCTTCTCTTTTTAGGGCTTTCCACCCTCGTTTCATAATCTCTTTTCCATCTCTTTCCTATCCTTCCTATTTCTGCATATCTGTGTATCCTCTGGATTGTGGTGTTCGTTTCCTCCTTGTCTTTTTTTTCCATTCCCTTTCCCTATGCACTCTCACTGTCTGTGAAAATGCCTCCTCGAATGAAGTCCGCAGTGAACCGCCATTCCAAGCGAGGACGATCTACTCCTGGCTCCTCTTCTCGTCGAGAAAGGTCTCCTTCTCCTCCTCCTTCTTCCTCTCAGTCCACCTCTCCTGAACTTTCTCCTTCACCTTCTCCTCCTCCGCCGCAGCCGCTTCCTGCTGTTCTGAAACCCAATGCCAAATTGTTGGCTACTTTGAAATCCCGAGCTATCATGGTTGAACGGCGCACTCTGCGCACTGTTGTTGCCCCTCATGAGACTGCAGTCATCCTTGCACAAATTGGTTGGGAAAACCTCCTGGATTGGGGCGATAAGGCCTCTCCTTCTCTTGTTTACGGGATGTTTGCTTCCATCACTTCTGCAGAGTCCTCAGTTGACTCATGCAAATTCACTGTTGTCCTTCGGAATAAATAAGAGGTTACTATTGGTCCCGAATACATTTCTTTTATCATCAATATTCCTTTGAACGAAAATGGTCTTTCTATAGTTGCTGACACCCTTAGCGAAGCTAAAAAAGCTGATGCTGTCCTTCGCGGTCATCTTGTTACATGGGATCGAAAAAACTTTCTACCTTTGGGAGCCTTGATTCCCAAATACAGGCTATTGCACCACCTCTTCACTTTCAATGTGTGTCCTCGTAAAGGGAATAGGACCAAATTAACTACCTATATGGTCAATCTCCTTTCCAAAGTGGTTTTGGGTGTCCAAATGTGTCTTCCTTCCTTAATCTGTAGGACCATTGTCTGTTTCATCTGTCAAATGCCACTAAGACCGCTAACCCTTTTGGATTCCTTATGTCTGAATTGGCTCGTTCTGTTGGTGTCGTTCACCCTAATGAGACACCTATTTCTCATACTCCTTTTAGCCATGCAAACCTCATTCAGATGAACCTGTCTCTCAATGAAGAAGCAGGGCAAGTACCCCCTCCTGCAGGGGTCCAAGCACCACAGCACCATGTTCCTCCAGCTCCTTAGCAGCATGATCTTTCAGAGCCACCTCATCCCTCTTCTCACAGCCAGGGTCCTCCTTCTCTTGTTCCCCGGAGTATTGCTGAACGGATGGATGCCTTCGAGCAAAGTCAGTCCAAGATCGAAAAGCTTCTCAAGAAGACTCTTAAATATCTCAGTGGACTGTCCAAGGCCTATCGCAACAATGATCTGTCTGCCATGCCTCCATCTCCATCCCCTCCATCTGATTAATTTTTTTTGAAAATTTTTTTTGAGGGCCTCATGTGTTTTAATTGGTTATTTTTTGGTGGTGTTTTGGGCATGTGGCTCGCTAATTCCATATGGTTCTTTTCTAACTCATACTTTTGGATGAATATTGCTTTTTTATTGTATGCACTTCTGATTCAATGCATGAACTAAGTATTTCTCCTCTATGGTTTGGTTTTGATGTTTTACTTGGCTATATGTTTTGCTATCTGTTTTAGTACTGTATACCTTGCTATATTGTTTCGTCTCCTTGTCAATTTTTGACAAAAAGGGGGAGAAACTTGATGTACTAATGTACTAATTGAGGGGGAGAAATAATTCAACGGGTGAGATTGAGGGAAATCTCTTTGCAACTCTTATGCAACTTAGGGGGAGAAATATTTCAAACTGATGATTTTTCTCTGATTACTAACAAGGGAGTTTCCCATAATGCTCTATGTTTGTTAGTTTTGTGGTTTTACAGGAAAATCTTCTCAAATCACAAATGTAGAGTTCACCACTCAAGTCTTGACTTCTGTTGTTCTTAAATTTGTCTTTTTGTCTAAAAAGTCTTGTACTTGTGAGAGGATGTATGTGAACTATATTGTAATTCTTCTTGTCTAGATTGTTGTAATTGGTTTTGTCACGAAATTGACAAAAGGGGAGATTGTAAGTACCACGCTTTCGTGTGCACATATTTATGTTGTCAATATCGTGCCAATATGTCCAAGAAGATCCTTGTTCTCAAAGTGCCTCAAGGGAGATCATTTTCGAAGAGTTTGTCAAAGCTTTTGGATGGACCAAAGTCATCAAAGAATGTCTCCACGTGTGTTTGCCAACCTTCTCAGGTATTTTAGACCCAGACCAGCCTTTAGATCCCTTGGAAAAATCATGTTTTTACTCAGCTAAAACTAACTTGAATATCAGAGGGTTCGGTGACCTTTCGGTCACCTGGCGGCTAGCCTCTTTGCAAATTACGGCTAACCGCCAGGTAACCGAAACCTGCGGTTACATTTCCAGAATGCTGTTTCTCCTGTCATGGAGTTCGGCTAGCTCAGCGGTCACCTCACGGTTAACCGTAGAGAGCCTTTGTGGGTAACCGCAAGTAACCGAAATCCTGCGGTTACTTTTCCAGAGAGCAATCTCTTCGCCTGTAAGGAAGTTCGGTTACCCCTACGGTCACCTAACGACTAACCGCCAAAAGCATAGAGGCTAACCGCAAGCAATCGTAAATCTTACGGTTAGTTTTCCCGAGAGCTAATTGTTTCTGACCTGCTTTCGGTCACCACAGCGGTCACCTCACGGCTAGCCGCCAAGGCCACCGACGGCTTACCGTGAGCTAACCGAATTCAAAATTACATCCGTTGTCTCAGGGAATTTGAAAAGGGGCTAGCCGCCATGTTAAGAGGCTAACCGCCAAATCTAGTCGTTGGAAGTTTTCTATAAAGTTGTAGCCTGTTTTGCTTTGCAAACTAAGGACCTTAGTGAAGAGCTTACCTTGCTACTTTCTTCCCATCTATTGTAGGCTCTAAAATCCCTTTTCAAAACACTCATGTGCTAGATTTAGGAAAACCCTAGAGCTTGATTAGCTCCAAGATGAGTGTATTGTGAGGGAGTGCATCCTCTATGATATCTTACACCATGAAAGCCTTATATGTGTAATCCTAGAAGAACAATCCTCTGAAACCTGGTTGTGCAACACATTGGTAGCACCCTTCTAAACACCAAGAGGTCATCAAGAGGTGAAAGCTTCGACTACGTCAGAGCTTCTCAGAACACTTCAATCAACATCAAAGGCAAGTGTTCACCCTTCTTCAAACTTTTACAATATATGTATTATGTGGTAGATGTTTAGATCTGTGTGACTAAATCTCTCTCCAATTATGTGAGGAGGAGTAGATCTGTGTAGTTGAATCTCTGTAACAAAATTGAGGTAGAATCAGAACTTGTGTAGTTTGATTCCTCTTAGTGGAACCGAGGGTCTGTTTGACCCTTGAGAGTGGATGTAGGTTTATGTGACTGAACCACTATAAATCTCCTATGTCTATTTCTCTACTGCATGATCTACATTTTCCGCATTAGTTATACTCTTGTTGTGTTTGTCTTGTTCTTTGTTCTGTTTGGATTAAAATCAGGCTTAGAAAATTAAAATTGGCAATTGTATACCCTTAGTCCTATTCACCCCTCCTCTAGGACTTAGTCATTGGCCCTAGCCTGCACTTTCAATGCTTTCTTTCATGTTCTTTATTTTTCGTCCCAAAGAGCATCCATTGGGTACTCTTTCTTTGCGTCCTTGTGGGCTGGAATTAAAGCACACTACACATTTCAATGGAAGATTCATGGTTGACTCAACCTCATTTAATGGTTTTGATTAACACAATTTTACTCCAGCATTATAAATCCTAAATCAATCCCAGCTCCTCCCACCAACTTAAAATCCGAATAGACCCAAATACTGTTGAACCAAAACCACAAGTCCCAAATCTGTTTCAAACCCAAACACCCCAACCCACATCAGAACCAACACCTTTTCCCTTGGAGCCCAAACCCTCAGGATCATCAAACCCTTCAACTCAGAGAAGAGCAGAGACTAAAAAATTAAAAAAAAAAAAGGAAAGAAAGTAGAGAAGGCCGAGGCACCCTCTATGAGAAGCGATGCTTCCGTGCAACTCCAACTCGAAAAGAAGCCACCCCGCAATCCCCTAGGGAGAGAGGAGATATGGGGAGAGAGGAGATGGCTGGAGATGGAAGCACACGGCGGAGCGCAGGCCGAAGATTTTCTGGATCTGGCCAGAGAGAGGGAGAGTTGCAGGTTGATTAGGTTCAGAAATTTGGAAAGAGGTAAATCAGAGAAAAAAAGAAAAAAAAAAAAAAAAAAGCAAGCCTGGGATTTTTTCTCCCCAGGGGACAAATGAGTAGTTTTGACCTAGTAATTTACTGCCGGTACACACCTGACACCATTTGTACGACCTACGTGTTAATACTAATAGAATCCGTGAGTTTTGCATGTTAATTAGAACTACATGTTGGTTTAGTACAAAATACCAAAGTGCAGGGGGTATTCTGCAAAATAACCGAAGTCCAAATAGGTATTATGTTGTTTTCCCTTTAATATAAGGAGGGGTTTGCCTACTTTGGATTTGTTATAATACTAAATGCGGGCTTCTCAAACCCTCTCGGCTGGGACTGAGCGTTGTATGTGTTTTGTCCTCCTTGTTTTTCTCTTTTGTGTTTCTCCCTTTTTTCTTTTAATGAAATCTTTATTTAAGAGTGGGGCTTAAGGTAGGACTAATGTGAGTCGGGTGCACATATGCTTTGCTCCATTTCACATGAGACTCCACCCATTGCCATCACTAATCTCATCCATTTGACTTCTAGGGATGAAGCACCCACCAATCACCATCAGTAGGGCATGTATCTGAGTGAGATACTATTATGTTAATACAGTCCTTGTTATTACCAATTTTTCTCAGGACAGAGGAAGAGTTGCCACTTGCCCAACATTATATATATATATATATATATATATATATTAGATACATAATGATAAACATCCTTGTGTTTGAGTGTTTTAGTGACTATCTAACGACCCAGCCCAAAAGTTCTTGTTTAGGGCCAAATTGATAATCACTTCTAGGTTCAATTGGATTCATATCCCTTATAGTTTTATAACTTTTTGGGGAGGGGGATTTTACAATCCCAATTCCCAATGAATGGAACCAAATCCAGTTCATCCATCCAGGATCCACTCTAGGATTTGGCCTTGAAAATTTTCTCATCCTTTCTCGCCCTTGATCTTTGGTTCTTCTTGTCTCCACCAATTGATGGCGTTGATTTTTGGATCACACTACCGTCCATGAATAGACTTCCAATTCCATCATCCTCGCCCTTGACTGATCTGCCAAGCAGGCTCCAATAGGATCCTTTCTCCCCACATTCTAGTACAACTGTTTACATGATATCAAGGCTGCGTTTGGTTTGAGTGGTGGTTGAGAAGTTATTGATGTAATTATCGACGCGGTCAACTAATACCAATTCATATGGTGCTACTGCTACCTTTTACTTGATGCTTCTACTCATTTATTGCCAAGGGGATCCAAGATCTGCTTTCATCGAAGTAACATTCACCTTCAAGTTTAGAAGAACATGATCAAGCCAATAAGAAAGTTCTATTTTCAAATAATCATGACTTTTTCTTCGGATTATGACGGTTAATTTGCCCTAAGAATCTGATTTAACTGGCGCCACAATGTTCACCAAAATACTTTTATCATCTTAGTGCTAGTACTAAATACGAGGAAATGCAATTTCAAATAATTCCTTTTCCATCCTATATCGCAAGAGTCAAATTCCCCTACTAGGCGACTTTCTATGCAGACCCAATTTAATGGAGGCCACCAAGTATTCAGTGAAAGGGGACCACTTGAATCCATCCTGAAAAGAACACGTGTCCGTAGAGAGTATAAAGGGAAGGAAAATTTTACATTAACTCCCTCTAAATAACATTTACCACAACCAACTCTCCTTAATTTAGAAAAAAAAGAAAAAAAAAAAGAAGCACTGCTATAATTTGTATGTGCAAGCCCCAAGCAAAAGGAACATCGTCTCGAGCTCGTAGATTCCATTAGCATAACCGTGTTCACACTCATTTCTCAAACAAAGATTCTGTCTTGAACCCCATTCACACCCTACCTTATAGTGTTGATTATACTAAAGGGCTTTTCCATGGCTTTTGCCTCATATTTCCTCATCAGCTTGTAATACAACTTTTGGCTGAGCCAGTCACCCAGCTCGGCTCAAATATATACAACAGTTAAAATAGTGACATAGTTATGATAATGATGCTTCAATTTTAATGTGCAAAATCCATCTCTTTCCTGTCGTACTTATCCGATATGAAGCCATTCAGTATGGTGGGAGCTTTTTCAATAAGAAACTTACCCTTGCCTACAGGAACATCTTTGGATTTATAGTGTGTAAAAAACTAGACATTAATTTATTGTTACACGCCACTCTCGTTAGAGTAAAATTTAGTCCAACCCTTTGCATAGAGAAGCATGTTGCGTAATTGAGTCAATTCCAAAAAGATAGGCTCTAAACATGTTAAATTAGGTTATAGCCGCCATCACCGTTCAATTTGAAACACTCATTTCTTGGATTATTATTATTATTATTATTATTATTATTATTTGAACGGTTCTTTAAAAATGTTGGTATATTTTTGAAACATTGCTAAGATTGAAAAAGACATGTATATCAAAATAAAATAGGGAAATCACAATAATCTATAAATTAGTTATTAGTAAAGCATTGATCTGGTGCACACCTCGTTGTGGGCCACACCTAGGGTTGGGGCCAGGGGGATTAGAAGATTTAAGTGGGCTCGGCCCTACTTGTGTACAAAATTAGGGACCTACCCAATCATTTTAACCACTCTTGATCAATGGGCCACAAGTTTCAGCAAGTTTATATTAAAAAGAAAGAAAACAACTGATGTAATAGTCCAGTCCAATCAAATGGGTGTGAACCTTGGGATCCAGTGTCTATATATTGGGGGAGTCTCTCTTTTGTGGTCGACTTCGATGGATGATTAGGTGGGCCCCATTAGGTGGTGTACGTCATAATAACTATGCACACTATGTCACCCATAGTTATTAGTAATATTTTATCTTTGTATTGTTTATATTTAGAGGATTTAACCGAAAAAAATACTTAATGCGCACGCGTTATGCGATCAAACACTTTAGCCGGTGGGGCACCAATTAGAGCAATTGGGCCCTATTTTCATTTTTTTAACCTATTTGGCACATCATCGGTGTCAACATTATTTACACTGAATGAGGTCGGTAAAAACCCTATCCGCGAACCCTATATAATCCGATTTCGAGCTTCATTCTTCCCACTTTTCCAAAATAGCAAAGAGGCCATTTTCCTTCAGTAACTTATTGCTGCGAAACACGATGACTAGTGCATTTTTCCACCATTGATGTCACCATTAATTTTCGATCAATCTCCTCTTGCTATTGTTTGGGTCTACACAAAGGAGGTAATGAAGAAATTTCTCTTCACATGATGGAACCCCTAGAAACCAATCTCCTCTTTCTATTGACAATGTATCATACATATACTTGTTGACACAAAAAAAATGTCACTTTGCCCATTCACATCAAGAAGCTACATGAAGCCGCATCCTACCACAAACAGGCAATGCTACTTAAGCATCAAATCTTGTCAGAATCAAACAAAAACCGCAAGATCCTTCAAAATAGCCAAAAGAAGAGTACACATGAAGTTTCGGGCTATTCCAGCATCATTTGTCCTAACTTCACTTATCCGGCAGCTGAACAAGCGCCTCTAATGGTGATAGCGTCGAAGACATCAAAACTTCGATTAGAGCCTACCGATGGTCCCAAAATACCTCCAAAAGGCTCCACATCAAATTTCAAATCAAACCGACAACGTTTGACCCTCCATCAACCCTCGAGCAATAAAATCAAGCCTCTCAGTGATGAGAACCACCGAGGTTATCACTCATCAAACAGAGCACATGGTGACTTCAACATGCTTCCGAAGAGCTACACGTCAAATTTCAGGTCATTCCGACGATGTTTGACCCGACTTTGACGCTCTGAAACAAAATCAAGCCTCCCGGCAACGAAGCTTTCTGGGACCATGACATCCAAATCGGAGCCGATGGATCATCTCAGAAATACTCCAATAGGCTCCATGTCAAATTTTAGGTCAATCGGACATCGGTTGACCGTACATCAGAGCCGGCATCTGCCTCGTGGCAAAACCAAGTCTACTGCGACGGGACTCCACACAGCTTCAAAACTCAAACAAAAACCTATAGTTGGTCCTATCTACTGTTCAGAGGCTTCACCTCAAATTTCAGGTCATTCCGACATCGTTTGACCCAGTTTTGACTTTTGATGGAAAATCGGCAACAAAGTCTTCGGCCTTTCCAGAAAAATAGGAAACTATGTACTTCGATTTGCACGGCTTTTCATCAGGTTTTCTTTAGGAGAATCAAGTCAATAAATGAGGAAAAAATGTCAAGAAAAATACAGGGGAAAAAAGGATAAAAAAAAGATGGAGAAATGGCCGAAAAACAGCGACCAAAAAGGGGAAAAATCCCCATGGTCGCCGGCGACCATGGAAATCCAGGTCGCTAGATTTCCGCCGAAAGGGCCGTTTTCTGATCTTTTTCACGTTTCGGGAATTCCTGCCCTTGTGGTTTTCCGAAAAACTGATTTTTGATGCTCGAAATCAACCGATCTTCATCAAAATCTCAGATCCACCGTCAAAAGCATGAAATTATCATTGATCACTCCAAGATCGCCAATCGGCTAACCAAGTAAGCACACTCTCTGCCAGATTGATCGAGAAATCGACAGGATAGATGTTACTGGCCCACTGGTATCAATCAATGACTGAAGTTGCATCGCCATTCGACATCAAACAACATGTGGATCCATCAGCGATCATCGAAAGAGGAATTCCAAAAGACGAGGTACGGCCCGCAACTCTTCAAGCGCCCTGGCAACCATTTAATGCTGTTAAATGACCCGTTTTATGACAACTTCATGCGGTCACTAACTCGTAATTTTGGACGGCTCAATCAGAAGCAAGCAAACGGGAGTTACAAATTAAAGCAATTATGGCATTAAAATCATGAAACTCCTCTCATCATGGAGATTAAAGGCGATTAAACGCCCATAATTCTCCATCGGCCAATCAAAAGCCAAGAAAAAGGAGTTATAAAACAAATGAATTAAAACTTGTAACTCCTCTCCATCAATGCCTTCAATGCCATCAATGCTCATAAACCACTCCATGGTTACCAAAAGCCTATAAAAGGGGGGTCATTCCAAGAAATCCACGATCGATCCAAGAAATCCAAGAGCAACTTGTCACACCCCATAAACCGGGATCTGATCTCGGGGACGCGAGTTTGGGGAATTGTATTTCTCCCCAGGATTCGCGTGTGTGAGGATAGCAAAATTCCCACCATATCAAAATATTTCGCGGAAGCTCTACAAGACGTTACGACCCAGAATTCGTATCCATCGGGTTCCGTGTCGTACTCAATCTGCCAGCATAAGATTGTCATGGTAATATTCAAACTCAGACTGGAACAACTCATAATATCAAAACATACAGAGCTGACAATAACAGGCTTATCATTACCCAAACATATTCAAGTTACAAATTAACGAGTGCATTAATTACAATTCCCACGAAAAAAGCTAACAAAAGCCGTACACAAAAACAAGCTAGAACAAATACTACCCAAGGGTGTAACGTAACTCCGGAGTCAAACGTGACATCTACATCACATTGCTGACACAACAAGCCTGCAAAACTCGTGGCTCAACAACCCTCTGCACACGAACTAGCTCAAACAAGGACCTGCTATCCAGAGCACCAAAGCAGAAGAATATCAGACACGACGGTCTGGCAGGTGATCAATATAGGCAAGAGCATAAACAAAATTGAAGTTTAAAGGAAACAATAACTAAAAACAATTTATTGAACTTGAAACAGATTTACAAGGTTCAAAAGCAATGCATGAACAAGATACTTATCAAGAAATGACGAGTACATGCACGATATACGAAACAAGACATGAATACATATAATATCATGATTAGTAAAACCACAAAGAGCCCATCCTTTCTCCATCATACATGATGACAAGAGTAAGCACGCACGACAAGCACGACACGATCCCACATATAAGGGGAATTTCCGGCCGCGGAATCGGAACACGAACACGCACGATGTGTAATATAATACACGACTAGTCTGCAGACAGTCCACATGTTTAAGGACCCCCAGGTAGTGGATCAAGCTAAAAGGGCAGTCCAAGCTCAGTGGTAATCACTTATATCATGAATGCACAAAACATGGAGATACACGTTCTAGAACACGACAAAACAAGAGGGAAATCATTTATCAAATACGTCACGACAAGGCTAGCAAAATAGCATAATATAAATGCTTATCAAACTTAAGAAATGATTCCCTTTTGATTCTTGAAACACGATTCTTTAAACACGTCTTAAATACAAGCTTATACTTGAAATTCAAACGAAAACACGATGATGCACGAAGCATCAAAACGAGCACTTTGATCCATGAAACAAATCTCCAAACAAACTTATACTTGAAATTCAAGGCGAGTACACAAGGATGTACGTAACGCCAAAACAGAAATTCAATCACGAAATCTATCAAGTTTAGGCAAAGACCATTCATTGACCCTTGTGGAGTTGAAACCCAAATGTCGGAGTTGTGACAAGGTTTGGTGCCCCAGAAGTTATAGTACATTTTGGAATTCCAAGTGCACAAAGTTAATAAAAAGGTCTAAAACCTAGTCTAGTTTTCCTTTTCGCAAAAATCCTTCAAAACAATACTTTTTGTAACTATCGGTCTGGTTTAAGCATCTCTACCGGTAGAACTACCGGTTTAAGCACTTCTACCGGTAGAACTACCGGTTCAAGCACCTCTACCGGTAGAAATTCCTGTAGACCAAGGGTTCTCGATTTCCTCAACTCTCTGCCAAAATTTGAGCCACTTCTACCGGTAGAACTTCCGGTTTAAGCACCTCTACCGGTAGAACTTCCGGTAGAACTTATGAAGTTCAATTTTTTTCACACTTCTCTTCCTTCTTCACTTCCACATTCGAACCACCTGCACTCCCCAAGCCTTCATGCTTTCTAAGGGATACATTTCACACATTTTTAAAGCATTCCATCCACAAATAAACCATTCATTCTATAAAAAGACATCAAGACATTTTCAAGTATAAAATCATAAAATTTACGAGACTAAACATGATTCTAAAAGCTTGAAGAAATCATTGGTAACAAGACAAGTGAAGAAGCTAAAAGCCATGACTTGAAAGAGCATGAACATGACTTGCATAATGAAATTAAACATAGAAAACATGTCTTAATGAAAGTATTAAAACCATAATGAAACCATAAAGCAATAAACATGAGAAATCCTATAAAGATCACTTGCCTCAATCCAATGCCAAGGAAAACTCCACAAAAACTCAACCAAAGGGAGGATCACGAAATCTACACAAAAGCCCAAAAATAGAACACATAAAAATCACATTTTTGGTCATCACAAACCCCCATTTCGAAAATGGGTTTGAAAACATGGAAAACAAGTTCTAAATGAACTAAAAGAACATAAATGAAAAGATGGTTCCAAGCTCTAACCTTGAGCTAGCTGAACAAGATGAAGAGAGGTTGAAGATGATGAATAGTTCAATGGATTGGCTCCAAAAACGTCCTAAACGAAGCTTGAGAAGAGATGAAGAGAATGATAGCCTTGGATCTTGATTTGGGACACTCTAGCTAGATGATTTCAAGGAGGAGAAGGTCAAGAAGAAGGGTTCTTCACTCCCTTGCTCTAGGTCAAGAACGTTGCAGGAAAATGGGAAGAAGAATGGAGGAGAGAGAATAGGAGGGTATTTATAGTGTCTAGAAGGTGGGTCCCGAATGCAATAGAAATTGAAACGATTAAAACATGGTCTTGCGGACCCCGGATGAAATCGACGAAGAAGAACAAAATGATCGTCGAAAAATCTAGTTTTCAAAAAGTATATTTTCCCCAATTTCTGGAATTTTCGAAATTTATGGACATTTTTAGTGAAAATTGTCATTTTTGCCCCTTTTTCTTGAAAATCGTGATTTCTGGGCCTTAAATCCAAATGGATAAAACATGAAAGTTGTTTATAACAATAAAATGAGTCAAAAGGAATAAAAATTGGAATTTTTAGAAACTAAGAATAAATTCTCACAAAAATACAATTTACAAGGGTTGGGTCAAAACAAAGTCAACGGTCTTTTAAAACTCTACAAAGTTATAAAAAATATATTCAAACTCAAAAACAAAGTCAAATCAACTCTAATCTTGTTTAAAGAGCTAAATCATGATTAAAACAATGCTAAACCCGAAAATTGAGGGTCGGGGTCTTACACAACTCACACACAGAGGCCTACACAGACACAGAAAGAACCATGAAATCCTGAAGTAACTCTGCTGCAATACCATAAGGTGATCGAAGTCCCTTGGGGGGCCACCCCCCAAGGCCCCTCTCCTTCTATCCAACATGGCCTAGACGTGGCTTTTCAACCCATCTACTCAGTTTTTTATTGGATATAAGACCTCTCTTCGGTCTTTATCCTCTAAAAATCTGAATTCCATGCCAAGCTAAGAAAATCAAAGCATCATACGTTCTTATCTGAAAGACGATGGCGAACTCCATACATGACTTGCGACCGTCGATCTGAACGAATCCTCGCAACCTCCTGAGAAGTCAGAATTTCTTTTTTTTTTTTTTTTTCTTTTCTATTGTATTTTATATTTTTTCAAATAGGCAAAAAATCACAAATCTTGTCTTTCATTATTGATAAGATTTGTAAATCGCCTTCCACGGCAAAAACCGCCTTTCACGGTAAACATCGCCTTTTACGACAAAAGAATAGCCTTTCACTGCAAACAAAAAAAAATCACCTCGTACGGCATTTAAAAACCTTGTCTCTTTTCTTAAAATATAAATGCAATGGAAAGTTAAAAATAAGATTGATTTCCTTTCTACTTGTGAAGATGGATCTCTGGATCACCTGTTAAAGTGTATGGACTCAATCCATCAGTTGATGTAATAAATTGATTAACTTCTTTATTTATCAATAAAATCATGCTTTACTTTCATGAGATGAATGGTATTTTATTATTTAATGCACATGACCAATACACATGACATGACGGTTCATGAGTTGAACTACGTCCCATTAGTATATTAGATGTGATATATATGTATGGATGAGATCCACACACAGGAGATATGTGCCACAAATCTTATACTTAAATATCTTCACAACCAGTGATGAGACTGGGCATCTCATCTGATAAGGTTGCAGCACTTTGATCACTATGAGATAGTGTGATTTGTCTCGATCATCAGAATGTAAGATTTTTTATCATGGTGCTGATACATTGGATGTATTGAAGGACCATGAGAAGCACCTTATGGAATACTGTCTCAAGTTTAAGGTTTTCTCTCATAATTCCCTAGCAATAGGCTCTCAATCCTTAGACATTGATGAACTCAAGTTTCTATCTATTCATTTGCTTTGAGTCAAGAATGAGTGAGGCCAACTGTAGGTCAACACCTCGGTGTCTTGGGTACGTGGTAGTAGGACTGTGGGAACATCTAATGGTCAAGATGAAATCTATCTATATTATCCTCTTGTGCCAATTAATGGATTTGTCATTAGTAAGTGCGCACCCATCTCGATTAAGAGTTAATTGTTCGGTACTGATGATCACTGTGATTAATTAGGGCTCAAGGATAATAAGATGTGGATCTAAGATCTGAAAGAGACAGATTTATCCCAATTGATCCATGGATATTGATAGAAGTGCCTACTTGTGGTAATTGAGAAGTTTAGGGTCTTATTTGTAATTTATTCCAAAGACTGGAGTGCAATTGCATTTATATAGTGGTGTTATTTGCAATTAACTGTGGGCCCGTATTGCACATGAGATGTGGGGTCGTGGTGTCCCAGTTGGAGCCAGCTTTCTATGGAATCCCTAGTGGTCCCCATGCTAGTCCAAGTTGTTAGAAAGTACTAATGTTATTTGAACACCATAAGGAAGGAATTAAAAAGTTACTATTTCTATTTGAAGTATGACTTCTAATAGTGGTAATAGTATACTTACTAATTGTTGTGGAAGTGAGAATTCTATAGCAATTAGAAAGAGAGAAAGTTACTAATTTGCAATAGGAGTTGGGCTTCTATTTCAATTAAGAAAAGAGGAGGTTTGTGGAGCTATAAAATGAGAAAAAGGAGGGGTTGCACGTCAACCATTGGAGAACACGTCCAACCCCCTTTTTTTGTGCAACTGTTGCACACTTCTCTCTCCTCTCTTTCTCTTCTAGTTCCTTGGAGTTTCTAGTTGGGTTTTCTCTTGGAGATTCCACCAATCTTCTTGAGAAAAGAGATCTGATAGCGGGTCATAGCGTGGAAGACAACAAGGTCTTGGAGATCCCAAATTGCTTTAAGAATAGTTTTTGTCAAAGCTAATTGTCTTCTTCTCCATTAGAGTACTATCGGGCTCCAAAAGTATAATCTGCTTCTCCTTTTGTTGTGGATTATTTGGTCGCATGGTGTTTCTGATTTCTATCTTTAAGATAGTATTTATTGCTGCACTTGATTAATGAGATTAAGGGATCGCATCCTGGATAGGGTTTTTGGCCTTATGGGTTCTTGATCCCTGAGTAAAGTGGGTCAAAAGTTTTGAAAATCTGTCCACAAGGCTCACCTAATTCCAACATCACCATCTCTAAATTCCAAGTAGAATAGAAAATTTTGCATACCCGTACAAAAATGTTGATGCCCGCTTTCTTTCCACTCCGTCGGCCTCTAGGTAGCCCCAGGATGGGCAGAGGTGAGAGTGGAAACAAAAAAAGCCGGGTCCATCAAGTTGGCACACCCGGTGGGACTCGTTCATTTGAGAATGTGATGCTTTGATTCTTTGGCTCCTTTCTAGTTGGTCGCCTATGTTGGATCTTGCATCTAAAAAAAACATGAGATGGGATTTTTTTTGGAAATCTCTATTTATTTCCACTCTTTCTCATTTCACAAAAAAAGAATCTGATTTCTCTTTCTTGGATTCAATTTTGAGAAACTTTGATCCTTTCCTCTCCGAACTTGATAGCTCGCAGAAATGTTTGTAGCTATCGTTTGTATTGGGGAATGGGTCATTTTTTCTCTTTGACGAGTCCGATAGTGATTTAAAAAAAAAAACAAAAAAAAAAACAAAAAAAAGTTTAATTTCAAACTCTTCAAAAAAAATCAGTTTTCTCTGTTTTGGATTAAAATTACAGAGACTTTGGTTTCTTCCTTTTCGGACAATGGCTCGCAGAAATTGTTTGTAGCTAGCGATTGGATTGGGAGGGACCATTCGCTTTCTTTGATGAGTCCGATTAGAGATCTTTAAAAAAAAAAAAAAATTCAAGTTTTCTCTCTTTTGAATTCAAATTTGAGAAACTTTGGCTTCTTCCTTTCCTTACAATGGCTCGCGGAAATCGTTTATAGCCAACGTTTGGATTGGAAGGGACCATTCGCTCTCTTTGATGGGTCCATTAGAGATCTTCCAAGACAACTTTTCAAAAAGAAAAGCCACTAAGGTTGCACCAATTGCGTTCTTTAACCAAGGTGGATCTAAGAAAAGCTTTGTCCAGAGTGTGGAGGCGGCTAGACTGCTCGAGGCAAAAATCCTCCAAACAGGTTCATTAAGTAATCATACCCTTACCTGGGGTCTAATTTATCTACTGAGGTTTCATAAGACCGAATTGAAAACCTATGTGCACCCTTAAAAAAAAAAAAACCCTCTTTCAACAAAAAAAAAAAAAAAAAAAAAAAAAAAAAACTTATTTCAAAACAAAAAAAAAAAACTTCTGTTATTTTTTGAATTCAAATTTGAGAAATCTTGGTTAATTCCCTTTCGGATAAAAGCTTGCAGAAATCACTTGTGGCTTCCGTTCGGATTGGAACACCACTTGCTCTCTTTGATGAATTCGATTTTTGACTTATAAAAAAAAAAAAAAAAAATTCTATCATTTTTGAGTTCAGATTTGAGAAATCTTGGTTCATTCCCTTTCGGATAAAAGCTCGCGGAAATCGCTTGTAGCTTTTGTTCGGATTGGAATACCATTTGCTCTATTTTATGAATCCAATTCTGACCTTTCAAAAAAATCCCATCTCGTGTCCATTCCAAGGATGCGATTTGCAACATTTGTGCCTAGCGGTGCTAGTACGCCCTTTCGGGTCTACTGTATTCGTGACTGACACATTTGTATCTCCAACCTTATATCATCTTACCTCGAGTGAGCCTCGCTTCTCGGTAATTTGAATTAAGGTTTACAATTGCTTCTAGCAGTCACTGGAACACTCACTTTGAGCTTCCTATACTTGTATTTAGAACAATTATACCATCTTTGACTTTTTGCCTTCTTCACCTCACTTGTGCCGGGCCATGTTCCCTCGAGCAAGCAATTTAAAAAGACAAAGCCATAGTTCTTTTCCATTTATGATAATCATATTCTTGTGATTACTAATGGATGTAGTCTTGTTTCAGAACTTTTCCAAACTAACAATGGCAGCTACATTAACCATCACTTTTGATGAGAACAAGTACCAGGTCATGCTTCAAGAGAAGCAGAACAAGTGCACTCACAACCGCCCTATTACCTGCCAAAACATCATTTCCTTCAGCAACACTCAGAACATCGGATGGACCTCTACTCCCCTTACCATCGTCTTCAGATCGCTAAGACCATTTCCACTTACCGTAGAGGAAAACGCACCCGTCAAAAACCAAAAGATCGCCCCACAACGAGTCACTGCCATGACACCAAAGGCGAACACAAAAAAGCTTGAAGCCCGTGGCAACCCCACGAAGCCTCAACCTGTAAAGAACTAGGTCTACCCCAAAACTTGGTCCCCAAGACCTTCACCAAAATAGAGGAGGTCCCAAACATCGGCAAAGCCAATATACCTGGCCCCTCTCAAGGTGAACCGGTTCTACCCTCTCTCTTACATGAAAGAGGAGAGGCTTACCCTCCACCAAACAAAAAAATCAACCTATCATGAGCCGGCTTGTTCCTACAAGACAAAAATCAAATCATGCATCACAAGGCCTCTGCGAGATCCTGCCAAGGCCTGCACTCCTGCAATTCGACCCTTCATCTCAACAGGGGCCGAACTAACAAAATTCAAAGCTTCGCTACGACAGTTGAAGGACCGGGTCCGGATCCTGTCCATGCCTAGTTTCAAAGAATACAAGCTCGGCTACTGTGCTTGAGGGACTGCGTCCTTCATTGCTAGAGCTCAGCCAGAGCTCACCGAAGCTTAGATTAGCCGTCATATACGTCGCCGCGTGGCATATCGACAAAAGAGACTAGAGAAGCAAAGGACGCAGCATCCTACCCTCCAAGTCTCTCACAAATGGGTTGAAAAAGAAAGACCCGATCAAGTTGCTACTGTCCATATGGTTGGAAAAACCAACAGATGCCATAAGTCAGCAACTAAACTTCATGTTCGGCGACCGGTGACTCGCAGCGTCTCCCAGACACAGAGACATTTGGAAGAATCTTCTACTTCTTCAAGCCAAGGACAATGGAGTAATCCTTCCTCAAGCTCTTCAACCAAAAGAATGAGCCCTAGGTCAGTTACTAGGACGATTTCTTCGTTCGAATCTCGAGGGATCAACGTCCTGGCTACAAATTCTGAGCCACCTCGCAATCCACCTCCTAATGAAATGACCGCACGCATCCAACAATTGGAGCAAGATCAGCAGAGGATTGAGACGCTAATGGAGAATCTTCTTCTCGCTTTTCAGCGTCAAGAAAATAATCAACCTCCTCCAAATCATCAAGATGACAATGGAGAAGATAATGAGTCACGCGTCCTCACCAAAAAGGACGTGGACAATATCCTCACCAAAGCACGAGAAGAGGATACACTAATGGAACATGGGATCAAGCCACCTTATCCCTTATGGATGGACTCAGTCCCGTTTCCTACAAAATTCAAACAAACTACTCTCCAAACATACACGGGGAAAGGTTTAGCCAGATATCACGTCATCCATTTCAAGATCCCAACAAGAGCTATTGCGGATCAAAATGCCCTCAAGATCCGACTCTTTGCAAGTACCCTAAAAGGTGCTGCCTTTGATTGGTACTCCACTCTGCCGGAGAATTCCATTCAAAACTGGAACATGCTGGAGAAACGTTTCCTGACCCACTTCAAATGTGAGGATCATCCTATTACTATGGCACATCTCTGCACCCTAAAATAGGGAGAGAATGAGTCAACATACGACTTCATTCACAAGTGGAAGGCGATGGCATACAAGTGCTCAGATGTACTGCCACAACCGTCACTGGTCGACATCTGCCGTAACAACATGAGAGCAAGGATCCGCTCCATAATCATCGGCAATAAATCAAAAAACCTGGGAGAACTCCTAGAAGCTTCCATGGAAGCTGAAATGGTGATTATAGACCTCAACAGTCAGAAATCATCGAAGAAAGAGCCGACTACCATTAGGACCTCAAAACCGAAGAAAAATGAGGTTCTTAATGTGAAACCAAGTCAGCTCCTCAGCAGCCAAAGAAAGCTAAAAATAAAGCTATATGTAAGAAACCTGAACTCTCTGAGGCCTTCAAAGAACGAGTAGAGAAAAAATACCCTTTCAATGAAGATATTGAAGAAATCTTTGGGGCTCTTTTAGCAAATGGCAAACTCACCTTGCCTAACCCCAAAAGACCGAGAGATGTTGGCAAATACAACAATCCTCGGTATTGTCCATACCACCAGATGGTCTCGCATCCTCTCAATCAATGCTTCGTTGTGAGAGAGAAGATCAACGAGATGTGGAAAAATGGAGTCATCACCTTCGACAAAAACTATGGGTCTACCTCTGTCAACATGGTGTCATGTGGATAAATTTCAGTGTCACCAAAGGAGAAAATCACTACTTCCTTCAAGGTGATAAAAATGACTCAAGCGTCCCAAGAGTTGGTTCCTTATCCAGCATCGGACGGACAGCCTATATGGGTGCATCCCGATCTCCTTGAAGATGAAAAATGGGAGATCGTCAAAACAAAGCCGACTACTCAACAGCGAAGCCAAGCTAAGAGAAATCTCCGCAAGCTTAAACAGCAGAAGAAAGCGCAACCAAAACAAGAAGTTCGTGAAGAGATAGAGACCTCCTCTACTGTTTCACTAGGGGCAACAGAAAAGTCCATTCCCAAGACTTCAAGGGCAGCAAGGAAGTTCACACTTGGTGATTTCATGCCGCCACAACTAAGAAATGAAGCTACGTAGGGGGCATCATATTCTTACAATTTGGTAATTGGATTCTCCATGGATGGATACGAGTCCAGTGACACCGATGAGTGGGAGGAATCCGTTGAAACAGGAGAATACCTCTTCGACAAAGAAAGGATTCCTGAATCTCACCTTATACTAGTAATCTGGTATAATCCCTCACAGCCACAAGGATTCTGGTCCGATGATGAAGAAGACCTAGAGGTTATTCAAGAAAATGCTGTCGATCCAGCACCTGCCAACGCTCCAGTTTAACCCAACATTGATAAACCACAAAGAGCAGACGAAGAAGAAGATTTGGCTCTTATGCCTGATCTTGAAGAATATACAAGGATCATGCAGCGTCTAGCCAAAGAACAAAAGCAATATCGCATCAACAATCTTCGCCGCAATCAAAATCCAGCGCTGGAAGTCCTTGAAAATCAACAGGTACCTCCTCCCTCAACTCCTGAAAATGGAGAAAACTGTTGGATTGATGATCCTCTTACATTCAAGGATGAATCCAACTTCCAATAGTCTATTCTGGAGGCATCTCCTATTAGGCAATCTGTAAGGTGGTAGCTTAGGATGATAGTGCCTCTAAAGCTTCATCTACCGAAGACACATACTCTTAGACTACATCTAGTAGTATATCTTCCGGAACTACATTTTCTTAGGTAACTTCCACTGAGATATTACCTTCTTAGCTTTTGTCTCTTGAAACTGTGACATCAGAACTCACACCTCTTCCGACCAATCATCCTGAAGAAACTCTAGCCAATGAAGTCCTCCTCAATGAAAACCCGGTCAACTGTTCCCTGATACCTGACCTCATAGCTGATGTCTGGACCAATAAATTACTCAACAAGGAAGAAAAGTTACTGGATATTGTTCAAGACTTGTTCCCGAAAAATGCTCCGTGCAACGCAATCACTAAGGACGGAAATGCTGCCACAGAGACATCTTCAGCAAATGAGAAGGATCAACCCCCTGATTCCGAGGGCGATCTTCCAAACGAAGAACCTTCTCCAGAAGCTCTTGAAGTTGGTAGAGGTACCCGCTCTGGCCGGAATTACCACAAAAATTACAACCAACATTCTTCTTCTTATATAAATCCATCGGGAAAGCAAGTTGTAAACGCCCTAAGTGGCAAAACTAATGAAAATGCATACCCCAGGGAGGCTTTCAAGTACGACTTGATTGAGCACTTCAAACACATATTTGCACGACTGCACATCCTTGACTTATTACGAGTCTCCACACACTCGTGATAATCTCATTTCAGACTGCAAAGACTGAATGCGGATGTCGACAAGCATGCCCCACAAATCCTACAAATTGAAATGGACTATAGGATCAAAAAATCAAATATTTCCTCAAAGGGAGAAAAGAAGAAAACTGAGGGATCAGGCATTGAATACCTCTTGGTTTAGAAAGCAACAAATGCAACCATTGCCTTCGATAAGGATGACCTCCTGCTAGGAGAGACAAAGCACATCCGACCCTTGAAAGAGAGCTTCAATCCACGATCTGACTCCACCATTCTCTTCCTCTCTTCTCAAGCTTCGTCTGGAGTCTTTTTGGAGCCAAACCATTGCACTATTCATCATCTTCAAGCTCTATCCTCTTTGTTCAGCTAGCTCTTGGTTGGTCTTCCTTTTCATTCCTTCTTTTCTTGTTCTTTAGCTCATTTAGAGCTTGTTTTTCATGATTTCAAACCCATTTTCGAAATGGGGGTTTGTAATGATCAAAATGATGATTTTTGTGTGCTCTATTTGGGGATTTTGTGTAGATTTCGTGGAGCCACCCTTATTGTTGATTTTTTTGAAGCTTTCTTTGGCTTTGGATTGAGGCAAGTGAACTCTTTGGGATTTTTCATGTATATTGCACTAGGGTTTCATTTTCTTCATTAAGATATGATTTTTATGTTAGTTTTCTTAATGCAAGTTATGTCTATATCCCTTCAAGCCATGTATTTCAGTTTCTCTATTAGTATTGTCATCAATGATTTATCAAGTTCTTAGCACCATGTTGATCTTGTAAGTTTTATGGTTTTGCTCATGGAAATGTCTTGATGTTTTCCCCAATGGATTGAATGGTTTAATTTGGATTGAATGTTGTTTTTGACCCTTGGTGAGCATGGTGGCTCAAGGGATTTGCTTGATTCAGAAGTGAGAAGAAGGAGAAGAAAAATGTATGGAGTTTGTGAAGAAAAAGAGCAGTTTCTGCATTCAGAAGCACCCAAACAGAAGCCTGTTCGCTCGAGCGACCATAGGGTCCGCTCGAGCGACCATGCCTCTGTTTCGAAGGGTTTCGGACAGAAACTCATCCACTCGAGCGAACTTTTGGGTTGGCTCGTGCGAACAAGTCTCTGTCTGGGGTCCGCTCGAGCGATGGTTTGACTGCTCGAGCGAACCTGATGCTCACAGCTTTGGATTTTCAATCTTTTTCTAAATTTCTTGAAAATTGAAAACTAGACTATGCTTTAGATTTTTAATTGACATTGTGTAAATTGGAACTCCAAAATGTACCTTACCTTCGAGGACATCAAACTATGTAAATTTCTAACATTTGGGTTTTCAACTTCGCTAAGGTCAATGAACAGTCTTAGCCTATGCTTGATGGACTTTGTTTGCACTCTTGTTTTGATGCCTCATGCATCATCGTGTTCTCGTTTGATTTTCAAGTATGAATTTGTATTTAAGACGTGTTTCAAGATGTGTTCCGAGAATAAAAAAAAGGGAATCATTTCTTAAGTTTGCTATGCATTAATAATATGCTATTTTGCTAGTCTCGTCGTGTTGTGTTTTATAAATGATCTCCCTCTTGTTTTGTCGTGTTCTCGATCGTGTATTGTCGTGTTTTGTGCATTCATGATATAAGTGAATACCACTGAGCTTGGACTGCCCTTTTAGCTTGATCCACTACCTGGGGGTCCTTAAACATGTGGACTGTCTGCAGACTAGTCGTGTATTATATTACACATCGTGCGTGTTCGTGATCCGGTTCCGTGGCCGGATACCCCGTCTACCTTGTGTGGTGTGGGATCGTGTTTTTCGTGTCGTACTTGTCGTGCGTGCTTGCTCTTGTCATCATGTATGACGGAGAAAGGATGATCTCAATGTGGATTTATCTTTTCATGATATTATAAGTATTCATGCTAGTTTCGTAAAATTGAAACGTGCATTTAAATCTTGAATTGTTTTAGCACTATTTATCACATTCATGCCTAAATTGTTTATTTGCCAAACCGTCGTTTTTGATGCTTGTTATTTGATGTCCAGGTGTAGGAGAGTTTACGCTTGACGAGGAGTGCCCGGGGGAGGCTATTGAGCCACCCCTATCACACGAGTGGCAGCCCAACGACGTCATCTAGACGCCGGTCTGGATCTTGATTCTCGTTTCGCCTAGTTCGGGTTATTCTTTTTAGGATTGTAATTGTTGTATTGGCCTCTGTTGGCCTCTCAGGGTTTTGTAATTGAAAGTAAAAATACTTTGTTTAAATGTTGAAACTTAATCATGGTAGGAATGCCATGTTGACATTCTCTTTTAATACCGAGTCTTGATATTATAATTTCTCTTGTATCTCATTGTTTAAGATTTGTGTGACATGTTTTGCTACACGCTTCCGTATATCCATTCGTGTGAGCTAGACCCGTGTCTTGGGATCCTCACCGCGGAAACCTGTGGGAAAATAAATAAAAGCGGCGGTGTGTTTTTTGGTAGTTAATCATACCGCTGCACAGTCGCGGGCCCGGGCCTCGGTCCGGGGTCGCGACACTATCACACGAAGTGAGGAGATTCAACGAAATATACATATACATATAATTATACGGGACGGGACCACGATAGCGAGCCGGGTATCAGGAGCCGCGGTAGCAAGCCGGGTATCGGGATGGGACCATGGTAATAAACCGAGTATCAGGATCCAAACTGCAGCTAGCGGGAAAGGAGGGGGATCTCCAAGTCGATGGATCAAACCGACAAGGTCATCCAATTTTAGTGGTGCCGACCCATAGGTTACATAACAGAAATCGGGACATGTAATAAATACGTATGAGGCAAATACATAAATGGGTGGGCCGGGGTTCACATAGGCACAAATATCACTTCATTTCGGGCAATGCACAACGGGACTAGCAAAATGCGACAATATAATCTCAGTGTTTTCGGGAATGACAATTCATAAATCATGAATTTTGGGAGTGCATAACAAAAATTCAGGTACAATAAAATACAATTAAACTTTCAAATTTCCGGGCCAAATATCGGGAATCAAGATCAGCTCAAGGTGAATATGGGTCCCGTATGTCGATTTTAGTATAGGCTTGGTACTCCTTGAGTTTTTGGAGACATTTCGAGTTCCTTATACACCTTGGTAATTTCAAGACTTCGATGAATCTTCGTGGTGGGGGTTTATTTCTCAATCGGGTTTTATACATTGCCTCTTGGGTCTCCCATCACAATGGGGCTCCAAACAAACCAGTCCCAAATATTTAAACATCATATACAAGCTCCCAACGCCGCTCCATGTGAACAGCGCCCATCGCTCAAGCGGACTTGAGGTTTGCTCGGGCGATGAACTTTCTATGAGGGTTCGCTCGTGTTGACACCAAAAAAGTCAATATGTCTCCTCAACATCGAGAAGCTCCTGAAGCTGCATCCTGCTAAAAATAGGCAAGGCTACTTCAAGCATCAGATTTTGTCAGAATCAGACAGAAACTGAGAGATCCCTCAAGACAGCTAAAAGAGGGGTACACCGAGGTTTCGGGTCATTCCGACATCGTTTGGCCCAACTTCACCGCTCCGACAGCTAAATAGGCGCTGCCGGCGGCGACATCATCAAAGACACCAAAACTTTGATCAAAGCCTACGGATGACTCTAGAATGTCTCAAAAGGGCTCCATGCCAAATTTCAAGTTAAATCGACAACGCTTGACCCTCCATCAATGCTCGAGCAGCAAAAACAAGCCTCCCAGCGGTGGCAACCACCGAAGCCATCACTCATCAAACAAAATACATGAGTGGCTTCAACATGCTTCCAAAAGGCTGCACGTCGAATTTCAGGTCATTCCGACAACGTTTGACCAGGTTTCGATGCTTCGAGAGAAAATCAAGCCTACCGGCAGCGGAGCAACCTGGGACCATGACATCCAAAACGGAGCCCATGGAACGTCTCAAAATGAATCCAATAGGCTCCCCGTCAAATTACAGGTCAATCGGACATCGTTTGACCACATATCAAAGCTCGGCATTTTCCCCGCAGCAAAATCAAGTGAAGCATCGATGGGACCCCAAACGGGTTCAAAACTCAAATAAAAGCCCATGGTTGGTCCTATCCACTGCTCAAGAAGCTTCACCTCAATTTTCAGGTCATTCCGACATCGTTTGACCTAGTTTCGACACTTGACGGAAAATCGGCTACAAAGTCTTCGACTTTCCCGAAAAATAGGAAACTTTGTGCTCCGATTTCGCGAGGGTTCTCGTCAAGATTTCTCCAAGAAAATCAAGTCAATAATTGAGGAAAAATGTCAAGAAAAGTACAGAAGAAAAAAGGGACGAAAAAGAGGAAAAAACGGCCGAAAACGACGCTCGGCGACCAAACGGGCCGAAACCCCATGGTCGCCAGCGACTTTGGCCCAAGGTCGCTGGCGAACTTGGCCCAAGGTCGCCAGGCGACCCTGGCGATCTTGGGCCAAGGTCGTAGGCGACCCTGGAAATCCGGGTCGCGGGATTTTGCGCCTAAGTGTCCGTTTTCGATTCTTTTCGCGTTTCGGGTGTTCTGGCCTCTGTGATTTTCTGAAAATCCAATGTTTGGTGCTTCAAAACCACTGATCTTCGTCGACATCTTGGATCCGCCGTCAAAAGCATGAAATCATCACCGATCACCTCAAGATCGCCAACCTGCTGACCAAGAAAGTGCACTTTCTGTCCGACCGATCGTGAAATCGACAAGACAGATGTCACCGGCCCGCCAACATCAATCAATGTCTGAAATTGCATCGCAATCCGACATCAAATAATGCGTGGATCCACCCGTGATGATCGCAAGAAGAATCTCAAAAGGCGCAGCGCGGCCCGCGACTCTTCACATGCCTTGGCAACCACTTAATGTCGTTAATTGACCCATTAAAGCAGTCATTAACTCATTATTTTGGACGGCCCAATCAGAACCAAGCATTTGGGAGTTACAAATCCAAGCAATCATGGCATTAAACCCATAAAACTCCCATCATAATGAAGCATAACGGTGATTAAATGCCCACTACCTTCATCGGCCAATCACAAGCCTTGAAAAAGGAGTTACAAAATCGATTTGTAACTCCTCATCAATTCTTTCATCATGGCCATCAATGCCAATAAACACCTCATGGCTACCAAAGGCCTATAAAAGGAGGTCCATTCCAAGAAGAAAGGATGAAAAAAAATAGATCCCAAGTGCAAGCTCTGAAAATCCAAGAGAGAGACGAAGTCCTGCTACTTTGCTCCCGGAAGCACCACAAGGTGATCAACGTCCCTTGGGGGGCCACCCCCCCAAGGTCACCTCCTTCTCCAACATGGCCTAAACGCGGCTTTTCAGCCCGTTTACTCGGTTTTTCATTGGATATAGGACCTTCTCTTGGTCCTTGTCCTTTAAAAAATTGAGGTTAGGAGCCAAGCCAAAGAATCAAAGCATCACATGTTCTCATTTGAAGGACGATGGCGAAGCCCATACATGACTTGCGACCGTCGATCTCAACGTGTCCCCACAATCTCTTGAGTAGTTAGATCCCTTTTCTTCCTTTTCTATTGTAGTTTGTATTTCCTAAAGAGACAAAAAGAAATCACAATTCTTGTCTTTCATATTTGATGAGTTTTGTAAAAACGCCTTTCACGGCAAAATCGCCTTTCACGGCAAACAAACAAAAACGCCTCTTACGGCATTCTAAAAACTTGTCTCTTTTCTTAATATTTATGCAATTTGAAAAGTTAGAAAAAAAGATTGATTTCCTTTCCACTTATGAAGGTGAATCTCCGGATTATCACTATTCCAAATTCCAAGTAGAAAGTAAATCTGGCATACCCGTACAAAAATGTTGATGCCCGAGATCTTCCCTCCTCCGCCGAGACCCAGGTCAGCCCCCGGGGTGCGAAGGGAGAGGACGGAAGATTCCCCCCTTTTTTTTCGTGTCCATCAAGCTGGCATACCCGGTGGGACACGTTGACTTGAGAACGTGATGCTTTGATCACTTGGCTCCTTTCTAGTTGGTGGCCTGTGTTGCATTTTGCATCTAAAAAAATACGAGATGGGATTTCAATTGTTCTTTCTCACTTCAAAAAAAAAAAAAAAACAAATCTGATCTCTTTTCTTAGATTGAACTTTGAGAAATTTTGATCCTTCCCTCTTCGAACTTGATAGCTCACAGAAATGTTCGCAGCTATCGTTCATATCGGGGATTGGGCCACCTTTTCTCTTTGATGAGTCCAATTGGGATTTCAAAAAAAAAACACCTTCATTTCAAACTCTTAAAAAAAAATGATCTCTCTTTCTCAAGATTCAACTTTGAGAAATTTTGATCCTCTCCTCCTTGAACTCGATAGCTCACAGAAATGTTCGCAGCTATCGTTCATATCGGGGATTGGGCCATCTTTTCTCTTTGATGAGTCCAATTTGGATTTCAAAAAAAAAAACTATAATTTCAAAAAAAAATTAGTTTTCTCTCTTTTGCATTCAAAGTTGAGAAACCTTGGTTCCTTCCTTTTCGGATTTAGCGCTCGCAGAAATGTTGAGCCTTTGTTCGGATTGGAACACCATTCGCTCTCTTTGATGAGTTTATAAAAAAAAAACCTTTCAAAAAAAAAGGGATTTTTAAAAAAAAAAAAAAAAACACTAAGGTTCCACCAGTTGCGTTCTTTGACCAAAGTGGATTTAAGAAAAGCCTTGTCCAGAGTGTGAAGACAGCTAGACTGTTCGAGGCAAGGGTCCTCCAAACGGGTTCATTAAGTAATCCTACCCTTACCTGGGGGCTGATCTATGTACTAAGGTTTCATAAGATCGAATTGGAAATCTATGTGCACCTTTCAAAAAAAAATTCTCTAAAAAAAATCCTTAAAAAAAAAAAAAATTCTGTCACTTTGAATTCAGAGTTGAGAAATCTTGGTTCTTTCCATTTCGGATTTAGCGCTCGCAGAAATGTTGAGCCTTGTTCGTAATGGAACACCATTTGCTCTCTTCAATGAATTCAATCTTGACTTTTCAAAAAAAAAATCTTTATAAAAAAAAAAAAAAACCTTTTGTCACTTTTGAATTCAGAGTTGAGAAATCTTGGTTCTTTCCCTTCCGAATTTAGCGCTCGCAGAAATGTTGAGCCTTGCTCTGAATGGAACACCATTTGCTCTCTTCGATGAATTCAGTTTTGACCTTTCAAAAAAAAAACTTCAGTCACTTTTGAGTTCAGAGTTGAGAAATTTTGGTTCCCTCCCTTTCGGATTTAGCGCTCGCAGAAATGTTGAGCCTTTGTTCGAAATGGAACACCATTTGCTCTCTTTGATGAATTCAATCTTGACCTTTCAAAAAAAATAACTTCCGTCATTATTGGATTCACATCCGAGAAATTCTGGTTCCTTCCCTTCTGAATTTAGCGCTCGCAGAAATGTTGAGCCTTTGTTCGGATTGGAACACCATTTGCTCTCCTTTATGAATCCAAATTTGACCTTTCAAAAAATCCCATCTCGTGTCCTTTCCAAGGATGCGATTTGCAACATTTGTGCCTAGCGGTGCTAGTACGCCCTTTCAGGTCTACTGTATTCGCGACCGACACATTTGTATCTCCAACCTTATATCATTTTACCTCGAATGAGACTTGCTTCTCGGTAATTTGAATTAAGGTCTACAATTGCTTCTAGCAGTCACTGGAACGCTCACTCTAAGTCTACCATACTTGCATTTTAGAACAATTGTATCCTCTGTGGCTTTTTGCCTTCTTCATCATCCTTGGGTTGGGCCATGTCCCCTCAAGTGATTTGAAAAGACAAAACCATAGTTGTTCTCCATTTACGATCACCATATTCTTGTGATTACTTATGGATTTGGTCTTGTTTCAAAAGTTTTCCAAAACTAACAATGGCAGCTTCATTGACCATCACTTTCGATGAGAACAAGTACCAGCTTATGCTTCAAGATAAGCAAAACAAGCATAAGCACCTTGCCAGTTGCCGAAGCGTCATCTCTCTCGACAACTCCCCAAACACCGGGTCAACTTCAACTCCCCGGACCATCGTCTTCGGATCGCTAGGACCATTCCCACTTCCCGCAGAAGACACTGTATCTGGCAAGAAGCAGAAAACCGCCCCGCAACGTGTCACTAAAATGGCACCAAGGGCGAATGTCGCGCCCCCAAAACCGGGATCCGATCTCGGGGACGCGAGTTTGGGGGAATTTGTATTTCCCCTCCCAGGATCCACGTGTGTGAGGATGACAAACTTCATAACACATCTAAATATTTCGCGGAAGCTATACAAGACGTTACGACCCGGAATCCGTATCCATTGGGTTCCGTGTCGTACTCAATCTGTCAGCACAAGATTTTCATAAACATATTTAAACTCAGACTGGAGCTAATCATAATATCAAAACATACAGAGCTGACAGTAACAAGCTTATCATTACCCAAACATATTCAAGTTACAAATTAACGAGTGCATTAATTACAATTCCCACGAAAAAGGCTAACAAAAGCCGTACACAAAAACAAGCTAGAACAAATACTACCCAATGGTGTAACGTAACTCCGGAGTCAAGCATGACGTCTACATGACATCGCTGACACAACAAGCTGCAAAACTCGTGGCTCAACAACCCTCTGCACGCGAACTAGATCAAAACAAGGACCTGCTATCTAGAGCACCAAAACAGAAGTATATCAGACACGACGGTCTGGCAGGTGATCAAAATAGGCAAGAGCATAAACAAAACCGAAGTTTAAAGGAAACAAGAACTAAAAACACTTCATTGAACTTGAAACAAGTTTACAAGATTTAAAAACAATGCATGTACAAGATACTTATCAAGAAATCACTAGTGCATGCACGATATACAAAACAAGACATGAATACATATGATATCATGATTAGTAAATCCACAAAGAGCCCATCCTTTCTCCGTCATACATGATGACAAGAGTAAGCACGCACGACAAGCACGACATAATAAACACGATCCCACGCCACACAAGGTAGACGGGGTATCCGGCCGCGGAACCGGACCACGAACACGCACGATGTGTCATTCAAGACACGACTAGTCTGCAGACAGTCCACGTTGTTTAAGGACCCCCAGGTAGTGGATCAAGCTAAAAGGGCAGTCCAAGCTCAGTGGTACTCACTTATATCATGAATGCATAAAACATGGCGATACACGTTCGAGAACACGACAAAACAAGAGGGAAATCATTTGTCAAACACGTCACGACAAGGCTAGCAAGATAGCATAATATAAATGCTTAACAAACTTAAGAAATGATTCCTTTTTGATCCTTGAAACACGATTCTTGAAACACGTCTTAATTACAAGCTTATACTTGAAATTCAAACGAAAACACGATGATGCACGAAGCATCAAAACAAGCACTTTGGTTCTTAAAACAATTCTTCAAACAAACTTGTACTTGAAAATCAAACGAGGACACGATGATGCATGAAGCATCAAAACAAGAGTTCAAACACAAAATCTATCAAGTTTAGGCTAAGACCATTCATTGACCCTTGTGGAGTTGAAACCCAAATGTCGGAGTTTTTAACAAGATTTGGTACCCTAGAAGTTATAGTACATTTTAGAATTCCAAGTGCACAAAGTCAATAAAAAGGTCTAAAGCCTAGTCTAGTTTTCATTCCCGAAAAATCCTTTAAAACAGTACTTCTGGTTGTGGTTCACACCTCTCTACCGGTAGAAATACCGGTTGAAGCGTCTCTACCTGTAGTACTACCGGTAGAACCATCTCTACCGGTAGAACTTCCGGTAGAACTCCTGTTCCTCAACTTTTCTCACTCTCTGCCGAAATCTGGGCTATTTCTACCGGTAGAACTTGGAGTTTTTAATTTCCTCAAGTCTCTGTCAAATTTTGGACCCTTTCTACCGGTAGAACTTCCGGTTGAAATACCTCTACCGGTAGAACTTCGGAAATTCAATTTTTCTCACACTTCACTCCCTTCTTCACTTCCACATTTAAACCACGTGCACTCCCCAAGCCTACATGCTTTCCAAGGGATACATTTCACACATTTTTAAAGCATTCCATGCACAATAAACCATTCATATTTCAATCTAAACCTTCAAGTCATCAAAATCATTCATTAAAAAAAAACATGTTACTAAATAACTTGTAAACCATTAAGCAAGATATATGCTTCCAATCAAGACAAGACCTCAAGATTAGGAAAATAATTAGTAACCACGCTTGACATGATTAAGCAAACTAAGAGAGATTCAAACATAAAATGAAATGGAAAAACTTAGAAATAAGGGCATCATTTTCTCAAGGCAAAATGCCAAAAATCATAATACATCATAAAAACCCAAAATGATTACTTGCATTATGAAAACTAACATAGAAAACATGTCTAAATGAAACCATAATGAAACCATAAAACAATATACATGAAAAATCCTATAAAGATCACTTGCCTTTGTCCAAATGCCAAGCAAATCTTTCACAAATCCAAATCAAAAGTTGATCCACGAAATCTACACAAAAGCCCCAAAATAGAACACACAAAAATTACATTTTGGTCACCACAAACCCCCATTTCGAAAATGGGTTTGAAAGTTAGAGAAAAGAGCTCTTTATGAGCTAAATAAACTCCATGGAAGAGATGGGTTCAAGCTCTTACCAATGGCTGCCCAAACAAGAAGAGATGAAGAAAACGAAGTGGGTGCTCAGCTGAAATCCTCAACTAGATGGGTGTAAAGGAGAGCTCGAGTTGAGAGGAAGAAAACCACGTTTTTCGATTTGCAAATGGAGCTTCCTAGCCATAGATCCAAGAGAAAGAAACTTGGGGAAAAAGAGGGTTTTCTCTCCCAGCCCTAGGTCAAGAAGTTACAGGAATTTGAGAAATGGGCATGGAAGAGGAGGAAGACAACTTAAGTGGCTTGAAAATGGGACCCATTCAGCTGAAACTTAAAATGGCTAAATCATGGTCTTGCGGGCCCCGGATGAAATCGACGAAGAAGACTAAAATGATCCTCAAAATATCTAGTTTCCAAAAAGTATATTTTCCCCAATTTCTGAAATTTTCGAAATTCATGGACAGATTTAGTGAAAATTGTCATTTTTGCCATTTTTCTCGAAAAACGCGATTTCTGAGTATTAAATCAAGATGGTCAAAACATGAAAGTTGTTTATAACAACAAAATGAGTCAAAAGGAATAGAAATTGGAATTTTTAGAAACCAAGAATAAATTCTCACAAAAATACAATTTACAAGGGTCGGGTCCAAAACAAAGTCAATGGTCTTTTAAAACTCTCCAAAGTTATGAAAAAATCTATTCAAACTAAAAAACAAAGTCAAATCATCTCTAATCTTGTTTAAAAAGTTAAACCATGGTTAAAACAATGCTAAACCCAAAAATTGAGGGTCGGGGTCTTACAGCGAACACCAAGAAGCCTGAAGCTCGTGGCGTTCCCACAAAGCCTCAACCCACAAGAAACCAGGTTCACACCAAAACTTGGTCCCCGAGATCTTCACCAAAGCAACGGAGATCCCAAACATCTGCAAAGCCACATACCTGGTCCCTCTCAAGGAGAATCAGTTCTACCCTCTCTCTTACATGAAAGAGGAGAAACCTACCCTCCACCCAAAAAACAAACAAAACCATCATGAGCAGGCTTGCTCCTACAAGCCCAAAATCAAATCCTGCATTGTTAGGCCTATGCAAAAACATGTTGAAGCCTGCACTCCCGCGAGTCGACCCTTCATCTCAACAGGGGCCGAACTCGCAAAATTCAAGTCTTCATTGCGACAGACAAAGGACCGCGTCCAGATTCTGTCCTTGCCAAGCTTCAAAGAAGACAAACTCGGTTGCTGCACACAAGGGACTACATCCTTCATCGCCAGAGCCCAGCCAGAGCTGACTGAAGCTCAAATTGCTCGTCGTATGCGTCGCCGCACTGCATATCGACAAAAGAGACTCGAGAAACAAAGAACCCAGCGTTCTACTCTCCACGTCTCAAACAAATGGGTCGAAAAAGAAAGACCCGACCAAATCGTTGTTGTTCATATGGTTGGCAAAACCAGAAAATGCCGGAAGTCAGCAACCAAAATCAGTGTTAGACGTCCAGTGACTCGCAGCGTCTCTCGGACAAGAACACATCTGGAAGAGTCTTCCACTCCTCCAAGCCAAGGACATCGGAGTAACCACTCCTCAGATTCTTCATCCAGAAGAATGAGCCCCAGCTCAGTCACCAGGACGATTTCTTCGTTCGAATCCCGAGGGATGAACATCTTGGCTACAAGTTCTGAGCCGCCTCCACCGCATGATGACGTAACTGCACGCATCCAGCAGTTGGAGCAAGGACAACAGAGAATTGAGACTCTGATGGAAAATTTGATTCTCACTCTACAGCGTCCACCACCTAACAATGAAACCCCTCCGAATCATGAAGATGACGAGGGCAATGCAGAAAACAATGAGTCTCGCGCCCTTACCAGAAAAGACGTGGACGATATCCTCGCAAAAGCAAAAGCAGAGGATACATTGAAGGAACATGGGATCAAGCCACCCTACCCTCTATGGATGGACTCGATTCCGTTCCCTGCAAAATTCAAACAACCTACTCTCCAGACATATACTGGGAAAGGTTCAGCCAGACAACATGTCATCCATTTCAAGATCCTGACGGGAGCTATTGCGGATCAAGATGCCCTCAAGATTCGCCTCTTCGCAAGTACCCTAAAAGGTACAGCCTTTGATTGGTTTTCCACTCTGCCGGAGAACTCCATCCAGAACTGGGCTATGCTGGAGACACGCTTCCTGACCCACTTCCAAGGTGAGGATCATCCTGTTACTATGGCTCAACTCTGCAGCCTAAAACAGGGAGAGAATGAGTCAACATACGACTTCATTCACAAATGGAAGGCAATGGCGTACAAATGCTCAGATGTGCTGCCACAAGCGTCGCTAGTCGACATCTGCCGTAACAATATGAGAGCAAAAATCCGCTCCATGATCATCGGCAACAAATCAAAGAACCTGGGGGAACTCCTCGAAGCTTCCATGGAAGCTGAAATGGTGATCAAAGACCTCAACAGTCAGAAATCATCAAAGAAAGAGCCGACTGCTGTTACAACCTCAAAACCAAAGAAAAAGGAGGTTCTCAATGTGCAGACTAAGTCAGCTCCTCAACAGCCAAAGAAACCTGAAAACAAAACTGCAGGTAAAAGCCCTGAACTCTCTGATACCTTCAAAGAACGTGTAGAAAAGAAATATCCGTTTGATGAAGACGTTGAAGAAATCTTTGAGGCTCTCCTAGCAAATAGCAAACTTATTTTGCCAGAGCCCAAAAGACCGGGAGATGTTGGCAAAACCAATGATCCCCGATACTGTCCATACCATCAAATGATCTCACATCCTCTCAATCAATGCTTCGTTGTGAGAGAGAAGATCAATGAGATGTGGAAAAACGGAGTCATAACCTTTGATAAAAACTATGGCCCCGCCTCTGTCAACATGGTGTCATGTCGGCAAACTTCAAAGTCACCGAAGGAGAAGATCACTACTTCATTCAAGGTGATAAAAATGGCTCAAGCGTCCCAAGAATTGGTTTCCTATCCAACACCAGATGGACAACCTATATGGGTGCATCCCGATCTCCTAGATGATGAAAACTGGGAGATCGTCAAAACAAAGCCGACCGCTCAGCAGCGAAGGCAAGCCAAGAGACAGCTCCGCAAGCTCAAACAGCAGCAAAAGTCTCAACCAAAACAAGAAGTCCTTGAAAAAGCAGAAACCTCTTCCACTGCTTCACTAAGGACGACGGAAGAATCTCTTCCCAAAACCTCCAAGGCGGTAAGAAAATTCACTCTTGATGATTTCATGCCACCTCTATTCAAAAATGAAAATGTGCAGGGGGCATCATACTCTTGCAACTCGGTAGTTGGATTCTCCATGAATGGATACGAGTCCAGTGATACTGCCAGTGATATAGATGAGTGGGAAGAATCCTTTGAAACAGGAGAATACCTCTCCGACGAGGAATGGATTCCCGAGTCTCATCTTATGCCAGTAATCTGGTATAACCCATTGCAGCCACAAGGATCTTGGTCTGATAATGAAGAAGACCAGGACCTTGTTCAAAAAAACGCTGTTGATCCAGCACCAGCAAATGCTTCAGTAGAACCCAACATGGGCGAACCACAAGGAGCAAATGACGAAGAAAATTTGGCTCCCATGCCTGATCTTGAAGAATATGCAAGAATCTTGCAACTTCTTGCCATAGGGCAGGAGCAGGATCGCATCAATCTTCGTCATGATCCAGAACTGGAAGTCCCTAAAAATCAGCGGGAACTTTCTCCCTTAACTCCTGAAAATGGAGAAAATAGTTGGATCGATGATCCTCTCACATCTGAGGATGAGTCCGATTCCCAACAGTCTACACTAGGGGCATCTCCTGTCAGGATAACCTGCAATGCAATAGCTCAGGACGACAGTGCCTCTGAAGCTTCCGAAGACACGTACTCCCTAACCGGTAGCGTATCTTCCGGAGCTACATCCTCTCAGGTGACTTCCACTGAGATCACATCCTCTCAACCTTCGTCTCCTGAAGCTGTGACATCGGAACTCAAGCCACTCCCGATTGATCATCTTGAAGAAACTTCTGCCAATGAAATCTTTTTCAATGAAAACTCAGTCAATTGGTCCCAGATACCCGATCTCACGGGCAATGTCTAGGCTAATAAAGAAAAGTCGCCGGCTGCTGTTCAGGACTTGTTCCCGGAAATTGCTCTGTGCAACACAATCACTGAAGACGCCAATACTGTTACAGAGACGTCCTCAGCAAAGGATCAACCCCTTGATCCTGAGAACGATCTTCCAAAAGAAGACCCTTCTCTAGAGGCTCTTGAAGTTGGTAGAGGTACCCGTTCTGGCCGGGATTACCACAAAAATTACAATCAACCCTCTTCTTCTTATGTAAATCCTTCGGGAATGCAAGTTGTAAACGCCCCAAGTGGCAATAATAATGAAAATGCAGGCCCGAAGGAGGCTTTCAAGTACGACTTGATTGAGCACTTCAAACACATACCTGTACGTCTGCACATCCTTGACTTATTGCGAATGTCTCCACAGACTCGTGGTAGTCTCATTTCAGAATTACAAAGGCTGAATACGGATGTCGACAAACATGCCCCACAAGTCCTACAAATTGAAATGGACTATAGGGTCAAAAAATCAAATAATCCCTCAAAGGGAGAAATGAAGAAAACTGAGGGATCAAGCAATGAATGCCTCTCGGTACAAAAAACAGTAAGTGCAACAATTGCCTTCGACAAGGGTGACCTCCTCCTAGGCGAAGCAAAGCACAACCGTCCCTTGTACTTTACGGGGTACGTCAAAGAAATGCCAGTACAAAGAGTTCAGATCGATCCAGGTTCTGCACTCAACCTCATCTCTACTTCGGCACTCGAAGAGCTGGGCATCCCACCTAGCAAGCTGAGTCACACCTCTGTATCCATCTTCGGATATGACGGTAGCGCTCAAAAGCCTATCGACAAAATCAGGTTCAAATTGCAAATCGGTGATCTTATTTCTGAAGTCACTGTGTATGCAATAAGGACCCCTTCATGCTACAATATACTTCTTGGACGCCCCTGGATACATGAGAATGGTGTCGTCCCTTCAACTCTACATCAGTGCATCAAGTTCATTGGTGACGATGGCCTGATACATCGAGTATTTGCATACAAAAAGCCCTTCAAAGGCAGAGATGTCCATTTTGCAGATGCTCAAATGTATAAAGATGGAAAAGAAGAATAGGAGGAAAAAACAATTCGCTTTGCCGACAGTCTCCAGAAAGATAAAGGCAAGGCTCCTCAGCAATCATCGGAGGAAAACAAACCCTCCACCAAACTTGAAGTAAGCGGCCAAGCTCACTTCGTCGTCTCTTTCAAATCTCCAAAGCCTTTGGTAATCACTACCAAAACAAAGAAGAGAAAACAAAAGACTGGGGGCAAGTTTACTGTCTCCTTTGTGTCTATTATGCATGACACAAACTCAGAGTCAGAGTCAGAAGATGACACAGCATCGAGCCGAGCTGATACTCAGCAAGATCAGCCCGCTCTCACTCCATTGGAGACACCAGCAGACATAGAAGACCCTACGTCTGCTTCCTTTGTTATTCCGGCAACTTCGCCAGTAGAAAAAGTGATTTACTTCCACAGATCGGGGGCATCTCCACTGGACTCTTTGCTTGAACCTATGCCTCAGCTATCCCTGTATAGTCCAATGGCACAAGCTATCATGAAGAAAATGGGCTACGGCGCTCAAAATCCGACTGGTTTGGGAGGTGGCCGTGGTATTCTCATACCTTTGGAACCCACCCTGACCAAAAGTCAACCAGAAGATTGGAAAATCCACCTTAAAAAAGGCAAGTCTTCAAATGGGTTGGGGTATGATCCTACCGCTCCTATGAGACAGTTGACACCATGGCTGCAAAGTCGCTTTACCGACCAAGCCTCAACATCTCATGAAGACATCGATATCCCTGGATATCTCTTTGAGGAGTTACTCGTCAAAAATCCAGAAAGCCCCTCCAATTTCTCTGATAATAAAGAGGAATTGCCCGATGACATAGATGAGCGATTCTCTGTCCCAGGAGAATCATCGTCTCCAAAAGAAGTACCTTACTTCAACCCAATTCCAGCAAATGATTGGGACCATCTCATTGCAAGCCTTGAGAAGGATAGCCTTGAGAAGGATACTGATCAAGAAGATTCATGGACAGAAACAGAGCCTCAGTCTGAAAATTTCTCTGGCACTCCAGAAGGTCTTATTGAGTTGGAAGCCTCCGAAAATACTGTGGAGGAACCACCTTCAAACCTTCCAACAGAAGATCCTGTTCAAAAGATAGACTTGGGAACGCCTGATAACCCACGTCCTGTATTCATAAGCAAGAATATAAAGGATGATGAGTTACCCGAGTATATCTTTTTTCTTCGTGGGTTCGTTGATTGCTTTGCATGGTCTTATGCCGAAATGCCTGGCTTGGATCCCAAAGTAGCAGTCCACAAGCTCAACTTACAAAAAGAAATCAAGCCTATCAAACAAGGCCAAGAAGATTCCGTCCCGACGTGATGGACAAAATTGAACAAGAAGTTCAAAAACTCAAAAACGTTGGCTTCATCCGCGAAGAACAGCATCCTGAATGGTTGGCCAACATTGTCCCCATGACAAAGAAAAATGGACAGATAAGAGTCTGTATCGACTACAGAGACCTGAATAATGCATGTCCTAAAGATGAATTCCCGCTCCCCATACCAGAGGTGATGATTGACAACACCTATGGGTTCGAGCGAATGACGTTCATGGATGGATTCTCTGGCTACAACCAGATAAAGATGCATCCTGAAGATGAAAGGTATACATCATTTCGGACACCATTCGGCTTGTAATGCTACACTGTTATGCCGTTTGGCCTGAAAAATGCAGGTGCGACATATCAGAGGGCTATGATGAAAATATTCCAAGATATGCAGCATAAGACGGTCGAATGCTATGTTGACGACCTCGCCATAAAAAGCAGAAGAAAAGAAGACCATCTCGATGATCTTTGAGAAGTCTTCCTCCGACTTCCCAAACACAAATTGCGGATGAATCCACTAAAGTGCTTCTTCGGTGTCTCATCGGGTAAGTTTCTCGGATTCATAGTATGGAAAGCTGGAATAGAACTTGACCCCACCAAAGTCAAGGCTATCCTGGAAATGCCATCTCCCAGAACCCTAAGAGAATTAAAAGGGCTTCAAGGAAGGCTGGCCTACATTCGACGGTTCATCTCCAATCTATCAGGGAAATGCCGTCCATTCTCTCGCCTGATGAAGAAAGGCGTGGACTTTGTCTGGGATGCTGAATGTGAAAGTGCATTTTAAGACATCAAAGCATACCTCATCAAACCTCCAGTGCTGGCTGCCCCCACAACTGGAAAACCATTTATCTTGTACACAAGAGCTCTCGACCACTCTTTGGGTGCTCTGCTCGCACAAGAAAATGACGACGGAAAAGAAGCTGCTCTATATTACCTTAGCCGCATGATGGTAGGTGCAGAGCATCGCTACTCCCCAGTCGAAAAAGAATGCCTTGCAGTAATGTTCGCTGTACAAAAGCTGCGTCACTATCTGCTGTCGAACACAGTCTACCTGATTTCGAGGATCAACCTCCTAAAGGTCCTTGTCACAAAAGCAGGTTCTCTCAATGCCCGACTGGTAAAATGGTCCATTCTTCTATCACAATTTGATATTAGGTATGTACCACAAAAAGCAATCAAAGGCCAAGCTCTAGCAGACTTCCTCGCAGAGCATCCATTGCCTAAAGATTCTCCACTCAGGGATGATCTCCCAAACGAATTTGTCTACAATGTGGAAACTTCCTTGTCAAACGCTTCCTGGGACATGTACTTTGACGGTGCAACCAGGACAAATGAAAAAGGAAAGCAAATATCGGGAATCGGCATCCTCTTTGTCAGCCCCGACAAATACATGATTCCACACGCCTTCTCGCTACTGGAACCATGTTCAAAAAATGCAGCTGAGTACCAAGCCCTGATTGTTGGATTGGAACTCGCCCTCGAAACCGGCATCACCATGCTGGAAATTTTTAGAGACTCTCAACTGGTCGTCAACCAGATGAATAAAAAATATGAAGTCAGGAAGCCTGATTTGCTACCTTACTACAATAAGGCGCAGTCGCTTCGACAAAAATTCAACATCTGCCATATCACCCACATCCTCAGAGGTGAAAACATCCGTGCAGATGCCCTGGCCAGACTCGCCGCATCCATGGCAATCCAAGAAGGGGAAAACATACAAGTCACAGTGTGTCAAAGAAGGATTCTCCCTTCTCTCAACACACACCAAGCAGTTGCTGAATGCCACCAAGTGGTTGGAAGTCGGATGTCCATCCTCAAACCTCCGATTGGCGACTGGAGAGATCCGTTCATTGATTATATCATGTTTGGAATACTACCTGAAGATCCAAAAGAGCGGGTAAGCATCCAAAGACGAGCCCCAAACTTTCATTTGGATATACCTTCAAAAGCACTTTATAGAAAATCCTTCAACGGAGTACTCCTACGCTGCTTATCACAACAAGAGGCTGAGGAAACTCTCAAAGAAGTACATGCTGGTCTTTGTGGAGCCCATCAGGCTGGCCCTAAGCTCTACAACCAGATAAAAAGGCTACTTTATTATTGGCCTACCATGGTAGCTGATACAATACAATTTGCCAAGCGCTGCCAAAAATGCCAGATTCACGGAGATTATGTCCACATGCCACCAGAATGGCTACATCCAACAGCAATCTCATGGCCTTTCGAAGCCTGGGGTATGGACATCATAGGTCCTATTTCTCCCCCATCAAGCAAAGGTCATCGCTTCATCTTCGCCGCTACGGATTATTTCTCCAAGTGGTCAGAAGCATTTGCGCTCAGCGAAATGAAGACTTCATCAGTCCTTCAGTTCTGGCGCACCAACATTATTTGTCGCTTCCGCATACCTAAAAGATTCGTCCATGATAACAGACCCCAATTCCGGGATCACAGATTCTATAGGTTCTGCGACAAGTACAAAATCCAAAGTTGTCCTTCGACTCCATATAATCCAGCAGCGAATGGACTAGCAGAAGCCTTCAACAAGACACTCTGCAAAATTCTCAAGAAAATGGTTTCTGGTCACAAAAGAGACTAGGGTGACAAACTACTAGAAGCTTTGTGGGCCTATCGAACCACCGTTCGAGGACCAACCCATAGCACACCATTCTCTTTGGTCTATGGATGCGAAGCTGTTGTCCCTTTGGAAGTACAAATTCCTTCCTTAAGGGTATCTTTGCAAAATGACATGACGCAAGAAAGCAATGTCGAATTGAGACTCCAAGAGCTGGATAATCTCGATGAAAGACGACTCGAAGCTCTACAAAGCATTGAGTTGTACCAAGCACGCATGGCAGGATCTTTCGACAAAAAGGTCAGGCAACGCGCCTACAAAAAGGGTGACTTGGTTCTTGCAGTAAAAAGACCCATAGTCTTTGCCCACAAATCCAAAGGCAAATTCGAACCAAAATGGGAGGGACCCTTCGTCATCGACAAAGTCTTCTCCAATGGTGCATACGCTCTTCTAAACATGGAAGGAGACAGATGTATGCTACCCATCAACGGCAAGTTCTTGAAGCGGTATTACCCTTGAAGACTTCCTCAAACGGGTCAGAGCAATATCTACATGGCTAAAGCGTATTTCCAAGGTACTTGCTCATCAAACCCACCCCTTTTGAAATTTTCATCTTTATGTTGAAGTTTCCAAAAAAAAAAAAACAAAAACAACAATCTCTCAAAACAATGCTTACTTTCATCGTTTCATTGTTCAAAAAGAAAAAAAAATCAAAATCCAAAAATCCAAGTTTAGGAGCCTCTTCCCAGACTTGACCAAAATTTCGTTCCTTGAACCCAAAATTCATGGTTTGAAATAAAAACCAGGACTCAGGAATTTTCACCCTAGTCTACCTTGGCTTTAACAACCAAAATGGTTTTAAGTCAAAATTTATGACCCTCGGGTCTCTAAACAAAAAAATGGTTTTTTAGAAACCGCGGGGAAGCGACATTCAGTCGATACTCGCAAAACCCAAAAAAAAAAAAACCGGAAGGATGCGAACCCCATTCGATACTTCCAAAACCCAAAAATCGCAAGGAAGCGAACCCCATTCGATACTTGCAAATTTCAAAAATCGTGGAGAAGCAACAAACCAGTTGATATCCACAACCCAAATTTCAAAAATCTTGGAGATGCAACGTACCAGTTGCTATCCACAACCCAAATTTCAAATGGTTCGAGAAAACCTCAAATTTCAAAAATCGCGGAGAAACGACATCAAGTCAGTACCCGCAAAACCAAAAGTTTTGGGAAAAGCAGGGAATCGACGCTTAGTCGACATTTGCACCCCAATTTGCGAGGAAGCGACATTCCATCGATATTCGCAAAACCCAGCCCGCGAGGAAGTGACATTCCATCAATACTCGCAAAACCGAATGAGCAAGGAAGCGACATTCCATCGATACTTGCAAGACCATTCAGCAGGGAGGCGACATTTAGTCGATACCTGCATTTTGAAAACCAAAACTCGGCTATAAACGCCAAAATCCGGATATAAATGCCAAAATTCGGCTATAAATGCCAAAAACAAAATTTTTTTCGGCTATAAACGCCAAAATCGGCTTTCATGCCAATAAAACAAAACTTGGTTTTCAAAAAACTCGGCTATAAACGCCAAAATCTGGCTATAAACGCCAAAACTCGGCTATAAACGCCAAATCCGGCTATAAATGCCAAAAACAAAATTTTTCGACTATAAACACCAAAATCGGCTTTCATGCCATCTCAAAATCGTCTCTCATGCCACAAACAAAATTTTTGGCTCTCATGCCATCTCAAAATTCGGCTATAAATGCCAAAACAAAACAAAAACAAATCGGCTATAAACGCCAAAATCTGGCTATAAATGCCAAAATTCGGCTATAAACGCCAAGGCAAACAAAACAAAATTCGGCTTCTATGCCATTCTAAAATTCGGCTTTCACGCCATCCAAAAATTTTGGCTCCCCTGTCGCAAAACAAATTTTGGCTCTTACGCCAGAAAATTAGGCTTTCTCGCCGTCCAAATTTTGGTTTTCAAACCATCAAAAACAAGGCTTTCCGCCACAAAATTGGCTTTCATGCCCAAAACAACCCTTTGACAAAAGATTTTCACAAAATGACAACCTTTTGATCAAATCCTTAAACAAACATTCCCATCAAACTTTTGCTCAAAATTGTTTTCATCAAAAAATGATTTAAGTGAAAGGAAGGGGATACAAAATATAGTACCAAAATTGTTTATACATGGAGGTACCAAAAAAAAAGAAAAAGGAAAAAGAGTTTGTTACAACTCAGGAGCCCAATCCTACATGGTCGTCAACCAAAGGATCAACTCCTCAAGCAGACCCTTGGCCTTAACTTCCAAAGCTTTTAGGCCACGCTCCTTCAAAATGTCCCCATAAAACGTGGCCGAATGCCGTGACCCATCTGCAGCACGAGGAAGCTCTTCCCAGAGGACCTGCCACTGGTCATGGTCCTGAGTCTTCCTCCGGACATTACCTTCAGCTTCCTCAACCTGGAGAATGAGAGTCCCCTCCTTGTCACGAGCCTCCACAATGGCGGCCCATTTGGCAGCAACCTCTTCCTCTAAAAGATCAAGACGTTGCCTAGCCTCAACGACCTCCTTATCAAGGCGGTCCAAGTCTTTCTTCAGCCCCATGATGGATAACTCGGTAACGTTCTTCTCCCGAACGATCTGCCTCCGAGTCTTCGTGACCTCAGTCAGCTCAGCTTTGACTTTGCTGGAAGGTTTTAAGAACATCTCATCAAAGAAGTCACCATCTGGAAAACTCTTGGTCTCAGTCCATTTGTTCCCCAAGGTAATGATCTCCTCAACAAAATCCTCGGCACTTGCAATGTCCAGACCGACTTCTTTGCTATCAGCGAGGATGTCCTGCACATGCTTGATCATGCCAAAACCAGCTTCCAAATGACCTGAAGAAAGAGTCTCAACCCATGAGCTCAAGACAGTCTTCAACACCTTCCTAGCATACTGAAGGTGCGGTGCAGATGAGGATTCGCCATGTTCTGGTGCCTGACTGCCCACGTCATGCTCCATTGGAAGAGTAATCAATAAACTCTTTCCAACGGAACAAGCTGACTCATTGAAAGTGGAAGAAGCCCCTACTTCTGGATCAGCAGCAGGTGTCCCCTGTTCTGGCTCTGAGGAAGATGGAGGAATCTCTCCTGCTGCTTCACAATCTGTCAAAAAAAAAAAGAAGAAAAAAACAAAAAGGTATGAATATAATCTTGTCAAAAATATATCAAGATCATTATTGCAAATATACCTGCTTCGACGACCGGCGGAGTACTCTCTGCCTCTTTGAGCTCATCCGAAGCATCGTCAAAAGTTACGTCCATGGATGGCTCGAAATCGTCGGAATCCTCTGGCAAGTCAGCTACATGTTAGCAAATGACGGCAAAAGAAAAAAAAAAACAGAAACAAAAGCCAAAGCAAATCATACCAGGTGAAGGTTTTGGAACCACTCCAGAGTCCCTGGGCTCTTCCTCAGATGCCACGATTGGATCCGTCATCGCCTCATCGGCAGGAACTTCAGGCGTCACCAGGTCATCATCCTCTGCTAAATAAAGAAGCAGCGGATCAAAACAAAATCTTTCAAAAAAAAGGGGGAAGGAAGAAACAAAAGGAAAGAAAGGGGATCATACCAGCTATCTCCTTTTCTCTGCTTCTCTTCTCCGGAGGCTCGTCGGCAACCTCAGACACCTCCTCAGCAATGGTCAGAGGAACTTCAAGATCAGAAGGACTATCATGCCATCTCATGTTACGGCGTTGTCCTCTCCTCCTCTTGCCTCGACGGGTCAATCTGCTCGACGATCCTGCCACACTATCAACATCAGGCCTCTCACAAGAGTCCTCACTGGATGGTCTACTTTTCTCAGTAGACTCCATGGAAGCCTTCGTATGCTCTACCTGTATCATAGCATCGATCTCGGCCTCCTCCTCCTCCAGCTGCCTCAAGACCTCACCAGGAATCCCCTGTGCAGCTCCTGATCTGATGATGTTCTGCCCGTTGAAAAAGCCTATCTTGTGCTTCTCTCCAGAAAGGAAGGCCAAAACTTCCTCCCGACGGACACCATCCGATTTGCCAAGACTCTTTCCCGGAGATTGCTTAATATCGAGCTTTTTCTTGGAAAGCTCCCGGTACACTGAAAAGCTTTCCACGAACCACTTCGTGAAGCCAGCAGTCCGGAAGGTGGGCAACTCAGGATAAGAAATCATGGCGGTAGTATCCTCGGCGCTATAAAATGCCCATGCATTTCTCCCATCCTGCAGACCTCCAAAACGCTTCACCATGCTCGAAGGCGCTCCAACAACGCCTTGAGAGAAGCCAAGCTGCAACGCAAAACGCGAAGGGACATACGGTTGGATGTCGACGAAAAGATATCTACGGTACACCATCGTACCAACCCGTATGTTGAAGAGCCACCTCTTCTCCGCGTCCGTCAAAGCATAATGTCTTCCTGACCCTGCCCTGGTCGAATCACGGGAGACACCAAAGTCAAAAGCCTTCTTCCGCAAGCCCGGAGAAAGCTTCACTGAAGACTGCCCAATCTCGACGTCCCTAAATCGTCGGATCCTTAAACGGGCAGATAAAAATGATTCGTGAACGGCTGTCCCCCTAGCCAAAAGAATCATAAAAGGATCTTCGTCCTGTGCAACTCCCAAACGATGGAAGCTAGGACAGTGGTATACATACCACGAATAGAAGATGTGGGCAGAAAACACCCTGTTCATGGGGAGCCCAAGCCGAACCAGGAAAGCAGCAGCCTGCAGTTCGGTAAACAAATAGGAGTAAATAGCAGGTACCAAAGCCAGCCGCTCTCTAAACGCCATCTGACAAGCCGGAAAAACACAGTGCGGCCTGATGTGCGTCCCATCTCCTCCAGCAAAAACAGCCTCACCCAGCCAGTAAGTGAGGTAGACAGCGAGATCTCTCCGCAACGCAATGTCAGGACAAATGGCATCCGTGCTTGCGAAGAACTTCTTCAAATCTTCTCGCATAGCAGCGATCTTCTTCAAACTTGATGCTTTAGCCCTAACATCCTGGGCTATGCCATCAGAAGAATCCAAGCTGTAAAAAAAGTTGGAGCTGCAACTTCTCCAACTGCTGGATCTAACTTTCGAGCCCTCCTTCTCCTTCAAAAAATCATAGAAGGCCACGAGCTGAAGGACGCTGTCAATAGGCATAAACTCCTCATAGAGTTTGCCGAGGATAGGCAACCCGGTGATGGCGCTCAGCTCCTTCAAAGAAAAACCAATCTCACCATTCGTCACAATGAAGGTGTTGGTTTGTGGAAGGAATGACTCCAGCATGGCCATGAAAGCCTCATCGGAGAAAACGACGGTTTGCCGAAAAGCGCGAACCGCATCAAAAATCTCGGCTTCCTGAAGAACGGCCTCACAATCCTCAAGGTGTGATCGGTCCATGACTCCCAGCTCGAGTCAGCACTGAAACGGCCACGAAGTCAAAAAGGCTTCACCCAATTGCTGCCGTCACCCCGAAAAACGCCAAGGCCCACCGGTCTCAAATCAACCGATGGATGATCAGAACCTTGGTAGCCACTGGCTGGCATCAACACGTCCATACGGACAGGTGGCTTCTCTGCAAAACCGGAAGGTCCACCAACAAAAACCCCGGTCTTGATCACACTGGTCCTCTTCACCCTACTCGGAGGATCTTCCCTCTTAGGGCACGAGGGAGAAAGGCTCAGGATCGAGATGGTCCGATCAAAAGACAACCGGGTAGAAGTAGTTCTCTCCTCACCATCTACTGTGTAAGAGAACTGAAAACATCTCCTTTGGTATGTCAAGTCGTCGGGGACTGCATCACCGAAGAAAAAGGTAGGCTTAAGCACAACGCTCTGATCGTCCGTAACCCAGGGACGGTTGCTTACCATGATCTTATAGAACTCCTCATCCTTGAGAGCGATCAATCGCTGTCTCATCTCATCACGATTGAGGGAATCGCATTTTTCCAAGTTTTTCTCCACAAACTGGACCTTCTCCCAAGCCTGCTGAACGGCAGCATTGGAAGATTTAGCAGACCGACGAGGTGCGTCAGTAACAGGACCTTTACCTTTGTTCGTTCTAGAAGAACTACCTGCAAAAGATGGAAGAGAAAAGATCAATCAACATCAAAATGACAGAATTCTCCTACAAAAAATTCTAGCAAAATTTTGACATGGTTCCGGGGCAATTCCAACGAAAAGGAAAATACTCCGAAAAAAGACAGGAAGTCTGAAGATGAGCTCAACATCGTTGCGAGCTCATAGTCGGTGGAGAATTCTCAAAGAAGGCTCGAACTCAACATCGCTGCGAGAACGAGCCAATCTCATCAAACTTCCGCAAAATCTGGAAAAGAGCTCAACATTGCTGCGAGCTTCAGAATCCAAAAAATTGCAAAACTTCCTCAAAATCCAGCAAGACCGAGAAAGAGCTCAACATCGCTGCGAGCTCAAAATCCCAACACTTGCAAAAGATTTTCAAGTATGCATCATCATACTTCCAAGTCTATTTACCAAAACTCATGCATCACAAATATATCATCATGCATTAGATGCTAGGAAAACCTTGACCAAAGTTTGACCAATTCCAACCCAATTTGGTCAAAACCAATCAAACTTTGTCCAAGTCAAAAATCATGTTGGCTTGACCTAGAGACTCTAACCTTCTATCTTGATGCATCAAACAAAAAAATGCATACATATTGAAATTGCATACCCTCATTATCATAGTGAGCAAACAAGAAAAAAGAAAAAGAAGAAAAAAAAATAGAGAGAAGCACGAAAAAGAAAAAAAAAAGGGAAAACGTGCATAAGAAAAAAAAAAGGAGGAAAGAAAAGAAGAAAAAGAGAAAAGAAAAGAAAAGAAAAAGAAAAAAAATGAAGAAGCTACTTCTACAATGGAGATTCTTGATGAGGAAGAAAACTTACTTGAAGCCATTGATGGAGAAGAAGAAGAAAAGCTTGGAAATCCTTAAAGAAGAGAAAGCACTTCTTATCTTGGAGAGCACTCTTGAAGAATCCTTGCAAACAAAGAAAGCAATGGAGCAAAAGAAACAACCCTCTTGCTTTTATAGAAGAGAGCAAGCCAAAAGAGGAAACAAGGAGAAAAGAAAGGAGGTAAGTGCTAAAATTTAGCTACTTTCCCAAATAGAAAGATATTTTGAGAGAATCTTTCAACAAAAAGAAAACTTGAGAAATTCTCTCCAAGTAAAGATATTTTTAGATATTCTCTACACAAAAGAGATATTTTTAGATATTCTTTACAAATATGACACCATATGAGATCTAGGCCATCTCCAAAGCCTAAGGTCCCATGGGTTAGCCCATATGAGCCAGGTTTGACCACCTAGGCACTAAAATTGGCTTTTAGTCAAAATATTCCTCTTACCAAGAGCAAAAAAAAGAAGAAAAGAGCAAAAAAAAAAAAAAAGTCCCATGCCTCTTTTGAGTTGATGGGATCATTAAAAGAAAAAAGAAAAAAGAAAGTCTCATGAGTTTCCAAAAACCAAACCATCCAACCTCATGAACCAAATTGAGCCAAAATCTTGAAATTGACATTTCACAAAACCAAATTCCGATCCCCTAGCTCGCCACATACAGCTTGTTAGGTCACAAGACCAAAACCAAAATGAAAATCCAAAACCTACAAACCAAATCTGACCCCCCAACCTGCCACATACAGCTTGTTGGGTCACAAGGTCAAAATTAAAATCAAACCCCGACCCCCTAACCTGCCACATACAGCTTGTTAGGTCACAAGGTCAAAAACCAAAATCCAAAACCCAAAATCCAAATACCCAATATCATTTTCAAAACTTTGCCTTGAGATGGTACGTGATCCCTCTCACTACCATACAATTCCCCCGAAAACTCAGAAGGCTATTCAAAAAAAAAAAAAAATGCTCAAGACTCTTGGTCAAGTTGGAATCTCTCCTCCAAGTTTCTCTTCGAGGCACATCGACTCCAAAAAGCTACTCGTCGCTGTACCTCGAGGGGGCATTTGTTGACACCAAAAAAGTCAATATGTCTCCTCAACATCGAGAAGCCTTCTGAAGCTGCATCCTGCTAAAAATAGGCAAGGCTACTTCAAGCATCAGATTTTGTCAGAATCAGACAGAAACTGAGAGATCCTTCAAGACAGCTAAAAGAGGGGTACACCTGAGGTTTCGGGTCATTCCGACATCGTTTGGCCCAACTTCACTGCTCCGACAGCTAAACAGACGCTCCCGGCGGCGACATCATCAAAGACACCAAAACTTTGATCAAAGTCTACGGATGACTCCAGAATATCTCCAAAGGGCTCCATGCCAAATTCCAAGTCAAACCGACAACGTTTGACCCTCCATCAATGCCCGAGCAGCAAAAACAAGCCTCCCAGCGGCGGCAACCACTGAAGCCATCACTCATCAAACAAAATACATGAGTAGCTTCAACATGCTTCCAAAAGGCTGCACGTCGAATTTCAGGTCATTCCGACAACGTTTGACCAGGTTTCGATGCTCCAAGAGAAAATCAAGCCTACCGGCAGCGGAGCAACCCGGGACCGTGACATCCAAAACGGAGCCCATGGAACGTCTCAAAATGACTCCAATAGGCTCCCCGTCAAATTTCAGGTCAATCGGACATCGTTTGACCACATATCAAAGCTCGGCATTTTCCCCGCAGCAAAATCAAGTGAAGCATCGATGGGACCCCAAATGGCTTCAAAACTCAAATAAAAGCCCATGGTTGGTCCTATCCACTGCTCAAGAAGCTTCACCTCAATTTTCAGGTCATTCCGACATCGTTTGACCTAGTTTCGACGCTTGACGGAAAATCGGCTACAAAGTCTTCGGCTTTCCCGAAAAATAGGAAACTTTGTGCTCCGATTTCGCGAGGGTTCTCGTCAAGATTTCTCCAAGAAAATCAAGTCAATAATTGAGAAAAAATGTCAGGAAAAATACATAAGAAAAAAGGGACGAAAAAGACGAAAAAACGGCCAAAAACGACGCTCGGCGACCAAACGGGCCGAAGCCCCATGGTCGCCGGATTTTGCGCCGAAGTGTCCATTTTCGATTCTTTTCGCGTTTCGGGTGTTCTGGCCTCTGTGATTTTCTGAAAATCCAATGTTTGGTGCTTCAAAACCACTGATCTTCGTCGACATCTTGGGTTCGCCGTCAAAAGCATGAAATCATCACCGATCGCCTCAAGATCGCCAACCTGCTGACCAAGAAAGTGCACTTTCTGTCCGACCGATCGTGAAATCGACAAGACAGATGTCACCGGCCCGCCAACATTAATCAATGTCTAAAATTGCATCGCAATCCGACATCAAATAATGCGTGGATCCACCCGTAATGATCGCAAGAAGAATCTCAAAAGGCGCAGCGCGGCCCGCGACTCTTCACATGCCTTGGCAACCACTTAATGTCGTTAATTGACCCATTAAAGTAGTCATTAACTCATTTATTTGGACGGCCCAATCAGAACCAAGCATTTGGGAGTTACAAATCCAAGCAATCATGGCATTAAACCCATGAAACTCCCATCATAATGAAGCATAAAGGTGATTAAATGCCCACTACCTTCATCGGCCAATCACAAGCCTTGAAAAAGGAGTTACAAAATCGATTTGTAACTCCTCATCAATTCTTTCATCATGGCCATCAATGCCAATAAACACCTCATGGCTACCAAAGGCCTATAAAAGGAGGTCCATTCCAAGAAGAAAGGATGAAAAAAAATAGATCCCAAGTGCAAGCTCTGAAAATCCAAGAGAGAGACGAAGTCCTGCTACTTTGCTCCCGGAAGCACCACAAGGTGATCAACGTCCCTTGGGGGGCCACCCCCCAAGGTCACCTCCTTCTCCAACATGGCCTAAACGGGGCTTTTCAGCCCGTTTACTCGGTTTTTCATTGGATATAGGACCTTCTCTTGGTCCTTGTCCTTTAAAAAACTGAGGTTAGGAGCCAAGCCAAAGAATCAAAGCATCACATGTTCTCATTTGAAGGACGATGGCGAAGCCCATACATGACTTGCGACCGTCGATCTCAACGTGTCCCCACAATCTCCTAAGAAGTTAGATCCCTTTTCTTCCTTTTCTATTGTAGTTTGTATTTCCTAAAGAGACAAAAAGAAATCACAATTCTTGTCTTTCATATTTGATGAGTTTTGTAAAAACGCCTTTCAAGGCAAAATCGCCTTTCACGGCAAAGAAACAAAAACGCCTCTTACGGCATTCTAAAAACTTGTCTCTTTTCTTAATATTTATGCAATTTGAAAAGTTAGAAAAAAGGATTGATTTCCTTTCCACATGTGAAGGTGAATCTCCGGATTATCACTATTCCAAATTCCAAGTAGAAAGTAAATCTGGCATACCCGTACAAAAATGTTGATGCCCGAGATCTTCCCTCCTCCGCCGAGACCCAGGTCAGCCCTCGGGGTGCGGAGGGAGAGGACGGAAGATTCCTCGCTTTTTTTTCGGGGCCATCAGCTCGAGCGAAGTGTCAAGTTCGCTCGAGCGAACTGTCCAGAAACTGATTCCGGGGACAGTTCAACTCCATCCTTTTCCTCTTCTTACAAAACTCCTTTGGGCCTCATTCTTACATCAAAGTGAGAGGGTTAAAACCTCCTCAAAACTCCATACAAACCACCATCAAAATCTCCATAGACATTCACCCAATCTCCTCCTTTCTATTCACATCCAACCACAAGAGAGAGAAGAAGCCCAACAATCACAAGGTTCATTTGAGCTATTAACAAGTGTTAAATAAAAGACTACAAGTCAATATCTCCAAAAGATAAATAAACCAACAAGACTCATTCATGTGCATTTATTTCAAAATCAATGCAAGTCAAGAAAAACATAACAAGAGATAGTAAAATCATCCTCATTTCTCGTAAAAACCATTAAATGCTCAAAATATCTATTCATCTACTTGCCTTAGGTCCAAGCTAGCCAAACAAGCTTCTAATCACTCTTCCAAGCCAAAGATTCAAAGCTACACAAGAACCCCCAAAAACAAACCCTAAATGGTAAAAAACGAAGAGCAAGAAGAGAAAGCTTGGAACAACGGAGATGGAGTTTCTCCAAGGCTATAAGAACACAATCTAAGAGATTGAAGGAGAAGCTTACTTGTAGAGTCTTCAAATGGACAAGAATGGCTCAAAGAGGATCTTGGAATGGGTTACTTCCTCCACAAATGGTATCACTAGAGAGCTCTCAAGGAGATGAAGAAGGTGATGACAAGCATTTCTCCATTGGCAAAGGTTTGGTGGAGATTGGGAGATGGAAGAGCAAGAAGAATAAGAAGAAGAAGAAAGAAAGAAACCATAGCTTAATGGATTTGAGCTGGAAAATGGAAAAGAGAGGAAGGTTCCCCTTATATATACAAGTGAGAGTCAGCTCCACTACTAGCAATCTTGTTGGGTTGAAAACATGGCTTTTGGGACCTCGGATGAGTTCGACGAATAATGGAAAAGTGATCGCCGAAATATCTATTTTCTAAAAATTATGTATTTCAAGGGTTTCGGGGATATCGAATTTTGTGTCCAGATTTGGTGTAAAAAGACTGTTTTACCCTCAATGTTAGGAAAGTCGGGCTTCGGGGTTTCAAACGGGCACGGGACCAACACGAAAGTTGAAAAGATTAACAAGATGAGTCAAATGGGGTCAAAACACAAATTATTGGAATCTCACATAATCCTCCAAGCACACGCAAAGTCTCCAAAAGAACCCCCAAAGATTCCTTCTAAATTGAGAAGGCACTCAAAACTTCCCAAAGCTATAGAAAAGCTATTTTATTCCCCACTGAACCAAATCCATTAATCACGCTTAGACCTAACACATGACTTAATTAGTACCAAACGCGGTTGTTCGGGTCGGGGTCTTACACTATGCATGAAATATTTATAAAAATCCATCAAAAGTTCATTCTCCACTTCCGTCAGAACATAACCCGTTTGGGGCAATGGATATTGATAATCAAGAAACCTATCCGGGATCTTCCTCAGCATCGGTATTGTTAGATTGTATGGACTCAATCCATCAGTTGATATGATAAATTGATTAATTTCTTTATTTATCAATAAAATCATGCTTTACTTTCATGAGATGAATATTATTTTATTACTTCATGGACATGACCAATACACTTGACATAATGGTTCATGAGTTGAACCGGGTCCCATTAGTATATTAGATGTGATATATATGTATGGATGAAATTCACACACAGGAGATATATGTCACAAATCTTATACTTATAAATCTTCATAACCAATGATGAGACTGGGCATCTCATCTGATAAGGTTGCAGCACTTTGATCACTATGAGATAGTGTGATTTGTCTCGATCATCAGAATGAAAGATTCTGGATCATGGTGCTGGTACATTGGATGTATTGAAGGACCATGAGAAGCACCTTATGGAATTCTGTCTCGATTATAAGGTCTGGTTTTATAATTCCCTAGCAATAGGCTCTCAATCCTGAGACATTAATGAACTCAAGTTTCTATCTATTCATTTGCTTTGAGTCGCCAATGAGTGAGGCCAACTGTAGGTCAACACCTCGGTGTCTTGGGTATGTGGTAGTAGGATTGTGGGAACATTGAATGATCAAGATGGAGTCTATCTCTATTATCTCCTTGTGCCAATTAATGGATTTGTCATTAGTAAGTGTGCACCCATTTCGATTAAGAGTTAATTGGATGGTACTGATGATCACTGTGATTAATTAAGGCTTAAGGATAATAAGATGTGGAACTAAGATTGGAAGAGACAGATTTATTCCAATTGATCGATGATATTGATAGAGGGGCTTACTTGTGGTAATTGAGAAGTTTAGGGTCTTCATTGTAATTTATTCCTAAGACTGGAGTGCAATTGCATTTATATAGTGGTGTTATTTGCAATTAATTGTGGGCCCAGATTGCACATGAGATGTGGGGTCGCGGTGCCCCAGTTGGAGCCAGCTTTCTATGGAATCCCTAGTGGTCTCCACGCTAGCCCAAGTTATTAGAAATATACTAATTATAGTAGAACTCTAAAAGGAAATAGATAGTTACTATTTCTATTTGAAGTGAGACTTCTAATAGTGGTAATAGTAAGCTACTAATTATAATGGAAGTGAGACTTCTATTTAAATTAGAAAGAAGAGAGTTACTAATTGTTAGAGAAGTAAGACTTCTATTTCAATTAGATAACAAAGAGGAACTTGCTTTTAAGCTATATATAGAGGAGATTATAGGGCTGAACATCCCAATGGATATCCTAGCCTAGGGATTCACGCCCTAGCCTTGTTTGTACAAGAGTTGCACATGCTTCGTCTCCTCTCTTCCCTCTTCTAGTTCTCTTCTAGTTTTCTTAAGAGCTTTATCTTGGAGATCCCACCATCTTCTTGAGAAAAGAGAATCTGATACGGGTAATAGCGTGGAAGATCAAAAGGTCTTGGAGATTCCTATTTGATACGTGAAAGAGTTTCATCATCAAGAAAAGAACAACTTCTCCATTAAAGCACAACCAAGCTCCAAATGTATAATCTACTTCCTTGTATGTTGTAGATTTATTTGTGGATTGTTATGGATGTTTGGTACTACTTGTTTCTATCTTTTAAATAGAGTTTTTTACTGTACATGATCATGAGATTGAGGGTTATGCATCCTGGATATGGTTTATGGCCTTATGAGTATTTGATCCCTAAGTCAAGTGGGTCAAAAGTTTTGAAAATCTATCCACGAGGCCCACCTACTTCCAACATATATGTGCTTGCACCTCCATATCAATGTATCAATTGTAGCTAGTGAAAGGGCTACAATGATTGCTTGGCAAGTGACCTTCATAGGTGTGTTGTATCCTTGAGGACCGGGCGAGACGGAGATAAGATCCTCGATAGGGATGTCATCCATGTCACCAAAGGCCGCGTTAAGGTTGCTAGCATCAACTTCATGTGTTTACTCCTCATCCAAAGTGTGAGAGGCTGATGCCTTGATGAGGGAGTCCTTTATCATTAAGGGAGCATCAATACTTAGTCAAGGCTTCTTTACGGGGCTTTTTAAGGACTTCCCCTTAATCCTTGCCCGCTTTGGGGTTCTGACGGTCTACAAAATGAAGCAAATTATGGTGAGGAAATCAGCAAAATCATTCATCACATTAACCAAATATTGTAACCTATTCATATACTTGGAATTATTCATACAGGCAATTCACAAAATGAAATGCTTGAATTTATTTATATCCTTACGAGACTGTCATCATCTTTTGAAGTGAAAGTACTACATATCTCAACGTAGTCCTTGTATGTAGTCCCAAATGTGGACCTAAATCTCTTGACCTTTTTCTTAATCGAAGTCATGAAGAAGACTAGGTCCACATTTGCAGCGATCGAACGATCTCATGACCGTACAATGTGGTCGAGGAAGAGAGAGACCAGCAGTCGACATATTGAAGGAATTAAATCAACGTGAAACAAAGTGAGGGATACAAATGGTGTGAACGTCATACCCGAGTCTGTGGGACAGCAGGAGAATGGGCATCGGGCTGTGGGGGAGGATCCCTTTGTGGCTCGTCGCGTTGCCTGGCACGGCCAATATGCATGATGGTATTCGCTTCATACCATCTCATGTATTCTTCTTCATCCTCCCCACCTTTTGGTTTTCCTTTTCTCTTTAGCACATTGTTTGCCTGAGCTTCCCATGACTTGACCTCCTCCTCGTGCACTAGACTTCAATTTATAACAGATCTCCTCTTATTTTCCTTCCTGACGATGAGCCTGACGAAGCACGGAGGCACTGTCTGTCTCAAGTCAAACTGCCTCATAACCCTAGGGGAAAGGTGACACTCTAACACCCAATATGATATAAGGGGAGAGTCTGTGGTGAAAAGTGCTTTGTTAGCCTTTGACACGTGCTTTAAAATTCCTTTCCATACTTTTTGTACGGCTACCACTCGAAGTGTGCATGAAGCATTGGGTAAATTAGAATTTTTAAAACAAGTATGAAAATGATGGAAAAATAAAAATGAACTAATTCTACCTCTTTAGACGTGAGGTAATTGAGTTGCTTGCGCACTTCTCTCACGGTCGTCAGATGGGTCATTCCATGAAGTCGGTTGGCCCATATAACCATCAAGGGAAACTGTATGTCATAGTTTAAATGCTGGTTTGAACTTAAATCTCGACCAATCTTTATCCTGGTGTACGTCCAAATTGTTAAAAGAGAGGGATTCATTAAAATATTAAGATATAAATAGTGAAAGTATGAAGAAGTAATATATCAGGCTCACCTAAAGAAGCTGGAGGGGGCTAGAAAGAGACTTAAACTTCTTCTCAACAGCATCGCCCTCGTCAATGGGGTCGGGCATCTCACGCTTCTTGACCCCGTCCCAATGAACTCCCTTTTTTAGCATTCTGTATAGGTTGACTAAACAAGAGGAGGCCCATGAGTAAGGCCTAAACTCTCAAAACAACTCTAAAATATAAAAGGGACCTCGTGCCCCTGAAGAATTACAAAGAATCTATCCCGCCACAAAAAAAAGGCCCGATTTTTGCACATCTCCTTGGCCTCTGTCATCATCTTCTTCTTCGGCTCTCCTTTTCTTTGTTTTTTTTTTCTTCTTTCCCTTTTGCTTGGTTTTCTCCCTCTCCCTCAACTCCTTCGAAGTGGGATGGAAGACGTGTTCCAGCCAGGTAAACATAAGGGAAACACCATTGTAGTCTTCTTTCTTTTGGGGGACCACACCAAGCAGCTCTTGACAAAGATCATCAATCTCCTAGTGGGTGTATGTACGGCCCGTTACGGGCGGACCATCTATAGGTAGGCCGTAGATGTAAGCTACATCCTCCAATGTGATGGTAGCCTCGCTAGATGGGAAATGAAAGGTGTTCGTCTCCGGCCTCCTCTCAATTAGCCTCATGATCAAGGCATGGTCGATCTTCATCCACCTCATCTGAGCCAGATGATACAACCCGGTGTCCGTAACCCACTTCATCTAACGCTCATTTAGGTTACACTTCCCATAGTCGAGGTTAGTTGGAAAGCATCTGTATGTGCCCAACCCCTGCGAGAAAAATGACAGTTTGAATAACATTAGCTATAGATCGAAAGGAAGTTCAATTGATTATTGATTGTGTAAAAGAGAGTATACCAAACCGCGTTCGATAGTGGCAGAGATGTGATGCTCTTGCTTGCACAAAAGTTGGGCTGGTTGTGCATTTGAGGTACTAGCCTTGTTGCAGGGCAATTCAACGTTGTTTGTATTCTCTTAAGACGTCTGTGTACATCCAGATTAGACATGATAGCATTGAATGTTATGAAGGCAAGCATACATAAAAAATGCTCAAAAGACAGAAATAGTTAACACTAAAAATATTCATGCTTAAAAGAAATAGTGAACACTAAATACTCATACAAACAACAGGGACAAGAGGTATGAGGTGTGGATTATAAATGGGCTGTAGAGGTATGGCAGCAAGAGGGAGTACTATATTTTTTTTTTCTTTTTCATATTAGTTGAAACCAAGTGTTTGAAAGGGACTAGAAGTGGAAGGCCTTCATATAAGGTGTAAAATATTCAAGGTTAAGAGGACATATAACATCCAAAGAAATTCTACATGACCCATTATAACTACTAAGCGAATATATTCACTAAGTATCTACGCATGGTAAATACTTAGTTAACAAATTCAAACCCTTATATTTGGAAATGTCACAGTCTTGTATGATGTTGGATAGGGCCTGTGAATAACAAAGAACATGGGCAGCTCTTGTTGAAACATACGTGTTTGGGTTGAAATACAAATGAAGATCAAAGGCTAGGTACTCATTCCCATCTTCCTATGATTCTTTTTTCATAAAAGGAAAAGGTTATTTCATGCTCTTTTTTTTAATCCACCTTTGATCTTCATTTTTAACAACTTTAGAAAAATGCTATGTATTGAATTCCTATGTATTTTAATATAAACAAACAGGATCTAAATGTGATATTCTATTTGATTTTAAGAAGTGATGCGTTGACACACGTTATTTTGAAAGATAAGTTGCATTTATATTCCATAGTGATATTGGTAATAAGGGAATGCATGACTTTGGTTAGTGATGAAAATGGATTTCTAATAATAGGCCCCCTAATAAACTTGGGCTTAAACCTGAATTACTTGGAGTTGTACCTCAACCCAGACCCAAATTGGGTCTATGTTACCAAACCTGTACCCATAACAAATTCAAAATAAAGACCCATTGTGGAAGCAATTGGATCCAAGCTCAAACCATTCCATATACAAATATGATACACTTATATTTAATATTCATAATATAAATGATATGTTACTTGGACCAAAATTGAAGATCGATTCATCTATTAGACCCCTACCAAGTGGATGGTGGCCCTCTGGGTACACGGGTATTCAGCTACCCTTTACAACCGATAATTTTTTAGATACATTGTTTATTTATTTACAATTTATGAGATACAATATCATTTGAGTGCTTCTACGAGTTTGATTCAGATATTGGACCCCATCTTGAACAATCTGCACAAATGGCATAGTAGGTTAGCTAATCTATCCTAATGCACCACAAAGAGAATATATAGTCACTTCTTTTTGCAAAAAATGAACTCTATAAAACTCAACCAGAAATTTTGTTTTATTGTTTTCTGACTTTCTCACTTTCATTTCATTGTTTTTCTGACATTGCCATTTTTTTATGTAGGGTAGCAATGGTGGAGTTAAAAGTAAAGTTTAGTATGGATCGGTGATTTTGTTTGAAGAAGCGTTGTTGTCTGCTATCGATCATTGATTATGCTTGCTTTATTATTTTAGTCGATAGTAGTAGCCTACTAGGAAGAATCCTTTTGGTTTATGTGAAGAATTATGTAAGAACCATTTTGGTATATATGAAAAACAATGTCAGTACCTTCTATATCAACAAACATTTTGGTTTATATGAAAATCAATGTCAGTACCTTGTGTATCAACTCGTTTTCATGTAAAATAAATGAAGAATTAAGGTTCTCTCTAATTATTCAACCATTCACTACTACAATTTCGCTTTTTTGCGACGCCAAAAAAGTGTCGCTGATAATTAAAAAAGTGTCGCAATAAGTATTTGTGACCCAAAAAACTTAGCGTCGCAAAGGGGTCGCAAATAATGGGGTCGCGGAAAGATTAGCTATACTAAAGATTGCAACGTGGCAATAGGAGAGAGTATTTGCGACGGTTTCAAAGAGTTGCTAATTACCTATCAATTGCGACGTATTATAAGCGTCGCGAATAATGATTTATTTGCAACACGAAAATTGCGTCACCAATAATTTATATTTGCAACGATTCAAAAAAGTCGTTAATAAATCATTAAGGGCGACGCTCTAATAAAGCTGCAAATAATCATTTTTTGCAACATTTTTGTGGTGTTGTAAATAATCTTCATATTGTTACATTTGATTATCTGCAACGTAATAAAAGCGCCGCAAATAATAATATTTTAGAAAAAAAAATTCAATATTTTCAAAAAATATATATTTTTCCTGATTTGATACCCAATCAATACAAATATAATCTCATCATCTATTCACAATCCATCCACTCACAACTCTTTAATGCAAAGTCATCCGTAGGTCATCACAATCATATATCTTTAAGTAGCAATTCATGTATGAAAATAACACTCCATCGATGTAAAAACATAAACTAAATTAATTCATTGAATTTGAGTGCAATGAAATAGCTGTCTTCATCACAAATTATTACTGAAGATATAGATAAAATTCTGTTAAACATTAATCTATATAATAGATAAAATTCTGTTAAACATTAATCTATACAAATTTTGCCAGGATCTCATATCATTCATCTGAGCCTCCATTTGTTGTTTTTGACCCACCATTCGAACCTCCATTTATTGCCTCAGAGCCTCCATCTGAACTTCCATCCGCTGCAACTACTCAGCCAACTCTTGAGATTGTCTTTCAGCTTCCGTGGCCCTCTAGTAAGCTCTTCCACCCGCTAATTATTGTAAAGGCCTGTTGAAGAGGATGGAGGGGCCACGACGCCATGCCCAAGACCTCAGACATATCCGGGCCTCGTACCCAACACTCGTTTGCATATCTCATCATCTGTCAATGGGGGAGAACCCTCTTCTGTGGGCTGAGACTAGAGTGTAATCATTTTCTCCTACAAAAGAAAACAATTCACATAAATATTTAAACATGTATAGAAAAACTAAAGAACAAAAGAAATAAGTAATTAGATGAAACTTTAAAAAAAGTATCCTTACATAGAGCAGCCGACACTCAGGAGTAAACCAACCCTTATCTTGACTATAGTGTGTCTTATACCACAGTTCTATCCTACCAATTGGAGCATCACGCTGTATAAATTCAAACACAATATTAAATTAAAAAAATAGTTAATAAATCAATACTTATTAAAATATTAGAATTACTAATACCGTCTCATGAAGATATTCGACAAATGATTTTGAACCGACACAATGGTTCGCTTTAAGTAGCTGTCGGTTTTCTGAATTCTTTTTACTAACTTTCTGCATTAAATTTAAAGAATCAGAAATGCCATCAAGATTTTCTAAAAAAATAATTTCTATGCAGGTAATGCAGTTAAAAATAAAATAAAATTTCACCTGAAAGTCTTATGAAGAAAACCTATTGCAGTACTGCTCCCAATCTTCTTGTGACACACCCTCATAAGGTTTCTAGCATGCCACCTCGTGATTGCCAATCCTCTTATAATGGGAGTGCAATCTGTTCCTATAGTTCTTGAATGTGGAAGCTAAATAACTATTAACAACTTTTTTCAATCGTGGATCATGAAGATCTATATCAAATTTGTCCTACAAATAAAATGCATTCATAATAAGTTTGTCAGGTATATTTTACAGGAAAGAGATTACTTAATTTTGCATCCAACTTTCAAATGCCATAGTATGTTAAAAAAAAAGCAAAAAATAAAAATTTTGAGGATTGGATGAATTACCAAAATGCGATCATAAAATATTTGCCTATGTTCCTGTTTAACTGTTGGCCAGGTGGAACACACAAGAGGAGCATACGTTCTACAAATTATGCCAACTTCAGTCTTAAATTCCTTTGCATACTTGCCAACTGGTCTAGACAGCCCTTCAGGGATTTCAATCCTTAGCTTTTGACCTGTATCCTTAATAAGCCTCGTAAGGGAGATATTTTTTGACCTCCCACGACCTCTTCTAGTGGAGGTTGAAGCTAAAAAGGAAAAAGAAAATCATTAATAAAAAAATACATGACATTTAATAATTTTATAAAATATATAACTAATAGTATTGATCTTACCAATGCTATGTGCCTCTGGCTCAATCGTCGAATCAAATATTGAAGCATCCCGTTCATGTGCACTCGTTTGCATCCTTCCTGTTGTCATAACTAGAAACAAAAGTACATAGAAATATTTCCAGTGAAAATCTACAAATCCCCAACTTTTGAAAGATTAGGAGTTGCAAATTGCAACTCAATCAAACTATGGGCCCTACATGATCATTTAGACTACATGGCTAACATCTAATAGTTGACTACATGGCCCCTTGGGACTCAGATGCCCTGCACTCAGGTGACAAAGATCAAAACAACTATTTGTTATCTTGGGCTAATCCAACCAAGAGAAGACATTTTAGAGAGGACATGTTCCCAACCAAGAGGAAAAGTCAATATGGAAATTTGGTTCTGGGTGAGCAAAATTATAGGCAGGATTCTTTTAAGTCACTCCATCCGGTGTTCTTTTTACGAATAGCGCCTTCATGAGCAAAATCTTCTTGATTTTAAAGTGTTCTCTAGACATTATAGTGTCTCGTGACCTTCACTTCAAGTCCACACATGTGGGCTACCTTGGGTCGGATGGACACCACCCCACATAGGGGATGCCCATAAAATGTCTAGATTTTATGATCCAAACTCTTCAATTAGTAGCCTACAATAAGAATACAAACTAGTGAAAAAAAAAAAAAAAGACACACACACACAATGGCATGGAAATGTCCAAAGATTCTCTAGCTAAGATCTTGTATGGGAGATTTCTGTTTATCTTCAATCCACGATGGGGCCCATCCAATAAATAATGGCAATTGTGGGGCCCCTAGAACCTCACATCCTAAGTTTGAATCAAAATTAACTTAGAATAATACAGAAAGCCTTTCCTTAAAATCCTCATTAATATGATTGAGCTTAAATGTTAGACCCCAACCCAGACCAACTTGAGTAGTGCTAATTAAGTGAGTGATTAGTCTTAAGTGAGTCTTAGTACTAGTTAGGTTAGAATGTGATTAGACTTAGTCTGGATTATAGCTTTGGGGATTTTGAGGACGTTTAGTATGAGTCAGACACGCTCAGGGACGCCCTGAGTACACGAGTAAGAATGGGTTTTTGTTCTAGATCTTTGGTGTGGTTGTGATCTTTATTTCTCTTGAATGGTTTTATTATTTCTGACAACTTTCATTTTTAACCTGCATGTGTTTGAGGCCCAGAAACCCAAGTTTTGGTCCAAGAGGGTAAATCTGTCTTTTCATGCTAAATCTGGGCACACTTTTTGAAGTCTTGAAACTATGTCAAAAGTATACTTTTCCGAAACTAGATTTTTCGACAATCGTTTTGTTCTTCTTCGTCGTTTTCATATGGGGTCCACAAGACCATGTTTTAAGCGTTTCAAAACTCAGCTGCCAGGGACCCACTTCCTGACACTATATAAGTTTTCTTTCCTCTTCATTTCCCTTTTTCCCAATCTCTGCAATAGTTTGACCTAGAGTGAAGAAGAGAAGAAGGGTTTCTTCTTGATCTCTCCCCCCTTGAATGATCTAGCTAGAAGGCTCCAACCTCATATCCAAGACTACCAATCTCTTCCTCTCTTCTCAAGCTTCGTTTGGGACGTTTTTGGAGCCAAACCTTCATCACTATTCATCATCTTCAACCTCTCTTCTTCTTGTTTAGCTAGCTCAAGGTTAGTGTTTTCCTTCATTCTTTCTTTTCATGTTCATTTAGCTCACCTAGAGCTTGTTTTTCATGGTTTCAAACCCATTTTAGAAATGGGGATTTACAATGACCAAAATGGTGATTTTGTGTGCCCTATTTTTGGAGGTTTTGTGTAGATTTCGTGGAGCACCCCTTTCTTGTTGAGTTTTTCTTGGCTTTTGGACTTGAGGCAAGTAACCTTTTTAGGCTCTTTGTGCATGTTTATGACAATTGGGTTTTTAACCCTAAAAATCTATGTTAAAAGTTAGATTTGTAATCTATGCATTGTTTTGTTTGGAATGAATGATTGAATGTGTTTTGACCCTTGTTGAGCATGGTGGCTCAGGGGTTTGTTTGGTTTAGAAGTGAGAAGAGGAGGAAAGAAAAATGCAAGAGAATGGAAGAAGAAAAGTACAATTTCTGCACTCACTCGCGTTCAGGCAGAAGCCTGTTCACTCGAGCGACCATAGGGTCCGCTAGAGCGAACATGCCTCTGTTTGAAGGATTTCGAGCAGAAACCTGTCCGCTCGAGCGAACTTTTGGATTGGCTCATGCGAACAAGTTTCTGTCTGGGGTCCGCTCGAGCGATGGTTTGACCGCTCGAGCGAACCTGATACTCACAGCTTTGGATTTTTAATCTTTTTCTAAATTTCTTGGAAATTGAAAACTAGACTATGCTTTAGACTTTTAATTGACGTTGTGTAAATTGGAATTCCAAAATGTACCTTACCTTCGGGGACATCAAGCTACGTAAATTCTTACATTTGGGTTTCAACTTCACAAAGGTCAATGAACAGTCTTAGCTTATGCCTAATGGACTTCGTTTGCACTCTTGTTTTGGTGCTTCATGCATCATCATGTTTTGTTTGAATTTCAAGTATAAGCTCGTTTTAAGACGTGTTTCAAGAATAAGAAAAAGGGAATCATTTCTTAAGTTTGTAAGCATTAATATTATGTTATTTTGCTAGTCTTGACGCGTAGTGCTTGATAAATTATTTCCCTCTTCTTTTGTTGTGTTCTCGAACGTGTATCGCTGTGTTTTGTGCATTCATGATATAAGTGAATACCACTGAGCTTGGACTGCCCTTTTAGCTTGATCCACTACCTGGGGGTCCTTAAACATTGTGGACTGTCTGCAGACTAGTCGTGTATTATATTACACATCGTGCGTGTTCGTGATCCGGTTCCGCGGCCGGATGCCCCGCCTACCTTGTGTGGCGTGGGATCGTGTTTTTCGTATCGTGCTTGTCGTGCGTACTTGCTCTTGTCATCATGTATGACGGAGAAAGGATGAGCTCAATGTGGATTTATCTTTTCATGATATTATAAGTATTCATGCTAGTTTCGTAAACTTGAAACGTGTATTTAAATCTTGAACTGTTTTAGCATTATTTCTCATATGCATGCCTAAATTATTTATTTGTCAAACCGTCGTGTTTGATGCTCATTATTTTGGTGTCCAGGTGCAGGAGATGGCGGGCTTGACGAGGAGTGCCCGGAGGAGGCTTTTGAGCCACCCCCAGCACACGAGTGGCATCCCAACGACGTCATCTAGACGCCGGCGGGATCTTGACTTCTCGTTCACCTAGCTTTGGGGCTATCTTTTGGGTTCTTTTTATTGTTGTATTGGCCTCTATTGGCCTCTATTGGTTTTGTAACTTGAATTAACATACTTTGTTTAAATTTTGAAACTTAATCATGATAGGAATGCTATGTTGACATTATCTTTTGATACCTAGTCTCGAGATTAAAATTTCTCTTGCATCTTGTTGTTTTTATGAATTGTATGATTCATTTTGCTACACGCTTCCACATACCTATTCGTGTGAGCTCGACAATTGTCTTGGGATCCTCACTGCGGAAACATGTGGGAAAACAGGCGGTATGTCTTATGTTCTATTAATCATATTGCCGCGTCGCGGTCCCGGGTCTCGGTCCGGGGTCGCGACATTAAAAATCATGAATGGGGGAGTTTGCTTTTAAGACATGAAAACAACATACAGATTGAAATTGGAAATTGAAAATATCATTTTATCAGTACACTTAATCTACCTCGATCAGCCAATCAATTAAAATAGCCCTCATCTTCTCATTGATGTCAGATTGATTGCACATGTAGTTTGGACACACACAGCCAGAAGTTTGCATATATAATAGAAGATTGTGAGTTTTAGTAATCACTTGTATTGTTTTCTGCTATTCTTCAATAGTTCAAAAGAAAAATATGAATTATGTAAAATTGAAAAACTCAATTTGACTCATTTACCAGTCCTTTCTTTTCTAATTAAAATAACTTTTGAACATAAACTGGCCTTTTTTTATATATAAGTTAGATTTTGCCTATTCTTTTATTCATTCCTCATGACTTTAATTGATACAAATTAAACCCAATAAGAAAAACTAGTTGAGTGTTCACAAACTAGGACCGACTTAACTATGCAACATTTACAAATATGAGAGTTTAAGTGGTAATTACTGTATGTGGGTGAATGGAAACCTTGAGAAAAACCAAAAGGATCTTAACATTTTGGATTGAACCATAAAGAAATGGCTGAAGCTTAGGATGTTAAAAGATTGTTATGCATGTATTCATATATCTACTAGACAACCACAACTCATTTCATGAAAATCTGAAGTAGCCTGGCTAGTTCTTTCTCAAAGAAATGTTGGCCACTGATAGGAAAGTGTCTTAATCCCTTATTGATTTAAACCTGCAGCTAATGGGCCCTAAGAGTGGAAATTTAGAATGCTAACATGGGTTGGCATGGCTATGGATACACAATTCTCTAAAACAACAACAAAAGTAAGCACTTCAGAACTTCACCTCCTTTTGTTTGTAGTAAGTATAGATATCCTCAACATAATCAACAACTGCAAGAGGGTTATTAGAGTCACTGCTATCAATGTCCACAACTGGCTCAGCATCTAGATCCGTCATCTCAACCTCCTCAAGGTCACAGTCATCCTGCATAAGAGTTATTACATGGAAATGCTTCAAGGTCACAGTCATCATTGTGGGATTATTCTCACTATATCCATCCATCTCTCTTTCCTACAATCAAAACAAAAATACAATAACATTAAGGGGGGAAACCCATGAATAGAAACAGGACAAGCATTTCATTTAAAAACAATTCAGCAAATCCTAGGTTCAAGAGGGGACCAAAAAAAAGGGAATCCACGGAAATGAAATAAAAACTGCTATTATAACTTCAGGCTCCAGAGAAAGAGCAAAACCCAAAACCCCAAAAGATCTGCCATAACTCATTTTACTGAAAAATAAGGGAAAAATCAAAACAGATTGCAGCTGAAGCTAATAAAAAAAACCCAAATCAGGAAAATCTTCAATAGTTAAAAGAACTAGATAGACAATACACCAGTTTAACTATGACATCCATTTAGATTATTGAGAAACAACACCCCAGTTAAAAACACACAACCAAGACACTAAAAAATCTGACTGTTCTAACTCAGAGAAGTATAAGGAAATGACAGGTAATACAAGACCCAATAAGAAAAAGCTAAAAAAAAAAAAACACTCCAACCCCAAAGCCTATAAAAACAAAAAAGACCCACTTCATATGACCTGTCAAAATACAAAATCTTAAAAGGAAAACACCCAATACTCAAAATTTATCAAAATCCAAGACAGTGTAGCAGTCAAAACACAAAAATCCACAGACCCACTTCAGTAAAGCAATCAAATCTCAGAATAGACCCACCCAAGGAAGAAAATCCCTCAATTACCTGGAGTTCCGATATTCCCCCTCGATTCTTTGAAGTCTCGATGTGTCAGGTAGAGGAAGGAGTAGAAGGACTATGGATAGAACCCAATCAAACCCTAGGAGATCAACTTGTTTCAACAAAACCCAATCAAACCCTGGGAGACAGAGACGAGGAAGAGGGGGTTCCAACCACAGTGACGAATCGATTTCATCAAACCCTAAAGAGAAAGTGAAAGAGCAAGAGAAATGAGGGATCAAGAGAGGGATCAGAGAGAGTACCTGGCTAGATTCGTCTTCTTCTCCAGATTTCTTCTCGGTCTTTTCTTCTATGTGTCGGTTTCTTTTCTTCTCTAGATTTCTCCTCCGCATCTTCTCTCGCATTTGGGATTCTGAAATAGGAGTGACGATGGAGAAAGAATAAAGGAATGAAGGAGATGGATTGCGGGCAGAGGGAGTGAGAGAACCACAAAACGAAACGAAAACCTTAGAAAATGGCGACAAGAGAATGCGATTAGAGAAATTGTAAGACCCCGACCCGAGTGATCTCGATTAGTACTAATTAAGTCGCGTGTTAGTACCAAGCGTGTTTGATAGAATTTACTAAGTTGGATTAGTATAGTTCTTGTTATAGCTTTGGGAAATTTTAAGTGTCTTGTGTTAGTGGGACCCTTTGGGGGTTCCTTTTTGTTAGTTTTGCGTTACTTGGGGGATTCTTGAGATTTCTATAATTCTTGTTTTGATCCCGTTTCACTCATCCTAATAATCCCTACAACTTTCATGTTGATCCCGTAACCGTCCGGAACCCCGAAACCCGATTTTCTTACATTGAGGGCAAAACAGTCTTTTTACAGGAAATCTGTACCTAAAACTTGATATTCCCGAAACCCGCGAAACATATACTTTTTTGAAACTAGATATTTCGACGATAACTTTTCTCTTCTTCGTCGATTCCGTTCGAGACACCGATAGTAGTGATTTCAGCCCAAAGAGATCTTCTAATGGTGGAGCCCACACCCACTTGTTTATATAGAGAGGTTCTCTTCTCCATTTCTCTTTTCCAGCACAACAACCAACCTAGGGTTTTTCTTTCCCTTTTCTCTTCTTCTTATTGCTTCTCCATCCTAAATCCCTATCAAACCTTGCACCAATCAAGAAATGAACTTCACCTTCTTCTTCCTCACTACTAGAGCTATTCATTGATGCCATTTTTGGAGGAATCCATTCACCTCAAGACCTCATTGAACTAGTTTGGTGATTTTGAAGAGCTTCCTAGTAAGTCTTCATTCCAATCTCTTTGTTTTGTTTTTTCCTATCTTTAGAGGAGCTCCATTTCCATTACTGAGAGCTCTCTCTTCTTGTTTCTTGGTTTGACCCATTTTAGGGTTTGGATTTGGGGGTTTTGTGTAGAGTGCATCCTTGGCTTAGAGGAAGAGAGTACTAGCTTTATTATCTTGCATAAAGACCTTGAGGCAAGTGAATTGAATGGATGTTTTGGTTTTAATGATTTCCATGACATGTATACTTGATTTGTATCTCATTAATGGCTTGTTTCCTTGGCATTCAATGATGTTAAATGCTTTTGAAAAGGGTTGGTAAGCCTCTTTATTGTCTTGAACATGATTTGTAGCTTTTGTTTCATTTGTTGTCTTTAAATCTTGAATTGTAGCTTTTGGTTCATCTTTTGTACAATGCCTAAGTGAATCTTTGTGATGATGGATGTCTTCCTTCTCTTCGTGATTGTATGAATGTAAAAATGGAGGACTTGATGATGGTTGGGTAATGATTGAAGGGAGTTGAGAGCCTCCCATTATGTTGTAGAAAAGAGGCTTAAAATGGGGTTTGAGAGAAGAGAAGAATGGAAGAGCAGCACCGTCCCGAACCCTGTTCTGGACAGTTCACTCGAGCGAACCTGATACTTCGCTCAAGCGAACTGCCCAGAAGAGGGATCGTGTCATTCCAGAGAGCTGTTCGCACGAGCGAACCCAGTGTCCGCTCGAGCGAACTCTTCCAGCAGCCATCCAGAAAGTGGTTGGGTCGAGTGAACTGATGCATCGCTCGTGCCAACCTGAACCTGGGCAGGTTCGCTCAAGCGAACTTGGGTCTGCTCGAGCGAACCCTCCCAGAAACCATTCCAGAGACTCCTCCGCTCGAGCGAACTGTAATGTCCGCTCGAGCGATGGTTTTTGTTTCACAAGGGATGTGTTTGGAGCTGAAGTGAAACATTTTCAAGATTTTGAAAGGTTCATCAGAAACCCCGTTGTGTCAAGAGAATTGTTAAGTGGTATATGAGGCCGGATGAGAAAGAAACTATAATCACAAGGAATTCATAGGAGTTTTGGAAACTTCCAAGTGTATAAGGAACCGGAATGCCCTCAAATCCAAGGAGTACCAAGTTTTATTAAATAGACATTCGAGATCCCTATGCACTTGAATCAATTTTGAACCTTGATACTCATCTCGATATTTCGAAAGCTTATTTCACTCTTTTTATTTCCGAAATTTACGAGTTACGATTTATCAACCCCGAAAGCACGGAACTGTATTTGTAGCCTTGTGCTAGCCCCGATGCGCATGACCCGATACTGAAATGATGATTGTGCCTTGAGCACCCCGTTTCACCCGTTTATACAAATTCGTCTTGAGTGTTTTATACATGCCTGGTTTCTTGTATTTGACCTATGAGTCGGTACCACTAAGCTTGGATGACCTTGTCGGTCTGATCTACCGACTTGGAGATCCCTTCCCGTCCCGCCAGCTACAGCTTGGATCCCGATACCCGGTTTATTAATCGTGGTCCCATCCCGACACCCGGCTCGCTCCCGTGGTTCCCGATATCCGATTCGCTACCGTGATTCCCGATACCCGGTTTGCTACCGCGGTCCTGTCCCGTATCATTATTATATATGTACAGGTAAATGTTGTTGCACCTCCTCACTTCGATGACTAAGGTCAACTCCTCGATAGTCTCTTGTCACTGCGGTGATAGAGGATTTAGCTTCTTGTGGATGCCATTTTGTTTGTTCCTGTTTCCTTAGTACCTTCATTGTTTTACATTGCATACAAGTTTGAATAAATGATTATCTTTTCATGAAAATGATTATGAACAGGTTTAAATGTTTTCCGAGGGAAATGTTTTTATTACCGTGTGTCTATATCTTTTCATCTACCTGCCAGACCGTCGTGTCTGACTCTTTGCTTTGGTACTCAGGTCCCGTTGTTGGTTTCCCCGAGGAGGAGCCAGAGGAGGCGGTTGGAGAACTGCAACCGCTAGTTGAGTGGCGTGCTGACGATGTTATGTAAACATCGGGTTGTCGAAATGCGAAACATTTTGGGGGTGGTTGGATAGTTATTCTGGTGGATATTGTTTTGTCTATATTGGCCTTTATTGGCCTCTATTTTTAGGAATTGTAATTAAATGATATATGTTTAAACTCTAACAGTACTTTTGGGTTACGCTATCGAACATTGCTCATTCTGATACTTGTTATTCAAATGTAATCAGTCTTGTCATTTTGGAAATGAAATACATGCATGATTTACTACACGCTTCCACAATTATACAATATGGTTATGTGTGTTGGAAAATCCTCACCGCGGACACCTGTGGGAAATCACGTGCACGGGTAATGTGTGTTCTTTTATTAACCCGATTACGCTTGATCATAAACATATCTTTATTTATTGTCATCACTCCATATGATTGCATCTCCATTCACATCACATTAGTCTCGATCCCGGATTTGGATCCCTAAGCCCGGTCCGGGGTCGCGACAGAAATGGTGGAGGTCTCCAATGGCGCAGGGAGAACTGGGGAGGGGGAAATTACCACGCGCAGGGAACATTTGTGAAAACAAAAGGCGCGATGAAATTTTTTACAGTCCAAATATTTGATGAGGGACGAATTTCTCTATCGTCTTATAGAGGATCGTCGACGGGATCTTGGCTGTTTGGATTTAGGGCAGAGAGACGGAGAGTGAAGAGCAGAGATGGAGGGAAGAATAGAGAGATGTGTTTATAAAACACTGTTAACAAAAGGCGGGGATCAATTAAAAAAAAAAGGCGGGCGACGGAACTAATGGGAAATTGTAACGCGATAAATATAATGTCGCTAATAAAAATATTATCTACGACGCATTTAAATTCACGTCGCAAAAAAGCTCATTATCTGTGACACAACAGGTATACTGTCGCAAATAAATATTATTTGCAACGTCAAAACTGCGTCCCAAATAAATGTATAATTTTTTTTTATATAATGGCGGCAGAAGGAAGATATTAGTTTTTTTTTAGCTTAAATTTTTTGTGACACCATATAACGGAGGTCGTTAATAACAATTATCAGCGACCAAAATACATCAGCGTCGCGAATAAAATATTATGTGTGACACAAAAAGCAAACTGTTGCAAAAAACCTTCACTTTTTTACGACATAGCTCAGACTAAAAATTATTTGCGACACAGGGATTGCGTTGCGAATAGAGACACTTATTTACAACAAATGATTGTGTCGCAAATATGTATCTAGCGTTGCGAATAATTTTACCGCTATTTGGCGCCAATGATTTTATGACGCATTTATTTGCAACGCACTATATTCATTGCTGAAAGTATCTATTTGCGACGCATGGAGTCTTGCGTCGCAAATACATAACTTGTTGCGACACGTCTATTTTATGTTGCAAAAAGATTATTTTCTGCGTCACTTTGGATTGCGTCGCAAATATTTTCGTCGCTGAAAACCCCATTTGTTGTAGTGATTCCTTCAAAGCAAAGCAAACCCAAGCCCCATTCCATGTGGATACCTATCCGTGCTCTGTTTAAAGCTTTTGGAACCAAATAAACTCAATCCAATTCACAAAACAAGACAAACAACAAAGGAGAACAAATTCAATCTAACTGTCAAAGATCTCCAGAACCATCGTCCTTCTCAACTCAGAAAACCCCAAATTCGGAATCCTACAGACTCTAATCAATGCAAACAAATAATGTACAAATTGAATAACGACATTGAAGCTAACCTACCATGCACTTCGATATCATATGCGGGATGGCGGGGAAAAACAAGTACGGAAAATACAAAAACATTGAGAAAGATTCAAAAATGGAAGGAGATAGATACCTCTCTAGGTGGAAATCACGAACGATGGAAAAAACAATGGGAGCAAAGAGAAGCAGCTGAGGAATTCAGTTTGAAGCCTGGTGCAACTGGAAATGGAAGCAACTGCTCGTCGGCACCCATCCAAGGTCAATCGCGACGGTATAGTGGAAGAGAGAAGAAAAGAATGAAAAGAAACAAGGTTATGAGCCCTAATATGGTTAGTGGACATGGTCATCGCCAACCTTATTCAGTGTAAATAAAGTCGGCATTGACAATGTGCCAAATAGATTTTTTTAAAAATGAAAATTGGGCCCAATTGCTCTAATTGGTGCCCCAAATGCTACAATGTTTGATCGCGTAACACGTGCGCATTAAGTGTTTTTTTCCGGTTAAATCCTCTTATATTTATCATTTCTGCCAAATCCACTAGTAGCTTAGTGTTGAAGTACATCTCTTTCACATAATAATTTATTGCAGTGGAAATAAATGCATGACGCTGAGGAAATCAACTCTAATTTTTGAGTGGTCCAAATTTCCAACATTTGGTACCACATATTTTTGTGGCGTAGAACAAAATTTTGAACTAATTCTTTTACAAGAAAGGAAACCATGACCTAATAATTTTATGTGGAAAGCACAATTCCACTCTTGCATAAGATAAATTCCACATGGCGTGGAACTATCCCATTATCCACTCTGAACTGAGGGCACACTTGAGAAACGGACTATTCACTAGTGTACTATCACTATGTGAAATTTTTTTTTTTTCACATGGGTGAGAAATCTGACTCTCCTCCACCCTAGCTCCATTAGATTCTAGCTCAATCAAAAGAAAAGGTTTAAAAATATGGTTTCCACTGGTAAAGCATTATTACACCAAACATCATAAATCATGCCATGCGAATAAATAAATAAATAAGAAGAAAATCTGGCTTTACACAACGTGGAGATAAATTCAAGGTTTGACCAAAGCCGAGCAAAGGATTAGCTCATAAGCCGAGTCAAAGTGCAGAGAGACAGCAGAGGACTTGGCCCAACTACATCTGCACCGCCGCGGCCGAGAACCTAAACACAAAGAAAAGATATTCACCGACCCGGTCAACTATCTCAATCCATGTAGGATGACATCTTATCCTCTGCCTGTTAGGTTTGACCACCTCTCCAGCCCTCTTTTCCCTCCTCACATTCATTTCTTCTCATCTTTTTCTTCTAACTTCTCTATGTACAAATCCATATATATAAATACCAACCTCTTCATTTCCCAGATCTCTCTCTCCCTTCCTCTTACAACGCAAAATAACAAAAACAACAAGCAATCTCTCTCTCTCTCTCTCTCTCTCTCTCCTAAAGAAGTAAAAAGAAGAAATTCTGTCTACATATACAGTCCAAAAGAAGAAATCTCTCTCCCTCTATTCCTCCTAGATCGAGAAAGAAAGAATGGGCAATTGTTTGAGACATCGATCCCAGACGACATGGGGCGGGGACGATTGGGATTTTACAGGGTCTGAAAAGCTCTTTAGCACAGATATGGACCATGACAAGCGCTTTGAAAATGTCGACCACAAGGGGGATTCAGAAAATGTGAGCTCGTTAGGAGAGAAAAATGAGATCTCTTCCACTGAAATAAAAATCAAGCTGACCAAGAAGCAAATGGAGGAACTGCTTGCAAAGGTTGGCATGCAAGGGATGTCGATCGAGCAGGTCTTGACCCAGTTAGTGAAGGGTGGCGATTGCCACCTCCGGCACCGGGCATGGCGGCCGGCATTGCAGAGCATACCAGAGGTTAATTAATTGAGCTGGTCACCCAGATGATTTTTCTGTAAGATATTCATATCCAGATATTCTTTCTGTAAGATTGGGGCTGTGTATAGTAGAGAAATGAAATAAAGAGTATTCTTCTGTAAAAAAAAAAAAAAAAAAGGTTGTTTGTGAATAGGAAAGATGAATTAGATGAACATAAAAGTACATGTAAAAGCTGTACCTTCTATCATGCTAAGTCATGGGCCGAGCTAGGCCTGCATTGTGTTAGAATCAAGGGCTGCGGGCCTGCGGCAGGGCTACCTTCTAGCCTAGTAGATAAATGGGCTCAGCCTGGGTGTCTTAATCTTAAAGGCCTGTCAGAGAGCCCACCCAGGAACCAGATATTTAACACATTGTGACCTAATATTTCGCAAATGGGTAGGCCCAGTCCGAACTATATATGAGGTCTGTAGATTGGATTGGGACCTGAATGTTGAAACCCACTGCTATATGATCTGGGGTTTGGACTTGTAGAGGATCGCTATTCCCCCTTGTTACACCTCATCCTGAGTTAATCAAGATTAACTCTAATTAATCAAGATTAAGGCAAATTAAGCATGATTAATCAACTTAATGGTGGTTAATGCCTAGAATGGATCAAATTAGTCACACTTGAGCATAATGCACAAGTTTTAAAGAGATTGAATTAATTGAGTTGATTTTAGACCTAAATTAGTGAAGTTAAGGACTTTTCCGTAAATACAGATTTATGTGTATTTCGTCGGATGTAATGAAGATTTATATCAACATATGTATCTTGATGAGTACAACAATTTTCATAACATACTCGTTTTCATTTGACGTCAAATGAATTAAATAACTCTTGATTTGACTTAAATTTAAAATGTGTAAGATATAAGGGGATTGAATGTAAAAGTTCTGTTTAAAAAGGGTTGAGAAGAACTAAGAACCCATTTTAGTCGGTGGATTATTCAGTAGCAGCTGAGATAGCTTAGGTTTCTTCCTCTTAGCTTTCTTCTTCATCGATTGTTCTGAATAAGAGCTTCACAAGTGAGATTAGAAGAAGGAAAGATCAATTTTTATAACTTTCTCATCATCTTCTTCAATCTTGTTAGAGCAAGAGTCGAGGAAAATTTCAGAATTTCCTTTCTTTGGTTACAAGTAAGTAGTTTAAGTTCTTTATTGGTTTTTCAAGTGCTCATATGTGATTAGAGCTGATATTTATCATAGATAGCTCATAAAGGATGTGTTTTGGGGATTTTCTTAATGTTAGGTGTAGGTGCACGAAAATTCACGGACCCGGAGATGGTGAATTCTGGACCCACTAGAAATGTGGTATGATGCCTCAGAAAAGAACCTGAAAGGGGAAGAATGGAAAGAGCAGTCAAAGACCCTGGCTGAGGGCAGCGCAAGGCTCTCCGATGCCTAAGTCAGTACAAGGACGTGACAGTAGGGTAGAGATTTTCAAATGTGAATTGTAAGTGTCTGAGTGCGTACCTTTTGAGGAGACTAAGTCCTCTTTTATATAGTGATAGGGACTCACAGATCGATCGACGTGATTCCCTCAATCGGGGTAACTGTTTCAGTCGATCACGCCCCTTAAATGGTGATAACGGCTCAGTCAATACCTATCCCCCATTTATAGTCGTAACGTTTCCCATTCCCCTTAACATTCGCCGCCTCATAAACCATACAGCCACGTCCCTCGGCCGTTACGCCATGTCTAGGCGACCGAGACCGAGGCGAATACATCCGAGGTTAGATGCGTCCGAACTGAGGTAGGAGTGAGCTGAGGGAGGTGCGTCAGCAATACAAGCAAGTCTACCGAACTGCTTTGGCAAGGATGAGATCTCCGCCGAACTGTGATGCTAGAGCCGAGATCAAGACGAGTTCGGTGCCGAAATGCCGCGTATTCCCCTTATTACTGACGGAGTGGGCCCAATCTCGGTATTCGAGAAATGCCCCCACACAATTGCCCCCTAGCTTTCGACCCTTGGGAGTTATCTTCCCGAGGTCGGGAGCTATAGAGAGATATCCGACTTCGAACGATTCGTCTTCTATGTGGCTTGTCTTTTGATCATACTGTGCTGACATCATCTTGCCTTTTCCCTATGTCTTCGCGTCATCCCGAAATATCTTTATGACATTTAAACACCGGTGATACGATCGAGTAGGAAAACAAGACGATGATGCCACGTGTCATGGCTCAGATGGTGGCTCGTGTATAGAGAGATCCGTTTCCCGTGTTTAGCACGTAGAACGATGCTTCGTAAATGGGCGCGTATTTCCTGTGCTTGGGATAAGCAGCCTAAGCCTATAAATAGGGTCCTTCTTCTCCTGGTTGAATCACTCTTGAATTTTGATGTTTGGTATTTCAATTCAAGAAGATAGGGGCTTGGCCTCTATGGAGTTAACACTCGTCGGCAAGAAGAAAGGCCTCCGTCTTTACAAACCTGAAGCTTCATTTGGCTCGAGCTTAATGGGAGGAACTTGCCCCCTAATGTGCTCTGACTGTGCTATCTCTCCTGAGGCTTTTGGCCAACTGCGCTATCTCTCCTGAGATAGACCTTGATCTTTTGATGATAGGAGATAAGACATCTATGTCAAGATGTCAGAAGATGGCGCAGGATTTATTCTGGGCAAGAGACCTCGAACGCCTCCGGATTGAACTCTGCCCGTATCGTGGAGCTGCTTTTCTGCGAAGAACACGCCTTTCAAGAGCAGGAAGATCATATCTATAATTTTTGTGAAGTCGAGTAATCCATTGTATTAGATGTCATGTAACAAAAATGACTTAATAAAAAATCAAAGTTTGTCTGTGGTCCAATCTCTTTCTCTGTGTGTTTGCTTTGCTTGATTATTCCTGTAGCAACAATCTCTTTTCTATATGCCTTTGAAGATAAAACCATTTTTTCTCAAATGGGAACTTTGCGGAACTATTATACCGAACTGCGGTTCCTGCCGAGCTGTAACTCCTGCCGAACTATAGCTCCTGCCGAGCTGCAACCTGCCGAGATGCAATCTGCCGAACTTGAGATGCCCTTGGATATCAAGTTTTGGACCCGACTTCGGATCAAATCGATGTCGCTTCATATCCATCCGATGTCGCTTCGCTATCTGCGATATTAAATGCCTCGCCCTGACTGGCGCGGGAAATAAGCTGACGGCACCACGTGTCGACTCTCCACGGGATGCGTAGTCTTTTCGAAGTGGCGCATATGGCGGCTAATCAATAATAGAAACCGCCTTTTTCGAATTCCAAAAGGGCGCTGTGTATATCGAAACGACACATGATGGGTTGCCTTTATTGGATGTACCTTCTTCTTACTATAAGTAGGGGAACTCCTCTTATCTTTTCTTCTTCTTTACTCTGCATTTTGCTGTGAAAGAGAAAGGCTTCTTCCGACGAGTTTTTTCACGGAAAAGGCTTTCGATCGATAAGGAGTGCTGTAGGAATCGAGTCCCATCCTTGGCCTCTGTCTTTGTAAGTCTTCTTTTCTTTGCCTTGTTCTTTTTCTGCATCTAGGGTTCCATTCTCCCTCTGTTCTTCGCCTCTGCCCCCTCTTTCTCTTAGAAAAATGGGTGTCTACAGTCATTGGTTAGAATCCGAGGGAGCGTTAAGAGACCTTAGGATTAGGTATCAGATTTCTGACGACGTCTTCCTCAAGATTCCCGACCCCAAATCCTATATCGATGGCAGCATCTACGATGGCTGGATGCCGTTCCCTTTAGTAGCCATAATAGAGGGCGGGGTTCGGTTTCCCCTTAAACCCTTGCTCAGGGACTGTCTCCGGGCTTGGCACCTCTGTCCATGTCAGTTGATGCCCAACGCCTTCAAAGTCATAATGGGCACTGCCGCGCTCAATGACATTTTAGAGATCAATTTAGGCGTTCATGATATTGAGGACGCCAATGAGCTATGTAAGTCAAAAAATAGCTTTTACCTCCGAGTTAAGTCGCGCCGAACGGCATTCGTTCGTGCCCTAGAGGATTCGAACAAATATGCCGGGGACGACCGTCTGCTCGTCTCAGGTAACTGGGAGTTCGGTGATGACGAGCCGATGTCGCAGAGGTTCAACCGGATCCCGCGCCGTCTCGGCATACCACCAAGTAAATATAGCTTTTTTGTAAATTCGGTGTCGATTTTCGTTACATCTTGTTCTCTGTGGAGCCGAACTGATGTCCTTCTATGTTACAGGTGCGCGTGAGAGGAGAAAGGAGGCCAGACGAGTCGGTTGGGTGAAGAACGCGGCCTGGTTTCGGGCCGTTGAGACGTATCGAGGCCACGAAGATAGGTCGGCCTTCGCCCTTTTAGACTACGAGCCGAGATACCGCTCTTACAAGAAGAGCCTCGCACACCGCCAAGATGCCGCAGCCGAGGTTGAGGGAACCGAAATCGAGGAGGTCGATCGGGAGCGGGCTGTAGACGATACTGAGGGCCGAGATTCACCAGGGGCTGAAGCATCCACTTCAGGTTCCGACCTCGGGGAGGGAAGCTCTTCAACGAGTAGCTCCGGAGAAGACGAGCCAATGGACAAAAACCGCCCGAAACCCCCAGTGAAGAATCTTCGGTCTGCAGCCTTTGGGGTGCGACTCAAGGTGTTGCTGCTTCATCCTCCAGGGCTCCTTCTTCCGGACCTTCTTCTTCCAGGCCCCAATCTTCCATGCCTGGTACTGGTGTTCCTCCTTCTTCTTCTGCCCAAACCTCGGGGGTTGGTACTGCCGAGGCTGCAATGGAAGAGGTACGCCGGCAAAAGAGGGTCAGAACTGAGGGTCAGTCTGCCCTAACAACTGTGCAAAGGGGAGTTGACCCAGGGGCGACGAGCCAACGGTCTTCTGTGGCGCCCTGGAGGCCGAGCTTGCTGCTTCAGCCAGGAAGACCGTTGACCGTGGAGGATCGACTTGGCGGTCATCCCTTAGTGGCGGCTGCGCTTGGCGACGCTTGTACTTTGCCCCGAGACATGGAGAAGCATGATGAGCTTGACGACGTCATGTTGCTAGTGACACAAATGGAGTCTGCTCTGAGCGTAAGTTTAATCTCTTTCGTTTTTCTTCTGTGCTTGACTTCGGTAGCAATTGTCTAAAAGTTTATTCTCTTTGCAGATCGTGCAAAAATGTCATCTCTCTGTGCGAAGGGTCCAGCGAGCCAGGAAAATCCAGGCCAACGCTGAGGCCAAGGTTGAAGAGTACAAGAAGTCTTTGGAGGCCAACAGAGACAGAATCAGAGAGTATGAAGAAACGTCTCGTACCATTCTATCCGAGCTTGACAAGGCAAAGACCGAGATTCAAGCAGGAAAGTTGAGGGAGGCTGAGCTCCAAAAGAAAATCGCCGAGCTAGAGCAGGAAAAGGCCGAGACCGAGTCCAGAATCCGGGCCGACGTCAACAGTGCATATCTTGAAGGATTCCAGGAAGCTGAGGCCGAATACGCGGCCCAAGTGACCGGCGTCAGGGATGATTCATGGGAGATGGGCTGGAAGGCCGCCCTTGAAAAAGCTGGAATCCAAAGCGATCATCCGGCTTTCTTGAATCCTGACAAGTTTCCAAGCTCGGTACCTGCGAACGCCCTGCCTCCTACTCCCGAGGTTCCTCCCGTTGCGGTCGAGGAACCAATCGTCGAGCCCCTTCATGCTGAGAACGAGGTCATCCAGATAGAAGGCGATGGACCTGTTGCCCCCGCTCCCTGAGTATCTTTATGTATTTGGCAGTTTCTTCTTTTCTCTCTTTTGGTTTGTTTTTGTGGGAGCATATGTCCCTTTGGTTTACGAGTCACACTCGCCTGATGTAAGAACCCTTTTTAATGAAATCCAACATTAAGGCAAATTGTCTTTACGTCTTTCTTAGACCTTAATGTCTACAGACACTATTTTCGCCGAAATGTATATCTTTACCGAATTAGCACACGTAGTAATTTTAGCCAATGAACCAAGAACCCAAGAGAGGCAATTCGGTAGAGATCCTGTCCGAACTCCGCGCTGCTTTTGCTTGTCTCAGCGCGAATTCGGACTCTTTTGTGGGACATGTCTAGCCGGTTTATTCCGGCAGTATAGTCCGTCTCTGCCAGTGATCTGGTATAAATACCGAGATCATTTGTGGCCAGAGTTTTGTTTGACATGACCAAATGGTTCTTCACCAATGGTGTAGGCATTACCTTGCCAGTGATCTGGTATATGTACCGAGATCTTCTGTGGCAAAGGTCCGAAATTCTGCGCGTGATCTGGTAGGCGTATCGAGATCTTCTGCGGCAGAATCGTGGCACCGAAATGACGGCTATTGTACCGAACTGTAGAAGATTTTGCCGAGCTCTGTGACTCGTAAAAAATCGAAATGTCAAGGAACGAAAGAATAGCTTTATTGATGCCTGAAAATTCGATTACAGATCAGAAATAGAATTTTTTGAGGTGAGCGGCATTCCATGGTCGTGGTAACTGTTTACCATCCATGTCCTCCAATCTGTAAGCTGATTGACTCGCTGCAGAGATCACTTTGAACGGTCCGAGCCATGTTGGCGCAAGTTTGCCCTCGTTTGGATCTTTGTCTGCTGGCAGCGCCTTTTTCAACACCAGTTCCCCAATGGAGAACTTTCTTTTCCGGACTTTTTGATTATAGCCTCTAGCCAATTGCTGCTGGTAGGCCGCTAAGCGAACGGCTGCAGCTTCTCGTCGCTCTTCGGCCAAATCAAGCTCTCGTCCAAGATTAGTATCGTTCTGTCCTAGGTCGAAGAGTTCCGACCTCAATGTCGGAAGTCCGATCTCTAGAGGTATCATAGGCCAAAGAGAAAGGCGTCGCCGAAGTAGAGCGCCTTGGAGTAGTCCGATAAGCCCATAGGACACTCGGGAGTTCTTCCACCCATCTCCCCTTCGCTTGGTCGAGTCTTTTCTTAAGGCCATCGAGGATGACCTTATTGGAAATTTCAGCTTGACCATTGCTCTGCGGGTAGGCTGGAGTGGAATAATGATTTCGGACCCCTAGATCTTCGCAAAATTTTTTGAAGAAGGTGGAGTCGAACTGTGTCCCGTTGTCCGAGATCAAAACTCGAGGAATACCAAACCTGGTGATGATATTCTTCCATACAAACTTTGTTGTGTCTTTTTCAGTGATGGAGGAGAGCGGTTCTGCTTCTATCCACTTTGTAAAATAATCAGTAGCTACAATTAGCCACCTCTTATTTCCTAATGCTCGGTGGAGAGGTCCAACGATGTCCAAACCCCACTGGGCGAAAGGCCAAGGGCTGGAGAGCGGGCTCAAATCCTGCGCTGGTTGATGTAGGGAATGTGAAAATTTCTGACACTTCTCGCATTTCCTAGCGTATACCTGAGAATCTTTTTGCATGTATGGCCACCAGTAACCCTGGCTGAGAGCTCGGTACGCTAGTGACCGACCTCCGATGTGACTTCCACAAATCCCTTCATGGATCTTGAAGAGAAAGTCCTCGACTTTGCTTGGGTGGACGCATTGAAGGTAGGGGCCTGTAAATGATTTCCGGTAGAGCTTACCCTCTGGGGATAGCCAAAACCTAGTAGACTTCAGCCTCATTTTGTGAGCAGCAATTCTGTCTTCCGGAAGCTGATTGTCTTTGAGGTATGAGATGATTGGGTCCATCCAACTTGGGCCGAGATCGACACAAAGTATCTGACGGGCTAGGTGAAGCTGAATACTAGGTTTCGCTAATGATTCAACCTCAATGATTCTTTTCCTTCCAGCCTCGACGGCGGATGCCAGATTAGCTAAGGCATCTGCATGGGAATTCAACTCTCTGCCGACCTGCTTCACTTCTACTCTTTCGAACTTAGAGAGGTGCTGTTTTGCAAGAGTCAGGTAGGCCGCCATTCTACCTTCACGGGCCTGATATTCTCCGCTCAACTGGCTCGTCACCAGTTGTGAATCACAGAAGACGACCAGATGTCGTGCCCCCAGAGTTTTGGCGCTGTCAAGTCCTGCAATCAACGCCTCATATTCGGCTTCATTGTTGGTAGCTTTGAAATCAAGTGTCAGGGCCTGCTCGATGACTAATCCTTCTGGAGATTGGAGGACCAAGCCAGCGCCAGCCCTTTTAGAAGTCGAAGATCCATCGACAAAAACCTTCCAAGCTGAATCGAGGAACTGTTTCCAAGATTGTTTTTTTTAAGGTCGGTGTCGGTGACATCTCCGGTACTCTTGTTGCCCCCCAGTTCGGTTTCGAGTTGGCTCGGTGCCGGACTAGGAGAGATGAACTCCACTAGGAAGTCCGCTAGTACTTGAGCTTTTATCGCCGTTCGGGGCCGATATTGGATATCGTATTGGCCCAGTTCGACTGCCCACTTGGAAACCCTCCCAGAGAAGTCTGCTTTGTAAAAAAGTTGTCGGAGAGGATATTCCGTTACGACTGTGATCGTATGAGCTTGGAAATAGTGGGAGAGCTTGCCGGAAGCACTGACAAGAGCTAACGCGAGTTTCTCCAATTGTAAGTACCTGGTCTCGGCATCAATGAGGATTTTGCTGGTATAGTAAATAGGCTCTTGCCTTGCCTCCTCTTCTCTAACCAGCACCGAGCTCACCGCGTGATCGGAGACAGCAAGGTATATATAAAGCATTTCTCCCTGTTTCGCAGTTGAAAGCAGGGGTGGTGAGGAGAGATACATTTTGAGCTCATGCAGAGCTCGGTCGCATTCTTCTGTCCATTGGAACAAGGAATTTTTCTTGAGGAGTTGAAAGAAAGGTCGGCACTTATCCGAAGATCGACTGATAAATCGGTTGAGAGCAGCCGCCATGCCCGTCAATCTCTGGACTTGTTTTGTAGTGGTAGGACCTTGCACTGCTTGGATAGCCGTTATTTGATCTGGATTGGCCTCAATGCCTCGTCTGGTGACGAGACTCCCTAGAAACTTGCCGGAGCCTACCCCAAACGCGCATTTTGTTGCGTTCAGCTTGAGCCGATATGTTTTCAAGATGCCAAACACCTGGCGTAGGTCGGCTAGATGATCCTGAGACTGTTTGCTTTTGACGACCATATCGTCAATGTAGACCTCCACAGTTTTGCCGAGAAGGGCCTTAAACATTGTGGTGACCAATCTCTGGTAGGTCGCCCCCGCGTTCTTCAGCCCGAAAGGCATCACTTTATAACAGTAAATCCCTCTTGGGGTTATAAACGCGGTTTTTTCCTCGTCGGAGCCGTACATCGGGATTTGGTGATATCCCCGATAAGCATCGAGAAAACTCATTCTCTCATGGCCCGCGGTGGCGTCGATCATCTGGTTGATCTTCGGCAGAGGGAAGCAGTCCTTTGGGCAGGCTTTATTGAGGTCGGTGAAGTCTACACAGACACGCCAGCTGCCGTTTTTCTTCTTGACCACCACGGTGTTAGCTACCCACCTTGGATAGTGGACTGCTCTGATCGCCCGGGATTGCAGAAATCTGTCGACTTCTTCGGCCACGGCTTCTGTCTGTGGGATCCCAGTCCTTCGGGCCTTTTGGATGACCGGCTTCTGTTTGGGATCCACATTCAAATGATGGCATAGCACTTCGGAGTTGATGCCGGGCATTTCATTCGGGCTCCAAGCAAATACTTCTTTATTTTCAATTAAGAAGTTCAAAAGCTCGGACTTCTCAGGCTCAACGAGCTCGCTGTCGAGCAAGAAGTATTTCTCGGGATCGCTGGGATCGATGTTGACCGAGGTTAGATCTTCAACACTTTTATGCTCTGGGGCGCGGCCGACCTTTTCCAACTCTTCTTCGAGTTCGGCCATGTTAACCTGCTGCGGCTCTGCCTCCCCTGGGACCACAGCCATCAAGCATTGCCTGGCCATTTGCTGGTCGCCCCTTACCGTCACCACCTCAATTTTGCCATCCTTATTTTCTAAAGGAAATTTCAGTTTTTGGTGGTACGAAGAGGGTATAGCCTCTAACTGATGCAGCCAAGTTCTCCCTACGATGGCATTGTAAGGAGACGGCGCGTCCACCACAATGAAGTCTGCCATGACGATGGCTCCTTCGACTTGGACTTTTAGGGGGATCTTCCCCTTTGGATACACTGGTTTGGCGCTGAACCCCACAAGGGGAATTCGTGCTTCCAGCAGATCTTCCTCTTTGAGACCCATTCTTTTGAAGCAGTCGTAATAGAGGATCTCGGATGAACTGCCGGGGTCGACGAGAATCCTCTGTACTCTGCAATTCTTCAGCTTCAGGGTTATAATGAGTGGGTCATTGTGAGGTAGTTGGACGTCTTCCAGGTCCTTTTCTCTGAACCAGATTTTTGGCCTATCCTTCCGAGCTTTTTTTGTAGCTGGCTCGAGCTCGGCTGACAGGACCTGCTTGCCGTGGGAAGCCTTCCTCGCCTCAGCGCGAGATTGGTCGTTCCCCTTCGGAGCACTCCCCTTCGGTGCAGACGCCAAGTGAATGACGTTGATTATTCTTTCGGACTCATCACTATCCCGATCTTCGTTTCGGCGAGGAGAACGTTCCTCGCGTTGAGTTTGGTTAACTCCCTGGCCACCTTCTTTGATATATTCTCGAAGGTGACCGTCTTTTACGAGCCTCTCCAGATGCGACTTGAGGCTATAACAATCCTCCGTCATGTGACCGTTCTGCTTATGATAGGAACAGAACTTATTTAGATCTCGGGTGGACGGGTCAGCCCTCATCGGTTGCGGCCACTGAAAGTATGGTCGCGTTTTTATTTTACCAAGGATCCTATAGATTGGCTCCTTGAAAATTGTGTTGACAGCAGTGAACGCCGTAATGGGCTGCTGGCCTTCTCTGTCGCGCGGAGCCCTTCTAAACTTCTTGCTACCCGCGGAAGGTGTATACGAAGGGGTGGCCGAACTGGAAGGTTTTTGGCCGTGACCGACATCCTCCCTCCGAGGCGACTTCTCCCCTTTGGAGAATTTTGCTTCTCGGGTGAAGCCGAAGCTTTCCCGAGCTCGGGCATCGTCTTCCTCTTGCTCTATGAAGTGATTTACACTGGCCATGAGAGCTTTCATGGAAGTTACAGGGTTCCAGATCAGGTACTTACGGAGCTCATTGCCGGGAAGTAGAGACTGCTGGAACGATTTGATAGCCACTTCTTCAGTGGCGTTTTCGACCTGACTGTAAATCGTCCAGAATCTCTTGGCGAATTGAGTAAGAGACTCGTTCGGCCTCATCTTTAGCGCCATAATGTCAGCGTCGGTCTTGGGGATGATTCTGTGTGCTTGGAATTTTTTCAAGAAAGAGCCTTGGAGCTGTCGCCAGCTTGTAATCGACTCTTCTGGGAGTGCGCAGAACCATCTCAAAGAGAGATCCCCAAGACTGGAAGAAAAAACTCTGCAGTTAAGGTGACCGAGGTCTCCCCAAAGCGACATTCTTTGAGTGAAATGCCGAAGGTGTGCTCCTGGATCCGAGGTTCCGTCATACAAGACGAACCGTGGGACGATGAACTTCTCTGGGAGAGAAAATTCTCCTATCTCCTGCGAGAAAGGAGATGTCGCCGATATCCAATTGTTCGCTGGCGAATCCGGCCGCCTCCATGTTGCGCCGGATTGTCTGCTTGACTTCTCGGGTCAGCCACTCCTTCATGTCATTTTTGTCGTCGAAAGTGGATTCTTGCTTTCTTTGGGAGCAGCTATCCCCCGAGCCTTCGACGTGATCTCGGGAGCGCCTCTTGCGGTTCAGGTGTTGCCGCAAATCATCATGGATGATTGGACGTACGACGTTATTCGTGGAAGCCTTTTCCACTTCCTGGAGCTGCTGCTGGAGCTGATAGATCAGCCTATCCTTTTCTTGGATAATCAGGTTCTGGGTCCTGATATCCGCGAATGAGGATGTGTATTCGTCGCGCGCCTGGTGTACAACCGGCCCTTTGCCCTTCTGCAGCGACTTTGGTGGAGGGTTGTTTCCCGGAGGAGGCCTTGTCTCCTCCATTAAGGGTGAGACAGAGCCAGAATTGTAGCTCTCCACCACGACTGGGCGTTCAGCACTTTTGTCATGTCGAGATACGGCGCGGGACGTTCTAGGACGTGCAGTCACGTCTGCAGACTTTGTCTTACCACCTCTCTTGCTCTTTGGAGGCATGGTGTAAGGGAAGAAGATTTCTGAGTAAAGGTGTTTACTGTATCTTTTCCCACAGACGGCGCCAATTGTAGGTGCACGAAAATTCACGGACCCGGAGATGGTGAATTCTGGACCCACTAGAAATGTGGTATGATGCCTCAGAAAAGAACCTGAAAGGGGAAGAATGGAAAGAGCAGTCAAAGACCCTGGCTGAGGGCAACGCAAGGCTCTCCGATGCCTAAGTCAGTACAAGGACGTGACAGTAGGGTAGAGATTTTCAAATGTGAATTGTAAGTGTCTGAGTGCGTACCTTTTGAGGAGACTAAGTCCTCTTTTATATAGTGATAGGGACTCACAGATCGATCGACGTGTTTCCCTCAATTGGGGTAACTGTTTCAGTCGATCACGCCCCTTAAATGGTGATAACGGCTCAGTCAATACCTATCCCCCATTTATAGTCGTAACGTTTCCCATTCCCCTTAACGTTCGCCGCCTCATAAACCATACAGCCACGTCCCTCGGCCGTTACGCCATGTCTAGGCGACCGAGACCGAGGCGAATACATCCGAGGTTAGATGCGTCCGAACTGAGGTAGGAGTGAGCTGAGGGAGGTGCGTCAGCAATACAAGCAAGTCTACCGAACTGCTTTGGGAAGGATGAGATCTCTGCCGAACTGTGATGCTAGAGCCGAGATAAAGACGAGTTCGGTGCCGAAATGCCACGTATTCCCCTTATTACTGACGGAGTGGGCCCAATCTCGGTATTCGAGAAATGCCCCCACACATTAGGTTATCAAAGAGGGTTTTGATTAGAGATTTTTTATCTCAAAGTCAAGCTAGTAAAGGGGTTTTGAATCAAACTTGACTAAAAGGCAAGTATAAATAGTTATTAATGATTATATGTTAATTGATGTGGTTTTATTTGAATTATTATGATCATGGATTCAATTTATGTTGTTAGTAGTGGAGTTAATTTGAATGAATGAATTGATTGAATGATATATAAATGGAATAGAAGTGTTATGTTTGTGTTTAAATGGAGATTTAGGAAAGGAACAGAAGGTTATTCCAATATTATGTGCAGGTTGTGGATGGATTTGGAGTAAAAAGGGAGAATGGTTCAGAATTTCGAAATGGAATTCTGAAGCATTCACTCAAATGAACAGAAGTCCGCTCGAGCGAACCACCTTCTGTATAGGATCCGCTCGAGCGAATTTGTCACTGTTTGTCATTGTTTGAATGAATTAGAGGAGCGACCCACATTTTGGAAGAATTCCGCCCGAGCGAACCTGAGTCCGCTCGAACGGTCCTGAAGCAAATGTTTCAGGTTGTTTTCTTGATTGAGACTTGGTTTCCTTCTTTTAATTTAGGATATTTAGTGATTATAGTAGGTAACTAGATTGTATTTAGTCAACCAATGATGGAGTTTGTTTGACCAGATGGTCAATCAAATATACTTTAAGTGTACTTGGATTTTTTCAGGAATAGTATTCCTAGACTTGAAACTAGAATGAATCATGGGTTAACCGAAACTAATAGAAATTCAGGTTTAATTCCTGAATTGTAAGAAAAGAGCCTATTTATTTATCAAGGCTGTTAATACTGTTTTACCTCCATAGGTGTTAATTAAGGGGATTTTAATGTACAAAATTCACATAAATTGTGATGCCCATCAAGAATAACACGTACATTAAACAACTGAGGATTACACCTAATTGGTTGGTATTACTTAACTGAATTTGTACATTGTGTTGTATCCGAAATGTATCATAATTTGAATTGAATTCTAAAAAAATTGTTCATTGAATTGTATTCATTAAATTGTAATTGAACAGAATTAAATGTTAAACTATGTTATTCTTGAGTCTTGCATACATAGTGATTTCTTTAAGTTCATTAGAGCTGTCACTGTTGCAGCATATTATTTGAGAGTGTTCCGGAGCTCCATGGTGATGTCAGTAGTTCCTGGTCTGGGCACTGATAAATCCCACAATATATGAATCCTTCAGTATGGAAGATGTGATTCATTCCTTTTTAGGAGGATGTGATTTGAAACGAAATGCTATTGTAGTTTTGCCAAATAATAAAGACTCTAATTGATTTTAAATTGTAAGTATAATGATCTAACATTGGATTAAATAGATTAAATGTGTGATTAGCATGTACAATCATGTATCTGTTTATACATTGATGAATTGTCAAATTCATAGTGTTATTGATGGCCTATGCCGGTCCTTCTGAGGCCACAGCGCCAGCAGAGATGGCCGATCTGGTTCCTCCAGGAGGAGTAGTTGAGTGTAAATGAAGCAACATCATATGATTATGATATTGAAATGAGAATGAAAAGGAAAACTTTAGGTTAAAATTGGATTGGAAACGTTTCACACTTTTGATCCTTGCATTGTATTTAAATATGCAAGTGATTGGTTTTGTATATGGTGTAAATGAGTTTTGTTTTATACATGAGAAATGTGTTAGTGCCACATTCCAATGTGCACTTGTTTTGTATTATCAATTCCGTGTCAAAGAGTCCAAGACATTGCCTCTCAAGTTTCACAAAGAAGATCAAGTTTGAAGGCAGAAGTTCTAGTCTTGGAAGGCCTGGATTTATCAAGGAAGAACTCCTTGTGTGCTAACCAACCCTCTCTCAGGTATTTCAAACCCGAACCATCCTGTAGATCCCTTGGAAAATACCTTGTATCTAATCAGTTAAAACTTATCCTGAATTTCAGAGGGTTCGGTGACCTTCCGGTCACCTGGCGGCTAGCCGCTTTGCACATTACGGCTAACCGCCAGGTAACCGAAAACCCACGGTTACCTTTCCAGCAAGCTGTTTTTCCTGTCATGGATTTCGGCCAGCTCCACGGTTACCTCACGGCTAACCGCAGAGTGGTTTGCGGCTAACCACAGGTGACCGAAGTCCTGCGGTCACCTTTCCAGAGAGCAAACTCTTTCTCTATCAGGATCTTCGGTCACCCTTCCGGTCCCCTTACGACTAACCGCCTGGATCTTTACGGCTAACCGCAAGCAACCGTAAGTCTTACGGTTTGTTTTCCTGAGAGCTATTTTTTCCTGCCATTCTTGCGGTCACCTTTACGGTCACCTCACGGCTAACCGCCAAGGCCACCCGCGCCTAACCGTGAGCTGACTGCTTTCAAAAATATATCCGTTGGCTCAGGGATTTTGAAAAGGGGCTAGCTGCCAGTTTAAGAGGCTAACCGTAAAATCTATCTGTTAGGATTTTTCTATAAAGTTGTAGCTTGTTTTACTGTGCATTCTAAGAACCTTAGTGTAAAGCCTTGCTTGCTACCTTCTTCCCATCCATTGTAGGCTCCCAAATCCCTTCCAAAACACTCATGTGCTTGATTTAGTTAAACCCTAGAGCTCCATTAGCTCTTTGATGAGTGTTCTGTTAGGGCGTGCATCCTCTAGGGTAGTTTACACCATGAGAGACTTGTTGACACCAAAAATGTCACTTTGCCTTTCCAAATCAAGAAAGCTGCATGAAGTCGCAACCTGCCATAAATAGGCAATGCAACTTCTCCAAAAAATCAAATTTTGTCAGAATCAAACAAAAACTGCAAGATCCTTCAAGATAGCCAAGAGAAGAGTACACATGAAGTTTCGGGCCATTTCAGAATCATTTGGCCTAACTTCGCTTCTCCGTTAGCTAAAATGGTGCTCCCGGCGGCAACATCATCGGAGACGTCAAAACTTCGATCAGAGCCTACAGATGACTCCAGCATGTCCCAAAAGGGCTCTATGCCAAATTTCAAGTCAAACCGACAACGTTTGACCCTCCATCAATGCTCGAGCAGCAAAATCAAGCCTCCCGGCGGCGGGAACCACCGAAGCCTTCGCTCATCAAACCAAGTGCATGAGTGGCTTCAACATGCTTCCAAAAGGCTGCACGTCGAATTTCAGGTCATTCCGACAACGTTTGACCAGGTTTTGATGCTCCGAGAGAAAATCAAGCCTACCGGCGGCGGAGCAACCCGGGACCATGACATCCAAAACGGAGCCCATGGAACGTCTCAAAATGACTCCAATAGGCTCCCCGTCAAATTTCAGGTCAATCGGACATCGTTTGGCCACATATCAAAGCTCGGCATTTTCCCCGCAGCAAAATCAAGTGAAGCATCGACGGGACCCCAAACGGCTTCAAAACTCAAACAAAAGCCTATGGTTGGTCTTATTTATTGCTCAAGAGGCTTCACCTCAAATTTCAGGTCATTCCGACATCGTTTGACCAAGTTTCAGCTTCTGGCGGAAAATCAGCAGCTTTACGCGACAAAGTCTTCGGCTTTCCCGGAAAATTGGAAACTTTGCACTCTAAAAATGCAAGGATTCTCACCAGGTTTTCTACAGGGAAATCAAGCCAATAAATGAGAAGAAATGTCAGGAAAAATACAGAAGAAAACGGCGACGAAAAAGACCTCAAAACGACCGCGAAACGGGCTCCGAAGGGGAAAATTCCCCCAGGGTCGCAGGCCCCTGCGACCATGGCCCATGGTCGCCGGCGACCATGGAAGTCCGGGTCACCGGATTTTCCGCCGGTGACCCGTTTTTCCGTCTATTTTCGCGTTTCGCGCACTTTGGCCCCTGTGGTTTCCTGAAAATGTGATTTTTAGTGCTTGAAATTGACTCATATCCGACGACATCCGTCAAAATCACGGGTCAACCTCCAAAAGCATAAAATCATCATTGATCGCTCCAAGATCGTCAACCGGCTGACCAAGAAAGTGCACTTTCTGTCCGACCGATCGTGAAATCGACAAGACAGATGTCACCGGCCCGCTCTTAGCTATCACTGTCTGAAGTTACATGTTCATCCGATGTCGATCAGCATGAAGATCCATCGATGATCATCGCCAGAAGAATTCCAGAAGACACGGCACGGCCCGCGACTCTTCGACTGCTCGGCGACCAATTAATGTGGTTAATTGACTAGCTTTATTGCAGTCATTAATTCATTTCTTTGGACGGCCCAATCAGAAGCAAGCATTTGGGAGTTACAAGTCAATTGATTCATGGCATTTAACCCATGAAACTCCTCCCATTATGGTAATTAAGGTGATTAAAAGCCCTTAATCTCCATCGGCCAATCAGATTCAAGGAAAAAGGAGTTACAAAATCAAAGAAATAAATCTTGTAACTCCTCCCATTAAAGCCATTAAAGCCCATAAACGTTCCTAAATGGCTACCAAAAGCCTATAAATAGGAGAGCATTCCATTGAAATCGGGGATAAAAAAAAAAAGGATCAGAAAGAGATCTGAGAGAAAGAAAAAGAGAGAAAAACTCTGCTGAAGTTCTGCACCGGCCACCACTACAAGGTGACAAAAGTCCCTTGGGGGGCACCCCCCCCCCCCCCCCCCCCCAAAGTCCTTGCCTTCTCCTGCTGCCTCCAATGGCTTAGACGTGGCTTTTCAGCCCGTCTACTTAGCTTTTTATTGGACATAGGACCTTCTCTTGGTCTTTGTCCTCTAAAAACCTGAGGTTATAGCCAAGCCAAGCGAATCAAGAGCATCTTCTGTTCTCATCTGCATGGATGATGGCGAAGCCCATACATGGCTTGCGACCGTCAATCTGAACGAGTCCCCCACAATCTCCTGAAAAGTTAGATCTTCCTTTTCTTGCTTTTCATTGTAGTTTGTATTTTTCTAAAGAGACAAAAATCACAACTCTTGTCTTTCATTATTGATAAGAATTGTAAATCGGCTATAAACGCCAAAATCGGCTATAAATGCCAAACAAATCGCCTTTCACGGCAAATTAAGAAAATGTCTCTTTTCTTAAATATTTATGCAATGGAAAACTTGAAAGAAGTTGATTTTCTTTTTACTTGCGAAGGTTGATCTCCGGATTACCACTTGCATTTCGAAGTAAAATAGAAAATCTGGCACACCCACATAAAAGAAATGTTGATGCACGCTTCAAGCCCGCCAGGGCGCGAAAGGGCCGGACCCGACGGACTCCCACGTTCCGCCGACCACGGTAGCCGCCCCACGGCTCCTCGGAGCGCGTTCCATCAAGCTGGCACACCCGGTGGGACTCGTTCATTTGGGAACACGGTGCTTGGAAATGAAATATTTGCATATCATACTTTTTGCTCTATGCTTATACTTCTTTTCCGGATTCCTTGGCTACTTTCTAGCTGGTAGCCTATGTTGGATTTTGCATCCTAAAAAAAACATGAGATGGGATTTTTGGAAATTTCTATTTCTTTGAGTTTGTTTCCATTCTTTCTCTTTTCAAAAAAAAAAAAATCAGTTTTCTTAGTTTGAATTCAAAATTGAGAAACTTTGATCCTATCCTATCATTCTTTGGTGCTTGCAGAAATGTTGAGCCCGTTCGACTAAGGTTTTGGACCATCGTTTCTCTTCGATGAGTTCATTAGAGATTTCAAAAAAAAAAAATCAAAAAAAAAATCAGTTTTCTTAGTTTGAATTCAAAATTGAGAAACTTTGATCCTATCCTATCGTTCTTTGGTGCTTGCAGAAATGTTGAGCCCGTTCGACTAAGGTTTTGGACCATCGTTTCTCTTCGATGAGTTCATTAGAGATTTCAAAAAAAAAAAAATCAGTTTTCTTAGTTTGGATTCAAAATTGAGAAACTTTGATCCTATCCTATCGTTCTTTGGTGCTTGCAGAAATGTTGAGCCCGTTCGACTAAGGTTTTGGGCCATCGTTTCTCTTCGATGAGTCTATTTGGGATTTTTATAAAAAAAAAGGACATAGACCACTAAGGTTAAACCAATTGCGTTCTTTGATCACGATTGATTCAAGAAAAGCCTGTCCAGAGTGTGGAGACAGCTTGACTGTTCTAGGCAAGGGTCCTCCAAACGGGTTCATTAAGTAATCCTACCCTTACCTGGGGGCAATTCTATCAATTGAGGTTTCATAAGACCGGGTTAGGAGGCCTATGTGTACTCTCTCGTCTTTAAATCTTAAAAAAATTAAAATCAAAATAAAAAAAAATAAAAAAAAAAAAGATTTTCAAAAAAAAAATCTTAAAAAAAAAAAAAAAACAAAAATTTTCAAAAAAAAAATAAAATAAAAAAATAAATAAAAATATATATTTTTTTAAAAAAAATATATAAAAAAAATAAAAATAATAAAATAAAAAAAATCATTTCAAAAAAAAAATCTCCAAAAACTCGTCACTTTTGGATTCAGATTCGAGAAATTGTGGTCTCTTCCCTTCTGAGTACTGGCGCTCGCGGAAATCGTTGAGCCCGTATTTGAATCGGAATGCCACCTGCTCTCTTTGACGAATCCATTTCTGACCTTTCAAAACAAAGAATCCCATCTCATGGATGCGATCTCCAACATTTGTGCATAGCAGTACTGGTACGCCCTTTCAGGGTCTACTGTATCTGTGACCGGCACATTTGTAACTCCTACCTTATATTCTTCTTATCTCGAGCAAGCCTTGCTTCTCGATAAGTCGAATTTAGGTTTACAATTGCTTCTAGCAGTCACTGGAACGCTCATTCTGGGCTCACCATACTTGCTGTCAGAACAATTGTACCATCTATGGCTTTTTACCTTCTTCATGTCGCTTGGGTCATATCCCTTGACCGATTTGAAAAGACAACCATAGAAATTCCCATTTATGATCATTATATTCTTGTGATTACTAATGGATGTGGTCTTGTTTCAGAAAACTTTTTTCGAAATTAACAATGGCAGCCTTAACCATTATCTTCGATGAGAACAAGCACCAACTCATGCTTCAACAGAAGCAAACCGAGCGCACTTACAAGCGCCCTGCCAGCTGCCGAAGCGTCAACTCCCTCAGCAACTCTCTGAACTCCGGGTCGACCTCGACTCCCCGGACCATCGTCTTCGGGACACTGGGACCATTCCCACTTCCCGAAGAACAAGCTGCGCCTGCTAAAAAGCAGAAGATCGCCTCTCAACGTGTCACTCCCGTGACACCAAAGGCGAGCGCCCAAAAGCCCGAAGCCCGCGGCACCCCCGTGAAGCCTCGACCCACAAACAACCAGGTCTATCCCAAGACTTGGTCTCCAAGACCTTCCCCAAAACAAAGGAGGTCTCAAACCTCCACCAAGCCAGCATACCTGGCCCCACTCAAGGAGAACCAGTTCTACCCTCTTGCCTACATGAAAGAGAAGAGACCCATCTCCAACTTGACTCCCAAGTCAACCCAGCATGAGCCGGCTTGTTCCTACAGGCCCAAAATCAGATCATGCATCACCAGGCCTCTACAAGCACCTGCTAAGGCCTACACTCCTTCGGTTCGACCCTTTATCTCTACAGGGGCCGAACTTGAAAAATTCAAAGCTTCGCTGCAACAGGCAAAGGACCGGGTCCGGATCCTGTCCTTGCCTAGCTATAAAGAAGACAGGCTCGGCTGCTGCGCCCGAGGAGCACATCCTTCATCGTCAGAGCCCAGCCAGAGCTGATTGAAGCTCAAATCGCTCGTCGAGCACGCCGCCGTGCTTCATATCGACAAAAGAGACTAGAGAAGCAACGGACCCAGCCTCCTACACTTCAAGTCTCCCACAAATGGGTCGAAAAAGAAAGACCCGACCAAGTTGCTGCCATCCATATGGTTGGAAAAACCAGAAGACGCCAAAGGTCAGCATCAAAAATCCATGTCCGACGTCCGGTGACCCGTAGCATCACCAGGACACAAAGACATCCCGAAGAATCTCCTGCCCCTTCCAGCCAAGGACGGGAGAGTAATCCTTCATCAAGCTCTTCATAAAAAAGAATGAGCCCCAGTTCGGTCACCAGGACGATTTCTTCGTTCGAATCCCGAGGGATGAACGTCTTGGCTACAAGTTCTGAGCCGCCACCTCAGAATCCACCTCGAGATGATGCGCTCACACGCATTCAGCAGTTGGAACAAGGCCAGCAGAGGATTGAAACTCTGATGGAAAACCTTCTCCTTGTCGTCCAAAATCAGGTGAACAATGAGCCTCCTCCGAATCATGGCAATAACGAGGAAAATGGAGAAGAAAATGAGTCACGCGCCCTTACCAAAAAGGACGTAGACAGTATCCTCGCCAAAGCAAAAGAAGAGGATATACTCAAAGAGCATGGGATCAAGCCACCATATCCTTTATGGATGGACTCGGTCCCGTTCCCCACAAAATTCAAACATCATACTCTCCAAACATATACGGGGAAAGGATCGGCCAGACAACACGTCATCCACTTCAAGATCTTGACGGGAGCTATCGCGGATCAAGATGCACTCAAGATTCGCCTCTTTGCAAGTACCCTTAAAGGTACGGCCTTCGATTGGTACTCCACTCTGCCGGAGAACTCCATTCAGAACTGGGCTATGCTGGAGACACGCTTCCTGACCCACTTCCAAGGTGAGGATCATCCTGTTACTATGGCTCAGCTCTGCAGCCTAAAACAGGGAGAGAATGAGTCAACTTATGACTTCATTCACAAGTGGAAAGCAATGGCGTACAAATGCTCAGATGTACTGCCACAAGCGTCGCTAGTCGACATCTGCCGAAACAACATGAGAGCTAAAATCCACTCCATGATCATCGGCAATAAATCAAAGAACCTGGGGGAACTTCTCGAAGCTTCCATGGAAGCTGAAATGGTGATCAAAGACCTCAACAGTCAGAAGTCATCAAGAAAAGAGCCAACCGCCATTGCAACCTCTAGACCAAAGAAGAAAGAGGTCCTTAATGTGCAAACCAAGTCAGCTCCTCAGCAACCAAAGAAAGCTGAAAATAGAGCTGCAGGTAAGAGACCTGAACTCTCTGATGCCTTCAAAGAGCGAATAGAAAAGAAATATCCGTTCGATGAAGACGTCGAAGAAATCTTTGAGGCTCTCCTAGCAAATGGCAAACTCATTTTGCCAGAGCCCAAAAGACCTGGAGACGTTGGCAAAACCAATGATCCTCGGTACTGTCCATACCACCAAATGGTCTCGCATCCTCTCAATCAATGCTTTGTTGTGAGAGAGAAGATAAACGAGATGTGGAAAAACGGAGTCATCACCTTTGACAAAAACTATGGGACTGCCTCCGTCAACATGGTGTCATGTGGACAAATACCAAAATCACCGAAGAAGAAGATCACTACTTCCTTCAAGGTGATAAAAAGAATTCAAACGTCCGAAGTGTTGGTTCCTTGCCCGACACCAGACGGACAACCCATATGGGTACATCCCGATCTCCTGGAAGATGAAAACTGGGAGATCGTAAAAACAAAGCCGACAGCTCAACAGCGAAGGCAGGCTAGGAAACATCTCCTCAGGCTCAAACGGCAAGAGAAGACCCAGCCAAAACAAGAAGTCCATGAAAAGGCAGAGGCCTCCTCTACCACTTCACTCGGGGCAACAAAAACGTCCCTTCCAGAGACTTCAAAGGCGGTAAGAAACTTCACTCTCAGTGATTTCATGCCACCTCAATTCAAAAAAGAAGCCATGCAGGGGGCATTATACTCTTGCAACTCGGTAGTTGGATTCTCCATTGATGGATACGAGTCCAGCGACACCGACGATGGATTCGAGCCCAACTACACCGATGAGTGGGAGGAATCTCTTGAAACAGGAGAATATCTCTCCGATGAAGAATGGGTTCCTGAAACTCACCTTATGCCAGTAATCTGGTATAACCCCTTGCAACCACAAGGATCCTGGTCTGATGATGAAGAAGACCAAAAGGCTGCACAAGAAGATGCTGTTAACCCAGCATTTGTCATTGCCCCAGTGGAAATCAACTATGTTGAGCCACACGGAGAAGACGAAGAAGAGGATCTGGCTCCCATGCCTGATCTTGAAGAATATGCAAGGATCTTGCAGCGTCTCGCTCTAGAACAAGAGCAAGACCGCGTCAACGAGATTCCTCACAATCCAGAGCCGGAAGTCCCTGAAGCCCATCAGGTACCTCCTCCCTCAACTCTTGAAAATGGAGAACATTGCTGGATAGATGATCCTCTTACATCCGAGGATGAGTCTGACTCCGAGCAGGCAACATCTCCTATCAGAGCTTCCTGTAATGTAATATATCAGGACTATAGCTCTTCTGAAGCGTCGTCTGATGAGATTACCTACACTCCGACGACGCCTAGCAATGTATCCTCTGGAGCTACCTCGTCTCACGTGACTTTCACAGAGATGACACCCTCTCAGGTTTCTTCTCCTGAGACTGTGACTTCAGGATACACATTCTTCCCGACTCATCATCATGAAGAAAACCCAACTTGGGGTGATGGATGGGTCAACGAAGAAGAAAAGCTGCTGGATGCTGTTCAGGACTTGCTCCCGGAAAATGCTCCGTGCAACACAATCACTGAGGATGGCAACTCTGCTGCAGATACATCCCCAGTAGATGAAAAACGACAGCCTCTTGATCCTGAAGACAATCTTCCAAACGAAGATCCTTCTCAAGAAGCTCTCGAAGTTGGTAGAGGCACCCGTTCGGGCCGGGACTACCACAAAAATTACAACCAATCTTCCTTTACTTATGTAAATCCTTCGGGAAAAGATGTTGTAAGCGCCCCCAGTGGCAACAATGATGAACATGCAGGCCCTAAGGAGGCTTTCAAGTATGACTTGGTTGAGCACTTCAAACACATACCTGCATGTCTTCACATCCTGGATTTATTACGAATGTCTCCACGCACTCGTGATAATCTCATCTCAGAATTACAAAAACTGAATGAGGATGTCGACAAACATGCCCCGCAAGTCCTCCAAATTGAAATGGACTACCGGGTCAAAAACTCTGAAACTTCCTTAAAAGAAGAAAAAAAGAAAACTGAGGGATCATGCATCCAATGCCTCTCGGTTCAAAAGGCAGCCAGTGCAACCATCGCCTTCACTAAGGAAGACCTCCTACTTGGCGAAGCAAGGCACAACCGACCCCTGTACTTCACAGGGTACATCAAAGAAATGCCGATACATAGAGTTCAGATCGACCCAGGTTCTGCACTCAACCTTATCTCCACTTCGGCTCTTGAAGAGTTGGGCATCCCACCCAGCAAGTTAAGCCACACATCTGTATCTATCTTTGGATACGATGGGAGCGCTCAAAGGCCTATCGGCAAAATCAGGTTCAAATTGCAAATCGGTGATCTTATCTCTGAGGTCACTGTGTATGCAATAAAAACCCCCTCATGCTACAACATCCTTCTCGGACGTCCTTGGATACACGAGAACGGTGTTGTCCCTTCAACTCTACATCAATGCATCAAATTCGTCGGCGACGACGGCATGGTACATCGTGTCTTTGCGGACAGAAAACCCTTCAAAGGTAAAGAAGTCCACTTCGCAGACTCCCAGATGTATGAAGGAGAAAAAGAAGAAGAGGAAATAGCACCCCCTGCTGAAAATCTCCAGAAAGATAAAGGCAAGGCTCCTCAAAAATCACCGGAAGAAAACAAACCCTCCGGCAAATTAGAAGAGAGTAGTCAATCTCCCTTCGTTATCTCCCTCAAGAATTCAAAACCTTTGGTCATCACGACTAAAGTGAAGAAGGCGAAACAAAAGCCTGGGGGCAAATTTGTTGTCTCTCTCGTGTCTATCATGCAAGACACAGACTCGGACTCAGAGCCAGAAGACGATGCATCGTCAAGCCAAGCTGACACTCAGCAAGTTCAGCCCGCTCTCACTCCGATGGAGACACCTGCTGATGTAGAAGATCCTACGTCTGCTACCTTTGTTGTTCCGGCAACATCACCAAAGCAAAGGCCGATCTTCTTCCATAGATCGGACGCTTCTTCATCAAATTCCATGCTGGAACCTTTCCAAAATGAAGGTATGCCTCAGCTATCTCTATATAGTCCTGTGGCACAAGCAATTATGAAGAAAATGGGCTATGACGCTCAAAACCCAGTCGGTTTGGGAGAAAGACGTGGTATTCTCACGCCATTGGAGCCCGCCTTGACCAAAAGCCAGCTGGAAGATTGGAGACTCTACGGTCATGTAGAAAAGTCTTCATATGGGTTAGGATATGATCCTGATACTCCTCTGAGACAGTTGACACAAAAGCTTAAAAGTCGTTTTACCGACCAAGCCTCAACATCTCAAGTCCATGAAGACATCGATCTCCCTGGATATCTCTTTAAAGAGTTACCTGACAAAGATCCATGAAGCTCATCCAATTGGTACGATTTCTCTGATGATAAAGAGGAATCGTCCGATAATACAGACTTGTGCTATTCTGACCCAGAAGAACCCTCGTCTCCAAAAGAAATACCAGACTCAACAGGCGATTGGGACTATCTCATAGCAAGCCTTGAGGAGATCACCAATCAAGAAAATCCATGGAAAGGAACAGAGCCTTGGTCTGTTAATGCAGTTGAAACTGCAGAAGGTTTCGTTGAGTTGGAAGCCTCCGAAAATATTGTGGAGGAACCACCTTCGAACCTTCCGACAGAAGATCCTGTTCAAAAGATAAACTTGGGAACACCTGATAACCCACGTCCTGTATTCATAAGTAAGAATATAAAGGATGATGAGTTACCCGAGTATATCGCTTTTCTTCGTGAGTTCGTTGATTGCTTTGCATGGTCCTATGCTGAAATGCCTGGTTTAGACCCCAAAGTAGCAGTCCACAAACTCAATCTTCAAGAAGACGTCAAGCCTGTCAAACAAGGCCAAAGAAGATTCCGTCCAGATGTGATGGATAAAATTGAACAAGAAGTTCAAAAGCTCAAAAACGTCGGCTTCATCCTTGAGGAACAACATCCAGAATGGTTGGCCAACATTGTCCCCGTGACAAAGAAAAATGGGCAGATCAGGGTCTGTATTGACTATAGAGACTTGAATGGCGCTTGCCCTAAAGATGAATTCCCGCTCCCCATACCGGAGGTGATGATTGACAATACCTGCGGATTCGAGCGAATGACATTCATGGATGGCTTCTCTGGTTACAATCAGATAAAGATGCATCCCGAGGATGAAAAACACACTTCATTTCGGACTCCATTTGGCGTGTATTGCTACACTGTCATGCCATTTGGTCTGAAAAATGCTGGTGCCACATATCAGAGGGCTATGATGAAAATATTCCAAGATATGCAGCACAAGACGGTCGAATGTTACGTTGATGACCTCGCCGTCAAAAGCAGAAGAAAAGAAGACCATCTCAAAGATCTTCGGGAAGTCTTCCTCCGACTCCGCAAACACAAACTGCGGATGAATCCTCTAAAATGCTTCTTCGGCGTCTCGTCGGGTAAGTTTCTCGGATTCCTTGTTCGGAAAGCTGGAATAGAACTTGACCCCATAAAAGTCAAGGCTATTCTAGAAATGCCCTCTCCAAGAACCTTGAGAGAACTAAAAGGGCTCCAAGGGAGATTGGCCTACATCAGACGGTTCATCTCCAATCTTTCGGGGAAATGCCGTCCATTCTCTCGATTAATGAAAAAAGGTGTAGACTTTGTCTGGGATGCCGACTGCGAAGCCGCATTTCAAGATATCAAGTCATACCTGACCAAACCTCCAGTGTTAGCTGCCCCTGCCACTGGAAAACCATTCATCTTGTACACAAGAGCTCTTGATCATTCTGTAGGCGCTCTGCTTGCACAAGAGAATGGTGAGGGAAAAGAAGCTGCTCTATACTACCTCAGCCGCATGCTAGTAGGTGCAGAGCATCGCTACTCTCCAGTCGAAAAAGAATGCCTTGCAGTGATGTTCGCCGTACAAAAGCTACGTCACTACTTGCTTTCCAACACAGTCTACCTGGTCTCGAGGATCAACCTCTTGAAGGTCCTTGTTACGAAGGCCGGTTCTCTCATTGGCCGACTGGCAAAATGGTCCATCCTCTTGTCACAATTTGATATTAGGTATGTGCCACAAAAAGCAATCAAAGGCCAAGCTCTAGCAGATTTCCTCGCAGAGCATCCATTGCCTAAAGATTCTCCACTCAGAGATGATCTCCCAGACGAACCTGTCTACAACGTGGAGACTTCCTCACCAAATGCCTCCTGGGACATGTACTTTGACGGTGCAACCAGGACAAATGAAAACAGAAAGCTGATCTCGGGAGTTGGCATCCTCTTTGTTAGCCCCGACAAATGCATGATTCCACACGCTTTCTCGCTACTGGAACCATGCACAAACAATGCAGCTGAATACCAAGCTCTGATCCTAGGATTGGAACTCGCCATCGAATCTGGTATCACCATGCTGGAAGTCTTTGGAGACTCTCAACTGATCGTCAACCAGATGAATCAGAAATATGAAGTCAGGAAGCCTGATCTGCTGCCTTATTACAACAAGGCACAATCGCTTCTGCAAAAGTTTGACATCTGTCACATCACCCACATTCGTAGAGGTGAAAACATCCGTGCAGATGCCCTGGCTGGACTTGCCGCATCAATGGCGATCCAGGAAGGAAAAAACATGCAAATTACAGTGAATGAGAGAAGGATCCTCCCTCCTCTTAACACACACCAAGCAGTTCCTGAATGCCACCGAGTGGTTGGAAGTCGGATCTCTATCCTTCAAACTTCAATCGGCGACTGGAGGGATCCGTTCATTGATTACACTATGTTCGGAATCCTACCTGAAGATCCAAAAGAACGGGCAAGCATCCAAAGGCGAGCCCCAAACTTTCATTTGGATATCCCTTCAAAAATCCTTTACAGGAAATCCTTCAATGGAGTACTCCTACGCTGCTTGTCACAACAAGAAGCTGAAGAAACACTCAAAGAAGTTCACGCTGGTCTTTGTGGAGCTCATCAGGCTGGTCCCAAGCTCTACGACCAAATCAAAAGGTTGGGTTACTACTGGCCTACCATGGTACCCGACGCAATGCAATTTGCTAAGCGCTGCCAACAATGCCAAGTTCATGGAGACTACATTCACATGCCTCCGGAATGGCTACATCCTACAGCAATCTCATGGCCTTTCGAAGCATGGGGCATGGACATCATAGGTCCTATCTCTCCCCCTTCAAGCAAAGGTCATCGCTTCATCTTCGCCGCAACGGATTATTTCTCCAAGTGGTCAGAAGCATTTGCGTTCAACGAAATGAAGACCTCATCAGTTCTTCAGTTCCTGCGCACCAACATCATTTGTCGTTTCGGCATACCCAAGAGATTCGTCCATGATAACGGACCACAATTCCGGGATCATCGATTCTACAGGTTTTGCGACAAATACAAAATTCAAAGCTGTCCTTCGACTCCATACAATCCGGCAGCAAACGGATTAGCAGAAGCCTTCAACAAGACACTCTGCAAAATCCTCAAGAAAATGGTCTCTAGTCACAAAAGAGACTGGAGCGATAAACTGTCTGAAGCTTTGTGGGCCTATCGAACCACCGTTCGAGGACCAACCCATAGCACACCATTCTCCTTGGTCTATGGATGTGAAGCTGTCGTGCCCCTAGAAGTACAAATTCCTTCTCTGAGGGTATCTCTACAAAATGACATGACTCAAGAAAGCAATAAGAAATTGCGACTCCATGAGCTGGACAATCTCGATGAGAGACGGCTCGAAGCTCGACAAAGCATTGAACTTTACCAAGCACGCATGGCAGGATCTTTTGACAAAAGGGTCCGGCAACGCGCCTACAAAAAGGGTGACTTGGTTCTTGCGGTAAAAAGACCAATGGTCTTCGCACACAAATCCAAAGGCAAATTTGAACCAAAATGGGAGGGACCCTACGTCATCGACAAAGTCTTCTCCAACGGCGCATATGCCCTCCTAAACATGGAAGGCGACAGATGTATGCTGCCTATCAACGGCAAGTTCTTGAAGCGGTACTACCCTTGAAGACTTACCCAACTGGGTAAGAGCAATGCCTGTATGGCCAAAACCTGTTCTCAGGTACTCGCTCGTCAAACCCACTCTCTTTAGAATTTTCATATCAAATGTCAAAATTTCTAGAGATTCAAAAACAATGCTTACTTTCATTGTTTCATTGTTCAAAAACAAAAAAAAAATCCAAGTTTAGGAGCCTCTCCCTGACTTGACCAAAACTTTCGATCCTTGAACCAAAATTCATGGTTTGAAACAAAAATCCGGATTCAGGGATTTCCACCCTAGTCCACCTTACCTTTTACCGCCAAATGGTTCTAGGTCAAAATTTACGACCCTCGTGTCTTTAAACAAAAAAAATGGTTTTTCAAAAATCATGGGGAAACGACATCAAAGTCAGTACCCGCAAAACAAAAATCTTGAAAAAAAGCAAGGATGCGACATTCCATCGATACTTGCACCCAAAATCGCAGGGAAGCGACATTTCGTCGATACTTGCAAAATCCAAAAACCGTGGAGAAGCAACAAACCAGTTGATATCCACAACCCAATTTCGAAAATCGTGGAGACACAACATTTCAGTTGATATCCACAACCCAAATTTCAAAGGTTCGAGAAAACCTAAAATCGTGGAGAAGCAACAAACCAGTTGATATCCACAACCCAATTTCAAAAATCGTGGAGATGCAATATACCAGTTGCTATCCACAACCCAAAATTACAAATGGTTCGAGAAAACCTCAAATTTCAAAAATCGCGGAGAAACGACATCAAGTCAGTACCCGCAAAACCAAAAGTCTTGGGAAAAGCAGGGAAGCGACGCTTAGTCGATATTTGCACCCCAATTCGCGAGGAAGCGACATTCCATCGATACTTGCAAAACCTAACCCGCGAGGAAGTGACATTCCATCAATACTCGCAAAACCGAATGAGCAAGGAAGCGACATTCCATCGATACTTGCAAGACCATTCAGCGGGGAGGCGACATTTAGTCGATACCTGCATTTTGAAAACCAAAACTCGGCTATAAATGCCAAAACAAAAATTTCCGGCTATAAACGCCAAAACCGGCTTTCATGCCAATAAAACAAAACTTGGTTTTCAAAAAAAACTCGGCTACAAATGCCACACAAAAAAAAAAACCTGACTCTCATGTCAAAACCGGCTATAAATGCCACAAATTGGCTATCAATGCCACCAAACCGGCTATAAATGCCACAAATTGGCTATCAATGCCACCAAACCGGCTATAAATGCCACAAATTGGCTATCAATGCCACCAAACTGGCTGTAAATGCCACAAAAATCCGGCTTCCGTGCCAACCCAAATTTTGGCTTTTACGCCATAAAATTTCGGCTTCCATGCCATCTCAAAATCGGCTTCCACGCCACAACCAAAATCAGGCTCTCATGCCAAAACAATTATTTGACAAAAGATTTTCACAAAATGACAAAGCTGTTGATCAAATCCCATTTAGCAATTGCTTTCATCACAAAAAGATTTGAGTGAGCGTAGGGAACAAAAAAAAGGGTACCAAAAAAATACATGTGGTACCAAAGCAAAAAAAGAAAAATAGAAAGTGTTCACAAGCACTACAAAAAAAAAAAAGAAGAAAAGTACCAAAAAAATATACATGTGGTACCAAAAAAAGGAAAGTGTTCACAAGCACTACAAAAAAAAAAGAGTACCAAAAAATACATGTGGTACCAAAAAAAAGAAGAATGGTTTCTGCTATAAAAAATCAGGAGCTCAGCCAAAAATGGTCTCCAGCCAAAGCTTCAGCTCCTCAAGCAAACTTTTGGCATCAGCCGTCAGAGTTTCCAAGGCACGCTTCTTCAGGAACTTGCCATGAGATGCTGGCGAATGCCGTAATCCTTCTTTTACACCGGGAAGCTCTTCCCCAGCAGTTTGCCATCGTTCGTTTTCTAGAGTCCTCCTCTCGAGAACTTGACCGGCATCTGCAACCCTGCGAATCAGAGTACTCTCCCTGTCACGAGCCTCTGTTATAGCAGCCCACTTCGCATCGACTTGTGCCTTCAAATGCTCAAGACGTTTCTTGGCCTCCTCAACTTCCCTATCAAGGACGTTAAGGTCATGCCTCAATCCGATGATGGCTAGCTCTTCTTTGTTTTTCTCCCGAACTAGCTGCTTCTTGCTTTGTGTAGCCTCATTCAGGTCAGACTTAGCCTTATCAGCAGGGTCCAAGAACATCTCCTTGAAGAATTGGTCGTCAGGGAAACCCATGGTCTCAAACCACTTGTCACCCAGTGCAATGATCCTATCAACGATCGCCCTGGCACCTGTGACATCCAGACCAACCTCTTCGGTGTCGGTCAGAATCTCCTGTACATGTGGGATCATGCCAAATCCTGCCTCCAAGTGTCCAGAAAGGAGAGTCTTGACCCAAGAACTCAAAACCCGAGCCAGCACCTTCTTCGCAAATTGAAGAGACAAACTGGATGAAGATTCACCCTTCTCCGCTGATCGGCTGCTCATGTCATGTCCCATTGGAAGAGTAACAAAAGAACTCTTTTCACTTGGAGCCACTGGAGAGGGAATCTCAACACGAGGCATCTCCTCAATCATGTCAGAACTGGTCTCTACCTCCGGATCGACCTCTGGCATCCCTTGCTCTGGTTCTGAAGAAAGCGATGGACTCTCTTCTGTCACTTCAAAACCTGCAAATGAAACACAAAAAGGTATGAATATGATCCTGTTCAAAAAAAAAATCATCAGGGTCATCACTACAAAGTACCTTCTTCGACGACTGGCGGAACACTCTCTTCCTCCATGAACTCATCAGAAGCATCATCGACATTTGCGTCCATTGATGGTTCAAAGTCATCGGAATCCTGTGGCAAGTCAGCTGACAAGAAAAAAATGTTAGCAAATCAAGTCGCAGGCAAAAAAAAAAAAGAGAAAGCGAAAGAAGTTATACCAATTGGAGATTCCGGAGTCATTCCAGAGTCCCTCGGTTCTTCTTCAGATGCCATAACCGGCTCCATCACCGCCTCATCGGTTGGAACCTCAGGCATCGGCAAGTCTTCATCCTCTGCTAAAAGAAAAGCAGCAGCAGGGTGAGAAAACAAATCAGAACATGGAAAGCCCCATGAAAGAAGTAGAAAAGGAAAAGGAGGAATCATACCTTCACCGATGGTCTCTTCTTCCCTAATCCTCTTCTCCGGAGGTTCGTCAGCTTCCCCTGGCACCTCCTCATTGACAGTGAGAGGGACTTCCACATTAGGAGAGTCTTCGTCCCGCCCCGTGTGACGCTGACTCCTCCTCCTCTTCCTACCTCTACGGGTTCGCTTCCTAGAAGAACCCGCCCCACTATCAGAGTCAGGTTTCTCACTTGACTCCTCACTGGATGGTCTGCTCTTGCCAGTAGACTCCGCAGAAGCTCGCCTCTGTGCCGCTTGCATCCAAGCGTCGAGCTCAGCTTCCTCCTGTTCTAGCTGCTCCAAAGCCTCATCAGGTACTTCCCGAACAGCTTCAGAACCAATGACGCCCTGGTCACCGAGAAAGCCTATCTTGTGCTTCTCTCCAGAAAGGAAGGCCCAAACTTCCTCTCGCCGGACGCCATCCGACTTCCCAATGCCTTTTCCAGAAGACAGCTTTACATCAAGCTCCTTCTTGGAAAGCCCCCGATATGCCAAAAAGCTCTCCGCGAACCACTTCGTGAAGCCGGCAGTTCGGAAAGTCGACAGCTCAGGATAAGAAATCGTGGCAGTAGTGTCTTCAGCACTATAGAAATCCCATGCATTTCTGCCATCCTGCAAACCCCCAAAACGCTTCACCATACTCGAAGGCGCCCCAACAACGCCTTGAGAGAAGCCCAACTGAAGCGCAAAGCGAGAAGGTACATACGGCTGGATGTCGACGAAAAGATGTCTACGGTACACCATCGTGCCGACTCGTATGCTGAAAAGCCACTCCTTCTCTGCATTGGTCAAAGAGTAATGCCTTCCCGACCCTGCTCTGGTAGAGTCTCGGGAGGCACCAAAATCAAAAGCCTTCTTCCGCAACTCCGGAGAAAGCTTAACTGAAGACTGCCCCATCTGGACGTCCCTGAACCGTCGGATCCTCATGCGGGCAAACAAAAGTGATTCAGATACGGCTTTTCCCTTAGCCAATCGAATCATCAGAGGATCATCATCCTGTGCAGCACCCAGCTGGTGGAAGCCAGGACAGTGGTATACAAACCACGAATAAAAGATATGGGCTGAAAATACCCTATTCATAGGGAGCCCAAGCCGAACCAAGAAAGCAGCAGCCTGCAGTTCGGTACACAGGTAGGAGTAAAGAGCGGGCACCAAAGCAAGCCGCTCTCCAAACGCCATCTGACAAGCCGGAAAAATACAATGCGGCCTGATGTGCGTCCCATCTCCACCAGCAAAAATAGCCTCACCTAGCCAAAAAGTGAGGTAAAAAGCAAGATCTCTCCGCAATGCAATGTCAGAACAAATGGCATCTGTGCTCGCGAAGAAACCCTTCAACTCTTCCTGCATGACCGAAGTCTTCTTCCTGTCTTCCCGGGTCATGCTATCAGAAGACTCTTTGCTGTCAAAGAAGTTGAAGAATGAAGAGCCATAACTCTTCCAACTGCTGGATCTCACTTTCGAGCCCTCCTTCAAAAAATCATAGAAGGCGACGAGCTGAAAGTATAGGAGCCTGAACTCCTCTGACTGCTCCTCAAGGACGCTGTCAATCGGCATGAACTCCTCGTAGAGTTTGCCAAGGATGGGCAATCCAGTAATAGCACTCAACTCCTTCAGAGAAAAACCAACCTCACCATTCGTGACAACGAAGGTATTGGTCTGAGGGAGGAAAGACTCCAACATAGCCATGAAGGCATCATCGGAAAAAGTCACGGTCTCCCTAAAAGCGCGGACCGCGTCAAAAATCCCGGCTTCCTTCAAAACGGCGCCCCCAATCAGCAAGGTGTGGTCAGTCCATGACTTCCAATCGGAGTCAACATTGAAACGGCCACGAAGTCGAAAAGGCTTCACCCAAGTACTGCCGTCACCGCTGAAAACGCCAAGGCCCACCGGTCTCAAATCGACCGACGGATAATCAGAGCCCTGGTAGCCGCTGGCTGGCATCAACATGTCCATACGGACAGGTGGCTTCTCCGCATATCCGGAGGGTCCACCAACAAAAACCCCGGTCTTGATCACACTGGTCCTCTTCACCCAGCTCGGAGGATCTTCCCTCTTAGGGCACGTGGGAGAAAGGCTCAGGATCGAGATGGTCCGGTCAAAAGACGACCGGGTAGAAATAGTTCTCTCCTCACCATTTGCTGTGTAAGAGAACTGAAAACATCTCCTTTGGTATGTCAAGTCGTCAGGGACTGCATCTCCAAAGAAGAAGGTAGGCTTGGGTAAAACCCTCAGATCGTCCATAACCCAAGGACGGTTGCTTACCATGATCTTATAGAACTCCTCATCCTTGAGAGCAATCAATCGCTGTCTCATCTCATCGCGATTGAGGGAATCGCACTCTTCCAAGTTCTTCTCAACAAACTGGACCTTCTCCCAGGCTTGCTGAACGGCCACATTGGAAGATCTAGCAGATCGACGAGGTACGCTTGTAGCAGGCTCTTTACCCTTGTTCGCTCTGGAGGAACCACCTGCAAAGGTTGGAAAAGAAAAAGATCGTCATCAAAATGACAGGATTTCGCTAAAAAAAAAAAGGGTCACTTTGTCCCACCAAAAATCTGGCGAAATTTTGGCATGACTCCAGGGCAATTCCAAAGAAAAAGGAAATACCCCGACGGAAATAGAAAGTTTGAAGATGGGCTCAACATTGCTGCGGGCTCCGAAACTCCAAACTTTCGAAACCTCAAAATCTCCGCAAAATCAAGAAGGGCTCAACATCACTGCAAGCTCCAAATTCCCAAATTTGCAAAGATTTTCAGGTATGTTATCATGCTCTCAAATTCAATTTACAAAAAGTACATGCATGAACATCTAGATTTGCATAAAAACGCATTATCATGATGAGCAAAAAAAAAAAAAAAAAAAAAAAGAGAAAAAAAAGAAACTTTCTCAAAAAAAAGAGGGAGAAAGAAAAGAAAAAAAAAGAAACTTTCTCAAAAAAAAAAAGGGGGAGAAAGAAAAGAACAAAAAAAAAAGAAACTTTCCCAAAAAAAAAAAAAAAAAAGAGAAAAGAGACACAGGTGAAAAAAAAAAAAAAAAAAACAGAAATCACGTGGAAAAGAAAAAAAAACAGAGAAGAAGAATAGAAAGAAAAAAAAAAGAAAAAAAAAAGAAGAAAGAAAAAGAAAAGAGAAGAGAAACTTTCTTTTTTTACCATCCTATTCTCTACATAGAGTTTTCTTGAAAGAAAAAGAAAGAAAACTTACTTGAAGCCATTGATGGAGAAGAAGAAGGAAAAAGCTTGAAGATCCTTGAAGAAGAAAAACTCTTGGTCTTGGAGCTCTCTTGAGATTGTTGCAAAAGAAAGCAATAAGAGCAAGAGATCCTACCTTCCTTTGCTTTTATAGGAGTGAGCAAATCAAAGAAGGAAACAAAGAAGAAAGGTAAGTGTTACTAATTAGTAACCTTACCAAAAGAGAAGGAATTAGAAAGATTCTTTCCCAAAAAGAAAGATGTCTTTGAGAGATTTCCTCCCAAAATCAATCAAATGAGAGATTCTCTCCAACAAAATAGGATATTGAAGATTCTTTCCCAAAAAGAAAGATACCTTGAGATATTCTCTCCCAAATTAAGGGAAGATGAGAGATTCTCTCCAATTAAAGATATTTTTAGATATTCTCTATCCAAATGAGATATCTTTAGATATTCTTTACAAAAATGGCCCCACATGAGATCTAAGCCATCCTAAAAAGCTTAAAGGTCCCATGGGCTAGCCCATATGAGCCAGGTTTGACCACCTAGGCTCTAAAAAAAAAAAAAAAATGGGCTTTTAGTCAGGAAAAAAATCCTCTTACCAAGAGCATACAATAATGGTTCCATGCCTCTTTTGAGTTGATTGAACCATACAAAAAATCCCAAGCCCCATGAGATTCCAAAAATCAAACCATCCAGCCTCATTTACCAAATTGAGCCAAAATCTTGAAATTGACATTCCACAAAAATCCAAACCACTCCAATGGACCCACACAGTCCCAAAGAGTGACCAAAAACCAAATCCTAGTCCCCTAACTTGCCACATACAGCTTGTTAGGTCACAAGACCAAAACAAAAAACCAAATCCTGATCCCCCAACTTGCCACATACAGCTTGTTGGGTCACAAGGTCAAAACCAAAACCCGATCCCCTAACCTGCCATATATAGCTGGTTAGGTCACAAGATCAAAAACAGAAACCCAAATCCACATCCCTGATGTCATCTTCAAAACTTTGCCTCGAGATGGTGTGTGATTCCTTTCACTACCATAAAATTCCCCTGGAAGCTCAAAGGCTACTCTACCAAAGGAAGGATTGCTCAAAGACTCTTGGTCAAGACACAAGCTCTCCTTCAAAAATCTCTTCGAGGCACATCGACTACAAAAGTCAAGCAACTCGTCGCTGTACCTCGAGGGGGCATTTGTTGACACCAAAAATGTCACTTTGCCTTTCCAAATCAAGAAAGCTGCATGAAGTCGCAACCTGCCATAAATAGGCAATGCAACTTCTCCAAAAAATCAAATCTTGTCAGAATCAAACAAAAACTGCAAGATCCTTCAAGATAGCCAAGAGAAGAGTACACATGAAGTTTCGGGCCATTTCAGAATCATTTGGCCTAACTTCGCTTCTCCGTTAGCTAAAATGGCGCTCCCGGCGGCAACATCATCGGAGACGTCAAAACTTCGATCAGAGCCTACAGATGACTCCAGCATGTCCCAAAAGGGCTCTATGCCAAATTTCAAGTCAAACCGACAACGTTTGACCCTCCATCAATGCTCGAGCAGTAAAATCAAGCCTCCCGGCGGCGGGAACCACCGAAGCCTTCGCTCATCAAACCAAGTGCATGAGTGGCTTCAACATGCTTCCAAAAGGCTGCACGTCGAATTTCAGGTCATTCCGACAACGTTTGACCAGGTTTTGATGCTCCGAGAGAAAATCAAGCCTACCGGCGGCGGAGCAACCCGGGACCATGACATCCAAAACGGAGCCCATGGAACGTCTCAAAATGACTCCAATAGGCTCCCCGTCAAATTTCAGGTCAATCGGACATCGTTTGGCCACATATCAAAGCTCGGCATTTTCCCCGCAGCAAAATCAAGTGAAGCATCGACGGGACCCCAAACGGCTTCAAAACTCAAACAAAAGCCTATGGTTGGTCTTATTTATTGCTCAAGAGGCTTCACCTCAAATTTCAGGTCATTCCGACATCGTTTGACCAAGTTTCAGCTTCTGGCGGAAAATCAGCAGCTTTACGCGACAAAGTCTTCGGCTTTCCCGGAAAATTGGAAACTTTGCACTCTAAAAATGCAAGGATTCTCACCAGGTTTTCTACAGGGAAATCAAGCCAATAAATGAGAAGAAATGTCAGGAAAAATACAGAAGAAAACGGCGACGAAAAAGACCTCAAAACGACCGCGAAACGGGCTCCGAAGGGGAAAATTCCCCCAGGGTCGCAGGCCCCTGCGGCCATGGCCCATGGTCGCAGGCCCCTGCGACCATGGCCCATGGTCGCCGGCCCATGGTCGCCGGCGACCATGGAAGTCCGGGTCACCGGATTTTCCGCCGGTGACCCGTTTTTTCCGTCTTTTTTCGCGTTTCGCGCACTTTGGCCCCTGTGGTTTCCTGAAAATGTGATTTTTAGTGCTTGAAATTGACTCATATCCGACGACATCCGTCAAAATCACGGGTCAACCTCCAAAAGCATAAAATCATCATTGATCGCTCCAAGATCGTCAACCGGCTGACCAAGAAAGTGCACTTTCTGTCCGACCGATCGTGAAATCGACAAGACAGATGTCACCGGCCCGCTCTTAGCTATCACTGTCTGAAGTTACATGTTCATCCGATGTCGATCAGCATGAAGATCCATCGATGATCATCGCCAGAAGAATTCCAGAAGACACGGCACGGCCCGCGACTCTTCGACTGCTCGGCGACCAATTAATGTGGTTAATTGACTAGCTTTATTGCAGTCATTAATTCATTTCTTTGGACGGCCCAATCAGAAGCAAGCATTTGGGAGTTACAAGTCAATTGATTCATGGCATTTAACCCATGAAACTCCTCCCATTATGGTAATTAAGGTGATTAAAAGCCCTTAATCTCCATCGGCCAATCAGATTCAAGGAAAAAGGAGTTACAAAATCAAAGAAATAAATCTTGTAACTCCTCCCATTAAAGCCATTAAAGCCCATAAACTCTCCTAAATGGCTACCAAAAGCATATAAATAGGAGAGCATTCCATTGAAATCGGGGATAAAAAAAAAAGGATCAGAAAGAGATCTGAGAGAAAGAAAAAGAGAGAAAAACTCTGCTGAAGTTCTGCACCGGCCACCACTACAAGGTGACAAAAGTCCCTTGGGGGGCACCCCCCCCCCCCAAGGTCCTTGCCTTCTCCTGCTGCCTCCAATGGCTTAGACGTGGCTTTTCAGCCCGTCTACTTAGCTTTTTATTGGACATAGGACCTTCTCTTGGTCTTTGTCCTCTAAAAACCTGAGGTTATAGCCAAGCCAAGCGAATCAAGAGCATCTTCTGTTCTCATCTGCATGGATGATGGCGAAGCCCATACATGGCTTGCGACCGTCAATCTGAACGAGTCCCCCACAATCTCCTGAAAAGTTAGATCTTCCTTTTCTTGCTTTTCATTGTAGTTTGTATTTTTCTAAAGAGACAAAAATCACAACTCTTGTCTTTCATTATTGATAAGAATTGTAAATCGGCTATAAACGCCAAAATCGGCTATAAATGCCAAACAAATCGCCTTTCACGGCAAATTAAGAAAATGTCTCTTTTCTTAAATATTTGTGCAATGGAAAACTTGAAAGAAGTTGATTTCCTTTTTACTTGCGAAGGTTGATCTCCGGATTACCACTTGCAATTCCAAGTAAAATAGAAAATCTGGCACACCCACATAAAAGAAATGTTGATGCACGCTTCAGGCCCGCCAGGGCGCGAAAGGGCCGGACCCGACGGACTCCCACGTTCCGCCGACCCCGGTAGCCGCCCCACGGCGCCTCGGAGCGCGTTCCATCAAGACTCTTTTGTGTAACCCTAGAAACCAAATCCTCTTAACCTTAGTTGTGCAACATATGGGAGGCATTCTTCTCAACACCAAGAGATCAACAAGAGGTGCAAGCTTCGACTGCGGTCAGAGCTCCATAGAACACTTCAACCATCATCAAGGCAAGTGTTCACCCTTCTTCAAATTTCTTCAATATATGTATAATGTAGTAGGAGTTTAGATCTGTGTGACTGAACTACTCTACTATCTGTAAGGAGGAGTAGATCTATGTGATTGAACCTCTATTCAGAAAATGAGGTAGAATCAGAACTTGTGTAGTATGATTCATGATAGTGGAACCAAGGGTCTGTGTGACCCTTGAGAGTGGATGTAGGTCTGTGTGACCAAACCACTATAAATCTCAGTGTCCATTTCTCTATGGCTTGATCTACAATTTCTGTTTTAGTTATATTCATGCTATGCTTGTCTTGTTCTTTATTCTATTTTGATTAAAATCAAAGTTAGAAAATTAAAAATGGAAATTGTATACCCTTAGTCCTATTCACCCCCCCCCCCCCCCCCTCTAGGACTTAGTCATTGGCCCTAGCCTGCACTTTCAGTTGGTATCAGAGCAAGGTTACTCCCAAAAAGGCCTAACAACCTGGAGTAGATCGTTTTCTTGTTCTAGTGCTAATGTCTAACCTAGAAGGTAGTGCAGTGAACAGACCTCCTTTGTTTGATGGTACAAACTATGCCTTTTGGAAAGCCCGGATGACTATTTTCATCAGATCCCTTGGTTCATCAGTTTGGGATGCTGTAGAGGATGGATGGACTCGTACTACCACCACAGCTGAAGATGGCACTGTCCAGCCTCTTGCAAATGCTAGATGGTCAACTGATCAAAAATCATTGAAAGATAGTGATGCAAAGACATTGAATGCCATATCGTGTGCCATGACAGCTGAAGAGTACAAAAAGATTATGACATGTGTCACAGCAAAACAAGCTTGGGATCTTTTAGAAACAAACTATGAAGGAACGACCATTGTTAAAAGAGCCAAGCTTCAAATGTTGACTTCCCAATTCGAATCTCTAAGAATGAGGGAAGATGAAGTGTTCGATGAGTTTCGAACAAAGTTAATGGTCATTGTAAATGAAATGTGGTCTCTTGGTGAAAAAACTCCTGAAGGCAAAGTATCTAGCAAAATCCTGAGGTCTCTACCCGAAAGATTTCACCCAAAAGTGACTTCTATAGAAGAATATAATGACCCTGAAACTATGAAAGTAGAGGAATTATCTGGCAATATTAGAACCTTTGAAATGAAATTGATTAATTCTTCTAATAAATCCAAAGACAAGAAATCTATTGCATTAAAGACTTCTCAGTCATCCCCCTCTAAAGAAGAATCTGATAATAAGAAAGAAAGTGATAATGAAGATGTTGCTTTACTTGCTAAGAGGTTTCTAAAATACTTTAAGAAGAAGAATTCAAATTTCAAATCTTTTGATAAAGGTAAAAAAAAAGTCAGCTCCTCCTCTAAGAGTCAACATAGAAAGGTAAAATGTTATAATTGTCAAAAGTATGGTCATATCTCATCTGAGTGTCAAATGGAAAGAAAGAAAAAGACACTTGTGGAAACATGGGATGATGACTCATCTGAATCTGAATCGGAATCAGATGAATCACACCAAGATGAGATAGGAAACTACAATGTCTTGATGGCCAGAAGTGTTTGTGATCCGTCAGTTGCGATGAATGAAAATTCTGAAAGATCTGATATTGATAAATCTGAGAATGAAACTGAATCTGAAGAAGACATTCCAGATAATGACAATGATGAGGAAGATCTTCAAGAAACCTATGATCAACTCTATGAGGAGAGCTGTAGATTAATTAGAACCATGAGCAAACAAGGAATCAAGATCAAAGTGTTAAAAGACAAAATTGAAACCTTGAATGATGAAAACAATATCTTAACCAATGATCTTCATGAAATCAATTCCAAATTTCAAATTGCTAGTGACTACATAAGAAAGCTTATGAGAGAAAAAGATGAGACTGAAAATCTAAAAGAATTGATTTCCCGGTTGAAGAATGAAGTCACCAAATTGAATTGGTACAAAGAAAAGTATGAGTATTCCTTCACTCATGGAGAAGAAAAGTTCAAAAGATTATTTGGGATGGGAAAATATCAAAGAGATAAAACTGGGCTTGGATACAACAAAGAAGCTAAACATAATCCTAATGTCTCTACTAAGTTTGTTAAAGAAGAAGCCTCCTCAAGTAATCTAAACAGCTCCAAACTTATATATCATACTTGTGGAAGAAAAGGGCATGTCAAATATGAATGTAAAATGAAACAGAACAAAAGACAGTTCTTTAGAAATGAACAAACCAAAACTGGTCATCATAAAACTCTCACTGTTCCACAAAAATTAAATGAACTAATGAAACAGATTGACCAGCTGAGAATTCAATTCAATAATCATGCTAAAAGAAATTCTAAGAAAACCTTTCATAAACATGATTCTTATAAATCTAAACATCAACAGTACAAGTGGGTACCCAAAAGCTTGTTAGTCTACACAGGCCTTAAAGCTGGAGACCAATCTTTGTGGTATTTGGATAGTGGATGTTCAAGACACATGACTGGAGATAAAACACTTTTCTCTAAATTAAATGAATATGATGGTGGAATTGTTACTTTTGGTGATGGCAATGTAGCTAAAGTTATTGGAAAATGTACTCTAAATGTTCCAAACTTGTCTCACTTAGAAAATGTTTTATGTATTGATGACTTGAAGCATAACTTACTTAGCATTTCTCAAATTTGTGATAAAAATCATGTTGTCATCTTTACTAGTCATGGTTGTGAGATTTCTAAAAATGGAAAGGTTATTCTAAGAGGTTTTAGAAATCAAGAAAACTGCTATGTTGTTGGTGATCAAAAAGAATCCTTCAGCTCATCCTGTTACATTGCTCATCTTGATGAAGCTTAACTGTGGCATCAAAGACTTGGACATGTAAACCATAGAGATCTGTCCAAGCTGAACAATTATGTAAAGGGTCTTCCAAAAATCAGCAGGAAGTCAAAAACTATTTGTGGAGAATGCCAAAAAGGGAAGCAAATCAGAGCATCTCACAAAAAGACCAAGTCTCTGAAGACTTCTAGACCCTTAGAGCTTCTTCACATGGATCTAGTTGGTCCAACTAAGAAAGAGAGTAGGGGTGGCAGAAAATATTTTCTTGTTATTGTAGATGATTATTCTAGATTCACTTGGGTTGCTTTTTTGAGAGAAAAATCAAATGCATATGCTGAATTCAAAAAGATTGTGAAAAGAATCCAAGTTGAAAAAGGAAGAGCAATTGCTAGAATAAGAAGTGATCATGGTGGAGAATTTGAAAATTCCAGATTTTAAAAATATTGTGATAAGTATGGAATTCACCATGAATTTTCTGCCCCTAAAACTCCTCAACAAAATGGAGTTGCTGAAAGGAAGAATAGTGTCTTACAAGAGATGGCCACATTTATGCTTCATGGAAAGAATGTTCCTAGAGATCTATGGGCTGAAGCAGTAAATACATCTTGTTACATCATTAACAGGGTTTACTTGAAAGCTGGATTGGACAAAACTCCTTATGAACTATGGCATGAGAAGAAGCCTAACATTAGCTACTTTAAAATTTTTGATAGCAAATGTTATATTCTCAAGGATAGAGAACACTTGAGCAAGTTTGATTCCAAAAGTGATGAAGGCATCTTTATTGGCTATTCTCAAAACAGTCGTGCTTATAGAGTTTTAAACACCAACACTGGAACCATACAAGAATCTGTAAATGTTGTCATTGATGACAAACTAAAGGATTCCTGTAATCAAGAAGACCCTGATGATGATGAGATAAATGTTTCTACTGCAAACCTGGATAAGTCTCAAACCTCTAAGGATTTGGTTGATGTGAAGAATCATCCTATGAACCAAATTCTAGGAGATCCCTTGCTTGGTGTCAAGACTAGAAGACAACTTGAAAACATTGTTAGCTTTCTTTGCTTTACCTCTACCATTGAACCAAAATATGTTGATGAAGCTTTCTCTGATGATTGTTGGATAAATGCTATGCAAGAAGAGCTAAATCAATTTGTTAGGAATGAAGTTTGGGAATTAGTACCTAGGCCTAATGACAAAAACATCATAGGTAACAAATGGATCTACAAAAATAAACATGATGAAAATGGTACTATAGTTAGAAACAATGCTAGGTTAGTTGCCCAAGGTTACTCTCAAATTGAAGGAATAGACTTTGAAGAAACATTTGCTCCTGTTGCTAGGCTTGAATCCATTAGAATTTTGTTTGCCATTGCTTGTTCCTTGAAATTCAAATTATATCAAATGGATGTCAAAAGTACCTTTTTTAATGGAGTTTTAGAAGAAGAAGTTTATGTTGAGCAACCTAAAGGGTTTGAAGACCCCAAGCAGCCTAATCATGTGTATTATCTTAAAAAGGCTCTCTATGGTCTCAAACAAGCCCCTAGAGCTTGGTATGAAAGGCTCACTCAATTTCTGATTAACCATAATTTTGAAAGGGGTAGTGTTGATAAAACTCTGTTTATTCAAAGAACAAATGACACCATTTTGATTGCTCAAATCTATGTAGATGATATTGTTTTTGGTTCTACTCATGATGTGTTAATCGAAAAGTTTGCAAATCTTATGAAATCTGAATTTGAAATGAGCATAGTTGGTGAACTTAACTTCTTTCTAGGATTACAAGTTAGACAATTGTCTGATGGAATGTTTATATCCCAAACCAAGTATGCAAAAGAATTGGTCAAAAGGTTTGGTTTAGAGTCAACCAAACACATGAACACTCCCATGAGTACAACAATCAAATTATCTAAAGAATCTAGTGGAAAGAGTGTTGATCCTAGTATGTATAGAAGCATGAAAGGCAGCCTATTATATCTTACAGCTAGCAGACCAGACATTGCTTTTAGTGTCGGAGCTTGTGCTAGATATCAATCTGATCCCAAAGAAGCTCATTTGAAAGCTGTTAAGAGAATCATTAGGTATGTGTCAGGGACTTCAGGATATGGGCTATGGAATCCATATGATTCTCCTATTTGCATTACTGGATACTCAGATGCTGATTGGGCTGGAAATGTGGATGATAGAAAATCTACTAGTGGTGGGTGTTTCTACCTAGGAAATTGTCTAGTTGCTTGGCACAGCAAGATACAATCCTCTATTTCCTTATCCACGGCTGAGGCAAAGTATATTGCAGCTGGCAGTGGTTGTACTCAAATGCTATGGATGAACAAATGCTTAAAGACTATGGTATTGATCAAAGCAGCATGAATTTGTATTGTGACAACACTAGTGCTATCAATATCTCAAAAAATCCTGTTCAACACTCTAGAACTAAGCATATAGACATCAGACATCACTTCATTAGAGAATTAGTTGAAGAGGAAATCATAATTTTAGAGCATATCCCGACAGAAAATCAACTTGCTGACATTTTGACAAAACCTTTGGATGTCTCTAAATTTGAAAATATGAGAAAATCTCTTGGTGTGTGCACCATTAGATAATCACTCCTTCTTGTTATGTGCGATTTGGTTTTATATATATAAAAAAAAAAAAAAAGGTGGCGGCTAGCCATAAGGCTTCTTAGCGGCTAACCGGATGTCTCGGGCTGCAACTTAAAACCTCGCAGGCCCCTTCGTTATTTCTTTTTTTTTTGTTTCCTCTGCTCTGCGTCTCTTCACCTCCTCTCTTCGTCTTCTCCTATCTGTCTGGCCCTCTCATCCTCTTTTGTTTTCAAGGTAATCTTCATCCTCCTTTTTCTTTTTCATCTCTATTTTGTGATTCGTACTGCTTTTAACACTGTGTTTTTCTTTTTTTTTTTGTCTGGATTATTTTTTTATGTACTCCTTAGGGTTTCCATCCTTTGTTTCTCATCTGTTCTCCATTCTCTCTTCATCCTTCCTTTTCCTACATCCCTTGTGTTTTCCTCCTGTGTTCTTCTCCATTTTGTTTCCTTGTGCATTCTACCTATCTGTCACAATGCCTCCACGTATGAAGACCACTGTGAACCGTCCTTCAAAACGAGGACGATCAACCCCTGGCTCCTCTTCTCGACCTAGGTCTCCTTCACCTCCACCTTCACCCTCACTATCCACCTCTCCAGACCTTTCCCAATGTCCATCACCTTCCCCTCCTCCACAGTAGCCCCCTACCCAGTTAAAACCTAATGCCAAACTATTGGCATCTCTAAAATCAAGAGCGATAATGGTAGAAAGGCGCACCCTGCGCTCTGTAGTTGGGCCTCACCAGACTGCTACCATTCTTGGTCACATTGGTTGGGAAAATCTCTTACACTGGGGTGATAAGGCCTATCCCACACTTGTCTATGGCATGTATGCATCCATTGTTTCTGCAGAGTCCACCCCTACCTCTTGCAAATTCTTTATAGCCTTGAAGCACAGCGATGTTGTTTCCATCGATCCTGAATATATCTCGTCTATCCTCAATATACCCTTAAATGAGAATGGTCTCACTTCTGTTGCTGATACTCTCTCAGAAGCTGAGAAAGCTGATGCTACCTCCATCCTGTGTGGTTATCCAGCACCCTGGGATTAGAAAATTTTTCTTCCTTTGGGCTCCTTGATTCCCAAGTGCAGGTTGTTACACCATCTTTTCACTTTCAAACGTCTATCCTTGAAAAGGAAATCGAACTGAACTCACTACCTACATGGTAAATCTTCTGTCCAAAGTCATTTCTGGTGTGCAAATATGCCTTCCTTCTCTCATTTGTCGGGCCATTGTTCACTTTCACTTGTCTACTGCTTCTAAGACTTCTATTCCTTTCGGTTTTCTCAAGTTCGAATTGGCCCGCTCTGTTGGAGTCATTCGCCCTTCTGAGACCCCCATCTCTCATACTCCCTTCGGAAATGCAAACCTTATTCAAATGAACTTATCTCCGAATGTAGAAGCCGGGCAAGCCCCACCTCCTACAGGGGTCAACCCTCCACAGTGTTGATACCAAAAAAGTCAATATGTCTCCTCAACATCGAGAAGCCTCCTAAAGCTGCATCCTGCTAAAAATAGGCAAGGCTACTTCAAGCATCAGATTTTGTCAGAATCAGACAGTAACTGAGAGATCCTTCAAGACAGCTAAAAGAGGGGTACACCTGAGGTTTCGGGTCATTCCGACATCGTTTGGCCCAACTTCACCGCTCCGACAACTAAACAGGCGCTCCCGGCGGCGACATCATCAAAGACACCAAAACTTTGATCAAAGCCTACGGATGACTCCAGAATATCTCCAAAGGGCTCCATGCCAAATTTCAAGTCAAACCGACAACGTTTGACCCTCCATCAATGCTTGAGCAGCAAAAACAAGCCTCCCAGCGGCGGAAACCACCGAAGCCATCACTCATCAAACAAAATACATGAGTAGCTTCAACATGCTTCCAAAAGGCTGCACGTCGAATTTCAGGTCATTCCGACAACGTTTGACCAGGTTTCTATGCTCCGAGAGAAAATCAAGCCTAGCGGCGGCAGAGCAACCCGGGACCATAACATCCAAAACGGAGCCCATGGAACGTCTCAAAATGACACCAATAGGCTCCCTGTCAAATTTCAGGTCAATCGGACATCGTTTGACCACATATCAAAGCTCGGCATTTTCCCCGCAGCAAAATCAAGTGAAGCATCGATGGGACCCCAAACGGCTTCAAAACTCAAATAAAAGCCCATGGTTGGTCCTATCCACTGCTCAAGAAGCTTCACCTCAATTTTCAGGTCATTCCGACATCGTTTGACCTAGTTTCGACGCTTGACGGAAAATCGGCTACAAAGTCTTCGGCTTTCCCGAAAAATAGGAAACTTTGTGCTCCGATTTCACGAGGGTTCTCGTCAAGATTTCTCCAAGAAAATCAAGTCAATAATTGAGGAAAAATTTCAAGAAAAATACAGAAGAAAAAAGGGACGAAAATGACGAAAAAACGACCGAAACGACGCTCGGCGACCAAACGGGCCGAAGCCCCATGGTCGCCGGCGACCTTAGGTGCATGGTCGCCCGGCGACCCTGGGGGCATGGTCGCCCGGCGACCCTGGAAATCCGGGTCGCCGGATTTTGCGCCGAAGTGTCCGTTTTCGATTCTTTTCGCGTTTCGGGTGTTCTGGCCTCTGTGATTTTCTGAAAATCCAATGTTTGGTGCTTCAAAACCACTGATCTTCGTCGACATCTCGGATCCTCCGTCAAAAGCATGAAATCATCACCGATCGCCTCAAGATCGCCAACCGGCAGACCAAGAAAGTGCACTTTCTGTCCGATCAATCGTGAAATCGACAAGACAGATGTCACCGGCCCGCCAACATCAATCAATGTCTGAAATTGCATCGCAATCCGACATCAAATAATGCGTGGATCCACCCGTGATGATCGCAAGAAGAATCTCAAAAGGCGCAGCACGGCCCGCGACTATTCACATGCCTTGGCAACCACTTAATGACGTTAATTGACCCATTAAAAGCAGTCATTAACTCATTATTTTGGATGGCCTAATCAGAACCAAGCATTTGGGAGTTACAAATCCAAGCAATCATGGCATTAAACCCAAGAAACTCCCATCATAATGAAGCATAAAGGTGATTAAATGCCCACTACCTTCATCGGCCAGTCACAAGCCTTGAAAAAGGAGTTACAAAATCGATTTGTAACTCCTCATCAATTCTTTCATCATGGCCATCAATGCCAATAAACACCTCATGGCTACCAAAAGCCTATAAAAGGAGGTCCATCCCAAGAAAGAAAGGATGAGAAAAAAATAGATCCCAAGTGCAAGCTCTGAAAATCCAGAAAATCCAAGAGAGAGACGAAGTCCTGCTACTTTGCTCCCGGAAGCACCACAAGGTGATCAACGTCCCTTGGGGGGCCACCCCCCCAAGGTCACCTCCTTCTCCAACATGGCCTAAACGCGGCTTTTCAGCCCGTTTACTCGGTTTTTCATTGGATATAGGACCTTCTCTTGGTCCTTGTCCTTTAAAAAACTGAGGTTAGGAGCCAAGCCAAAGAATCAAAGCATCACATGTTTTCATTTAAAGGGCGATGGCGAAGCCCATACATGACTTGAGACCATCGATCTCAACGTGTCCCCACAATCTCCTGAGAAGTTAGTTCCCTTTTCTTCCTTTTCTATTGTAGTTTGTATTTCCTAAAGAGACAAAAAGAAATCACAATTCTTGTCTTTCACATTTGATGAGTTTTGTAAAATCGCCTTTCACGGCAAAATCGCCTTTCACGGCAAACAAACAAAAACGCCTCTTACGGCATTCTAAAAACTTGTCTCTTTTCTTAATATTTATGCAATTTGAAAAGTTAGAAAAAAGGATTGATTTCCTTTCCACTTGTGAAGGTGAATCTCCGGATTATCACTATTCCAAATTCCAAGTAGAAAGTAAATCTGGCATACCCGTACAAAAATATTGATGCCCGAGATCTTCCCTCCTCCGCCGAGACCCAGGTCAGCCCCCGGGGTGCGGAGGGAGAGGACGGAAGATTTCCCCCTTTTTTTTTCGGGTCCATCAAGCTGGCATACCCGGTGGGACACGTTGACTTGAGAACGTGATGCTTTGATCACTTGGCTCCTTTCTAGTTGGTGGCCTATGTTGTATTTTGCATCTAAAAAAATACGAGATGGGATTTCAATTGTTCTTTCTCACTTCAAAAAAAAAAAAAAAACCAAATCTGATCTCTTTTCTTAGATTCAACTTTGAGAAATTTTGATCCTTCCCTCTTCGAACTTGATAGCTCACAGAAATGTTCGCAGCTATCGTTCATATCGGGGATTGGGCCACCTTTTCTCTTTGATGAGTCCAATTGGGATTTAAAAAAAAAAACACCTTCATTTCAAACTCTTAAAAAAAAATGATCTCTCTTTCTCAAGATTCAACTTTGAGAAATTTTGATCCTCTCCTCCTTGAACTCGATAGCTCACAGAAATGTTCGCAGCTATCGTTCATATTGGGGATTGGGCCATCTTTTCTCTTTGATGAGTCCAATTTGGATTTCAAAAAAAAAACTATAATTTCAAAAAAAAATTAGTTTTCTCTCTTTTGCATTCAAAGTTGAGAAACCTTGGTTCCTTCCTTTTCGGATTTAGCGCTCGCAGAAATGTCGAGCCTTTGTTCGGATTGGAACACCATTCGCTCCCTTTGATGAGTTTATAAAAAAAAAACCTTTCAAAAAAAAAAGGGATTTAAAAAAAAAAAAAAAAAAACACTAAGGTTCCACCAGTTGCGTTCTTTGACCAAAGTGGATTTAAGAAAAGCCTTGTCCAGAGTATGGAGACAGCTAGACTGTTCGAGGCAAGGGTCCTCCAAACGAGTTCATTAAGTAATCCTACCCTTACCTGGGGGCTGATCTATCTACTAAGGTTTCATAAGATCGAATTGAAAATCTATGTGCACCTTTCAAAAAAAAATCTCTAAAAAAAAATCTTTAAAAAAAAAAAAAAAAACTTCTGTCACTTTGAATTCAGAGTTGAGAAATCTTGGTTCTTTCCCTTTCGGATTTAGTGCTCGCAGAAATGTTGAGCCTTGTTCAGAATGGAACACCATTTGCTCTCTTCAATGAATTCAATCTTGACTTTTCAAAAAAAAAAACTTTTTAAAAAAAAAAAAAAAAAAAAAACTTTTGTCACTTTTGAATTCAGTGTTGAGAAATCTTGGTTCTTTCCCTTCCGGATTTAGCGCTCGCAGAAATGTTGAGCCTTGCTCGGAATGGTACACCATTTGCTTTCTTCGATGAATTCAATCTTGACCTTTCAAAAAAAAAACTTCCGTCACTTTTGAGTTCAGAGTTGAGAAATTTTGGTTCCCTCCCTTTCGGATTTAGCGCTCGCAGAAATGTTGAGCCTTTGTTCGAAATGGAACACCATTTGCTCTCTTTGATGAATTCAATCTTGACCTTTCAAAAAAAAAACTTCCGTCATTATTGGATTCACATCCGAGAAATTCTGGTTCCTTCCCTTCTGAATTTAGCGCTCGCAGAAATGTTGAGCCTTTGTTCGGATTGGAACACCATTTGCTCTCCTTTATGAATCCAAATTTGACCTTTCAAAAAATCCCATCTCGTGTCCTTTCCAAGGATGCGATTTACAACATTTGTGCCTAGTGGTGCTAGTACGCCCTTTCGGGTCTACTGTATTCGCGACCGACACATTTATATCTCCAACCTTATATCATTTTACCTCGAGTGAGCCTTGCTTCTCGGTAATTTGAATTAAGGTCTACAATTGCTTCTAGCAGTCACTGGAAACGCTCACTCTGAGCCTACCATACTTGCATTTTAGAACAATTGTATCCTCTATGGCTTTTTGCCTTCTTCATCATCCTTGGGTTGGGCCATGTCCCCTCAAGTGATTTGAAAAGACAAAACCATAGTTGTTCTCCATTTACGATCACCATATTCTTGTGATTACTTATGGATTTGGTCTTGTTTCAGAAGTTTTCCAAAACTAACAATGGCAGCTTCATTGACCATCACTTTCGATGAGAACAAGTACCAGCTTATGCTTCAAGATAAACAAAACAAGCATAAGCGCCTTGCCAGTTGCCGAAGCGTCATCTCTCTCGACAACTCCCCAAACACCGGGTCAACTTCAACTCCCCGGACCATCGTCTTCGGATCGCTGGGACCATTCCCACTTCCCGCAGAAGACACTGTACCTGCCAAGAAGCAGAAAACCGCCCCGCAACGTGTCACTAAAATGGCACCAAGGGCGAACACCAAGAAGCCTGAAGCCCGTGGCGTTCCCACGAAGCCTCAACCCACAAGAAACCAGGTTTACACCAAAACTTGGTCCCCGAGATCTTCGCCAAAGCAACGGAGATCCCAAACATCTGCAAAGCCAGCATACCTGGCCCCTCTCAAGGAGAATCAATTCTACCCTCTCTCTTACATGAAAGAGGAGAAACCTACCCTCCACCCAAAAAACAAACAAAACCATCATGAGCAGGCTTGCTCCTACAAGCCCAAAATCAAATCCTGTATTGTTAGGCCTATGCAAAAACATGCTGAAGCCTGCACTCCCGCGAGTCGACCCTTCATCTCAACAGGGGCCGAACTCGCAAAATTCAAGTCTTCATTGCGACAGACAAAGGACCACGTCCAGATTCTGTCCTTGCCAAGCTTCAAAGAAGACAAACTCGGCTGCTGCGCACAAGGGACTACACCTTCATCGCTAGAGCCCAGCCAGAGCTGACTGAAGCTCAAATTGCTCGTCGTATGCGTCGCCGCACTGCATATCGACAAAAGAGACTCGAGAAACAAAGAACCCAGCGTTCTACTCTCCACGTCTCAAACAAATGGGTCAAAAAAGAAAGACCCGACCAAATCGTTGCTGTTCATATGGTTGGCAAAACCAGAAAACGCCGGAAGTTAGCAACCAAAATCAGTGTTAGACGTCCAGTGACTCGCAGCGTCTCTCAGACAAGAACACATCTGGAAGAGTCTTCCACTCCTCCAAGCCAAGGACATCGGAGTAACCACTCCTCAGATTCTTCATCCAGAAGAATGAGCCCCAGCTCAGTCACTAGGACGATTTCTTCGTTCGAATCCCGAGGGATGAACATCTTGGCTACAAGTTCTGAGCCGCCTCCACCGCATGATGACGTAACTGCACGCATCCAGCAGTTGGAGCAAGGACAACAGAGAATTGAGACTCTGATGGAAAATTTGATTCTCACTCTACAGCGTCCACCACCTAACAATGAAACCCCTCCGAATCATGAAGATGACGAGGGCAATGCAGAAAACAATGAGTCTCGCGCCCTTACCAGAAAAGACGTGGACGATATCCTCGCAAAAGCAAAAGCAGAGGATACATTGAAGGAACATGGGATCAAGCCACCCTACCCTCTATGGATGGACTCGGTTCCGTTCCCTGCAAAATTCAAACAACCTACTCTCCAGACATATACTGGGAAAGGTTCAGCCAAACAGCATGTCATCCATTTCAAGATCCTGACGGGAGCTATTGTGGATCAAGATGCCCTCAAGATTCGTCTCTTCGCAGGTACCCTAAAAGGTACAGCCTTTGATTGGTACTCCACTCTGCCGGAGAACTCCATCCAGAACTGGGCTATGCTAGAGACACGCTTCCTGACCCACTTCCAAGGTGAGGATCATCCTGTTACTATGGCTCAACTCTGCAGCCTAAAAAGGGAGAGAATGAGTCAACATACGACTTCATTCACAAATGGAAGGCAATGGCGTACAAATGCTCAGACGTGTTGCCACAAGCGTCGCTAGTCGACATCTGCCGTAACAATATGAGAGCAAAAATCCGCTCCATGATCATCGGCAACAAATCAAAGAACCTGGGGGAACTCCTCGAAGCTTCCATGGAAGCTGAAATGGTGATCAAAGACCTCAACAGTCAGAAATCATCAAAGAAAGAGCCGACTGCTGTTACAACCTCAAAACCAAAGAAAAAGGAGGTTCTCAATGTGCAGACTAAGTCAACTCTTCAGCAGCCAAAGAAACCTGAAAACAAAACTGCAGGTAAAAGGCCTGAACTCTCTGATGCCTTCAAAGAACGTGTAGAAAAGAAATATCCGTTCGATGAAGACGTTGAAGAAATCTTTGAGGCTCTCCTAGCAAATGGCAAACTTATTTTGCCAGAGCCCAAAAGACCGGGAGATGTTGGCAAAACCAATGATCCCCAATACTGTCCATACCATCAAATGATCTCACATCCTCTAAATCAATGCTTCGTTGTGAGAGAGAAGATCAATGAGATGTGGAAAAACGGAGTCATAACCTTTGATAAAAACTATGGCCCCGCCTCTGTCAACATGGTGTCATGTCGGCAAACTTCAAAGTCACCGAAGGAGAAGATCACTACTTCATTCAAGGTGATAAAAATGGCTCAAGCGTCCCAAGAATTGGTTTCCTATCCAACACCAGATGGACAACCTATATGGGTGCATCCCGATCTCTTAGATGATGAAAACTGGGAGATCGTCAAAACAAAGTCGACCGCTCAGCAGCGAAGGCAAGCCAAGAGACAGCTCCGCAAGCTCAAACAGCAGCAAAAGTCTCAACCAAAACAAGAAGTCCTTGAAAAAGAAGAAACCTCTTCCACTGCTTCACTAAGGATGACGGAAGAATCTCTTCCCAAAACCTCCAAGGCGGTAAGAAAATTCACTCTTGATGATTTCATGCCACCTCTATACAAAAATTAAAATGTGCAGGGGGCATCATACTCTTGCAACTCGGTAGTTGGATTCTCCATGAATGGATACGAGTCCAGTGATACTGCCAGTGATATAGATGAGTGGGAAGAATCCTTTGAAACGGGAGAATACCTCTCCGACGAGGAATGGATTCCCGAGTCTCATCTTATGCCAGTAATCTAGTATAACCCATTGCAGCCACAAGGATCTTGGTCTGATGATGAAGAAGACCAGGACCTTGTTCAAAAACACGCAGTTGATCCAGCACCAGCAAATGCTTCAGTGGAACCTAACATGGGCGAACCACAAGGAGCAAATGACGAAAAAAATTTGGCTCCCATGCCTGATCTTGAAGAATATGCAAGAATCTTGCAACTTCTTGCCATAGAGCAGGAGCAGGATCGCATCAATCTTCGTCATGATCCAGAACTGGAAGTCCCTGAAAATCAGCGGGAACTTTCTCCCTTAACTCCTGAAAATGGAGAAAACAGTTGGATCGATGATCCTCTCACATCCGAGGATGAGCCCGATTCCCAACAGTCTACACTGGGGGCATCTCCTGTCAGGATAACCTGCAATGCAATAGCTCAGGACGACAGTGCCTCTGAAGCTTCCGAAGACACGTACTCCCCAACCGGTAGCGTATCTTCCGGAGCTACATCCTCTCAGGTGACTTCCACTGAGATGACATCCTCTCAACCTTCGTCTCCTGAAGCTGTGACATCGGAACTCAAGCCACTCCCGATTGATCATCTTGAAGAAACTTCTGCCAATGAAATCTTCTTCAATGAAAACTCAGTCAATTGGTCCTAGATACCCGATCTCACGGGCAATGTCTGGGCTAATAAAGAAAAGTTGCCGGCTGCTGTTCAGGACTTGTTCCCGGAAATTGCTCCGTGCAACACAATCACTGAAGACGCCAATGCTGTTACAGAGACGTCCTCAGTAAAGAATCAACCCCTTGATCCTGAGAACGATCTTCCAAAAGAAGTCCCTTCTCTAGAGGCTCTTGAAGTTGGTAGAGGTACCCGTTCTGGCCGGGATTACCACAAAAATTACAATCAACCCTCTTCTTCTTATGTAAATCCTTCGGGAAAGCAAGTTGTAAACACCCCAAGTGGCAATAATAATGAAAATGCAGGCCTGAAGGAGGCTTTCAAGTATGACTTGATTGAGCACTTCAAACACATACCTGCATGTCTGCTCATCCTTGACTTATTACGAATGTCTCCACAAACTCGTGATAGTCTCATTTCAGAATTACAAAGGCTGAATGCAGATGTCGACAAACATGCCCCACAAGTCCTACAAATTGAAATGGACTATAGGGTCAAAAAATCAAATACTCCCTCAAAGGGAGAAAAGAAGAAAACTGAGGGATCAAGCAATGAATGCCTCTCGGTACAAAAAGCAGCAAGTGCAACAATTGCCTTCGACAAGGGTGACCTCCTCCTAGGCGAAGCAAAGCACAACCGTCCCTTGTACTTTACGGGGTACGTCAAAGAAATACCAGTACAAAGAGTTCAGATCGATCCAGGTTCTGCACTCAATCTCATCTCTACTTCGGCACTCGAAGAGCTGGGCATCCCACCTAGCAAGCTGAGTCACACGTCCGTATCCATCTTCGGATATGACGATAGCGCTCAAAGGCCTATCGGCAAAATCAGGTTCAAATTGCAAATCGGTGATCTTATTTCTGAAGTCACTATGTATGCAATAAGGACCCCTTCATGCTACAATATACTCCTTGGACGCCCCTGGATACATGAGAATGGTGTCGTCCCTTCAACTCTACATCAGTGCATCAAGTTCATTGGCGACGATGGCCTGATACATCGAGTATTTGCAGACAAAAAGCCCTTCAAAGGCAGAGATGTCCATTTTGCAGATGCTCAAATGTATAAAGATGGAAAAGAAGAACAGGAGGAAAAAATAATTCGCTTTGCCGACAATCTCCAGAAAGATAAAGGCACGGCTCCTCAGCAATCATCGGAGGAAAACAAACCCTCCACCAAACTCGAAGTAAGCGGCCAAGCTCCCTTCATCGTCTCCTTCAAATCTCCAAAGCTTTTGGCAATCACTACCAAAGCAAAGAAGACAAAACAAAAGGCTGGGGGCAAGTTCACTGTCTCCTTTGTGTCTATTATGCATGACACAGACTCAGAGTCAGAGTCAGAAGATGACACAGCATCGAGCCGAGCTGATACTCAGCAAGATCAGCCCGCTCTCACTCCATTGGAGACACCAGCAGACATAGAAGACCCTACGTCTGCTTCCTTTGTTATTCCGGCAACTTCGCTAGTAGAAAAAGTGATTTACTTCCACAGATCGGGGGCATCTCCACTGGACTCTTTGCTTGAACCTTTCCAAAACGAAGGTATGCCTCAGCTATCCCTGTATAGTCCAATGGCACAAGCTATCATGAAGAAAATGGGCTACGGCGCTCAAAATCCGACTGGTTTTGGAGGTGGCCGTGGTATTCTCATACCGTTGGAACTCACCCTGACCAAAAGTCAACCAAAAGATTGGAAAATCCACCTTAAAAAAGGCAAGTCTTCATATGGGTTGGGGTATGATCCTACCGCTCCTATGAGACAGTTGACACCATGGCTGCAAAGTCGCTTTACCGACCAAGCCTTAACATCTCATGAAGACATCGATATCCCTGGATATCTCTTTGAGGAGTTACTCGTCAAAAATCCTGAAAGCCCCTCCAATTTCTCTGATAATAAAGAGGAATTGCCCGATGACATAGATGAGCGATTCTCTGTCCCAGGAGAATCATCGTCTCCAAAAGAAGTACCTTACTTCAACCCAATTCCAGCAAATGATTGGGACCATCTCATTGCAAGCCTTGAGAGGGATAGCCTTGAGAAGGATACTGATCAAGAAGATTCATGGACAGAAACAGAGCCTCAGTCTGAAAATTTCTCTGGCACTCCAGAAGGTCTTATTGAGTTGGAAGCCTCCGAAAATACTGTGGAGGAACCACCTTCAAACCTTCCAACAGAAGATCCTGTTCAAAAGATAGACTTGGGAATGCCTGATAACCCACGTCCTGTATTCATAAGCAAGAATATAAAGGATGATGAGTTACCCGAGTATATCTCTTTTCTTCGTGGGTTCGTTGATTGCTTTGCATGGTCTTATGCCGAAATGCCTGGCTTGGATCCCAAAGTAGCAGTCCACAAGCTCAGCTTACAAAAAGAAATCAAGCCTATCAAACAAGGCCAAAGAAGATTCCGTCCCGACATGATGGACAAAATTGAACAAGAAATTCAAAAACTCAAAAACGTTGGCTTCATCCGCGAGGAACAGCATCCTGAATGGTTGGCCAACATTGTCCCCGTGACCAAGAAAAATGGACAGATAAGAGTCTGTATCGACTACAGAGACCTGAATAATGCATGTCCTAAAGATGAATTCCCGCTCCCCATACCAGAGGTGATGATTGACAACACCTATGGGTTCGAGCGAATGACGTTCATGGATGGATTCTCTGGCTACAACCAGATAAAGATGCATCCTGAAGATGAAAGGCATACATCATTTCGGACACCATTCGGCGTGTATTGCTACACTGTTATGCCGTTTGGCCTGAAAAATGCAGGTGCGACATATCAGAGGGCTATGATGAAAATATTCCAAGATATGCAGCATAAGACGGTCGAATGCTATGTTGACGACCTCGCCATAAAAAGCAGAAGAAAAGAAGACCATCTCGATGATCTTCGAGAAGTCTTCCTCAGACTTCGCAAACACAAATTGCGGATGAATCCACTAAAGTGCTTCTTCGGTGTCTCATCGGGTAAGTTTCTCGGATTCATAGTACGGAAAGCTGGAATAGAACTTGACCCCACCAAAATCAAGGCTAGCCTGGAAATGCCATCTCCCAGAACCCTAAGAGAATTAAAAGGGCTTCAAGGAAGGCTGGCCTACATTCGACGGTTCATCTCCAATCTATCAGGGAAATGCCGTCCATTCTCTCGCCTGATGAAGAAAGGCGTGGACTTTGTCTGGGATGCTGAATGTGAAAGTGCATTTCAAGACATCAAAGCATACCTCATCAAACCTCCAGTGCCGGCTGCCCCCACAAATGGAAAACCATTTATCTTGTACACAAGAGCTCTCGACCACTCTTTGGGTGCTTTGCTCGCACAAGAAAATGACGACGGAAAAGAAGCTGCTCTATATTACCTTAGCCGCATGATGGTAGGTGCAGAGCATCGCTACTCCCCAGTCGAAAAAGAATGCCTTGCAGTAATGTTCGTTGTACAAAAGCTGCATCACTATCTGCTGTCGAACACAGTCTACCTGATTTCGAGGATCAACCTCCTAAAGGTCCTTGTCACAAAAGCAGGTTCTCTCAATGCCCGACTGGCAAAATGGTCCATTCTTCTATCACAGTTTGATATTAGGTATGTACCACAAAAAGCAATCAAAGGCCAAGCTCTAGCAGACTTCCTCGCAGAGCATCCATTGCCTAAAGATTCTCCACTCAGGGATGATCTCCCAGACGAATTTGTCTACAATGTGGAAACTTCCTTGTCAAACGCTTCCTGGGACATGTACTTTGACGGTGCAACCATGACAAATGAAAAAGGAAAGCAAATATCGGGAATCGGCATCCTCTTTGTCAGCCCCGACAAATACATGATTCCACACACCTTCTCGCTACTGGAACCATGTTCAAACAATGCAGCTGAGTACCAAGCCCTGATTGTTGGATTGGAACTCGCCCTCGAAACCGGCATCACCATGCTGGAAGCTTTTGGAGACTCTCAACTGGTCGTCAACCAGATGAATAAAAAATATGAAGTCAGGAAGCCTGATTTGCTGCCTTACTATAGTAAGGCGCAGTCGCTTCGACAAAAATTCAACATCTGCCACATCACTCACATCCTCAAAGGTGAAAACATCCATGCAGATGCCCTGGCCGAACTCGCCGCATCCATGGCAATCCAAGAAGGGGAAAACATGCAAGTCACAGTGTGTCAAAGAAGGATTCTCCCTCCTATCAACACACACCAAGCAGTTGCTGCATGCCACTAAGTGGTTGGAAGTCGGATATCCATCCTCAAACCTCCGATTGGCGACTAGAGAGATCCATTCATTGATTACATCATGTTCGGAATCCTACCTGAAGATCCAAGAGCGGGTAAGCATCCAAAGACGAGCCCTAAACTTTCATTTGGATATACCTTCAAAAGAACTTTACAGAAAATCCTTCAACGGAGTACTCCTACGCTGCTTATCACGACAAGAGGATGAGGAAACTCTCAAAGAAGTACATGCCGGTCTTTGTGGAGCCCATCAGGCTGGCCCTAAGCTCTACAACCAGATAAAAAGGCTAGGTTACTATTTGCCTACCATGGTAGCTGATGCAATGCAATTTGCCAAGCGCTGCCAAAAATGGCAGATTCACGGAGATTATGTCCACATGCCTCCAGAATGGCTACATCCAACAACAATCTCATGGCCTTTCGAAGCCTGGGGAATGGACATCATAGGTCCTATTTCTCCCCCATCAAGCAAAGGTCATCGCTTCATTTTCGCCGCTACGGATTATTTCTACAAGTGGTCAAAAGCATTTGCGCTCAGCGAAATGAAGACTTCATCAGTCCTTCAGTTCTTGCGCACCAACATTATTTGTCGCTTTGGCATACCTAAAAGATTCGTCCATAATAACGGACCGCAATTCCGGGATCACAGATTCTATAGGTTCTGCGACAAGTACAAAATCCAAATTTGTCCTTCGACTCCATATAATCCAGCAGCGAATGGACTAGCAGAAGCCTTCAACAAGACACTCTGCAAAATTCTCAAGAAAATGGTCTCTGGTCACAAAAGAGACTGGGGCGACAAACTACTAGAAGCTTTGTGGGCCTATCGAACTACCGTTCGAGGACCAACCCATAGCACACCATTCTCTTTGGTCTATGGATGCGAAGCTGTTGTCCCTTTGGAAGTATAAATTCCTTCCTTAAGGGTATCTTTGCAAAATGACATGACGCAAGAAAGCAATGTCGAATTGAGACTCCAAGAGCTGGATAATCTCGATGAAAGACGACTCGAAGCTCTACAAAGCATTGAGTTGTACCAAGCACGCATGGCAGGATCTTTCGACAAAAAGGTCAGGCAACGCGCCTACAAAAAGGGTGACTTGGTTCTTGCAGTAAAAAGACCCATAGTCTTTGCCCACAAATCCAAAGGCAAATTCGAACCAAAATGGGAGGGACCCTTCGTCATCGACAAAGTCTTCTCCAACGGTGCATACGCTCTTCTAAACATGGAAGGAGATAGATGTATGCTACCCATCAACAGCAAGTTCTTGAAGCGGTATTACCCTTGAAGACTTCCTCAAACGGGTCAGAGCAATATCTACATGGCTAAAGCGTATTTCCAAGGTACTTGCTCATCAAACCCACCCCTGTTGAAATTTTCATCTTTGTGTTGAAGTTTCCAAAAAAAACAACAATCTCTCAAAACAATGCTTACTTTCATCGTTTCATTGTTCAAAAAGAAAAAAAAATCAAAATCCAAAAATCCAAGTTTAGGAGCCTCTTCCCAGACTTGACCAAAATTTCGTTCCTTGAACCCAAAATTCATGGTTTGAAATAAAAACCAGGACTCAGGAATTTTCACCCTAGTCTACCTTGGCTTTTACAACCAAAATGGTTTTAAGTCAAAATTTATGACCCTCGGGTCTCTAAACAAAAAAATGGTTTTTTAGAAACCGCGGGGAAGCGACATTCAGTCGATACTCGCAAAACCCAAAAAAAAAACCGGAAGGATGCGAACCCCATTTGATACTTCCAAAACCCAAAAATCGCAAGGAAACGAACCCCATTCGATACTTGCAAATTTCAAAAATCGTGGAGAAGCAACAAACCAGTTGATATCCACAACCCAAATTTCAAAAATCTTGGAGATGCAACAAACCAGTTGATATCCACAACTCAAATTTCAAAAATCTTGGAGATGCAACATACCAGTTGCTATCCATAACCCAGATTTCAAATGGTTCGAGAAAACCTCAATTTTCAAAAATCGCAGAGAAACGACATCAAGTCAGTACCCGCAAAACCAAAAGTTTTGGGAAAAGCAGGGAAGCGACGCTTAGTCGATATTTGCACCACAATTCGCGAGGAAGCGACATTCCATCGATACTCGCAAAACCCAGCCTGCGAGGAAGTGACATTCCATCAATACTCGCAAAACCGAATGAGCGAGGAAGTGACATTCCATCAATACTTGTAAAACCGAATGAGCAAGGAAGCGACATTCCATCGATACTTGCAAGACCATTCAGCGGGGAGGCGACATTTAGTCGATACCTGCATTTTGAAAACCAAAATTCGGCTATAAACGCCAAAATCTGGCTATAAACGCCAAAATCTGGCTATAAATGCCAAAATTCGGCTATAAATGCCAAAAACAAAATTTTTCGGCTATAAACGCCAAAATCGGCTTTCATGCCATCTCAAAATCGGCTTTAATGCCAATAAAACAAAACTTGGTTTTCAAAAAACTCGGCTATAAACGCCAAAATCTGGCTATAAACGCCAAATCCGGCTATAAATGCCAAAATTCGGCTATAAATGCCAAAAACAAAATTTTTCGGCTATAAACACCAAAATCTGGCTATAAACGCCAAATCCGGCTATAAATGCCAAAATTCGGCTATAAATGCCAAAAACAAAATTTTTCGGCTATAAACGCCAAAATCGGCTTTCATGCCATCTCAAAATCGGCTCTCATGCCACAAACAAAATTTTTGGCTCTCATGCCATCTCAAAATTCGGCTATAAATGCCAAAACAAAAAAAAAATCGGCTATAAACGCCAAAATTTGGCTATAAATGCCAAAATTCGGCTATAAACGCCAAGACAAACAAAACAAAATTCGGCTTCTATGCCATTCTAAAATTCGGCTTTCACGCCATCCAAAAATTTTGGCTCCCATGCCGCAAAACAAATTTTGGCTCTTACGCCACAAAATTAGGCTTTCTCGCCATCCAAATTTTGGTTTTCAAACCATCAAAAACAAGGCTTTCCGCCACAAAATTGGCTTTCATGCCCAAAACAACCCTTTGACAAAAGATTTTCACAAAATGACAACCTTTTGATCAAATCCTTAAACAAACATTCCCATCAAACTTTTACTCAAAATTGTTTTCATCAAAAAATGATTTAAGTGAAAGGAAGGGGATACAAAATATAGTACCAAAATTGTTTATACATGGAGGTACCAAAAAAAAAGAAAAAGGAAAAAGAGTTTGTTACAACTCAGGAGCTCAATCCTACATGGTCTTCAACCAAAGGTTCAACTCCTCCAGCAGACCCTTGGCCTTAACTTTCAAAGTTTTTAGGCCACGCTCCTTCAAAATGTCCCCATAAAACGCGGCCGAATGCCGTGACCCATCTGCAGTACGAGGAAGCTCTTCCCAGAGGACCTGCCACTGGTCATGCTCCAGAGTCTTCCTCCGAACATTACCTTCAGCTTCCTCAACCTGGCGAATGAGAGTCCCCTCCTTGTCACGAGCCTCCACAATGGCGGCCCATTTGGCAGCAGCCACTTCCTCTAAAAGATCAAGATGTTGCCTAGCCTCAACGACCTCCTTATCAAGGCGGTCTAAGTCTTGCTTCAGCCCCATGATGGATAACTCGGTAACGTTCTTCTCCCGAACGATCTGCCTCCGAGTCTTCGTGACCTCCGTCAGCTCAGCTTTAACTTTGCTGGAAGGTTTTAAGAACATCTCATCAAAGAAGTCACCATCTGGGAAACTCTTGGTCTCAGTCCATTTGTTCCCCAAGGTGATGATCTCCTCAACAAAATCTTTGGCACTTGCAATGTCCAGACCGACTTCTTTGCTATCAGCGAGGATGTCCTGCACATGCTTGATCATGCCAAAACCAGCTTCCAAATGACCTGAAGAAAGAGTCTCAACCCATGAGCTCAACACAGTCTTCAACACCTTCCTTGCATACTGAAGGTGCGGTGCAGATGAGGATTCGCCATGCTCTGGTGCCCTACTGCCCACGTCATGCTCCATTGGAAGAGTAATCAATAAACTCTTTCCAACGGAACAAGCTGACTCATTGAAAGTGGAAGAAGCCCCTACTTCTGCATCAGCCGCAGGTATCCCCTGTTCTGGCTCTGAGGAAGACGGAGGAATCTCTCCTGCTGCTTCACAATCTATCAAAGAAAAAAAGAAAAAGACAAAAAGGTATGAATATAATCTTGTCAAAAATATATTAAGATCATTATTGCAAATATACCTGCTTCGACGACCGGCGGAGTACTCTCTGCCTCTTTGAGCTCATCTGAAGCATCGTCAAAATTGCGTCCATGGATGGCTCGAAATCGTCGGAATCCTCTGGCAAGTCAGCTACATGTTAGCAAATGACGGCAAAAGAAAAAAAAAAAAAAGAAACAAAAGCCAAAGCAAATCATACCAGGTGAAGGTTCTGAAACCACTCCAGAGTCCCTGGGCTCTTCCTCAGATGCCACGATTGGATCCGTCATCGCCTCATCGGCAGGAACCTCAGGCGTCACCAACTCATCATCCTTTGCTAAATAAAGAAGCAGCGGATCAAAACAAAATCTTTCAAAAAAAAAAGGGGGAAGGAAGAAACAAAAGGAAAGAAAGGGGATCATACCAGCTATCTCCTCTTCTCTGCTTCTCTTCTCCGGAGGCTCGTCAGCATCCTCAGACACCTCCTCAGCAATGGTCAGAGGAACTTCAAGATCAGAAGGACTATCGTGCCGTCTCATGTTACGGTGTTGTCCTCTCCTCCTCTTGCCTCGGCGGGTCAATCTGCTCGACGATCCTGCCACACTATCAACATCAGGCCTCTCACAAGAGTCCTCACTGGATGGTCTACTTTTCTCAGTAAACTCCATGTAAGCCTTCGTATGCTCTACCTGTATCATAGCATCGATCTCGGCCTCCTCCTCTTCCAGCTGCCTCAAGACCTCACCAGGAATCCCTTGTGTAGCTCCTGATCTGATGATGTCCTGCCCATTGAGAAAGCCTATCTTGTGCTTCTCTCCAGAAAGGAAGGCCAAAACTTCCTCCCGATGGACACCATCCGATTTGCTAAGACTCTTCCCGGGAGATTGCTTAATTTCGAGCTCTTTCTTGGAAAGCCCCCGGTGCACTGAAAAGCTCTCCACGAACCACTTCGTGAGCCAGCAGTCCGGAAGGTGGGCAGCTCAGGATAAGAAATCATGGCGGTAGTATCCTCGGCGCTATAAAATGCCCATGCATTTCTCCCATCCTGCAGACCTCCAAAACGCTTCACCATGCTCGAAGGCGCTCCAACAACGCCTTGAGAGAAGCCAAGCTGCAACGCAAAACGCGAAAGGACATACGGTTGGATGTCGACGAAAAGATGTCTGCGGTACACCATCGTACCAACCCGTATGTTGAAGAGCCACCTCTTCTCCATGTCCGTCAAAGCATAATGTCTTCCCGACCCTGCCCTGGTCGAATCACGGGAGACACCAAAGTCAAAAGCCTTCTTCCGCAAGCCCGGAGAAAGCTTCACTGAAGACTGCCCAATCTTGACGTCCCTAAATCGTCGGATCCTTAAACGGGCAGATAAAAGTGATTCGTGAACGGCTATCTCCCTAGCCAAACGAATCATAAAAGGATCTTCGTCCTGTGCAACTCCCAAATGATGGAAGCTAGGACAGTGGTATACATACCACGAATAGAAGATGTGGGCAGAAAACACCCTGTTCATGGGGAGCCCAAGCCGAACCAGGAAAGCAGCAGCCTGCAGTTCGGTACACAAATAGGAGTAAAGAGCAGGTACCAAAGCCAGCCGCTCTCCAAACGCCATCTGACAAGCCGGAAAAACACAGTGCGGCCTGATGTGCGTCCCATCTCCTCCAGCAAAAACAACCTCACCCAGCCAGTAAGTGAGGTAAACAGCAAGATCTCTCCGCAACGCAATGTCAGGACAAATGGCATCCGTGCTTGCGAAGAACTTCTGCAAATCTTCTCGCATAGCAGCGATCTTCTTCAAACTTGATGCTTTAGCCCTAACATCCTAGGCCATGCCATCAGAAGAATCCCCGCTGTAAAAAAAGTTAGAGCTGCAACTTCTCCAACTGCTGGATCTAACTTTCGAGCCCTCCTTCTCCTTCAAAAAATCATAGAAGGCAACGAGCTGAAAGTACACAAGCCTAAACTCCTCAGACTGCTCCTTAAGGACGCTGTCAATAGGCATAAACTCCTCATAGAGTTTGTCGAGGATAGGCAACCCGGTGATGGCGCTCAGCTCCTTCAAAGAAAAACTAATCTCACCATTCGTCACAATGAAGGTGTTGGTTTGTGGAAGGAATGACTCCAGCATGGCCATGAAAGCCTCATCGGAGAAAACGACGGTTTGCCGAAAAGAGCGAACCGCGTCAAAAATCTCGACCTCCCGAAGAACGGCCTCACCAATCCTCAAGGTGTGATCCGTCCATGACTCCCAGCTCGAGTCAGAACTGAAACGGCCACGAAGTCGAAAAGGCTTCACCCAATTGCTGCCGTCACCCCGAAAAACACCAAGGCCCGCCGGTCTCAAATCGATCGATGGATGATCAGAACCTTGGTAGCCACTGGCTGGCATCAACACGTCCATACGGACAGGTGGCTTCTCTGCAAAACCGGAAGGTCCACCAATAAAAACCCCGGTCTTGATCACACTGGTCCTCTTCACCCAACTCGAAGGATCTTCCTTCTTAGGGCACGTGGGAGAAAGGCTCAGGATCGAGATGGTCCGATCAAAAGATGACCGGGTAGAAATAGTTCTCTCCTCACCATCTGCTGTGTAAGAGAACTGAAAACATCTCCTTTGGTATGTCAAGTCGTCGAGGACTGCATCACCGAAGAAGAAGGTAGGCTTGAGCACAACGCTCTGATCGTCCGTAACCCAGGGACGGCTACTTACCATGATCTTATAGAACTCCTCATCCTTGAGAGCGATCAATCGCTGTCTCATCTCATCACGATTGAGGGAATCGCATTCTTCCAAGTTTTTCTCCACAAACTGGACCTTCTCCCAAGCCTGCTGAACGGCAGCATTAGAAGATCTAGCAGACCGACGAGGCGCGTCAGTGACAGGACCTTTACCCTTGTTTGTTCTAGAAGAATTGCCTGCAAAAGATGGAAGAGAAAAGATCAATCAACATCGAAATGACAGAATTCTGCTACAAAAAATTCTAGCAAAATTTTGACATGGTTCCGGGGCAATTCCAACGAAAAGGAAAATACTCCGAAAAAAGACAGGAAGTCTGAAGATGAGCTCAACATCGCTGCGAGCTCATAGTCAGTGGAGAATTTTCAAAGAAGGCTCGAACTCAACATCGCTGCGAGAACGAGCCAATCTCATCAAACTTCCGCAAAATCTGGAAAAGAGCTCAACATTGCTGCGAGCTTCAGAATCCAAAAAATTGCAAAACTTCCTCAAAATCCAGCAAGACCGAGAAAGAGCTCAACATCGCTGCGAGCTCAAAATCCCAACACTTGCAAAAGATTTTCAGGTATGATCATCATACTTCCAAGTCTATTTACCAAAACTCATGCATCACAAATATATAATCATGCATTAGATGCTAGGAAAACCTTGACCAAAGTTTGACCAATTCCAACCCAATTTGGTCAAAACCAATCAGACTTTGTCCAAGTCAAAAATCATGTTGGCTTGACCTAGAGACTCCAGCCTTCTATTTTTGATGCATCAAACAAAAAATGCATACATATTGAAATTGCATAGCCTCATTATCATAGTGAGCAAACAAGGAAAAAGAAAAAGAAAGAGAGAAAAAAAATCTCTGTAAAAAAAAAAAAAAAAATTGGCCCACAGGCCGTGGCCCACTGCCACGTGGCGTGGCAGTACGGTCAGGTTCGTACAGCCAGAGAAAAAAAAACAGAAACAGCAAAAAAAAAAAAAAAAGAGAGAGAGAGAGAGAGAAAAAAAAAGAAAGAAAGAAAAAAAAGAGAAGCACGAAAAAAAAAAAAAGAAAAACGTGCATGAAAAGAAAAGAAAAGAAAAAAAAAGAGAAGAAGAAAGAAAAGAAAAGAAAAAGAAGAAAAAAATGATGAAGAAACTACTTCTACAATGGAGATTCTTGACAAGGAAGAAAACTTACTTGAAGCCATTGATGGAGAAGAAGAAGAAAAAAGCTTGGAGATCCTTGAAGAAGAGAAAGTACTTCTTGCCTTGGGGAGCACTCTTGAAGATTTCTTGCAAAAAGAAAGTAATGGAGCAAAAGCACCAACCCTCTTTGCTTTTATAGAAGAGAGCAAGCCAAAAGAGGAAACAAAGAGAAAGAAAGGAGGTAAGTGCTAAAATTTAGCTACTTTCCCAAAGAGAAAGATATTTTAAGAGAATCTTTCCACAAAAAGAAAACTTGAGAAATTCTCTTCAAGTAAAGATATTTTTAGATATTCTCTACACAAAAGAGATATTTTTGGATATTCTTTACAAATATGACACTATATGAGATCTAGGCCATCTCCAAAGCCTAAGGTCCCATGGGTTAGCCAATATGAGCCAGGTTTGACCACCTAGGCACTAAAAGTGGCTTTTAGTCAAAATATTCCTCTTACCAAGAGCAAAAAAAAAAAAAAAAAAAAAGACCCATGCCTCTTTTAAGTTGATGGGACCATTCAAAAAAAGAAAAAAGAAAGTCCCATGAGTTTCCAAAAACCAAACCATCCAACCTCATGAACCAAATTGAGCCAAAATCTTGAAATTGACATTTCACAAAACCAAAATCCGGTCCCCTAGCTCGCCACATACAGCTTGTTAGGTCACAAGACCAAAACCAAAATCAAAATCCAAAACCTACAAACCAAATCTGACCCCCCAACCTGCCATATACAGCTTGTTGGGTCATAAGGTCACAATCAAAATCAAACCCCGACCCCCTAACCTGCCACATACAGCTTGTTAGGTCACAAGGTCAAAAACCAAAATCCAAAACCCAAAATCAAAATACCCCATGTCATTTTCAAAACTTTGCCTTGAGATGGTACGTGATCCCTCTCACTACCATAAAATTCCCCCGGAAACTCAGAAGGCTATTCAAAAAAAAAAAAATGCTCAAGACTTTTGGTCAAGTTGGAATCTCTCCTCCAAGTTTCTCTTCGAGGCACATCGACTCCAAAAAGCTACTCGTCGCTGTACCTCGAGGGGGCATTTATTGACACCAAAAAAGTCAATATGTCTCCTCAACATCGAGAAGCCTCCTGAAGCTGCATCCTGCTAAAAATAGGCAAGGCTACTTCAAGCACCAGATTTTGTCAGAATCAGACAGAAACTGAGAGATCCTTCAAGACAGCTAAAAGAGGGGTACACCTGAGGTTTCGGGTCATTCCGACATCGTTTGGCCCAACTTCACCGCTCCGACAACTAAATAGGCGCTCCCGGCGGCGACATCATCAAAGACACCAAAACTTTGATCAAAGCCTACGGATGACTCCAGAATATCTCCAAAGGGCTCCATGCCAAATTTCAAGTCAAACCGACAACGTTTGACCCTCCATCAATGCTCGAGCAGCAAAAACAAGCCTCCCAGCGGCGGCAACCACCGAAGCCATCACTCATCAAAAAAAATACATGAGTAGCTTCAACATGCTTCCAAAAGGCTGCACGTCGAATTTCAGGTCATTCCGACAACGTTTGACCAGGTTTCGATGCTCCGAGAGAAAATCAAGCCTACTAGCGGAGGAGCAACCCGGGACCATGACATCCAAAACGGAGCCCATGGAACGTCTCAAAATGACTCCAATAGGCTCCCCGTCAAATTTCAGGTCAATCAGACATCGTTTGACCACATATCAAAGCTCGGCATTTTCCCCGCAACAAAATCAAGTGAAGCATCGATGGGACCCCAAACGGCTTCAAAACTCAAATAAAAGCCCATGGTTGGTCCTATCCACTGCTCAAGAAGCTTCACCTCAATTTTCAGGTCATTCCGACATAGTTTGACCTAGTTTCGACGCTTGACGGAAAATCGGCTACAAAGTCTTCGGCTTTCCCGAAAAATAGGAAACTTTGTGCTCCGATTTCGCGAGGGTTCTCGTCAAGATTTCTCCAAGAAAATCAAGTCAATAATTGAGGAAAAATGTCAAGAAAAATACAGAAGAAAAAAGGGACGAAAAAGACGAAAAAACGGCTGAAACGACGCTCGACGACCAAACAGGCCGAAGCCCCATGGTCGCCGGCGACCCTGGAAATCCGGGTCGCCGGATTTTGCGCCGAAGTGTCCGTTTTCGATTCTTTTCGCGTTTCGAGTGTTCTGGCCTCTGTGATTTTCTGAAAATCCAATGTTTGGTGCTTCAAAACCACTGATCTTCGTCGACATCTCGGATCCGCCGTCAAAAGCATGAAATCATCACCGATCGCCTCAAGATCGCCAACCGGCTGACCAACAAAGTGTACTTTCTGTCCGACCGATCGTGAAATCGACAAGACAGATGTCACCGGCCCGCCAACATCAATCAATGTCTGAAATTGCATCGCAATCCGACATCAAATAATGCGTGGATCCACCCGTGATGATCGCAAGAAGAATCTCAAAAGGCGCAGCGCGGCCCGCGACTCTTCACATGCCTTGGCAACCACTTAATGTCGTTAATTGACCCATTAAAGCAGTCATTAACTCATTATTTTGGACGGCCCAATCAGAACCAAGCATTTGGGAGTTACAAATCCAAGCAATCATGGCATTAAACCCATGGAACTCCCATCATAATGAAGCATAAAGGTGATTAAATGCCCACTACCTTCATCGGCCAATCACAAGCCTTGAAAAAGGAGTTACAAAATCGATTTGTAACTCCTCATCAATTCTTTCATCATGGCCATCAATGCCAATAAACACCTCATGGCTACCAAAAGCCTATAAAAGGAGGTCCATTCCAAGAAAGAAATGATGAGAAAAAAATAGATCCCAAGTGCAAGCTCTGAAAATCCAGAAAATCCAAGAGAGAGACGAAGTCCTGCTACTTTGCTCCCGGAAGCACCACAAGGTGATCAACGTCCCTTGGGGTGCCACCCCCCCCAAGGTCACCTCCTTCTCCAACATGGCCTAAACGCGGCTTTTCAGCCCGTTTACTCGGTTTTTCATTGGATATAGGACCTTCTCTTGGTCCTTGTCCTTTAAAAAACTGAGGTTAGGAGCCAAGCCAAAGAATCAAAGCATCACATGTTCTCATTTGAAGGACGATGGCGAAGCCCATACATGACTTGCGACCGTCGATCTCAACGTGTCCCCACAATCTCCTGAGAAGTTAGATCCATTTTCTTCCTTTTCTATTGTAGTTTGTAATTCCTAAAGAGACAAAAAGAAATCACAATTCTTGTCTTTCACATTTGATGAGTTTTGTAAAATCGCCTTTCACGGCAAACAAACAAAAACGCCTCTTACAGCATTCTAAAAACTTGTCTCTTTTCTTAATATTTATGCAATTTGAAAAGTTAGAAAAAAAGGATTGATTTCCTTTCCACTTGTGAAGGTGAATCTCCGGATTATCACTATTCCAAATTCCAAGTAGAAAGTAAATCTGGCATACCCGTACAAAAATGTTGATGCCCGAGATCTTCCCTCCTCCGCCGAGACGCAGGTCAGCCCCCGGGGTGCGGAGGGAGAGGACGGAAGATTCCCCCCTTTTTTTTCGGGTCCATCACACAGCATCCTAGTCCTACAGGTCATTAGTAGCATGTTTCAGCGCCACCCTCTTCTTCTCACCAGGCTCCTCCCTCTCCTGTTTCCCGGACTATTGCTGAGCGGATGGATGCGTTCGAGCATAATCAGACAAAGATTGAAAAGCTGCTGAAGAAAACGCTAAAATATTTGAGTGGTTTGTCTAAAGCCTGTCGTACCAATGATATGGATGCCATGCCCCCTTCTCCGTCTCCTCCTTCAGACTAGCTTCTTTGCACTTTGTTTTTCTTCTGGGGGCCACTTGTGTTTTTCTTGGTTTTTGATATTTTTGGTGGTGTCTTTGTTATTGTGGCTCTCTTACCTTCTGATGGTTTTTTTCATATACTTTAGGATGGCTACTGAAATTGACTGATTTTCTAATTCAATAGATGGCTTAACTGTTTAGTATATTTTATTCTTGGTATTTGTTGCTCCACCTGTCATATCTATCTTGCTCTATGTTTCAGTACTGATGGTTACTTCTCTATGTGGTGCTTGCTGATTATTTATCTTGTTGTATGCCTGCTATTTGATGCCTTTCTTGTCATATTTGCTGCTTGCATCCCTTTGTCAATTCCTGACAAAAAGGGGTAGAATACATGGATTGAATCCTGTAAATTGGAGAGATTATCTTAAGGGGGAGACTGTGATTTTTTTTGTGACTAACAATTCAGGGGGAGTGGCAGTCCCACCATAGAATGTATTTTTCAATGCTCTATGCAGGTGCATCTTAAGGGAAGCTTCTAGAGTTATGAGTCTTTGAGATTTAATGGTTGTATTATGTGTTAAGATCATGTACTCTTTTTATCTTGCTTGTATTTGAGTCCAATTGTTGTAATTCAATCTAGAATAGGTGTTTTGCCCCGTAATTGACAAAGGGGGAGATTGTTAGTGCCACATTCCAATGTGCACTTGTTTTGTATTGTCAATTCCGTGTCAAAGAGTCCAAGACATTGCCTCTCAAGTTTCACAAGGAATATCAATTTTGAAGGCAGAAGTTCTAGTCTTGAAGGCCTGGATTTATCAAGGAAGAACTCCTTGTGTGCTAACCAACCCTCTCTCAGGTATTTCAAACCCGGACCATCCTGTAGATCCCTTGGAAAATACCTTGTATCTAATCAGTTAAAACTGATCCTGAATTTCAGAGGGTTCGGTGACCTTCCGGTCACCTGGCGGTTAGCCGCTTTGCACATTACGGCTAACCGCCAGGTAAATGAAAACCCACGGTTACCTTTCCAACAAGCTGTTTTTCCTGTCATGGATTTCGGCCAGCTCCACGGTTACCTCACGGCTAACCACAGAGTGGTTTGCGGCTAACCACAGGTGACCGAAGTCCTGCGGTCACCTTTCCAGAGAGCAAACTCTTTCTCTGTCAGGATCTTCGGTCACCCTTCCGGTCCCCTTACGACTAACCGCCTGGATCTTTACGGCTAACCGCAAGCAACCATAAGTCTTACGGTTTGTTTTCCTAAGAGCTATTTTTTCCTGTCATTCTTGCGGTCACATTTACGGTCACCTCACGGCTAACCGCCAAGGCCACCCGCAGCTAACCATGAGCTGACCGCTTTCAAAAATATATCCGTTGGCTCAGGGATTTTGAAAAGGGGCTAGCTGCCAGTTTAAGAGGCTAACCGTAAAATCTATCTGTTGGGATTTTTCTATAAAGTTGTAGCATGTTTTACTGTGCATTCTAAGAACCTTAGTGTAAAGCCTTGCTTGCTACCTTCTTCCCATCCATTGTAGGCTCCCAAATCCCTTCCAAAACACTCATGTGCTTGATTTAGCTAAACCCTAGAGCTCCATTAGCTCTTTGATGAGTGTTCTGTTAGGGCGTGCATCCTCTAGGGTAGTTTACACCATGAGAGACTCTTTTGTGTAACCCTAGAAACCAAATCCTCTTAACCTTAGTTGTGCAACACATGGGAGGCATTCTTCTCAACACCAAGAGATCAACAAGAGGTGCAAGCTTCGACTGCGGTCAAAGCTCCATAGAACACTTCAACCATCATCAAGGCAAGTGTTCACCCTTCTTCAAATTTCTTCAATATATGTATAATGTAGTAGGAGTTTAGATCTGTGTGACTGAACTACTCTACTATCTGTAAGGAGGAGTAGATCTGTGTGATTGAACCTTTATATCAGAAAATGAGGTAGAATCAGAACTTGTGTAGTTTGATTCATGATAGTGGAACCGAGGGTCTGTGTGACCCTCGAGACGGGATGTAGGTCTGTGTGACCAAACCACTGTAAATCTCTGTGTCCATTTCTCTATGGCTTGATCTACAATTTCTGTTTTAGTTATATTCATGCTATGCTTGTCTTGTTCTTTATTCTGTTTTGATTAAAATCAAAGTTAGAAAATTAAAAATGGAAATTGTATACCCTTAGTCCTATTCACCCCCCTCTAGGACTTAGTCATTGGCCCTAGCCTGAACTTTCAAAATGTATATTTTTTTATAATATTCCGCATAATGTGTTATTTGATATCCCTTGTGAATTTTATGTGATTGAAGTTCACGGGAGTAAGTATGCGACGCAACTTGGAGTGAACTCAGATTAATTATAATTTCGGGCTCGGGTCGTGTCACCCCTCCCTTAATAGGCAACCCTTTGGGCATTGCCTATACCTTGCTTAATTTTGGATGATCTAACCATCTTAATCATCAATGGCTGAAAATTCTTCATAGCAATCGGAAAATATTGATTTTCTATTGGCAAGTTTCTCCTATAGATTTTACTATATAACAAGTTAATTTGCCTATATTTATTTATTTATTTTGGTAGAGTACTTTTATTTTTGATTGATGACGTAACTTGAAATCTGGGGTGGACCCAATTACAAGGGTCTTGGGTTGAAGCCCTCACCCATACCTGAAAAAAGTTAATTTCTCTTTGAAAGTCGCATATTATGAGAATTAATGTGTTTTTTTACATTTGTCCCTTCCCTCAATATTTCCCAAATTGAATTTCCTTGGTCCGCCCTTGCTTGAAATGCACAACCATATATTCTTCTGGAATTATTTTTTTTGGCATAACCATATATTCTTTCAGGAAGTTGAAAGAGACGCAGCTGATAACTTTCATACGTGCAAGCCCACGCCACAGGAAGCATCGTTACGAGCTCAAAGATTCCATTTTCTTTATCGTGTTCACACTCATTTCTAAAAGGCACAGATTCTTTCTTGAACCCCGTTCACACCTTACCGTTATAGTGTCGCATTTTAAATGGAGAATTTGTGTGAGACTCCCTATGCCCACTTGGCTCAAATTATATATATAAAAGCAGCGGGTGAATTCGTGGGGGAGCGACACGTGGCGCAACCTCAAGCTTTT